>OX422216.1:599784150-601194150 GCA_949130495.1 Sambucus nigra
CTTTATTGCTGAGGGTGGATTTTCTTTTCCACAAAACTCCTTGTGTCTGGAATTCTATCAATACTTTGACGTTGTTCCTGCAAGAATAGCCCCAACACATGGAGAATAGTTAATGGGGTGCATAGATTAAATCAGATCCATGGAACTCGCATAGGAATTCCTGAAATTATGTTTTGTTATAGATGGGCAGTTAATGATAAAAATTTTATTTAAAAACTAGAATTTTGAATAGGGCCTTAGTAGTCAATCTCCCTGATGTCAATAGGGATTATTTTGAGCACGGGGTTGTCATAAAAAATTGGCAACATGCTCCTTTATCTGGAGATGAAGTTTATCAGGGTCCCAGATGCCCTTCTTATGGCAATGGGATAGGTTATTTTTATTTCGTTTTATTTATTTTGAAATTATGCTTCCTTTATGTTTGATAAAATGCGTTACTGATGGCAATGTTTATTTATTTGTAGTTGATAACAAAAGAAAGTGCCCAAAAGAAGCAGATGTCAATATAAGGCATTTGAAACTTATCTGGAGTATGCATCAGAGTGTTGCCGACGAGCACATTAGATCAGCCTCACATCTGCTGCAGTACAAGAGCTACACAACCTCTTTTACTGCTCGTCCAGTAATAAGTGACGCAGAGCTAGTATCAGCTTCCACCAGCTCCTCGCCTGAATCTCACGTCCCTTTAAGCGAAAGGATGAAGAGAAGAAGACCTCACACTTTGTTCGAGAAACCTACCTCTAGTTATGGTGAGGCAAAAAGAAGTAAGACTGATGTCCTAGAAGGGACAAAGAAAACTGATGCGCCTTCCTCGGTTGCTGTTGTTGTGAAGGTTGTAGAGAAGCCTGCAGTGGCTCCGAGCAGGTCTGCTGCTCCTGGAGAGGTGATTGTAATATCACCGACCAAGGGTTTTTCCTTGGTTGAATCTATTCCTATTCCTCGAGGAGGCTGAAGAAGAGCTCCTCGGTCAATTTGGCTGACACCATTGCTCATCCCCCAGCTACTGGAACTTGGGTTCCAACTTTTGTTCCCTCGAGCTCTGCCATGAGCTCGATAAAGTCCTGGATCATTCCCGAGGTCCAAGGTACTGAAGAAAACCTTACTCGGGACATGGTCACTTCGTTAGCTGCTCGTCACCTTGCTTCTGTAAGTCTTCTTACTTTGAACTTTTCATATTTCCTTTGTCATTTCTGTTTATGAGTTTCTTTCTTTTTCTTTTCACAGTTGACGAGCTGCTTTAATATAATTCTGAAGAAGGACGAAGCGATTAAAGCTTCATGCTCCTCGTCCAGTGTGGAGGGAGCTCTGGAAGAAGCTACCAAGTCTCTGGCAGATTCTCGCCAGAAATATGCTGATGACCAAGAAGTTTGGGAGAAAAAACTTGCCTCCACCGAGCAGGAAAAAGCTCAGGTGATTGAAGTCTCCAAGGAGTTGGAGAAGAGAATAAAGGACCTGGAAGGGAAAAATAAAGAGCTCGACGAGAAGCTCAAGAATGCTGGAGAGTTTGAAAATAAACTCAAGGCCGCCGAAGAGGAGCTGGCTCAACTTCGGGAAGTAGGTCGGCAGAAGAAGGAGATTGAAAATAAATTAAAAGCTGCTGATAACCTGCTGTTTGAGAAGCTTTCCTCGGAGAAGTTGAAGAGAAAGATGGCTGTGAAGAAGTCCTTCAGTGCTGGCTGGGACAAGGGATGGAACAAGGGATTGGCTGCCATGGTGTCGCAAGTAGACTATGGCAGCCTCAAATACTTTAGGGATGGATGGGTTGCTGTCCTTCAGGAGATGAAAGTGGATGAAAATTCCGAGCTCTATCAGCAACACATCCCTGGTCCCCCTCCAACTCCTGAAGACTTAGAAGAGGACGAAGCTGCCTCCGAAGAGTCTTCTATGGTGATGGGAGATCATCCCTCAGCCATTCAGCCTGCTGTCGAGGAACTTCAGCAAATTGTTACTTCCTTCGAGCAATTGCCAGTGCTCCCCGAGCAACTATCCATTCCCTCCGAGCAACCTACTTCCTCATCCCAGCCTCCCGAGAAGGTTTTGGGAGACAAGGAAAAGGTCTAGATTTGTTCGGGTTTATCTTTATATTTTATTTTTCTTTTATCAAATGTAACCCAGAACTTGTAACTCTAAATTTTATGATCTAATAAAACTTGGATTTTTTTGCATACTATTGTCTATCTTCATACTCTGTCTTGATTCTTATTGATTATTGCTTTTTCTTTTTCTTCTAGTTTCTGGCCAGGATGCAATTGTTATCTGCCCATGATACAAAGCTACTGCGATAATGTAACGAATACTTTAAGGCCGGTCACACAGACCTGAGTGCAGCACAAGTTGTCGACATCCTCGGCCAAGATGCTTCAGAACAGGCAGTTGAAGCATATCAATATCTGAAGTGTCTTCTTAATCGATCAGTGGCCAATAATGTGGCCTATTATGATATGATCGAGGATCTCTAAGGCACCCTCGAAGACCTTTAGCTATAATACAAAGAATCAATTGTACTGTTGCATGAGGGGTATGAGAAGAAGTACAAGCTGATCATTGCCGACAAGGGCTACGAGAAGCTTTTTGCTGGGTATGATGTGAGGGAGAGAACTCTGAAGGGCGAGGTCGAGGAGTGCGGACAAATCGTCGAGTTTCTAGAGCAAGAGAACAACAACTTGCAGAAGGAGCTATCACAGTTGAAGTCTACTGCCTCTTCTTCAAAAGCCTTAATCCCAGTGACCGATGAGGGATTCTCGTTCTTAGAGGTCGAGAACGCCAACTTGAGGGACGAGTTGGAAACCTTGAAGAGGTCTGGCCCCTCCACATCTTCTTGGGGACGAGCAAGAGCACCTCGGGGACGAGCAAGAGTAGCTCGGATTCCTGTCGAGGAACAGAGGACTCAGTCTGCCTTAGAAAACCAAGCCTTCCAGCTGATGGCGAAGAACCAGGCTTTGGCTGAAATGTCAAAGAAGATCAGGGACTTGGAAGAGCAGCTCTCTGAGCAGAAATCTACCTTGGAGGACAAAGAGCTCTTCGTCAAAAATCTCCACTAGCAGCTGGAGAGGCTAACATATCAGTTTCATAAATAGCCTAGGGAGTTCTGGATGGCTGGATACAACGAAGTGCTATACCACTTAGACGATCGTATCCAGAATGCCAATAATGAGGGCTACAAGCAGGGCTGGTTGAATGCCCTAGGTGTGCTGCAACTCGAACAGGGTCATTACCTGCGGGACTACTATGATCCTAGGCTACTCGACCTGCCTGTGCCTCCATTCAAATTGGATATGAGTTGGATCTCTGCACGGGCCATTCCTCGGAGCTTGATTTCAAAGTATCTCGGTGACTACAATCTCCATTCAAAAGTCGATATATCTCATCCCGAGAACCTCTTAGATCGACCATCCGTGATGAATGTCAGGATGTTGAAGGATCTCAATTTTATAAATTCTCCTCTGGCTTTAAATGATCCGCCTGCTGGCGAGGAACCTGTGTCAAAAGAAGAGGGGAAAAGACGAGTAGAATAGGAATTTTGATGTAGTAGTTAGTATACATTTCAATGTCAATGTAACTTTCATTTTATTATCAATGTAATTTTATTTTGAATTCAATGAAAGACTTTCATTTTTGTTTGCAAATCTTAATTGCTATTGTCTTGTAAAACACTTTATATTTGTGCATGTGTATCTGTTAAAAAGATAACAATATTTTGTTGTTTGTCGACCAACTCAGTAATAATTACGAGTATAAAAAATGTTGCTTGATCACTTGATAATAAAGTTTTGTTTCTCGACCAACTTAGCAATAAAGTAACGAGTATAAAAAATGTTGCTCGATCACTTAATAAAGTTACGAGTATAAAAAAATGCTTAAAATGCTTCCAACCAACCAAGGTTGTTAAATTATCCATGTCGACCAACTACAGTTAGCGGGTTTTTATTCCCGACCAGCCATAGTTAGTAGATTTTTCTCTTAAATGTTTCCGACCAACCAAGGTCGGTAAATTTTCCTTGTCGACCAACTACAGTTGGTGGGTTTTTATCCCCGACCAGCCATAGTTAGTCTTTTTGAAATAATTTTACTTCCCGACCAACTCAAGTTGGCATTTTCGAGAATATATTTACTTCCTAACCGACATAAGTTGGTATTTTTAGGAATATTTTTATTTCCCGAGAAACACAATTTTATTTCTAGTAGGAATATAAGTTTTTCTTCCCGGAGGAATACAATTTTTTTCTTCCCGAAGGAATACAAGTAGCTTTACTTCTCGGAGGAATACAAGTAGCTTTACTTCCTGGAGGAATATTGGTAGCTTTACTTCCCGGAGGAATATAGGTAGCTTTACTTCCCGAAGGAATATAGGTAGCTTTACTTCCTAGAGAAACATTAGTAGCTTTACATCCCAGAGGAATATTGGTAGCTTTAATTCTCGGAGGAATATAGGTAGCTTTACTTCCCGGAGGAATATTGGTAGCTTTACTTCCTGGAGGAATATTGGTTTCTCGACCAACTTTAGTTGGCATTTTCGAGAAAAAATTTAAATAGTCTGAGCTTTGCCGAGTTTTTCCCCAAGTAGTGTGTAGCACTATTCCCCGAAAAACTTTCAATAAAAAGAAAGAATTCGGCAGAATATCTTCATTTTATTCATCACTGGTAATATTTACGCAGGTGCTCTGCATTCCAGGCATTCTTAAACTCCTCGCCTTCTAAAGTTGCTATTCGATAAGTTCCTGGTCGAACAATTTCTGTAACTCGGTATGGTCCATGCCAGTTTGCCTCCAGCTTATTGTGCTTTTGAATGACTTTCTTCAGCACATAATCTCCTTCTTTCAGTTCGCACTTCTTCACCCTTTTGTTGTAGAACAAAGTTGTTCGCTGCTGGTAAGCAGCATTTCTAATGGCTGCTTCTTCTCTAACTTCCTCGAGCATGTCTAAATCCAGTCTTCTCATTAAGTCGCTAACAGGGGAATTGAAATTCAGAACCCTGTGTGTTGGGAAACCCAACTCGGCAGGTATAACAGCTTCACTTCCAAACGCCAGCATGCATGGTGATTCTCCAGTTGCTACTCGGGGAGTAGTTCGGTAAGCCCAAAGTACTTATTGTAACTCGTTGATCCAGTTTGCTTTTGCATCATCCAATCTTTTCTTCAAACCATTTAGCAGCATTCTGTTTGTCACTTCAGTTTGTCCATTTCTTTGAGGATGGCCTGGTGCTGAGTGGACCTTCAGAATGTTTGATTGATGATAATAAGCAGCGAACTCCTCGTTATCAGATTGTGTTCCATGGTCTGTGATGAAAGCATGAGGAAGACCATATCGACAAATGATGTTCTTCTAAATAAATTGGTGCAACTTCTCGTACGTCATATCAATGAGTGGCTCAGCTTCTACCCACTTAGTAAAATAATCTACTGCGACGACGAGGTATTTGAACCTTCCTCGGGTCGTTGGCAGTGGCCCAACCAAATCAATTCCCCATATGGCAAATGGCCAAGGGGAAGTTATGGGTGTCAACAATGCTTGTGGAGTTTTTTGGATGGAGGAAAAGCGTTGGCACTTGTCACATTTCTTGGCATAGGCTATACAATCAGCCCTCATCGTCGGCCAGTAGTATCCCTACGTCATCACCCTTTGTAAAAGCGTCCGACCTACTACATGTGCTCCACAGGACCCTTCATGGATCTCTTCAATCAAATCTTTCACCTCGGTGGGATGTACACATCTCTGCAAACCTGCCATAATTCCCCATCTATATAAAATACCATTAGTTAATACGTACCGGGCAGCTTTAAACTTCAATTTCTTGGCCGCGAGCTTATCAATTGGTAATTCTCCCTCCTCAATGTATGCCTTGATAGGATCCATCCAAGATGTTCCTAATTCAAGGGTAATAAATTTCATCGTCATATCTTTATCTATGCTCCGACCAGCTAAAACTTCAATTGGGATTATTTTCCGGAGCTCGGTACGAGTAGCTGATGCTAGTCGATCTAAGGCGTCTGCTCTTGCATTCTCCGTTATGGGTATCCTGACCACCTGAATAGCAGAAAATTCTGATACTAACTCCATCACCTTTGCATGATACTTGATCATTAATTCTCCTCTAACTGCATATACTCCAATAATTTGATTTATAATTAATTGAGAATCAATGAAAATAATAACCTGCTACGGTTCCATAATTTTTGCCAAACTAAGTCCTGCAATCATGGCCTCATACTCAGCCTCATTGTTGGAAGCTTTGAATTGGAAACACTGGGCATATTCCATGTCGACTTCGTCTGGAATGCTCAAAACTATCCCCGCACCACATCCTGCAGTGCAAGATGAGCCATATACATATAGCCTCCATATAAGTAACTCGTCTTCAAATTTTTGATCAGTCAGAGTTCCTCGGTGAAATATTTTTTGCTTCCTTTCATCCTCCCCGGATATTTCTCGCTCTTCGTTGATCATCTCTTCTTGCTCTTTTACCAATCGGAATTGGTCTGAGCTCGAATTTGATGATCTTGTAACATCCACTTACCCTTTTACCAATCGGAATTGGTTTGAGCTAGTGTTTGTTGATCCTGTAACATCCATAGGTTGATCAGCGAGCAACTTTTATTCCTCGGGGGTATCAGGATAGGTGAACTCCGCTATAAAATCTGCTACAGCCTGCCCTTTTAGCGATGATCTGGGTTCATAAATTATATCATATTCACCGAGTTCTATTGCCCAATACATCAATCTCCCTAATTTTTCTGGTTTATGAAGGGCTTGTCTCAATGGCATATCAGTATATACTACTATGGTATGAGCCTGGAAGTATGGCCTCATTCTCCTACTCGCTTCAATCAACGTCAGTGCTAACTTTTCCAGCCTTGGATATCTGATCTCTGCTCCTCGGAAGGCCTTACTTGTGTAGTAAATTAGTTTTTGCACTCCATTCTCCACTCTGATCAACGCCGAGCTAACTGCATTCTCGGACAGTACAAGATACAAATATAATTTTTCTCCCATCATCGGCCTGGACAACAGTGGAGGTGCTCCCAAGTATTTCTTCAAGTCTTGAAAAGCTTTCTCACATTCAGCATTCCACTCAAAAGTCTTTTTGAGTGTCTTGAATAATGGGAGACATCTATCAGTTGCTCGTGACACAAATCTGTTGAGTGTTGTTACTCGTCCTGTGAGACTCTGTACTTCCTTCTTCGTCGTTGGAGATCGCAGCCCTAATAGAGCTTTGATCTTTTTAGGATTTGCTTCAATGCCTCGTTGATTGACAATGTACCCGAGGAACATGCCTTCTCTTACTCCAAATATGCACTTCGTCAGGTTCAGCTTCATTTGATATTTATCCAGTTGATCAAAAGTCTGACTTAAGTCAACTAGATGATCGGCAGCTTTCTTGCTCTTTGTCAGCATGTCGTCAACATAGACTTCCATATTGCAACTGATTTGTTCAGCAAAGACCTTGTTCATCAGCCGTTGATATGTCGCACCTGCATTTTTCAAACCAAAAGGCATAATATTATAACAATAAGTTGGGTAATGAAAGAAGTACTTTCCCTGTCTTCAGGTTTCATTTTGATCTGATTGTAACCAGAATAAGCATCCATGAAGCTCAGCAGCTCGTGTCCCGAGGTAGCATCTACCAGTTGGTCAATTCGGGGCAATGGAAAGTGATCCTCTGGGCATGCTTTGTTGAGGTCGGTGAAGTCTACACACATCCTCCACTTGTTGTTTTTCTTCTTTACCATCACCACATTGGCTAACCAGTCTTGATATTTAACATCTTCAATGAAGCAAGCTTTCTGGAGTTTCTCTACTTCCTCCTATATATCTTGATTCTTCTCGGGACTAAATACTCTTCTTCTCTACTTCACAGGCTTAATCTCCTTATTCACATTGAGCTCATGACATAAGAAATTTGGGTCTATCCCAGGCATATCTTCATGACTCCATGCAAAAGTTTGTCTTCTGCTTCTAAGGAAAGTTATCAATTCCTATTTTAATGAGGCTTCCAATGACGAACCTACTTGAGTAGTTCGCTCAGGGTGTTCATCGTCCAGAATGATGTTTTCAGTAGCTTCCACCACTTTACCCTTCACGAGTTGAGACTCATCTCTAGGATCCAATGTTTCAATTTCTGCACCTTCATCCACCTGATAGGTAGTAGTCTTTTTCCTTGATTCCTCCAGTTCTTCTTGCTCGGCGGATGAATAATAGCATTCCCAGGATACTTTCTGATCACCTTTCACAACTCCTACTCCAAAATTTGTTGGAAATTTTAGGCACTGATGCACTGTAGATATTACAGCTTCAAACTTTTTCAATCCTACTCTTCCCATGATGATATTGTATGATGATTGAACATTCTTATCCATCACGAAGAAGAGTATTTTTTCTGTCCGACATGCAGGCCACGTACCAATGAATATATCCAACTTGATCGTCCCAAGTGGAAATACTTTCTCGCCAGCAAAACTGATGAGGGGTCTGTGGTAAGGCTCCAGTTGAGATAGCTTTAGATTTAAACTATCGAAGCACGAGTAGAACATGATGTCTGCCGAGCTACCATTATCGACCAGTACTCTTGAAATCATAACCTCCTTCATCGTCATTTTGATCATCAATGGGTCATCATGAGGATACAAAACTCCTGCGAGGTCGTTCTTTGAAAAACCGATGACCAATTTCTCCTTGTTCACCTTTCTCGGGCGATCCTCCTCAGCTAGATTTATTCGCTGAATGTACGAGCAAGCTTGAGCCTCACCGAGGTAAGCTTTTCTCTCTGCAGTAAGGTCTCCTCCTCCTGCATCTCCACCTGTAATAACATTACAGTCAAATGACCCAAAGCGTATCGAAAATACCTCTCATTCTGGCTGTCTTGGTTTCTTGGGAAGATCGGGGTCGTCTTCTGGATCAACTTCATGGTTTCTTTTCTTGTTCTCCCCTTCTCGACGAGGAGATCTAGACCTCTCTCTTGCTCTGTCGTTGTTTCTTCTTTCGTTTCCACGATCAACATACTTTGATAGCTTTCCTCGTCGGATGAGTGTTTCAATCTCATTCTGAAGAGCTATGCAATTCTTTGTCATATGGCCATGATCTTTATGAAACTCGCAATACTTTGCCTTATTCCTCTTGTCAGGGTTTGCCTTTATTTTCTCTGGCCAGTTTAGTTCCTCGTTGTTCTTGATTTCTTCTAGAACATGGTTGATATCCTTCTTCAAAGGAGTATAATTATCATATTTCTTCATTACATCCCATACCGACCTACTTTTTGAATGTTTGTCATTACCATTGTTTTTGTGCTCTTTCTTCTTAGCTTTATCACCTTCCACCTTGGTGTCTTTAGCATCCATATTCTTCTTCGCAGCCATGGCCTCCTCGGCATTCATAATCCTGGATGATTTTCCCATCAGGTCCGACATGGTTCTAGGTGGATCTTTGGCCAAAGTGTAGTACAACTTGTTCGAAACTAGTCCACTCATCAAGGCAGTAATAGCTGTCTTCTCCTCATAATCAATGACTTCAAGTTTCTCGTTATTAAAACGAGTTATATAATCTCTCGTACTCTCACCAGCCTTTTGTCTAACACTTAACAAATGTGCTACTCGTTTAACTGACTTTACCCCAAAACAGAAATTCCCAATGAATAACTCGACCAGTTGAAGAAAAGTTGATATCTTACCCCGAGGAAGATTATTATACCATATTTGAGCAGATTCGGTTAGAGTTCCCGAGAATACCCTGCATCTCATCTCGTCTGGAACAGCATAGATGTCGACTGCAGCTTGGTATTGCTCTATATGAAGGACACGGGCAGTCTTTCCATCATATTTGGGGGTCACCACAGGTGCTTTGAACTTTGATGGTGTTGGAAAATCTACAATGGCTTGGACAAAAAGAGTTCCTCGAACGAAGGTTCGTTGTAGAGGATTCTTTGCCTTAGCCATTTTCCCTAATCTATCCTCCAGCCTCTGAATAGAGCCTTTCCACGCATCATTTCCTTCCTCGGGCCTGTTGGTTCGAGCAACTGATCGCGTTGATATTGCTTCCTGAGATCTATCTTGACGAGAAGCTGGTCGCGACTGGGCAGATCCTTCTCTTAAATCTGATGGTCATCGAAAACTCCTCGATACGACTTTAGGAGGACTTCGACTTCTTCTAAGTCCTAATCGATCAAAAGGTGATACCCTGCTTAACCTTTCTAACGCACTAGTCCTTTCGGGAGAAAGAGTGATATGTTGTTCTGTATCTGTGGCTCGCACTGACGAAGTTCGTCTAGGTTGATAAGAAAAATCTTCAGATTCCTCATTGCGATATGAATTGGTACGCCTAGTACGTGAGGATGGTGCACGGGTGTTTCTTTGAATACTCCGCAGTCCTGAATGGGTTCGTGCACCGCTATGGAGGGTTTGTATGAGTTGTCGCATTGTTTCTTGCATGACGGTCTGGCCCTGAGCCAGATTTGTCATTATTCCATCCAGATCTGGAATATTTGGCGGAGCAGATGGATTTGGAGGGGTCCTAGCGTTTCGATTGCTGGATTCTGGAATATCAGCCATTTGTGATGGATCGCTTTTGGTGAAAAAATGATATTACCAGTCGTTCCCACAGATGGCGTCAATCTGTTGATGTAAAAAATTATATCACTCTAATTATTCAATCACCGATAAATAAACGAGACAAATAATTTTAAAGTGGTTCAGCCTTATAAGAATGGCCTACGTCCACTGTTGTGTTATTGCTGAGTGTTTAGGAATTCTCGATTACAAGTTCTCTCAAGAAATTCCTGTCCGGGGGGTCCTTTTACAATGAGGATTGTAAAATATATTTATAGCACTGAGGCTGTAAAGTGAAAGGGTAATACATTAAATGATGTAAATATGAAAGGGTAATACATTCAATGCTCCTTAAGCGTGTGCGTCTGAATGATAAGCATTTAATGGACAGTCAAACTGTTGGTTATCCAGCTATTAATGCTTTGTTCGAGGTTCAGCTCGGACCGCCTAAGCTTCTCGGTACTCAAGAGTTCCTCGGAGAGGTCTTGTTCCTCGGAGCATGTGAGTTCCTCGGGGAAGCAGTGTTCCTCGGGGAAATAGTCTTCCTCGTTGTAGTCTTGTTCCTCGGAGTGTGTGAGTTCCTCGGATGTGTTTGTTGTTTCCATGTAGATTGCCACGCGTCTTCATTCAATTGGGCCATGTCAGCAGATTAAATTTGGTATCAACAATTATCGTTGATGGTTTAATTTACTTATTTATTTTTTGTTGATGGAGAGAATAATATAAATTATTTTACATCTTCTATTTAAGGCTTTGGAACTTGGCCACCCAATGTTATACGCAAATAAGGGTGTTATAATCACATTTGAGGATTTATAGCTATGATTTTTCTCATACACATTTTAATGTATAGAACACTGGCTATAAGTACCCTAACATTCTCCCATTCGTATGTAACATGTGTACAATTTACCTTTTCAATAAGAATCTAAACAAATTATGTTTTCATTTATGATCAAATCAATCATTTAACATCCACAGTATCTTTTTCTTCAATTGGCATTCTTAAAACTATTTTCTTTATCGTTAGAATAACATTTTAGAGTATTTCTTCCTTTAATACTCAAGAATTGAACAAATTATTTTTGAAGTAGATATATTCTTATGGTACCAGCACACCTCCCTTTTTTTGTCTCTCTTAGTTCCTTTGCAACAGGTTCTCCTCAACTATAAATAAGAATTTATTTTTCTTGGGATTGGTGTCATTAGTTGTGGACGATAACCTGTTGCGATTGTGTAATGTTCTCTGGTTGTTAGAACATTCTCAAGTCAGAACATAAGGTGTGAATGAGTGTTAGAGAAAATCTTGGAGATAAGAGCGTAAATCAAAGTTATTTTTAAGTTTTTACCTTAGTACATTGTGCATTTAAATTGGCTTCGGGTATTTTTGTTGTATATTCTTTATGGTCTGGTTATTTTGATTTTTCGCATATTTAGAATAAGTTTTCTTACTATTATGAATTGGTTTTAAGCATGGTAAAAGTTGTCATATAGACCAGAGGACATATTTTTTTAGATTAAAAAGTAATAAAGGATATCATTACACTTGGTAATAATATTTATTTTGGATGCTATTATCGATAGCATGCACTTTAAACTAATTCTAGTAAAACAAAATTACAAAATTCACTATACAAATATTTAAAGCCTTTAACAACTTCTCAAATAGAATCCTATAAAAATTAATATATGAGTTTATGGTAAAGTAAAATTAGTTATCTAAGATTTTTAATAAATATCCGGGTACTTGTTGAATGT
The DNA here is from genome assembly GCA_949130495.1 of Sambucus nigra. NCBI lineage: Eukaryota > Viridiplantae > Streptophyta > Magnoliopsida > Dipsacales > Adoxaceae > Sambucus > Sambucus nigra. Next base: position 599,796,444 of record OX422216.1, read on the forward strand.
ATTATAATTCTAAATATAAGATGACACAATTCATGAATTAATTAATATTTAAGTTGTTGAAACAAATCGAATTCAATATATAAAACAACAAAATCCATCCCATCCATATAGGTATTCAAATTATATATATAGTAGACCAAGAACGCACACATAAAAGTTGATATTACAATGAAAGGAAACACACAAATAGATGAAATGAATACGAATCAAAATTCCCCGTTCACTAAAAAAGTAAAATTCCCATACAAATTCAAAGCCTAGTGACAATTTATGGTCATATAGTTATGGGTTCGATGAACAACGAGATAATGTAATCTTTTACCACATTTTCTGGATGTGTGTATCCATCTTCATACTTGTAAACAACGTGTATAACTCGACCAAAGTTTAGAACTCGATTAAGGATAGGCATTGGGACGACGGTTGGCATGAGATGTTCCTCATTCATATCTTTCCATGCATCGTCCATCATCTTATAAAATAAGTCGATAACATCTTCCTGTGGCAATCCATGTTCCTTCATGTAGCATTCAATCCCCATGGCAACGTGTCCCCTTTCTTTTTCTTCCTTTAAGTACAAAATAATTTCACATGTTAGCGGAATGAGAATTTCTTCATATATATATCGACAAATTGTTAAATATATACAAAGATTAAAGACATAAATATTAAAATGTGACATGTATATTCTCAAAATACCAATTTTTGTGTTCTATTATTGTGACCAACTCTTAAATGGATAACTTATTTATACCGTGCGTGGCATACATGTGAAACAACTTGTGTTATGAAACTCTTTGTTGTCATATCGTATGTTGAAACCCAAAATAATACAAGGGGAAAGTTCGAGGATCTTACATATTGTGGTGCCATTTAGATTTTCCAATGTAACATTGACTATTTATTATAAACATTTAAAAAAAAGTAACGTGCTTGTGTTATTTTTATGGCTTACCTCATGAGTCATTATGTCGTCGATGAGTCGTCCCACTATATTGGAAGCAACAATCATTTTTGGTTTCGTTTTCCCCCACTCAAATACCTCAATGGTTGCGACTTCTCCCATAGCCAAAAAGGATGTTGTAGTCTGCAGGAAATTTGAAGCAGTGACTAATGCATTACGCAAATACTCGTCAAAGAGTGGCACATATTTCTCTTTTAACCATATAGTCTCAACGCCATAACACCTTACCACTTCTTTAAACTGTTGTTAAAATTCAATACTATTCTCAAATTTATTATAAATGTAAATTTAATATCATTCTAATATGTCAACGATAAATAAAAAAAGGAAAGCAAATCGGAGAATAAAGAAAATCGAAAGATTGGATTAACCATACCGCCTCTTTTGAATAAACAATGCCATAGGTTCTTCCCTGCTTTGATAATTCATCTTCTATTTCTTCATATGCATCTAGAAGAGCTTTGTATATTATTTTCATGTAATCTGGAAGTTGATCGATGGCGCTCATTTCCCACCTAATATGATAAATCAATTTTTTACAATGAATCTAATATTTATGCATTAAAAAGACACAAAAATGTACTTTTAAAAAATAAAATGAAGATTTAATTATTGCACAACCTATATTTACAAGTGATGGTTTTATAGATAACTCTTTCGCTTTGTTTATTGAGAGTTGTTTGTGTTAAACCTTATTTTAGTCCTAATGTTCAAAGGACAAAATCTTAATTCCTCCTAATGAGGTAATCCTACATTCAAATTTTTTACTTTGATGAACAACAAACAAATTTATCTTTCACATTTTAGACTTTATTTTTTTATTTAGACTTTATATTTAGAGTAAAAAATGATATCATCCGCGAACATTACCTTTGTATTGCATCTGTAAAAAGTTTTAGTTCATCAAATGTTCCATATGCATCATATGTATCGTCTATGATTGAGAACAAAAGTAAGGTTTTGATGAGCATTGACCGCGCAAGGGTGTATTGTGGTTCGAAATACACTGCTAACGCCCATAAGTAGCACTCGACCGCTCGATCCCTTGCATATGGAAGTCTTGATTCAAAGTCCAAGTCCTTCCACCACCTGTAGTACCAAAAAAGAAAACATATTAGACTCTTATCTCTATCTGTTCGTCGCACTTTCGCTCACACGCGCGCTCTATTTACGATTTACCTTGTGACTTCACATAGTTCTTGCTTATGCAATTGTTGTAATAGATTAAAATCTATCTTTGAAAACCTTAATAGCGTGTCATTCTTATTAGGGTCTTCTTCATAGACAGATATGTAATGCCTTGCCTCCACTCTAGGAATCCCCTGGTGGAGGGGTTGCTTCAATGCATACATCACTTGCTTGGCTTCAAAGGGGCTTAAAGAGTGTACCATGGACTCTAGATGAGTTTTTGTAAAAGTAAAAGCCTCATCTAATATGGCTTCTCCATGTATTCGTAGATGTGCAGCTTCATACAAGCTTAGCATTCCCATCACATCACTAGTAAGGGCATCCTTGAATTTACCAGTACCATCTTTAAATTTGTTGAATACATCTGCGTTACAAAATAACTCATTATATTCCCCTTGTTTTTTACATGATTTGAAATGTGAAATTTCTTATCTAAATAAAATGAAAAAACTCGTGTAAATTAAATATGCATTTTAAATTTTCCCTTTTTGGTGTTCGTGCTAGTAAAATGCACAAATATGCTATATTTTAAGAACATTAGTACTTAAATGTTTAAGTTAGAGTGCATATAATTGTTTTTAAAGAATTTAGGGTCATATATGGATTTGAGTTCGAGTGCATTCAACGTGGAATCTGAAATCAATTTGATTTAAGATTGTCGAAATAAATTTTGGCTGGGTGGAATTTAAAATCCAAAACAAATGATAAATTTAAATGCTTACCTATACGATGTTAAGATTCCCTCTAAAAATATCCACCCAATATAATTTAATTATAATTTTCAAAATGTCAGCTAATATACGTATGTTTTTAGCTGATATTTTCTACAAGTATTCATAAAATGTTTAGTTAATTTACAAAAATAAGTTTTTTACTACTTTAAAACCATTATTAATGTGATGTTCAATTAATCAGTAAAAAAACATCAGCTCTTTACTACTTTAAAACCATTTGTGGGCGTTTAAGGTTCAGATTATCCTGCATTTTAAAATACGGACATGACATGTGTCACTTGGCAGTAATCCAGAAAAAAAAGAGTGAGTGCCTATAATTTAGCCGCTAATTTTTTAAGTTCACCTCCAAGTGACACATGTACGGTCCGCATTGTAAAAATGCGGACAGTACGCACAAAAGCATTATTATATATATATATATATATATATATATATATATATATATATAGAGAGAGAGAGAGAGAGAGAGAGAGAATCTCATTCATACCCAGTTTGCATACCATCTGTGCGGACCAATTTTTTTAATACAGTTAAAACAATAATTTTGTGCTGATTTTTTTTATGGTTTTTAAACATTTTAGTAGGACCATGAAAAAACAATTAACTCAAAATGAATTATTTTGCTATTTTAAAAAATTTGGTCAGCAACTGTTATATATATATATGCTCTTGTGCGGACTAGTCGGGATTTTAATAATGTAGACCGGACATGTGTCTCCTAACGGTGCCCCTAGAAATTATCTCCTAAATTATAGGCACACTCTCTCTCTTTTTTGGGCTCACCGCCAGGTGACACATGTCCGGTCCGCATTCTTAAAATACGGACTATTCCGCACAAGAGCAGAACTGTATATATATATATATAGAGAGAGAGAGAGTGTGTGTCTATAATTTAGGGGATAATTTCTAATGGCGCCGTTAGGAGTCACATGTCCGATCTACATTCTTAAAATGCCAACTAATCCGTACAAGAGCATTATATATATATATATATATATATATAGAGAGAGAGAGAGAGAGAGAGAGAGTGTGTGTCTATAATTTAGGGGATAATTTCTAGTGGCGCCGTTAGGAGACACATGTCCGATCTACATTCTTAAAATGCCAACTAATCCGTACAAGAGCATTATATATATATATATATATATATATAAGTTAGGGATGATATGATATTTTATGCATGACATTTTATGGTGCATGAGCATCCATAAAATGTCATGCTAAAAGCAACTATATTTATTTATTTATTTATTTATTTTTTTTTTTTTTTTTATATATAAAAGGGAGATATGGGCTTGGGCTATGGGTTTAACAAATGGGTTGGGCATGGGTTTTGGGTTGGTAGGCTTGGGCCTTTTTTTTTTTTTTTGGCTAAAATAAAAATGGGCATGGCCGGGGGGGATCGTCGTGCCATCAGCACGGGCACGCCCACTAGTATATAATAAGTTAGGGATGATATGATATTTTTGCATGATATTTTAATGATATTTTATGCATGACATTTTATGGTGCATGAGCACCCATAAAATGTCATGCTAAAAGCAACTTTTTTTTATTTTTTTTTATTTTTTTATTTTTATATATAAAGGGAGATATGGGCTTGGGCTATGGTAGGCCTGTCAACGGGTCGGAGACGGGTCGGGTTTAGGGAGATCCAGATCCGTGTAATCGGGTCTTCATCGGATTCGGGCTCGGCCCCGGGTCTTCATCGGGTTTACAATATTGGATCCAGACCCGGATCCGTTCGGATCTTCAGGTCTCGGGTTCGAGTCCGGATCCGATCAAATATGTACATTTATTTTATATTTATTTTATTTTATCCCCCTTCTTTATTATTTAATCTTAAATTAAAATATTTTGTAATGTATTGTAGAATATTATTAGTATAAATAAAACATATATTACTTATATTTATTATATACATAAATATATATTTTTATATATAATACTTACATGTTATATTGATAAGATATATTTATAAATATATATAAATTTATAGTATATATGTATATATATACAAAATAATAATATACAATTCGGGTCGGGTCTTCGGGTTCGGGTCTTGTATAAGATCCAGACCCTACCCGTTTAATAAACGGTCTTCGGGTCTTCGGGTCTCGGGTCCAAAAAAATATGTTCAGACCCTATTATACGGATCGGGTCCAGATCGGGTCCGGGTCCGGGCCCGACCCATTGACAGGCCTAGGCTATGGATTTGCTATGGGTTTAACAAATGGGTTGGGCATGGGTTTTGGGTTGGTAGGCTTGGGCCTTCTTTTTTTTTCTTGCTAAAATTGAAATGGGCATGGGCTTTTTTTTTTTGTGCCACGGGCACGGGCGCGGGGGGTGGGGGGGATCGTCGTGCCATCGGCAAGGGCTCGCCCACTAGTATATATATATGTGTGTGTGTGTGACCTTATTTATGTTGTATATTTCATTTGCATGGTGTTTACTAAACATACCACGAGACATTTTTCTGCCATGTTGCCTGAATACTCTAAATACAAGTGCAGTGGTGCAGAGATCATAGTCTTTATTATCTTGATAGATAGTATGGGCATAAAACATTTGCTCCAACTGCTCCTCAATTTCTTTCTCAAAGTGATAAGATACACCTAGACGCTCAAGTGTATTGATCAAATTAATTTTATCTACTGTTTTTCTTCCAGTTTCCAGTAACAGGCTCCTTACTTCTTCTTTCAACACATTATTTTGTTTGCTGTACGTTTCCCATACCTAGGTAAGCAGTAACACATCCCAATGAGTCTAGTCATGCGTTATATTGTTTACGAATAATGCTGCTCTACCCGCCCCTAGTACATACTTAGTACAGGGTTCCTAGGTGGACAGCATTAATAAAGTAAGAATAATGTTGCTCTACCCGGCCCCTAGTACATACTTAGTACAGGGTGCCTAGGTGGACAGCATTAATAAAGTAAAATAATACATCATTTGCTTTATAAAAAAAAGAAAAAAATACTAAGATGATGTGAAATGAGATAAAAATAATAAAAAAATAATTATTAGAATAATAATTTTATTTTTTTAATTATTTTTTTTGTTTTTAAAAAAAATATTTTTAACTTATTTAGTCCCTTAAACACTCATTTACCGAATATTCTCTTTCTTTTACAGGTGCGCACCAGCGGTACCCATTATTTTTTAACTTAATTTTTTTTAATTAGCCGGGCACTATCTCTCGGGTTGTCTAGTATTATTCTTTTGCTTTTTTTTTATAATTATTTTTAAATCATTTAGTCCATCAAACACCCATTTACCCAATATTCCCTTATTTTTAAAGGTTCGCGCCAGTAACACTTTTTATTTTTAAACTTAATTTTTTATTTTACAATACTGAAAATAATTTTTTTATTTCTTAAAACTGTTTAAAAATGTAAAAAAAAAAAGTTTTTTTTATTTATACTAAACTAACTTTTATTTTTTAAAACAATTTTTCTCCAAAAAAAAATTGTTATATTAAAATAGTGTTTTTTAACAAAATATTTTTTTCTAATTTGTGAAAAATATTTTTTTCTATAAAACAATTTTTTTAAAATAAAAAAATTCAAAAACTCTTATTAAAACTAGACCATATTTTCCTAATAAGAAAAACAAACATCCAATAAAAGACTGCCACTTAGGAATGTGTACTAAGAGTGTACTAAGAGCGTGTAAGCCTAGCACTACTTTATTGTAAAAGATAAGATAAACTATTCTGGCAGTAATTTTTGATTGCTGAAATAAATAAAATTTTATGCGTATTAAGTTTCTATTTCATGTACATTAAAATATCGTATATCAACTGTGCTTATATCATTTAGGGTGTGCTTGATAATACTAATTTTTCATAAAAAATATAGTATATGAAATTATTTTCTATCTTTGGAATGCTTGGTAAACCAAATTTTCCATGAAATTGATTTCCTTAAAACAACTCGCATAATCACTTTTTCCACAAAAAGGTTAAATTAAAAAACCTCCTCCCACCTTGTTATTCATTTACAGGGAAAAAGAATTGTCGCACTAAAAAAATTGATAAAAAATCCAGAAAATAAGTAAAAACTCAAAAATAATGAAAAAAAAATTAGAATGTGAATAATGAAAAAAAAATCCAGAAAGTGAATAAAATCTCAGAAATAATGAAAAAAAATTAGAAAGTGAATATTCTCCCCAAAAAATGAAAAAAATCCAGAAAGCGAATAAAAACCTAAAAAAATTAAAATAAATCCAGAAAATACATAAAACCCCAAATATAATTTAAAAAAATCAGAAAGTGAATAAAACCACAAAAAACAATGAAAAAAATACAGAAGAAAGAAAATCCTAAAAAACGAAAACTAAATCAGTAAAATGAATAAAATCCAAAAACAATGAAAAAATCCAGAAAGTGTATAAAAACCCCAAAAATAATGAAAAAAATACAGAAAGTAAATACCCCCCCCCCCCCAAAAAAAAAAAAAATTATAGAAAGTGAATAAACCCCAAAAATAATGAAAAAAATTCAGAAAGTGAATAAAACCTCCAAAATTAAAAAACATGAATACCCCCCTCCCCCCCCCCCCCACACACACACACACCAAAACTGGAAAAAAATCTAGAAAGTGAATAAAAACCCAAAATATTGAAAAAATTTCTAAAAAGTTAATAAATCCCCAAAAATATTTATAAAAAAATCCAGAATGAGAAATAAAACCCAAAAAATAATGAAAAAAAAAATCCACAAAGTGAATAAAACACCAAAAATAATGAAAAATATCTAGAAAGTGAATAAAACCCCAAAAATAATGAAAAAAATACAGAAAGTGAATAAACCCCCAAAAATAATGGAAAAAATTCAATAAGTGAATAAAACCTCAAAAAATAATGAAAAAAATACAGAAAGTTAATAAAAATTTAAACATAATGAAAAAAATCTAGAAAGTGAATAAAAACCCAAAATAATGAAAAAATCTAGAAAGTAAATAAAAAACACCGAAAAATTTATCAAAAAGTCCCAAACTTATTAATTAAGAAAACAAAAAAAAAACGAAAATTTTGAAAATACAGAAAATGAAAAAAATACATATAATAAATATCAGTCCCAGAATTAATTTTAAAAAACACCAGAAAATTAAAAAAAAAAAAAAAGAGAAAAAAGTGAGAAGACAGTAAAAACACAAAAATAATGAAAAAAATACAGAAAATGAATAAAAAATAGAAATCAAATATTAATCGATGAGTTAATTTTAAAAAACACCCAGAATTTTATTAAAAAGTCAGAAATTTATGAATTCAAAAAAATAAAAGAAAATAAAAAAACGCTCAAAAATTTTGAAAATGGAAATGAAAAATACCCTAGAAAACTAATAAAAATGCAAATATTTGAAAAAAAATTAAAAAAAAAAAAAAGAACAGACATGGCGACATGGGGGGACGAAACAGTTGGGGGTTGGGATGGGGGGGGGAGTGGTGAATTTGGTTTTTATTCATTTTTTTTCTTAATACTCCAAATACATTTTTTCCGTTTTTTATATTTAATACCGGGTTAATATTTATTTTCTGGTCTTTTATTCAGTTGTTGTGTGTTTTTAAAAAAAAAATTGGTTATTTTTTTAATTAATTTTCTGCTATTTTTATTAATTTTCTGGAATTTTTATTAATTTTTTGTTTCTTATATATATTTTCTACTTTTTTTCATGAAAAATATTGAAAATCAAAAACACAAAAGATGGAAAATAGAATATTTTCCACCTGAAAAATAATGACAATCAAACAATATCAACAAATTTTTTTAATAGAAAATATTTTCAAGTTTTCAATTTCTTAAAAATTAACTCTTAAAAATTATTTTTCATTTTATTTATTAAAGACGCCCTTAATGCATTTGAAATCAAGGAATGTGAAGACATAATTTTTTTTTTTGATACGTGTAATTTTGTAATGCGCTAATACAAAAGTTAACATAACTTTATGGCATTAATCAGGTACGAGTAATGCTACATACTCCAAATAACTCTTTCAAATCTCTCACAAAATGACTTGGCTTTGTGCCTTTGCGGGACCCGCACCACATGACAATAGATGACAGGCAAGTGGTAGAATGACGTGGCGTCCACGTAGGATTTAGTGGAGATTTGAGGGAATTGTTTGGGACTCAAAGCATTTTCCAATCAGGTACACATGTATCTATTTTTTTTTTTATTTTAAACGTGGCTGTTGAAGAAAACACAAAAGTTCTTGAGACCATGATATCACGGTGTAATTTTATTGTACATCATGTTACTATATGTAGCGAGATAAATTCTGGAATTGTCCTTAGATGTCTCTTTCATACATGACTTGCTGACTAGAACAAAATAGGGGTTAGTGTAATTAGTAAGATATGTTAAGCAAGAGAAACTAAGCCTCTTGAAAAGTGGTATAGGTGTTAGGGGATAGATTAAGTTTAATTCTTAATTTGATTTTTGGAACTGGCAAAATAATATTTAACCAGTAAAAATGACGAATCGTGAATGAAAATTAATCGAGGTACGCGTAAACTGACGTGGACACCTTATAATATGTTACGGAAAAAAAAAATCAGCAAGAGAGAACATCAACCGTCTAACAGTCCTCTTTGTTGCTTCATCATTTCTTGAGCATTTCTGTTAATTTTGGGTACTTAAATGTAGATTACAGTACACCCCTCCCCCTAAAAGAAATTTATTTTACAGACAATCCAAAATATAAATTATTTAACATTTGTTATTAAAAAAAAATTACATTTTTATCAAGGGTCAATTATTAAATAGTCCCTACTATAAATATATATTTTTTAAAAAGGACACATATTTTTAGTTTAACCCATTTAGTCCCTCAAGCACTCAATATCCTCTTATTTTTAGAGGTCCGCGTCAGCGGCACTCCCTCTCCAAAATATATGGCAAAGGACTTTTTGAGGCAAAATAAAAAAGTTTGGACTAAATGGGTATTAAAAAATGTCCGAGGGACTATTTGGTATATGTCCCTTTTATCAACTCTTTAAAAAATTTTCTTTATTACTTCATTACTTCAAGGGGGGTCACCTACACATCAGACATTGAGGATCAAGAAATAAAAACAGTTTGTTGTTTTCCATTTTTTGCTAGTATTTGAGAACAATAGCTCCAATGAAAAAAAAAATTCACCTTTATAATGTACAACTACTTAATGCTTTATTTTTTCGGATTTTCCAAAAAGGACTTGCATACAAAGTTAGAAAGTTCAATGATATATACCATATTTTTATTTTAATATCCTCACTACCATAATTACATCAAAACATCTCAAAAGGAAAAGAGTAAATCTATGCAGAATGGATTCCGACTCATTTTATGTGACATTAAAATGTACATCTACATTTGTTCATGCCTAGATCCGTTGATTATTATCAAAACATGAACTAATATAGTGCGATGTGATAACGGGCGTCGCACAAAATGAATTAGTTTCTTGGATCAACACTAGGGGTGGTAATTTGAACCCGAACACGAAAACACGACACGATCCAACACGAAATTAACACGAAATTAAAATAGCTTTTCGTGCTCGGGTCGTGTTCGGGCCTGTTTTTTTAAGCCCATTAGTGGGTCGTGTCGTGTTCGTGCCAAGAAATTGACACGAAATTGGCCCGACAATGACCCGTTAGAGCCCAATTGACACGACCCAATTAGAACACAATTTAGACCCATATGGACATAGTAAATTGACGGGTTATCGTGTTGTTAAATTGATGGGTTATCGTGTCGAACCGTCTCAATCGTGTCAAATTGACACAATTTTTTTTATCGTGCTATTCGTGTCGGGTCGTGTTATTAACGGGTCGTGTTCGTGTTGGTAAAAATAAACACGATGTCGTGTCGTGTCGTGTCGTGTCGTGTCGTGTTCGGGTTGGATAAAATCGAGTCGTGTCGTGTCGGGCCAGACCCAAACATGGTCCATTGGCCCGAATTGCCACCCTTAATCAACACCACAAACATGATTCTCGGTGTATAAACATTGAGACAAGAAATACCACATTATCAATGGAGAATGATAGGAAACGATCACCCCATAAACTTGGGGGGAAGTTTGCCAATGGGCGAACAACTTGGGGCTGGCCATTTGATGCTCCATTTAGAGAAGGTCCCATACTAGGATGCACAAATAATTTTCTTTTGTTAGATTTTTTTTGAGATGCCAAAAAGAGTGCACTGGTGTTACCTTTATAGAACTGATAGGGCACTGTTACATTCACGCTACTCACCATAGTACTGCATGTCAAACAAATCATGCTTCACACATAATAAGACCACCTAGATATAGGGTCATGATATCTTTGTGTATGATATTGTTCCAAATATTAAAATCAGGAAAACACTCAAATTTAGGGACAAATATCATCTTACCCATCTTCATTTTTGTCTAAATCCCTTTATATGGAATTGGACACATAAACTCTTTTTATATTTTATTTATATATATTATAAATAATATTATTATTTAAATTTAATTCCTTAAGATCTTTACTAATAATTTATTCTCAAAATAGTTTAGTACGGCCGCTTTATCTTTTACCTTCTATTTTTATTAGTCTTCCTCTTGTTATATGTGCAACTGATGGTTTACGCAACACATGTTCGTACCGTCTAAGTCTACTTTTTTCTTAATTGATCACTAATGGGAGTTACTCTCAACTTATCTCTCATATACTAGTTTTTAATCTTGTTCTTTCTACTAATTCCCATCATCCATAAGATAATTCTCATCTCACTAACATAGATATTTTATTCTTGAATTTTTCTTCCCTCCATAGAGGGTCGTTGGCTCAATGCTCGTGAATTTGTCTACTTCAGGGAATCGAATTGAGCCGCGGAGAGGTATGGAGCAACGCAACTATTGTTTATTTATAATTTTTATCTTTTACGTTTCTTTTTTTTTTTATTTCTTTGCAATTTTAAAATTTTGAATTTTCTGATCGAATGTATAAAAGCACATTCATAATTAGAAAATACATTATGAATGAGTAATGACTTTCAATGTATTCAATGATAACTGTATTAATATCTATAATCCATAATTTTGTATTTCATAAAAAAATTGTATTTTTTTTCTCATTTTTAGTTTGTGGGACTATAAACCGGATAATGTATTATATTACAACAACAGACTAAAATGCTACATTTTATTCTATTTCTTCCAAATTTTTATTGAAAATATTCTTTCAAACTTTGGAGATTTTAATTTCTTCACCATGGATTTCAAGAACCACCCTCTGCACATGGGACAAGAGCTAGCATCCAAATTGTGAGGAAAAAAAATAAGAGACCAAGTTTATTTTTTTGAAATTTTATATGGAAATAAACTATTTCTTAGTTTTTTCCTAACTGTCTAACTACGTGTAACAACCACCGTTTTCTCACGTAAAGAATGACCAAGCACAATACATTGAAGATGGGGCTTGTACGTCTATTAATAGCATTCTTAGCATCAATATAATATAAGTCATAAATTAAAGGCCCGTAATTTTATTTAAATCAACCTTTCAATAATAACAAATCCAACCCAACATTGAGTATGGGATAAGTCTAACATAATTGTAATTAACCCACGCCGGCATAAAGTAAATCAATCTCGAGCTTATGCCCATAAAATAATCCCAAATAAAAATAAGTACAGAAGCTGAAAAAGCACCTAAGCAGGCTAAGCTAGAATCAACTGGTCTGACTGAGGAGCAAATGAGAGTGCAAGGCTGCCAAATCAACAGTCTCGTTATCCCTGTCTATGAGCGCCTAGGGGAGAAAATATTTAAATTTGGATCAAAGCTCTAGATATGTAAGAATTAACTTAATCAATTTAAATTGCAATAGATACAGTCGATGCAAAATAAATATTTCCCATCGTCACTCACATGCGATTAACATCTCACACCTCATATAAGTGCGAAATTACTCGCATCCCAATATGTCCCGAAATAATATATGTGACAACCGTGTCAATTTAATATTAATTGAATTAGCTATAATCAATTGCTACAACGAAGCCGACTATATTTGATTACCCAATCCCAAGGTATCTCATATATATCTCATTAGAATGGCATAAACATCTATTATGCACAACATAGTAAGGGTCTGTGATTTATGTTTACATTCCTAGATAATTTAATTAATCTCATTTAATCCAGGTAATATATATATATAGTAGGAAACTTATGTATGTCATAAGATTGATCGATGATGTCATCGGATGATTTTTTTCGTGCAATGCCTCTTTTGCCCCTCACATATTTGATTTCCCTCTCTTTTCTTTCTCACTAATTTATTTCTCATCTTTCCCTTTAATTCAAACACAAGGCCAATTTGGTAAACACACACCGATATGTACTTCTCACCACACACACACTCCGAGACACACCCAAATTGATTTTTGTCTCACGACACAAATCGTCCCATCTCTTTCGGCAACAACCCATATCCTCTTTTCTCCCCGCCCACCCCCTGCCTTCTCCTTTCTCACCGTTTCTAGCCTCAGGTAGGTTTCTCTCTCTCTCTCTCAAGATGGTGCGATTTTTGTGCAGGTTTTGTAATTTTGTTGGTGCGATTTTGTAATTATGATAAGGCTTGATTTATTAAGAATAAAGATTTTTGAATCAGTTTATATGTGTGTTTCTTTCTTGATCTATCTTAATGATCTTCGTAGAATAGGTTTTGTTATGCAAATGTTTTGAGTGATTTAGATTTAGATATTATTTACGTTTCTAGACAGTGATGATCTGAATTAAATCATTAAATATTCATCCACTATGTGTTTTCATCTAGCAGCATTTTCTTGTTAGGTTTAATCTATGGCCTTAAACATTTCAGTTTGTTTTTGTTCATTTTGTTTAAGATCTATTTATGTTTTGGGATCTAATTGTTTTTTTTGTTTTGTTGTTTATTTTCCTTTTATAGATCAAGCCGTGATATACTTCGAACCCTAAATTTTTATTTCTTTCTTTTTTTGCAGGAGTAATTTGGGTTCTTTTTTTAGTCTTATGTACTGCATATGCTGACATTTAAGAGATATGCTGAAAGTTTGGAAACAACTATTTTGCTATTTCTTTTTGTTTCGTAGATACCCATTTGGTTATATACATGTGATAATGAAGGGGTCAACCAAGTACATCGATATGTGCAACCCAGGTGTTTGAGAAATGCTCAATATGGGTAATTTTCTTTGGTTGTGGTGAATGTATGGATGCCCTTCTTTTTAGTTGATTCTTTTACTCTTTGCTTAATTGTATGATTAATGTTAATGTTACTTATTTTCTTACAGAACGCTTTGTTAAGCTAAGCACTTTTGTTTGACATTTTTGTAGAATGTATAAGAATGTGTATGTTAGGGCTTCATTTAGGTTAGCTTATGGTGATTAGTTCCATTATAGTTAGTTTATGATGAGTTTTATTATTTGAGAGCTCATTTTGGACTATGATCTCTTAAATTGAATACTGGAATTTTATTGTTTCATGGCTCATTTTGTATTTGTGGCAAGTAGGATTAATGGCTTGAGTGGTGCCGGAAGAGTATGATGTGGAATGGTAAGTAGGAGGAGTGGCTATTTTTTATACGTTGACATCAATTTCTTTTTCTTATATAACGATACAATACATTCTTGACATTTTTTGTTAATTTTTATCACCACTCAATTTTAAGGTTAGGGGGTTCAATGTGAACTTGAACATGTATTTAATTTTATTTGAACTTATTTGTTACACTGCTTGGCTTGCAGGACCACATTGCTCATCTTAACAACTAAAACATTATAATTCCATTAAATCCATCCTAGAAAGACTTATTTCAATGTTTACTCTTGTTGCTACCTTCATGTAAAATCCACCCTCATAATGCATGGCATACATCGAAAGATTCAAAGGCCACGGCTCAAGAGTGGATATAAACGGGGCACTTGTTGCATGGCATACACATTTTGGTACATCTACGAGATAAGAAAATAGATAGAAATTTCAAGATATCTAACCTAACACATCGTCGCTCGATAAACATATTTAGTTGTGTGCACATATATTTAGTTGTGTGCACATATAATTTATTAAGTTGTTATTATCTCTCCTTCTTTTATTTTTTGGTTTGATGTTACAACTTACAAATTTTTTCTTCTAATGTACAGATATTGCCTCGAGGTAAATTTCATGGACACAACACATTTTGGTACCATTTGAATTGCGGAGATAACACATGTAGGTGCGTTTCTCAGCAGGTATATACTTCAACAATAATCAAACGCAACAGGTTGATTTTTGGGGAAAATCAAACAAAATCAAACTCTCGGGCATAACTCATGTTTGAATCAAACTTTGTTGAAAATACACTCAGGTGTAAACAAATTACACGAAATCAAACGCGTTTTTTCAACACGAAATCAAACGCGTTTTTTGAAATCAATCGTTTTGGGGGAAAAATCAAATAAAATCAAAATCTCAGGTAGATACTCATGTTTGAATCTCAGGTATATAGTCATGTTTGAATCAAACCCAACAATTATACGACAAAACTACACATGAGTGTTTTGGGATATCAAATGCGTTTTTGAGTATATACCTGAGCATTTTTTCAATAGGTATATACTTCTACAAGCAGTTAAGCAGCACTGTTTTTGGTCTTCCCCAATTGCATTTGTCGTGAATGTACAACAGTGTATAACCCCTCCCTATACCCTTGCAGTGCTGCAACTTCCCTTCGCGGGCGTTAGCTTTAACCACGACCAAGCAGGTAACAAATTTCGCTGTGTGGGCACGTTAGCTTGAATGGTTGAGTTATACGGGTGTAAGACCTTAGTAGATTTTATTTCTACGAGATAAGAAAATAGATATAAATTTCAAGATATCTAACCTAACACATCGTCGCTCGATAAACATATTTAGTTTTGTGCACATATATTTAGTTGTGTGCACATATAATTTATTAAGTTGTTATTATCTCTCCTTATTTTATTTTTTGGTTTGATGTTACAACTTACAACGTTTTTCTTCTAATGTACAGATATTGCCTCGGGGTACATTTCATGGACACAACACATTTTGGTACCATTTGAATTACAGAGATAACACATGTAGGTGCATTTTTCAGCAGGTATATACTCCAACAATAATCAAACGCAGCAGGCTGATTTTTGGGGAAAAATCAAACAAAATCAAACGCTCGGGCATAACTCATGTTTAAATCAAACTCTGTTGAAAATACACTCAGGTGTAAACAAATTGAACGAAATCAAACGCGTTTTTTCAACACGAAATCAAACGCATTTTTTGAAATCAATCGTTTTTGGGAAAAAATCAAATAAAATCAAACTCTCAGGTAGACACTCATGTTTGAATCTCAAGTATAAAGTCATGTTTGAATCAAACCCAACAAGTATATGACAAAACTACATATTAGCGTTTTGGGAAATCAAATGCGTTTTTGAGTATATACCTGAGCATTTTTTCAACAGGTATATACTTCTACAAGCAGTTAAGCAACATTGTTTTTGGTCTTTCTCAATTGCATTTGTCGTGAATGTACAACAGTGTGTAACCCCTCCCTATGCCCTTGCAGTGCTGCGACTTCCCTTTGCGGGCGTTAGATTTAACCACGACCAAGCAGGTAACAAATTTTGTTGTGTATT
This sequence comes from Sambucus nigra, assembly GCA_949130495.1. Classification (NCBI taxonomy): domain Eukaryota; kingdom Viridiplantae; phylum Streptophyta; class Magnoliopsida; order Dipsacales; family Adoxaceae; genus Sambucus; species Sambucus nigra. The sequence continues at coordinate 599,812,972 of OX422216.1, forward strand.
CACGTTAGCTTGAATGGTTGGAGTTATACGAGTGTAGGACCTTAGTAGATTTTGTTTCTACGAGATAAGAAAATAGATAGAAATTTCAATATATCTAACCTAACACATCGTCACTCGATAATAATATTTAGTTGTGTGCACACATAATTTATTATGTTGCTATTATCTCTCCTTATTTTATTTTTTGGTTTGATGTTACAGCTTACATATTTTTTCTTTTAATGTACAGATATTGTCTCGAGGTACATTTCATGGACACAATCTGATAGTCTTAAGTGTTTCTTCACGGACAACTTACATTATTGTTGAGAAACTTGAAATACAAAGTGAGAGATGGATTATCTTTTCTATTTAATCCTTCTACACGATAATTCTTAAAAGGCTGCCCTCCATTTAAATTTTACATTTGAGATCTCTAAAGACTCAAAGATGGCTACAAAATTTGCAACTACCTTTTCCACCGGATCAACAGTGTCGTGTGCCACCAAAGCGAATATGAGTTACGAAAACTAGCCAACAATTTTGTATGCGGTTACAATTTTGTCAATATGAGGTAGTATCTTTAAAGAATTACCGAGCAGGTGTGATATCCAGGTCGTATGGATTGAGCAGGTTTGATGAGCAAGCCTGATGCATACAGAGAACTATGGTGGTGGCCTTGTTCCTGGTAAGCATGTGTGTTCTTTGAAATTTTAAGAATGTGGTTTTCTACTTTATGCCCAACATTTTCTGTTAGTTTAAATCGGTCATATTTATCCTTAAAGAATGTGGTTTTACTTAACTAAGTTAAATTTTGATTTATACGGCTTGCTAAATATTTGGATCATGAATAAATGTGGTGGCATGGTTGGTGATCAAGGTGAGCTTAGAACTCAGAACATGTATTTTTGGGTATAATCTTATAAGATAAGAAATTATACTTATAGGGAATTAGTTGGATTAGCTTGGTACACCATATATAATCTTTGAATATAAGAAATTATATGGTTTAGCATTCCTTTATAATCCATTAAGTTAATATACAAGAGATGTTTTAGTTGAATTTTTGTACCACACGTTTTCATATTCTTCTGATTATGTTCACAATGATTCATGTAAGTGTCAACTACCACACTCTTCGTCTCTGAAAAATTTCTTAATATACATAGAATAGTACATGTAGATAAGTACACAATGTGTACTGTGATGTATTATTATATGCAGATCAATCTTCATATTACGATTTTTCTTTGATTAGAAAATTTGAATGTTGCAGGGGCTTGGCTATGACTTAAAGGCTATGAAGCACCAATTATTCAAAACACACATTACACCCGCACCCACATTGAATCCCTGCACCCGTGACTTATTTTTCTGAATCCCCACAACCTCATCCTCACCTCGGTTTTGAATTTGGAAATATTTATAAATTTATGTTCTAAATAGTTTCTTTTTGATTATTGTTTCAGTCTCCAGCACAACAGTGAAACTTAATGGCATTGGTTGATTCATTAGGAGTGAAACAAGAATGACCTGCTACAGAATGCCCTTACACAATGCTATGGATGACCCTGTTGCAACTAATTCTCTTGACTGCTCAAAGTATGGAAAGAGATAATATCGCAGTGAGACAACCGTATTTTCCCACAGTGCAAGAGAATAATGCTTATGCAGATGAAGGTGATGAGGTGGTGGAAAGGGTGTTATTGTTGATAATGAAGATATCAATGTAATTTCTCGGATGATCTGGCTATAAGGAAGCTCTGTTTTTTGTGTTTTAATTCTCAAATTACATTAGTCACAGTATCCAGTTTTGGGGGATTACGAATTGAATGTGAGAAGTGAGCTTAGCTTACAACAATATAAGAGTTCATTACTGCAACCATGCATTAGAGACTGTAAATTTAGTCATTTTTAAATAAGGTGAAAATGTATTTATTGTATTTGTATGTTTTGAAAAGATAAGGAAGCTCCTTTGTTTTTCTGTTAATTCTAATTTACATTAGTGACAATATCGAGTTTTGGGGAATTATGAACTGAATGTGAGAGGGTAACTTAGCTTACAGCAGTGTAAGAGTTAATTGTTGCAACCAAAGCACCTTCCGAAGGAGAAAAGGTAGTGGTTCCATGAGGATAAAGTCTAATTTGACAACAAAAGCACCTTCCCCACGCTAAGTTGTTAAAGGAATTAGCTTTGATGTCTCCTCTCTTCTTTTTAAAGAAAACACAAACATAAATTGTAAAAAAGGAAACTGAAAAAACTAGGTTTATTGCACATTTTGTAAAGTGGCATTGCATGCCTGGTATATTTATAATTTGTGAATGAAGACTACATTTACTGCTTCACTCATTCAGAGGTATTATGTGCACTGTAAGTCAATGCTCAGTCAACCATCATTCCCTACTTTTCCTTGATCTTCTAACTATGATGAAATGAAATACTACTTATCATATATCATTTGTGATCGATTAAAAAGAAATACAAGCTAGGACATTTACCTATACATGCACACAAATGACATTGTCAATTTTGTATTTTCATTAATCATGCTCCGAAGATATATTTATATGTAATTTTGGCCTTAGCTTGACTCTTGGGGCTTTGTATTAGTTTCACATGCTTAAGATATGATGAGGCGAACATCATATGGATAATTGAAGCTAAACAAGTGTGATTCTTTTGTTTTTATTTCTATTTGTTTAATGATCTATGCAAACATGTACTTATTTTTTTTTTGTGAATTCATCTTGGCTTAAAAATTATTTTTAATGGTTTTTCGATTTCAAGATATATTCAATCAGACCTCTTTAGGATTACCCACCAAGTTTGCATTGTGTATATAGTTTGTTATTGATTATAAGTTAACCTTATTTTAATTTCTTTCGGATACGAATTGATTGACTCCACATTTGTTTTGAAAATTTGCAGATTCTCGAACCTAAATCCTTAGGCAAATTACTAGGCCATTAACGCAAGGTATCCCATTGTTGGATTGAAAATGTTGCTTAGTTCAATGGGTTTGCTAAGCTTAGTTAAATTATTAAAAATCACACAATTTTGATATATTTAAAATACTAAATCTTTTACATCTCTAAAATAAGTCAAAATTTTGGAATTAACATAACACGTTCATGAGAGAAAACACATATATACGTCTTAAAAATGTCAGTTCCAAATCAATGTATTGATTTTCTTTTCATGTCTAAAATTCCCAACTACTATATAACGATTAAAACTAATAAATTTGAGGAATAATAAATTACTAAAATATTTTCATCGTGTCATTACGACATATTATACGAGGTCCAAGACGGACTATTATTCTTTTTGCGAACTAAATACGACGTATGGTTCAATCAACGAGGTACACTTTCGAAAATTATTAGAGTGCCTTCAGGCACGGGCATACCCTAGTGTGTGTGTGTGTGTATATATATATATATATATATATATATATATATATATATATGTGTGTGTGTGTGTGTGTGTGTGTGTGTGTGTGTGTGTGTCCTTTCATATATGCGACACGCAAGGGCATCTATCAGTGGTGTCTCGTTCGTGCTATATCAGTAAGTCCGAAGGAATCTCTTATCCAAGTCGAACATCAAAAAACATACATAAGTGGGGCGGTCCCTATGTAATACACCAGTTCACGACCCATACTCACCGGTGACAAAGGATCCCAGCATCAACATATATATCTTGTAGGTGGCGCTACTACGTAGTACCTAAATGACCTATACAATGCCTAGACCACCTACATCGACGTGTGTTACAGTCCCCAATGCGCGAAACTCCAAGTCGATAGGACCGTCCACCAACATTCATATGTCCACACAGATACACATAAGTACATATTATTATTCTCACAACTTTGTATAGGTAACTACCTTATAATGACTTAAATATCCCATATGATATCCACAATTATTCATTAATTAATAATTGACCCTCTAGTTTATTATTAATTTTATCTTCTTTAACAATTGATTTAACCATCTAGTTACATATAGTATCTCAATTGACATAAGCGCCACGTTTACCTTTTTAATAAATTCTCCGTTAGCCCAAACACTGCCCTACCAACTCGTTCGAACTTCTAAAAGTATTCCTGAACTAACCATGACCCTAAATTACTAACTGCCCAGGGCCGAGGCTGAATCGATTCAAAAAGTGGCAGTGGCCCATATCTGATTGTTTTATTAAATACAAACATTCTTGTTTATTCTCTAGGATTCATTCCAAACGTGATTTCCTTTGTATAAAGACGTGAATGGGTACTTAAAACCTAGTTATACATCATATAATCATTTATTCCATATAAGCCCATCAATTGTTACCTCAAAAATCCAGATTTCATATGAAAATTTAAGGTCTTTAATCCCATATTTTTTTTCTACAATCTCAACAATATGTAATTCAATTTATGGGGCATATAATATGGAATTTACATCAAAATATCTACATCATACCATGTGTTAAAGTCCTCTACATATGATTTCCAAGAATTCCCAATTTTGTCTTAAGAATCCTAAGGTTTCTATCATCAAATTCTAAGAATCAATTCCTACATTTCTGGGTCCACACCCTATGTTATAATTAATCCTCTAAATGAATGAGATTAATTCTTAACATTTAATCATCAAAGTCTAATATAAAATCCACAAATCACATGGGATAATTACAGTGCATCAAGAAGTAAGTTGGAATTGAAATTGAGCAAGAAAATTCTTTCCTTAACATGTAGTTGAAGAATTCCCCTTGAATTCCTTACCTCTTATCCTCTTTCGTTCTTCTCATTTTCTCTCTTGAGGTATAGAAGTTAGGTTTAGATTTTTAATCAGTTGTGGGGAGTTATTACTCTTGGCCTTAAACATGTATTAACCCCAAATTCCGAGTTGAGTTAAAATCCCAAATTGTGTACCCTTAAATCGGCTCGAATCCATTTACAAACTAGCTCAAAAGTTTCCCAAAATATATACCTATACTTCGGGACCATTTTTAAAGGTTTAAAACACCTAAACAAGCCCGTATACTCCTCGAAATACATCCCCATTATTTTATCCCAACATTATATTTTTATAATTGTGTCACACTTCATTTATGAATTTTCTACTACACATCAATTATTATAAACCTTAACATAACACAAATCCATCATATATAATTACAACATAAAAACAAGTTATTTTTTCGCAATTAATAATTTAAATTCACCGATTTAATCCAATTTTCACAATTTTTTATTTTATCCGAAGAATATAATTTTATTATTTATCTTTAAAAAATACGGAATATTACACTACACATATCGTATTTTTGATCATTTTATTTATATATATGTTTCGTACAGAATCGTGTGTACCAACTGATGTATCGTATTTGTATTAATTTGTACTTTGAATGAACTCAAGATACGAATCTATACAAATACGATATGTCAATTAATACATACAATATTATTCGAATGTTATATATAAATACAACTCATTTTTTAACAACCTTATGAATATCTTGTCACGAATTCCAAACTCCCATGTGAGTTGATACACAAGGCCTCGAAGTTCTTTGCCTTTTTGGTGGGAGTGCCTTTTTGACCAAAATTTCAATGTTTAGAGATGGTCTATCTATTGCATTTTAGTCAAATCATTTATCTTTTACAATTATATCTCTTAAAACGAGAATTGACATTAAATAATTGTTTATTACTTTCTAATCATCACGGTAAGACTAGGTTGATCAAGTTGTATTTTAACTCTCTTGGTATATGGATTTATTTATTTAAGCAAATAAAAAAAATTGATCCCTTAATGTTAACCTTACGATTATTATAGTAGCAGAATATTACTATGCAGCTTTAGAAAGAGTTATAGAGAAGAACAATTAAATTCTTGTATATATTGTTGACAGCATAAATGCCTAGCTATAGGTATGGTTTTATAGTACATCGGTTCCTAGTATTTGGGTGATGATGAAATAGGTATTTGAATTTTAAACTAGAGCATTAAATACAAATTTGAACTAAAAAACTGTTTCACATATATGCAGCCTTTGAAGGAATTGTTGTTGACTTAGTTAACATGCCCCCACAAGTTGATTGTGAACGTGAGAAAATCATCAACTTGTCTCTAATGAATGTAAATTTGGTAGATGAGAGTCCTTTGATGAAGATGTGGGCAAGCTGATCATCCGTAGAAATGAATTGAACTTGAATAGCTTTCTTGGCAACTTGATCATGAACAAAATAAAAATCAATCTCAACATGTTTGGTGCGTTCATGAAAAATCGGGTTTGCCGAAAGGTAGGTTGAACCAATATTGTCACACCAAAGGATGGGAGGTTTTTGAGGTGGGAGATTGAGTTCAGTTAATAATGATTTTAGCCAAATTAATTAGGTAGAGACATCAGCAAAGGCTTTGTATTCAGCTTCGGTGGATGATCGAGAATTAATCTTTTGCTTCATGGATTGCCAAGAAATGAGATTATTGACAAGAAAGATGGCGAACCCACCTGTGGATTTTTTATCATTAATACACCCAGCCCATTCAGAATCGGTGAAGGCTTGTAAATGAAGATAGGATGATTTAGTGAGGTGGAGACCAAATGAGGACGTGTGTTTGAGATAGAGAAGAATTCGTTTAACAAGAGACCAATAAGTGTCAGTGGGAGAGTGCATGAATTTGCAAGATTTATTGAAGAAAAAGGAGATGTCGGGTCGGTGAGAGTAAGGTATTAAAGAGCACCAACCGCTTGTCTATAAGGAGTAGGATCGGATAAGGGTGTGCCATTATAAATGGAGAGCTTTAGATTTTAGGGATAAGGGGTATGAAGAGGTTTAGATTTGGACATTCCATGTCGAGAAAGAAGAACAATAATGTACCGTTGTTGAGAGGGTAGGAGCCCGGTAGGAGTGGGAATAATTTTAAAGCCAAGAAAGTAGTGTAGGGAGCCAAGATTTTTAAGAGAAAATTCCCGAACAAGAGTCGTGATGAGTGATTGAATGAGAGAAGGAGTATTACGGGTAATGATGATATCATCGACATAAATAAGGAGATAAATAGTAGAAGAATTTGAGTGATAGATGAAGAGAGAAGAATCAATCTTGGAGCCGAAAAAGTTATGAGTAGTGAGGAAGTGAGTGAGATGTTGAAACCCTGCACGTGGTGCTTGTTTGATACCATAAAGAGACCGATGAAGTTGACAGACATGAGATGGTTGGGTAGGGTCATGAAAGACAGGGGGTTGTTCCATACAAACAGTTTCCTTTAGGAAGCCATGAAGAAAGGCATTGTGGACATCGAGTTGGGAGATATACCAACCATTAGACACAGCAATAGACATGACAGTGCGAATGGTGGTAGCCTTAACGACAGGGCTAAAGTTTTCGTTGAAGTGAAGACCATATTCTTGATGAAATACTTTGGCAACTAAGTGGGCTTTGTAGCGTTCAATAGTACCATCCGCTTTTTGTTTAATGCGATAAACCGATTTATAACCAATGACATTCATATAAGGGGTATGAGGGACGAGTGTCTAGGTGTTATTTTGAATGAGAGCATTAAATTCAGTATTCATTGCATGACGCCACTTTGGATCTTTATTGGCGGAGGTTAAACATGACAGTTCTATGTGCTAGACAGAGATAGAGTGAGAAGTGGGTGGAAGTTTGAGGGTGGGGGAAGGGCGGGGACAAAGTTGCATATGATGAGAGGGTGATTTAAGTGAGACATTCCCTAGATAAATGGCAAGGGAAATACCGCTGGGATTAAAAAATGGAGGTTGGGGAATGGATTTGCTGAGAGAAGCTGTAGCAGGCGAGTGCGACTGCATTAGAGCAGGTACAGTGGTCTAAATCGAAGTAAGTAGTGGGGATTGGCATATGGGAAATGAGGCAGTAGGTTGGCATGGAGGGTAGGGCACAAAGGTAGGTTACATGGATGGAATAGGATGTTGTAGGGTGTTGGCGGGTGTAGAAGTGGGAGGGAAAGAAGTTGCGACAGCAGGTAACGTGTGCGAGTTAGACAGGTGTGGAGGATTGGTTGGGTAATAAATTTGGGGGAGCACCCCATGGTGGGGATTTGGTATTAATAGTGGGTGAGGGAGGTGAGTGGGGTTGTGCAAATGGATAGATAGATTCGTCAAAACAAACATGGTGGCCAGTGTAAATACGACCAAATGGAATGTGTAGACATCTATAACCGAAATGATTGGGACTATAACTGAGAAATACACAAGGTTGGGAGAGATAATCCATTTTGTGAGAATTATAAGGGCGGAGGTAGGGAAAATAAGGACACCCAAATTTTTTTAATAAGGGGTAATTCGGGTTTGTGACGAAGAGACATTGATGGGGAGAAAGATTAGAGTGAGTGCGAATCGGTAAACTAATAATAAGGAAAACGGTGGTTTCAAAGGCAAAGTGACAATATTTTTGGGTAATGGAGGCGTGAGCCATTAAGGAAATACCCATTTCAATAATATGACGATGGCGGCGTTCAACAAAGCCAACTTATTTATGTGTTTGGGGACAAGAATAGCGATGTTGAGTTCTGCAATTTTGAAAAAAAGTGTGCAATTTGCGAAACTCACCCCCCAATCCGTTTAAATATTTTTTTATTTTAGTGTTAAATTGTCGTTCATCTAATTTTTGAAATTTTATAAAAATATCATGCATATCCAATTTGCAAGTCATAGGAAAGAACCAAATAAAATTTGAATAATGATCAACAAAGATGATGAAATATTTATGACCATTAGAAGACATGGTAGGGGATGGACCCCATACATCACTAAAAACTAAATCTAGAGTTGAGGTAGATGACTTGTCATGAGATGGTAGAGACATTCTGGATGATTTTCCCATTTGACACTCAACACACATGTGCTTTAGTTGAAGGGAGGTGACGGGAAGCTAATGACGATTGATAAGTGAATGAAGGACTTGATGATGAGGATGACCAAGGTGATGGTGCCAATATTCTGATGAAGCTTTCACTGTATGATAATCTTGCGAAAAGGTAGGAGAATTTGAGGATGAGAGAGTGTAGAGACCATTACTACTTGTGTCGTACATAAGTGGAGTCTTGGTACGACGATCCTTCACAACAAAAAAATTTGGGTGAAATTCAAAAAATACATCATTATCACGAGTAAATTTTTGAACGAAAATAGGAGATTTAGATAAATAAGGAACATATAATACATTATTGAGATTGAGAGAAGAATTAAGAGAAGGAATGGAGAATGTACCAACATGGGAGATAACACTACACCAAAAAGACAAAAATATCACTTTTGAGTCGGCCACCCTTGTCACGATCAATGATCGTGATAAAAAAAACACGTTTTTTTTGTCACGGTCATTAACCGTGACAAGTCCATGACAAAGGCTAGTCACGGTCAATGACCATGATAAGACCGTGATAACTATACTTGTCATGGTCTTCTCACGGTTATTGACCGTGACAACCTTATAAACTTGTCACGGTCAATGACTGTGACAAGTCTGTCACAACTTTGTCAATAAAAGAATCATCCCTCTTCTTTTTTCCCACCATTTTCTATTCCCTCCACCTCTCTCTCACTCTCTCTCTAAGTGAATGCACACACACTCTCTCTCTACCAAGTATTTTTTTCTTCTCTCTTTCTCTTATATATATGTATGTGTGTGTATATGTGTTCATATGTGTGTGTGTATGTGCGTATACATGGGTGTGTGTATGAGTGCATGTGTGCGTGGTGGGCGGGAGGGGGCAGGGGGTGGTGGGGCAGGGGAGGGGGGTACATGGATGGGTGTGTTGACGCGACTTAAAATTTGTCTTAAAAGTGCGTTCACTCTAGGTTCAAGTGCAAACCTATCGCTCAAGTAATAACCCGGTAAGTCGGGATCGAATCCACAGGGAAAGAAAATGTCAACTAGTAATCAGGAAACTTATTAGATCTGAAAGTGATTTCTTAAAATAAACAAAAAGATGATTAATGATTTTGGAAGATTTCTAGCGAAATAAAACTTTTCTTAACAAAAGCAAACTGGAAATTTTAATGAAAACAGACTAAAAATTGAAGGAAAAACTTTTAATCAAATGGGAGAAAACAGGGTAGAATACAATCCCTCAATCCTTAGCAAATTATCATAGAGAATACTAGACTTGTAAATTAAAATAATTGATTAGATCCAGCCTTTATAACTTCTAAGCATTACATATATGAGGGATCTAGCCCGCACAATATGAAATCAAAAATAGGTATAAAGCGGTGAATGATAAATTATACTAGCAAAGCTTTCTTAAACATCTCAAGTACCTAGGGCAAGAGAGATTAAAAGATTGACAGTTTTTGTATAATTTTCTTTCACGATTCAATCAATATTTTAATTTAACCTCTATTTTTTACATAGATAATCTGCCTTGGATTGAGTTCATGTACCCCAACCCTTGGGAAATTTAGCTACTCATGATTGGATTGAAGAACAAATTCATACTCAGAATTATGGAACTACAAGACATGGGAAATAAAATTGCAAATAATAAAGTAACAGGGAATAGAATGATATTACTTGAATTCAGCAGCAGGAAAGTAATTGAAATTGAAATCCAGATAACTTCTCCTTAATCAGCAGTACAAACTAGGGTTCTTATGAAAGAAATTTAAACTTCTGAATGGTTCTCTCAAAAACTAACTCTAAAATTCTTTAGCTAATTTGTAATCTACCAACAACTAACAACTTGCTACAATTCTCTCTCTACTTACTTGGTTTTTTTTCAAATGATGTAGGGCAAGGGTTTTTATAACACAAAGTATTGAATTTTACAGCCAATAGTGCTTATGGTACGTTTCTCCAAGAGTTGCTCTGTTTTAATTGAACAATTAATTGTCAGCATTTCACACGACCGGACCGGTTCGTCTCAACCTCGGATCGGTCTGAATACACCGGATCGGTTCTTTTCTTTTTACCAGATCGGTCCGGGACTAGTCGGATGGGTCCGAATTTTTGCTTCCATCGATTCGTCATCAATCCGGGGTCTACTGGACTTTGTCAATTCGGATGGATCCGGATCCACCCGGATCGGTCCGAAATTCTTCTAGTTTGACTTTTTCCTTGAAACTTTGACTGACCATATCTTTTGATCTAGAACTCCGATTTGAGTGTCGTTTCTTCCTATGCTCTTGTGAACTCATTCTCTTCAACTTCAATTTTGACGTTGCTTCCGAATTCTGAATGGAATTTACACTTTTGCCCTTTTACATTTCTTTTAGTTTTCTTCTTTTCTTTTATTGCATTCCATTCCTGAAAACTTCATCACAATTACACAAAAACTAGGGAATTTTGTTAGAAACGAACAATAGAGAGATATGGACTAAAAATGATTCAATTACCTTGTTCGAGATATTAAAATCACTAACTTAAGGGGCTAAATTCGGAAGAATTTACGCTTGGTCAAATCCCCCTAACTTAGGACTTTGCACGTCCCGGGCAATGTATCTGAATCTAACCAAAATTCAACTCTTGAAAATTCCTTTATTAAAATAAAATTCCACTTTCGCAGACACGCGATTGCATTGAGCATATGCAACAAGCCTTTAAACCCCTAGGTTACCCTAGTAGGACGAGTTTTGTCTCGTGAGGGTTTGAAGTGAATACACCCACAAAATTCTTTATTGACTCAAATAAATATCAAAATACTTAAAAATTGTACAATTTAAACTTTTCGAAAAAATAATCACCATAAATTCACATTCAACTGTCTCAAACCATAGTGTGTGTGTGCAAAGCCCAAATTAAACCTCAAATTTCCACCGATTGAGCATTACATTACTTTTCGAAAATTCGTTTTGATTCAAATTCGTACGGAATGCTCTCACAAACGAATCACTCGAATTGTGGTTGTTTTTCTCTCGGTATGCATGATATAAAGAGTAAATATAATGGACACAAATTCATCCATACAAAATTGAAAAGAAGGAAATATATGGTGAAAAGATCTCATCATCGGAGTACGGTTATTTGGAAATGGGAACATCACCTCTTATTCACACCATTTAATCTCTCATTTTATCTTTTCATGTCTTAGCTCTCCATGCAGTAATTAATTTCGCCATTCGGACTCGGTTAGGACTTTTCGGGTTAAAAGGTGTAAAGGGGAAAAATGGAAATGGACGAAATGTTTGGAATTGGAAAATGTCCTTATGATGTCCATTTGTGCTTTTTCGGGCATTTGCTCAATTTTCTCTTTTCTTTTTCTATTTTTTTTCACTATTTTTTTTCCTTTCTTGCTATTTTTTTTCTTGCCCCTTTTTATTGCACAATTTGGACTTACTTGATGAATATTCACAATTTTCACAATTCCGGGCTATTTGGGTTTTTCGGGTTATCAAACGAAAGGAAAATATTTTATTAGGCTCAAAGTGGGTTGCAAAGGGATAATTTTGTTTTTCACAACTTTTTATGGATAATATTTTTGGGTAACAAACGAGGGCCTACTTCATTGTCCAAATTGCTAATTGCATTACCATATGCATCTCGAGATTAATTAAGTTTAGAGATATATTTAGCACGAATTTCGAGACAGCATTTCACACATTTTCCCATAACCGATCAAAACAAAGGATTGAGATCATCAACGACTTATTAAAACGCTGAAAAGAACTTTGAGTTAATCATAAACTCGGATTGATTTAAAAACTCATAAAAAATTTAAAGGCTCAAAATCTCACCGGGTTTGATCAATCTCCACACTTATTCATTAAGTCGTCAATTTTCTTTCAATTTCCATCTTCGGTCATTTTGGCTTAGTGTAATTGAATTTTACAATTTGAGATTTTAAATAGAATAAAGGTGACATTTTTGAAAAATTTAAATTCTAATTTTTATTTATTTTGAACAAAAATATTTTTGGCTTTTTTCAAAAATTTTTTTTTTTTTGAAATTTTCTTAAAAAAAACACACTCGGGATCGAATCAATGAATCTAAACAATAAACGGGATGAATATCCCACACCCCCTAACTTAAATGTTGCATTGTCCTCAATGCGAATCAAGAACACAACATAAAGAGAGGAAAAGAAAGATATTACCCAAATGGAGCGATCCCCGATGAGTGCGAGTCCATTGAATCTACAAAACATGTTAGAACCAAGCATAACAAAAAAGAATAACAAAAACTTTAACTAATTACTCTAAATGCAACAAGACACTATATACCACCTATTCATGACTCAAAAATACAACAAAAATCACCCCATACGCGTCGGGGGTGCGACGACCTCACATCTCTATCCACTAATCATCTGACCCCGTTCACTGGGTACGATGCTCTCCTCGGCTCTCCCGTCGCACCAGCATAAGGGAATAGCCGGAACATATTTGGCCCGTGCCCATAAAGAAAGGAAAGACCGGGAGATTGATTAACCGGAAAAGTATCCTCTTGTTGCATAGCACGTGGGTGGGTCTCTAAGTCGGTCGAGATTTGAGTCGTATCTTCAAGTACCTCCGAAGACTCAAATGGTATGGGTGGAGGTTTGGGAAGGAGAAATGCATCGATGCTATTGCCCCACTCGCTTTCATCTAAATGAAGAAATGAGGCCCAGAAAGATTGAACGTCATCATTGAGGCTCTCATCCACCGGTTCGAACTTGCGCTCACACCCTGCTAGGCTTAACTCCTCTAGCTCTCTCTCTTTCGTGGTGTCCTCAACCTGCGTTTCGTGCTCACTTGCCGAATGATAAGGTGATGTGGGTGGGTGGTAATCGAGGAGAAATGTATCGATAGTGTTTTGCCATTCGGTTTCCTCCAAGTATTTCGACGAGCCTCTCCCGACACACTCTAAATTTCCTCTTTCACTCTTGTTCGTCGGCTCACTCATGCTCTCAAATGCATTAACTAAACATACCTCCCCTACCTCGCTCTCAATTTTGCAACCACTCCTTTCACTGTGCGTAACACAATCTTCCCCTAATGGTTCTTCCTCATAAGTTCTTTCTTGCTCGTGTGCTTTCCCCAAAAGATCCAACCCTCGCGGTTCCCCTTCATCACTCTCTCTCTTGGAATTATTAAAGATATTTGTTTCGAGGGTCATGTTCCTGAAAGTTAATTGCATGCGCCCACTTCGGGTATTAATAAGAGCACTAGCTGTAGCTAAAAATGGGCGGCCAAGAATAACGGGAACATGATTACTTGGGAGAATGGAGGGTTCTTCGTCCCAAATGACAAAATCTACCAGGAAGTAGAAAGTGTCTATTTGGACAATCACATCCTCAACAATTCCCCGAGGAAACTTCACAGAACGATCCGCAAGCTGGAGAGTCATATTTGTGGGCTTCAGGGCCCCCAGTTCTAATGTTCTATAGATAGAATAGGGCATAATGTTAACACTCGCCCCTAGGTCAATTAGAACTCTCTCGATTCGGTTCTTCCCCATGATACACGGAATAGTGGGTGCACCCGGATCTTTATATTTTAATGGAAAGTTACTTGACATGACTGCACTGACATTTTGGGCCAAAGAGACATTTTGCTTTACCTTTAGCTTGCGTTTCACCGTGAGTAAGTCCTTAATAAACTTAGCATACGCGGGAATTCTCTGTATAGTCTCGAGAAAAGGTAAATTAATTTTTACTTGCTTAAGGACTTCCAGAACTTCATCACGGGAGGTCGTTTTGGAGTGAGAGACCAACCGTTGAGGATATGGGGCAACGGTGGGGGTCTTCATTCAACTAGTGTTTTCCTCCTCCTCACTCTCAATTAAAGGGGCATCTTTGGCCTCTTTTATGCCGGGCGAAACCTCTTTATCTTTAGATGCATTGCGTGGAGGAGAAGACAAATCAACTACTTTCCCACTACATAAAGTGGTAATAGCGCTACATTGCTCGCGATGGTCATGGGATGTAGTGCCAATACGGGTTTTTCCTTCGGGAGGTCGTTGGCTTTGAGCAGGAAATTTGCCCTTCTCTTGGACATTCGATGCAGTTTGCAGCCTTGAGATGCTAGTATGTATGTCATGGAACATTCGATCATACTTAGCACTTGTCTCCTTCTGAGATTGGATGAGGTGATTTAAGTTGTCCTCAAGAGAGCGCCTCGGTGGAGCAACATAAGGACCAGGAGGTGGTACTTGCATAGGATTTGGCATTGGAGGCGCCACTTGCTGAAATTGAGGAGGTGGTGGTATAATCATATGTTGGGGTTGTCCATACCACCTTGGGGTTGTCCATAATTGAACCCAGGATTCCTCCACGATTGATTATATGCATTCCCTTGTTGTGCATTATAATTTCCTCGAAAACCCCCTATTGCCTCAACCTGTTCAGTGTACATTGCCTTGTATGCAGGAATGGTAGGGCATCCTTTGGTAGAATGACCCGCATTGCAAATGGCACACACTTTCTCCTTTCCGGCTTGTACGGGTCCAGCCACATCTCTCAATCGTACTTCAAGCATATTTCTGAAATTCTTCTCTAATTGGTCAAATTTTCGATCCAACAAAGTGTCCTTGTCCAAGTGATAAATACCGGACGCAACAGGTAAGTTGGACACTTGTCGATTTCTATTTTTACTATTGGGATCAGAAGTATCCCATGCTTGGGTAGTCTCAGCTATATATTTCAAATGAGCTTCAGCATCGCTCGAATTTAACTCCCAAAAAGGTCTGTCACACATGGTTTGGACAAGTTGTTTCGACGCTAATGTAAGGCCTTGATGGAAAAATGAAATTAAATGATGCTTTTCAAAACCGTGATGTGGGCACGCACTAACTAACTCCTGAAATCTCTCCTAACATTTATCAAAAGCCTCATTCTCATTTTGTCGAAAAGCTTGAATTTGGGCTTTAACAGAATTAGTTTTTTGTTGTGGGAAATTTTTTGATATAAACTTGTTTTTCATATCTCTCCAAGATAACACAGAATTTGGGGGTAGAGACCATAACCAAGTTTTAGCTTTATCCTTTAATGAAAAAGGGAAGAGCTTCAACCGGACTACATCTTGTGGACAAGCTTGGTCTCCAAACGTCTCACATGTATCTTCGAACTCTCGAATATGGAGATATGGTTTTTCAGAATCCATCCCATGAAATGTAGGAAGGATTTGGATCATGCCATTCCGAAAATGGAACTGACCGGCATTATACGGGAATAAAATGCAACCAGGGGTAACAGTTCACTCCGGAAATAACAAATCTTTCATAGGAAGATAGGGTATCTCATCCTCTCCAGCACCAACACCAACACTACCATGTTCCGACATATCGCTACCAAAAGGTTCAGAATTCTCACTCCTGGTTTGACTCAATGTATGACTAGTGATGGAATTATTAGGCGAAGGAGGTGGAATCCAAAAAGGAAAAGACTCAGAATTTTCAGAACTTGCTTCGGCTATAGGATTTTCGTGAACTTGGGTGGGGGATGATATCAGCATAAGCACATAAGAGATGAAATGAATTTTTTTTTTTTTATAGAAATCACTTGTAGATACAAATAACTTTTGTGAAAATTTAACAATTTTTCATTCCCCGACAACGGCGCCAAAAACTTGACGCGACTTAAAATTTGTCTTAAAAGTGCGTTCACTCTAGGTTCAAGTGCAAACCTATCGCTTAAGTAATAACCCGGTAAGTCCGGATCGAATCCACAGGGAAAGAAAATGTCAACTAGTAATCAGGAAACTTATTAGATCTGAAAATGATTTCTTAAAATAAACAAAAAGATGATTAATGATTTTGGAAGATTTCTAGCGAAATAAAACTTTTCTTAACAAAAGCAAACTAGAAATTTTAATGAAAACAGACTAAAAATTGCAGGAAAAACTTTTAATCAAATGGGAGAAAACAGGGTAGAATACAATCCCTCAATCCTTAGCAAATTATCATAGAGAATACTAGACATGTAAATTAAAATAATTGATTAGATTCAGCCTTTATAACTTCTAAGCATTATATATATGAGGGATCTAGCCCGCACAATATGAAATCAAAAATAGGTATAAAGCGGTAAATGAGAAATTATACTAGCAAAGCTTTCTTAAACATCTCAAGTACCTAGGGCAAGTGAGATTAAAAGATTGACCGTTTTTGTATAATTTTCTTTCAGGATTCAATCAATATTTTAATTTAACTTCTATTTTCTACATAGATAATCTGCCTTGGATTGAGTTCATGTACCCCAACCATTGGGAAATTTAGCTACTCATGATTGGATTGAAGAACAAATTCATACTCAGAATTATGGAACTACAAGACATGGGAAATAAAATTGCAAATAATAAAGTAACAGAGAATAGAATGATATTACTTGAATTCAGCAGCAGGAAAGTAATTGAAATTGAAATCCAGATAACTTCTCCTTAATCAGCAGTACAAACTAAGGTTCTTATGAAAGAAATTTAAACTTCTGAATGGTTCTCTCAAAAACTAACTCTAAAATTCTTTAGCTAATTTGTAATCTACCAACAACTAACAACTTGCTACAATTCTCTCTCTACTTACTTGGTTTTTTTTCAAATGATGTAGGGCAAGGGTTTTTATAACACAAAGTATTGAATTTTACAGCCAGTAGTGCTTATGGTACGTTTCTCCAAGAGTTGCTCTGTTTTAATTGAACAATTAATTGTCAGCATTTCACACGACCGGACCGGTTCGTCTCAACCTCGGATCGGTCCGAATACACCGGATCGGTTCTATTCTTTTTACCAGATTGGTCCGGGACTAGTCGGATGGGTCCAAATTTTTTCTTCCATCGGTTCGTCATCAATCCGGGGTCTACAGGACTTTGTCAATTCAGATGGATCCGGATACAACTCGGATCGGTCCGAAATTCTTCTAGTTTGACTTTTTCCTTGAAACTTTGACTGACCATATCTTTTGATCTAGAACTCCGATTTGAGTGCCGTTTCTTCCTATGCTCTTGTGAACTCATGCTCTTCAACTTCAATTTTGACGTTGCTTCCGAATTCTGAATGGAATTTACACTTTTGCCCTTTTACATTTCTTCTAGTTTTCTTCTTTTCTTTTATTGCATTCCATTCCTGAAAACTTCATCACAATTACACAAAAACTAGGGAATTTTGTTAGAAATGAACAATAGAGAGATATGGACTAAAAATGATTCAATTACCTTGTTCGAGATATTAAAATCACTAACTTAAGGGGCTAAATTCGGAAGAATTTACGCTTGGTCATGTGTGAGTGCGTGTGCATTTGTGTGTGTGTAGTGGGGCAGGGGGTGGGGCATTTGTGTGTGTGTGGGGGGGGGGATGTGGTGGGGAAGGGGGTGTGGGGTTGGGGTGGTGGTGGTGGGGCAGGGGGTGTGGGTGTGTGTATGCTTGTGTGTATATGTGTGTGTTGAAATTAAATTGTGTTTAGTTTAATACTTAAAATTAATTGTTAATGTTGATTTAGTATTAAAAATTAATATTTAGTTTAGGATTTGAAATTAATTGTTAATGTTGATTGGACATTATAAATATGGTTTCGTTATTTTTATTTAGGTTTGAAATTGTTATTGTTGAATTAATTGAGTAGATGAATCAGATGGAGTACGGGATACACATTTGTTAGTTTGCTGTTGTTATTGGATTATATTGGACAGAGGTGGTTGGATATGGAAGTTGGTTGTTAAATTTTTTAAAAATACTTAATTTAATTCACACAAATAAATCCGTAAATAATTATATTGTCTTAATTTGTTGAGTTGGTTAGTTTTGAAAGTGGCACGATCATTGGATAATTGTCAAAATAGGGGGAGTGGGAGTTTTTGACTTTTTTATAAAATTGCTTTTTGTCACGACCCGTTCGAGAGTGGTACGACCACGGACTTATCATAATTAAATGAAACATACCTACAATTACACATAGTGTGTATAGATACTAGCCTTCTAGTTCTTATTCGTACGCATTCAATAGCCCTTAGACCCTTCAAGAGTCATTACCCCTGTAATGAGATCTTTTGAATTGTCCCATTTGGACAGTTTGGGACTGCATAATTTCTATATAATAATGTTATTAGTAGCTAAAAGTTTTTACTTTTGGAGGAAGTTCTGTAGTCGTATCCTAATGTTCTCTAAGTACATACTAGATTGGCAAGTGTAAGTGTTATTTCAATTGATGAATTGAAATAACACTCACACTTGCCAATCTACGTCGTGTACTTGGAGAACAATGGGGATATGCTGCCGAATGTTTCTCAAATAGTAACAATGTGCATGAGCTATTAAGTATATTACAGAAATATGCTTTCTTGAATGGGATAGGACCACTCACCCTTTAGAGGAGATGGAGGAAATAGGAATTACTATTATAAATTGAAATTTAAAAATCGAATATAAATAAGACATAATTAATTGAAACATACTATAAATCTAAGTTTTGTTTATACTAATCCATGAATATACGCTTCTTACCTTTAATAGGTGATTGTTTGCAGTAGATGTGATGGGATATCCTAAATACAAAGAGTGGATGGGGGAGATAAATAGATTGGGGGATGTGCTTCACAGAGGTGCTAATGAATTTGTGAAATACGTAAAGAGATGTTATAATGATGAAGAGTTTCGGTGTCCATGTCCTAGGGGTAGGAATGGTGAGGTGTTTGAGTGGAAAATAATTGAATACATTTGTTAAGATCGGGTATGAAAGATAATTATCGATTTGGAGTTTTCACGGTGAATTGAAAGTTCCTTTGGTCCCCAGACAACCTTCACAACGACCTTCAACAAGTAGGATAAGCGTAGATCATAATATGTTAGAGGATTTAGTTGATGACGAGTACGGAGTTCATGAAGTGGAGGAGAATGAGTCATTGGCGATATATATACAAGGTTCAGGTGCTCATGAAGATATCACGATAAACCTTGACGATGACTACCAAAGTTTTAAATTTAAGGTGACCCAACCGTTATACTCTGGGTCTGAGAAAGATCAAACAACTTTACATGCCATGGTTGGTTTTCATAGTTTGAAGACGTAATATAGTTTGTCTGGCAATAGCGTAACAGGAATTATGAATTGGGTGAAAGCCTTACTACCTAAGGAGAATACGCTTCCAAATAGTTATCCTGTTATGAAGAACAGTTTGAAAGGTTTGGGAATGAAGTATAAATCGATTCATGCTTGTGTGTATGACTGCATACTATACTGAAAGGAGTATGAAAATCTCGATCGTTATCCGGTATGCGATGAACCTAGATATGTCCAATCTACTGGTAAGATATCCACAAGCTCAAAAGTTCCTCAAAAAGTATTGAAATATTTTCACGTTGGGCTAGATTAAAGCAATTTTTCGCAGTACCATGGATAGCGGAGGCAATGACTTGGCATACTAAGGCAGAAGTAGGGGATGATCTCATGTGTCATCGTATTGATTCTACAGCTTGGAGGAGGATGAGTTATGAGTCACCCGATTTTTCTTGAAAATAACGTAACATTCGTTTGGCTATATCAACAGATGTTTTCAATCCATTTGGAAATCTAAGCACCAATCAGAGTGTATGGCCAATTATCCTATCCCCACTTAACCTCCCTCGTTCACAATATATGATACCTAAATTTTCGATGTTGTCTTTATTGATACCTGGACCAAAGGCACCAAGTGATGACATCAATGTCTATATGGCTCCTTTGGTAGAAGAATTAAATGAGTTGTAGGAAGAGACTGTGCAAGAATTTAACTCTTTTAGAAAAAAAAGAGTTTACGTTGAAAGCTATGTTGATGTGGGAAATTCATGATTTTCCAGCTTATGGGACATTATTCGGTTGTGTATTACATGGTTATTTGGGGTGTCCTATTTGTGAAGAGGAGAATGAATCTCTTCATCTCCCCGCTAGCACAAAAAATATATACCATTTCCATAAGAGGTTTTTACCCCCGGCTCATAGTTTCAAATTTGAGAAAGGTTCCAATTAATTATCGGGCGGGGTTGAACATAGGCTACCGCCGATAAAACTTTTAGGTTCAGAAATTGACAGTAAATCTTCGGATTGTGGCACTAATATGCCAGGTAAGAATCCTAAATTTAAAAATGCCAAGCATAAGAAGACCCCAACTAGGAAAGAAACTGAGACAAGAAAGGCATGGTCTAGGAGGTCAATTTTATTTGACTTGCCTTATTAGAAGAATAATCCGGTGCACCATTTATTGGATGTGATGCATGAGGAGAAGAATCTCGCTGAACATATTATGGGCACATGCCTTGGTGGGAGTCATTAGAAGGATGGAGAAAATGCATGAAAATACCTTAAATATTGGTGAATGTGTCTCCGTTTGAAAGATTGATGAAATTATTGATACACCTATGCGACCAGCGTTGATGACATTGATGAGTTCGTCAATGAGGGTGGTCATGTGATGGAAAAACGAGTGAAATTAACAAGTTTTCAACATGAACAAGTAACTCGTTATCTATTTGATGCACATGAAGATGTCGAAGAATGGAAAAAGTAAGTTTAAATTATGTTAAGTTTTACATTATTTTAGATTATTTTATACATAATTAATTTTGTAATACATTTGTCACATTAATTGTATGCAGAAAATATGAAGCCTGCGAGAACAATAAAAGACGAAAAATAATGACACAATCAGACAACGATTTTAGGTTGTGGTTGTCACACGAGGTAATTATAATGAAAACGGTTGTTATATAACGTTACATTGTAATAAAACTTTACAACTAACCTAATTAATTTATCTCTATTCTTAGCTCTTAAAGATGGGTGATGTGATATCAAGGCTTGCTCGTCTAGCCACTAAACCCTTGTTCATGGCATAAGAGTACAAAAATTATCGATTGAACTGTTAGGTATTCGGCGCAAGGGTGTACGAGAAAAATACAAATGTACAAAACTCAGGAATTTCATACAAGGCTCTTACTTTCTTTAGAGGTAGCATAAAAGATAAAAAAACTCGTTGAAGCTGAAATGACTTACTATGGTGTAATTCAAAATATATTTGAATTGGACTATGTAAGCTTCAAAGAGGTCGTATTTTACTCTGATTGGGTAAGAGTTGAGGATAAAAATGCTTGTAAAGTTGATCCTGGCACCAATTTCATCATGGTTGACTTGTCCACGTTGAAGAGTAACGAACACGTGAGCGATGAGTCATTTGTTTATGCATTTCAAAAGGTCAACCAAGTGTTTTACTCGGAGTATATCAACAAAGAGCCGTTGTCAATCATCCTACATGAGCCAAAGCGTATAAACAGTAATGTGGATGACATGGATGCTCCTACCGAATATCAATCCATTTTTTATGATAAACCGAATTTGAAACAGTTTTTTAATTTGTAATAAGTATTACAATTTAGTGCATGTACTACTAGTGTTTTATTATTATCGGACATCAGTTTAATGCTTTTAATTCATTTGTACTTGATCATTTTCGTTACTTTTATCTTTATCTCTTTCCTTTGTATATGCGTGTGAGTTAAACAGTAAAAAGTATTCCAAACATCGGTTTAATGTTTTTTATTCATTTGTACTTGATTACATTAGCGCATGTACTATTTAGACTTAATGTTTGCATGTCTTCTTCTAATTCATTTTGAATTTGTACTAATAACAACATTTTTTTTACAGAAAATGTCTCCTTGAGGGATTAAGGCGAGGATGATGATGATGTCTTCTGGGCCCGACGGTAGCGGAGGCGACGAGGGCTCCTCGACCCCTACGCTCCCTAAATGGGGAAAATTAGGAATGGCCATCGAGAATAAGACGGGGATATTAGTTAGATCCCTCGAGCTGCTAAAGATGATCATCGGCTCGGGGTACACTAGTTGGAGGGAGGTGCCAAATGAGCTCATGTTAGCTATTTGGGCGGCACTACAGGTAATGTATTTATATTTATATTTATTTGGAACAAACATTATATTTTTTTGACAGGAATAATTCAGCCTAGACCCAGAACTCCGCGATTCTGTCTTGGAGCAGTTGAGGGTCCAACACAAGACATGGAAGAAAAATTTACGGGGCCGGTACTTTGGGAAGACCCGATATTCCATTATCAGAATGCGTGAGTCTGACCCGTCGAAAGGGCCGATATCATTGGCACAATAGAGAAAGTATAATGACAATGAGATCGAGGAGCGGCAATTGGCATCTCTCCAATCAGGGAGGGCAAATCAGGCGAAAAAGACGGACATCCACTACTCTGGCCTGACGTCTTACGTCGGGATGGAGCATAGGACGATGGTAAGTTTTTATTTTTCTATAATTATAGAAATATGTTATTCTGCATTATTTTACTTTGTGGGCCCGATATTGTATTATTTTATTTCAGGGGATGGGGAGTGTCCCTGGGGTAAGGCCACATAGGCTCGATGCCTATGTGGAAATTCAGACGAAGAAGGGGAAGGATAAGGAGGTGTCCCCGAACGTCGCGGCCACGATTGTAAGTAATCTTACAGTTTACTTTTTATTAATTACGTTATAATTTTTTTATTTACTTATTTAACTAATCGTGGGCTTTTTATCGTTTCAGGCAAAGATTAAGGAAGTGCATGAGTCGCAGTCCGGTGCCGACAAGGCATCTTTGTCCACGGACGCACTCAGCCAAGTGCTTGGCGCTGATCGCAAGGGGAGGATAAGGGGGTGAGCTCGTGGGGGGCCAAATCTAGGATCATCGGATTGGAGATGAGAAACAACGGGTTAGCTCATTAGGTGGACTCGCATGACGCGAAGCTATTAAGGTTGGAGACGACGGTCCAAGATATGTTCTTATTCATGAAGCGTTCATTGGGCGGAAAGTGCAAGGGGAAGGGGAAGGGGAAGGGGAAGGGGAAGGGGTAGATGGTGGAGGAGGAGGTAGAGGAGGACGAGTATGTGGACATCGTTGCTTCATCGCTGACATGTGCATACTCATAGATTGATTATCCAGTCCCCTACTTAGCACCCGCTAAGCGGCCTATGTTAACAATTGGTTGGCCAAGCGTGTTTATACTCGACGTATTTGATGGCACGCGAATAGGGAGGGGGTTAAGGGACCCGAATACTGTCCAGGGTATGTTGGTTCATGGACGTGCGCCTCAAGACATTGAGATAAAGGTGCTCGACACGCATGTGATAACTGAGAAGGAGAACGCCCTATTATAATTGCGCGAACAATGCGGCGTGATGCACATTCAGGGGTGTCTCATTGCGTTTGTCGCGTGGCCTTACTTCCTCCTCAAACCTACCACATGACATTATTTGTATCTATTTTATCTAGACACTTGGATTATATTTGTATTGTCACTACACCAAAACAACAATTTGGAAAACCCTGGTATTAAAAATTTGGCACTATTTTAAACTGTGCCAAATTCTGGCACGGTTTAATGACAATTTGGCACACTTTAAAACAGTGCCAAATTTTGGCACTGTTTTAAAGTGTGCCAAAATTAAGAACACTTGACTACAATATAAAACACCTTAAAATTTTTGCACACTTTACTTTCCCTCTTCTCTCTCCTCCCTCATCTTCTCCCCCGCTCCCCCCTCTCTCTCGAACAAAAACCCAAGCCCTACCCCTCTCATTCTCTCTGCCGCTACCATCGCCCCTATTCTTCCACGCGGAACCTCCCCCCCCCCCCCCCCCCTTTGACGCAACCTCTTCGTTTCCTCTAAACTCAAGCGCAATAGCGCCAAGGTCCACCTTAAGGGTGTTGGTCAGCCCTTAGCTCCTGCAGGTAAAGTTCACCATTACGGGTAAAAAAAATATATGCTAATAATTAATCTGATTGTAAGAAAAAGGAGACGGCTTTGCTTTATCCCTTCGCCAACGACAGATAGATCGGCGTAAGAGGAAAATGGATGATGTTTGAAGATAATGTACTGTGCGAGTACCAGGAGGAAATTTTACTAAATTTAAAATCTTTAATTGTTTCTTATTTATAATTATTTTTGGCATAACATTAGATTAAAAGATTTTAGATCTAACAAAACCCTGTCGATGGTCGAAATAAGAGAAAATCATGTGTTAAGGAGTAAAAAACATGTCACCTGGTAGTACCGAACTATATGTTGATGCTACAGTATTGAAAGAGCTTGCACTTCCCTGATAATATAATTGAAATATTAATATAATAAAGTATAATTTCAGCACTATATGTTAGAACTTCACAACAATAATAAGGGTTAATTAATGTTTAGTCCCTAAAAAACGTTTCATTTAATGCTTAGTCTAATATATTTTCAAAAATAATTTTTGGTCCTTCAAAAATATTTCATTTGGTGTTTAGTCCAATATAAATTTTCAAAAATAATATTTAGTCCCTACAAAAAATGTTCCAGTTAATGTCCATGCCATACTAATGTCACCATTACAGAGTAAAAGTTATTTTAAAAAATATGTTGGACTAAAAATTAAATAAATAATTTATCATGGCTTTTTAGTTAAATTATGGCTTTTTAGTTAAATGCTACTACTACTACTACTACTACTACTACTACTACTACTACTACTACTACTACTACTACTACTACTAATAATAATAATAATAATAATAATAATAATAATAATAATAATAATAATAATAATAATAATAATAATAATAATAATAATAATAATAATAATAATAATAAAAATAAAATTAGTTAGTACATGATTTTTCAAATTAGTTACTTTCCTCAAAATCTTTTCCGTATCTGCAGTCTCATTAATAAATATCTTCTTAATTGCTTATTCCCCTTTTCCGGTTTGTTTTGGCATTTGAATACTTTTGTCCAGTTTATTTTGGCATTTATTGCCCTAAATTTCCCCTAAACTAAATGAATACCTCGTCCTTTGGCTCAGGCGGTTTCTCCATCTCGGGTAGGACCATTTTCGAGGATGACTCTAGTGCTGCGATCAACTTTTTCGATTGCCGGGACAAGAAAGATATGGTTTATCATGTTTTAAGGTAAGATGATGAGGACATAAGGGATCCAAATTACATATAATATTTTATCATGTTTAGCTTTAATTTTTCTTTTATCCATTGTAAAAGCCTAGGTTAATGCTTTTTTTCACTTGCCCCGCTATTTAGGTAGGCAAACATCGTAGATGCTCTAGCATATCCAAACATAATCTCTTCTCGTCATTCAACCAACAAACTACTAACTCTTGTAATAAATAATTTAGCGGGGGAACATACAGATGTATCAATGTCATATTTGAGCTGAAGATCTGATGGGGTGATGGGATTTCCAAGCACGTGAGGTGATTGTGTTTTCAAAAGCCCACTCAGCGCACACTCCCTCCAAGGTTGTTATCGCCCCTCTGAGGTATTTCTCATATTAATTTTTGGAATGGGTTTTTTGTTTTACAACAAAATGCATTTTTTGTTTTGGAATGGGTTTTTTGTTTTGGAATGGTTCAAGCTAGTTTCTTGCAAATAATGCATAGTTTGGGAGTTTTATTTGCATTTAATTCCATCAACACTTTATAGTTTAATATAATTGTGTGTTACACATAAAACCTATTCATAATGATCATCTTCCATCACAATATTTGATCTCTAGATCAATTCAATACATCTTAAGCACAATTCAAGGTAGATTATTCACTATATGCACAAATGTGTTAGTTTTTATCGATACATATCCAACGTGTGTGTATAATCATATATGGGTACTTAATATTAAAGAGTTTGATACAGTGCTGGGTGGAAATAGAATGTAGGTATTGGGGAGGTTTGGAGATCAAAATGCCAGCATAGGATGCCAGTGATTTATTTGGTTTTGTTTTACAAAGGTTCAACTAAGGCCAGTTCCATCCAATCTTAATTAAGTTCCTACATGTAACTATTATTTAGTACCCATTTATTAACCTTTTAAAATGCAATGAATTATTTCTACTCAGCATTTATAGTTTGTCTTTTTCATTCTATATCTGATCATTCCTTTTAAACTTTGAAAATCACTTCATGGACACCATAATTAATAGTATTTATGTTCAATGTGTCTCTTTTTTTGTTCTTCTGGCGCTACAAGGTTCTACTCACAAACACCTCGCACGGGACCAATATAACTTGTACGAACTGACAGCGTAGTTCCAGGTCTCCCGATTTAAGAATATGACGATAATTTCAAAATATGTAGATTAGGTTTAAAAACAAGTCGTTTGAGGGTGAAAACCCAAACGGCCCCGTAAGAGGCACAAACACCTCGCATTGGAGCAATGAAACTTGTACGACTTGACCGTGTAGTCACGTGTCTCCCGATTTGAGAATATGACGATAATTTCAAAATATGTATATTAGGCTTAAAAATAAGTCGTTTGAGGGTGAAAACCCAAACCAGCCCCTAACGGCACCGTAAGAGGAACGAACGCCTCGTACGGAACCATTGTAACTTGTACGAACTGACTGCGTAGTCCCGAGTCTCTCGGTTTGAGAATATGATGATAATTTAAAAA
Organism: Sambucus nigra; assembly: GCA_949130495.1. Taxonomy (NCBI): domain Eukaryota; kingdom Viridiplantae; phylum Streptophyta; class Magnoliopsida; order Dipsacales; family Adoxaceae; genus Sambucus; species Sambucus nigra. The sequence goes on from OX422216.1 coordinate 599,840,311, forward strand.
TACATAGATTAGGCTTGAAAATAAGTTGTTTGAGGGTGAAACCCAAACTAGCCCCCAAACGGTCCCATAATAGGCACGAATACCTCGCATGGGACAAATGTAACTTGTACGAACTGACCGCATAGTCACGGGTCTCTTGATTTGAGAAAAATGATGATAGTTTGAAAATATATTGATTAAGCTTTAAAAAAAGCCCTTAAAGGGTGAAAACCCAAACCAACCCCTAAATGTCCCCGTAAGAGGCACGAACAGCTCACAAAGGACCAATGTAACTTGTACGAACTGACCCCGTAGTCTTGGGTCTATCGATTTGAGAATATGATGATAATTTCAAAATATCTATATTAGGCTTAAAAATAAGCCGTTTAAGGGTTAAAACCCAAACCAATCCCCAAACGGCCCCGTAAGAGGCACGAACATCTCGCACGTGACCAATGTAACTTGTACGAACTGGCCGCGTCGTCACGGGCCTCTCTGTTTGAGAATATGACGATAATTTCAAAATACGTATATTAGGCTTAAAAATAAGTCGTTTGAGGGTGAAAACACAAACCAGTCCCCAAACGGTCCCGTAAGAGGCACGAACACCTCGCACGAGACCAATGTAACTTGTACGAACTGACCGCGTAGTCCAGGGTCTCCCGGTTTGAGAATATGATGATAATTTCAAAATACGTAGATTAGGCTTGAAAACAAGTCGTTTGAGGGTGAAAATCCAAAGCTACCCCCAAACGGCCCCGTAAGAGGCATGGACACCTTGCACGGGACCAATGTAACTCATAGGAACTGATCAGGTAGTCATAACTTGCGTAACATTTTCAATTTTAGAATGTAATAATAATTACAACTCCTATATGTAATTTTTTAGCTTAAGTAAGCTTTTTTTATAAATTACTTAGTTACTAATATCGTCTCTTTTTTATATCCTTTTTTTTTTTGCAGAATAACATTTTATCGTTAGCATTTATTCAAGTGATATACATAGAGAACTCAATGGTTTACATCAAGGTGTTTATTCATGATTATATTTTTTTGTGTTATGGTCGTGCGGGCTTTTGTAGTTTTATTGTTAACTTTTATGACTGTGCGGGATTTTGTAAGTTTATTGTTATATTTTGTGGCTGTGCGGGCTTTATGTTACGCAGATTTTATATTAGCAGGTTTTAGAATGTCCAGAAAATAGAGGAAACTCTGCCCAATTTTTTTTTTTGTCTGTGAACTACTAAAGACTTGTAATATTTTGAAGCTTGTATGTACATTAGTTTATCAACAACGCGCAAGATCTGTAATTTGTGAATTTTCTTGTTTTCAAATAATTTTTTTTCTTTTTATCAAAAATTTATCACAATTCAAAATCGTGCCAAAAGTGTATCAAATTTTGGCACGGTCTTAAAGTGTGGCAAAAGTTTTTCAAAATGTGCTCAATCTGGCACAGTTAAAAACTGTGCCAAAAGTGTGCCAGAAATATCAAATTCTGGCACGGTTTAAAAGTGTGCATGAAGTGTTCATGTTTGGTCAAATTAGGCACACTTTTGAGCCGTGCCAGAAAAAAATGGTCATTTTGGAACACCTGATTCTGACACAGTTCAAAATCGTGCCAGATTTGATCAGGCAAAGTTTTAAACCGTTCGAGATTCCTATTTTTGGTGTAGTGTATTTTGATTTGTTACATTTTGGTTTGGATATGAAATTATATATGCAATGATTTGGTGCATTCTTTCTATTTTATTTGTATATATGTTGTCTAAACATGTACAATTTTGCTATAACATGTACAAATATATTGTTAGGCAGTGGGAGTGGCCAAACTGCCCAGCAGAGTTATTTTAAATTCTGGTAGATTTGTCATGATCATTGACCGTGAAAAGTTCGTGATAAAGAAAACTTGTCACGAACTTGTCACGATCAATGACCGTGATAATTTTTTAAAGATTTCCACGAGTTTGTCACGGTCTTTGATCGTGACAAAGCTTGTCAAGGTCAAAGACCGTGATATGACCGTGATAAGTCTAATGAACTTATCACGATCAATGACCATGACAAGTCTGTGACAACAAAAGTTGTCACCCCCAGAATTGTCACGGTCATTTACATTGATAAGTTCAACTTGTCAAGATCAATGATCGTGACAATCTGACAGATTTGGTGGAGTGTATTAAGACCTTTACCATTTCCAATGTAGAGTGTTTCATTACCATTGTATTCAGTGGGATTGGAAATTGTAGATATATCTGGTATGACATGATGGGTGGTGCTAGTGTCAGGTAGAGTGGGAAGAAGACCAGGTTGAGAAGAATGAGAGTAGGTAAAGTGTGTCGTGGGATAAGTAGGTGTGTGAGTAAATCGAATGGGGCACATAGTAGCAGTGTGGTTAGGAGTGAAACATAATTGGCAACGTGGACGGTAGTCATTATAGGTGTTTGCGTGGCGAAAGGAAGAAAAACGACCACGGCTATGGACATGATTAGGGGAATGACGCCCTCGAGAGGAATTATAGGAGTGGTAAGGTGGGTTAGAGGATTGAGGTTTTGATTTGTGGTGGTGAGGTGAGTTGTGGGAGGATTTTTGTTAGTTGAGAAAGGTGAGTTAAGAGAGAGAGAGAGAGGTCAGTTTATCATCATGAATGAATTCATGAATCAGAAGTAGTGAATGGATTTCAGAGAATGTAGCCGATTTTGAGCGGGTAGTAGGAGATGTAACAAGGTCCTTAAACTCTGACCGAAGGCCTTTGAAAACATGAATATTGAATTCTGCCTGGAAAAGTGGATGTCCTGCTGAGATGAGTTCATCTGAAATAGCCTTGGCCCGATAAAGAAATGTTGAGACTGAGTCGTCTCCTTGAGTGTGACGATGCAGATGTAAATGGAGATTCGGTATGCGTGTATCATAAGGAGACACGAGAGCATCTGCTAAGGTTTGTAACCCAACCACAAGAGGTATCATTTTTGGAGAGAGATATCATATAAGCATGCTTACGATTAATCTATCTTGTTGTGTCCAAGAAGCAGCAGCTAGGGTTGGGTCAATGGGACAAGGATGTGTGCCATCAACGTATTTGAAGAGATTTTAGCCATATAAGAAAGGCTCCATTTGTGTTTTCCAGTGTAGGTAGTTTTTATTGGTAAGTTTTGGAGAAACAAAGTGATTGGAGTTGGTGAGATTAATTTGCGATGGAGCAGAAGAGATTTCTGTTGTGGAATATGGAGAGAGATCAGATTCGGAGTTTGCCATTTACTGCTCTGATACCATATTAACCTTACAATTATTATAGTAGCAGAATATTACTATGCAGCTTTAGAAAGAGTTATAGAGAAGAACAATTAAATTCCTGTATATATTGTCAACAACATAAATGCCTAGCTACAGGTATAGTTTTATAATACATCGGTTCCTAGTATTTGGGAGATGATGAAACAGGTATTTGAATTTTAAACTAGAACGTTGAATACAAATTTGAACTGAAAAACTCTTTCGCATATATGCAGCCTTTTAAGGAACTATTGTTGACTTGATTAACACTTAAAACAGTTTACGTAGTTTGATTATAATTTCTCACAATAAATTTCATTATTCTTTCTCATAATAAATTATAAGTTGAGATGACATCATGATCAAAAAATCATATCAGCCCAAGTATCTTGTCACAAAAAAAGGAAAGAAAAATAAGCACCTGTACTTGACACTCATAAAATCAAACATCATATAGAGACCCCCATAATGCAAAGGGGGAGAAAGTTCATAATATTTTATTGTACATGAAAAACAATAGTTTCTTGACATTTCCAATGGTCTATAAAACATTTATAATTTAGGAGAAATGTTCTAATTTATCCAAAAATAAAGGCAGGACATTTTTCTTTTCTTTTTATACTCGTAGTAAGCATTTTTCTAATTGTAAATCATTATTTCTCCGCAAGTTCTAAGATCTTTCAATAATTAGTGCATATATTCGTCATATTAAATGTTTGTTATGCCACAACTTCAAGTACATTTCATTTTTTTCAAGCCAAATGGAAAATTCAGTCGCCAAGTTTTCATTTTTTTCAAGGTAAGTTGTGATTGTTATTTTATACTTAATTTTAAAAACTTGTTTACCCATTAATTAGAAGAAGGAAAAATAAATGTATACGTGTATTAAGTATTTTTCTAAATTTATAAATTTAGTGCATTAAATTGTTGTACTCCATATTATTGAGGATAATCATTAGAAAAGCAAGTCATAAGTGAAGCGGAGGTTCTACATGAACCGCCCCAGCGACTGTCTAGCGACCGCATATTCCATTTTTTTTTCTTAGTCTTTTGTTTTCAACCATTCATATAAAAATAATTTTTTATATAAAAAAAGCAGTTTTCATATTAGCATAAAAAATAGCTTTTATTATTAAAATTAAACAGCTTTTTATTAAAATGAAAAAAATATATTTTTTCATAAATAAAAAAAAACTATGTTTACTAATAAAAAATCTTTAAAATAGTTATATGAATTAAAAACACATTAACAAATGATGTGGGTCCTGGAATATGGATCCGCGCCAGCAGTACTAATTAATCGTGTTATTTTATTGAAAAATATCACGATTAATTAGTGCCGTTGGTGCGGACCCTAATTCAACAAATAATGTGGGCTCGTGCCACTGACACTAATTAATCACGATATTTCACGATTAATTAGTGCCGCTGGCGCGAACCCACATTCAACAAAAGATGTGGATTCGGGAATGTGCATCCGCATCAGCGACACTAATCAATTGTGATATCATATCAATAAACATAATTGTTTTTATTTAGGAAAAAATAATTTTTTAATTTTAATAGAAAACTGTTTACTTTAAAAAAACTTTTTTTTATACCAATATGAAAACTTTTTTTATATATAAAAAATAATCTTTATATTAATCACTATTACTTAAAAAGAGGAGATTGTCATCTTAACCTTAAAATGACCAAAACACCCTCCAATAATATACATACCCCATATTACCCTTCAACCCTGTTTAGAAGGGGATTTGCACGACTCAAGTAAGTAACCCTTATCATCATTCTCAAATTGAAAGAAAAACCTAATTCTAAGAACCCTATCAGCAGCCCCAAACTCTCTCCCTCCACTCCTCTCTGCTACAACACGCCGACCTCCGCTCCTCTCTGCCAAATGGAACCCGACGCATCTCCTCCTCACGACGCCGCGGCTCTGCCAAATGGAACTCAACCCCAAATCCGTAATCAAAATCAAGTATTTTCTTTAAATTTCTCTGTGTCAAATGGAACTCAACCCCAACCCCATATCTCATAGTTTTACTCCCATTAGTGATTAATTGGACTTGTTTTATTAAATGGATTTCGTCTTTGTTTTCTATAGTAAATTTGTGTAAGTTGTATGGGTATCCAAGTGCAAATTTAAAAGATAATGGGCTGTATAAATTTGTGGCTGAATTTTTGTATAATATTTTTTTTCAAATGTGTTTTCATAAGGTTTTGTAATGTAATGCTTTTTTGTTAAACTTAACTTTATTAGTAATTTTTTTTCTGTTTTTTTAATTATTTATTCCCCTACAAAGCCTTCATTACTCCACAAACAGAAAAATGCATTCTCGGTATGGTTTTATCACCACAAAAATAGTGATCCTAAAAAACCCTAGGGCTATTTGTAACTATAGTGGAATTTCACGTGCATTCGAAAAAATGGAACTAAAAATATGAAAAATCCTCTAATAAATAAAATATAAACCGGATTTCTTAACCGAACCGAAATTAGCCTAGATCGATGAAAAAGGTTAATCGAATAAATCTGTCCAAATTCAGTGCAACAATATATAGGACCGACCAACTCGGTCTGGTCCTAAAAATAACAAAAACTAGGATCGGACCGGACCGGACCGTGCCCGCCCCTATTAATAAGTGGCGTATTTTGTTTCTATTTGCTCTCCCAAAAAAACTACACATGGGCGTCTTAACTCATCTCATGTTTTTTTGGAGTATCACTATCATTTAACTATTTATTACCTAATATTTTATTTTAGAGTATTTGATTCGTAAGGATGTTATTTTTACTATATTGGACAATGACATTTGGAGACTCCTACCTGTAATGTTTATAGAAAAAACGTAAATATCTTGATTTATCGTGGCTTAAGTTGTAGAGTTTGACACATTTATATTGTCTTTTAAAATTTGGTATCCTGTTATATGGTCAATTTTTTTACATATAAACTTGTAATACCCCGTATTTTCTATGATATTTATTTTTGGGGATTAATTGAATTAAATGTTTATTAATTGGAAATTAATCCGGATAATAATATTAACGAGATTTGAGTTAGTATTTTATTATAATGTGTATACTTGGCATTATACGAATATTGGAAAATATTGAAATTGTCACGAGATTGAAATACGACAATTTGGGAAACTTTGTTGGGACGCGCGTGACAGTCGCGTCAGGAATATAATTATTTGAATTAAAAAGTGAATTTTATTTTTATCACCCGTATGTTCATTTTGAGTGCGCCAACGCGTCCGGAAGGGTCGAGATAGTCAGAAAACACTAGCCGGGAGTTTAGTTTGGGTCTCGGGATATTTTTAGGCCATACCGGCATCATAAAGGGTATTTTGGTAATTTTGCATTTTTGGAAATTAAAAGTGACGAAAATTAGAATAGAAATCTGACTTCTTCTTTAACCCACTAAACCCACTAACTACACTAAGAGACTTAATGGGCTACGGGAGAAGTTGAAATATAGTCCCAACTTACCAAAAACCAAACACACCTCCATTATCATCATCCTTGGGAAGAACTTGTAGAGAGAGAGAGAGAGAGAGAGAGAGAGGAAAGAATTATGCAGAAAGAGAGATAGAGGACAGATTCAACCTTCAAATTCAAAATCAAATTCAGAGAAATATTAAGGCAAGTGGTTTAAGTTCATTTGATTCAAGCTATGCTTTTCCATGTTTAGCAATTTTCGAAATTGATCTTGGAAGATGATTTAGACCCATGTATTGGAAGTTAAAAGTTATGAATTATGTTAGGGATTGCATGTAGTAATATTCTGGACGAATTATATGTTCTAAACAGAACCATTGATGATCTAAAAATGGAGTTTAGAAGTAGTTTATTGATATTCTTGAATGGGGAAGAAATCTGGAAATTTTTGATGTAGTTTTAATCTAAACAAAGCCTTTGAATGATGAATTATGGGTTTTAGAATGTTAATACTGTTGTAGAATGATAGTATGATGATATTGTAACCTTGTCTTAGAGTTTCATGCTTGAAAATGGTGTTTTGGGACGAATTGGTAACTGCAAAACGAAGCACTCCGTAACCATACCTGGTGCGTTCGATCGATTGATGTTCTTCAGTCGATCGATCGACCACCATCGATCGATCGAAGGTAAAGGTCGATCGATCGACCTTCCCAGAATGAGTAAAGTTTTTCCCTAACTAAATTTTAATGGTGTTAATCCTTGAATGATATTATTTGAGACCTTATGAATACCCTTAACCTTAAGGAAGACCAGTAGGCATGATTATGAGATTGGACCTTAATTGGAATTCAATTTGAGGAATTATTCTAAATTAATGAAATTCGATAATTGACATAATATTTGGGTTAAGAGGGTAAATTTGAGTAATTTGATGAAATAAGGTTTGCGGCAGAAGTAAAGACCTTAAGTATAAAGATGTTATATGGGGGAATAAGAGGAACTTAATAGTCTATTCGAGATAGGTTTTAAGTTTAAGAAACTACGACGTGAGACGTGTCGACAATTTAATTTCTATATTATCGGGATACTTGAAATATATGAATTTGGAATAATGGTATAAAGATGTAGAGTATACCTTTATTAATATCGAGATATCTAAGATGTGTGAATGCTTAGTATATAATTGTATGTGTATGGCATACCTACCATACTTGCTATCACGGGAGGTTTATGTTCGCTTAGGGCCTTCTTATCCTTGTGTTGCCCGGATTTAGATTGGTTACCTCGATGAACATAGGTCATAGAAGGACTTATTGGGATATTAATAAGTTTGTTGATCGTGGGAGCGTAGGTATGTGCGTGACCCATCTGATGTGACTGTGTTCGCCTCCACTATTTGTGATGTTGTTATCTGAACGATTCCTGAGAGATTCGGAATGCGTGATCCTTATGTACGTGATGTACCGGGATGGATAGCAGAGTATGTGTGCACCGCAGCTTAGCCTTTGGGTGCTTGTATTGTATATTTATGATGCGAAAATATACGGTTAAACGAGAAGGAATTTACTATGTTAAATTGTGAGTATAGTTATGGTAATGTTATGTAGATAACAAGGGAACTTATATATATAAATGGTTTTGTTAATTATTGGGAATCCGAGAATTAAAGTAGAACTATCTATTTAATTGTTAAGGTTGGAAATTAAACGTGAACCGAGTAGTAGTCTTAGAAACTCTTCAGAATTAGATAGTTATGAGATAACACATGAATGGGTACAGGAACGTTAGGAGTGCACAGTTAGACGAGAGGTGAGTATCTCATGTGAGAGCACGTCCTAACATGTATTTTGCATATACTGTTTTAAATGTTTTTAAATCACTTGCAGGTTTTTAAAATATCTCCACATTCGGGCTCTGACCCGTTTGCTTTCAAATCTATATTTTTGTAAAACCATTTTTAGGTGCCCAGCCACAAGGACACCATGCATAGGATTCTCACTCAGATGACGAGCTGTAGCTGCTTGTGGAAGCTACAGGGATTTGCTTTTAGACGCTTATATCATTTGGATTACATACTCAGTATTCCTCAGTTGTAGGGAATGTTGCCCAATTTCTATTAGAGACATTTCCATTTCAGTTTTTCAGACTTTGGCATGTATTGATTTAGTATTCAGTATTTCGTTACTTACTTCAGTTGCGGGATTTTGTTGTGAGGAGTTTTTCCTCCAGATTTATTTATATCATGTGTTGGTTATTCTATTATTTCGTTATGGTGAATGGTGATATAATTCTTGCTTTAAATCTTTTACTGCATGTTAATCAGGCTTTAATTAAAATTTGGCAACTTACTTTTTAAATACTAGGTGGTTAGTAATAATAAAAATGTTTTCGACAGTGATGCTATTAGTTGAGCCAACTTGGCATTTTGATTTAATTTAATAAAGGAGTAGCTACCCGGTATTTAATTAGTCGGGGTGTCACAAAACTATTGCCCAATTAGCTTATTATGTGGCAAAATGTAACCTCCTAAGTGATTTGGGTGGATCATTTCTTTGATAAAATATTTATAGTAGAATTCAAATTGATTTTGGATTTTGGTTTGGCTCCTTATAAAATGAGATGTAAGTGATTTATGTGGATCACTTTCTTTGATAAAATATTTAATGTAGAATTTAAATTGGTTTTGCATTTTGGTTTGGCTCCTTATAAAAGGAGATGAAAATTGTTGGTACTTTTTAGGTGTGAATATAATTTGGGTATTCTTTTTGGAGGAATATTTTTTAAAGATATGTTTGACCAAAAAATCATTCAATTGATAATATTTGTCTCTATTAAATGATATTATAGTCATTGCAACATAATCTTGTGTTCTTTGTTCTTCCCTATTTTTTTTTTTTTGATTGACATTTTTGGTGATAATATTCTATGGTCATTGCTTCTTCATAACACAAATAATAAAATTTATACAATACAAATAGTAATTGGTTATGAACCAAAACTTAGTTTTGGAATGGAAAACTAAAATAAATTAGTAATTGAATTGAGTCAGTTGTAGTCTTTTAAAGTTGGGCATCCTATTATATGGTCAAGCATTTTTTTTAGATAGGAACTATACCCCCTATTTTTTCTTTCCGAATCTCCAATATTTGAATTATTCTAGATAAATAAATCTACTCATATAAGAATTTCTTCGCACAAATTATAACTTTCTTGCGATGGTTTCTAATTCTTTTTTAATATCTTTCAAAAATCAATGTGATGTTAGATGAAGAAAGAAAGGAAGCTTTATTTTTGTGATAAATATTTCATCATTCCATGATTAAACTCACATGTTAATTGTATTAATGTTGAATTGGCAACTTTAATGTGAAAAAGATAGAGACGTGTTAAATAAAAAAAAATATTTCAGTAGATAAAAAAATAGAAAATAAGACCAAAATAGAGTAGTAAGTGAATTGGCTCGATTATATTATCTTTTACAGTTGGGTATCCCATTATATGGTCAAGTGTTTGTTTTAAACAAAAACTCTACTCCTCCGTTTTCTTTCCAAATCTTCAATATATTTAAATTTTTCTATATAAATAATTTTACTCATATAGGAATTTCTTTGCATAGCTTATAAGTTTCTTGCACTGGGTTTCGATTTTTTTATGTTTTTTTTTTCAAAACTCAATGTGATGCTAGATGAAGAAAGAAATATGAAGTTTTATTACTATGATAAATGCTTCATTATTCCATAAAAAATTTCACATGCAAATTATATTGGCGCTGAATTGGTACAACTGATGTGAAAAAGACAGAGACATATTAATAAATAAAAAATGTATTATAATAGATAAGATGAATTTAGGAAATAATAATGTATTTGTTACATATTTTAGTGATAACTTTTATAAGGGGTTTATGTGTAGTTATTGAAACAAGAACATACTTATGTGTTGTTAGGCATTATTACATAAAAGGAATCCCTTTTTTCGAAACTGAAACACTTAAAACTTTAGTTGTTTAGCTGTACGAACCAACCAACCCAATACTTACTCCTGCATGAACGCATGAACTCCCCATTGTGAGAATGTGAGAAGTGAGTGTTACTAGACTTTTGTAATTTATCCTTGCATACATGTATGGAAGAATATACAAGCATATATAGTATCTGAATGTCAGTTCCCATCCATATCAGAGCTAAATATGTCTCCCCCTTGCTATTTTTTTTAGAAATGCTATTGATTTTTTTAGGATGGGCATCTTAAGTCATCTCATGTTTGTTTTGGCTTTACAACTGATTATTTCGACTTGCACCATTGTTTTACATCTTTGATGTTTACAAAAAAAAAAATTGAATGTAATATCATTTTGCTTTGCTTGTTTTTTCTCTTAATTTATCTATTTTTCTCCCATTATATGTCTGTTTCATATTTTAATCAAGACATCTTTTTCTCCAATTTTGTTTGTTGCTAATCATATTTTGAGCTGTTCTTAGGTACTATATTTCTTTCCGTGAGAGACTGCACTTGAGGTGATTTTTTATGTTTCATTCTAGGTGTTTGGAAAAATGACAAGTTGTTCATGTAAACGAGTGTGTGGGGGATTGAATAAGACGTCTAAACGCTTATTTTATGGCTTGCACAAGTTAAACATATTTTACATTCTCTATTTGTACACAAACTCAAAACTACCCATACCAATTAAATTGTCTAAAGAATACCTATTGGTGGCCTTGAGGAGACTTTGTTAGGACAATTTCAACAACAGGTTTTATCTTGAACTTATAAACATTCTTTTTCTGGTCCATCTAAACCAATAAATGTATAGGAAGTATACTATCAATGTTAGTCATAGACTCCCTCAAGATATAGACACTGCTAATTTGATGGTAAATGGTGATATCTTCTTAATAGACACTCTGAAGTTACATTCGGGCAGACGCAATTCAAGTACACCACCGCACAATTTATCACCAACTAGAACTTTTTATGTCTTGGAATTAAATGCTACATCTATATTAAACTTGAGGTTATTGACCAAAGGGGGTCCATTTTAAATCTGATGGTTCATGGTCAGTTGTGGCTTGGGGGCTGTGAACCTCCGCTTTTGAATGGAAGCCTTATACTTAGGTTTCTCTAAGGATCTGGCTCACTGTGTATGGGAAAGAGTTGTTTTTATTGTTTAATATTATGTTCCTTCTCAACCAAATGTGCCATAAAACAAAGGCATATTTACCGGATGTCTTGAATCCCAATTGTACAAATTGTGCATTAGCAACATTGTTGGAAAACCGCCGTAATAAGGATCAACCCCTCTCAAATCCTCATATAAACCACATTATTTCTAAATAATCTTCACCCCATTACATCAGAAGAAGATGTGTTCTAAGGCCTCTGATTTTTAGAGAAAATATCGCACAAAGGATAACTAAAGTATTTTCTTTGGAATAAATTATTTATGCATGCTAAAGCATTACATGCCACTTTCCACGTAGTATTTGACTTTCGAATGACCCTCTATTTTCTAGATGGATTTCAAATCTTCACATTGATTTTTGAGCATCAAATTCTTTTCTATGGATTTATGATCTCATTAGGAATTTTTGAAGTTTTAATGCGTTGATGTCTACTTTTACTCATTACATTGAATATTATGACCCTATTTTCATCAACGTCATTGTTATGGATTTATGCTATTGTTATCCATTTGTTTACGTATAATGCATTTCTTACTAATTTATATCATCACGTTGAACATCAGGATTTGCTCGCACGTGCAATGCACGTGGGCACAACTAGTTATTATAAACAAAAGAATTAAAAACCTTAAAAAAATGGATGCGGTTCCAATAGGCTGTCCATATAAACTTTCCCTAAGCGGGTACCTATTATTCTTATGTAAGATCACCTAGACTTTGTTTGGTTTGAATAAAGTCCGTTTACCTCATTTGTTTGAGTAATTCTACTGTGACCGAATTTTAGACAAACTTTTTTCAGACACACTGACGTGGCGGCGTGTTATCGGTTGGTTTGTAGGTCCCACTGGCGTGGACCCCAAAAACCAACCAATAGCAAGCAGCCACGTCAGTGTATCTGGGAAAAGTTCTAAAATTCGGTCACAATAGAATTTTTCCATTTGTTTACGACTGTAGGTTGTTAGGATTTTTGTTACGTAGTTTATTTAGTACTTTTTTTTAGTCACATATATAAAGATGTACTTAGGTTTCATTTTCATGTAATTTTAGAATAGTAAAAAGTTTTATAATCGTTCAAAATAATCTATAACTTCCTTATAACTACTACTTATTATTTTTTTTTTATAGAGAATGACACTTGTCTCATATTTATTATAATAGGACTAATAACTAAAAAATAAAAATATGAGACTGGCGACGAGTTAATCTTTATAAATATTTTTCACTCCTATAAAAGGGGTGGCAATTCGGGTTAGTCGTGTCATTTTCGGGTCGCGTTGATTTATATTTAAAATAATGTATGCATGTGGCTACAACGATTAAGAAGAGTATATATATATAATGCTCATGTGCGGACTAGTCCGCATTTTAAGATTGCGGACCGGACATGTGTGACCTAACGGTGCGCCTAAAAATTATCGCCTAAATTATAGGTACACTCTCTCTCTTTTCTAGACTCACCGTCAGGTGACACATGACCGGTCCGCATTCTTAAAATGCGGACTAATCCGCACAAGAGCAGGACTATATATATATATATATATATATATATATATATATATATATTACATTCTCAATTTCTTCACTAATGTATGCATAATTATTTATCGCACTTGAAATACAGACTTCATAAAATACTTGACATGTTTATCATTACTAAAAAAAGCACCAAACTATTCCGTCTCTCTAACCCAACGCAAAATTTTTGAATGTCTTCAAAGACATCATCTTTTGATGTCTCCCAGTAGTTGAAATCCAAGTGGCATCTAAGAGACAAAGAGATAAGTATCTCTCTATTATTAATGCATTCAACTAACTACACACATTATCTCTCTATTATTAATGCATTCAATTGACTACACACATGTATTAATAAAAAACTAAGCATTTTAAGAAAATTTGTTTTTTATATAAGTTGTTTTATATTTAAAAAGTAAAAAAAATTGTTTTTTAATTTTTTTTGTAAAAACTATTTTACAGATAAAAATGTTATCCTAAAAATAATTATTTTTAATTTTTTTATATAAGCAATTATATATGAAAACATTAAAAAATCATATTTTATGAAAATTTTTAAAATAATAATTTATACATGAAAAAGGACCTTTTTAATGTTTAGACACATAAACAATAGTTTGTATATCAAATAATTTATAAATAAAAAAACTGCTAACATATAAAAACAATTTATAAACTGTTTGTTTTAATATTATCGCATTTTATATAAAATAGTTTTATAATTTTTTTTTATAAACAGTTTGTATAAAACGGTTTTATATAAATTGTTGAAAAAATTTAATACCGTTGTTATTCATAGAAAATACTCTTTTCAGTTTTTCTATTTTCTTTGCCATTTAACCAAAAAAATATTTTCGTTTATTAAAAACCGTATTTAAATGTTTTAATTTACAATAATATTTTGTTATATGAAGGCATTTTTTTTAAAAAATTAATATATAAATGAGTTTGTATATATAGAAAAGTTAATATATAAAAGAGTTATATATATATATATATATATATATATATATATATATATATATATATATATATATATATATAAAGAGTGTATTTTAAAAAATGTTCATAAAAATCTACTTTTTATTGTAAAAAAAACCCATATCTTTTATAAATCTGTTTTTAAAAAAATTGCAAAAAAAGTTATACAAAATTGTTAAAATAGTTTTTAAAAATCAGTTAAAGAATATATGAAACTGTTCAACTTTTGTTAAAATAACAATTTTGTACGTATAACTTTTTGTGCTATTTTTTAAAAAAAGTTTTATATAATTTTTACTGTTTTAAAAAAATAACATTTTTTACTTTAAAAAAACAGGTCACTTTTTTAAACAGTTTTTAAAATACACTCTTTAAATATCTATATATATAAACTGAATATATAATAAATATTTTATATATCTATATATTGTGTATATATATTTTATTTTATTTTTTCTATATATAAATATATGGTTTAAGAAAACTGTACATTTTTTATTTAAAAACTGGTTTTTTAAACTATATGTTTTATTTATAGAAAAAACATAATATATATATATATATATATATATATATATATATTGTATTTGTAAAAATGTTTAAAAAATGCACTGTTTTTTCTTTTTGTAAAAAACAGTTACTCTTTTTTTTTTTAAGTTAATAATGTATGAGAACTGTTTTGAAAATAAAAGAGCTAAAAAATATAGAGAGAGATGGAGTCCTAAGGAATATGTCAATTGATGAAGTTTATTTCATGCATATATTGAAGGACAATGATAACATATGCATGAAGGCACATGTTTTAAGCCGCAAAATAATAAATAGTAAATAACTTTGTTCCTACTATTTTTAAGTTCTTAATGTGTGTTCTTAAGACACATATTGTCAGGACCCTACATTGAATATATAAATATTGGGAATCTTAATTATTGTGTGAACATTTAATGAGAAGAGAGTCATGAAAATAAAATAAAAAGGAAACCATTTGATTTGGCGACATCCTTTTTGCTGTCGTTGAGGAAGCAAAAATTTTTCCCTCATCCAACATATTCCACATGGGAAAAAAGTTTGATGTCTTCAATTGTGGTTGGTCAATACTGCTGATCCGGATCCACATCATTTATGAAAATGGGTCCGCGCTAGCGGTATTGCCCAATCACAATCCAAAACATCAAAAAATTTGATATCTCAGAGACATTAATTTTTTTCCCTTCCACGGGACAGAGCTAGTGTGCCATCATTTCCCCTCCTCATGCTTGAAAATTTGTGGAATTTTTCAATTCAGAAAATCGGCATTCTCTTAACAAAATTTTGGTTCTATTTTTTTTTTTCAATTTAACTCTAACTTTTTTGTTTTAACTTTTTAATTTTGGTTCCAAATTGTTGCCTTAATTTGGGATTTTAATGTATATGTGATTGTTGGTGTTTGAGGCTTCAAAGAGATGGTGTTGTTCATGTTTTGATTTGGTGTTCTAAATTATTAATTAAATTCAGGATTTTTTTGTACAGGTCCTTGTTGGTGTTTAAGGCATAAAAAATATGGTTTTACTTTTCCCAGTGAGTTTGGGCGGGGTCGTGAGTGGTTTGATGCTTTTCTGTTGTTGGCTTAACGGTGAGTTAGTTTTTAGTGATTGGGTAACTTGAAAAATATTATTTACTCTAAAATACAATTAAAAAAAACTCACTTTTATTTCTTTAACATAGCACAAATTAACACTTCAAAAAGTAATCATGAAAATGGGTACTACGATTAAGGTTGATCATGAAAATGAGTATTACGGTCAAAGTTAGTCGTGAAAATAGATACCACGGCTAAAAGTTAGCCTTAAAGATGGTATCACGGCCAAGGTTAGTGGTAAAAGTAATATCACTATCAGAGTTAGTCGTGAAAATGAGTGCAACGACCAATGTTAGCAGTGAAAATGAGTGCCACGGTTAAGGTTGACCATGAGATTTTGTTGGGTTGAATAGTAAAAAAAATGATTTTTTTTAATGTGGTGTTTTTGAGATATTTTTTGGGTGTAAATATGAGGACTTTTAGTGATTTGGTAAGTGGTGGTAGCAGCAACGGTTCAGTTAGGTTAAATATTTGATGATGGTGGTGGCGGTTGTGCCTTTTTTTGCTATTGGTGGTGGGTTTTTTATTTAAAAAAAATATTATTATTGAGCTTATGGAGCGTTTAGTGGTGTTGGCGGTTTAGAGGTAGTGTTTTTTTTTTAGTGTTGGTTTTTTTTTGTGTCGTAGGATAATCCCTTGACTAGCTGACGCGCACCTCGAGATTAATCTCTCCACCCCAAACAAGGCTTTCTATAATAAGTGTTTTTAATTCTTGTGGTCCGTGGCCGTTGTGGTGACTCGAATTGACAATCTATGGGGAGCAAATTCAAGGTCTAACCAATTGAACAACCGCTCAAATTGAACTCTTGTTGTGGGTTGCAGGTTTGGGTTAGAAGTGGTAGAATTTTTTCATTTTGTAGTGAGTGTTGTAGGTATTGGTGGTGATTTTTGTCTTGAGTAATGATAGACTTTTGGAATGGGGAGCTATGATTCCTTACCCAATAATTCCAACCCTTGTTCTCATTAGATGCTAAAATAATTTTGACCATTAATTTATTTTTCAAAAATAATATATTATATTTTTAGGGTTATAATTTATTTTAAACTAAAACTAAAAGATATTCTCTTAATTTTTTTAAATTTATTTTAGATTGATAAATAACTAGAGTTATGATTTATTTTAAAGTTAAATAAATTTGACATTAAACTAATTATTTTTTTTACATTAAACTAAAACTAATTGTGTTTTTTTAATTATTTTTCACTCATTTAGTCCCTCAAACACCCATTTACCCAATATTTTATTATTTTGAAAGGTCCGCGCCAACGACACTTCTTATTTTTAAACTTAATTTTTTAACTCATTTAGTCCCTCAAACACCCATTTACCCAATATTCTCATATTTTTATAGGGCCGCGCTAGCAGCCCCATTTATTTTTAAACCTAATTTTTTAACTCATTTAATCCCTCAAATACTAGGGGTGGCAATTCGGGCCAACGAGACGTGTTTTGACCTGCCCGACATGACTGTATTTTAGCTAACACGAACATGACCCAATACGAAGTCGTGTTTTTTTGCCAACACGACCCAACACGATATAAAAATTGTGTCAATTTGACATGATTGACACGACACGACATGACACGATTCATCTTGACCAACATTTTTGCTCATTTGGCCCGATTGACACAAATAATATTGCTAAACAAAAATG
Organism: Sambucus nigra; assembly: GCA_949130495.1. NCBI lineage: Eukaryota > Viridiplantae > Streptophyta > Magnoliopsida > Dipsacales > Adoxaceae > Sambucus > Sambucus nigra. The sequence continues at coordinate 599,857,964 of OX422216.1, forward strand.
ACATCCCATCAATGCTACTAATAAATATACCAATTTACTAAATACAAATAATATTCAGAATAATGGGTAACATAACATCCCATAATTTGATAAGCGTCAACATATACTAAAAAAAAATAACATCCACGGTAATTAGTGTTTCCTTCAAATTTATACAAAAAGAAATATTCATCTTCAAGTGATAAAATCTTAAAAAATCAGCAACTTCTCCCACCAACTTGAAAATCATTAATCCAAAAATGCCACCAAGACAAATTGTAATCATTCCTGCATAGGACAATAAAAGTGTATTAAAAATTTGCGAAAAATATAATAATACATTTATTCTAAACAATCAATTTAAATTACCTTTTTAGAAGCATCAAATTGAATGATGTCTTCCGTTAGCTCATGCAAACTCAACTCCTCGTCTCCTAACATAACAAAAAACAACATGTAAATAACATCGAAAGACTCATTTATTTTTATTAAGTAAAGTACAAAATATAAATTGCCTTTAATTCCGAACAACCAATCCCTAGTACAAATCAACGCCTCAACTGTTTCAGATTTGAGTGAGCTTCGGTATTGATCAAGAACATGACCTCCATTACTAAAGGCGGATTCGGATGCAACCGTAGATACGGGAACACTCAATATATCACGTGCCATGCAAGTAAGATCGGGATATCGAAATTGATGTGCTCTCTAAAAGGCCAATACATCCAAATCTTCTTTTAAATCACTTCTTGGTTCATCCAAATACATCTCAAGTTGAGACTTTTGTGTAGAAGCAAGTGATTGACTTTCAAATGATGAGAATTCCTACAAAGTAATGAAAATCAACATTTTATGATGAAAAAACAGCAATATATGCTGAAAAACAGCATATATATATACATAAAAACATCAATATATGCTGAAAATCAACATTTTATGGTGAAAAAACAGCAGTACATGCTGAAAATCAGCATTTTATGGTGAGAAAACAGCAATATATGCTGAAAATCAGCATAAATATACATAAAAACAGTAATATGTGCTTAAAAAGGAAAAAACAATTACCTTGAACATGTTTTTTATGCCTTGACTAAGAACCGTAGCATTCTTTTTCTCCTCATCAACCTTCTTCTTACCACGCTCATGCATTGAACCAAAATTTTGATCGCTCAATATTGAACTACTTGAGTATTCACTAAGTAAGCAAAATAACTTTTCCCGAACTAGAGAACCTTGACAATTAATGATACCGTAGACTTTTTGATATGCGAACTCAATGTAATTTAACTTGAATATTTTCTCTATATTACTGCATTTCAATTCACTCGGGCAATGTGTTAAGTTTGAGTCACTTAATGCCAAACGAACAAAGGCACGATGATAAAATATGGCGTTCTCAAAAGAATCCGAAGTTTTTGGAAGAATTTCAAAAGAATCCCATACCTCAGACCAGCGCTCCCTAGACTGTTTAACCTCTTCAATGCCTACCACTTGTACCGGTACTTCAGTTACCTTATCGTCATCGCATGAACTGTCATCCCCGCTGTCCACATCCTAGAATAAAAAAAATAAAAGTATACCAGCAACAAATGAGAGATAACTGTTAGAACAACTAAAGTTAAACTGAAAACAACAATGTTATACTAAAAATAAAATCAAAAATATACTTGTTCCTCAATTGTTTCACTTGGTGGCACTTGGATAATCTCTAAAATCTTCATTTTTTTCTTTTGATTCAGGTCTGTAATGTGCGAGGACGGTGTCGATGATTGTTTTCTACGATCCATGGCTGAAATATATGCAATACTTCGAGTAAATAACTTTGTAAATAAACAGAACCAAAATAACAAATATATAAAAAGAAAATTACAAAACCAAACCATTTTCAGTCTTAGGTGTAAACAGATGAACATTACCAAAATTCACGAAGTCAATAACACCCACACAATCCTACCCACGAAGTCAATAACCTCCAGCAGTTAGTTACCTTAAACTTTCCTCCTTGTAACACAAATTCAACCAAACTATATCAAGCACACCCATCTGTGGAGGCAATTATTATACAACATAAATAAATACGAGAGAAGAAATTATCAAGAAAAGAATAAGGAATATAAGATGCCAATCACAAAATAAAAGATGTACGTGGTTCAGCAAAGATGTGGCTACGTCCACGGTGGTGCAGTCGATATTATTTCTATATACTCCGGAGAGTGATTACAGAGAATACAACTTGTCCCTTTGCCCCGGACCTAGGGTTTAATATATACATGTACATGTAGATGAGTGGAGGTGATGGGTTCCTCCATATTTTCCATCTCCCCCATAACTTCCCTTTATGGGATCGTGGGGGGAGACCGAATCAATATAAAAGATGAGGGCCTGAACTTTGGGCCGCCAGGACTGGGCTACTCGTCCAGGCCCATAGTTCTCATTTTCGGGTACCCACAATTGCCCCTAAATTTGTTGGGCCATGTTTATGCGCTCAATGGATTTAAATGATGAGCCATTATGGCTGATTTGCGATTCTTCGAAAACTGTGAAGTCGATTTGGCGGCACCCGCTTCGCTTATTGTGCGTTATGATTAGAATTGAAGGCTTATTGGGATAGCCACTTTTTCTTCCGTTGCTTCAGCCCTTCCAGTAGTCTTCTTTCTTTTGAGAAATCTAGCGCCTCGTACATTCTTCTCTCAATCCCCATTCCCCTTGCTTCTTAGTCGTCTTGAGCTCGTGCTTCTTCATCACTTGAGCCGATCCTCTGTTTTGTAAGTTTCTCGTGCCTTTTCTTTGCACTTTCTCTTTGATTTGTAGCTTTTCTTGAGTTTTTCAATGGCGAAGATTGAAAATAGGTCAATCTCTGAGTTTATGAAGTTTTACAATATCCCTGAGTGGGTAGATATTGAGTGTTGTGCCTCCCCTCCTAGGAACGTTAGGGATATAGAGGATGCCCACTGGATCCATATTTTGTTGCTTTCCTAGGGGGGACTTAATTTTCCCCCTAATGATTTATTTTTGCATTTCTTCGGCTATTTCAATATTATTCCTGCACAATGCTCGCCCAATGTGTGAAAAATAGTAAATGGCATTCATAGAATAAATCAGTTGTATGGTACTAGGTTAGGACTTGCCGAGATCTGTTTCTGTTATTCCTTTTCTCGAACTAGTTCAGGTGTCTTATACCTCAAAGCTAGGAGCCCTGATAGGGTATTGGTAGTAAACCTACCTGATTCCCATAAGGACTATAGGCAAGAGGGTTTCTTTGTTAGGAATTGGCAGTTCCCTCCCCAGTTTGAAGGGTCGAGGTCTGAGAGGTTCACTGTTCCTTTTCACGGGGAAGAATATATAGGTAGACATTGTACTGTTGTTTCAACCTTTGCTGATTTCTGACTTTTCTAACCCCTCTTTGCTTTTTCTTCCACAGCGAGGTCAAAGAATTTGGAGCTTGCTCTCAGCGAGGTTCGTATCTCGGAGTTGGTGAAAGCTTGGAATATCAGGGAGCCTCTGGGTGACGGCGAGCATCCCTGGTCTGCTGCCTTTTTACTCGAGTATAAGAACATGGGCTCCATCTTCATAGCACGGCCTTTGAGTTGGAGGCTCCATCAACGAATAGTTTCCAGGTCTCCACTGTTGCTTGGTTCTCCTTTTGCTTTGTTGGTTGAGGTTGGTCGGGGAGTTCTTCGCCTGTGAATTCGGCTATGAAATCAGTAAGGATCTGACCCTTGATATTTTTTTCTTGGTTGAAATTAGATGTCAAACCGGTCGAGCTCAACTGACCACTTAGACAATCTACCCGACAAATCCGCTTTCCTTAGGACCGCCTTAAGGGGGTGCGATGTAAGGACGATGATAGTATGAGCATCGAAATAATGCTTCAGCTTCCTCGAGGCTATTACTAGGGCAAAGGCGAGCTTCTCCAATGACAGGTACCTTTGCTCGATGTCTAATAAGGTTTTTCTCGCGTAATAAATGGGGTGTTGGATCCCTGCAACCTCGCATATTAGCGCGGAGCTGACAGTGTGATTGGATACAGAGAGGTAGAGGTACAAAGAATCCGTTTGTTATGGTATGACCAGCAATGGTGGAGTGCTTAGGTAGGATTTGAGCTCGTCCAATGCTCGCGAGCAATCTAGGCTCCATTCTATCGGTTTACTCCCTTTTAGAAGCTGGAAAAAAGGCTTGCACTTCTCGAAGGATTTGGAAATGAAGCGATTTAAGGCAGCAAGCATTCCGGTGAGCTTCTGCACGTTCCGGATTGTTCGAGGGGGTTGTACCCTGTTGATTGCATCGATCTTGTATGGATTAGCTTCTATGCCTCTCTTACTGACCAAGTATCCAAGAAATTTTCCTGACTGGACACCGAAGGAACACTTGCTCGCATTAAGCTTCATTCGGTACTTCCTGAGGATTTCGAAGGTCTTTGACAGGTCTGAGAGGTGATTTTCATTCTTCTTGCTCTTAACGAGCATGTCATCGATGTAGACCTCCATTGTGTCTCCCATTTGATCCTTGAACATTTTTGTGACCAGACGCTGATAGGTTGCCCCTGCATTCTTGAGCCCAAATGGCATGACCTTGTAGCAATATAACCCAAATGTCGTGATGAACGTCGTTTTTTCCTGGTCTGGGGCATACAAGGGGATCTGGTGATATCCTGAGTATGCATCCAGGAAACTCATTCGCTCGTGAGCTGCAGTGGCATCTACTAGTTGGTCTATCTTTGGGAGGGGGAAACTATCCTTAGGGCATTTGTTGAGGTCTGTGAAGTCGATGCAAACTCTCTACTTCCCATTATTCTTCGGAACCACTACTGGGTTAGACAACCACTTGGGGAATTGCACTTCCCGTATGGATCCTACATCCAGTAGTTTTTCGACTTCCTTTTCGATCGCTTTAGCCTTCTCGGGTGCAGTTCTCCGTGCCTTCTGCGTGACTGGCTTGAATGTGGGGTCGACGTGCAACCGATGACAGACCATATTATGATCAATGCCAGGCAGATCGTATGGTTCCCATGCGAAAACGTCTACGTTGTGTCTCAGCAAAGTCGTCAACTGCTTCTGTTCTTTGTCGGTGAGAGATGCTCCAATCAAGAAGACTCTGCTACTGTCACCAACTTCGTCTATAACTTCTACCAGGTCCTCGATGACACGTACGGAGGGGAGGAGCCTGGTCTCCTCTACTCCAGGTCTTCCATACTTTAATTTCTATTTAGAATGTATCACACCCTCTTCAACTTTCTCGCTGGGTTGACCGACCTTCTTCTCTAAGTTAAATTTTGTAATAATTATTTCATTAATAATTCTGTACTATTTGATAATTAAATAGTAGATATAACAATCTTAAGGCAAATTTACCAACAAGTTCTACTGTTTATAGTGTATAGATTTTTTTTAATTACAGAATTTTATTTGTATAAATAAATATGTTCTTACAGAAACTCTGAATTAAAATATTGTTTTATTACAGAAATTTAATAAAACAGTTATTGTTACAGAAATTAATTTCTATACTGTTTATATATTTTGTTTTAGAAAATAAAAATTTTATTATAAATTTTTGTTAAATCTGTTTATATAGAACTTTTAATCTTAAAAATTATAATTTTGTTTTGTACGAATTTTTTTTTAATATTAAAAACAGTGTGACAGAGATTTTAGTTTAATTCTGAATATTATTTAGAATTCTTTTGGAATTAATTTATTGTTAATTATATTTGGAGGAAATTGGTGTACAAAATTTTGTATTCTGTTTTGATTAATTCATTCATATGTGAATATTATCATTGATAAAAATTCTATTTTTGTAACAGAAATGGAATCGCATAGTACGACACTATTCCTGCTATTGTGAGTGGCACTAACACATATGTGACTGCACCCGTATCTTTGCCACTCAGGGAGAAATCGAAAAAGTTCAATGGGGCTGACTTCAAACGTTGGCAAGGACAAATGTATTTCTATCTCACTACATGCCAACAGGTTAGGCTTGTATATGAAGATTGTCCCTCTATTCAAGAGGGAGATGACTCGAAAAAGGTTGCTGCTGTTGATGCTTGGAAGCACTCTGACTATCTGTGCCGGAATTATATTCTGGCCTACTTGGAAAAAATATCGCATCATGTCTACTGCACGATCAAGACATCCAAGGAATTGTGGAATTCTTTGGAAAAGAAGTACAAAACTGAAGATGTTGGGATGAAGAAATTTATCATCAGGCATTTTCTGGACTTCAAAATGGTTGACACTACACCAGTGATCTCGCAGGTGTTAAAACTCCAAGTGATACTCCACGACATTCATGATGAAAGAATGCCCCTTAGTGAAACCTTCCAAGTTGCTGCAATTGTTAAAAAATTGCCACCATCTTAGACTTTATTCAAAAATTATCTCAAGCACAAGCGAAAGGAAATGAATGTGGAGGAGTTAGTGGTCAGGCTGAGAAATGAAGAAGATAACTGTGAGTCTCAAAAGAAAAGTTGGAATAATCCAATGGAAACGAAAGTCCATGTTGTTGAAGGTCCTAAGAAGAACAAGAGAAAGCATGATGGGGAAGGTACTTACAAACAGAACAAGAAGAAGTTCAAAGGAAAATGCTACAACTGTGGTAAACTTGGACACCGCTCAAGCGAGTGTCGTAAGCCTAAGAAGAAAAATCGGAATAATCCTCAAGCAAATGTAACTGAGGGTGAAAACATCGCCAATGACTTGGCGGATATGAATCTTTCTTCCGTGGTCTTTGAATGTAACTTAGTTGGAAATACCAAGGAATGGTGGGTGGACACTGGAGCCACACGACGCATTTGTTCAAACAAATGGATGTTTTCTACCTATAAGCCTTTGGAAAATGAGGAGACCCTCTTTATGGGGAATTCGTCCACTTGTAAGGTGGTGGGACAAGGAAATATTGGTCTAAAGATGACTTCTGAAAAGGAACTTACTCTCAATAATGTTCTTCACGTGCCTGCTATCTGAAAGAATCTTATTTCTGAACCTCTCGTGACTAAAAATGGGTTCAAGCTTGTGTTTGAGTCTGATCGCTTTGTGTTGTCAAAGAATGACTTGTATATAGGAAAGGGCTACCTAAATAAGGGGCTCTTTAAAATCAATGTTCTTACTGTAACCCCAAAAACATATGTTTCAATGAATGAAATTGTTAGTTCTTCTTACTTGATTGAGTCATCTAATATTTGGCATGCTAGATTAGGACATGTTAATTTTGATACATTGCGTAGATTAATTAAATTAGATTTTTTGCCAAAATTTAGTATTGATAAAAATTATAAATGTGAAATTTATGTGGAATCTAAATTAGCTAGATTACCTTTCCATTATGTTGAAAGGATAACTGAACCTTTAAATGTTATTCACACTAATATTTGTGATTTAAAAAATGTTCAAACTAGAGGTGCGAAAAAGTATTTTATTACTTGTATTGATGATTGCATAAAATATTGCTATGTATAATTGCTACACAGTAAAGATGAAGTTATTAGTGCATTTAAGCAATATAAAAATGAAATTGAGAACCAATTAAGTAAAAAGATAAAGGCAATAAGGAGTGATAGAGGAGGATAATATGAATCTCCTTTTGAGGAATTTTGTTATGAGAATGGTATAATCATCAAACAACCGCTCCTTATTCTCCTCAAACAAATAGTGTTTCTGAACACAAAAATCGTACATTGAAGGAGATTATGAACTCAATGTTATTAAGTTCAGGAGCTCCCCAGAACTTGTGGGGGGAAACCTTATTTTCTGCAAATTACATTTTCAATAAATTACCTCACAAGAAGACTCATAATACACCTTGTGAATTATGGAAAGGTCGAAGACCTTCCTATAAATATTTACGAGTGTGGGGGTGCTTAGCCAAAGTGATGGTTCCTAAACCTAAAAAAGGTAAGAATAGGGACAAAAACCGTGGATTGTGTATTCATCAGTTATGCTACTAATAGCAGTGCATATCGATTTTTTGTTTGTAAATATGAGATATCGGATATTCATGTTAATACGGCTATTGAATCGAGGGACGCTTCATTTTTTGAAAATAAATTTCCGTATAACATGACCCGAGAATATGGTCCTTCTAAAAGGACAAATCAAGCTACTACAAGTGGTACTCATCAACCTATTGAACCAATAGAGGATGAACCAAGACGTAGTAAAAGAGCAAGAACATCGACTTCTTTAGGTCCGAATTTTCTAACATATTTGCTAGAAAATAAACCTCAATCTTACAAACAAGTCATATCCTTACCCGATGCTTCTAATTGGAAAGAAACAATTAATAGTGAAATTGAATCCATATTACAAAATCACACGTGGGAACTAATGCGTCTTCCACCAGGTTCAAAACAATTAGGTTATAAATGGATCTTCAAAAAGAAGTTGAAGACCGATGGATCAATTGATAAATATAAAGCTAGACTTGTAGATAAAGGCTATAGGTAAAAGGAAGGATTGGATTACTTCGACACATATTCACTGGTAATAAGAATAACGTCCATTCGGATGTTTATAGCAATAGTTTCTATAATGGACTTGAAATACATCAAATGGATGTAAAAATCGCATTCTTAAACGGTGAACTAGATGAGGAAATTTCAAGGCTCTCGGACAAGAAGGAAAAGTATGTAAGCATGTTAAATCACTTTACAGATTAAAACAAGCACCTAAGCAATGGCATGAAATTTTTTATAATGCATTGTTATCAAATGGTTTCAAAATTAATGAATGCGACAAATGTGTTTACTTTAAATACATTCAAAATGGATATGTCATTGTATGCCTATATGTTGATAATATGCTTATCATGGGTAGTAACTTGGAAATTATCAAAACTACAAAACTAATGTTGAGTAGTAGATTTGACATGAAAGATTTGGGAATCGCCGATGTTATATTAGGAATTAAAATTTCTAAAACATCGGATGGACTTATGCTATCTCAATCTCCTTACATAGAGAAAGTACTTGAAAAATTCAAGACGTGTGATATTATTCCTACCAAGACACCTGTAGATGTAAATTTACATCTAGTAAGAAATAATGGTGAAATCACATCTCAACTAGAATATTCTCATATTATCGGTAGTTTAATGTATATCATGAACTGTACACGACCAGACATAGCATACTCAATAATCAAGCTAATTCGATTTACGAGTAATCCAGGGAGAGATCACTGGAAGGCAATATTGAGAGTTTTGGGTTATTTGAAATATACTCAAAACTATGGACTGCACTACTCAAAATATCCAACTGTTCTTGAAGGACATTGTGATGCAAATTGGATATTCGATACAAAAGACTCTAAGTCTACAAGTGGGTTTGTGTTTACCCTTGGAGGTGCAGCTGTATCTAGGAAATCCTCAAACAAATGTGCATTGTTATATCAACAATGGAATCTAAATACATTGAACTAGACAAAGCTGCAGAAGAAGTTAAATGACTTCAAAATTTCTTAAAGGATATTCCAAATTGGTCAAAACATGTGCCCGCAATATGTATACATTGCGATAGTCAATCGACGATTGGAAGGGTACATAATCACATGTATAATGGAAAGTAACGACATATTCGTCATAGACATAATACCGTTAGACAACTTCTCTCAAATGGAATTATCTCAATTGACTATGTAAAGTCAAAAGATAATATATCAGATCCACTAACGAAAGGTTTAAACCGAGAGAAAGTTGAAAGATCATCAAGAGGAATGGGTCTAAAGCGTATAAGTAAATAAGAATCAATATAGTGGCAACCCAACCTAGCTGACTGGAGATCCCAAGATCTAGGTTCAATAGGAAAATTGAACTACATTATATTTAGTAAGCACTAGAGGATATTTAATACTATCCATTCCAAAGACGAGACAGTGCACATCTGTCGCGAAATTAGGATAAGTTATGCTTTTAATGACGTCCATATCTTAGTATGTCTAAGTGGGGTATTGCAGGATACTCTTTATGGATGTCACCTACGTGAGTAAGAAAGGGGCCACTTCTATGAGAACAATGAAAAGCATATTCTCTAAAATACTTACGGAACCAAGTGGTGTTCATGGCCAAAATTAACACAAACGTGAGAACCAACTGTGTTGAAGAATTATTATGTGAATACTATTGTCTAGGTTTATAAAAACGGTTGATGGTTCAAAGACGTGAAGTCTACTGATTAACCAAGTAAATCCGATGGCATATCACTAAGGAAAGTTTAAGGCCACTAGGCTACTTCTCCCGATGCAATAAATATTCAGTTTTACTCAACCTGTGTCTTCATCTGCATTAGCATCGGTTATGTTTTCTTTATATCGATACATCATTCATGTGGGGAATTGTTGGAAAATTGGACTTAAAGTTAGAATTAAAAAGCTATCCAGATTTTTTGGACAAAATTATGAGCAACTTTTAGCTCAAAGTTAGGTGGGATCCACACTACGATAATTGTGGGATCATATACGAACGCGTTCTCCTCTGCAAGGAGATTAACGTAGTATATTCACATATCCAATTCCATTAAGTTATGAATGATAAATATGTCTCCAAAGTGACTCAAAAATAATTAAATTTAATGAATTGGGTATGTTTTAACTCTTGTCCCACATTGGAAGAGTAGTTGACAATTGATGAGTTAATAACACCTCAAGTATGGACTAAGGCTTGGATGCCTTTGGGATCTCCCAGCTCTTTGAAGGGGAGATGGCCTACACTATGCATGTACTGGGTTTGGGCCAAAATCCCACACGCGCGTCGTCCTTCTGGTCGGTCGGCTCGGTTCGGTTCGATTTGGTTTCGAATGGTGCTCGGGCTTATAAAAATCTCCTATATATTTTGGGTCATTTCTAATTTACTTTCTGGGTTTCAATTTAATTATGAAATTAATTAAATTTCCAACAATCAGAAGTTAATTAAATGCCAACAGTTAAAAACGTTTTGACAGTTCCCAATAGTCAAAGCCAAGGCTATAAATTAAAGCCATTCCCTCTACTTTTTAATTGCTGTCAATTAAACCCCCCCAGAATTTTTTTGAAAATGCTACTGCATTTTTTTCTTCATCCAGAAAATATTTTCTTCATTTTTGCATATCATGTTATTGTTCTGGTTCAGTATTAACACATATTTGTGTTCGTTGGAATTAATTATTGTTGTGCTACATAATTAATTCGGAAAATCATTTCTATCTTGGGATGCAATTCATTAACCTTTCAGCATATTGGAGGGAATAAATGTGCCTTAAGGAGACTGTTCTACAAGTCTCAAATTTTTCTTTTTTTATTTCTGTTATTATTCTGCAATATCAAGTAAGTTTTTTTAATTCTATAATTTCATTTTAATTATGTAATAATTATTTCATTAATAATTCTGTACTATTTGATAATTAAATAGTAGACATAACATTTAGTGCCCAAATGAATCGTCGATGTTGGGATGGAAATACTTTCATGCGGACGAGTGTGGGTTTTACACAATGTGTAAAAATAAAGTAAATTTATGTTTTCTCTACATTCTCTTTAGCAACCAATTACATTTTTGTCTTACCCACTTTGGGTAGAAATTATGTAGTTTGTTCAATATGGGCATCCCATTTTGGATGCCCTTAATGGTGGTGAGTTTGGGCGTGGAGGTTGGATGTTAATGGGTTTGTCTTTATTAATGAGTAAACAAGAATATTTAATAAATAAATAAGTAAAGATATTAACAATGACAAATCCATTTTCATCAACTTTTTAACGAATGTTAGATCGGAAATAACATTGTATACTTTCAAATTCTCGATACTAACAATGCAAAATTGAAATATTTATTCTCACATAGCAAAACACACCAAATATTAGGGTTAAATTAAAGAGTTACTCTTTTTGATAATTTTTTTTTTAATTTCCCCGAAGAACACAAATCTTTTTGATAAGTTTAATATCTACTATGCCATGTTTACATTTTTTAAACGTCATCTTGACCTTTTTAAGGATTTGTTCATAATAATTTTATTCGAATGGTTCTTGAATTTGTTGAAGAATCTTGTAATGTTTTCTCAAAATACGAGCGAATAATCTTAATTTACTCTTACTAGATTTATGTTATTGTTTAATTAATATCGAAATTGTGTAAGTTTTAAATAATTATTTATTTAAACTTGAATATCCTATATAATGTTGTATGCATACAATTCAAATTTGTTAAGATTTATTTTGAACAAGTAATAAAAAAAATTAAATATAATGGTGGTGGATTCGTTTCCTAAACAAAGTCTAGTATGATTACGTCTAGACAAAAAGGCCCCTGTTTGCACTTTCCACCCCATTCTTTCATTTTTTTTTTAATTTACACCCTATAGTTTGAAAACGGCTACAAGTAGCGCCCTGCCGTCCAACTCAATTAACTTTTGGTAAAAATCGTTAGTCATGTGTGTGGCCCATGACCTTAGGTAAGGGCATTTTTATCCAAACGTAATTATTTTTTAAAAATCTTTAAATAACAGAAAAAACGTTTAAAAATTAAGAAAATACCAAAAAAAAATTAAAAAAATTGGAAAATTTCTAAAAAAAAACAAATACATATATTTAAAAATTCTGAAAATAAAAAATATTTAAAATTAACAAAAATTTAAAAATGAATCAATGAAAAAATTATTTCCCACAAAAATAAATTATTCCCACCAATAAAAAATGATTTTCAAACACATTGATCCTGCAAAATACATTTAGAAAAAACATATATTTATATATTAAAAAATTCTAAAAAATAACAAACAATTCTGCAAAAATTCTTAAATTCAATAAAAAGACATTTAAAAATATGGAAATTTGTAAACAATTTCAATTCTGAAAATTAAGAACACAAATATAAAAAGAGGAAATAACATTTCAAAGAAATACAGAAAATACAAATACAAATATTTAAAAAATTTGAAAAATACCAAAAAATATTTAAAATCCACAAAATTCTAGAAAAATATAAAAAATGATTTCAAGCAAATAAAAAATGATTTACAACAATAATAAACCATTTCCATCAAATACAAATGATTTATAGGAATAAAAAATAATATTTCAGCAACATAAATATTTCCATTATTTAAAAAATAATTCCATGCAAATAAACAATAATTTCCAGCAGTAATAAATTATTTCCATCAAATAAAAATGATTTTCAATAATACAAAATGATTTTTCATCAATATAAATATTTCTAGCACTAAAAAAACGATTTCCTGCAAATAAGAAATACTTTCCGACAACAATAAATTATTTCCATCAAATAAAAATTATTTCCAATGATAAAAAGATAAATTTCTAATAAAAATATAAAAAATAAAATAAAAGACAGAAATTTCATGAATTTCATAAAACATAAAACTAATTTGTCCAAAATCTGAATAAAAAGAGATTTTCAATTAAAAAAAATAAAAACCAAATACAAAATAATAAATTAAAATTATATGAAATTTAAACAATTACAAAAATATTAATTAAATTTCTGGAATAGAATTTCCATCATGAAAAAATAAAATTTCCAAAAAAATAAAAAATAAATTTCGAGATCCTGGGTTAAAAAAAACAAATAGATTTCCACCTAAAAAATTGTTTTGAAAACATACAAATTCAACATAAAAAAATCAACTAAAACCAATTACCTCATCAACAAACAAATCACTACCTTCTCCTTTAAGCCCATCAATAAAAAAATTCATAAACACCACGGGTGGCCGGGGACATAGGGTGGGGTGGGTGAGGGGAATGGGGGATTGGGTGGACGGGGAAAGGGTGGGTGGAGGACAGGGGTGGGGAAAGGGGAGGGGAGAGGCAGGGGCGGCATGGGGGGGAGAAGGGCAGGGGTTGGGAGGAATGAGGGGAAGGAGGAGGGGGAAGAGGGGGTGGGGGTGGGTAGGGCGTCCATGGGTGTCGCCCATGGCTGGGGGGGGGGGGGGAGAGAGAGAGAGAGAGATGTTGGAAATAATAAATGCAGAATATATGAAAAAATCCAAATACGAAATAAATAAAATTGGAAGGACTTATCAGCCGAGGTTTGTGTTTGACACAAAGTCCTAAAGGTGAAATTGCTCATTCATATTTGTATATGTCAGCTTCGTGAACATACATCTCCCAAGATTCAACGATCAGATTTAAACACCAGCTTTGTGTTAAATCTTTGAATTCTCAGGATACTGCAGCACTCCCAGAAGAATAACGAACATAAGTGTATTGTAGAAAATAGCAAAATTATTTTGCAGAGAAAGTGAGAGAGATTGATTTTTTCTGTGTGTTTCTCAAAGTTGTAGCCTATGTTTTATATAAAAAATGGTCAAAAACGTGGGTAATGGTTTTAGGCAACTAACCCACTAACCTCTCCACTAACAGCTATATTTTATCACATGGACGAAACAGTCAAAGTCTTAAACACACCCCCACTAACTTACCACTTAGCCTAACTTATTTACTTCATTCAAAATAAATATATATACTTATACCCAAAAATCCCCCACATGAATGAAATAAATAAATAAATATAAAAAGACGCTCTGGAGTATCATAAGGAGTGACGTAAATAGCGAAGGTGCCATTCGACTTGAACCTTTACTTTGTGTTAATCTATTGAGTTTACCGGTTGATACTGAACTGTTGTCTTGAATTATTTCACCATTGTTGTAAACTTAGGTCAATAGAATACACACGTGACTCCCAAAAATCATCATCGAGTTCCCACAGTTGGTCTCTTTTAGGCCTTGAGCATGACCAGATTTCTTGAGTGCTTTAGAGAATCAACCTTAATTCTCATAGGAAGCATCCCCACTACCACACTCATATAGGTGCTTCTATCAAGAGTGTACTGTATTTCATACCCCACTGAATAACAGCTATAAAAAGCATTAAGAGATTAAATCTCATCCTCCATCGATACAGAGGAACTACATCATAGGAATGGGTTTTAAGCAAGTTTCTAAAAAACGCAGGGCGTGATCGAGGCGTGGAGGCCAAGCCTTAAGCCTTAGAAGCCTAGGCGAGCCTAGGCGTAAAAAGGCGTGAAAAGGCGTTTAGGCCTTTTTAATATATTTTAATCATAACAAGGCTATTAAAATACTAAAATTGTACATATCATAAATATATGTCTGAATATTTGCAAATAAAAATACTATTTGATTATTTTGGATGAGATAATGGTACGATTTGTAAAAAAATCTTTAAAAGGCGAGATCATTTCACTAAAGCATTGTTGTTTTTAGAGAAAAAGTACGCCTTAAGGGTTTTACCAAGCATAAGGCGTCAAAATCTTAAGGCGGGGCGTTTCTCCCAAGCCTCAAGCCTAGGCGGGTTTTTTAGAACAGTGGTTTTAAGTAAAACTTAAATTTGTACCCCCACAAATCACTCGTATAACTTTGTTATCCCATTGAACCTAGATCTTGGGATCTCCAGTCATATGGGCTGGATTTCCATTATAGGTGATTTAGATATTAATAGGCTTTTGGCCCATTCCCCTCGATGTTTGATAAACTAGCTCTCTAGATAAACCTTTAGTCAATGGATCTCCCAGATTTTTCTTTGACTTGACATAGTCAACTGCTATAACTCCATATTTCAATGGTTTTCTCACTGTGATGTATCTCCTCCTGATATGTCTAGACTTTTCGTTGTAGGATTTATTATGTGGTCTTTCGATCGCTGCTTGACTGTCATAGTGAATGGACAAGGCTGGAACTGGTTTAGGCCACAAATGAATATCTAATATGAAGTTCCTTAATCCTTCAACCTCTTCGCTTGATTTATCCAACTCTATGAACTCTGACTCCATAGTGTATCTATCTATGTACATTTTCTTGGTAAATTTCCAAGATATAGCACCTCCTGCCAAGGCAAAAACATAGCCACTCGTAGACTTACATTTATTATTATATGAAATTCAATTAGCATAAAAAACCCTTCTATTACAGCAGGATATCTAGCATAATGAATGCCATAATTTATTGTGTATTTTAGATATCTCAAAACTCTAATCAAAGCATCCCAATGTTCATTATTAGGATTACAAGTATATCTGCTAAGTATACCCACATCATATGAAATATCAGGTCTTGTACATTTAATAAGATACATTAGAGTACCAGTACTCTAGAATATTCTAATGATGATACACCAGGACCATAATGTTTTCTTAAGTGACAACTAGGGTCATAAGGTGTCTTAGCAGGAATACATTATTTTAAAGAACTTTCTCTACATAATGAGATTGGGATAAAACAATTCCTTCAGAATTTTTAATGATTTTAATTCCAAGTATAACATCAGCAATGCCCAAATCTTTCATATAAAATTGCTTATAAAGTACACTTTTAGTTTTAATAACTACATCCATATCAGTTACAAAAATAAGCATATTATCCACATATATCCTTGAATTTTCTATAAATACATTTATCCGCTTCATTAATGTTAAAACAATTAGAGATCATTACTTGATCAAATTTTTCATGCCATTGTTTATGAGCCTATTTCAGTCCATATAATGATTGTTTAAGTCTACACACTTTTTTTATCTAGGCCTTGGACTACAAAGCCCTCGGGTTGATCCATATAAATTTCTTCTTTATGATCTCCATTCAAAAAAGCCGTTTTAACATCCATTTGATGAATTATCAGATTATGTAATGAAGCAATAGTAATTAATAGCCTAATAGATATAATTCTAGTGACAGGAGAGTAAGTATCAAAGAAATCAATTCCTTCCTTTTGCCTATAGCCTTTAGCTACCAATCTTGCCTTAAATTTATCAGTAGAACCATCATCTTTTAATTTCTTTTTAAAAATCCATTTGCATCCAATAGTTTTACATACTTTAGGCGAGTCAACTAACTCCCACGTGTTGTTAGAAATAATAGAATCATATTCACCATTAATAGCTTCTTTCCAAAAACTTGAATCGAGTGAGGACATTGCCTCACCAAAGGTGACGGGGTCATTTTTCATTAAGTACGTTAAAAATTCAGCATCAAAAGAAGTAGCTATCCTAGGTCTTTTACTTTTTATAATTTCAATTTCTTCTGAATTTGGAGATTCATTTCTAACACTGGGACCCACTGGAACAGAACTACTAGTTCCCTCAATTCTCACTTTAAAAGGAAATTTGTCCTCGTAAAATTCAACATTTCTTAACTCAAAAATAGTGTTTTTATCCATATATTGATTTTTAGAATCAATTACAAGAAACCTATATGCATTACTGTTTTTAGCATAACCTATAAAAACATAATCAACAGTCTTTGGGCCAAGTTTAGTTCTCTTAGGTACTGGTATTGAAACTTTTGCGAGACACCCCCACACTTTAAGATGTTTATAAGAAGGTTTATTATTTTTCCAAATTTCATAAGGAGTTTTTGAAGAGTACGCTTTTGTTCAAACAAAGATTTTATTTAATTAAACTCAGTCTTTCAATTAAATCCTAAAACATGCATTTAGGAGTGATTAAAGATAATATGATCATACAAGAACATTCAATCAAAAACAAACACACAAATGAGGAAAAATCCCCCAAAGGGGCAAAAGCTTTTTTATTTTCAATACAATTTGTAAAGAACGGTTTACACGGATTATACTGAAAATAAGAGTGACATATGAAATACCCGCAAGTGTCAGTTTCGATGTCTTCGACTGGAATCTCCTGCAAGAATTCAAGATGGGCAGAGATGGAAAAGAGACGGTTTCTCCACAAGTTACTCCAGATGAGTAAAATGATCATTTTTGTGGGTACCCCAGATTAAGATAGTGGGCCTGGACGAGTAGCCCAATTCTGGCCGCCCAAAGTCTAGACCCCCCATCTCTTATTTAACTATGACCCGATCTCTTCCCACGTTCCCATTAAGGGAGGTTCTAGGGAGAGATGGAAGACGTGGGGGGATCCAACACCCCCACTCACCAAAATGTACATGTATATGTTAAACCCTAGGTCTGGGGAAAAGGACAAGTTGTATTCTCTGTAACCACTCTCCGGAGTATATAAAAATAACATTGACTACACCACCGTGGATATAGGCACATCTTTGCTGAACCACATACATCTTTTATTGTGTGATTATCATTTTATATTCCTCGTTCTTATTTGGTGATTGCCTTTCCCCTATTTGTTTGTGTTGCATAATAATTGTTACCATAATTGGTGCCGTCTGTGGGAAGCGTTTATCTTCCCTGAGAAAAGCCCACACCAAAAAATGAGTTTAAAATGTCTGATCACAACAGCAATGCTCCCCAGGTAGGGGATATTCAAGAACCACCTGCTCCTCGCAGGATTAGGTCTGAAGTTCGACGTTCAGATCAGAGGGCTCGCTTAGAAAGGCCAGCCTTAGAAGAAAGCCAAGGACCAGGGAGGTCCACGCAGATATCTAGACTGATCGATGCATACGAGGCAAGGCTCCACGAGCAGAGGGAGTCTTCTCGCAGGCACGAGGCAGAGAACGCTCGCTTGAGAAGAAGACTGAAAAGACTGGAGAGAGAGCTTCATCATGATAATAGGAGACGTCCATACCGCACTCCTAGCCCTCAGGCGAGCAAGTCTCGCAGCCGAGGAAGGAGCCCTAGGAGAGGATCTCAAAAGGTTGAGGGAGGCGAATCAGATGATGACCTCCACGAGCAGCTGCGAAGAGCTCGCCGTTACTAGAGCCCTACTCGCAGCAACGAGAATATACGAAATCTAGTCCGCAGGGAAATAGACCAACATCCTGCCCATCATGGTACCAGATCGACCCGAGAACTCGTCAGACGAGCTCTCAAAACCCAGATGAAATCACCTTCCACGAGGGAAATTGAAGAAGAAGAAGCCCCCGAGAAATTTACTATTCTAAGGTTCAAGATTTATGACTGTAAGACTGATCCCATTCATCACGTTAGGCAATACCGACAGGCCATGACCCTTTGGAACCACCGGGATGCGCTAATGTGCCGAATTTTTCCCTCGAGACTGCATGACGTAGCGCAGAAGTGGTTTGAAAAGCTCCCCCACCGGTCCATCAGGAGTTTCAAATCCTTGGCAGAACTTTTTACGGCCCAATTCATTACTAGTAGCTCCCATCCCAAAAGGATGGATGCTTTGTTGACAATGAAGAAAATGCCTCAAGAGAGCCTTCGAGACTACGCGAAGAGGTACTGGGAGTTATTCAATGAGATCGAGAATTGCTCGGAGGAAGGGGCAGTGGCCTCTTTCAAAATTGGGCTACCCAGTTCTTCCCTTCTCTGCCAGTTCCTGACGAAGAAGGAGGCTATGACTATTGACTACCTAATGGCTCGCATCGAGAAATACGCTAAGGTGGAGGATGTCACCCGCCTTAGTACAGGAGAAAATGGTCGTGCTAAACTCACTACCAAGGGCAGTGACAAAGCTGAGAATCAGAAGAAAGGAGGAAAGAACGAGGGCAAAAATGGCTCCAAGAACGGAGGGAACAATGATGCGTCGAAATCATTCCAGGCGGTCAACACCGTATTCAAAGAACCAATTTACAAAATTCTCGCGAAGATCAAAGATGAGCCATTCATCAAGTGGCCCAGAAAGATGGGAGGATATCCCTCGAAGAGGAATAATACGCTAAGATGCACTTTCACAAAGATGGAGGATATAAAACTCAGCATTGCAAAGCTCTTAAGTCTCACCTCGAGGAGCTAGCCCAGTCCGGGCATTTGAATGAGTTCGTGGAGAAAAGGGCAGAGAAAGTTGCTGCCAATAGAGAGGCGAGACCTGACAACGTGCTCGAAGATGACGCCGGATATGAGTTCGCGGCAATTCACGGGGCATCTGATGCAAAGAAGATCCAAGGAAATTCAGCTCGAATGGAGATAAAGAAACTTACAGCGGTAATGCAGGCTTTTCAGATCGACCCAGTAAAGTCACAGTCAGGAAAGCGTCGGCGAGCAGATGACGTCAACTATAACAAGCATATTATTTACACATATGAAGATCTGGTGGGAGTGAGAACCCCACATCACAATGCTCTGATCATTACCCCCAGGATAGCTAACTTTGTCGTCGACAAGTTGCTCGTCGACCAAGGAAGCTCGTCCGAAGTAATGTATCTCGACCTATTCAGAAAATTAAAGTTAAGCGTCGTCGACCTAAAGGAAGCTACTGTCCCTTTAGTTGGCTTCGCTGGAAAAATAACTATGCCCCTGGGAAAGATTGTACTACCGGTGCGCGCTGGAAACGTCTCCAAGATGATCGAGTTTTTGGTAGTTGACATCTACTCGCCATACCAGGCCATCCTTGGAAGAAGATGGCTTCATGCAATGAAGGCAGTCTCCTCGACCTACCATCAGAAACTCAAGTATGTAACCGAGTGAGGAGTATTAGAGATCCACGGTGACCAATCGATGGCAAGAAGGTGCTTCATAGCAGCCATCCGACCAAAGCCAGAGAGGAAGGCCGATCAGCCCAGCGAGAAAGTTGAAGAAGGTTCGACACCTTCTAAATAGTAATTAAAGTACGGAAGACCTCGAGTAAAGGAGACTAGGCTCCTCCCCTCCAAGCGGTTCGTCGAGGATCTGATAGAAGTTACGGCTGGAGATGGCGACAGTAATAGAGTCTTCTTGATTGGAGCATCTCTCACTGGCCAAGAACAGAAGGAATTGACAACTTTACTGAGATGCAACATAGATGTTTTCTCATGGGAACCATACGAGCTGCCTGGGATCGATCTTAGTATGGTCTGCTATCAGCTGCACGCCGATCCTGCCTTCAAACCAATCACGCCGAAGGCACGGTGAACTGCACCCGAGAAGGCTAAAGCGGTAGAAAAAGAGGTCGAAAAACTACTGGATGCAGGGTCCATACGGAAAGTACAATTCCCCAAGTCGTTATCCAGCCCAGTAGTAGTTCAAAAAAGCAACGGGAAGTGGAGAGTTTGCATCGACTTCACTGACCTCAACAAAGCGTGCCCTAAAGATAGTTTCCCCCTCCCAAAAATAGACCAACTAGTGGACGCCACTGCAGCTCACGAGCGAATGATTTTTCAGGATGCATACTCAGGGTATCATCAGATCCCCTTGTATGCCCCAGACCAGGACAAGAAAACATTCATCACGACAGTTGGATTATACTGCTACAAGGTCATGACCTTTGGGCTCAAGAATACAGGGGAAACATATCAGCGGCTGGTCACCAAGATGTTCAAGGACCAGATGGGAAACATCATGGAGGTCTACAATGATGAGATGCTCGTTAAAAGTAAGAATAAATAAAATCACCTCTCAAACCTGTCAAACACCTTCGAAATTCTCAGGAAGTACTGAATGAAACTTAATGCAAGCAAGTGTTCTTTCGGTGTCCAGTCAGGCTAGTTTCTTGGGTACTTAGTCAGTAAGAGAGGCATAGAAGCTAACCCAAATAAGATCGATGCAATTAACAGGATACAACCTCCTCGAACAATTCGGGACGTACGGAAGCTCACTGGAATCCAGCACCCTATTTATTACGCGAGCAAGACCCTACTCGATGCCGAGCAGAGGTACCTACCACTGGAGAAACTCGCCTTTGCACTAGTAGTGTCCTCGAGGAAGCTGAAGCACTATTTCGAAGCCCACACTATCATCATCCTTACATCGTACCCCCTTAGGGAAATCCTGAGGAAAGAGGATTTGTCGAGCAGGCCGTTTAAATGGTCAGTCGAGCTTGGGCGATTTGATATCCAATTTCAACCAAGGACCACAATCAAGGGACAGATCCTTGCTGATTTCATAGCCGAATTCACGAGTGAGGAACCTTCCAACCAACCTCAACCACCAAGGCAAAAGGAGAACCAAGCGACAACGAAAACCTGGAAACTGCTTGTTGATGGAGCCTCCAGTGCAAAGGGGGCAAGAGTAGGCATTGTCCTCGTTACCCCAGAGAATA
Source organism: Sambucus nigra (assembly GCA_949130495.1). NCBI lineage: Eukaryota > Viridiplantae > Streptophyta > Magnoliopsida > Dipsacales > Adoxaceae > Sambucus > Sambucus nigra. The sequence continues at coordinate 599,879,801 of OX422216.1, forward strand.
CAATCCTTGAACAAGGAATCAGGCTTGGATTTTCCGCCTCCAACAACAAAGTAGAATACGAATCCTCAATAGCCGGCCTCAAGAAGGCACACACTTTAGGAGCAAAGCATTTACAGGTGTTCGGCGATTCCCAATTAGTCTCCAATCTGATAAGTGGAGATTACAATGCAAAAGATGAAAGAATGGAAGCTTACCTCTCCTTAGTGAAAAAACTAATGGTGAGCTTCGAAGAGATCAATGTCCAGCAGTTTCCCAGAGGGCAAAACAACCATGTTGATGCCCTAGCAGCCCTGAGTTCGGCAGTCGACTCTGACCTAAAAAGAACCATCTCCATCGATTTCCTCACTCATCCGAGCATCCACGATAGCAGGGTACCAGATGGGAAACAGGTATTCTAAGTGGGATCAACTCCCAGCTGAATGGACCCCTTAAGGGACTATTTAAAGGATGGCACTCTCTTGAATGACAAGAAGACTGCCCACCAGATAAGAGTAAAAGCTGTTCACTTTCACTTATCCCCAGAGGGCAACTTGTATAAGAGATCCTTCTCCGATCCTACCTCCAATGCGTTCACCCAGGGAATATCGAGCAAGTGCTACACGAGCTTCACGAAGGAGTCTGTGGAAGCCATATCGCAGGAAGGTCTCTAGATTTTTGAGCAATGAAGGAAGGCTATTGGTGGCCATATATGAAAAGGGACTCTGCGATGTATGTTCGCAAATGCCTGAAATGCCAACTTCACGCTCCTATGGTCCACCAACCCGCCAGCGACCTAAAATCACTGTCCAACCCATGGCCATTCGCCTAGTGGGGAATGGATATCATGGTACCACTGCCTACCGCCATCGAAAATCGCAAATACCTGTTGATTGCAATTGATTACTTCACCAAATGGATCGAGGCAGAACCCCTGGCAAACATTCGAGATGCAGATATGATGAGATTCATATGGAAAAATATAATCACTCGTTTTGGCATCTCTAGAACCATCAACACTGACAATGGAACGTAGTTTGAAAGCAGCTCTTTTCAGAGTTTTTGTAATGAACATGGAATCAAACACCACTTCAGTTCGGTAGCCTACCCTCAGAGCAATATCCAAGATGAGGCTTCCAACAAAACTATGATCGATGGATTAAAGAAGAGATTAGAGTGAGCCAAAGGCGCATGGGTAAATGAATTACCACATATTCTATGGGCGTACCGAACCACTCCTCGGCGAGCAACAGGAGAAACTCCATTTTCGCTGATATATGGCATGGAAGCAGTCATCCCACTAGAAGCTAGTTTATCGATAATGAGGTCCAACCTTGTCGACCAAGGCCATAATGATGCAGCATTGCTCGCTGAGATCGACCTAGCCGACGAGCGCCGAGAGCTAGCCCTAGTAAAACTAGCAAGCTATCAGCAACAGCTCGCCAGGCATTACAACAAAAGGGTTAACCCGAGGACATTCCGAGTCGGGAACTACGTTCTAAGGAAAGTCCTGGGCAGCGCAGTAAAACCATCAGACGATAAGCTGGGCCCAAACTGGGAAGGACCCTTTAAGATAACAAGAGACGATCTGCAGGGCGCCTATCACTTGGAAACGATGGAAGGCAGAGAAATACAACGAGCATGGAACGCAGTCAATCTCAAGAGATTCTATTTTTAGATCTTTCTTTTCTTCTTTTGTTATGGAACTAGAAGTTCATTTCCCTTATCATTAATGAAAGTTATTTAAACGGTTGCATTCTAATAAGTAACAGCTATATGAGCTTTATCGCACATCTTTTCCAAATGACAGGCACATTGATCACTACGCCATAGCAGGAGAGTATCCCTCCTCAGGTCATCGTTATGAAACACGAAGGACCTCTTAGCATTTCCCCTGGAAATATATAAAGCCCTATAGGGGATCCTTAGGCAATATGGCCAAATTTTATACTGGTCATCAAACCTTCTTTGGTTGAATAAAATCCTGATCGGATAACATATCCAACACCAGGTGTGTCCTCGCCAATTGCCACACTTAGGCCTAAGGGAGTGTGACGACACGATCTAAAATGTAAAGTGGTGCACAATGGTATCTCGATATTATACTGGACTGGGAGGACACTTGCGTAAAACCATTCACTACACACCGGAATGTAAATAAATACTGAACATGAATCAAGTACTGCAATAAATAAGACTGAGTAAAACTCTCAGTTCAAAACTCCAAACCATCAACTAAACTGAATACAATAACTCTGATGAAAGACTAGAAGTGGGCGACATATTCCCTAAACAATAAGTCTAGATGAAACTGAGTGGAAAGGATAGATGCATCTACTGCAAGGACCTACAGCTTCCACAATAGCTGCAGCACGTCAAGCAATCCAAATCTCTAAATCTGATACTCCTGTGGTTGAGCACCTGATATAATACATATATATAACAAAAGAGAGAAGAGATACAAGAAACGGGTCAGAGCCCGATGTGTAAAAAATGATTTAGTAAGTATTTAAAGTTGGTTCTTAAAATAAGTCTTATACGCATGTTAGTTATCGAATTCTCACATGAGTTTCTCACCTCTCGTCTATTATGCACGCCTAACGTACATCTAATCTCCCCCTAGTTATACCTCCGAGTCTAACTAGTCAGAAACCATACTAATACTAACTATGCTCACTAGTAGTATTCTCGTATCGTCCATACAATACGCTATTCAGATAGTTTATCTCACATACTGAATTACATTATTTACCGTTTGAATGGTTAATCTTTTATTCAGTAAGATTATTACGCTCCTCATTTTCATTTTATCTACTAGTCTCATAAAGTAGAAAGTTACCCAAGTACACTCACACATATATATAGTCTCATCATCCCTATATATATACATTAATCCTTCACTCTTAGGTTAAGACCATTTGGTGCAATGAAATGATTATTATTATTACCAAGTCTACTAATTTCACACAGTAGCAATATTCACAAGTCCATATATATATATATATATATATATATATATACTAATCCTGCACCCCCGGCTAAGACCCATTAGTGCACATATTCTAAAAATCAGGCATCCCCGGGTTATCACCCTTTAATGCACCTATCAATAATAATTCAGCACCCTCGGGTTATCACCCATTAGTGAGCCTAACAATAGAATATTGCATCCCCGGGTTAGCACCCATTAATGCACCTATCAATATTAATCCATCACCCTCGGGTTATCACCCATTAGTGCGCCAAACAACCATTAGTACACTTAATAATAGAGTTTCTGCACCCCCGAGTTATCACTCATTAGTGCTCTTAACTATAAGGTTCTTGCACCCCCCGGGTTTTCACCCATTAGTGCTCTTAATAATAATATCACATAATAGGCATACACACATCCTATTATAATTTATAGGTATTTTTCTCCAACCTACATATATACTCCCCATACGCATTTTAACCTCATTACCACGTATAGTATAAATAATTAGATTACTATCTCTCTCGTAATCTCCAAGGTACATTCTCTCTATACTGAAATAATTAAAGTATTAATTCCCACATACTTTTCCCAAAATTCCTTCTTATTTGAATTTACTATTTGGTAGTTTCTCTCACTTCAATAAACTAATAAACTCCAAACTGGGCTCTAAGCAAATTCCCAGAAATTCACCCTGTGGTTTGAACCAGAATGACATGTCGTTCGAACCAGAATGACATGTCGTTCATACGACTTTCAATGTCGTTCGAACCACTTCGCGCGAGATCCCCATCTCGTTTGAACCACTTCGCTCGAGATCGCGCGAGATTGCACTATTCGTCTTCTTCACCAAACTTCAGCGTTTTTCACCATTTTTAAGCCTAAAAACCTCTTAGATTCGATTACCAACAACGGATCATCAATACCCAACAACACCTAACAGGTTATAAATCATTCCTAACCTCCTAGGATCATTAATTCGTCATAAATCATCATAAATATATAAAATCCCCAAATTAATTCATATGAACCCTAGTTTCCAAATTTTCAATTACAGAACCTAATCAATCCAGATTCGTTCATCAATATATAATCAAATTATGTGATTAATCCTCTACATACATGAAGGAAATCCAGCCACTAATTAAACCAATCCTTAATCATAATTTAAATCTCCAATTTTCACCCAATTAACATATAAATCATGATTAATTCCACCTATACTAACATGAGCATGATTATTGCTAAAAGAAAGCAAGTAATAAACACTTGGCTCGAATATGACGGTCTAATCCGTTGGTGATGCTGGTACATACGCATTCCTCTCTTCTCGATCTACGCGTTGGTGGTCTCGGTTGTGTAAGGTGATGCCAAATGAGTCTTCTCTCTTGGAATTTGGTTATCCCTCACACCCCCCATGGCCGTTCCAACTTCCTGTCACTTATTAACCCTAATGGACTTTCTTGGATGATATAAAAAATCCCAATTTTCGTCCATTAATTTAGCCCAAAAATCCAAATTACAAAACTACCCCTACGGGATGCCAATTTGGCCTAAAATCTTCCGGAGTCCAAATAAAATACTCGGTAGTGTTTTCTGACTATTTCGACCCTCCCGGACTCAACGGCACACTCGAAATGATCATACAAGTTAATGAAAATAAATTCTCTTTTGATTCCATTCAATTAGTCCCGACACGACTCACACGCGTGAGAGGCTTAAATTACCAAACTTCCGTATTTCTCACTTTCGACAATTTATCAAATATCATAAATCAATATTACATATCACACAGTAACATTTAATAGTTCACAACAATAAGTATTAACCCTTGGCACGCTAGTTAATAATTATTTTAATCCGAATTAATAACAAATTAATTTCTCACATTTTAATTTATTAATCCAACAAAAATAATTAATTGCATATTTATTCCCATAATAATAATAAATCACATAATTATTTAAATCGTCAGAAATACGGGGTGTTACATATTTCCCCCCTTACAACGGAATTTCATCCCGAAATTCGAAAAAAGTATACCAGGTACAAACAATGCTGTAAAAACATTGTGCATCGCATCCCGGCGCTCACAAATAAGCTACTCCGTACCACCCATATAGTACGCTATCGAATACTCTTAATAATGAACGCTACACATGTGTTTGCTTTAAACTCCAGGTTACACTGTCATATAGGCTCTTGCCCAAGCCTTTCTGCTTAAGTTTTACTACTTCAACATTATTTTAAATATTCTCTATCTAGCCTTCTACTATTTGCACCTTAGTATATCTATCCTCTTTTTATATACATACGACTTCGTCTCGTGTCGTGCCTACAAGTAAATTGGTCGTGCAAATAAATATTTCACACACAATATATATGATATAATATCGATTCTCCTCCGACATTTGTAATCATAACTGGTCCCTCACCTTTAACTATCTAGTAGGACAATAACAAAGTTTACCGTGCCATACTTCCTCTGGCACTCTGCCCGAACGTGAACTTACAGGAGTTATTTGGACACAAACTCCACTAGTGGAAGGTACTGCTCCCGCCCTCCTCCAAGATCTCAGGGTTCACATCAAATTTTCTCTCCTGCATCCATTTAGACTTCTTGTCCTTACCCATCCCTCTGTGGGTATTAGGTTGTACTCAATCGCATCTTAGTACCTATAATCTCACCATCTCAGCTACATGAGAACATCCTTGGGGATACTCTTCCATTCTCTAGTGGAAGAAACCCCTACTGGTTTCGAATTGACCACCATTTTTAAATCCGTCAGGTGACCCACTCCAAGACTTTCCTTGCAATATTACCCTACATCGTAACCCATCACCACTATTATTTGTATTCTGATAGATTTTATACTCTCTTGAATAAGTTTCAATTTATCTTGAAACGTAAGTCTCTGACAAAACTTCGTGAATAAACTTCGGCTTACCCGACTACATGTTATCGAATTAACATGCTAATCATAATCCACTACCTGATTCAATCACCTAGGGCACCCATACACCCTATGCCTCACGCATCATTATACAAAAGACATAAAATATTCTTATCTCAACTCTTGCACAATCGCTATGCTGATGTGGTAGGGGTACACTCAACCGCCCCACTAGTCAAAACTTAATCAATCCTTCAATGGAATCATTCATCTATTCTGAAAAAATTCTAAGGCCAGGCTACTCTATTGGCCTTAAGTCATAAACAAATTATTAACTCTCAATTATATTCCTTTATAGGCATAATAATAACCAACATACAAAACTTATGTACTATCGACCAAACTTCTCTCCAACTCCTGACGTTTGCTAGTTTCATGCGTGGGATGTCTCGCAAATCAAAATCCAAATAAGGAACCCCCCCGATATACTACTATCTAACCTAGTCGGTTGTTGAGGTCCGTAAGGCCTTCAGTACCTACTATGTAATTTCCCACAATCTACGTATTGTGACATAAAAGTTCACTCGTCCACTTTCATGTCCTTAAAAGGTAACATGAAGCATGGCGCCCTCACTATCCCAAGTACTTGGCGCTATAGATATATAACGAGCTATATTTCGTCGCTCGATAAGAACACAATGTATTCTAAGTCTTAACAGATAAATAAATTCCTATGCTCGGAAATCACATATAATTAGACACTATACTCGCTGAGGTCTATAATACCATGAAAGTTTCATATATATACATATCTGGGCCCAACCTATTTCAGGTGGCGCCACACAAAACTAAGATCACTCCTCCTGGAGTATCCGGCACGACATTCATATCACTACATTTTTACTATTGTTTAACCATACGGCGATTAATCACTACACATTACCATAATAAACTCTACTAAAGATGACTCAATGCAGTAGTAAATTATAACAACAAAACATATTCTTAGGGCCTGCCCGGTTCCCTCACGAGTAATCATCAAAATGCCCTACTAACAACAAGAAATACGTTTGTAACAAGAATGATAAAACTAATGGTCCCACTAAACTCGACCCGCACGCGAAGTTTAGGGTTTCCAATTTACATAAAATTTGTGTCACACCCATGTCAATAGAATCTATCCTTTACTCACATGGAAGAAGCAAAACCTCACCTGTCTCACCAAATCATAGGGTCTCAGCACGTGGCTGCCATCACGACCCATGAACATCTGCAATCGTCATACATCCTAGTATTTCATCCTATAGGTGTCCCCTCTCACCATGGATAATTTATTCCACCTTGTGGATTTCACGCCCATTATTAAAACGTTGGCCCAAGCTCTCCAGACCTCAATTATAGCTTTATAAAACTCCCGTTTACATCCTGGGTGCCATACACTCTGACATACTGTATGCTACTATTAACGAGGACTCTACTGGTCCAGCCTGAACCCATCATTCTCGGGTTATAAATTTCCTAGGCCTAATTCTCTTGACCCCAAATTCTTTCGCTGGAAGTCTCGCTCCTCCAGTCGTTATGCTTAACTGGCACGATTTACCATTTCTAATCTCTTTGGTCTCACTTCTTAATTGTGGACACATTCAACACTTGTAGTCCTACTTCCTTCACATAAGGAAGACTTCACGAACCATTTCCCCGACATTGGTCCCACTGACCATTTTGGTAATGTCCTTCTCTCGGACCGACATCTCAACTCACTATTATTCTTCCATTATCCCTTTGGATACGCTAGCTATTCGAAACTATGGCTGGCCTCTATAGCCTGATTGACTTCATCATCCTTTTGAAGTTAATCACTTAAAATCATCTAATCGAGTTCCCTATTGGGTATACTCTCACGTGGGGTTTCACTAACACCGTTAAATTCAGTTTCTGCTCTTCAGCAGGTTCGTTAACCCTCTTTACTCCCTTTTCCTGGAAGGAATGCAATCACTAGCGACCGTATACTTTGATGACATCAACATTAGTCATCCTAGCTTGATTTCTCATTCATACTGGTATTCTACTCACGGGTCCTTTATCAACTATAAACCCTTTGGATAATGTATACCCTTCTGCCAGGTACGAAGTTCATTATGCAATTTGACCTTTCTCTCACGATCGTTTTCTATCTTACCCATTGTGTTAAACATCAAAATTTCACTCGCATTTTGTTAACACACCGAATGGAAGACTTCACAGTCAAATCGTACTCAAAATTCTCTCTAAATTTCAAACACACTTCTTCATATATGGTGATTGCCTCTAATCACTACACGATGTTCCTAAGAGCTATAGCTTTTAATTCTAAATTTAATTATGAGTGCCGTCACGCCCCATTCTACACAATTGCCTTCGAATTTTCTACCTCCGCTGGTCTGTTACACTTTCTTATTTTCTTTTCCGCATCTTCACCGATGGGTTTTCAAAGGATTCCCTTTGATTTCCCCTTTATCGACTATGCTAGGTGGCCCTAAATTCACTCCACCGTTATCTATGACTGTGTCCTGGGAACCCATAGTTCTCGAGTGATAATTTTACTATCTCTTACTTAAGTAATTCTTGTGGTGATTTTTGTCCCAATCACTCTTACCCGATTTCTCTATGACGTCTGCTGAGCTTCTCCTCCCGCAGTTCTTCTTACAACCCTCGCTGGTTGTTCTAAAATGTTTGGGGTTTGAATCACACCGAATTTCGTATAATGAGTCACCTCCATTATGATTCGTAGCAGGACAACGTAAGTCGCATACGTAAGGGGACACAACAATCCTATCACAAGGCTCTACATCAAAGAACGATACGCTGAAATGTAATAAGCCGCACAGATCCTAAGGACACTAGAACCTGATGCTCTGATACCACTTGTGACACCCCACCCAATTAAATATAGGGTGATCAGTCCTCTACCAATTTAAAACAAGATATTCAGTTGGTTCATTCTCAGCATCACTATCAAAAAACTTTTTAACATATTAATCACCTAATATAAAATTAAGCTAGGTGTCAAAACATTTACAATTTAGTAAAACCAAGTAAATCCATTTCTATTAAATTTCAAAATATAAACCATTCACCACACATTGGAATGTAAATAAATACTGAACATGAATCAAGTACTGCAATAAATAAGACTGAGTAAAACTCTCAGTGCAAAAATCCAAACCATCAACTAAACTGAATACAATAACTCTGATGAAAGACTAGAAGTGGGCCACATATGACCTAAACAAGAAGTCTAGATGAAACTGAATGGAAAGGATAGATGCATCTACTGCAAGGACCTACAGCTTCCACAATAGCTGCAACATGCCAAGCAATCCAAATCTCTAAATCTGATACTCCTGTGGCTTAGCACCTAATATAACACAAATATATATAGCAAAAGAGAGAAGAGATACAAGAAACGGGTCAGAGCCCGTTGTGTAAAAAATGATTTAGCATGTATTTAAAACTAGTTCTTAAAATAAGTCTTATATGCATGTTAGTTATCGAACTCTCACATGAGTTTCTCACCTCTCGTCTATTGTGCACGCCTAACGTACATCTAATCTCCCCCTAGTTATACCTCCCAGTCTAACTAGTCAGAAACCATACTAATACTAACTATGTTCACTAGTAGTATTCCCGTATCGCCCATATAATACGCAATTCAAATTGTTTATCTCAGATACTGAATTACATTATTTACCGTTTGAATGGTTAATCTTTTATTCAGTAAGATTATTATGCTCCTCATTTTTATTTTATCTACTAGTCTCATAAAGTAGAAAGTTACCCAAGTACACTCATACATATATATAGTCTCATCATCCCTTTATATATACATTAATCCTGCACTCATAGGTTAAGACCACTTGGTGCAATGAAATGATTATTATTATTACCAAGTCTACTAATTTCACACAGTAGCAATATTCACAAGTCCATATATATATATATATATATATATATATATATATATATAGTCAAATCATCCCTACACATATATATATACTAATCCTGCACCCCCGGTTAAGACCCATTAGTGCACATATTCTGGAAATCATGCATCCCCGGGTTAGCACCCATTAAGGCACCTATTAATAATAATTCAGCACCCCCGGGTTATCACCCATTAGTGCGCCTAACAATAGAATATTGCATCCCCGGGTTAGCACCCATTAATGCACCTATCAATATTAATCCATCACCCTCGGGTTATCACCCATTAGTGCGCCAAACAATAATCATCTTTGTACCCCCGGGTTATCTTCCATTAGTATACTTAATAATAGAGTTTATGCACCCCCGAGTTATCACTCATTAGTGATCTTAACTATAAGGTTCTTGCACCCCCGGGTTATTACCCATTAGTTCTCTTAATAATAATATCACATAATAGGCATACACACATCCTATTATAATTTTTAGGTATTTTTCTCCAACCTACATATATACTCCCCATACATATTTTAACCTCATTACCACGTATAGTATAGATAATTAGATTACTATCTCTCTCGTAATCTCCAAGGTACATTCTCTATATACCGAAATAATTAAATTATTAATTCCCACATACTTTTCCCAAAATTCCTTCTTATTTGAATTTACTATTTGGTAGTTTCTCTCACTCCAATAAACCAATAAACTCCAAATTGGGCTCTAAGAAAATTCCCAGAAATTCACTCTGTGGTTTGAACCAGAATGACATGTCGTTCGAACCAGAATGACATGTCGTTCGAACCACTTCGCGCGAGATCCCCATCTCGTTTGAACCACTTCGCGCGAGATCCCGCGAGATTGAACTGTTCATCTTCATCACCAAACTTCAGCGTTTTTCACCATTTTTAAACCTAAAAACCTCTAAGATTCAATTCCCAATAACTGATCATCAATACCCAACAACACCTAACAGGTTATAAATCATTCCTAACCTCCTAGGATCATTAATTCGTCATAAACCATCATAAATATATAAAATCCCCAAATTAATTCATATGAACCCTAGTTTCTAAATTTTCAGTTACAGAACCTAATCAACCCAGATTCGTTCATCAATATATAATCAAATTCTATGATTAATCCTCTACATACATTAAGGAAATCCAGCCACTAATTAAACCAATCCTTAATCATAATTTAAATCTCCAATTTTCACCCAATTAACATATAAATCATGATTAATTCCACCTATACTAAAAAGAGCATGATTATTGCTAAAAGAAAGAAAGTAATAAACACTTGCCTCGAATATAACGGTTTGATCCGTTGGTGATGCTGGTACATATGCATTCCTCTCTTCTCGATATACGCGTTGGTGGTCACGATTGTGCAAGGTGATGCCAAATGAGTCTTCTCTCTTGGAATTTGGTTCTCCTTCACACCCTCCATGGCCGTTCGAACTTCCTACCACTTCTTAACTCTAATGGAATTTCATGGATGATATAATAAATCCCAATTTTCGTCCATTAATTTAGCCCAAAATTCCAAATTACAAAACTACCCCTACGGGGTGCCGGTTTGGCCTAAAATCTTCCGGAGTCCAAATAAAATATTTGGGTAGTGTTTTCTGACTATCTCAACCCTCCCAGACTCAACGGAACACTCGAAATGACCATACGAGTTAATAAAAATAAATTCTCTTTTTATTCCATTCAATTAGTCCCGACACGACTCAAACGCGTGACAGGCTTAAATTACCAAACTGCCGTATTTCTCACTTCCGATAATTTATCAAATATCATAAATCCATTTTACATATCACACAGTAATATTTAATAGTTCACAACAATAAGTATTAACCCTTGGCACGCTAATTAATAATTATTTTAATCCGGATTAATAACAAATTAATTTCTCACATTTTAATTTAATTAAATCTAACAACAATAATTGATTGCATATTTCTTCCCATGATAATAATAAATCACATAATTATTTAAATCGTCAGAAATACGGGGTGTTACAAAACATTGGAGAATTGATGGTGAAACCTAATGGCCCATAATCGACATGTATTGCTTTTTGTTGCCTTTAAATTTTTTCGGGCTCTTTTAATCTCTGTGGACCCCGGATAATAAAATTTCTCAATTTTTTAGGTCCAATTTAAACGGTGGCTTAATCGCAAAGAATAGATAAGTACCTTACGTAGACCTTCACCATCTTAAAATACCACACAATCTCACCAAACGTTTTTTTACATGCATTTCAATCTTGTCAAGTTTTATCGCATATGGTTCGTTGTATAGACAGTATTGAGATGGAAACACTCAAGACAATATGTGATAGACAAGTAAAATAATCAAATAAAGTCGTGCATGTGTGCAATAAAGGAGATAAGGAGCCAAACATGTAGAAAGATATTACTAATCACATCTCAAAGACTCCAAATAATGTAAAGCACATGGATGCAATGATTTAGCGTCTCAAATCACTCTAAACAGTCACGTGAAAAATGCTCATCCATAAAAGGTGCAAACAAAATACAAAAATCTTTTCTGCTTTTATAAAAAATTTATAAAAAAAACCTTTTTGGATTTTTTTTCAAAAAATATAAAAATAAAAAATAATAATACAAATGATACAAACTAGCAATAGGAATCATATGATATGAACATGACAATGCATCCTATCCTAGATAAGGACTATCCCCTCAGTCAACTGTTCAAATCCCGGAAGACTTCCTAAGACTCTCGAATCTAACGACATCTAAAGGTTTCATGAAAATATCATCTAACTGAAGGTCGGTGGGAATAAAACTCAGGGATACGACTTTCTCCTCAACTAACTGTCATATAAAGTGCTCTCGTATCCTGATGTGCTTTGTGCGCGAATGCTGTACTGGATTGCGGGATATGTGTATCGCACTTGTGTTAATACAGGAAATGGTCATGGTGTCCTATGAAATCCCATAATCCACCGACATTTGCTTCATCCACAGGAGTTGCGTGCAATAACTCTCGACGACGATGTACTCAGCCTCCGTAGTGGATAAATAGATGGAGTTTTGCTTCTTGCTCAGCCAGGAAATAAGACCAGAACCAAAATAGAAACACCCACCAAAATTGATCCTATAACCATCTACATCCCCGGACCAATAGTCATTCGAATAGGAGGACAAACGGTCATCGGTATCAAAGAAATACCAAATACCGTATGAGAGAGTCCCACTCACGTATTTGATAATACTTTTTAGAGCGGGTAAGTGTGACTTCTTCGGGGAGGACTGATATCACGCACAGACTCCAACACTAAAGGCTATATCGGGGCGACTGGTAGTCAAGTAGAGAAGACTGCCTATCATACTCCGATACAAGGTTTGCTCTACGTCCTTACCTGAAGTGTCCATACTAAGCTTGATAAAAGTAATCATAGGTGTACGTGCATATTTAACGGAGTTTAAACCAAATTTATTCACTAGGTTTCTAGCATACTTGGATTGGGAGATGAACATCCCAAACTCTAGCTGACGAACCTGGAGACCAAGGAAGAAAGTAAGCTCACATATTATGCTCATCTCAAACTCACTTTTCATCTCCTCCTCAAAGTGGTGAGCATGCTGGGAGCACGTGTATCCAAACACTATGTCGTCCACATAAACATGGGCAACCAAAATTACACAGTTATCTTTCCTGACGAACAACGTCATATCAACTCCACCTCTCTTGAAGCCACGAGCTAAGAGATAGAAAGTAAGACTCTCGTACCAAGCACGGGGTGCTTGCTTCAAACCATACAAGGCTTTCCTCAGATAGTAGACGTCTTTCGAGTGCTTAGGGTCTTCAAACCCTTTTGGTTGTTCCACGTGAACCTCTTCCTGTAGAATGCCATTTAGAAAGGCACTCTTGACATCCATCTGATATAGCTTAAAGCGCAGATGACATGCGATGGCTAGTAGTAAGAAGACAGACTCAAGCCTCACAACATGAGCAAATATCTCCCCAAAGTTTACACCATATATCTGTGTGTAGCCTTGAGCGACAAACCTAGCCTTGTTTCTAATTATGGTACCATTTTCATCCATTTTATTCTAGAAAATCCACCGGGTACCTATCACATTCGTCTCACTAGGTCGGGGGATAAGTTCCCAGACATTGTTCTATTTAAACTGAAGCAACTCATCCTTCATAGCATATATCCAGTGTTCATCCTTGAGTGCTTCTTTGTGATTCTTGGGCTCGACTTTAGATGTGTAATAGACATAGATAACAACATTCTCTAGCTGAGCATGAGTCTTGACCCCTAAAGTGGGATCACCAACAATGGCGAAAGGATCATGACTCTTGCGAACCCAAGAAAGTATGTCCCCTAGATACGGAGTAGGGTCCACCCTGGCTGTGGGAGACACGGTGGGATCATCAAAAAGGAGTGTGTCATCCTCACTCAAATGGGTGGAGTCAACAGACATCGATGGTTCGTCATCTTTTCAAGTTAAAAATCGGGTGCACTCTATTATTTGATGAATATCCTAACAATATTCCCTCGTCGCTTCGGGAGTCAAACTTTCCAAATTTCTCTCCATCCCGTAGGATGTAGCATTTACTCCCAATAGATACAGAAATATGTAAGGTTGGGCTTCATTCCAGTCCACAATTCATAAGGCGTTTTAAGTGTGTGTGGACGAAGGTAAACCCTATTCACCGTATGGCATGCAGTAGACACTGCCTCTACCTAAAATCTCCTAGAAACTTTATGACCTAGAAAGCATATATCTAGCCATTTCCTGAATCGTCATGTTCTTTCTCTCAACAATCCCATTTTGCTGAGGAGTCTTCACAGCAGAAAACTCATGTTTGATTCCTAGGTTATCACAATAAAGATTTACTTTTTGCTCCATAAATTCAGTGCCGTTGTTACTACATATTCTATTGATAGTGACTCCGTGTTGGTTTTGAAGGACACGACACTTGGTCGTTAAAAACTCTACAACATGTGATTTTTCTCTCAAAAAACCTACAATCGAATGTCTGGAGAAATCATCTACCATCACTAGGATGTACCTCTTACCACCTAAACTCTCTGTACAAGTAGGACCCATGAGATCCATGTGTATAAACTTAAGTACACGTGAAGTGGTAATGTAATTCAACTTTCTATGGGGGCTACAGATTTTCTTTCCCAACTGACAGGGTCCACAAACCGTTGAATTAGACTTTCCAAGTGTTGGTAAGCCACGTACTAGGTCCTTTTTAGCTAATCACGTCAAATCTCTAAAGTTCACGTGACCTAGACGTTGATACCAAAGATCCATAGGAGTGATCGTGGCGCTGTTACAGACAAGTGAGGACTTGGGCACAATCCCATAGCAATTATCCTCTGTCCTCACCCCCTGCACTAAAAGTTTACCGGTTTGATTATAGACATTACACGCATCCCGGTCAAACTTTAAGACAAAGTTAGTGTCGCACAACTGGCTAATGCTGAGAAGGTTTACTTTCAAACCTTTGACGTACAAAGCATTCTCTAGCTTAGGAAATCTTGGTAACTCTAATATACCTCGTCCTACGATGCTTGACTTGCTCCCGTCTCTAAAGATTAATCTACCATCCTTATAATCCTCTAGGTAGGTACAAAATGAGACATCATCGGATATATTTAAGGAGAACCCATTATTGCAATACCACTGTGAGGTATTATGTGCCTTGAGAGCGACATGAACAACAAGGGCCTTTTCGTATTTCTTAGGTACCCAAGAAGTGGTAACCTTTTGTTCATCCTTGTGGTTGTTGGTTTTAACTGGGATGCGGGAAGCATTCACTGACGACAAAGACATCTGTCGGAATTATTCCATCAAACTCTATGATGTGGTGGCTACAAACTCAACACGCTCTCTTAGATTGGTAAAATCATCAGTATGATGTAGTGGAGCAGTAGTACGTCGTGTCCGACCCAAAGTATAGCAAAACTCCATGACGTGTCCTTTTCTTTTGCAGTACGTACAAAAGAACACAGTCTTAGGCGGAACTTGGTTTGCTTTTCTTGGTCGAAATCTCCTTCGTGGTTTTTGACGATGGCTATATGGAGTTGTAGTTAACTCAGGAACTGGTCCAGGTGCTATTTGCGACGTGGAGTCACCATCAAAATCTATTCCCTGCCTATTACCAAAACCTAAAGCAGGACCGAGGAGCATCTTTTCCATCTTTCCAAATTTGTCCTCGATTTGAACCTTAACTTCCCGTGCTCTCTCAAGATCATGAGTAAGCGGAGCTATAAGGGCTTCAGATTTAGGAAATATATCAATTTCATACGTTTGTAAGTCTCCTACAAGTTCCTCTAATTTAAGAGTGTTTAAATTACCCATAGAATTTAGTACAGTGACTTTAGGGATAAAATGCTTAAGAAGTGATCTTATAATCTTTTTAACAACTCTAGCATTAGGAATGTGTTCCCCAAGATTAAAGCCAGTGTTTACAATATCAGATAATCTAGCATAGAATTCATCAAAACATTCAGACTCAAGCATGGTGATAGTTTCAAATTGTGTTGTTAAGTTTTGCAATTTTAACTCTTTCACATCATTAGTTCCTTCATGGGTAAGTTGTAAAACATCCCATGCCTCTTTTGACTTGGTACACGTCATTATCCATCGGAACTAGTTAGGTGTGACGGATCCAGAAATAACACTTAGACCCTTAGAGTTAAAAGATGACCATTAAAATTCTTCTCCAGTCCATGCAGTCACATATTTTAAATTAGTCACGTTATCAATAGTGATGGAGGGAGGTGTCCACCCTCTTTCAACTATAATCCAAAATCTTTCATCAATGGCTTTTAGATCAGTTTTCATACGGGCTTTCCAGTAAGCATAATTTATCCCGTCAAAAATTGGCATTTTATTATATAATTTCTCCATTTTTGAACACGCCCTTTTTCAAAAATCACTTTTTCAGAAAATCCATATCTTTAGAAAATTTTGCGAAAAATTACACGGTATAATTATGTAATTGGCTCTGATACCAATTTGAAGAGTGCGCTTTTGTTCAAACAAATAAATTATTTAATTAAACTCAGTTTTTCAATTAAATCCTAAAATATGCATCAAGGCATGATTGAAGACAATATGATCATGCAAGAAAATTCAATTACAAACAAACACACAAATGAGAAAAAATCCCCTAAAGGGGCAAAACCTTTTTTATTCTCAATACAATTTGTAAAGAACGGTTTACACGGATTATATTGAAAACAAGAGTGACGTACGAAATACCCGCAGGTGTCGATTCCGATGTCGTCCGCTGGAATCTCCCTCAAGAACTCCAGATGAGCAACAATGGAAAAGAGACGGCTTCTCCACAAGTTACTCCAGATGAGTAAAATGATCCTCTTGAAGGTTTAAAGATTCACATACATATATGGGAGTGGTTATGTGAATAAAGAAGGCATGAAACCTTAAAACATGAAGTCTATTTTTTGGGCTGTAAAATGCAAAAATCGTGTGCGAAAAAGACTTAGAAAATGTGTAGAATGAACCCAAATATTTATACAAAATTAGAGGTGGCGGAGGCGCTCGAACGAGATCGCGTGACATCCTCATGTTTATTGAACAACATAGAGATGTCGTTCGAATGAGTTCGCACAAGCTCGACGACCGAGGCAAGTCCACTTCTACACTTAGAACAATTTCTGTTTTTTGATAAAAACAAATCACACTTAGACAAATATTTTCTAAAAAATTCACAAATATTTATGCAAATATGAACAACTCTAATAAATCATTTTACCTATAATACGAAGTGGAGTAGTGGGAACGGTTGAGTAGCACGTCGCATGTAGCATGATGCATGTGTGAAGATGGTGGATGCATGGATTCAGATCAAGGCCATCGTGGATGATCGTGTTGACGTGCCTAATGTAGCGGTCTCAGACATACATACTGTGATCTAGGACCAATAAAAAATTTATAAATTCTACCCCGGACATTTATAAAATCATGTCCTTACAGTTTTTATCATTTTTCTTGAATGGTATTTTATTAAGAATATAACAAGCAGTAAGAAGAGGCTCACCCCACATATTATAAGGTAATCCCGAAGTGCTTAACATAGAATTTGCCATATCCTTAAGAGTTCTAGTTTTTCTTTCAGCTACACCATCAGATTGGAGCGAATAAGGAGTAACTTGATGAATTATTCCATTTTCCTTACAATATTTATCAAGATCACCAGTGTATTCTCCTCCCCTATTGGATCTTAATGTTTTGATGGATTTTTTCAATTGTTTTTCAACTTTTAATTTATAAGAAATAAATTTTGAGAAACTCTCATCTTTAGTCGGAAGGAGATAAATATAACAATAACGAGAGTAATCATCAATAAAAGTAACAAAATATTTATTTCAACCACGTGTCACATAACCTTTTAAATCACAATGATCAGAATGTATTAAACTTAAAACAGTTGAACTTCTTTCGACACTTGGAAAAGATTTTTTAGCATATTTTGATTCAACAAATATTTCACATTTAGAGTTGGTAGAAATATCAGATTTTGGTATGTTTCCCCAAAACATTAATTTTTTTAATAGATGCCTTATTTACATGACCAATTCTAAAATGCCACATATCACAAGAATCAATCAAATAAGCAAAAGAAGTAGATGTTTTATTATTATCAACCACGATTACATTTAGTTTGAAAAGACCCTCATGAACATAACCTTTTTCCACAAAATCACCTCCCTTAGTCACAACTACCTTATCACTTTCTAGAACAATTTTAAAACTCTTCCTGACTAAGACAAAATTAGACACCAGATTCTTCCTAATCTCAGGGACATACAAAATATCTTTCAATGTGAGAAAATTTCCCAAAGTGAACTTTAAAACTACGGTTCCCTTGCCCTCAACCTTAGACAAAGAGGAGTTTTTCATGTACAAACGTTCATCCTCACCCATAATAGTGAAGGTAGTGAAGACACCTCTCATGCCGTAAATATGTTTGGTGTCACCAGAATCAAACCACCAGTCTGCCATGTTACTCATAATGTTTGCCTCGGTCACAACAACAAAAAAGTTACCCTCCTCGGTTATATTTGCTTGAGGCTTCACATTCAGACTCTTCCTAAACTTGCAATCTTTAGCGTAATGACCTGATTTCCACACACAAAGCATTGACCTGCTGGTTTAGATTTAAACTGAGTTTTAGAATTTTTATTCTGATCATTAAGTTTGAATTTATGGTTGGATCTCGAATTCTAGTTTGGTTTATGGTGCCCTTTTTTCTGGTTTAAATGGTTAGGCTTAAACTGGTTGTATTTTTTGTTTCCATTTTATTTTTCCTTGACCAAATTAGCCTTAGAACTGAATTTAGAATTTTCCTCCTTAAGTTATGCATTCCTATTGTCTTCCTCAATTCTCATACGAACTATCAAATCTTCTAGTGTCATCTCATTTTTCTTATGCTTAAAATCGTTTTTATAATCTTTCCAAGAAGGTGGCAGTTTTTCAATTATAGACGACACTTGAAATCCCTCACACATACTATAATCCTCGGCAAAAATTTCATGAATAATAATTTGTAGTTCTTCAAGTTGTGACACAACAGATTTATTATCTTCCATTTTGAAATCCAAATATTTTCCAACCACAAATTTTTTAGACCCATCATCTTCAGTTGCATATTTTTTATCCAGTGTGTTCCATAATTCTTTAGCAGTAGGACATGACTAATAAACATCAAATAGTTCAAGGCAGAGATAATTCAGAATATAATTCCTACACATATAATCTCTTTATTTCCAAACAACTAGTTCTTCAGGTACAGAAGGTCTATCAGATGCAATAATGCCAATGACCTTAAGAGTTTTTAGGTAAAATTGCAGTTTCATTTTTATCTCTTAAAATTCTTTCTATCAAACAATTCAGGTTTTTCAGAGTATTTTGTATTAGGATTTTCCATAGCATATTGTAAAATATCAACAGACTTTCACCTTTAGATTGTTGTAAATAATAAATGCAGAATATATGAAAAAACTAAAATACGAAATAGATAAAATTGGAAGGACTTATCGATCGAGGTTTGTGTTTGACACAAAGTCCTAAAGGTGAAATTGCTTGCTGATATTTGTAGCTGTCAACCTCGTGAACATACACCTCCCAGGATTCGATCAGATTTAAACATCAGCTTTGTGTTAATTCTTTGAACTCTTAGGATACTCCAGCACTCCCAAAAGAATAACGAACATAAGTGTATAATAGAAAATAGAAAAATTATTTTTGCAGAGAAAGTGAGAGAGATTGATTTTTTCTGTGTGTTTCTCAAAGCTGTAGCCTATGTTTTATATAAAAAATAGTCAAAAATGTGGGTAGTGGTTTTCGACAACTAACTCACTAACCTCTCCAATAACATCTATATTTTAGTAGATGGAAGAAACAATCAAATTCTTAAAACGGGTTAATTAAAAATTAAAACGGGTTTGAAAAGATTTAATGCACATTATAAGTCCCCAAGAGCCTGAGGCCCCAAGGCCCAATATTTGACCTTTAATAATTAGTGAGCCTCCTAGGGATTGAACTCATGACCTCAAGAACACGCCCCCACTAACTTACCACTTGGCCACTTAGCCTAACTTATTTACTTCATTAAAAATAAATATATATACTTATACCCAACAAGAGAGAGAGAGAGGGGGGGGGGGGGAATAGAAGAAAGAGATAGGGAAAAAATGTGTTTTAAGGTTTTAAATTAGTCAAAAGACCAAATTCTCCCTCTTTAAAGTCATGTGCCACACACATGACTAACGTTTCCCTCCAAAAGTTAACGGAGTTAGACGATAGGGGGCTACTTGTAGCCGTTTTTAAACTATTGGGCGTAAATTAAAAAAAATGAAAGAATGGGGTGGAAAGTACAAACAGGGATCCAAGGCATTTGTGATTGTTCGTTATGAACTGATAATATTTTTTACTTTAGATTCAAATGTTTTCTCCTTAAATATGTTTTCTGATTATATACTTATTATATTTTGACAGAAAGTAAAGGCGGCTGGTGGTATTGAGCCTAACAGGATCGAATTTTATAAAGAAACCCATTGTAAAAATGGGAATTGGAGGGCTCCCGAAGTCGAAGAAATCTATGTAAGTAAAATTGCGATTTATTTTATGCCACGCTCTTATCAAGTTAAGTATGTTTGGTTATTGGAGGCGGATGTTAAGTTGGTTGAGTTTTATTTGTTGATTTGGAGGCTGGGATTAAGTGTGGTGGATTATGTTGTGTTGAAGTTGATTTTCAAATGGATTGAACAAGTTGGTTTTAATGTAAAAACAAAGGAAACTCTGTCGATTTTTTTTTTTAAATATAAAATATTTTATTGGAGGCTATGTTGAGTTATATTTGTTGTAGGGCGGGATTAAGTTTGAACATATTGGTTTTCATTTAAAACAAAGAAAAGTATGTTAATTTTTTTGGGAATAAAATATGTAAAAAATTTGAAAATGTTTAGATGCAAATTGTATATTTCTTTTACTCAGGAGGATATGAAAAACCTTGAGTTTGAGTCTGTATTTGAGGAGGGTTCATTATTGAGCCCAGACAAGATAGCGGATCGTGTGCTCGGGACGAGATCAGGGTATATTAATGGGCTTGGGCATGGTCCCAAACCAACTAATTCTAAGACATCTTTGCAACAAAAAAATGCACAATTGGAGGAAGCTCTTAATGAGTCTGTTCTCAACGAGCACTCATAGACACCATTTTAGCTAAGCAAGCTGAATCTGATAAGGTCATTCAATCATTGCTTATTTCGAGAGAAATACAATTCACATAATGTTTAGTTCAATGGTATGTCACTCGAGAGATCTTTTTCTATTAAAGTAATAAATATTGATTTTATTATTCTATTTATAGAACTTAACTGATAATTTTTTATAACGAATTGCAGATATTAAGGGATGAGGACTCTTATTGGCAAAACATATTTGGATGTGGGGAACTGAAGGGAAAATTTAGGAGACTGTTATTTCGACCGCGATATTTTTGTTATTAGACATTGTGTTAGTTTTTTTCGTTAACTTTTGTTATCAGATATTATGACTTAGCTTTTAAGTGGAACTTTTGGCACACAAATGGTGCATTTTTGCGATTAGATATTATGCCATGCGTAGAATTTTTGGCAAAAAGATGGGGTCTTAATATGTTGATAACACCTTGCATTTTAAATAGATGTACTTTGTGAACATGATTTTACATTTTAATATGCGGATGAACATGTAAACGTCGCAAAATATTAATGCAAATATTCAGAATGAAAATAAACTAGTAATAATAGTTAAAGTAATATTAAAAATGTAATGACATTAGTCACAAATAATAATAATATATAACATTATCCACAAAAAATAATCATATAAAAGATTAGCCACAATTTTTATTTGTGGACATATGTGTCAGAAAAGTCTATTTGCAACGATTTTTAGTGGTGACAAAAATTGAAAAGTTATTTAGCCACGAATTTTTAAGAATATATTGGAGACAATTTGCCATGAAATTATACTATTTGCTACAAAAATTTTTGACAAACAACAACGACAAACAATCGTTGCGAATAGGTACATAATAGGCTACGATTTTTTTTTGTGGCCAATAAGTCTACTATTGGCCACGAAATTCATTTTCGTTCTCATATACCTTTAGCCACGGGGCTTTGGCCACGACACTACTACGAAAAAAAATCGTTGTCAAATATCTTTAGCAACGAAATGTAAACATTTGGCTACGATTTTTTTCGCAACAAAATGTACAATTTCTTGTAGTGAGGGGCAAACCTCAGGGGGCCCAGTATAATTAATCGTTGAATTAATGTATAACTACTTATTCAGATCATGTTTTCCAGAATCCCACTAATTATAAACACTAAAACGATACAACTAAGATGTAGGATATACAAGAATTTAATTTAATTTTTGTCAAATGCGGGAAGGTTTTTCTCCACCCAAAGTCAAAGAAGATTCAAAAGAGATTGTTGCATCAAAAAGATTAACTATAGGAACCAATACACTAAAATTTTATGCGTTATTCATTTTTTTCGAATTTTGTAAAGAAATTATATTATTTCCAACATTTGAGAATTTGACACTTTCTTTTAGTTTTTTCTTTCAATTTTGTAATTAAACATCATATTAAAAGTGTAAAAGAAAATCAATGGTAAAAAATACTATATTTACCTTGTTACGGCATTTCAATTGTCACAGAGGAGAGACTGCGACAGAAGAACTGTCATTGAAGCATACTGTATACACAAAACCTAAGAGGATCAATTTTTCAATTCTCACGAGATGGTATAAGGATGATATTTTACAATTACATATGTTAAAAGAATGGCATGAAACCCGACACAATAGCACAACATGCAATTCTTAATTAATGGGTTGTGACTTAATTATTTTAGATCACCCAAGATGGCAAGATAGTTAACGCATCGAGTTTGTTTTAACGCGCTTCACATTTAAATTTACTAATTTAAGTAAATAAAAAATATTTTCGGACCACTATAATCTTTTATAGACTTTAAATTAATTTAATTTAGTAAAATTTACTAAATTATTTTTTTAGGAAACAATGCAAATTCAATACCATGTTAATTGGTATCAATTTAAATTTTTAATCTCGTATTTCAAAAGTGACAATTGTAACATTAAGGTTTGAAAATTGTTTTGATTAAACAGTCATCTAAAATTGACGAAATCACTCACATGTCATCCTAAATGAAAAACGCACACATTTTCATATTGAAATATTAAATGAAAGAAATATATTTAAAATCTAAGCACACACCAATGTTATCACCTCTCCATCACACCATCCCTCTTTGGTTGGAGTTTCTTATTTCGAATATAGTTAGGTTTTACAGATTGACAATGTTGTTGGGTTTTGAGTTTAAATTGAATTTTGTTTTCAAAAAAAGGGAAATTAATTTCTATAAGTAGTATTGATTTATTATTTTAAATATTTTTTATTGCATTCATATTTATGATGATGAAGATGTCGTCGTTTTATGATGGAAGGAGTTTGAGTGTAGAAAAATAAATGTGTTTGGTTTTATATGAGATATTTGGCAATCAGTGGTGGACGCAATATTTTTAGTCGGGGGTGTAAAAGTTTCGAGTAATGGTAAAAATTCGGAAGCGAGAGCCCTCGAGATGATTTTTTAGGATTATTTATAGTATTTTACAATATTTTGGGCCTAATATATATATATATATTAATTGAATTACAAATACTTATTTATGTTGTGTTATAACAATTAATCATTCAAGTTATAATTTAGTGATTAAATATTGTAAAACGAAAATTACAGCAACTAAATATTAGGGAAAAAACTCAACAAGTAAAGGAGAGGAAAGAAAATAATAGAAAATAAAAGAAGTTTTTTTTTAGTGAGACGCATATTTGATTACAAGATATGTGATTTACATTTTCGCCCCTAGGCTTTTAAAATGACATAAAACTCATTTTCTTTCGCTATGAGAAAATACACAAAGAATTAAAAAAAACGATTTTTATTATATTAAAAAATTTAAAAAAAATCTTTTTTTAGTATATATCTCGGATTTTTTTTTTGAAAAAATAGGGTTGCCGCCCAACTTCGGGACCACCTACGTCCGCCCATATTAATAATACTAAAAGACTCTTAAGCACATTTCACTTAACACGCTAAAGAACCCTCCACATTTAACCTCAGGTCAGGTTACCTCAGGTTGGGTCATATTTTTAAGAATGATGCGACTCAACCCGATATACTTTAGTAAGAATAAATGAAACGTTTTCTTACTAAGAATTTCGTAAATGTATTAAGTAAAATGTAAAATGTGTTGGAGACCCTCTGTTATTAGTAATAAATATAGGAGAAAATTTATTTCTAACTTTAAAGATTGTCTTTTCATTACAAGGATTTGAGAATGGCATGTCTTTTCATTACAAGGAGCAATATATTCTGGACTCGAATGGCAAGAGGATTCACGAGGAGGCAGATCTGAGAATGGCATGTCTCTCCCACTTTGAAAAATTATTCAAAAGTGAAAAGAATAGAAATATGCAAGTCCCCCTCGAGGCGATGGAAAAAGCAATCTCTGATAGAGACAACATGCAGCTGTGTTCCCCGTTTACTGATGAGGAAATCAATAGAGCGGTGAAACAACTAGGTGCCCATAAAGCCCCGGGCCCGGACGGTTTTCCAGGAATTTTCTATCACCAATACTGGGACATTGTTGGCGATGAGGTTCATGAAGCGGTGAGGGGTTTTACTACTGGAAACTTTATGCTAAAATAAATGAACCGAACTAATATTGTTATGATTCCTAAAGTGGACCACCCCGAATCCCTCAATCACTACCGCCCTATCAGCCTATGTAATTTCAGATACAAGATTATTTCTAAGTGCCTTGCTAATAGACTGAAACCACTGCTGAAGAAGTGTATCACCCCCAACCAGGCAGCTTTTGTCCCTACACGCCAAATTCAGGATAGCATAATTGTTGCCCATGAGGCATTTCACCACCACAAAACCACGAGAAATGGGAAGAATGAAATGGTTTCTTTAAAGCATGATCTCAACAAAGCATATGACAGAGTGGAATGGGATTTCTTAATGGAGGTTATGAGGAAGATGGGGTTTAGTGAGCGCTGGATTGGGTGGATTTATCAATGCATTTCAACAGTTAATTTCACAATTCGAACAAATGGAAGAGATATGGGCTCTTTTGTCCCGGAAAGGGGTCTTCGCCAAGGAGACCCGTTATCCCCCTACTTATTCCTTATTGTCCAGGATGTTCTCTCTAGAATGATTAACAAGGCAGTCATAAATAAACATATCTCAGGTGTTATCATTAAGAGGGGTTGTCCTATTATTTCTCACCTGTTCTTTGCAGATGACTCCATCCTGTTCATCAAGGAAAATGAAAAAGAAGCTAGGAACTTTTTGAATCTGTTAACTACATATGGTGAAGCCTCAGGACAAAGTATTAACTTCGCCAAATCGGGGGCTTTCTTCTCATCTAACACTAAGGAGCACTCGGCAACGTGTGTTCAAAATATTATTGGAGTTACAAGGCTTGACCCAAAATCAAAATATCTTATTTTTCCATCTATGTGGGGAAGAGCAAAGAGTAGTACTTTTAAATACCTGGAAGACAGGATGAGAGCGAAGCTTCAAGGGTGGAAGAATTTATACCTCTCATCTGGAGGTAGGGAGACCCTCATCAAAGCCGTGGCTCAAGCAATACCTTCATATGTTATGTCATGTGCTCTCCTGCCTATCAAAACTTATGATAAACTGGACTTTCTTGTGCGCAGATTCTGGTGGGGAGGAAATTAAGACAAGAAAAAAATTTATTGGAGGAAATGGGATGAACTTTGTGACCCTAAGTGCAATGGTGGGATTGGTTTTAGGAAATTCAGGAGTTTCAATCTCGCCATACTGGCCAAACAAGCCTAGAGACTCCTTAAAAACCCCAATGCTTTATTGGCAAGAATCCTAAAGTGTATTTACTTTCCTAATGACTCTTTCTTAAAAGAAAAAAAAGGAGCTAATCCGTCCCCTTTTTGGAGTGGGCTACTAGAAAATAGAGCTCATTTAGCTCCCCAGATGGGATGGGTGGTTGGGTCAAGAAGGGAAATTAAGATGTGGGATGATGCATGGATTCCTGGGCTGTCTAATCGAAGATTACACTCTAGTCGCCCCCAGAATTGTGAGATTGATAGAGTGGCTGATATTATAACCAACAAGTCATGGAATGAAGTCCTAATAAAAGAGTTGGTTATGGAAGAAGAAGCTCTCTCTATTTTGAAAATTCCTATCAGCCTAACTGGAGGGCCAGACCTAATGGTTTGGATGCCCTCCCAAAATGGGGTTTATTCAGCTAAAAGGGCATACTGGTCTTTTGAGGAGATGATAAAGGAGACAGTAAGACAAAAAATCATGTCTAGGCCATCTTCTTTCTTTACCCCTAACCCCAATCTATGGAAAAAAATATGGGATCTAAAACTACCCCCTAAGCTCAAACACTTTGCATGGAAAATGTGTAAAAATGCTCTCCCCACTACCCTAAATATGTTTAATAGAAAGTGTTTCGTTTCCCCACTGTGCAAAATATGAAGAAAAGAAGATGAATCCATAGAACACATTATGTTAAGGTGCAAAGGGGTTAAAGGTCTTTGGTATTTAACTGGGCTGGATGGATTGTTATCGGAGCTGATGGACACTCTATCTTGAGATGGTTTGACAAGTTAACTACTACTAGGGAGAGAGAGGGTTTATATGTATACCTCGTAAAAATTGTAACTATGTGGTGGCTTTTATGGAGAAGGAGAAAGGATGTTATTTTCAACGGTCAAACATGGGTGGAGTCTTTTTTTAAAACAAAGTTTGATCAGATGTGGTTTGATATCCACGACACCTTGATTTCCCCACTGGACTATAAAGAAAAGGACAGGTCGACAGCTAGCAGGAGGGGTAAATTTAATAAACCTCAGAGGTCAAGTACAGCAAATACCGCATCAGCCACAACTCACAGCTGGCCATCCACGGATGGGTCTACCTCAATAGTTGGTGATGTCTGCAAAAGCATGGGAGAGCCGTACGGTTGGTATGAGAAATCTGCAGGCCTGAGGAATGATATTTCCTCATCCAACACGCCTATTCCTCATAAAGCTGGTGACGGGACTGCTCATGAAGAGAGGGGTGACTAGTGGAGATCGAGACAAGTCATGAGCGTGAGGAAGCTCATCAAGAATGGGTAAAGGGGTGTAGCAGTGCAGCTAATAGTGACCCAGTTGAGCTGACAGTGAGGACCCGTGACAAATGGCCCAATGCAAAAGGGGTCAAGATGTTGTTTCCCGGATTACAAAAAGTAATATTTCACTAAATAAATAAACAGAAATTACATATAAACGGCAACAGTAAAGAGAGAAAAGAAGAACATATAGTTTGTGATTGACACAATCACTTGCAGATTTTTGATCTAGTCGAAAGTTAAACTATCTCTCCTTAAGACAGAATACGCCCCCGCTACGTTGCTGACGAAAAATACAACGGGCGTCTGCCTCCCAGGATGAAACGTTCAACGACTGTCGCAAGAAGCACTTCAGTGCAACAGTCCCACGAACCAACAATGGCGGATTACTCTCAAGCAGTAAGAAGGGAACAAGGACAGTAGTAGGGAATTCGGGTAGATTTTTAATTACTTAAATGGACTGCATATGGTCCTTTTTATAAGTGGTGAAGGGCTGCAACTCATGGCTTTTCCCAGAACAGATGTGACTGTTTGAACAATTGCATCTCGCAACTTAACGTTTTAATTAATTAATTAAAGACGACATCGTTTTTAAATAATTAAAAACGACAATGTTTTTTAAATAATTAATTAATGCTAAAAATAATTAATTCAGATTTTTTGGATCAGAAAATAAATTTTAAAGCCCAAAGGTCATTAAAATTTGTCCAAAAAATTTAATAGTTGCTCAAGAAAGACCCACGACCCGGACCCGGACACGGGCACGGGCCGCGCCGGACGGACGACGGCGGCGGCGCGCGCGCGCGTGTGGGCTTTTGGCCCAAGCCCAACACATGCATAGTGTAGGCCATCTCCCCTTCAAAGAGTTGGGATAGCCCAAGGCATCCAGACCTTAGTCCCATAACTTGTGTATATTAACTCCAAGCTTTTCTACCACTTTTCCAATGTGGGACAAACCCACTAGCTATTTTACACCATCTAGCTTAAACTCAAATGGGTCACTTTAAGTCCAAAATTTTCATTTATTACTTCACTATTTTGAACAAGTGAGTATACCAAATTAATCTCCTTGCTACAAGGAACACATTGGTATTAAGACACGTCACCTTTAACATATGTGTCTTAGTTAAAATTGACTCTAAAGTTTGACCAAATAAGCTAGCATTTTACAAAATATACAACAATCCCCCACATGAATGAAATTTGGAAGAATAAAACGAATATAGATGCAAATAGAGAGTTGTTCTAGGAAAAACATTGCATCGAAAAAAGATAGCTTGTGGCTTTGAATCTTTTCTAGTGAGATACTATCGAGCTTACTAGCCAATAAATGAACTTGATGTCTTGAATTGATAGACCATTTGTGTAAACTGAGACAATAGTATTCACACAATGTCTTTCCAACCTTATTGGTTCTCATTGTTGTGTCCATTTTGGCCTTGGACACCTCCTGGTTTCATGAGTGTGCTAGAGAAATAGCCTTCGTTATTCTCATAGAAGCGGCCCCTTCTCACTCACAT
Organism: Sambucus nigra; assembly: GCA_949130495.1. Taxonomy (NCBI): domain Eukaryota; kingdom Viridiplantae; phylum Streptophyta; class Magnoliopsida; order Dipsacales; family Adoxaceae; genus Sambucus; species Sambucus nigra. Next base: position 599,908,910 of record OX422216.1, read on the forward strand.
AGGTGATTTCTATAAAGAGTATCCTGCTAATACCCCACTTGACCTATACATTCAAGATATAGAAATCATTAAAAACATAGTTTATCCTTATACACGCGACAGTTTGTGCACTGACTCATCTTCGGAATGGGAGGAAGTAATTTAAAGTATTACTTCTCAGTGCAAACTGAGTCATCATAATTAGGTTATCCCTTTGAACCTATTTCTTGGGATCTCCAGTCATTTAGGTTGGGTTTCCATTAAGACGACTCTTTATAATTTTACAGGCTTTAGGCCCATTCCACGTGATGAACTTGCAACTTGCTCTCCAGGTATACCTTTAGTTAGTGGATCCGCAATATTTTCCTTTGACTTTACATAGTCAACAGAAATAATTCCATTTGAGAGCAATTGTCTAACGGTTTGGTGTCGACGACGTATATGTCTTGATTTACCGTTATAGTTATTATTTTCAGCCCTAGCAATTGCCGATTGACTATCACAATGTATTATGATAGGTGGCACGGGCTTTGACCATATTGGAATATCCTCTAAGAAGTTTCTAAGCCATTCAACCTCTTCCCCAGCTTTATCTAAAGCAATAAATTCAGATTCCATCATGGATCTTGCAATACACGTTTGCTTCGAGGATTTCCAAGATACGGCTGCACCTCACGGGGTAAAAACATATCCACTTGTGGATTTTGAATCATTTGAGTCAGATATCCAATTTGCATCGCTATAGCCTTCAAGTACAGCTGGATATCGTTCGTAGTGCAAACCATCCCCCAAAGAGTATCGAAGATATCGAAGAACTCTTATCAAGGTTTTCCAATGATCTTTCCCGGGATTACTCGTATATCGACTGAGCTTACTAATCGAGTATGCTATATCAGGTCGAGTACAGTTTGATAAATACATCAAACTTCCAATAATACGAGAATACTCTAATTGAGATATACCTTCACCTTTATTTTTAAAGAGGTGATGACTTGGATCTACAGGTGTTCTCACTGGACTTTGATCATATTTATTATACTTTTGAAGTATTTTTTCAACGTAATGTGATTGAGATAAGCTAATTCCTTGAGGGGTTCTAATAATTTTAATTCCTAGGATGACATCAGCCAATCCCATGTCCTTCATTTCAAATCTACTAGTCAACATTTGTTTAGTAGAATTGATAACATTATTATTATTACCAATTATTAGCATATCATCTACATATAGACATACAATCACATGTCCCGCTTGAGTGCTTTTGATGTAAACACATTTGTCACACTCATTTATTTTGAAACCATTTGACTTCATGACGTTGTCAAATTTTTCATGCCATTGTTTAGGTGCTTGTTTCAACCCATATAATGACTTCACAAGTTTACATACTTTCCTTTCATTTCCAGGAGATCTAAAACCTTCCGGTTGTTCCATATATATTTCTTCATCTAATTCACCATTTAAAAATGCCGTTTTAACATCCATTTGGTGTATTTCCAATTTATGTATTGCTGCTATTGCAATTAACATTCTAATGGATGTAGTCCTTGTAACAGGTGAATAGGTGTCGAAATAATCTATTCCCTCTTTTTGCTTGTATCCTTTAGCTACAAGTCTAGCCTTATATTTATCAATAGTTCCATCAGCTTTCATTTTCCGTTTGAATATCCATTTACACCCTAACGGTTTTGTCCCTGGTGGTAGATCCACCAGTTCCCATGTATGATTTTGCAAAATGGATTCAATTTCACTATTGATAGCTTCTTTCCAATATGAGGCTTCCGGAGTGGATAGAGCTTCTTTAACCGTTTGAGGTTCACTTTCTAACATATATGTTAGAAAATTCGGACCGAAAGATTTTGATATCTTAGCTCTTTTGCTACGTCTAGGTTCTTCCTCACTAATATTTCGAGGTTCACCATTTGTAACTTCAAGCATTCTTTTGTTAGAAGTTGTTTCTTGTGTATTCTTACAAGGAAAGATATTTTCAAAGAATGATGCATTCCTAGATTCTATGATTGTATTTTCATGAATTTCAGGAATGTCAGACTTATGCACAAGAAACCGATATGCACTACTATTATGTGCATAACCAATGAATATGCAGTCAATAGTCTTTAAACTAATTTTCACCTTTTTAGATTCAGGAATTAGCACTTTTGCAAGACACCCCCACACTTTTAAGTATTTGTAGGAAGGCTTGCGTCCTTTCCACAACTCATAGGGTATCTTTTTTGTTTTCTTATGAATCAATTTGTTGAGAATGTAATTAGCTGAAAGCAATGCTTCCCCCCACATGTTTTGGGGTAATCCCGAACTTATTAATAACGCATTCATCATTTCTTTTAAAGTTCGGTTTTTACGTTCCGCAATCCCATTTGATTGAGGATAATAAGGAGCGGTAGTTTGGTGAATAAAACCATTTTCTAAGCATATTTCCTTAAAAGGATATTCATATTCACCACCTCTATCGCTTCTTAATTCTTTAATCTTTCTACCAAGTTGATTCTCAACTTCTATCTTGTATTGCTTAAAAGCTTCAATTGCTTCATCTTTGCTTCTTAAAAGATAGACATAGCAATATCTAGTGCAATCATCCACAAAGGTAATAAAGTACTTTTTCCCACCTCTAGTTTGAACAAATTTTAAATCACATATATCGGTGTGAATTAAATCTAAAGGTTCACTATTCCTTTTAATTGAATGAAAAGGTGTTTTAGTTAATTTAGCTTCTACACATGTTTCACATTTGTGACTTGTATCAATGCTAAATTTAGGAATTAATTCTAAGTGAATTAATTTACTTAAAGTACTATAATTAACATGTCCAAGTCTACCATGCCACATATCCATAGACTCAAGCATATAAACAGAAGATATCATATTATTATTATCATTGTTACTGTTAGGTACAACAGTCATGACGTTCAATTTGAACATCCCATCACACACATATCCTTTCCCTACATACATCCCATCTTTACTTAGTACAAATTTGTCTCCAATAAAGACTAGCTTAAATCCTTTCTTGCTTAGCACGGAACCGGAGACAAGGTTCTTTCTAATGTCAGGCACATGCAATACATCGTTGAGTGCGAGATGCTTCCCCGAAGTCATTTTCAGCACTACTTTGCCTTTACCTTCAACCTTCGAGGTGGATGAGTTTCCCATGAATAATTGTTCTCCATTTGCAATTGGTTGGTAGGTTGTAAACATGCTTTTATCGGAACATACATGGCGTGTAGCGCCGGTATCAACCCACCACTCTTTGGTATTACCCACCAAATTTACTTCAGATACAACTGCGGAGAGAGAAACATTGGAAACATCGTCGGATAATGCATCAACTTCTGTCATGTTGGCTTGTGGTGCTTTCTTCTTGAAGTTCTCTTGTTTTTTCGGCTTGAGACAATCCTTGGCCCTATGACCTTCTTTGTTGCAATTAAAACATTTTCCTTTGAACTTCTTAGCACCGCCTTGTTGACTTGTGCCTTCATTTTTGTGCTTCCTCTTTTTATTGAATTTTTGTCCATCCTCAACAATATTTTCTTTTGCAGACATAGCATGGTTACCATTTTTCTTTTCAGATTTACGATTATCTTCTTCTATCCTTAACCGAATAATTAAATCTTCATGTCCCATTTCTTTTCGTTTATGCTTCAAATAATTTTTGAAATCTTTCCAAGAAGGGGGTAATTTTTCAATTACCGTAGCAACTTGAAATGTTTCACTTATGACCATATTTTCAGCAAGTATTTCATGAAAAATTAATTGAATCTCTTGGACTTGGCTTATGACAGTCTTTGAATCAACCATTTTATACTCGAGAAATCTACCGACCACGAATTTTTTCATGCCGGCATCCTCGGTTTTATATTTTTTATCCAAAGACTCCCATAACAGTTTAGCGGTTTTGATTGGACTATATACATTATAAAGTGTATTGTCCAATCCATTAAGGATATAGTTTTCGCAAATAAAATCTGAATGTTTCCATGCTTCTACAGCTAGCAAAGTTGTCTTATCCGTTTCATTTTCATTAACCACGGGAGCATCTTCGTTAATAAACCTCGCAAGATTAATGGTAGTTAAATAGAACAACATCTTTTGTTGCCAACGTTTGAAATCAGTACCATTAAACTTTTCGGGTTTTTCTCCATGAGTTAAATGAGTAGGAATGGTATTAGGAATGCTAACCGTCACATCATTTTGAGGAACAGACATCACATTTTCAGAGGATTCAGTAGCCATTATTCTGTTATTGAATAACACAAAGCAATTTAGGAAATGTATATAAATTTTTTCAAAATTAAAATTGTAAGAAAAGATATATTCAATGTAAACACGTTTTAGTATGTAAATAAAACAAGTAAAACGTTGCGAAACTAATTCAATTAAGAAAAATATTTATTTAGTGAAAACACAAAAAATATAGAATATTCTGTCTTAAGATTGTTGTTTCTCGGATTACAAAAAGTAATATTTCACTAAATAAATAAACAGAAATTACATATAAACGGCAACAGTAAAGAGAGAAAAGAAGAACATACAGTTTGTGATTGACACAATCACTTGCAGATTTTTGACCGAGTCGAAAGTTAAACTATCTCTCCTTAAGACAGAATACGCCCCCGTTACGGTGCTGACGGAAAATACAACAGGCGTCTGCCTCCCAGGATGAAATGGTCAACGACTGTCGCAAGAAGCACTTCAGTGCAACAGTCCCACGAACCAACAGTGGCGAATTACTCTCAAGCAGTAAGAAGGGAACAAGGACAGTAGTAGGGAATTCGGGTAGATTTTTAATTACTTAAATGGACTGCATATGGTCCTTTTTATAAGTGGTGAAGGGCTGCAACTCATGGCTTTTCCCAGAACAGATGTGACTGTTTGAACAGTTGCATCTCTCAACTTAACGTTTCAATTAATTAATTAAAGACGACAGCGTTTTTAAATAATTAAAAACGACAATGTTTTTTAAATAATTAATTAATGCGAAAAATAATTAATTCAGATTTTTTGGATCAGAAAATAAATTTTAAAGCCCAAAGGTCAATTAAAATTTGTCCAAAAAATTTAATAGTTTCTCAAGAAAGACCCACGACCCGGACCCGGACACGGGCACGGGCCGGGCCGGACGGACGGCGGAGTTAATGTGGGTGGTCTTGACTGTACCATCTCGCAGGCTACTAGTTGGATGGATGAGATTACCTGTAACATTGGTGGTTAATTCCACAAAGATAGTGGGTCGAATATCATTGCATGTCTGTTCCGAGATATGGGTAACCGTATTAAACACCTGTTTAGGATCAAGGCATCGGTTGACAGTCCCTTAGGAGCCGAATTATTAGTATGTAGACACGCTTGCTTGGTGTTCGAGGAGAATGAATGGTCGAAAGGTTCAATTTCAACCAATTGCCAACAAGCTGTCAAAATCGTCAATAACGAACACCTAGGCCCGAAAGAGTGGAGTGCTGTCATCTTTGATATTCAGCGAATCGTAAGGAAGAGACATATAACTGTCCTCTGGATCTCCCAGGAGGAGAATATAGCGGCGGACAGACTAGCAAAACTGACATGCTCATGGTTGGATGTGAATGTTCTTAGCGTCCTGGATGACCCCGTCTTTGTTAACTCCTTGAAAGGAGGCGTGACTTAGTGTTTTTATCTGTAGCTCGCCTTGGGCCTTTTCTTGTTCAAAAATAAAAAAAATTACAAGGATTTGAGATTTGAAACAGAGTACGTAGGCTTTCATTTTTACTCCCATCACAATATACCTTCATTATGTACAAATCATCTTCTTTCTTAAAGATATGAGTTTCAAATATATAAATCTTAAATCATCTCCAAATAATATGACATTATAACAAATGTCGTTTATTATAATGTAATAATGATATAGGACATCAATTTATTTTCATTTTATCTCATGAACAATTTAAGAGATGTTTTTTTTAAGAATCTTAGCGTTACTCTAATTTTAATGATTGTGGTTCAGAGGTAGTAGAGATGGTTTTGGGAGGTGGGTTTGTAGTTGGAGGCGATGTTTGGTGGTAGTGATGTGAGATCGGAGTTAATTTTCATAACAATGAAATTTTTAATTAATGATATTTTTAGATTGAAATATTTTAATTATAAAATTTATTTAGTCAAACCATACACATTTAAGATACAATTAACATTTAGAATGCCACATTGATTGTCCACGTGGATCCCCTCAAGTTACTTAAAGAATAAAGATAGAGAGTTAAAATTAAAGATAAAAATTTGATTCAAAATTTTTGGATTAAAGTAGTAAACTTTTTTAATTTTTATAATAATAATAAATTAATAAGTTTAATCGAATTTAATAAATAATTAAAAAAAATTAAAATATCTACTAATCGAGTACGACTTTATTTCAATGAATACTAATGAATGACAAGGTAACCACACGTTTATTATGATTGAGTTTATATGTTAATTTTAAACACCATATATTAAATTGATCGAATCCACATATCAAAATTTGTAATAATCGAATACCACATTATTTTAATAAATAATCATGAACGAGCACGGCACCACACATAATCATTGAGTTCATATATTGATTGATTTTTAACGCAAAGGCTGAAGTGATCAAATCCACATAATAGTACAAAATCGACACTGATGAACATTATCAAAAATCACACCTGACCAAGCATGTGATCCAAAAGCTGATAAGGCTCCATGATTCTAAAATGTCCAATGGTGGACTCCAACGAAACGTATAATGCAACTTAAAAAGACTGATTTGCCTTTCACCTGTAAAGGAGTGCTTGTTAGAGCATCCACAATGGTGGAAAGTTTCAACAAAAAAATTTACAAAATTACAAATTGTGAGGGGTACATTGGTGGGTGTTAGTTGCCAATTTGGTAGAGGAAAAGGCAGGGGATTTGCAAAGTTACCGGATGGATACTGAATCAGCAAAAAATTTCTACGAACTTGTGTAGTTCGTAGAAACTTCCTACAAACTTTTTTTGTTCGTAAGAAGTTCCTAAAAACTTCAAAAGTTCGTACCAAATATAAATATTTATTTTTTGGTTTCCTACGAACAACATTTGTCCGTAATATTTTCTTACGAACAAATGTTGTTCGTAAGAAATGGCATTTTTATTCCTACGAACAAGACTTGTTCGTAAGAACTTCCACCATTGTGAGACTCACCCATGATGAAAGGGCAAAACTTCTTTTTGATTTGTAAATTTACCCATCGTCACTTTCCCCCGGTACGGATGCTCTTATGAATTTTTAAAGTTCGTAGTAATTATATTTATGTTTTTAAAATTTTTAAAAGTTCGTAGGAACTTAAATAAAATTGTTACGAACTTCAAAAGTTCGTATAAGCTTAAAATACAGTTGTTACGAATTTTGTTTGTTCGTAGAAACCTTTACATGGAGAACGATTACAAATTTTTATACAGAATTTATTTATTTTTGCCCACCACTGCAAGCACATAATTTGTAAATTTACGAAATCTGTTGTTTCCTTCTACCCCATTGTGGATGCTCTAACCAATATTAAAAGGAAAAGAAGAAAACACATGTGACCAATTTGATCTCCCATCACTCATTAAATATTTTTTAAATATTTTTATACACGAAAGTACAACGTCATTATTAAATATTTGTTTACTGTAATGTAAAAGTACTATGCCGTTATTTTTTTTTTTGGTGAAAACAGGAAAGTAGAACTAGAAACACAAATAGGCACTACACGAAATAGAATCCATCCTCATCCATCTCCTCGTCCACCATCCTCATCAGTTCCTCCGGTGCTTCGTCATACTCCTTGTATAGACCTTCCATTTCTCTTGCTATTTTCGTCATGCAGTCCGCCATAAAATTGCTTGCCTTTGGCGAGCGACTTGCAGTCCTCAATGATGTTGGCCAAGGGATGATTGTGGGAGGCCTCATGTTTGATAAGGTTTATGGCTTCCAAGCAATCATTCTTAAGACATACATTTTTCCATTCCTTCCTGAGAGATAGGTTCAAGCCATGGTAAATCCCCTCTAATTCCGCACGTAGTGGGCTGGCTGTTCCTTGGAGTTTCCCGGTGAATCCCACAATCCAATCTCCATCTTCATTCCTTACTACACCTCCAAATGAGCCTGTACCACTCCCATGATCAAAACCACCATCAGTGTGAATGATGATTTTACCTGCATTGAAATTCAGATCATTAGTAATAATAGCATTGAATTCTCCACAACACTTTACACGCTTGGAACTATGAGCTTCGATAACGAAATTATTAAAGTTCATGGCCAGGGGAGTAACCGTTTGTGGGGACTCATCAGAATTATTAAATATGAAGTTGTTTCTGGATTTCCAAATAAACCATAAAGTGATAATGAAGCATTTGTACCTCTCTTTATTTGGTTTCCCCCATATGTTAAGGATGATCCAGTCATTTACATTACCTGATAGGTTAAGATCAATAGGATGGTCGAAATCAAGAGTGCTCCAAATCTCCCTAGCTTGAGTGCATTCCTTAAAAAGATGATTGAGGTCCTCCAAAAGCCCACATCTAGGACATTCACCATTAGAGGTGAGACCTCTTTTCATACGATGTTCATTTGTAAGGAGCTTGCCATGTAGGATGGTCCACAAAAATGTACAAAGTTTAGGTGGTATCTTAAGTTTCCACAACTTTTTCCAAACCTCCCAAGGTTGTTGCTCATCTTTCTTTCCCTCCAGGAACTGGTAGCAAGTTTTAATGGAGAACTTACCATTTTTATTTAAGGACCATGAAGGTTTATCTTCCCGAGGGAGAGTAAGGGATAACGGGATGTTAAGGATATCGTTTTTGGAGTTCTGGTTGAAGTAGTTATCAATGATATTAGCGTCCCATTTTCCGTCTTCCGCAATAAAAGTGTCAACAGACAAGTTATTCAAGTCACCAGGTTGTTCAATAGGGTTTATTAAATTATTACCCACCCACTAGTCCTTGAGAATGTTGATATTCTTACCATTACCGACATTCCATTTGACATTATTTAAAAGGTTTTCACGACACTTAAAAATACTTCTCCAAGTATGAGATGAACCATTTTTCTTACCCCACAACCTCGGGTTTTGGTCAATTTTATACTTATACTTTAGGATGTCAATCCATAAGGACTTTTTATTATTAGCCAACTTCCACCCAAGTTTGGTAACGGTAGCATGATTATTTAAGTTACTCTTCCTCACTCCAAGGCCTCCTTTGATTTTGGGTCTACAAACTTTCTCCCAACTAACCAGATGTATTTTAGATTTATCATTACCAGTACCCCATAGAAAATTTCTGTTAAGTCTATCAATTTCATTACAAACTTTGATCGGGAGAATGACATTTTGCATGTTGTAGTTAGGGATGGTAGAAGTGACAAACTTGATTAGGGTTTTTCTACCAGCAAAGGACAATAGTTTAGATTTCCATCCCGTTAGTCTTTTTTGGACTTTTCAATTATGTTTTTAAAGTGGGAGTCCCTCATTCTACCATGGATAAGTCTATTGCCGAGATATAATCCTAAATCTTTAGTGAGACTCATACCGAACAAATGGCTCGTTTGCAAGGCCTCCCTAAGAGGGATATTCGGGGAAGCAAAAATTCTAGATTTATTATAATTTATCTTTTGGCCGGAAACATGACAAAATTCCTCGATGGTATCGATTATCGCTTCAAAAGAGTGGTTGTCATTCTCAGTGAAAAGAATTATGTCGTCGACAAAAAATAGGTGGGTGATGGGAGGGCCCCCATGGGAGGCCCTAATACCTTTCCAAAAATTGCCATTGACTTTTTCCTGGATCATAGAAGCCATGTATTCCATGCACATGACAAAAAGATAAGGGGAGAGAGGGTCTCCCTGCCGAAGGCCTCTAGTGGGCACAAAGCACGGGAGGGGGGAGCCATTCCAAAGGATAGAGGTGGTTGTGTTTTTGACACAACTCAAGATCAGATTACTAAACTCTTTCTCGATTTTGAACCAATTAAGAACTCCCTCAAGGAAGTCCCAATCCACTCTATCATAGGCTTTTTCAAGGTCGATTTTCAGGATATAGCCCCCTTTTTTACCTTTAGAGTTAGTTAGAGTATGAATAATTTCTTGGGTAATAATAACATTATCAGTCGCCTGTCTCCCCGGAAGGAAGCTGGCCCGGTGAGGACTAATAATGCGACATAGAATAGGTCTAAGCCTGTCGACAATAATTTTAGCAAGAATTTTATACGTGACATTACAAAGCGTGATAGGTCTGAATTGGGTAATGTTCTCTGGGTTATCCACTTTGGGCACAAGAGTTATGAAGCTGTTATTCAGACTTCTAGGAAAATATTTATCACGAAAACATTTATGGCAAAACTCGTAAAGATTTTTAGCAATAGTATTCCAAAAGTGTTGGTAGAACAGGGGTTGGATACCATCCGGGCCAGGAGATTTAAGAGCTTTCATGCTAAAAGTAGCTTTTCTAACCTCCTTTAATGAAAGAGGAGTAGTTAAGAACCAATTATCATCATCCAGGAAGCTCATTCTTTCAATATTTCGTATTTGACTTTGGATGTCGTAATTAAACTCAGCTTTAAACAGCTCTTTAAAATAGCCATTAATATGGTTAGATAGAATATTATCATTACCACTCCATTCACCATTAATTATGAGTTTTTTGATGTTATTTCTCCTACGTCTGATGATGGTGGTCGTATGGAAAAATTTAGTATTTCTATCACCCTCGTTAAGCCATTGGACTCTCGACTTTTGTTTCCATAACTTTTCTTCATATCTAAGTAGGTTGTTGAATTCATTACGGAGGTTGTTTTCAAGGTTAGACAGGTTATGAGAATAGGACCTTTCTTGGGCTTTTTGAATGCCACTTAGGCGCCTTAGAATACGTTTCTTATTTTTGAAAATATTACCAAAAGTGGTTATATTCCAACTAATAATGTTCTCCTTACAGTTATGAATATTATTATCCAGATTAGAATTATCATTCCATTTAGTGTTAACAAGTTTGTTAAAATCCTCTCTATCAAACCAACAGGATAATAATCTAAATGGTTTAGAATTAGTGAGGTGGTGGATATTACCTTCCAATCTTATAAGGATAGGGCAGTGGTCCGAGGCGGTGCGGGGAATGTTCTCCACACTCGCTTCAGGGAAAGTAAGGTTCCATTCCGCGTTAGCAAGACCACGATCAAGTCTGATGAGGGTGTTAGCCATGCCCTTCCGGCTATTAGTCCAAGTCAATTTCGGTCCCGAACACCCCAAGTCAGTAAGCGTACATTTGCTGATATTGTCAAGAAAGGTAGAGTTATTTCTGTCCATAACCTGCTTGCCATAGCTTTTTTTCTCAGATTTATCCACGTGGTCGTTAAAGTCGCCCGCCACTAGCCAAGGGAGATTAATATTCTCAGAAATATCCAGCAGGTTCTCCCAAAGTCTTCTGCGAAGTCGAGGATGGGGGCTAGCATAAATCGCAGAAAATAACCACTCCTTGTAGTTAGATTTTGAAACTAAGAGGTGGATAGCCTGTCTAGTAACAGAAAGGGTTTCAAGTTCAACACAGTTCGGGTTCCAGGTAACCCAGATTCCCCCTGACCTGCCCACGGGTTCTGAAACCTCCTTGTTGGAGAAGCCAAGATTCTCAAAAAAACCAACCAGATTACAAATAGGAATGTGGGTTTCAAGAATAACCACAATGTCCGGATTGTATATTTTTTTCAGCTCAGTGATAGTGGGTTTAAATAGGGGTTTTCCCGCCCCTCGACAGTTCCAGATAATCGCAACCATGGAAGGAATGTGGTGAATGAAAGAGTCCACGTCAACAGTTGTCCACATACTTCTTTCAGCAACTTCCAGATAGAGTTATGTGTCCCTGAGTTTTTCCTCCACAATCGCTGTAGTTTTCTTCTCTATTCCCCAAATCAGTTCCATGATGTTGACAGTGATCTTGACCTTGGAGATTTCCCAGTTTACCTGAAATATAGCTGCCTCCTCTATGTTCCCCATTAGATTGATTAGCACTTCTCCTTTGGTTAAAGTCTGGTTCTGTATTTGCACGTCCCCTAGAAGTGCTAATGGAAATGGAAGGGCCATTATCAATTTGGTTGGGAGGTATTTTGTTCGGTGTGTGGTTTTTTTGTAGTAGAATTCTACAGTCTCTAGTGGAGTTGGCGGTAATATCATTTATATGTATTTGATTAGAGCCAGAGTTAATACTCGAAGTGACACCTGCTGTGAGCCTGTCGTTTCAATTTTCCAAGACCATTGGATTATTTACGTTTTGATAGCTGTGGGTAACTTGTGGTTTTTTCCCCATATCTTTAGGTGCCATCCAATCAGTCTTAGACTTGTCAGCACGCAGGCCATTAATTGGGTATGGGCCCGACGTTTTCTCCATCTCAATGGTTTTCCTCTTAGTCAACGTTTCACGGTGAAAAATGTTTTTTCCACCGTTAATTCTTTTTAGATCAGTACCTCTATGCGTTGGATTGTGGCTGGAAGTAGCAGTCGGCTCCACCCGTCCCTTCATTTGTGTCCCTCTTAATTGCGATTTGTCCGTATGGGCTGGTATCCTATTACTTCCATCATTACTCAAGACAACATATCTGTTACTAGCCCTTCCCAAAGCTTCCTTGGTTCCATTTGGATTTATCTTTCCATTCTCGTTACCATATCTTCTGTTTCTTTGGACAAGAATCCAAGGTCCAAAACAGTTATCCTCCACCTCAGTATTTACGCTCACATCATCATCAACAGTAGAGCAACTAGCTTTATTACAGTTATCATTTTTTTTTGCCGGAACTGCTCTCAGTTCATTTGCCGTTGGATTTTTCGGTGTATTATTATGATTATGTGTTGGCGCATGTAATGGGCAGTACTCCGTTTTATGCCCAATCTTCCCACATTTAAAACATATATAGGGTAGAAATTCATATTCAACTCTGTATTTTCTACCATCCAACTTGTAGCATGGAATCAGAGGTTTTGCCAGATCCACTTCAACACATATCCTGGCATACTTTCCTCTGGTAGAAGACACCGAATTGAAGTCCGTCTTGATTGGTCTCCCAAGCTTATAGCCAATCTGGAAGAGAGCTCTTTCGTCAAACCATTCAATAGGTAGCCGAGGGAGTCTAACCCATAGGGCTGTAGTAACCTGATTAGACTCTAGTGGGTTAAAGTTTGGGACCCATTTTCTAACAATTAGGTAGTGGTTGTTGATAACCCATGGACCACCAGTTAGTACATTGTAGTAATCTTCTTTCATCATAAACTTGAAAACATAGTGTCCCTCCTCCAAGTCCACGACTTCGTAATCACCTTGAAGATTCCAGAGGGAGGGAACTCTAGCGCTAAGTAGTTTGAAGCCAATGTTCTTACCAAGAAGACTAACAATGATACTGTCATTCCACTTCTCTCTCAATTTATCAATGTGTTTTTGTGGAATGGAGACCACTGGACATAATGGGTCCACCTCCTCTTCCCTTGGTTTGGCGTTAAGATCCATTGATTGGTTGCTATTTTCCGAGACCACCTCCATATCATCATCTGACCAGCAGCAGTTACCATCGTCAAAGAGTATATCTGTGTTCAGTTTCTTCCCCACCACATCCTTATAGGATAGAGTCATTTTGGTTTTAACCACCTCATTTTTGTTGTGTACTTCGGTTTGGTCTGAGGTATTTAATACGATGTTCTCTTCCAAAATCATGTCAGAAATGCTTTCATTCTCAGCTGCATGTGGTTCTACATTGATATACTGGTTATCCTTAGTAACCTCATAGTTCTCGAGTTCCATATCTACAAGGGCTTCATGGTTGTCCTTCTGTTTTTTAGTGCTTCTCAGTAGGAGATCTTCTTCCTCTTTTGAATTCCCCATTGACAGTGGTGGCGGAGGTCTCCCATTATTACCACCCTCAAGAGTGATCCGTTCAAGGTGGGGCTCATGATCACCATGCATTATGGTAAGCGTAAAGACAGGTTAGGGAGTTTTTAGAGAGCTTTTTTGTAGGCATAAAGTAAAACACACATCTATGGGATATTTAATTAATGATACTACTATGCCGTTATTAAACATTCATATATAATGCCTTATTTTAGTTAAATTTTCTATAATTAAAATAATTCAAAGTTTATAAATAAAAATTATAGTAGCCCAACTATATTTTTTTATTAATTTAAGAGTGATGATACAGGAACCCAGTTCGTAGATACATTTTCTAAACTCAGTGACGTGTCAGATACATATTGGGTGGATTTTTATATCACATGGGGTCCATTACAAAATACACCCAATTCTTATCTGACACATCACTGGATTTAAAAAATGTATCCACGAACTGGGTCCCCGTATCTTTACTCTTAATTTAAATTATAGTGGATCAAATATGTCAACCAAAAGATGATAATGCTCAATTATTATAACCAAAAGTAAAAGAAAAAGAAGAAGCACACGTGTCCAATTATAACTCACATCTCACATCACTCACAATTGTTTAATATTTTACGCACGAAATGTTCTAGGCAATTATTATTTTTTTTATTGTAATGCATTCTTTTTGTTTTTGTAATATTTTTATACAAGAAAAGTGATAGGCTATTATCAAACATTTTTTTGTTATTATGATGCATTGTTTTTTAGTAAATTTTAAGTGTTTTAATATTCAGGGCATCTATTCTTCGTTAATAAGTCACAAACATATATATATTAGAATGAAGGAAGAGAAGAAGTAATAAAACAATTTTATTTATTTTTGTTGCGTTTCATTTACACGAGTAGAGGTCCATATAAATAGATATGATTTAGGAGAGGAACAATTGAATAAGTCCTAGACCTATATAATTGTGGAAGTTAGTTACAAACGTGCTGCTATTTATAAATGACTAAGTCATAGACATATATTGGTGGAAGGTGGTTGTACAGGTGGGAATAGTCTTATATGCCCCCTCCAGTTGATGGTGAATAGTAGCGAACTTTCAACTTGTCACGTAGAAACTAAAATCGGATAAAGGTGAGGCCTTTGGTGAGAACAACGACAATTTGATCACATGTGGATATAAACTGGACTTGTAAAGCACGTTTCGCCACTTTATCTCGGACAAAATGAAAATAATTTCATTATGCTTCATGCGTGCATGGAATATAGGATTTGCCGATAAATAAGTGGCACCAATATTGTCACACCATAATATAGGAGGCTCGGGAAGGGACACATGTAATTCAGCGAGAAGAGATTGGAGCCATGTTATTTCAGCCGCAGCATCAACAAGTGCTTGGTACTCAGATTCAGTAGAGGAGCGCCCAACTGTCCGTTATTTTCTTTAAGCCTAGGAAATTAAGTTTGAGCCCAGATAAATTGCATAACCGCTCATGGATTTGCAATCGTCAACGGAGCCCGCCCAATCTGAATCGGAAAAGGCTTGCAAATCGAATGATGATTTCTTGCTAATGAATAAATCATGCATAGGAGTGTGTTGGAGATACCGAAGAATGCGTTTAACGGTCAACCAACGATCTTCCAATGGATTATGCATGTTTTAGCAAACCTTGTTAACGAAATAGGCAAGATTTGCTCTTATTAAGGTATTGGAGAGAGCCAACGACTTAGTTGAATTTTGTGGAGTTGAAAAATGGTGTACCACCCAGTTTTGACAGTTTGGAATCTAGGGTACACGGGGTGAGAACGGGTATCTTTAATGGACAATTGAATTGACATTTTGGTAATGAAAAGCCGAATTTGTTTGGGTTCATTGTTTGTGATGAGGATATCATGAACATAAATAAGAACATAGATGGTAACGAATCCGGATGAGAATATGAATAATGATGAATCCATTTTGGAGAGTTGAAAATCGTGAGAGGTGGAGAAATGATGTAAACAGGAGAACTACGCAGGTGGGGCTTGTTTCAAACCATAAATAGAACGATGTAATTTGCATACAAGGTTTGGTCGGGATGAGTCAGTAAACCCAGGTGGTTGTTGCATGTAAACGTCCTTTTGAAGATCGCTATGTAGGAATGCATTATTAACATCAAGTTGATGTATGGTCAATTCATTAGAGACTGTGATGGAATGAACTAACTGAATAGTTGTTGGTTTGACAACCAAACTGAATGTTTCGTCGTAGTCAACATCAGGTTATTGATAAAAACCTTTGGCAACGAGGCGTGCTTTGTAGCGTTGAATAGTACCATTGGCTTTCTATTTAATGCGGTATACCCATTTCCAATAATGTTCATCAAAGGTTTTGGAGACACAAGATACCGCGTTCCCTTACTAAGCAATGCATTGAATTCTTCCAGCATGGCATGGCTCCATTCAAGTGTCTTGTTGGCACTAGTAAAGCATGTGGGTTCGGGAGAGGAGTGGAATGTTGAGAGAAGTGCGGAGGGAGGAGAGAATGAATGTTGGGAGTTGGATTTGGTCATGTGATGTAATGTCGTTGGATGAGTACGAACTGTATAGGGTGGAGGAAGATTAATGTCAATGTGTAGCTTGATTCCAAATGGGGTCGTAAGGGTAGTGAAAGTTGGTTGAATAATTGGGGGTGATGGAGAGATAATCGGAGAGTTTGGAAGTGGGTTGGGGTTTGTTGTAGGTGAAGGTTGCATTATAGGAGGAATAGGAATGGGGTCTGCTGTGAGATGAGTAGGAATGTGGGAATTAGCAGTGGGTGAGCTGGGCCAAATATGTGGGTCTATTATGAGAGGAGTAGGAATGTGGGTATTAGAAGTGGTTGAGCTAGGCAAAATATATAGGTAAACTGTGAGAGGAATAGGAATGTTGGTATTAGCTACAGGTTTTGTGGTAGAAATTGTAGGAGTAGGATGAGGGATGTGAGGATTAGTTGGACCACATGAGGGGGAATTTGAAACAACAGACACATTAGGGTAGTTAGGAGGTTGAGTGGAAATATGGGAAGGAATGAAATTTTGAAATGGAGAATGAGTAAGGAAATGATTGATGATGAAATTGGTGGGGGTCCTAAAATGGAAGGTGATTTATTTAAATTTTCGAACATAAATTTTGCCTCATTGAAACCAACTTGATGATAAATGTAAGTCGTTCAGTTTGAACATTTATCCAACATGAGAGGGACTATATCCAAGAAAAACACAAGGTGATGAGAAAAATGATATTTTTTTTATTATTATATGGAAAAAGAAATGGAAAACAGAGACAACCAAATATTTAAAAAAAATAATGTTGGGATGTCTCTTAAAAAGAATTTCAAATGGTGTTTTACGACATGAAAAATAAACGACAATGTCAAATGCGAAGTTCCAACTGTTTTTAGGCACAAACGATTGGGCTATTAAGGTTAAACCAGTTTCCACGATATGGAGATTACGGCGTTCAACGTTGTCATTTTGTTCATGTGTATGTGGGCATGCAAGGCGATGAATAATGCCATAATTGGTGAAAAATGAATTTAATTTACGATATTCACCGCCCCAATCCATTTGAATCGATTTAATTTGTAAATTAAATTGATGTTCCACTAATTTTTGCTATTGAATAAAAATAGAGAATACTTAGGATTTTTGTTTCATGGGATAAAACCATATGAATTTGGAGAAATGGTCAATAAAAATAACAAAATATCTATATCCACCAGAAGACATAATTGGTGCAGGACCCCAAACATCACTGAATATTAAGTGTAATACATTTTGAGTACAAGCTTTAGTAGTTTGTAATGGGAGTCGAGATGACTTTCCCATACCACAAGCATTATAAAATGAACTAGAAAGGGAGGAGCTGCAGTCTAATTTATTTGAGCGAATTATTTGACTGAGAATGAGTTGATGCGGATGTCCAAGACAACGATGCCATCCGCTGGAGTCAATTTTTGTGGTAAATGCAACTGATGGAGAATTTGAAAAAGGAGGTGATGCTAGAGAGAACGAATAGATCCCATCTTTACTCGAGCTGGAATGGAGTGTACGATGCATTGTTTGATCCTTAACATAAAGATAATTGGGGTTAAATTCATAATAAACATTATTTTCTTGTGTAGATTTTCGAACAGGAAGAAAGGATTTAGATATGGAAGGAACATGTAATATATCATAAAGAAAAAAAGGGCACGTGGACTGTGTAATGTAAATGAACCCGTATGAGAAATGTGCAAACCTTTACCATTTCCAACGTGAAGTTTATATGTGCCATGATATGTGTCATAATAGCTGAGATTAATAATATCTAGAGTCACATGATGAGTGGCGCCTATATCGGGATACCATTGGTGATGTTGAGGTGATGAGGGGGTGGGTAATAGTGGTGGTGAGTGGTTGTAGGTAGTGAAATTAGCTGTGGTTGGTTGATTTGGTGGAGTGTATCGTTGGACACATGTTGTTGCAGTGTGAGTCGGGTTATAATAAATTTGGCATTTTCCATGAGACCGAGTATTATGATTATTGAAGAAGCTAGGGGGTAATGTCAATGGCGATTACCACGTCCACTACGATGATCGCGTGCACCACCACGGTAGTTGCGACTACCTCCACGATTGGTATTGTGGAAAGACTGACCATCACCACGATTAAAATAATGAGTAGCTGGTGTGGGAGGGTTTGGATCAATAGATTGATAGGTAGTAATGGAGAGTTTTTCAAGAGATTATTTACGTAAAAATTCATGGCTAAGAAGACGACCATGAAGTTCGGTATAAGTAACGGGTTCAGGGCGTGCAGAGAGAGTGGTTACCAGGTCATTAAATTCAGGTTGAAGTCCTTGAAACACAAAAATATTAAAATCAGCAACATTAAGAGCTCTCCCAATAGCTGCTAATTCATCGGCATATTTCTTTGCTCGAGTGAGTTAAGCTAAAACTGAGTCATCTTTTTGCTCAAGATCGTGGAGAATATTGTGGATGCTTAGTATCCAAGTCTTGGATGGAGATAAAAGGGCTGCACAGAGAGTACACCTGAGATCTTTTGACGTATGCCAACCGACGGCCATATGTATGACTTCATGACTTAGTGAAGAAATTAGAGTGCTCAGGAGCAATTTGTCTTTCTCTACCCACACAACTGGTGGTCAGGATTTTCTTGCGGTTCAGTTGTTCCAGCGTGATTGTTGATCGGGGACACGAGTAAGTGTCATCGACATATTTCATAAGTCTCTCCCCCCTTAAATAAGGTGTCATTTGAGTTTGAGATGTGTTGAGATTGGAAATGACAGAGGAATTTTCCATAGTCTCTGATACCAAAATAAGTCGCAAATATATATATATATATATATAAAGGATCTCATGCATACCCAGTTTGCATACCCTCCGTGCGGACCATTTTTTTAAAATAGTAAAAAAAATAATTTCGGGTTGATTTTTTTTATAGTTTCTAAACATTTCAATAGGAACATAAAAAAAAATTCAACTCAAAATGAATTTTTTTGCTATTTTAAAAAAATCGGTCAAACTTTGTCAGTTTTTAAGTTGTTTTTAAGTTGTTAAAAACTGACAAAGTTTGACCGATTTTTTTAAAATAGCAAAAAAAATCATTTTGAGTTGAATTTTTTTTATGGTCCTATTGAAATGTTTAGAAACTATAAAAAAAAATTACATCAAAAATATTTTTTTTACTATTTTATCAAAATTGGTCCGCGCCAGCGGTATGCAAACTGGGGTATGCATGAGAACTGCTCTCTCTCTCTCTCTCTCTCTATATATATATATATATATATATATATATATATATATATATATATATATATATATATATTATAATAGAGGAAGAGAAGAAGTAATAAAACAGTCTTATTTCTTTTTTATGTGTTTCATTTACATGAGCAGAGGTCTCTATAAATAGATATGTTTTAGGAGAGAAACAATTCAACAAGTCCAAGACCTATATAATTGTGGAAGTTAGTTACAAACGTGATTCTATTTACAATTGAGTAAGTCATAGACCTATATTGGTGGAAGGTACAGGTGGGAATAGTCTAATACTCGTGAATTAATTCTATGTTATACCCTAGATTTGCCACACTTTTAGTTTTATTAGGTCATTGCCACTTTTGAAACATGAGGTTTAAAATTGAAATTGACATCATTGCATTGTTACCAAAAAAAATTAATTTAGCAAAAAATTCACTATGATTAAAACTTTAAAATATATTAAAAAAATTAGAGCAGCTTAACAATATTTTTTAGTAACTTAAATTATTAAATCCAAATGTGAAGCGAGTTAAAATAAACTCGACCTGTTAATTATAGTGGCCCCGTAATGCCCATACTTTATTGAATTAATAACGACGCGTCATATTTTTAGAGTCTCGTGATTCGCAAATTATATTGACTTGGATTTATAAGAAATTAATGGAATTAATTTAAATGGGTTTCTTTTAATTGAAATTACGATTACGAGAAAAATTCAAAAATGTCACGTACTATATTGTGCGTGTTAAATTAAGTTAAGCATTTCGAATATAATTAAAGGAAATTAAAAGGAATGAATTATATAATTAAATTTTTTATGCATTATAATATCGTAAGGATAAAAGAAGGAAATTCTACTAATAGTAGTAATAATACATATAACAATTGGGTTTCTGTAAAAACAAGTGATTAGAAAAATTTTAAACATTTCACGAGACTTAATATTATTTTCTTGACAACTTTCTCAATTCGACGACGTCAAAAATATTATTTTGACCCATATTAAAGATGTTTTTTGTCTGGAGTTAGTACAAAAAAAGAAGAAGAAATGAAGCAATTTTTATTGGGTGGACGAATAACTTTTGACGATTTCCATTCATTCTTTGAGTATTTTTTTACCCTATTTAGCACAGGCTATAATCACTACATGTTTAGGAGTCATTTGAGATTCGTAGGGGTCGTATAGAGTAGCTTATAGGGAATTACCTACCCCATTTTCTTTCATTTTTGGAGCATGAAATGAACATTTTGTCAAATCTGAAAATACACATTCTTTCTACCATTTTAGCTCAACAAGAACTTGCTTATTCTATCTATAGTTAACTCATACTATCCCACGCTATTATCCTTCCATAATCAAGGGTTTCCAAGAGTTGTATATTTGTTATTTTGGGTGTGAAAGAGGATTTCTAGAAGAACTTAAAGTTTGAAGCTTATAGAGTTTTTTTTCTACCTCTTTATCAAAGTTATTATCTTCAAGACATAGCGGTTCTACATTATTTTCAAGGCTTAATTCAAACAAGTTGGTTATATGTATACATATATATGATTTTCATGATTATTTATGCTTATTATCATTATACATGAATATATCTTGATAAAGATGTGATAAAAATGGATAAAAGTTAGAGTTATAATAAATTTAAAATTTCAGAATGTTTAAGGAGCTTATTCCTTTCGAAAACTATGTTTAAACTAGTTATTTATTGTCAAATATTAAGTTGAACTTGATGAAGGAATGTGAAGATGCATATGAATTTTATGGGTATAAAACCTTACATTCATGAACATAAAACCACGTGGTTATGATAAATGAGTTTAGTATGTTGAAATTATGAAATAATAAAATCATAAAAATTAACATAGTCACATAAAATGACGCTACTTTATATTGTAAAAGTTAAAGAAGTTTAAGAATTAAGAGGCTAAAAGTAAAAATAATAAAGTATTGAGGTTAAAATAGTAAATATAGTAATATTTAAATATAAAATGATAAGAATAAAAGTCTAAAAATGAGAAGTTATCAATTTGTAAGAATAAATCTTAAAATATCAAAAGCATAGTTATTAGTACAAAATTGTCATTTTATGTAAATTATGAATTTATTAGTAGGTTTTGCAAACACAATATGGCAACCCGCTTATTCTGATATCGGCTGGCCAATCTTCTATTAAAATGAAATAGGGATCCAATATAATTCAATTCTCAGCATCACAATCACAATATGGAATGTACATACAAACAAATAAAACCTTATACTTAGATGAACAAAATAAATAGCATGCATAAATAAATAAATATAAATCCAATAAACCATCGGTCACTAACAATAATCATCCAACTACAATAAAACTGACAAATAATGATATCCCTGACATAAAATAAAGTCCTATCCAACTACGGGAAATATGCCCAAAAGAAAAAGTGGAATGAAAAGAATAATATCTAGATAGAAAGAGTCGAGGCGAACGAGTCAATCTCGTAGCATCTACAGCTACTGCACCGGTAAGAAAGATCTATCCCTGATGTCCCTGCTGCTGTTCCACACCTGGAGTTTTAAAAGAAAATAAGTAAAAAGATTTGCCTGCACGTCAAAGCCAAAAAATATTTGAAAATATTTTGCAAGTAATTAAATGCTTTAAATGAATAAAACACGTAGT
The DNA here is from genome assembly GCA_949130495.1 of Sambucus nigra. NCBI lineage: Eukaryota > Viridiplantae > Streptophyta > Magnoliopsida > Dipsacales > Adoxaceae > Sambucus > Sambucus nigra. The sequence continues at coordinate 599,931,221 of OX422216.1, forward strand.
GTATTATTTTCACAGTTAATTTACCAGTCGCACCCACATGAGTCCAAAACCTCACCTCTTCTCTACAGTGTGCACATAACGCATTCATTTTGTTATCATACTTATACTACCAGTCTAACTAGGATAATAATCGCTATCCAAGCCTAATATTATTAATAGTCACCATTAGCAAAGAATATACTACCCTCACTAAGTATACCTTCGTAAATAATATCATAGCAACACACGTGCTGTAAACTAATGTTCACACACTATAACTACACTAGTTTTATAAATAGATATACAAACTATATCGTATAACATACATATATATCGCTCACTATATACATATAAATGTATCCCAAGAGTATGGACCTCGCGGATACATCCATCGTGTGCTATCAGGCTTCAGACATATCACACATCATACTGACCTATCATCACAACCAACTGGTCTCCAAACCAACACCTATCCTCACACATGGATGGTAGCCATGCAATAGTACTATGGTATGGGGAATAAATCCAACACATATTAGTCAATGCTAGGATGGATTTCCCACTACGCATAAGCTCCTAAAGATAGCACTAATGAGTAGATATGTTCAATACAAACAAGAATCAATCTCTCTCTCTTTCTCTCTCTCTCTCTCTCTCTCTCACACACACACACACACACACACACACACACACGTATATATATATACACACACACACACACATAATTCACCCTAATACATATATATTTAATTCTGACCAAGCATGAAATCCTATAATGTAAAAGTCTCCCAAATCCTGAAGTTTGAATCGACTTCTTGATTATACATATAAGGATTCACTCACCTGAATTCTCGATTCGCCGAACCCGAACCCGTCTATCCATTGGACTAACACATATAACAAACTATGGAAAGTATTCCCTAGTAGTCCCCATCTACCCAAGAAGGCCCTACATTCAATCGCCAAGCTCTAACGGGTTAAACCCGCACAAAAACAAAGTCTGGCCAGGCCAGTAAACCGAATCGATTCGCTTAGCAGATTGAATGATTCGGCCAACTGAACCGATTTGCTACACCAGTGAACCGATTCGGTTTATTGGGTTGTCAATCATTTTATTCCTTGGGCTTTCTTCTCTACAGCCCTCCAATGGAGGTCCTAACCCTCCCACAACCTTAAATAAATAACCCACATCAATATAATAATATTCCAGAAGCATTATAACATCAATTTAACCTAAATACCTCATCTAAATGTAAAGATTCATAATAATACATTAGTCCAAACAACACATAATTAGTTAAATCTTTACTTTCATTAATTTCTATCAACCTATCAATAATTTCATGTTCATTACCACAAATCCATAATTTAATTATGAATTTCTCATCCATTCATCATCAATCGATCTCAATTAAAATCAGAAGTTTAATCATAATTTAAATGTTCTTCAATTGATTCCCAAAGTTCACATCTTTAATCTCAAATTTAGTTGTTAATTAATTATGAATGTAATTAACTACAAAATTGTAATTTAAAGAAAGTAAAGACTTGACTTTAAGGATCTGAATGCGAAATCTCATGCGTATGAAGTTCTTGAATCCAAAGATTAGATTTTCTTATCTTCTCTAAGGTCTTCTCTCCCTTTTCTTTTCTCTTAAAGTCTCCCTTAAGCACAATTATGAAGAGATTGAAAAGTGGGTTATCGTCTAGCTTTGTAACGTCTAAAAAGCCTCTAAAACCCAATTATAATACCTGGGTACCTATTTAGAACTAATTCAACCCATTCTGGATCAACGGTGCACTTAAAAGGTCATCTGAGTCCACCAACTACAAATTCACCAACATCTCATTAATCAAGCTCGACATGTGTGTACAGTACGTGTCACCCATAAATTAAAGATTCCTTTGATGTAACTCTCTATCGACATAATATAGTTAAACGATGCATTTTACTTATATAAGACATATAATAAATCACATATCCATTTACTTATCACACATAAGTAAATAATAATTTTAATAAATATTAATCCTTATCTCACTAATTAATATTTATCGAAACTATATTTTATTTTCCCAATTAATTTAGTAATTACATGCACACGAAATTAAATGAACATAAAAGTATGGGGTATTACATTCTCCCCTAGTAACAGAATTTCGTCTCCAAAAATTGAACGCAACTGCCATGAAGAGCTGTAGATACTTTTCCCGGATGTCATTCTCAGGCTCTCACATCGACTCGATAACATCGTGGTGTCCCCACTGTATAGGCACTGATGCTACCACCTTTGGCCAAAGCTTTTGCCCACTAAGGCCTAAAGTGTCAATATGTCTCTCTTAATAATAAATATTCGGCTATAAGTTAATCTCCTTTAATTCTATATCTCGATAATCCATGATACCTACTTAGTGATGACATATGGAACACGCCATGAATCCTCTTCAAATTCTACGGTAAGGCAAACCTTTACGCAGCCAGCCCTATCCTCTCATTGATGGGAAATGTCCCCACACACCTAGGTGACAACTTCACCTTCTTCCCGAAATGTCATTTTAGGGTGGTTATAGAGGCATTAATCGACTTTGCTACTATAGTTGTGACCTTTGCTGCGGTCAAAGTCTTCTGAGCGTCCTGCTACTTTGGGTGAGCCTCCCCATCTGCAGCTCTCATGGTGTTTGGCATCTGAAATCAAATAAAAATTGTATGAGATTCCTTTCAAATGTAAATAATAACACAAGAATGTAAATACACAATATAAAACAACGGTCCTAAGCATAGGGCTAAATATCAAAGAAACGCAACGTTGATCACGTAGCAAGTTCGTACAGATCCTAAAGATGTTATAATTTGATGCTCTGATACCAACTGTGAAAACCTTCTTATTCTAATACTGGATGGACAATCTTCTATTGAAACAAAATAGGAATGCGGTATAATTTCATTCTAAGCATCATTGTCATAATAAGAAATGTAAATATACTCAACTCAACTTAACAAAGCCTTTTCCTAACTATCTGGGGTCCGCTATATGAATCCTAGTTTTCCATTTCATTCTATCCAGCACAATATCTTCGATGAAACCATGTCATATCCTATCTTTTTTAATAATATCCCACCAAGTCAATTTAAGCCTACCTCAACCTCTTGTATTACCGTTAATACTAACTAAAGCAATCTTCCTTATCCACTGGTTTACGCCTAACGAGTCCAACCCATCTAAGTAGATTTTCTCTCAATTTATATTCTATATTAGCTTCTTTTACTATTTCACGAATTTTTTTCATTTTTAATTTTATCCTTTCGAGTTTTTACCACACATTCATCTAGCATTCACATCTCTGCCACGCTCATTTTCTGCACATTTTGCTTCTTGATTGCCCAACAATATGTCCCATATAACATGGATGGTCTAATGGTTATCCTATTAAAATTTTCTTTTAACTTCAAAGGTATACTCCTATCACACAATATGTCGGAAACAATTCTCCACTTGACACAGCCTATTCTAATTCTATGAGTAACATCATCATTATTATCTAATCTTTTTGGATAATCGAGCTTAAATAACAAAAATGATCATTTCTAGGTATCTCTTGACCCTCCAATTTCACCACATATCTATTTGTCCTCTTATTACTACTAAAATTTTACTCCACATATTTTGTTTTAGTCCTACATATTTTAAATCCTCTTGTTTCTAGAGTTTCTCTCCTCAGTTTCGACCTAGCATTAATCTCTGTCTTAGTCTCATAAACGAAAACAATATCATCTGCAAATAGGATATACCACGACACCTTATCTTGTATTTGTCCAGTCAACTCATCCATAACAAGAGCAAAAAGATAAGGACTTAATGGCGAACCTTGGTATATACCTACAGTAATTGAAAATTCATTACTTTTTCTAACTGATGTTCTTACTGTAGTCATGGACCCATCATACATATCCTTGACCACGTCAATCTATATACGAGTTACTCCTTTTTTATATATAACCTAATATATTATATCTCTATAAATCCTATCATACACTTTCTCCAAATCTAAAAAATCATATGAAGATCCTTCTTTTACTCCCTATCCCTATCCATTAATCTCCTCAGTAAATTGATTTCTCCCATTGTTGAATTTTCAGGCATAAATCAAAATTGATTCTCTAATACTGTTGTTTTCAATCTTAATCTATATTCAATCATTCTCTCCCAAAGTTTCATTGTATGACTAATTAACTCAATACCACTGTAATACCCCGTATTTTTATGCTTTATAAATTTGGGGATTTATTTAATTTGATGTGAATTATTAATTTAATATAAATTCGGAAATTAATTATTTTTATTACTAACGTGACGAGAGTTAGTAATTATTGGAAACTTGTTGAATATTACTAATGAGCAAAGTAATATATAAAATTGGTTCGATTAAATGTCACGAGTGAATAAAATGATAATTTTGGAAATTTAAGTCGGGACGTGCCCGTGTCGTGTCGGGACTAAATTTTGATTAATAAAAGTGAATAAATTATAAGTCACCTGTATGGCCATTTCGAGTGCGCCAAAGTGTCCGGAAGGGTCGAGATAGTCGAATTAATGTACCCGGGGGTTTAATTTGAGTCTCGAGACGTTTTTAGGCTTAATTAACACCCCTGGAGGGCGTTTTGGACATTTTACATTTTTAGGCCTGAAAACCCACGAAAATTCTAAGGGCATATCAGATGACAAGAGTCATATTATAGGGTTAGAAACACCATAAACAAAAGACGGCTATAGGAGAGGAAGAGGAGAGGTTTTCCAAGGAGTTCAAGGCCAAGAACTCCACCGTTTGCACCGCCGTCCCCGCCAAACGATAGATCGTGCAACGAGGATCGCAACCACACCAAAATCTCCACAAATCTGAACCAAAAATTCCCAGGCAAGTATTTATCTTGGTTTATTTCAGTTAATGCTCGAATATTATTAGCCTAGGATTGATTAGGACTGTTGCTTGTGAATGAAAACATATTTTGGAGATTTGAATTCGCATGTTGTATGAGAAAGTGATGTATTCTGGAAACCCAATTCATATGTAGAGGTTATACCATGAAATTACAAAAATAAAAGAGTAAGAAATCTGGTAAAAAGGATGGAAAGAAACTAAACAAAAGAAACATTAGGGTTCTTGATGTTTTGATGGATTAGGCCCTTTTAATTCGTTTTTTCATGATAAAAATCCGCATGCTAGACATAGGAAATCATTTATTTGAGGTAATAACACTTGCAGTATAAATTATTTGGAGTTTGGTAGTAAAATATATCGTTTTGGATGATGTTGTAAGAGAGAACCCGTAACTGGAAATTCTGCAGATTTTCCATACCTGCTTGATCGATCGATCGACCTTAGAGCTTCGATCGATCGAGCACCTCCCATAGATCGATCGATCCCCCCTGCATAACTCATATTCCCTTTTTATAGGTTGTTCCAATTTAAATGATTAGACATTCTTGGATATTAAAGTTAGAGCATTTTTGGGATATAAAGAAGACCAGTAGGACTTATTAAAAATATGGAACTTTTAACGTAAGGCGAGATTAATCTTTCATGGGGATGTTTTACACATAAGGGACAATGGGCATATGTGTTAAAGGGTGAGAATCGTAAGGAGGTTACGTGGTAAAATAAATGAGTACCTACTGAAATTACACTTAAGAGGATAGGAATCCGCGAGTGTCACTAATAAGTTGGAATAATCTCACAAATTCGAATAAGAGACAAACCATTATACGTGATAACTAATTAATGAGTAATAAGGATAAATATCATAATTATGGATCTTTAGAGTGTACCTAAAATTTGATATGGTAATAGTATTATATATATATATATATATGACTGTGTTTATGCATATACTATATACTTGTAAAAACCATGCCCACGCTACATGCTATTCCTGAGGTTACCGCGCTGGGACAATCTTACCTCAATGGGTCCTTTATGGGGGATATTGACTCGTACCCTAGAAGATAGAAATCCTTGGTACAGGTTATCGGATCGATAGTCAGACGGTTCTAAGAGACGTGGGGGTATGTGCTATCCTCTTAGTGACTTGGAACTATGATTCGCCTCATTTTGTATGTGTTTTGTGTTAATACAGTTCGAGAGTGATTCCGAACTAGTATTTCCGTTAGTACGAGTGATACGAGAACTGGATAGCAGAGCATGCCCGCACCATAGATTTTATGTGGGGTGCTGTTAGAATATATATATTATATGAGTATTTAATATAAATATTTAAATCTGGAAATTTGGAAACTACTTGTTGTGATTATGGTATGTAAGAAATGAATAATTAATTCAACTTGTGTATAAGTGTTTGAAAAGCATAATATATTACAGAGAAACTTTATTATTAAATAAGGTTTAATTGAGAACTTTGCTTTTAAATAAAATTAACCCCTTAAACATTTGAAATTCGATTTGAAACCTCACGAGCAACTTAAGACAAGATAAGTTAAACTGATGGGAAGTATTAGTGCGATAGGTGTGCACATTAGAAGAGAGGTGAGAATTTCTCAAGGGAGTGTCGCACTAATATGTTGGTTGCATTAGCCAGTAGCACTTTAAATACTTGCTAAACTAATTTTAAACTGTTTTTACAATCGGGCTCTGACCCGTTTCCAATTTTCTCTTCTCTCTTGTATATATATATGTATATATTACAGGTACCCAGCCACAAGGGCGTCTTGCATAGGATCCTTTGGAAGGAACGCGCTGCAGCTTAGGTGGGAGTTGTAAGCCTCTTGCTTAGACGATCTCAATTTTGTTGATTCCACTCCTAGCACTATTTTATCCAGTTTGGGCATGTGTTGCCCTTTTTCCATTATTCAGTTGTTTTATTGGATATTGTGAATCATTTATTTCCAGTATTTACACGTTGGGATTTATTATTGTCATGATGTCTTTCTTTAAGTTTTAAATGTTGGAATCAATCAGTTGAATGTTTAATTGTTTGGATTATATGTTCCAGAATAGTTGTTGTGTGATTCTTTAACTATGAATTATGTTAAGTTTTAAAATGTTGGTATTTAAAATAAAATTTCGAAAGTAATGTCTAAAAATGATTTTGTCACTTAGCTTAATTATTTAGGGTGTTTAATTGGAAAGTTATTTTTACGACAGTGATGCTAAGAATGAACCAACCGTTCAACTTGATTATAATTTAGTAAAGGACTAATCACCCGGTATTTAATTAGGCGGGGTGTCACAGGTGGTATCAGAGCATCAGGTTCTAGTGTCCTTAGGATCTGTACGTCTTATTTCGCTTTCAGCTTAGTGTTCTTGTTATAGAGCCCTATTTTAGGATTGTTGTATTCTTGCTTTTACGATTACGTCTTCAGCTATTTGAGATTTGATAATAACTGTAGACTAATAAATTTCTTCACATTTCAGATGCCTCCGAGATGTGCACCAAAGGATAGGCATGCCCAAGCCTATCAGCCAGTAGCTCCAGCTCAGGGAATGATGAACGCAAATGAGGTAGTCGCCATAGTTGCTCAGGCGGTGAATGCCACGCTAGCGGTAGTACAGCAGGATCCACCCCAAGTTCAGGCAGTGGCGCCAGTGCCGGCACAACTTCCATCTGCATGGGAGCGAGTTAGGGTTGCCTTTCAGAAGGTGCATCCCCCTGAGTTCTTGGGTAGTTCAGATATCATCATTGTCAGCCAGTGGAAGAAAGATATACAGAGGCATCTGCGTATGTATGAGTACACAGACGTGCAGAAACAGTTGTTGGCTTACTTTAAACTAGTGGGGGCCGCTTTGCAGTGGTGGGAGTCCACCACCACCTTGGAGGAGAGGGATGTTATCCCGATTCAGTCATTCTGGGAGCGGTTTGACTGCAAATATTTTCCATCCGCCGTGCAAACTGAGATGAGGCGGAAGTTACTAAACTTGAAGCAGGAAAATTCAACTGTTGCTGAGTATGAAGAGGAGTTCACAAGACTTCTCACTATAGTGCCAGATGAGGCACCCACTGAGAGTAAGAAGATACTATTATTTGTGGACGGGTTAGCTTGGAGGATCCGTCAGCACCTTATAGGGAATCTGTCTCTGAGTACCTACACAGACGTACTCAATGATACCTTACTACACTGTCAGGATCACCGCTTCCATCTGCAGGGAAGCAAGCGAGTAGGAGAGTCCAACCAGCAGGGTAGGACAGGGGGTAGTGGTGCTAGCGGAGCACCGACATCTCAGGGGCAGACTCGCCAGCATGAGCAGAGTTCCCATCAGGGGGACCTTGATAAGCGGTTCCGATCAGGTGATTCCAGGCATGGATTTGGGGGATTTAGGCAGGGTCAGCAGGGCAACATCGTCAGCCGCAGGGACAGCAGCAGGGATATCAGGGCCAACAGGGCCAATGGCAGGGTGGTAACGGTCAGCAGGGCCATAATCAGCAGGGACAAAGCGGAGGAAATTTTAAGGGCCGATGCTTTTGGTGTGGTAAAAATGGCCACAAGCGCCAGGATTGTCCAAAGGGTGATAGGGTCCCACAGCAGCTGGGTGCCCGTAATGAACCACATAGGCCACTCTTTCCAGCCGCCCTCCCAGCACCAGCTCAGGTACTAGCCCTACTAGCCATTCCAGCCACTCCAGTGCAGCAGGGGAAGTTGCAGTATGGACGTGTCTATAATGTCCACCAAGCAGCAGCCCCACAGGCACCACCCGTGATTGAGGGTATGTTTCCTATCCATGGTACTATGGGTCGGGTTTTATTTGATACTGGAGCGACACACTGTTTTATAGCTACCCTTTTCGCGAAGGCTTTAGGGTTATTAGCCACAACAGAGAGCACAGTAACGTGTGTAGACTTACCACTGGGAAATGGATCGTTAATTTTCTTTATATGCCGGGGTGTGGGAGTAGAGATTGGTAGCTTAGTATTACCAGCAGACATGTTAGTCTTAGATATACATGAGCACGACGTTATTATTGGTATGGATTGGCTCGCGGCTTACAGAGCCATGATTGATTATTTCGGTGGCAGTATTGTCTTTGTCATTCCGGGGCAAGAGATGTTTGTAGTGGCGATGCCTCGCCCAGAGGGAGGCTCGATCGCTCATTTATATTACATAGAGGAGGATACTTCTAAGGAGGTCATGATTCCCTGAGACTCGATCCCAGTTGTTCATGAGTATTCTGATGTATTTCAGGAGATACCAGGCCTACCCCCTAGTTGACAGATAGATTTTGTCATAGATTTATTACCAGATACTCGACCGATAGCACGTGTTCCATACCGTATGGCTCCAGCGAAAATGCGAGAGTTACGAGATCAAATAGAGCATCTGTTAGGTCAGGGCTTCATTCGTAGGAGTACCTCACCTTGGGGCGCTCCAGTGTTGTTTGTGAAAAAAAGAGATGGTTCACTGAGGCTGTGTGTGGACTACCGGGAACTGAACAAGGTCACGATACGGAACAAGTATCCGTTGCCTCGAATCGATGATCTGTTCGACCAGTTGAGGGGAGTAACTTTCTTTTCGAAGATAGATCTGAGTTCAGGGTACCATCAACTACGTATTAGGGAGCAGGATGTTTCAAAGACTGCTTTCTTGACGAGATATGGATCCTATGAGTTCAGAGTGATGCCATTTGGACTCATAAATTCTCCAGCCGTATTCATGGACTTGATGAACCGAGTGTTCAGGGAGTTCTTGGATCAGTTTGTCATCGTCTTCATAGATGACATCTTTATATATTCACACACTGAGGAAGAGCATGCCGAGCACTTGAGGCAGGTTCTTCAGACTCTACAAGAGCATTAGTTGTATGCTAAGTACGAGAAGTGCAGTTCTTGGGGCATGTTGTTTCTGGACAGGGGATAGCAGTTGACCCGAGTAAAGTGTCAGTAGTGAGGGAGTGGGGACATCCCACCACACCGACGGAAGTACGTAGTTTCTTGGGATTATCCAGATACTACCGGAGATTCATTCGAGGGTTTTCCAAAATAATGGGTCCATTGACGAACCTTACTCGCAAGGGGGTACCATATGTTTGGGATGATGCTTGTCAATTGGCTTTCGACGAGCTGAAAGACAAGCTTACTTCAGCACCGGTCCTTTCTTTACCTAAGCTGGGCGTGGAGTATCTGGTTTACACCGACGCCTCTTTACGAGGACTCGGGGGAGTACTTCAGCAGGAGGAGAAGGTTATTGATTTTGCCTCCCGCAAGCTGAAGCCTCACGAGAAGAATTACCCCACACATGACCTAGAGTTAAAAACGATCGTTTTTGCATTGAGGATATGGAGACACTATTTATTGGGGGAGAAATTTCGCTTGTTCACAGACCACAAGTCACTGCAGTACCTGTTCACTCAGCGAGAGCTGAATATGCGTCAGCGTAGGTGGTTAGAGTTTGTGAAGGAATATCAATTTGACATTCAATACCATCCGGGGAAGGCCAACGTAGTTGTCGATGCGTTGAGCCGTAGGCCGATAGAGAATATAGCGAACATCTAGAAAGCGAAGTGGAAAGAGTTGGGTCACCAGGATGCAATAGCCCGTTCCTTCATATCTGTCATAACAGTGACACCCGAGATTGTTACGGGGGTAATACAGGCATATATCGCCGACCCATTTTTCCAGGAGCAAATTGTACGACTTTTAGCTGAGGGTGCTGAGTCCTATTCTGTTAATTGTGATGGAGGGTTGATGTTTAATGGGATATTGGTGGTCCCAGAAGGAGCAGACTTACGTCATGCAGTGATGACCCAGTCTTACGGGTCCTAATTTGCGGTGCATCCTGGGGGAGATAAGATGTACCAGGATATGAGGCGGCAATACTAGTGGAGTGGGATGAAAAAGGACATTGCTGATTTTGTGTCCAAGTGTTCTACCTGCCAGCTGGTAAAGGTGGACAACCAGAAACCATCAGGGTTGCTTCAGCCATTGGAAATACCAGCGTAGAAGTAGGAGAGTATTTCTATGGATTTTATTACTGGGTTGCCTACATCACAGTGGGGCCACGACTCCATCTGGGTGATTGTGGACCGTTTGACCAAGGTCGATCATTTTTTACCGGTACGGACAGACTATACCACGGGTCAGTATGCTCAGTTGTTCTTAGCTGAGATTATCAGATTACATGGGGTGCCCCTGAATATTGTGTCAGATAGAGATAAGATCTTCGTGTCACGTTTCTGGGAGAGGTTTCAGGAGGCCATGGGTACAGAGTTGAGGTTGAGTTCAGCTTACCACCCACAGACAGATGGACAAACAGAACGTACTAATCAGATGTTGGAGGATATGCTATGCATGTGTGTCCTTGATTTTGGGGGAGGTTGGGAGCCACATTGTCCATTGGTAGAGTTCGCTTATAATAACTCTTATCAGTTCACGATTGGCATGGTTCCATTCGAGGAGTTGTATGACAGGCCTTGTCGTTCCCTAACGTGTTGGCTAGAGGTGGGGGATAACAAGTTGCTCGGACTAGAGGTGATTCAGGAAACCTCCGCGAGGATTGAGATTATCAGAAGTCGCATTCGGGTAGCCCAGGACAGGTAGAAAAGCTACGCCGATGCAAAACGGTTCTTCCGAGAGTTTAACGTGGGAGACCAAGTATTACTGCGTGTATCTCCTATGAAAGGAGTGATGAGATTCGGGAAGAAAGGGAAATTGGCCCCGAGGTACGTGGGACCATTTCCCATCATCTAGAGGATTGGGCCGGTAGCATACAGATTGGGGCTGCCAGATCATTTACATCGCATTCATGATGTATTCCACATCTCGTCGTTGAGACGATAGCTTCGGGATGACATGGCCCATACCCATATCGCGATTGAGGAGATTGACTTACAGCCCGACAGATCTTACGAGGAAAGACTAGTGGATATCCTAGACCATAGCGAGAGGAGATTGAGGTCGAAGGTAGTTCCACTTGTACGGGTCCAGTGGGAGCATAATAATGCGGAGGAATCCACCTGGGAGCGCGAGGCAAATATGCGTGAGAAATACCCAGATTTATTCTTACCAGGTATGCCTTAGTTTCCAAATGTTGGGATGAAATTCCATTATTAGGGGGAAATATGTAATACCCCGTATTTTTATGCTTTATAAATTTGGCGATTTATTTAATTTGATGTGAATTATTAATTTAATATAAATCCGAAAATTAATTATTTTTATTACTAACGTGACGAGAGTTAGTAATTATTGGAAACTTGTTGAATATTACTAATGAGCAAAGTAATATATAAAATTGGTTCTATTAAATGTCACGAGTGAATAAAATGACAACTTTAAAAATTTAAGTCGGGACGCGCCCGTGTCGTGTCGGGACTAAATTTTGATTAATAAAAGTGAATAAATTATAAGTCACCCATATGGTCATTTCGAGTGCGCCATAGTGTCCGGAAGGGTCGAGATAGTCAAAATAATGTACCCGGGGGTTTAGTTTGGGTCTCGGGGCGTTTTTAGGCTTAATTAACACCCCGGGAGGGCGTTTTGGACATTTTACATTTTTAGGCCTGAAAACCCACGAAAATTCTAAGGGCATATCAGATGACAAGAGTCATCTTCTAGGGTTAGAAACACCATAAATAAAATACGGCTATAGGAGAGGAAGAGGAGAGGTTTTCCAAGGAGTTCTAGGCCAAGAACTCCACCTTTGCACCGCCGTCGCCGCCGCCAAACGATAGATCGTGCAACCAGGATCACAACCACACCAAAATCTCCACAAATCTGAACCGAAAATTCCCAGGCAAGTATTTATCTTGGTCTATTTCAGTTAATTCTCCAATATTATTAGCCTAGGATTGATTAGGACTATTGTTTGTGAAAGAAAACCTATTTTGGAAATTTGAATTCGCATGTTGTATGAGAAAGTGATGTATTCTGGAAACCCAATTCATATGTAGAGGTTGTACCATGAAATTACAGAAATTAAAGAGTAAGAAATCTGGTAAAAAGGATGGAAAGAAACTAAACAAAAAAAACATTAGGGTTCTTGATGTTTTGATGGATTAGGCCCTTTTAATTCGTTTTTTCATGATGAAAATCCGCATGCTAGACGTAGGAAATCATTTATTTGAGGTCATAACACTTGTAGTATAAATTATTTGGAGTTTGGTAGTAAAATATATCGTTTTGGATGATGTTGGAAGAGAGAACCCGTAACTGGAAATTCTGCAGATTTGCCATACCTGCTTGATCGATCGATCGACCTTAGAGCTTCGATCGATCGATGCTTCGATCGATCGAGCATTTTCCATAGATCAATCGACCCCCCCCCCCTGTATAACTCATATTCCCTTTTTATAGGCTGTTCCAATTTAAATGATTAGACATTCTTGGATTTTAATGTTAGAGCATTTTTGGGATATAAAGAAGACCAGTAGGACTTATTAAAAATATGGAACATTTAACATAAGGAGAGATTAATCTTTCACGGGGATGTTTAACACATAAGGGACAATGGGAATATGTGTTAATGGGTGAGACTCGTAAGGAGGTTATGTGGTAAAATAAATAAGTACCTACTGAAATTACACTCAGGAGGATAGGAATCCGCGAGTGTCACTTAATAAGTTGGAATAATCTCACAAATTTGAATAAGAGACAAACCGTTATACGTGATAACTAATTAACGAGGAATAAGGATAAATATCATAATTATGGATCGTGAGAGTGTACCTAAAATTTGATATGGTAATAGTAGTATATATATATGACTGTGTTTATGCATATACTATATATGTGTAAAAATCATGCCCACGCTACTTGCTATCCTTGAGGTTACCGCGCTGGGACAGTCTTATCTCAATGGGACCTTTATGGGGGATATTGACGTACCCTAGAAGATATAAATCCTTGGTACAGGCTATTGGATCGATAGTCAGAAGGTCCTAAGAGACGTGGGGGTATATGCTATCCTCTTAGTGACTTGGAACTATGATTCGCCTCGTTTTGTATGTGTTTTGTGTTAATACAGTTCGAGAGTGATTCCGAACTAGTATTTCCCTTAGTATGAGTGATACGGGGACTGAATAGCAGAGTATGCCCGCACCATAGATTTTATGTGGGGTGCTGTTAGAATATATATATATTATATGAGTATTTAATATATATATTTAAATCACGAAATTTGGAAACTACCTGTTGTGATTATGGTATGTAAGAAATGAATAATTAATTCAACTTGGGTATAAGTGTTTGAAAAGCATAATATATTACTGAGAAACTTTATTATTAAATAAGGTATAATTGAGAACTTTGCTTTTAAATAAAATTAACCCCTTAAACATTTGAAATTCGATTTGAAACCTCATGAGCAACTTAAGATAAGATAAGTTAAACTTATGGGAAGTATTAGTGCGATAGGTGTGCACATTAGAAGAGAGGTGAGGATTTCTCAAGGGAGTGTCGCACTAATATGTTGGTTGCATTAGCCGGTAGCACTTTAAATACTTGCTAAACTAATTTTAAACTATTTTTACAATCGGGCTCTGACCTGTTTCCTATTTTCTCTTCTCTCTTGTATATATATATATCTGTATATATTACAGGTGCCCAGCCACAAGGGCGTCTTGCATAGGATCCTTTGGAAGGAACGCGCTGCAGCTTAGGTGGGAGTTGTAGGACTCTTGCTTAGACGATCTCAATTTTGTTGATTCCACTCCTAGCACTATTTTATCCAGTTTGGGCATGTGTTGCCCTTTTTCCATTATTCAGTTGTTTTATTGGATGTTGTAAATCATTTATTTCCAGTATTTATACGTTGGGATTTATTATTGTCAGGATGTCTTTCTTTAAGTTTTTAATGTTGGAATCAATCAGTTGAATGTTTAATTGTTTGGATTATATGTTCCAGAATAGTTGTTGTATGATTCTTTAACTATGAATTATGTTAAGTTTTAAAATGTTGGTCTTTAAAATAAAATTTGGAAAGTAATGTCTATAAATGATTTTGTCACTTAGCTTAATTATTTAGGGTGTTTAATTGGAAAGTTATTTTTATGACAGTGATGCTAAGAATGAACCAACCATTCACCTTTATTATAATTTAATAAATGACTGATCACCCGGGATTTAATTAGGCGGGGTGTCACAACCACGATAATTTGAACAGCTTTTTATGTCCTTTTTATTTTAATAAATAGTTACCAAAATACTCTTTCTCTATTCATCGGGCATCTTATTAGTCATTATAATTTTATTAAATAATTTTGTAAGCCAAGATGCTCGTTCCTCCCCTAAGCACCTCCAAACCTCAATAGGGATACCATATGGTCCTAAAGCCCTCCATGTTTTCATGTTTTTGAGAGCAATCCTAACCTCTGTTGTCCTACTCCTGGGAAAAAATATATTTTCTCGAGTCTCCATGAGTTCATCTATATCTAATCTAATCCCATTATCTCCATTTAATAACCTTTGAAAGAAATTTTTTCATCTTTCCATAATCTCATCATCTTTGGCTAGGACTCTCGAATCATCACTTTTAATACAATTAACGTTATTAAAATATTTTTTTCCCTACCCCTAAGTTTAGAAAGTTTATAAATACTTTTTCCCCTTCTTTTGTTCCTAATTTTGTATAAAGATCATCATACGCTTTTAACTTAGCATCTCTTACTACTTTCTTAACTTCCATTTTAGTCCATTTATATTTCTTAATGTTTTCTTCATTTCTATTTGTTTGCCATATTTTAAAGCACTCCTTTTTTATTTATACTATATTTTTTACATATTCATTCCACCACCAAGTTACTTTAGATTGTGGTCCCTTGACTTTTGATTCTCCAAGAATTTCTTTTGATATTCTCCTAATGCATGTGGCCATCTTATTCCACATTATGTTAGTCTATTCTTCAGTATTCCATAATGCTTCATCTAATACTTTATCTTCATATAGTTCTAATTTCTCTCCTTTTAAGTTCCACCTCTTAGTTGTAGGTTAATCTTGTTTTTCCCCCTCGTGATTAATTTTTAATACTTATATTCAACACCATTATCATATGTTGTGAGGTTAAAGTCTCTCTCAAGATAACTTTACAATCTTTACATGTCAATTAGTCTCCTTTCCTAGTAATGAAAAAAATCTATTTAGCTCTTATGCGTTCCACTTTTATAAGTTATTAAGTTTTCAAGCCTCTTTTTAAAACATGTGTTTACTAGTACAAAATCATAAATCATTGCAAAATATAGGATAGCACTCCACCGTTATTCCTATCTTCAAAACCATATCCTCCATACATTATCTCATATCCCACACGATCTTCTCCTACATGACCAGTAATGTACATATAAATGAATAAAACCCTAAAAAATAAAATGAATAACATGCATAAATAAATAAATGTGAACCGAATAAACCATTAGTCATTAACAACTATAACAAAACTGACATATAATAATAATATCTTTGGCATAAAGTAATGTCCAATCTGACTACGGGTGACACACCCAAAAGTAAAAAGTGGAATGAAAAGAACCCTAGTTAGATAGAACGAACTGAGGCAAATAAGTCAATCTCGTATCATGCACAACTACTACAACGACAAGAGATATTTATCTCTACTATCCTAGCTGTTGCTAAACACTTAGGATTTTTAAAAGAAAACATATTTGGCCACGGGTCGAAGCCCAAAAATGTTTGAAAATATTTTGCAAGTAATTAAATCATTTAAATACATAAAACGCATAGTGTATTACTTTCACAATTATTTACCGATTGCACTCACATGAGTCTAAAACCGCACCTCTCATCTATAGTGCGCGCCTAACGCATTCATTTTATTATCATACTTACACTACCCAGTCACACTAGGATAATAACCAGTTCATAATAAAAAGCTAACTAATAGTCACCATTAGCTAATTATATACTACCCTCACTAGGTATAAGTTCATAAATAATATCATAGTGACACACATGCTATAATGAAATGTTCACGTGCTATAACTATACCCGTGTTATAAATAGATACACATGTTATATCATGTAATATACATATATCGCTCGCTATATCCATATAACCATATCCCAAGAGCATGAACCTCATGGATACACCCCTCGTATGCTATTAGGCTACATGCATATCACGTATCACACTGAGGCCAAAACGTAAACACAATCAAATCAAATCGGTCATAAACATACATCCGAGGATCGTAAACATACTATGTCCAATCCAACACCTATCATCACACATAGATAGTGGCCATACAACAATACTATGACCTAGGGAATGAATCCAACGCCTGTTGGTAACCGCGAGGATGGATTGCCTATTTTGTGCAACCTCCTAACAATAGCACTACCAAGTAAGTATATTCAAAATAAATAAGAATTAATCGCTTTCTCTCTCTCACACACATACGCACACACACGTACACACACACACACACACACACACACACACACACACACACATATATATATATATATATATATATATATATATATAATATTGACCTCATAAGAAATACCAAGATGTACTAGCCTCCCAAATCTCAAATTTCATGCCGACTTCCCGATTATACATATATGTGTTCACTCACATGAATTCACAGTTTGCCTCACCCGAAACTGTTTATCTTGTAGCTGAACACACATACCAAACCCAGAAAAGCATTCCCCAGTTGTCCCACTCTACCACTGAAGCCCTTACAGACATTCCCCAAGCAATAACGGGTTAAAACTGCACAAAATAAAATATGAGTAGCCAAAAAATTGAACCAGTTCACTTGGTAGATCGAACCAGTTTGATCAACCGAACCGATTCGATCCTCCAGCGAACTGGTTCGATTTTCTATGTTGCTAATCGTCTTCTTCCTATTATTTTCTCCACTAAAACCCTCCAATGGAGGTACCTAGCCTCCTAAATTCTTAAATCAATATCTCACATCAATATATTAACATTACTGAAGCATTCTAAAATAATTTTAAACCCGAATCCCTCATCTAAATACAAGGATTCCTAATCATTCATTAATCCAAACAACACAAAATTAATTTAACCTTGACTTTCATTGATTTCTAACATCCTATTGATAATTTCATGTTCATTCCCACAGACCCGGAATTTAATTACTAATTTCATATCCATTCATCATTAATCGATCTCAATTAAAATTAGAGGTTCAATCACACTTTAAATCTTCTTCAATTGATTACCAAAGTTCACATATTTAATCTCAGATTTAGTTCTTAATTAATTATGGCGGAAATTAACTTCAAAATTGAAATCTAAAATAAGTAAATACTTTCCTTTAAGAATCTGAATCCAAAGTCTCACGTGTCTGAAGTTTTTGAAGTCGGATATTAGCCACTTCTTATCTTCTTCAAGTCCTTCTCTCCCTTTACTTCCTCTCAGGAGGAGAGCTCAGTAAAGATAGTTGGTCGGAACAGCCGAGATGATTCGCATAAATATGATTCGAGTAATCAAGCATAGAAAGGCTCAATCTAGATGTTGGAAGATAGGTTGGGAGAAATGGTGAAGGCGAAGAACCCTTTGCAATGGAGATTTATGACATGGTCTCCTTTTGTTTAAGCTATAGTGGATTTTCCTACTCTTTAGAAGTTCAAAGCTCCTGTTGTTACTCCCAAGTATGATGAGAAAACTGACCCTATTTTTCACATAGATTAGTACCAAGAAGCATCATACATTTACGCTGTCCCTGATGAGATGAGATATAGGGCATTCTCAGGTACTATAACAAGTTCTACCCAAATATTATATAATAGCCTCGGGGGAAAATTACTGAGTTTAACCAACTTATCGAGCTGTTCATTAGTAAATTTATGCTTCGGGGCCAATCTAGTAAAGAGAGAAGCTTATCTACTAATAGTGAGACAACGAGTAGGAGAAATCACTAGGGACTACATCACTCGCTTCAACAATGAGAAGTTGGAGGTGATTAATTATGAGGAGAAGACAACCATCACAGCTCTTATGAGTGCATTACTTCCCCAAGAAGCTCTATTACACTATTTTCAAAGATCCTCCCAAGATTATGAATAAATTCATGGGAAAATCAACCAAGATAACGAATGTCAATGAAGCAATGGTAGCGAAGCAGAGCTCGATCACAAAGCTTGAGGTTAAAACTAAGAAGAAGGATCAAAAAGAGCAAAAGTAGTAGGAGGAAATAAAGGATGACATGCTCAGGAAATATAATAATTACACTCCATTAAATATGGGCATTCACTAAGTTTTGGAAGAAATAAAAAATAGCAAGGAGATACGATGGCCTGATAAGTTAAGAGCGCCTGCTGGGAAGAGGGACAAGCCCAAGTACTACGAGTTTCATAAAGACCATGGACATATGACATATCATTTTATTTATCTATAGAACGAGATAGAAGCCCTTATTTATTGAGGATAACTAGGCAAGTTCATTGATCGGCAAGACGACAGAGGAGCTCGGTGAAGGTTAAAATCTCTATGCAAGCCCAGAGATCAGAAAAAGAGAACTCATGAAGATGATTAGGAAAATAATCCCGATATACTCAAGAAACCCAGGCAACCACAACATGAGGTATTTATGCTTAGTTTTGGTTCCTTTGACAGTGAGATGATTCAGGTGGAGACGCTGAAGGAGGAGATCATACTGCTGAAAAAAAATCTTACCTCAATGAGGCTCAAGCTTGTTCTTATATTTAGAGGATCAATCTAGTCGATGAAGATCGACTGAGGAAAGTCAACAGAGACAAGTTGGTGATTGTTTTTTTCCAAGAACAACCTCTTCGGAGTCCTTTATCCCTATGATGATTTCCTAGTAATCAAGTTCAGAATCCAAGACACAATTATCTACAGAGTATTGATTGATAATGGGAGATTGACAGACATCATGATCTATTCCTATTTTCAAAAATTACACTTGAAGTTTAGTCAATGGGATCCTTATCACAGGCCCCTGAACGGTTTCGCTAGTGAAAAAATATATCCCTTGGGCATAATAAAGTTGTAAGTGTTGCTCGATACCTGGCCGGTAAGTCAGACCGAGAAAGTACATTTCTTTGTGATGGATAAGAATATATAATCCACCTATAATGTTATCACGGGCAGGGTAGTATTGAAGAAATTTGAAGTTGTTCCTTCCACAGTCCATCAATACTTGAAGATCCTAACCAACTTTGGAGTAGGTGTTGTAAGGACATAATTTTATAAATGTCCGGAGTAGAATCTAGGAATCTTTTGTTTTCCCTAGATCACAGTTTATATGTCTAATACCCCTACATTCGGCACATCATCATGATCATCCACGTCAGCCTCTATCCGAATCCATGCATCCATCATCTTCACACGTGCATCATGCTACATGTGACGTGCTTCTCAGCTGTTTCCCACTACTCTACTAAGCATTATTGGTAAAATGGTTTTATTGGAGTGTTAATATTTGCATAAATATTTGGGAAATTTTTTAGAAAATGTTTTTTCGAAGTCTGAAGTATTTTTATAAAAAGAAGAAATTTTATAAGTGTAAAAGCGGAGTGCCTCGGTCGAAGAGCTCGTTCAAGCGACATTGCACTGTCGTTCGAACAAGATAGGCATGTCGTACGAAGTCATTCGAACAACATGTGTCCTTACTTCGAGAGAGATGCCTATCTCATTCGAATGAATCATCGCCTTGATTTTCGTATAAATACCTGATCACCTTCTACACGTTTTTCAAGTCTTTCTGCAATCTCGAATTCTGCGAAAATAGCCTAGAATCAGACTTCACTTTTTAAGGTTTTCTTAAGCATTTTTATTCACATAATCAATCCCATTTATATATGTGAATTATTAAACCTTCAAGAGGATCATTTACTCTTCTGAAGTACTTTGTGGAGGAGCCGTCTTCTTCTCTATAGCTGCCCACCTGGAGTTCCTGCTGGAGATTCCAGCCGACGACATCAAAATCGACACCTGCGAGTATTTTTGTGTCACACCTATTTTCATTGTAATCCGTGTAACCATTTTTACAAAATTATAGTGAAAATAAAAGATTTTGCCCCTTTGGGGGATTTTTCCTCACATGTGTGTGTTTGAATGTGCTTGCTTGATTTTATCATCTTCAATCACACCTAGATGCATGTTTAGGACTTAATTGATAAAAACAGAGTTTAATTAAATAATTTATTATTTGAATACAAGCGCACTCTTACAAATTGGTATCAGAGCCAATTCCACAATTATACTGTGTAATTTTCTGCAAAAATTTTCTAAGATATCTATTTCCTAAAAATTTGATTTAAAAAAAAAAGAGCGTGTTCTAATGGAGAAGTTATATAATAAAATGTCAGTTTTTGACGGGACAAAATATGCATACTGGAAAGACCGCATGAAATCTGCTTTAAAAGCCACTGATGAACGTGTCTGGATTTTTGTTGAACGAGGGTGGACACCTCCATCCATCACTGTTGAGAATGTAACTAGTTTAAAATCTTTGACTGCTTGGTCTGAAGAAGAATTTAAATGGGCATCTTTTAATTCTAAGGGTTTAAGTGTTATTTCTAGATCCTTCACACCTGATGAGTTTAAACGGATAATGACGTGCACCACGTCAAAAGAGGCATGGGATATTTTGCAACTTACCCATGAAGGAACTCATGCTGTGAAAGAGTCTAAACTACAAAATTTAACAACTCAATTTGAAATAATCACCATGCTTGAGTCTGAATGCTTTGATGAATTTTATGCTAGATTGTCTGATATTTTTAACACTAGCTTTAATCTTGGTGAACACATTCCTAATGCTAGAGTTGTTAAAAATATTATTAGATCACTGCCTAAGCGTTTTATCCCTAAAGTCACTGTGTTAAATTCTATTGGTAATTTAAATACGTTTAAATTGGAGGAACTTGTAGGAGACTTGCAAACGCATGAAATTGATATGTTTCCTAAATCTGTCAAGTCTAAAGATAAGGGAATTGCACTTAATGCCCAGGAGAGAAAGAGTGAGGGGTTGGCAAGAATGAGGGGAGAGTCATCTAGAAAAAGAGAGACAGATACGTCAGATTCTGAGTGCGACTTTGATTTAGATGATTTGGTCCTGTTTGCAAAAAATTTCAAGAAAATTCTCAAATTCAAGAAAAACGGTAATTTCAAAGATAAAAAGAAGTTTGAGTAAAATAAGTCTGAAAAGAAAAATGAAAAATATTTTAAAGATCCTCCTAAGAAAGAGAGTGAGAGATGCTATGAGTGTGAAGATAGAAGTCATAGATCTTTTGAGTGTGCTACTAGGCTCAACAGCGAAAAGGGAAAAGTTATCCTTAATGCTACCCTTAGTGACGACAGTAAGGTCGAGTCAGTAGACTCTGGAGACGAGTCATCGCATGAGTGTAACTTCACCGCATTCATGGCTAGTCATGTGAGCACTTCTAGTACTCCTCACGAAGATGAGGATTCTACTTCATAGGGACACCTCGATAGTGAGAGCGATGTGAGTGAGGGGGAGGATGATGCAAGTGAGAGCGAGAGTGATCTCCAACGCACCTACGCTGAGTTATATACTGAGTCATTTAAAGCTAAAGATAGTAACAAAGCGTTAGGTCTTAGGATCACCGCTTTAGAGAAAGATTTAAGACTGTTTGGAGAGAAAGAAAGTTGTTGTGAGAATGAAAAAGAGAGAAAAGACAAACTTGAGAAGATAATATGTTTTGGGTGTGATGGGACAGGGCACAAGAAATTTAAGTGTCCCACTAGACTTAGGAGAGAGGGAAAGAAAGTTGCCATGCCCGCTACCCTAAGCGATAATGAGGATGAGAATGGAGATGAAAGTGTGATCCGAAAAGCTTTTAGAAAGTTGTTTATCGAGACCATGGAAACAAAGAGGTCAAACAGGATCCTAGGTTTTCGGATTTGTGAGTTGAAGGAATAGAATGATGAGCTAAAAAGGGAAAAATGTGACTTGACCAACACGGCGTCTAGTCTGACGACACGTGTATCCCATCTCGAGGATGATCTCAAACAAGCACGGGAGGTCCAAGTCTCATTAGAGAATGCATCTGAGAAGGTTGATAAGATGGTTCTTTATACCGTTTTGAATGAGGTTGGAAATGGTAATGACAGTGCATTCACTACTTTTAATGCACCCGAGCCTACATCCACTTTGGTGAGTGAGTCTCATGGGTGCCCGTCTAGGAAAGCTCATCCCAAAATTCTTGATAAATTAATTCCCAGACCGGTGTAATACCCCGTATTTTTATAGCTTTTAAATTATGGGATTTATTAAATTTAATTGAGATAAATTAATTTAATTTTAATCCGGAATGTTGCTTTAAATATTTACAAGCGTGACGAGAGTTAGTAATTATTGGAAATTTGTTATTTGTTGCATATTACTGGATGAGTATAGTAATATATGAGATTTATTTTTATAATATTGTCACGTGTGAATAAAATGACAATTGTGGAAATTTAAGTCGGAACGTGCATGTGTCGTGTCATGACTAAATGTGAATTAATAAAAAGTGAATATTTTATAAGTCATTCGTATGGTCGTTTTGAGTGTGCCAACGTGTCCGGAAGGGTCGAGATAGTCAGAAAAGTGTACCCGGGGGTTTAGTTTGGGTCTCGGGGCATTTTTAGGCCTAATTGATACACCGGGAGGGCGTTTTGGACATTTCACCTTTTGGGGTAATTAAACCCACGAAACTCTAAACACAAGTGACGGCCATAGGAGAGGAAGGAGGGAGCTCTCAAGCAATTTCAAGGCCCAAAACTCAACGGTTTGCGCCGCCGCCATCACCAACGCGTAGATCGCGAGACGAGGAACGCAACCATACCAAAATCTGCCGTAAATCAGAATAACAAAAATCCCAGGCAAGTGTTTTTCTTGCTATTT
Organism: Sambucus nigra; assembly: GCA_949130495.1. Lineage (NCBI taxonomy): Eukaryota > Viridiplantae > Streptophyta > Magnoliopsida > Dipsacales > Adoxaceae > Sambucus > Sambucus nigra. The sequence goes on from OX422216.1 coordinate 599,955,009, forward strand.
TCGTTGGTGCAATTTCCATATTAGTTTAGGAATGATTAGGGATGAAATATATGGAAGAAAATTCAAATTTTGATAGGAATTTGCATGTAGTAAAGACTTAAACCTTATTCTGGAAATCTTTTGTGATGTAGAAGAATAACCCACGAAATTTTGATGATGTATTAGAAGGAAATTCTGGTAAAAACATATTAGAACCATGATTTAAGAAAACTCTAGGGTTCTTGATGGTTAGATAAGATTTTGGGTTGATTATCCATGTTTAATGATAGAAATACACATGCTTTACGTTGAAAACATCTGGTATAATGTTATAATGTTAGTAGTAGAATTTTTGGGACGTTTGGAGTTGAAAAATATGGATTTGGATGAAGATAGATGGTAGAACCCGTAACTGCAATTCTGCAGAAATCAAAATACCTGCTTGATCGATCGATCGAGCATAGAGCTTCGATCGATCGAAGGTTCGATCGATCGAGTCCCAGACCTCGATCGATCGACCCCTCCTGGCAGACTCCTATTTCCCTTGTTTAATTAGTTAAATTAAATTTATCGTGAAATAATTCTTGGGTATTCTTAATAAAATGTTTTGGGAGATAGGAAAGACCAGTAGGACATATGAATAAGTGTTGGGAACTTTATTATAAGATGAGAATTTTGTTTTTGGGATAATTATATAATGAACGATGAAACTACGTATTTCAAGTGAGAGATTATGGCGAATAGCTACGATAGTGAATAGAGGTATACCTACTGAATTTTCTACTTGGAAGGATAGAGTCCACGAGTGTCACGTAATAAGTGAGAAAACCCTTCGAGTTAAGGTTAGAGATGAAACCTTATACGTAATACTAATAATGTGAAATTAAGGATAAATGTTGTAATTATGGGTGACGAGAGGAACCCATATTAATATGATAAAAGTGGTAAATTTATATGATTGTGTGTACATATATTATATACATGTGAAAAACATACCGCGCTACTTGCTATCCTTGAGGTTACCGCGCTGGGACAGTCTTATCTCGATGGGACCTTTATGGGGGATATTGACTTGTACCCTAGAAGATAGATATCCTTGGTACAGGCTATCGAATTGATAGTTTAGACGGTCCTAAGAGACACGAGTATGTGCCATCCTCTTAGAGAATTGGAATCTATGCTTCGCCTCGATATTGTTTGTGTACGTGTTAATACAGTTCGAGAGTGATTCCGAATTTGTATTCCCCTTGATATGAGTGGTATGGGGTTTGGATAGTAGAAGTATGCAAGCACCATAGTTTTATTTGGGGTGCTGTTATTTTATATATATTATACGTGTAAGGACATTTTTGTCCATTATCAATGTATTATGTCACACGCCGTTACACCCGTTGAAGAAATTCAGATTCAAGATTCAACGAATCCGAATATCAAAAGAAGTAGAGGAATCATAGTCTGACAGTCGGACCGATCCGCTGAAACAAAAGAACCGATCCGGCTAACCGGACCGATCCGCCTAAAGACCCGGACCGATCCGCTTGTTTATCAGAACGCCAGTATACCCCGGACCGCAAGCGAACCGATGAAGCCTGGAAGCGAACCGATCCGATCATCAACGAACCGATCCGCCTCAGAATAAAAGAATCGATCCGGTCAAATAGGACCGATCCGCCTCAGACCCAGACCGGTCCGCCTGGGATAAACTCAAACAGATCGTGTTCAGATCGTGTTCAGTTTTTCAAGGCCCGATCCTTCTTATTTAATCCAACTATGGGAAGTGGTTTTTTTCTAGAGAAGACTTCCACACGATTTTCTGAGTTCTAAAAACTCTAAAGTCTTCATGGTATTTGAGTCCATTGATTCATACCCTTGATTCACACAAATTCCATACCTTCGTGAATCACCTTTTGGCAACCCAAGAATGCACTTTTGTTGTTCAACCCTTATGGAGGAGACCGTTCTTCTTCTCCATTGCAACCCTACTGGACAGGGATATCTCCAGCCGCTGACTACAGAATCCGATACCTGAGGGTAATTCTTAGTCACTTGTATTTTCATTGTAATCCGATTGTAAGCCGTTTTCTTACAAATTATAGTGAAAATAAATGGTTTTGCCCCTTTGGGGGATTTTTCCTCAATTGCATGTGTTTGAATTTTCTTACTTAGATTATCATCTTATTTAATCACATACTGTTGCATGTTTAGGGTTTGTTTTGGGTTAAAAGGGTTTAATATATAATTTGCTCATTTGAACGCAAGCACATACGTTCTCAAATTGGTATCAGAGCAAGTTACGCTAATCTATCGCGTATTCCTATTTTCCGCAAAATTTTTCTAAGATATATATTTTTTGATAAAATATATTTTTGAAAAAGTGCGTGTTCAAATGGAGAAATTATATAATAAAATGCCTGTTTTTGATGGGACAAATTATGCTTATTGGAAAGCCCGAATGAAGTCGGCTTTAAAAGCCATTGATGAACGTGTCTGGATTTTAATAGAAAGAGGGTGGACCCCTCCCTCCGTGACTGTTGATAATGTGATTAGTTTGAAACCTGACACTTCTTGGACTGATGAAGAATTTAAATGGTCATCTTTTAATTCTAAGGGTCTAAGTGCTATTTCTGGGTCTGTCACACCTGATGAGTTCAAACGCATAATGATGTGCACCACGTCAAAAGAGGCATGGGATGTTTTACAACTCACCTATGAAGGAACTAATGTTGTGAAAGAATCTAAGTTCCAAAATTTGACAACTCAATTTGAAACCATCACCATGCATGAATCTGAATGCTTTGATGAATTTTATGCTAGACTTTCTGACATTGTGAATACTAGCTTTAATCTTGGTGAACATATTCCTAATGCTAGAGTTGTTAAAACGATTCTTCATTCTTTACCTAAGCGTTTTATCCCTAAAGTCACTGTGCTAAATTCTATGGGTAATTTAAATACGCTAAAATTGGAAGAACTTGTAGGAGATTTGCAAACTTATGAAATTGAAATGTTCCCTAAAACTGCTAAATCTAAAGATAAGGGAATTGCACTAAAAGCCCAAGAGAGAAGGAGTGAGGGGTCGGTTAGAAAAAGGGTAGAATCGTTTAGAAAGAGAGAGACTGACACGTCAGATTCTGAGTGTGATTTTGACCTAGATGATTTAGCTCTTTTTGCAAAAAATTTCAAGAGAATTCTCAAATTTAAGAAAAATGGCAATTTTAAAGATAAAAAGAAATTTGAGAAAAATAAGTTTGAAAAGAAAAATGAAAAAGACTCCAAAAATCATCCTAAGAAAGAAAGTGAGAGATGCTTTGAGTGCGATGGTAGGGGTCATAGAGCCTTTGAGTGTGCCAATCGTTTGAATAGAGAGAAAGGGAAAGTTGTCCTTAATGCTACCCTTAGTGACGACAGTGAGGTCGAGACGGTGGATTCAGGAGATGAGTCATCGCATGAGTGTAACTTCACCCCATTCATGGCAGTCAAGTGAGCACTCCTAGTTCTCTTAACGACGATGAAGATGATGCCTCACAGGGACACCTCGACAGTGAGATCGATGAGAGTGAGGGGGAGGATGACTCAAGTGAGAGCGAGAGTGATATTCAACGCGCCTACAATGAGTTATATTCTGAGTCGTTTAAAACTAAAAAAACATAACAAAGCGCTAGTTCTTAAGATCACCGGATTAGAGGAAGATTTAAGAAAGGCGAGAGAAAGAGAGTCCTCCACCGTCACCGCTCTGAGAGAGAGAGAATCTGCATGTGTCGAGAAAGAGATTCTGAGAAAGAGAGGGGGGACTTGACTAAACAAGTGGCTAGTCTTACGAGTCAGCTCCATTCCTCCGTGGAGACTCGGAAGAAACTTGAAGCCCTTGTTGCCCAGCTGACTCATGATCTTGAGAAAGCACGGGAAGTCAAGGTACAAATCGAGGACAGATCTGGGAAGATGGGAAAGATGCTCCTCGGCCCCGCTTTAGGTTTTGGTGATCGGTAAGGAATTGGATATGATGGTGCCTCCACGTCACAAATTGCACCTGGACCAGTTCCTGAGTTTACTACCACTCCTTATGGTCACCGACAAAAACCTCGAAGGAGAGTTCGACCAAGAAAGGAAAACCAAGGTCCGCCTTTGACTGTACTCTTTTGTACTTATTGCAAAATAAAAGGCCACCTTAGGGAGTCTTGCTATAGCATGGGTCGGACACGACGTACTATTGCTCCACTACGACGTACTGATGAGTTTTCTAGTCTGAGAGGGCGAGTTGAGTTCTTAGCTGCCACGACTCAGAGTTTAATGGAAGAATTCTGACGGATGTCTTTGCCGTTAGTGAATGCTTCTCACATTCCAGCTAAAACCAACAACAACAAAGTCAAACAAAAGGTCATACCTGTTTGGGTACCTAAGAAAGATAAAAAGGCCTTCGTTGTTCATGTTGCTCTCAAAGCACATAATACCTCACAGTGGTATTTTGATAGTGGGTGCTCCAGACACATGATAGGTGATGCCTCATTTTTTACGACTCTTGAGGACTATCACGATGGCAGAGTTACCTTTGGAGATGGGAGCAAGTATAGCATTATAGGACATGAAACTGTCGAGTTACCTGGATTTCCTAAGCTAGAAAATGTTTTGTACGTCAAAGGTTTGAAAGCAAACCTTCTCAGCATTAGCCAGCTGTGCGACACTGACTTTGCAGTAAAGTTTGACCGGGACGCGTGTAATGTCTATAATCAAGCCGGTAAACTTTTGATGCAAGGGGTGAGGACCAAGGATAATTGTTATGGGACTGAGCCCACATCCGCACTTGTCTGCAACAGCGCCACGATCACTCCTATGGATCTGTGGCACCAACGTCTAGGTCACGTGAACGTTAGAGATCTTAATCGATTAGCTAAAAAGGACCTAGTACGTGGCTTACCATCTCTTGGAAAGTCAACTTCGACCGTTTGTGGACCCTATCAGTTGGGAAAACAAATTCGTAGTCCTCATAGGAAGTTGCATTCCATTACCACCTCGCGTGTTCTTGAGTTGATTCACATGGATCTTATGGATCCCACTCGTACTGAGAGTCTAGGTGGTAAGAGGTACATCCTCATGATGGTAGATGATTTCTCCAGGTACTCCATTGTAGGTTTGCTGAGAGAGAAATCCGATGCTGTAGAATTTTTAACGACCAAGTGCCGTGTCTTGTAAAATCAACACGGTGTCACTATTAACAGGATGCGTAGTGACAATGGCACTGAATTCACAAAAGCAAAGGTTGACCTTTACTGTGATAGCCTCGGGATCAAACATGAGTTTTCTGCTGTGAGAACTCCTTAGAAAAATAGGATTGTTGAGAGAAAGAATAGAACGATCCAAGAGATGGCTAGATCTATGCTTCTAGGTCATAAAACTTCTAGGAGATTTTGGGCAGAGGCAGTGTCTACTGCATGCCACACGGTGAATAGGGTGTATTTACGTCCACACACACTTCATACTCCTTATGAGTTGTGGACTGGAAAGAAGCCCAACCTGGCATATTTTCGTGTTTTTGGGAGTAAATGCTATATCCTACGGGATAGAGAGCAATTAGGAAAGTTTGACTCCCGGAGCGACGAGGGAATATTTCTAGGATATTCATCGACTAGCAGAGCGTACCGGGTTTTTTAACCTGAAGAGCTCTAAGGTTATGGAATCAGTAAACGTCACCGTGCAAGATGATGAACCTTTTACGGTTATTGATCCTAACCTTCAATGTGAGGATGAGGATTGTTCCGACAGTGATTTACCTATTCCTCTCTCACACTCTGTGGACCCTACTCATGTGTTAGGGGACACACCTTCTTGGGTTCGTAAGAGTCATGACCCGTCTGCCATTATTGGCGATCCCACTCTAGGGGTCAAGACTCGTGCTCAGCTAGAGAACGTTGTTAGCCATCTTTGCTACACGTCCAAAGTCGAGGCCAAGAACCATAAAGAAGCACTCAAGGATGAACACTGGATATCTGCTATGCAGGATGAGTTGCTTCAGTTTAAAAAGAATAATGTGTGGGAATTAGTCCCCCGACCTAGCGAGACTAATGTCATAGGTACCCGGTGGATTTTCAAGAACAAAATGGATGAAAATGGTACCATAATCATAAATAAGACGAGGTTGGTCGCTCAAGGATACACATAGATAGAGGGTGTAGACTTTGGGGAAACATTTGCTCCTGTTGCGAGGCTTGAGTCCGTCCGTCTTCTGCTCGCCATCGCATGTCATCAGCGCTTCAAGGTATATCAGATGGATGTTAAGAGTGCCTTTCTGAATGGAATTCTACAGGAGGAGGTTTATGTGGAATAACCAAAAGGGTTTGAAGACCCTCAGCACCCAGAGCACGTCTACTATCTTAGAAAAGCCTTGTATGGTTTGAAGCAAGCACCCCGTGCTTGGTATGAGAGGCTTACTTCCTATCTCTTAGCTCGTGGCTTCAAGAGAGGGGGAGTAGATATGACGTTGTTCGTCAGGAGAGATGACGGTGCTATTTTGGTTACCCGGGTCTATGTGGACGACATAGTCTTTGGATCCACATGCTCCCAGCATGCTCACCACTTTGAGGAGGAGATGAAAAGTGAGTTTGAGATGAGCATGGTTAGTGAGCTTACATTCTTCCTTGGTCTCCAGGTTCGTCAGCTAGAGGATGGGATGTTCAACTCCCAATCCAAGTATGCTAGAGACCTAGTGAAGAAATTTGGCTTAGACTCCGCTAAGCATGCACGTACACCTATGAGTACCACTACCAAGCTTAGTAAGGACACTTCAGGCAAGGACATAGAGCAAACCTTATATCGGAGTATGATAGGTAGTCTTCTCTATTTCAATGCCAGTCGTCCCGACATCGCCTTTAGTGTTGGAGTCTGTGCACGATATCAGGCGTCCCCGAAAGAGTCACATTTACTTGCTCTAAAACGTATTATTAAATACGTGAGTGTGACTCTCTCATACGGGATTTGGTATTCCTTTGATACCGATGACCGTTTGTCCGCCTATTCGGATGCCGATTGGGCTGGGGATGTAGATGGTTGTAGGAGAACTTCTGGTGGGTGTTTCTATTTTGGTTCTGCTCTTGTCTCCTGGCTGAGTAAGAAGCAAAATTCCATCTCTTTGTCCACTGCGGAGGCTGAGTACATAGCCGCCGAAAGTTGTTGCACACAACTCTTGTGGATGAAGCAAATGTTGGAGGATTATGGGATTTCACAAGACACCATGATCATTTCTTGTGATAATACGAGCGCGATACACATATCCCGTAATCCCGTCCAGCATTCGCGCACAAAACGCATCAGGATACGTGAGCACTTTATTCGTCAGTTAGTTGAGGAGAACATTGTATCCCTGAGTTTTGTTCCCACCAACCGTCAGTTAGCCGACATTTTCATGAAACCTTTAGATGCCCTTAGATTTGAGAGTCTTAGGAAGTCTTTGGGGATTTGCACAGTTGACTGAGGGGTTGGTCTATGTCTAGAATATGATGCTTTCTCATGTTCATATCATATGCTTCCTATTGCTAGTCTGTTTTATATGTACCATTGCTTCATTGTATAGCTTTTCTTTATTCTTTTTACTGTTTATATTGCTTTTGAAAAAATACAAAAAGATTTTCCTTTTAGAAAACTTTAAGAAAAGCACAAAAAGATTTTATTTTGATAAAAGTTTTGAAAAAATCCAAAAAAGATTTCTGTTTTTTGCTTCTTTTATGGATGAGAATTCACGATAGCCAAGTCACAACTTCATTCCATGTATTCATGTGACTGTTTGATAGAGATTTGAGACGCTACATCATTTCATCCATGTGATTTACTTATTCTGGAGTCTTTGAGATGTAATTAGTGATATCTTCCTACATGTTTGACTCCTATATCCTTTATTGCACACATGCACGACTATATTTGATTATTGCACTTGTCTATCTCATATTGGCTTGAGTGTTTCTATCTCAATTCTGTCTATACAATGTACAATATGCGATAAAACTTGAAAAGATTGGAGTGCATGTAAAAACCGTTTTGGTGAGACTGTGTGTTTTTGTATAATGAGGAGGGACTGCGAAAGGTAATCATCTATCCTTTGCGCAAAAGCCACAGTTAAAAACGACCTAAAAAATGGAGGAATTTTTATATCCGAGGTCCAAAGAGGTTAAAAGAGCCCAAAAAAATTTAAAGGCAATAAAAAGCAATTCATGCCAAATATGGGCCACTTAGGTTTCACCATCAATTCTCCAAAGTTTGAGAATTTAGAAATGCCTCTATTCAAAATTATATCTGAGGGAGTTTGGTTGGAGAATCTTTAAACGGGTTTACACTTCCTTGAAAGTCCTGAAAAAGCATAAAATCATTTTGGACTTTATTGGTGTGAAAATCACTTTGAGCTTTGATTTGTTGATTTGATTGAGTCAATACCTTATATTGTCATTATTTTACACCAAAGGAAGTATTAGAGTTCATTCGCTAGGAATATCCAATATTCATCGTGCACATATGTCATGTTTGTATGCATTGATTTTCCTATCGAATTTGATCACACCACTTCATTTACGCTATCATCAACTTGGTTGCTTTGTGCTCATTCATGGTGTGATTTTATCCGAGTGACACCCCGCACTTGCTTATTTGATATATTTCTCTCATTTGTTTATTTGGGGACATCATAAAAAGGGGGAGAAAGAATTATCTTATTATGGAGGAGTTTTGAAAGTTTGAGAGTTTGCTCATAAATTGGTATATATGTTCTCATTTCAAACTCGATATGTCACTTGGTATTTTTCTTTGTCTCATGTGTGTAGGTACTACATGGATTATCATTTATTATTGAATTGCACACCCTGATGAGAAAAGCATTGAGATTCCTGCAGAATTGAAGAGCAACCGTTTTAGTCTTATTCAATTGTATATTTCCAGTTTTGGGTTCATGGAAGGGTAGATTTGTATAGGCATTTTTAGTTGTTTTGATAATTCGGAAGTTCGTTTTTATGTTTGTACCGGCATAGACATAGGGGGAGATTTGTAAGGACATTTTTGTCCATTATCAATGTATTATGTCACACGCCGTTACACCCGTTGAAGAAATTCAGATTCAAGATTCAACGAATCCGAATATCAAAAGAAGTAGAGGAATCATAGTCTGACAGTCGGACCGATCCGCTGAAACAAAAGAACCGATCCGGCTAACCGGACCAATCCGCCTAAAGACCCGGATCGATCCGTTTGTTTATCAGAAGGCCAGTATACCCCGGACTGCAAGCGAACCGATGAAGCCTGTAAGCGAACCGATCCGATCATCAACGGACCGATCCGCCTCAGAATAAAAGAACCGATCCTGTCAAATCGGACCGATCCGCCTCAGACCCAGACCGATCCATCTGGGATAAACTCAAACAGATCGTGTTCAGATCGTGTTCAGTTTTTCAAGGCCCGAGCCTTCTTATTTAATCCCACTACGGGAAGTGGTTTTTTTTAGAGAAGAGTTCCACACGATTTTTTGAGTTCTAAAAACTCTAAAGTCTTCATGGTATTTGAGTCCATTGATTCATACCCTTGAGTCACACAAATTCCATACCTTCGTGAATCACCTTTTGGCAACCCAAGAACGCACTTTTGCTGTTCAACCCTTGTGGAGGAGACCGTTCTTCTTCTCCATTGCAGCCCTACTAGACAGGGATATCTCCAGCCGCTGACTACAGAATCCGATACCTGAGGGTAATTCTTAGTCACTTGTATTTTCATTGTAATCCGATTGTAAGCCGTTTTCTTACAAATTATAGTGAAAATAAATGGTTTTTCCCCTTTGGGGGATTTTTCCTCAATTGCATGTGTTTGTATGTTCTTGCTTAGATTATCATCTTATTCAATCACATACTGTTGCATGTTTAGGGTTTGTTTTGGGTTAAAAGGGTTTAATATATAATTTTCTCATTTGAACGCAAGCACATACGTTCTCAATAGTTAATATATATATGAGATTTGGAAATTTGAAACTGCCTACTGTGATTTGGTAAGTAGGACATGGTTGATGACTCAAATAGTAAATACATGTTTTGGGAAAGTATAATATGACACTGGGAAACTTTATAAATTAATAAAGCTAAAACGAGAGTTGTGCTGCTAATTGGAAGTATTCTTTTTAAACAATGATATTGTTCGGTTTTGAAATCTTATGAGTAAGTTAAGATAAGCTAAATTATTGGGAAGGTTAGTATGATAAAATGATAAGCTAAACCGTTGGGAAGGTTAGTACGATAGACGTGCACATTAGAAGAGAGGTGAGAATTTCTCAAGAGAGTGTCGCTCTAATATGTTGTTGCATTGGCCTGTATCAATTTAAATACTTGCTAAACAAATTTTAAATCATACACACGATCAGGCTCTGACCCGTTTCTTTTTCTCCCTCTCTCTTGTATATATATGTATATATTTCAGGTGCCCAGTCACAGGGGCGTCTTGCTTAGGATCCCTTGAAAGGAACGTGCTGCAGCTTAGGTGGGATTTGCAGGTCACTTGCGTAGACGGCTTCCTTTATTGACTCCACTTCTAGCATTCTCATTTATTGGGCATATGTCGCCCTTTCCATTATTTCATTGTTATTGGGACATTTGCATTTCAGTTATTTCTAGTATTGTCACTATGGGATTTATTCAGTTTGAATTGTGTTACTTTATATTTCGCATGTTGACATTCGATTGACGAATGTTTTAAATTAATTGGATTGTGTTCCAGTTTTATTGTGGTGTGATTCTTAATTGTTGAAATGTTGTTAATAAATAAATAAATAATTTTCTTTAAATAAAAATTTGGAAAGTAATGTTTAAATATGGTTTTGACACTTAGCTTAATTATTTAGGGTGTTAAATTGGAAAGTTTACTTTTACGACAGTGATGCTAAGAATGAACCAAACTGTTAACCTTGATTTAAATTTAATAAAGGAGTGATCGCCCGGTATTTAATTAGGCGGGGTGTCACAACCGATTTATGTTTGCTCCCACTGCAAGAAGCGAGGACATCTTAGGGAGTTTTGTTCTAAGTTGTGTTTTGTGCCATATCATGCCACTTCACATGTCCCCGCACATGCACCCATTCGTGATAATTTTCTTGCACATAATGATAGAGAGTCCGCACATATTCGCAAGCAAGTGAAGTTTTTTATCAAGACCACACATGATCTTATAGAGTTGGTGCAAAAGATGTCACCATCTTTGGAAAACTCCATCATTCTTCCCGATTGAGGTCTTGACATTTCTGCTAGAATATGGTGATTTTCATGATGTCTCTTTTGCCTATTGCTATCATGTACCATTAATTTGTTTTAGTTTATGATTTTTATTTTTTTTTTGAAAAATCCAAAAATATTTTCTTTTTATAAAATTTTTAGAAAAGCACAAAAGGATTTTTGTATTTTATTTTCACCTTTTATGGATGAGCATTTAAGATAGTCGAATCACAAATTTCATTCCATTTATCCACGTGACTGTTTGATAGTGATTTGAGATGCTATAACACCCTGACTAATTAAATACCGGGTAGCTACTCCTTTATTAAATTAATACAAAATGCCAAGTTGGTTCAGTTAATAGCATCACTGTCGAAAACATTTTAATAATTACTAACCACCTAGTATTTAAAAAGTAAGTTGCCAAATTTTAAGTTAAGTCTGGATAACATGCAATAAAAGAATAATGGAAGAGTCAACATAATCCATTCACCATACGAAGTAATGAAATAACCAACAATAATAATAAGAAATCCGGAGGAAAACTCCTCACAACAATCCCAACAAATGAAAATAATACTACAAGTCTGAATCCTGAATAATTACATGCCAACAGTCTGAATAACTGAAATAAATGAAATGTCTCTAAAAGGAATGGGAGACATGCCCTACAACTGATAACTGCTGAATATCGAGTCAAAGTAGATGAAGCATCTACAAGTAAAGTCCTATAACTTCCACAAACAGCTACAGCTCGTCACCTGAATGAGGATCCTAAGCATGGTGTCCTTGTGGCTGGGCACCTAAAATGGTTTTTACAAAAATAGATTTGAAAGCAAATGGGTCAGAGCCCGAAAGTGGAAAACATTTTGAAAACAACAAGTGTTTTAATAACATTAAAACATTAAATGCAAAATACATGTTAGGACGTGCACTCACATGGAATTCTCACCTCTCGACTACATGTGCACTCCTAACGTACCATATCCATCTAAATGGCATACATATCTAACCAAATCGTAATAAGTCCTACCCCTTACTACTCGATTCCCATATCTCATTCTAACGTTAGCAAATAAATAGAGGGCTTTACTTAAACTCAGATTCTCAATTAGGATTACTATTCACTATCGGTTAAACCGTTATGTCTTCTCAAAACATTACCACAATATTATTCACAATAGCAACATGAAAGTTCCCATTAATAAAGTGTATATGATTCACGCCATAAATATACAATACAAGCACCCCGAGACTAAGCTGCGGTGCACACATACTCTGCTATCCATCCCGGTACATCACGTACATAAGGATCACATATTCCGAATCTTTCAGGAATAGTTCTCAGATAACAACATCACAAATAATGGAGGCGAACACAGTCACATCATATGGGTCACGCACATACCTGCGCTCCCACGATCAGCAGACTTATTAACATCCCAATAAGTCCTTCTCTGACCTATGTTCATCGAGGTAACCAATCTAAATTCGGGAAACACAAGGATTAGAGGGCCCTAAGCGAACGCAAACCTCTCGTGATAGCAAGTATGGTAGGTATGTCATACATATAAAATCAATACATATACTAAGTATGCAAACGTCCTAGTAATCATCATAATATGATGGTGGTACACCTCTCATTCTCGTACCGACATATAATACTACACAATTTATATATTCCCGGTCAATATAAGAAGCTAGGCCGTCAATAGTTCTCGCATCGTAATAGACACTCACGTCCTACTCATATTTTCCTTTAGGTTCAAACTACACTTATAGGTTTGACTCCTAATTATATCCCGAACATCCCAAATATATCAATTAATCATCAAGGAAAAGCTATCTCTACCTATACACAAGGTTACGGGGCACTCAGGATCAAAACAGGCTAAAAAGCCTAAACTCTCAACTCGTTCGAAGTCTCGTTCGAACGAGGCTGTTCGAACGAGAGTTCGTTCGAACGAACTGGGCTATCTAATGAGATCTCGTTCGAATGAGATTATCGAACGAACTTCACCCTCGTTAGAAGTCAAAGGTCAACTCGTTAGAAGCTCGTTCGAACGACCTGGGTAGGTCTTCTAACGAGTGGCCAGTTTCGAGCCCAGAAATCCTTATTTCGTTTTTCCCAATTTTCTTCACTCTTAATCTCACATAAAAATAGACCTAACATCATTTTAAGGTTCATGATTCGTACTAAACACTCATAGGTCATAATCAAACATTTATATAGGGCTAACTCATCTTAAACCTCATCAAATCTTCAAATCTCTTCATTTATCCCTAAATTATATGAACATGAACCCTAACATTTGTAAATCATCATTGAACCTACTATAATCCGTTTTTGTTTCATCCAAGATATTATTAACATCAGAATAATCGCCTACATATAATTCTACATGCAATTCCTCCTCAATATGTAAGAATCTATTTCCAATTTAATGGGTTTTTCATTAACTCCCAAGAACAATCAGATTTTTATCAATTCCTACACATGGAAGAAACATTCTCTGAAATTAATTGGAATTAAACCACTTGCCTTATTTGAATCTCTGATTTTGATGACGGATTGATGGAGTATTCTCTCTCTCTCTCTGCAGAATTCCTCTATCTCTCTCAACAAGCCTTTTCTTCTACAAAGTTAATGGTGGCTAGGGTTTGTGCTTTAGGAACTCTTTGGAACCACTTTCAATAACCTACGTAGTCTATTTGATTATTAGTGGGCTTAGTGGGTTATTGCCAAATTAGATATTAATTCCCAATTTTCGTAGGTTTTAATTCCCAAAAATCCAAAATTATCAAACTACCCCTATACGTTGCCGGTATGGCCTAAAAATGCCCCGGGACCCAAACCAAACCCCCGGCTAGTGTTTTCTGACTATTTCGACCCTTCCGGACGCGTTGGCGCACTCAAAACGACCATACGGTGAATAGAAATAAAATTCACTTTTTAATTTACATAATTATATTCCTGACGCGACTGTCACACGCGTCTTCACAAGATTTCCAAATTGCCGTATTTCAATCTCACGAAAAATTTCATAATTCAATAATCATATATGCACATATAATCAAATACCAACTCGCATCTCGTTAGTATTTTAATCCGGATTAATTTCCAATTAATACACATTTAATTTAATTAATCCCATAAAATAAATATCACAAAAATACGGGGTATTAAAGATGCTACATCATTGCATCCATGTGCCTTACATTGTTTAGAGTCTTTGAGATGTGATTAGTGATATCTTTCTACATGTTTGGCTCCATATCTCCTTTATTGCACACATGCACGATTTTATTTGATTATTGTACTTGTCTATCGCATATTGGCTTGAGTGTTTCCATCTCAATTATGTCTATACAAAGTACCATATGCGATAAAACTTGACAAGATTGGAATGCATGTAAAAACTGTTTGGTGAGACTGTGTGTTTATTTGAAATTGGGTAAGGGCTGCGAAAGGTTCATTTATCCTTGGCGAATACTAATCCACCGTTTTATCGGACCTACAAAATTGAGGAATTTTATTATCCGGGGTCCAAAGAGGTTAAAAGAGCCCGAAAAACATTTAAAGTCAATAAAAAGAACTTCATGCCAAATATGGGCCATTTAGGTTTCACCATCAATTCTCTAATGTTTGAGAATTTAGATCACCTTTATTCAAAATATAAATCTGAGGGAGTTTGGTTGGAGAATTTAAACGGTTTTGCACTTGCTTGAAAGTCCTGAAAAAGCATTAAATCGTTTTGGACGTTATTGGTGTGGAAATCATTGTAAGCTTTGATTTGTTTATTGGATTAAGGCAGTGTCTCATATTTCCATCTTTTTACACCGAAGGAAGATGATGAGTTTATTCGTTAGGAGTATCCGATATTTATCGGGCACATATGTCATGTTTGTATGCATTGATTTTCCTATCGAATTTTACCACACCCCCGCATTTACGCTATCATCGACTTGGTTATTTTTGTGTTTGTTCATGGTGTGATTCTTTGTTGTATATTTTGTGAGAAAAATTTTGAAAAATTCAAAAAATAGATTCTTTTTACCATGTGACATTTTCCATATTTATGCTTCTCATATCTATCTATTTTGGGGGAGATTTATTTGGTTGATTTATCAATGATTCTGTTAAGATTAATTGATCTTTGATTTTAGCATATCATTATATTTCAAATTGTTACTTTTCACGGATATTTGCTTTATCTCATGTGTGTAGGTACAAAGTTGATTTATTGGATTGCACACCCTGATGAGAAAAGCTTTGGGAATTTCTGAAGAGCTGAAGATTTGAAGATACTGAAGTTTGATTGAATACATGTCATGTAGTATTCTCACTTTGAGGGTTTAATGGGAATATTATATTTTATGTCATTTGTTTTAGGGAGACTGCATAATTTGGTGTTTTACGTATGTACCGGCATAGACATAGGGGGAGATTTGTAAGGACATAATTTTATAAATGTACGGGGTAGAATCTAGAAATTTTCTGTTTTCCCTAGATCACAGTTTATATATGAGATACCACTACATTCGACACGTCATCACGATCATCCACGACGGACTCTATCCAAATACGTGCATCCATCATCTTCACACGTGCATCATGCTACATGTGACGTGCTGCTCAGCTGTTTCCCACTACTCCACTACGCATTATTGGTAAAATCGTTTTATTAGAGTGTTAATATTTGCATCAATATTTAGGAAATTTTTCAAAAAAGGTTTTTTCGAAGTCTGAAGTACTTTTTTAAAAAGCAGAATTTTTTGTAAGTGTAGAAGCAGAAGCCTCGGTCGAAGAGCTCGTTCAAGCGATATTGCACTGTCGGTCGAACGAGATAGGCATGTCGCACAAAGTCATTCGAATGACACATGTCTTTCGTTCGAGTGAGATGCCTATCTCGTTCGAACGAGCCACCACCTCGATTTTTGTATAAATACCTTATCACCTTCTACACATTTTTCAAGTCTTTCTACAATCTCGAATTCTGCGAAAACAGCCCAGAATCAGACTTCTCTTTTTAAGGTTTTCTTAAGCCTTTTTATTCACATAATCTCTCCTATTTATATATGTGAATTGTTAAACCTTCAAGAGGATCATTTACTCTTCTGGAGTACTTTGTGGAGGAGTCGTCTTCTTCTCTACTGCTGCCCACCTGAAGTTCCTGCGGGAGATTCCAGCCGACGACATCAGAACCGACACCTGCGAGTATTTTTGTGTCACACCTATTTTCATTGTAATCCGTGTAACCGTTTTTATAAAATTATAGTTAAAATAAAAGCTTTTGCCCCTTTGGAGGATTTTTCCTCACATGTGTATGTTTTAATGTTCTTGCTTGATTTTATCATCTTCAATCACACCTAGATGAATGTTTAGGACTTAATTGATAAAAACTGAGTTTAATTAAATAATTTCTTTATATGAACACAAGCGAACTCTTACAGGTGTTGTAAAGGGTGATCAGAAGGTAGCTAGGGAATGTTATTACTCAGCTGCCGAACAAGAAGATTTGAAAGAACTGAAAAAGAAAACCACTACTTACCTACATATCCCAATAGTGAATCTGAGGTTGAAACCTTTGATTCAAGAAAGGAAACATAGATGATTAAAGGCCAGATTATGGAAGCTACTGAGAGCATCATACTAGATGAGGATAATACAGAAAGGACTACTCTGATCGGCTCGACACGGGATCCTGTTCTTAAATAGGAACTAGTGACATTCCTAAGGCAGAGAAAGAACGTGTTTGCATGGAGTCATGAGGATATGCTTGGGATTGATCCCAATTTCTTCTGTCACGAGCTCAATATCAACAAGGATGCCAAGCCGATCAAGCAGAGACGTAGAATGTTAAGTCCCGAAAAGAATCAAGCCATCCAGGAGGAGGTCGAGAAGCTCCAAAAAGCTTCTTTCATTGAAGATGTGAAGTGCCCAAATTGGTTGTCCAATGTTATTATAGTAAAAAAGAAAAATGACAAGTGGAGAATGTGCGTATATTTCATAGATTTGAATAAATCTTGCCCAAAGGATCGCTTTCCTTTACCCGGGATTGATCAGCTGATGGATGCTACATCGGGTCACGAATTGTTAAGCTTTATATATTCCTACTCTGGTTATAACCAAATAAAAATAAAACCTGAAGACAGGGAATCTACAACTTTCATTACTCCCCGAGGGACTTATTGTTATAATGTGATGCCTTTTGGACTTAAAAATGCAGGTGCAACATATCAAGGGATGGTGAACAAAGTCTTCGAAGATCAAATAGGCAAAAATATAGAGGTTTACATGGATGATATGCTAACAAAGAGCAAGAAAGCCTCTGATCATATTACCGACATCAGATAGACTTTTAACCAAGTGGAGAAACATCAGATGAAGCCAAATCTGACCAAGTGAGTGTTCAGAGTTCAAGAAGGGATGTTCCTCGTCTACATAGTCAATCAGAGGGGAATTAAAGATAATCCAGATAAAATAAAGGATTTTATTCAAATGTAGTCCCCGACTAGTAAGAAGGAAGTTCAAAGGCTCACTGGGCGAGTAGATGCTTTGAATAAATTTATGTCCCGAGCAACAGACAGATGTCTTCTATTCTTCAAGGTGCTGAGGAGGACCTTTGAATGGAATAAAGAATGCGATAAATCTTTTATGGAATTAAAGAAGTATTTGGGATCACCCCCGTTGCTCTCCTGACCAGTTTGGGTGAGAAATTAAATTTGCACTTAGCCGTTTCTGAGTCGACTGTGAGCTCAACTTTAATACAAAAAGACAATGGAGTCTAAAAGATAGTCTACTATACCAATAAGGCCATTCGAGGAGCTAAAATCATATGTCCATGCTTGGAGAAATTATACTTGGAACTTATTAAGGCATTCAGACGTATGAAACCTTATTTCCAAGCACATACCATAGTGGTGTATACTGACATGCCACTTTGGCAAGCCCTCTATAAACCTGATAAGTCAAGAAGACTAATGTACTGGGTAGTAGAGCTGGGAGAATACGATATTGTATATGAGTCGAGGTCCTCATTAAAGTGCCAAAATGTAGCTGATTTTACTGCAGAGTTTACTTATCTCGAGGATCACGAGCAACAAGGCTTTCAGGTAGAGCAGCCCCGACAGGGGAGAGCTCAGTCAAAATCATTACCGACCAACTAAAATCGTCAAGGATACAGGAGATGGCCCAAAGATATGAGGAGGCAAGAAATAAGCTATTCCATTATAGGACATTGGCAGACCAAGGCTTTGACAGCAACATCCTAATATGGAGTTTATATGTGGATGAATCTTCAAGTGCAACAGGTAGTGGAGCAGGTATCATACTTAATCCCCCTGATGGGATTGATATTGAGTACACTCTCATATTACAGTTCTAGGCCTCTAATAATGAAGGAGACTATGAATCGCTAATAGTGGGATTATGTTTGTCCCATTCCTTAAGCGACGAGCAAGTGGTGGGGCACAATGATTCGCATATGGTGGTCAACCAGGTATTTAATTTGTATGGAGCCAAAGGAGAATTAATAACCAGGTACCTTGCTAAAGTAGTGGAGGTCATAGCTAAATTTCCAGTTGTTCGGGTGAGCAGAATTCCAAGGATAGAGAATACCCAAGTTGATGCACTTGCTCGGCTTGCATAAGCCACCAGGATTGAACTCAGAAGGGCCATCCCATTACAAATTCTAGCTAATCGGAGCATTGATGAAGATTTAATGGCTAATTCGTTACAGTAGATATGGGCCCATCCTGGGTGGATCCCATCAGAGGATATATTAAATAAGGACTTTTACAGTATATCCAATAATAGCCAAGAAGCTCAAGTATAAAGTAGCGAGGTACGTATTAGACATGGGAGTTCTATACATGAGAGGGTTAACACCCACTTTGTAGCACTGTGTTCACCCAACAGAGGTTCAAGACCTGATAGAATAAGTTTATAAGGGATATTGTAGATCTCATATGGCAGAAAGGTTGTCACTATAACAAATCAACACCCATGGATACTACTGGCTGACCACAAAGGAAGATTGTATAACTTTTGTAAAGAAGTATGAAAAATGCCAGAGGTTCTCTAACATTCGAAAAGCCCATATGCTGCTCTGACTCCAATCACTTCCCCTTGACCATTTACTATATGGGGGATAGACTTTGTCGGGCAATTACCACCACCAGAGGAAGGTTCAAATACTTGGTTATCGTTGTGGATTATTTTACCAAATGGGTTGAGGCCGAATCAATAGTTGACGAACCCTATGAGAAGGTGTATCCCCGACAACGGCGCCATTTTGATCGAGGTGTAAAAACCTAGCGTCCGTGTAATACGCTAGTCGTTGTTATCGGCTTCCAACCTCAATACAAAAAAACCTAAACTTGTAACTACACTTCTTAAGGAGTATAGTGGCGAGTCTGGGTATCGAATCCACAGGGAATGGTTGATACAATTTAATTGATTTATTACCTCTAAAGAAAAAATGAAAAAGATGATGATGGTTGAAAAGGGAAAAAAATAAGTAAATAAAGAAGTTAAATTAATTAAGATGAATGAGAAAGTAGGTTGGAATACAATCCTCCTAGCCCTAGTAATTTACCGTATAGAATCCTAGAATTGTAAATTATAAATTTGAATGAATCCACTCTTTATAGATCCTAAGAATTACATATATGAGGATCAAGCCCGCACCATATGAAATCAAAGATAAATATAAAGCGGTGTTAAATAATTTTACGCACATCATATTCTTAAACATCCAAAGTACCTAGGGCAAGAGAGATTAAAAGATCTATAATGGTTGTAAAATTGTCTCGCACGACTCTTTCAAATTTTTAATTTAAATTCTATTTTCTACATAAGTAATTTACATTGGGATGGGTTCATGCATCCCAACCCTTAAAAACTTAGCTTAACATGATGAAATCAAAATAAAACTTACAAATTAAAGTGTAGGAATTCATAACTAACTCTAGAAAATTGAGAACATGACTTGAATTGGGAATGGAAAACTAGAAATCAACAATTAATTAAACTAACTAGGAAAGCAGTAAAAACAATAAATTAAAATTACTTGCAATGGATGAATGATGAAGCTTGAATAGAAATTTGAATCTTGAATAGTAGACAAACTTCAAAAACTAGGATTTATGAAAATTTCTACCAAAGAAAACTAAAAAGACTCTCTAAAATCTGACTTTCTCTCTCTAAAATTCTATTCTACTCTCTAGAATTCGACTCCTTCTCTCTAGAATTCAACTCCTCTTGAAATGAGGTAGGGCTTGGTCTTTTATAGCACCAAGTAGCACTAATTTGACAGCCAGAGCTGCTTGTTGCACAAGTTTTCCAAGAGTTGCACTGCTTTAAATGCATAATTAATTGTCTGGATTTCGCATGACCGGACCGGTCCATTATCGTGCAACTTCAAAATATCGTAACTTCTTCACCGTATCTCGGATTGAGGTGCCGTTTTTTCCAGTGTTCTTGTAATTTAGAGCTCTTCAACTTTCTAGCTGGCCCCACCTCTGGACTAAAGCTGAAAAATTACGAAAATTCCCTTCAACTCTCCATTTCTTGGTTTCTTTCACTATTTTGAGTTCTCTTTCGCACCAATTTGCATGAAATACCTGTAAAACACATGAGAAATACCCAAAATATGAAATACTTTCCCAAAGGGGTTAGTAGCATAAATACGAGACAAATTCAAGCTATTTACACTGCACGGGATCATAAAAATACCGAAATTAAGGGGATAAATGTGAAGAATATATGCCTAATCAGAAGGTGTACCAGTTTATCTTAAAGAACATCATTTGAATATATGGTTTACCGTATTCTTTCATCACTAACAATGGCACACAATTTGATAATGAAGAGTTTGAAACGTATTGTGCCCATTCCAAGATCCAAACACTACATTATACTCCAAGTGATCCTCAAAGTAATGCGCAGACATATGTGACAAATAGAACTTTGCTCAATGGGTTAAAAAAAGGCTTCATGATGCCAAGGGCAATTGGATTAATGAGTTTCACTCAATTCTATGGGCATACCGAACAACTCCAAGAGCTGCTACAGGAGAAACACCATACATGTTGGCGTTTGGAAAAAAAGCAATGGTACTAGTCGAGCTCAGCCTACCAACTCATAGAGTGTTGATTTTTAACTCCCCTATTAATAATTTAATGCGAAGGCTAGACCTTGATATGTTAAAAGAGGTACGTGAAGACGCTGCTCTTAGGAATGCGGCCTATCAACAAAAGACTACACGTTTTTACAACAAAAGGGTGAAGCCAACCAATTTGAAAGAGGGGGATTATGTACTTAAAATGGTGATTTTGAAGAATAACATGATTGAAGCAAATTGGCATTGAACTCATCGTATCTCAACAGTCATCCGACTAGGAACATATAGGATTGAAACCCTAGATGGGGAAGAATTTAAAAATCCTTATAATGTCGAGCATCTCAGAAAGTACTACCATTGATCTAATGAGAAAAAGCCTTTTTAATCATTTATTTCAATATTAATAAAGAGTTGGTTTCTTCCATTTTTTCTATTTTTTGTTGGAGTATGGTGATATGCATACCCACAACATAAGATGTTAATCTTCAGTACTTGGTCAGCGATTCAGAACTTGGTCGCCAAAGGAAATACCTGTCAGCAAAGGCAATACTTGACTAGCAAAATAATCAAACCCAAGTTAACACAGGATTTTAGTCCTCGGTACTTGGCCAAGAAAAATCAAAGGCAATAGTTGATCGGCAAAACAGTCAAACCCAAGTCAAAACAAAATTTTAGTCCTCAGTACTTGGTCAAAAAAAATCAGGGATAAACTATATATAAAAATTTACAAGTTTTATCCGAACTGAGAAAAATAGAGGAAGAACGTTGTGAAAATAAATAGGAATATAGACACATATTCCACATATGCTTGGTCACCACTGGTAACTAGTGCTAAACATGGATCTAGTAGAACCTGTGGTAGCATCAATGATAACTGGTGCTAAACTTAGAAATCTAAGTGCATCGGTAGAACCTATGATAACATCATTGGTAACTGGTACTAAATTTAGGCAAATGTATAAGTGTATCACTAGAACTAATGGCACAACAAGTTTAGAAATTACAAAATTAAGAAAATTATGCATTTCATTTATATAAATGATGATTACATGCAAATGTAATTTTACAAATGAAATACAGTACAATTATTCTACTGGGAATTTTCCTTCAGCTTTGGAGGAGCTCAACACTAGTTCCATGCCTGTAGGAAGATCATCCAAGGTATAAGTAAAGTTGATGAAATTGAAGTCCTGAAGCATTATCCTATTATTGGTGCTCGGCGTGTCCAATAAATGAGGAGGCCAAACTACCTCTAACTCATCATGAAGTCCATAGTCCCCTAAAAATTTAGAAATCAGGCACTGGGGAATGGATTCTATCAGGATCCAACTGACGTTAAGATTTAAGGGGAATTTGTCACAGCCTAAGAACCCCGGATCAACCCAGTACCAAAGCTTACTATTCTTATCAACCTTTATTACAGTCAAGTTATTGGTCCAGCCCCACTTATAACCTTCACGTTGAGCTTGACTGAAGTGATCATCAAAATGCCTAAGAGCTTCATTATATCCTTCCATCCATACCTCTCTATGATGCTTGTGAAACTGGAAGGTCAATTTCTTAACTTGATGCTGAAGTTTATTCAACACTACATCCTTAGCCTGTAATTGAGAGGATTGGTCGAAAAGTATGTTACCTTGAGTCTTGACCTTCTGGGATAACTAAATAATTGCTCGGTTCTTGGGCTTTAGTTGGGAAGCTTGGTTGGTTAGGGTTTTTTGTGTTCTAGCCTCACCAGTCATAGGTCGACTGACCTTTTGTCTGGAAGAGGAAGCAAGCTTAGACTTCTTTATAGTTTCAAAATTTTCTCTCAATTCGGCATTCTCACTCCCCAGGAAAGATGCACCTTCGTTGACAGTAGTAGTATGAGGATTCTTTACGGAGCTAAGTTCACTCTTTAATTTATTATTTTCTTCTTCTAAAAGCTTGGCAATAACCCTAGCCTCATCAACTTCACACTTAAATATAAATGGCTTCTTCCTAAAAGCATACGAACGTTTCTCTAATTTCTCTTCAAAACCCCAAGCCTCACTTAAAGACTTATGCTTAGCGTCATAGTCATCATGAAGCAAAGCCTTAGCCTCATTATGCTCCTATTGAAGTTCTTAAATTATTTCATAGTAAGACACATTATTGGTTTAGATAAATATATGCATCCTTGGCTTGATCAGTAGCATCTTCTTCGAGCAAGTATCACAATTCTTCCTCGGTTAAAGTTATGTGACCAACCTTGAACAAACTGTTACAATGATTGAGTAGATCAGAATCATCGGAAGAAAGTTGTTTCATCTTAGCCATAAACTAGAAAAATAAAGTAGCAGCTAATCAATAAAAGAAAATAAATATAACATCAATCGAGAAATGACAAACATTATAAAGAAAAAGTTATTTTATTGATATATAAAGGGAAGTTGCAAGTAAAGTAGAGAAAAATAATGCCGAGAAAGTATACACCTTCTCTCTATCGATTTTAACACTTCTTCCTTGGTCGACAGAAGTGGAAACTCGATTATCTTACTCGACAGAAGCGATGGTTAAATCAACAACATTCTTAAGTTAGTCAGGGTAAGACTCAACCACGGGAGAAGACTCCCAAGAACTAACATTGTCTTCAACTTCATCGTCCATGTTGGGGGAGAGCCAGGATCATGTCTTTGTAAGAGTTAAGAGTCTTTTGCTGTGCCGACCTCCTTCAGTGCAGTCGACCAACCATCTTTAAAATATTTTCTATTTGCATACTCAATTTGAGCAGATGCAATAATAATGGCCTTATCCTAGCCTTTGTTAAAGGAATCTCCCTTCGATTTCTTCCTATTAGCCTTCTTAGCATTCAATCCCTTGGTCAGCTCAGCCACCTGCTTTTCTGAGGCCTTTGTCCAGCGTTCTGCTCGAACAGTAGTGGATTCAACCTTCTGTTAAGCTTCCTCGACATCCTTGATTTTCTTCTCCTAAGCCTTCTTCTCCATTACCAAGGCCGGTTGTGACTCTAGCAAAGATCTTTTGAGACCATCAAAGGCCTCTTCCACATAATCCGAAGAGGAAACGAAGAGCATCGTCCTTCTCTAACATCTGGTTGAAATCAACCAGGAACTGCAAAGGAGAAAAACAAAATTAGAATAATAAAGAAAAAGAAAAAGATAGTGAACAAAGAATGTACGAACAACTATAGAAGAAGTCTCACTAGAGCAAGGCCTTGGGCAGCCCTTTTATAAATCTTTAATCAGGGGATAGAAGCAGCAGTTGCCTGATGGTTTGGAATAGCACCAGACTTTATTAATTTTCTGGTCATGCCAGGACCAATGGCTACCGAGGATCCAACTCTAGATGGAGTAACACTGACCAAGCTCTGTTGGTCGGCATCAACAGTTTCTTCATCCTGTCTAGCAACATAACCTCTTTTAAATCTCTTTGAAAGAGATTTCTCTCCCTTATTAGTTGGGGGATTCTTCCCAGCATTATCCTTCTTTGTGGCCCCACCATTCACATGCTTGTGGGTGCCAACAGTAGCAATATCTCTAAGAAGATTGGGAAATCTCCTTTTTCCCATGATCACTGAGTGAGGAATGTCTTAGTCACAGGAATAGGAGGGGCCAACAGTAGGTTCACCACCACCAAATGTAGAAGAAGTGGAAACTAGGTCCCTGTCCAAGTCAATCACAACAGATCATACAACAGCTGAAGGTTGGGCTATAAATGAAGTGATAGAGCTCTTGCACTTAAGCAAATAGGAAGCCGACCTAGTATGATCCTCATAAATTCTTTGATAGATGCCCCAGAGAAACTTGAGTTCGTCAAGTTTAATTTCACCCTCCATGGGAGACTTTCTCTTCCTCTCAACTGTAATCAAACAAAAAACAAATAGTAAATAACATATTAGCAGGTAATTTATCAGCATAAATACATAAAATATATTATAACCTATGTCATGACCCTATTGAGGGCAACTTGGTCCCTTGTATACTTCATACCCTTTTTGAGGTACATATTGCCAATTTTTAGCAATAACCCCATGGTCGAACTAGTCCTTATTAGAATCAAGCAGATTGACGACTAGAGCTCTATTAACAGACCTAGTTTTCAAATAATATGTATAATCACTAGTGACCCAATTGTAACAGAACATAATCTTAGAGATACCAATATGGGTCCCATGGATTTGATTAAGCCTATGGACACCATTAACTATTCTCTAGGTGTTGGGGGCTAGTCTAGTAGGCACAACATCAAAGTATTGACAAAACTCTAAGCAAAACTGATTTGGGGGAAAAGTGAAGCCACATTCATCTATGAATAAGGAAGGAATCCAATGACCTTTAGGCAAAGAGAAAACATTTACAGGGGGACTAAGGAACTCTAAGTCTACCATTCTGGTATATCCATTCCTTTATAAACTCATCTAGAGAGCCAATAACGTAAACCATGATTCAATATGAATAAAAGAAGCAAAGGAAAGGAATTTTATAGAAGATTAAGGATTCAGCAAGAACTAAAAGAAAGGAAGAACGATCATACGAAATCTCAAGGTAATAACACTTAGAAGGTTTGGAGTAAAGAGACGACTGGGAAATTTACCTCCTTTTATAAATTGCCTTGAAAATCGACGAACGCAATGGTTAAAGTGAAATGATGATTGAAATTATGGAGACAATACAAAAAAGACGTATTTACCCTGAGGCAGTTCGCTGTAATTCAATATATTTATAAACATACCATTGACAACATATGCCACCAGCAATACTAGTAAAATTTTACATGTGTGGGAAGTCTGGAACCGAGCAAGCATCATAAGTATAGCCAAGCTACGACCAAGACTAAATTCTCTATACTTTCAAGCAAGAATCAAGAATATAACATTGGGGGCTTCTGTTCATACCAAAAATTATCCACTTACGTGGACAAACCAGAGACGGACAGGTGTCATCCTACACGGCAAGAATCCTAGTCAGCAATTCATAGCCTCGCCAACCATTATACTGAATGACGACCAACAGTGGGAAGTCCGAATAACTTGATCAGCAAAATGCCAACAACCAAGAGAATTATGGACATTATGTACTGATGTAAACGCCTAATTTATAAAGGCATTCCATCCATTAATATTCCATTTCTCTATCTCCTTATTTGGCTATAAATACATTGTTATCCCTTCATCAAGAGCACATTCAAGTCATTTAAGACACGAGAGCCAAGACAAAATACAAGGTAATAAGTCGCTCAGTGGACGTAGGCTTTCCCTTATAGCCGAACCACTTTAAAGACCTTTTATCTCTCTCTTTTATTTACACATATTTATCTGTGATTCAGAAATTAGACCTAGTCTAGTTTTTTTACATCAATAAAGACAATCTTCATAAAATAAAGCTAATTTAACTTTATTTTATGAACACCGCATCAATGAAACTAATCACCAAATGTATGTATGAGAACACGTGAAAATTGAGTTGGGTCAATTTCAGCCAATCACAAACTCAAATGACTCTATTCTCAAACCGAGTGTATTATGAAAGTAACTAAACATTTTACTGAATAAAACATATTATTGAAAGTTAAGTTACATAAATCATATTAAACATTCGTGTAACTAAACATTCATACATCAAAGTAAAGAGCTAATACAATGTCAATATCATAATAGGATACAAATAAGATTGACAAGGATAACATAATATTTTAGTACTCAATATTCCTATAAATCAACTAAAAGATCTTTCAAATTAGGGTTGTCATAAAGATCTAACTTAATCTATTTTGGGGACTTTAATGTAGCCAATTCAGTAGTCATACCCTTTGTTGTATGCACAGCAATAGACCAATTGCCATCGTTTATGCACTTCGAGTAGAATACCTTCTTGACCTAAAAGGCACAAATAAAAGGCTCGTTGACTATGCGATCTTCAATCTTCAACTTTAATAAATCAACTATAATAAGTTTGGAGTCAGGATCGACTTTACAAGAATTTTTTGTATCCTCCACCTTTACCCAATCACAGTAGAATACGGTTTCGGTGAAATCTAAGTAATCAAGTTCTAGGATTTATTGGATTATCCCATATTAGGTTAGCACCGTATTCTTTGAATTTTTATCGCTTTTGCTAGAGATACAGGTGGTCCAGGAAGAAACTGATCTTCCACTATTTTGCATCAAAATATTTTCCTCATATGGATATGAAATGAAATCAAAACCGTTAGTGCAGAATTTCTTAAACTCTTTCGCACGAAAACTAGGGACTTTTGCTAGGCGTGCAAGCCCGGAAGGGACATCACCTATTTTTAGAAGCTATATTTATTAAATGTGACTCAACGTATTCTGATGACTTATATTTTTCATTCATACAACAGGTGCATGAATATGAAATCTTGTCACTTTTAAGATTTTTAAAAGTTGTAACACCCCGCCTAATAAAATACCTGGCGATCACTCCTCTATCAAATTAAAACAGGAGTCTCCTATGGATCATTCTTAACATCACTGTCGAAAATCCATTTAATTACTAATAACCTATTAGGCCGGTGTCAAAATTTTACTTAACTACTCCTTTTAACAACTTCAAAATTAAAACATTCACACAGTTTTGCGGAAATGAAACTGAAATGAAATAAAATAACCGAACACTCGGTCAAAATATAGAACCATATCGAATGCTGTGTTAAAAGAATAAATAAATATAATTGGACCATTGGCCCGAATGTGTATATAGTACCTCATATCTAGATTACAAGGATAGAAGCGTCTATTGAGAATCCGACATGCATCCACAGCTGCTGCAGCAGACGTCTGACTCGAAGGAAGTGTCATCCAGGCGTCCCTGTATCTGGACACCTATATATATATATAATATATAGCAAGAGAGGAAAAGTAGATAAACGGGTCAGAGCCCGAGTTTCGAAAATATTTAGCAAGTGCATAAATGCCTTATTTTTAGAAAAAGGTTTTACCTGATATTTAAATTTGGTATCGCACTCCGATAAGATACCCCTCACCTCTCCACTAACAATGCACTCCTAGTGTATCCCTCTAAACATCCTAGTCAAGCTACCCTGCTAAACTAGTCTATCACCCAACTACTATCAACCCTAGATAGTCCAGGTAATGTACTAAGGGCTAAACTTCTCCCCAGTCTCAACACTAACCCATGTTCATGCGTGGGATGTCTCGCAAAGCGAAATCCAATAAAGGAACCCCCCGATACACTACTACGCGACAAGGTCGATCGTCGAGATCCATTAGACCCATATATATATATATATATATATAAGAAATACTAATATTAGAGCACTAAGGATTAAACTTCTCCCCAGTCTCAACGCATTGCCATATTCGTGCGTGGGGTGTCTCGCAGAGTGAAATCCAAACAAGGAACCCCCCTGATGCACTACTATGCGGCAAGGTCGATCGTCGGGATCCATTAGACCCTCGGTACTCAATTTATCCATATATATATAATCATATTACAATATACATCCGGATCTATCTCCCGGACTGAGAATTTACTTACTTTATATCCATTCATCTCAAAACTTTCCATTTCCTTTCTTATATCCAGGAAATGTATTTAAAATCCAATTTTATTATCATAAAAATACTTTTTATTTCATATGCTCCCATTTCCCTTCTTCCATCCAGGAAATGCAATTGAAGCCAAATCTTTTATCCCATTTCTCTTCTTCCATCCAGGAAATGTAATTAAAGCCAATGTATTATCATAAATTGCTTTAATACCAATAATGTCCCACATTATTGAAAATAGTTATATATTCATATCATATAACGTGTTCTTAGACCGCCCGTCCGGGTTTCCCCACTGTGCACGCCCCTAAATGACCATCATCTTCCAGGGCCTATCAATTATGACACCTGGGCACCTACAACGCAAGACGTCGGGAAGCGACCATATGCTTACGGGAGAGTCATAACCACACCCGGAATTACCTCACCATTGTAGAAAACATAACATAAATGCTCATATGTCCTAGGACTATATCCACCCTGCATTCACTAGCCAAGGGGCTTCACCTCACGTGCGAACTTCCCTTATGATGTCATTTAAAGAGGGTGTGTATCCATATTTATTATTTATGAAAATCATTTATCTTTCAATTTTGAAAACATTCATATTTTATTTTCAAAATCATTTATATCATATCATATATACTTTAATCACATAGTATATATATATATATATATATATATATATATATATATATATATATATATATATATGGCCATATTTGCCGAACCATCTAACGATGACCAATAATACCAAAGATTCTCTCAAAGAATCATAATCATGCATTCATATACGCATGATACTAAACACAAAGTATTTCCTTACTTTAATTATCAATACTTACCTTAATCCCCTCTACGGATTTATTGGATATCTCCAATTATACCATTTCTCATTAAGCGAACATATATCTATATTCCCAATCTATCCTAATTATCTTATAGGTTATACTCACTCCACAATCAATTATAATTATTCTTACTATACGCATAATTATATGGGCCTAAAGGCCTACTAAAAATATCCTAGGGATTTATATTTCCCGAACAACCTTAAATTTAATGGGTGATGGATTACATTTTCATAAACCTAAGAACTACATCTTTTCCATATTATCACTTAAAGGTCCCCAACATAATTAAGGAACCCTAAACCATCAAATTCTACAATTGTTCTATTTTTCTCGAAAATAAAGTTTATGGGTTATACACTTAAAACCCTCACTTAAGCCTCCTAAATTTCCTTAATTAGAGGACCATATAGTCCTCAAAGGTCCCTCATATGAACCCATAATTAGCCTCAAAGAGATGTGAATTGGAATCTATCCCATCCAAATCATCCTAGAAAAATTGCCAACCTTTCAGCAAGGGTCGATCGATCGACCCTTGGCCGTCGATTGATCGATGACTTCGATCGATCGATCATGGCGGGCAGCTTCTTCTCCGAGAAGCTGTTTCATCCATTAAAGCTTTTCCCAAGCTTTTGTCGCCTCACCCGACGACCTACAACCTCAACCAACAACAACTACACATATTGTACGGGTTCTAAATGTCCTAGAACCCAAAATCACCAATTAATTTAGGTTAAAACCAAAGTTCCTCAAATTAAATTATTATTGGGGTTATTCGTTTTATCTCCCGAAAAGCCGTTTTATTCACGAAAACACAACCCAAAACATTTAGGGTTTATTTATACCAAACTACGAAATGATATTTATGCTCAAAAGTAAATAAAGCAAGTAAACACTTGCCTCGTGGATACAATCTGACGATCCCGAGTCGAGTCCGTTGGAGTTTGGCCCGAATCTTTCTTTTTCTCATCTTTTCTCTTCCTCCTCTCTCTCTTCTCTCTCTTTTCTTTCTCTTCTTTTCTCTTTTCTCCCTCTCCCCCTCTTTATGTAGTGAGAAAAGGGTTATACCCCTTAAAACCCAAAAATGACTCGTTTACTCAATTACGAGCCCATTTAACTCCAAAATTCCCCGAAACTTAATTTCGATAATCGGACACTCTTTTTCGACTATCTCGGGTATTCTGAGACTCACGGCACAATCGAAATTCCCATCCGAGGTACTTGATCGCAAATCACTATTCTAACCCAATATAACTTAATGCAGATTTTCTAATAAAAAATCTTACATTTTTGTCGCTTTACTCCACGGCGACGTATAATTAAAATCCTTCGACCGATTTAATCCCAAAAGTAATTACAAAACCCATCGAAAATTATTAAATCCTTGAAAATCCCAAAAATCACTATTTCGAGAAAATCTCCAAATTGTCAATTTATACTTAATTATGGAATTTAATTGTCTCCAAAAGGACGGGTTGTTACATACTTCCCCCTTACAACGGAATTTCGTCCTCGAAATTTGGATACAACCTACACCACCAATCCTAGAATCACTCCAAATCCTAATACCTCAAGGGGAACGATACTCACCCAATGGTTCCCAACCATGTACCGTACTGCTACCATGGTTGTAAAGTGACTCCAATAGCATCACATTGCACTCATCATTTCTAGTGCCTCACGGCATAAACTTCAAATTTTATATGCTACGCTCCTTCTATTTCAGGCGGTATATAAGCCAACCTACTAAGGTGCCCATACACTTTTCTAACCCATGCATATCTGCACAACTCTAGTGAACGTCTGACACGTAACACTCTCTCCGAATAAGGATCTCCTTTCCTAGGTGTAATACTCACATATGGGTCCTCCCAACCCGCGAAATTCAATTCTCCTAACCTCGACGCCACTAACTCTACTAAACTTACATCCTAAAAATACTACGGTCTTAGCATTACCCTACCTACGCGAAATGAGTGTAATCCTAAGTGTCCCTAGTGCCCAAGGTCTCTCTTAACTTCCGATATTTTCTTGGTTTCATGCGTGGGACGTCTCGCAAAAGCGAAATCCAAACAAGGAACCCTCCCGTTACACTACTCCCTCGCGTTGTCAGTCATCGAGATATAGCTACCTAAGGCACGCCAGCGGGACGTCCTAAATCCTACCACCCTAACCTACGAACTAATTCTTACTATTCTATCCTTCCGCTCATATGAAAGGAAATCTAACTAATCGAAGTGCCCACTTTCTGAAAAAGTGTCACGAACATCATACCCAAAACATATTTCCTCAAAATTTGCCTTTTCATTAAGGCCTGACTATTATCCTCAAATCAATTTCTCTAAGTCCTACTTCACCCGCCCACTTGTGGTGAGAGGACCACTTTAGTACTTTTCCATAGAACAATATTTCCATAACCATACCATCATCACATGGCTCATAGTCTATAGTGGTTCATCCACACTTTAAGACCTTTCCACAAAACCAACATCCTTGCATCCTATAATATCTCTCCACTCTCGACCCCGCTAAGATTCATGTGTGGAGCATCTGGCAAAGCGAAATCCAAACAAGGAACCCCTCCGCACACTCCTACTTAACTTTGTCGATCATGGAGGTCCGTTAATTAAAACATGCAACTGGGATAACCCTATCCCCTATTCCAACAAAAAGGTGGTCTGAACTCCTATCTCTAACTAAGAGTCACACCACCCAGTGCTCGCATTAATTTTAAGTCCTTGCACATACAATAATGAGCTTAGAATCACGTCTCAGCAATAATCCGGTGCACCTCAAATCATATCTATAAGGTCGCCACCTATTCGAATCACGATAATGAAACCTCTTCTCATCGAAGTTCCATCTACCCATAATAATAAAGTCGAACTCAACCTGTATCCAGGTGAGACACCACAACAACAACCCGTTCCACCCTAGAACTGCGGACACGATAGTCTTGCCATCCTTAGCTTGCTATTGCTCCGAAAATACCAATACATAGATACTCACCATATCACCATACTCGTATAACACATATAAACGAGTACCTCAAACCAATATATATATATATATATATATATATATATATATATATATATATATATATATATATTCAATATATCAACACCCGCCTTTATGGCGAATGAAGGAAAATAAAACTCCGCTACCGCGGACAACACATAGAGATACATTATATAATGTTATCGAGACCACCACAAAACTCAAATTACACACACGAGTCTAGGTCTAACGAACACCGCGACTTTATCTAGTCACACCAAATATACCTCTTCCTTCCGAGGTGAAACTCATAACAACAACTTCGTTTCAACAAATTCCTCGGGTGGATGTCCACCAATGGGGTCCTCACACATACACATTCTCCATAATACTCTTTATCCAGTGTCGACCTCTGACCGATCCTTATGTGAATAATCCAAAACAACATTCTTCTCATTCCTGCTGAATCGTGGGGAATTACGGTTAATACTATCCACAAGACCCCTTTCAAACCCTTAGCTTTACTAAAAATTCAACTTTAGTACCACTCTCTACTATAGCGGTACTGCGGTACTCATGACTACTGTACTTTAGTAGTCATCACCAAAATCCTTAGCAATTGCCACAGGGAGAGTGACCTCTGCTAAGGTCCTCGTCCCCAACTTCTACCAGCTGCTCCAGCTAAGCCCCACTTCCTCCTGCCATCCAAGCCCCGCACACGATTCACAAACGAGCGCGCAAAAGATCACTATAATCTTATAATATGGCTAGAGAACAAAATCTCACAAGAGAAATCAACAATCTTAATCCTAAGGCTCTATAACAAATCAAGAGCAAAGCTGAAAGCATAGTACGTCCGCACAGATTCCTATGGACACTAGAACCTGATGCTCTGATACCATCTGTAACACCCCGCCTAATAAAATACCGGGTGATCACTCCTATATCAAATTAAAACAGGAGTCTCATATGGATCATTCTTAACATCACTGTTGAAAATCCATTTAATTACTAATAACCTATTAGGCCGGTGTCAAAATTGTACTTAACTACCCTTTTTAACAACTTCAAAATTAAAACATTCACATAGTTTTGCGGAAATGAAACTGAAATGAAATAAAATAACCGAACACTCAGTCAAAATATACAACCATATCTAATGATGTGCTAAAAGAGTAAATAAATATAATTGGACCATTGGCCCGAATGTGTATACAGTACCTCCTATCTAGATTATAAGGATACAAGAGTCTATTTGGAATCCTGAACGCATCCACAGCTACTGCAGTAGACGCCTGACTAGAAGGAAGTGTCATCTAGGCGTCCCTGTGTCTGGACACCTATATATATATATATATATAATATAGCAAGAGAGGAAAAGTAGATAAACGGGTCAGAGCCCGAGTTTTGAAAATATTTAGCAAGTGCATAAATGCCTTATATTTAGAAAAAAAGTTTTATCTCATATATTAAATTTGGTATCGTACTCCCATGAGATATCCCTCACCTCTCCACTAACAGTGCACTCCTAGCGTATCCTTCTAAACATCCTAGTCAAGCTAACCTGCTAAACTAGTCTATCACCCAACTACTATCAACCCTAGATAGTCCAAGTAATGTAATAAGGGCTAAACTTCTCCCCAGTCTCAGCACTAAGCCATGTTCGTGCGTGGGGTGTCTCGCAAAGCGAAATCCAAATAAGGAACCCCCCTGATACACTACTATGCGACAAGGCCGATCGTCGAGATCCATTAGACCCTCAGTACACGAAAGATATATATATATATATATATACCATATAAGAAATACTAATATTAGAGTACTAAGGATTAAACTTCTCCCCAGTCTCAATGCATTGCCATATTCGTGCGTGGGGTGTCTCGCAGAGCGAAATCCAAACAAGGAACCTCCCGATACACTACTATGCGACAAGGTCGATCGTCGGGATCCATTAGACTCTCGGTACTCGATTTAACCATATATATATAATCAAATTACAATATACATCCGGATCTATCTCCCGGACTGAGAATTTACTCACTTTATTTCCATTCATCTCAAAACTTTCCATTTCCTTTCTTATATCCAGGAAATGTATTTAAAAGCCAATTTTATTATCATAAAATGCTTTTTATTTCATATGCTCCCATTTCCCTTCTTCCATCTAGGAAATGCAATTGAAGCCAAATCTTTTATCCCATTTCCCTTCTTCCATCCAAGAAATGTAATTAAAGCCAATTTATTATCATAAATTGCTTTAATACCAATAATGTCCCACATTATTGAAAATAGTTATATATTCATATCATATAACGCATTCTAAGACCGCCCGTCCGGGTTTCCCCACTGTGTGCATCCCTAAATGACCATAATCTTCCAGGGCCTATCAATTACGACACCTAGGTACCTACAACGCAAGACGTCAGGAAGCGGCCATATGCCCGCGAGAGAGTCATAACCACACCCGGAATCACCTCACCATCGCAGAAAACATAACATAAACGCTCATATGGCCTAGGACTATATCCACCCTGCATTCACTAGCCAGAGGGCTTCACCTCACACGCGAACTTCCCTTATGATGTCATTTAGAGAGGGTGTGTATCCATATTTATTATTTATGAAAATCATTTATCTTTCCATTTTGAAAACATTCATATTTTATTTTCAAAATCATTTGTATCATATCATATATACTTTAATCACATAGTATATATATATATGGCCATATTTGCTGAACCATCTAACGATAACCAATAATACCAAAGATTCTCCCAAAGAATCATAATCATGCAGTCATATATGCATGATACTAAACCCAAAGTATTTCCTTACTTTAATTATCAATACCTACCTTAATCCCCTCTAAGGATTTGTTGGATATCTCCAATTATACCATTTCTCATTAAGCGAACATATATCTATATTCCCAATCTATCATAATTATCTTATAGGTTATACTCACTCCACAATCAATTATAATTATGCTTCCTATAGGCATAATTATACGGGCCTAAAGGCCTACTAAAAATATCCTAGGGATTTATATTTCCCGAACAACCTTAAATTTAATGAGTTATGGATTTCATTTCCATAAACCCAAGGACTACATCTTGTCCACATTATCACTTAAAGATACCCAACATAATTAAGGAACCCTAAACCATCAAATTCTACAATTGTTCTATTTTCCTCGAAAATAAAGTTTATGGGTTATGCACTTAAAACCCTCACTTAAGCCTCCTAAATTTCCTTAATTAGAGGACCATATAGTCATAAAAGGTCCCTCATATGAACCCATAATTAGCCTCAAAGAGACGTGGATTGGAATCTATCCCATCCAAATCACCCTAGAAAAATTGCCAATCTTTCAGCAGGGGTCGATCGATCGACCCTTGGCCATCGATCGATCGATGGCTTCGATCAATCGAACCCCCATGATCGATCATGGCGGACAGCTTCTTCTCCGAGAAGCTGTTTGAGCCATTAAAGCTTCTCCCAAGCTTTTGTCGCCTCACCCAATGACCTACAACCTCAACCAACAACAACTACACATATAATACGGGTTCTAAATGTCCTAGAACCCGAAATCACCAATTAATTTAGGTTAAAACCTAAGTTCCTTAAATTGAATTATTATTGGGGTTATTCGTTTTATCTCCCGAAAACCCGTTTTATTCCCGAAAACCCAACCCAAAACATTTAGGGTTTATTTATACCAAACTACAATATGAGATTTATGCTCAAAAGTAAATAAAGCAAGTAAACACTTGCCTTGTGGATACAAATCCGACGATCCCGAGTCGAGTCCGGCGGAGTTTGGCCCGAATCTTCCTTTTTCTCCTCTTTTCTCTTCCTCCTCTCTCTCTTCTCTCTCTTTTCTTTCTCTTCTTTTCTCTTTTCTCCCTCTCCCCCTCTTTATATAGTGAGAAAAGGGTTATACCCCTTAAAACCCAAAAACGACTCGTTTACTCGATTACGAGACCGTTTAACTCCAAAATTCCCCGAAACTCAATTTCGACAATCGGACACTATTTTTTTACTATCTCGGGCATTTCCAGACTCACGAAGAAGTCAAAATTCCCATCCGACGTGTTTGACCGCAAATCACTATTCTAACCCAATATAACTTAATGCGGGTTTTTTAATAAAAATCTTACCTTTTTGTCGCTTTACTCCTCGACGACGTATAATTACAATACTTCGACCTATTTAATCCCAAAATTAATTACAACACCCATAAAAAATTATTAAATCCTTGAAAATCCCAAAAATCACTATTTCGAGAAAATCTCCAAATTGTCAATTTATACTTAATTATGGAATTTAATTGTCTCCAAAACGACGGGTTGTTACAAAAGCGTATTTAATAAATTCTTGAATGCTATTATATGATTATTTGAAATTAGGTTAGTCTCTCACATCCACTCTTTGTATAATGGTAAATCCATGTAATAATTTTCAAATTTCTGTCATGTGGTAATAGGTAAAAAAATATTATTATAACTGAAAGAAAAATAATATTCTTATAAATAAAGCAATAAAAAAATATTATTAAAACTAAAACCAAACAAATATTCTTAAACTGAAACAAACCAATATTCTTACAAATGAAACAAAAAAAATGTTATTAAAATTGACACAAAAGAAAATATTATTATATCTTTTCCAACAGATAAACTGGCCAAGTAGTAAAAGAGTCTGCATAATTCTTCAATTATAGCTCTTCCCCGCTGTCAATGTGCACACGTACATCCCCGAAGTTGTTGTATATTTCATCGACTAGTATTTGAGCCTCACTCGTCTCCAAAGGTCGGTTTTGTAATGGAGTACCGACAACCTTGCAGATGAGTGTGCCTACCCCCAACAACCCTCTTATTTCTCAGGTCTTTAAAATAGTACTTTTTGCCACAGTCACCATGAGTTGTTGATGATGATCCAAGTCCCGTGACACGCAGATGCACGGGGAATGGGAATGTTAAAGGAGTTGGCATTTAGGAGGGGAATGTTGGATGATGCATTATTTTGGAGGGCAATATTGGATGAGGTGGCATTTAGGAAGGGAAACTTGAAGGGGGAGGATAGGAAAAACCTTGAGGCAATGACATTGGGACCCATAATTTTGGAAAAGGGATAGAAGTTGCCAAATTTTATTCTTCAATATTCCCAGGTTATTTTTGATATCCTGGACATCCCCATCGGTCTTGAATTATCATTCCTCATAAGATGAGAAATGATCTTTGATCGAAGAAAACTCATCCACGAGAGGTGAGATTTGTTGAAATTTTATTTTTGGCATATGTGAGCCAACACCTCTCGTCCTCCCCCTTTGGTCATTTCCAAAGGTCCGGGTCGGGGCATCATTTTCAAGGTCAAACTCATCATTAGGGTTCGAACCTGACCGACTGCTGATGGACTCTATTGATTCTAGTATCTCAGCCAAGTGCAGCGGGAATTTATTATCTTTGTCCCATCGAGCATGAACAAATAAGTTGGACCAATTTGGTTTTTTACCTGCATCTGGACCATCCTTTGTCCTATTTGCCCATTCATTCTTCAAATCCTCATATGATTTGGATCCCAACTTGTGGATATTAGTTTTTTGTGCCATATATATTTTTTTTTCTCCCTTTGGACCAAATTTTTCTCCGTCGCCTCATTATCCAAATACTTATTCCACTACTCCATCAAAATTTCAACATTGGTAGGTACTCTCTCTTTTAAAGACAAAATATCGGAGATCGCTGCTTCCTTCAAGAAATATTTATTCTGAAGGTTTCTCTTGTATGTACTCAATGATTCAACAACTCGAGATAGACCCATATTATTGGAACGATCAAAAAATGTGAAATACTTATAGAGTTGATCGTATATGTCATCTTTGACAGCTTGATCAATCAGGTTCCAGTGGTCTGGTCCACCCACTCCCACGTTTATTTTTCCCCATACCAAACACTGTGCTTTAAAGTTCAACATGTCATTCCTCTCACACATCGGGATATTCTCGAGAAGGGAGAACCCAATGGGCTTCTTTTGGATTGAGCGAGAGGCTTCGACCATGTTGGATGGGGGCATTGGAGCAACGAGAGTGCTGAATGAGGGCGCCGAAGCAACTACAGTTGGACTTGGTGGGGAGGGAACCATTGGTGGAGTTGTGTATTGATCACCCATTGGTGTTGAGAATTCAGGTTGTGCACGATATGGTGAACCTCGTTACGGTGTCCCCTCGGCACTTGGTACCCTTGGGTTGTTTCCTCCTAACATTATCTATAAAAATGAAAAATCATAAGTGACTAAATAATTATAATAAGAAATTATAATTATTAATCAAGCTTATGACTATATATACATATTCATATATATACCTTTTCAAAGTAAGGCTTTAGAATATGTTTAATGTGTCTAATCTCCATCCATTAGGTATTAGTTTTTAAGAACCTATGAATTTTTGTATGTGGCCAACTAGGAGGAAGGGTATCTATGATTGATGTGTAGATATTCGTGACATGGACTCGGAATCCTATACTTTTCAACTTTTTGGAAAGATTCAATTTAGCGTGAAAATGGCGCGAGACATCACAGTCTATGTCAATAATCTCTGTACGTAGCTGTATCCATAACGGGTGGGATTTTTCCTCCTTCTCCAATAACGCAACCATGGTCAGGACTATGTTGGGATTATGTGTGTGAAATATATTTTGTATAACGTCATCCCAGTTTTCTGGTAGGGAAAATAAAATATGATCGAATAGGTAATCTTGATATAGATTAACTCCACGATTTACAAGGTAGTTGACGTGTTCGATCTTTTTATTTTCATTCTTATACATAGGAGTACCCTCTATATGACGCTGACTAATAAAAGAGTTACGTGTGTTGTCCAATTGCAACCTCTCCAACTCTTGTTTCTAGTGATTTTCATCATGCCTCATTTCTCCCGAGAAAAATATACGAGGGCGTGAATATGAGTCATACGGTTAAGGTATAAAGGTATATTAGTTTGTTAAGGTTTTGAGAATGGAAAGAATTTTGAGTTAGTGGGTGCGGAACCTAAAATACCCAATTAATTTCAAACTCTAAATAAATACCAAGCCCTAAATGTCAATAGCCTTAAATAATGCCATTTATTTTAATCCTTAAATAACCACATTCAGTCAATACTAATAATACTCAATTAATTTCAAACTCTAAATAAATTTCAAACCCTAAA
The DNA here is from genome assembly GCA_949130495.1 of Sambucus nigra. NCBI lineage: Eukaryota > Viridiplantae > Streptophyta > Magnoliopsida > Dipsacales > Adoxaceae > Sambucus > Sambucus nigra. The sequence goes on from OX422216.1 coordinate 599,994,902, forward strand.
TGACAATACCCTTAAATAATGAAATTTATTTTAATCCCTAAGTAACCACATTTAGCCAATACTACTAACGATAATACCCTTAAATAATGCAATTAATTTCAAACTCTAAATAACAATTCTCAATTAATGTTAACAATACCCAATATATTCTAATCCCTAAATATTACATTCCCAATCAAAGTAAGAAATTTTAAAACATCCACTTTTCTTGAAAAAAAAGTACACACACATATACACCTACATACACACACATATACACGCATATACACACACAAACACACACACGTACATAAAAATACACACACATTCACACACACATACACACACATACAAAGAAATACACACACATGCACATAGAAATACACACGTACATAGAAATACACACATATTCACGCACACATACACACACATATACACACATACACACACATACACAGAAATACACACACATTCACACATATATACAAATATACACACTAGGGTTTAAATCAGGAATACAAAAAATAAGGTTTACCTTTGAGATTGAGAGAGAGATTTGGGCCGAAATTAAGTTTTGAAAGAGAGACAATGCAAATCGCCGATATTGCACATAGAAAGAGAGAGAGAGAGAGACAAAGAGATTGACGCGGGAAGAAATTAAATTAAGGTAGAATGTTTTTAGTATAAGGACACTAGTCACGACCAAGAGCCGTGACCCATTACCATGACCCTTAAAAAAATTTCCACATCAGCATTCAGGTAACCATGTGGTAATGGCCCTCAGTCGTAACCCATGCGCATGAACAAATTGAGATGGCCACAGACCAAAGCCGTGACCGTGTGGGTGTGCATTGTGGCCTTGGTCACGACTCTTGTCTGTGACCCTATCGTGACCCTACCATAACCAAACTTTGAGGGAACTTTTGTTTGAATTTGGAGCCATGATGGTCACGACCTGTCATGACCGATGTCCATGACCCATACTGGTCAGGGATTTGGTCAATGACCACTTTCAAGTGCATCCATGGCCATACTGGGTCATGAATATGGTCATGCCAAATTTGATGTGGTCACAGCTTTGGGCCATGACCAGTTGTTTAGGGATTTGGGCGAGGACCCCCTAGGTTGACCATTCACAGGATATGGTGTAGTGTAAAGACATTAGTGAACATCAAACTAGGTAACATAAATGCAGTTCTTGACAAAATGCTACAATTAACCACGCGTATAATTTTGACCAGTATTTCATTTATGATGGTTATGGCCATTTTTTGAAGATGATTTTAGAGGATGAGTTAGTTTGGGGGGGGGGGGGGGGGGTGCTATTTTTTGCATTTTCTTTTATTATTTTTAGAGGTATTTTGCTGAATTGTTTTACAAGTATAAAAGTTAAATTTCAATAAGTTGATCTGTACATGTTGAAGCATAAATTACTTCTATATTTTCAAGTGAAAATACATCCCTTTTAGTTCCGGTTAATAAAAAAATATGAAAAATGATAGGCACACTGGGCGCAAGTATCGGGCTAGTACCGATACTGCTTTATTTGCTTGTATAATTGTGTGATTTGATTGTTTTATGTTGTGGGCTCCACTAGTGCACAAGTCATATAAAGGGCATTTGGTACTAAACCGGTACTTGGACCCGGTAAGAGTATCATTACTCAAAAAATATATTTGAACCTCAATGTTGGTTTCAAGGTTAGCACACTCTTTAATAATGCACGTGTTGATGAATTTTTAGGGGGAGTTAAAATTAGCATCATTTTAGGGGGATTTAATTTTGTTATATTATTTGGACTCCATATAATACCACGAAGTATTATGTTTCTCTTTTGACCCATAAGGACTTATTCAGATTCTAAAATCTGAATCTTATATAATTTTCACCACTAAAACAATCGTGGAAAAATGGGCATATGCCAAAAGACACTATAAAGTTAAACGAGCTATCATGTTTCCTTTAATTTCTTTAGTATTGATTGAATGGATGAAAGAGAAAGAGAGAGATGTTTGATGTTACACAAGGATGAAGAGACATGGAGTGGAAAGTAGAGTAGATATGAAGGGTGGGGTGTTTCTCAAAGTTACTACAGAGATAAAACTACACTTGAAGTGGAGTGTTGAAGCTCCATTCTCCATCGCGACGTCCAAATCGGGGTTACGTGTGTCTTTTTTTCTTCATTTCATTATCATGTTCCTTCTTAATCTGAAATATTGTGAAAATAATCATAATAATTGTTCTTTCATGCTCATGAATAGCAGTAGCGTTATTGGACGTTCAAATCGAAGCAATGCCTTACACCTAAATTTTAAGTTTCAAGGGATATAGATGAAACCTCTATGCCATGAATATGTATGAGTTGCTATATTTTTTTAGTTTACTGTAGTAGTTGGATTAGAAAATCTCTTCCCTTTTTTAATTTTATTTTATTGTGACATTACACCTTAAAAAAGTAGGTTTGTTGTTTTATAATTAAAATTTGTTAGTTTTATAATTAAAATTTGTTAGTTTTATATTCTACTTGATGAAGGTTTATGACTTTGGTAATTAAATAGTTCAATGGTTGAATTAATCGTTTAAGTGTGTTGTTTTTCAGGTACAATATAAACGCTAATTATCACAATGGATGGTCATGTTAACCCTTATAAGAATGGGACCAACCTATTTGTATTTATGAAATTCCCTACATTAAGAAAATTCAAAACAAAATTTGGTTTGTGTTAATAACCCATAGTGACACATTCAATGCACGTGTATACTTGTTACTAGTATATATAGATAAGATACCACCGAAGATCCAATTATATATATACATAGGGGTGTGCACGAACCCGAATAGACCGAAAAAACCGAACCGGACCGAACATACATTTGCGAATTTTATTTAATTCAGTCTTAATTTGGTCTAAAAATATATAGGACCGCATAATTCGGGTCGGTCTCGGTCTTGGATCGTAAAAAACGATTTTGGACCGAACCGGACCGCTTTCAATATATATATATATATATATATATATATATAATAACTCTCACACTAGCAGGCAGGCTGGACATTTACACACGCACACTTTTTCCCACAACATTTACACACGATGTTGCAACCCTAAACACAATTCTTACTTTCTCTTCTGTCTCTAAGAGACGAGCCTACGGCCGCTCCCAAGCTCCAGCTCTCTTCTTCTTCATCCCGTCCCTACACAAGATCCCAAGGTCCAGTTCCCAAGCTACGGCTCTCGTCCCTTCCCAAGCTTTGTTTCTCTCAAACAAGGTTCGATTATCTTCACACTGAACGACCTAAATCGCCAACCGGAATGCCTAAAATCCCCAGAGAAACAAGGTTCGATTGTCGTCACGCAGATCGTAAGTTACGAGCTACGATTGACTTCAACCCAACCGGACTACCTACGAGCTACGATCTACTTCATCTCGTTAGTTTTGATGCCCCTCCGATCTGTTTGTTTATAAATTTACAGTATACCGTTTGTTTACAATTCTTTCTTACAAATTTACATTATACAAATTTACAGTATACATTTTTTTCTTCACGCAGATCGTAGTTTTGATTGTCTTTACAGTAATTATTTACTGTTTGTTTACATATTTACATATTTATTTGGGTTGATTAAAAAAATGTGTTGTTTTTTTGTGGGCATGGATCGAAAAGGACCGAGATCGAACACGAACCGCCTTAAAACCGAATAGGACCGAGACCGATAATTCCGGTTAGGTCTTGATCCATAATTTTCTAGGACCGATTAATGCTGTTCGATCCCAAAAATACCTCAAAATCGGACCGGACCGAATCGCGCACACTCCTACATATAATACTAGATATAGATAATACAAGTAAGGTTTTAGACTGGCCTACAACGCTTAACAGTCAGTAAGTATCGACTGATATAGAAACATCAGAATATAAATAAAAACGCTTATAAAGACAGACCTCATTGCGAATTTAATACCAGAAATAGAAAAAATGAAGGTTAGTCACCCACACAGCCACACTTTTTATTTCTATAATGATTTGGTAGACGTTAATAAGACATACCATATAACACAGAGTATGAAGACCTATCTATGTTATGTACACCTACTCTTTTTCTGTGTCTCTGACATAAACAGTGCTCGTGTACTAAGTAAATACATCAGAGACACTGAGACACTGTTAAGTAAGTAAAAGCCAAGAAGTTAGGGGTAGTGATGGAATTTTGTCATGTTGTGTATAGTAAAGTAAAGGTGTAAGAGCATCCCTTATGGGTACCGCATATAGTTAAATATACAATTTTGAGGTATGCTATGGGTACCGCATATAGTCAGATATACAATTTGGTAGGGTAAAATTTAACAAATATAGAATTGCACTAGTTGGTTTTAAGTGGGGCCTCTCTAAAGCGGAAGATATAGTTCCGCGCAAGAAAAAAAAATAAAAAATTAAACCCCTAAAACGGAACATGATGTTCCGCTTATCATTTTCCCAACTTTTTCAAACTCCACTTTCTACCCCTAAATGTTTACATCCTAGAAACAAATAACAACTTGTGTTATTATTTTTTTTCCAACGGCTACATTTCTCGGCGATTATTTTTTTATTTATAAATACATGTTCTCTCTTTTCAAATAAGATAAGAATTTTGGGGTATTAATTTTGGGGTATTAAATTTTGGGGCGAAACATAATAAGATAAAAATTTTGGGAGGAAAAATGAATTTTTGACAAACCTTAAGCGAAACATGATGGTTGTCACATTTCCCACCCATACGCCATCGTTTTGCTGCTATTAAGATATATTTGGTTATACCCACAGCAATTTCTACACTTTGCTTAGGGCATATTTCTCCTAGTTCAGTTCAGATTTGCGGTACCCATAAGGGATGCTCTAAGAAGTTATCTAACTGTACACAAGAAGGAGTAAATGAAATGAGAGGGGAAGGACGAAATTTGATTTTGTTTGAGATTTTCATTCATTGATTGGGGGAAAAGAGACAGCTTTTTACTAACGTAGAGGAATTGTCTGCACCTGGGTTTTTAATATTATGTGTCTGTGTGTTTTCTGTATACGTGGGTGTAACGAGAATAAGTGATTGTAACTGTCCTAGCTCCTGAATTTGCTCCTCAAATCTCTAGCTCCTGAAATGATTTGTGTCTGTGTCTGTGTGTTTTCTGTATACGTGGGTCTATGTCACAATTACTAATGCATTTGCCACATCCCTAAAATGATGCATTTGTCAAACTCATCCTTGCAATTTTAATCACTTTATTTCTTAATTTTGATGTTTTGTATTAATGTACAGGGTACATCTTTCATTTATATCTTTCATTCTTGAGGGTATGATTTTAAATATTTTTTAGGACAACCAATTAATGAGTTGGTACTTGTAAATATAATTTTTTCCAAATTTTAATAATGAGTGATTGAATACCTGGGAATTGTGTTTGTAATGTATTTCTTGTCTGCTGTTCCATGAAGCTAACTAGTAATTATTCTTTATCAAATGTTTCTAGAAAAGATAGTAAAATGTTGAAAGAAAATATGTTCATGCACATACAACACATACACATGGATGGATTCAAGAATTTAACTTGGGCGGAGTGGATCTAAATTTTTGGAAGCGCAGAGTATTTCACTTTCTAATTATTCATACCAAATTCCTAGCCTAGTAAGGGAGAAAAATAAAAGGAAAAAATTGTCCTTCAATAAATTAGTACATACAAAGATTAATATATGCTAAATGTAATTTTCTTAGAAAGGTTTTGTTGAGACAAAAAGTTTTACATGGAAAAATTTGAATCTTGCACCATAATATATAAAATCCTCGGATCCCTCCATTCATCGTTAATTGATTTTGAAAGGAATGTTCCAATATTTAAATGGGAAAGTTTAGTCCTCTGAAGAAAAAATGTTCAAACTAGGGTTGTGTTTCAGCCGGATCGAATCGGATCGGAAAATGACATTTCGGAAAAAATTCCAATTTTTTTGGAAATAAAATATTTGTTCCAATTTCCTATCCAATTTTTTCGAAAAATAAAAAAAGTTTCCGAATTCGAAAAAATCTGAAAATTCAAAAAATATACTAAAAATTCAGAAATTTTGGAAATTCCAAAATTTCAAAAAAATTAATATAGGATTTTCGATTACTTGAAATTCTCATTTTAAAGAAATCGAAAAAAAAATTTAACCCAACATGTAAATATGTAAGGATTTAACAAATTTTTTTTCATTTGTGTAGAGGATAGATGGATATTCTCCTTTTATAGAGGATTTTTTTGGGCCTCTCTTCCTCTCCTAGCCGATGTGGGAGACATCAGAATGTTTAAAAAAATTAGAAAATTTGGAAATCGGAAAATATTTCGGAAAAAATCGGAAATAATTCGAAAAAATCGGATTGACATAGTTTCGAAAAAATCGGAAATTCAGAATTATTTCCAATTTTCGATCCGATTTTTTTCTAAAAAATCAGAAATCGAAAACCTTATATACGTTCCAAAATCGGAAAATATCGGATCGAATATCGAAAAAATCGAAATGTTCGAAAAAAAAAACACTGCCCTAGTTCAAACTAACTTTGGTAGATGAATATTTATCATTTAAGTTCTTTTTAAGTTCTATAGTCATTCTTTTAATAATCTATCCGGATCCTGCAGTAATCTTTTGAAAGGAAAGAAATAGGATACTTCAGCATCTAATATATAGTTGAGACAAAACTTGTATTTATTCTACATCTTTACCAAATATTTAATTACTTGAACCATATTATAAGAGCCCTAAAATCATAAATTCTCACAAGAGATTTCATTTTGAACAAGTTTGTCCTTTGAAGCTTGAGTTATTCGTGTCAACACTAATCTAACTTTTTTATTGTTCCTTTAAAGTAGTGGTGCCAAATAATGCGTCATTCTCCATGGGTTGAACTTGGCCAAAATAAAGGGATGGATTGGGTGCACCATCCGCAGTGATTGCCTCGATGCTGTGCATATTCTTAGTAGACGTGACCACAGGAACCACCACCTGACCAACATTATCGAGGAATGCATGGCTATCATAGGAGAAATGAAGATTAGAGTCAACCACATCAGGCGCTCCAACAACATGTGGGCGGATGGTCTGGCCCGACTTGGGAGACAGTAGGAACATGACTACACTGAATACGAGGAGAGCCCGGAGGCCCTCTTTTTCCTACTTGAGCATGTGGACCCGAAGAACACGAGGATTGCGATTCAGGCATGCATTGACCCTACTTACCGCATAGCCACTTTTGGGGGCTATTCCCTGGATGACATGGGGCAGTGGAAAGGTAGGTTTTACGGCAGACTCCGGGGCACCCCCTCTTTACTTCGTGCTCTTATGGAGGGGATCTTCCACAGTCTAAACATGGCCAAGATGCGTGGCTGGAGAGATATTATGGTTGAAACCGACTCCCATGAGCTCATTGAGATGTTCAAGGGAGTCCAATACATCGAATCGGACTTCGAGAACATAAGGATCGGCTGCTATGAGCAAATGCAGATTGTGGGAGCTGACTTCATCTATACGCATCCGGGAAGGATCCGAGGCACCGACTGGTTTGCATGTGAAGATAAGTTACAGGAAGAGGCGATCATGGAAATTGATGAGGTCCCAATTTCCATGAGTTGGATTCTTGAAAATCCTATGATGTAGTATGTGGTTGCTTTTATGGTCTTTTGTTATTTGCTTCTTGTTTTTATTGCTTTGCCTCGATGGCTTATGTTTCTGTATGATGTAAAACAACATTAACCGTTTCTCTTTCACTTGTTTACCAAAAAAAATAAAAAATATTGCGCTATTAATTTACCGAAGGAAACATAATATTAACCAGCAACAACAAAAGTTTTCCATGTATTCATGTTTATCATTGCAGCCATAATTAGTGCTAATAGACTGCACATGTCTTTTACTCATCCTCACAAAATGTTAATTAACAAAAAGGAAACTCTCTTCATTAGGGGTGTGCACGAACCCGAATAGACCGAAAAAACCGAACCGGACTGAACATACATTTGCGGGTTTTAATTAATTCGGTCTTAATTTGGTTTAAAAATATATAGGACCGCATAATTCGGGTCGTTCTCGGTCTTGGATCATAAAAAACGGTTTTGGACCGGACCGGACCGCTTTCAATATATATATATATATATATATATATATATATATATATATATATATATATATATATATATATATATATATATATATATATAAAGTTAATAATAACTCTCACACTACCAGGCAGGCTGGACATTTACACACGCACACTTTTACCCACAACATTTACACACGCTGTTGCAACCCTAAACACAATTCTTACTTTCTCTTCTGTCTCTAAGCGACGAGCCTACGGCCGCTCCCAAGCTCCAGCTCTCTTCTTCTTCATCCCGTACCTACCCAATATCCCAAGGTCCAGCTCCCAAGCTACGGCTCTCGTCCCTTCCCAAGCTTTGTTTCTCTCCAAACAAGGTTCGATTATCTTCACATCAGACGACCTAAATCGCCAACCGGAATGCCTAAAATCCCCAGCGAAACAAGGTTCGATTGTCTTCACGCAGATCATAAGTTACGAGCTACGATTGACTTCAACCCAACCGGACTACCTACGAGCTACGATCTGCTTCATCTCGTAAGTTTTGATGCCCCTCCGATCTGTTTGTTTATAAATTTACAGTATACCGTTTGTTTACAATTCTTTCTTACAAATTTACATTATACAAATTTACAGTATACATTTTTTTCTTCACGCATATCGTAGTTTTGATTGTCTTTACAGTAATTATTTACAGTTTGTTTACATATTTACATAGTTATTTGGGTTGATTAAAAAAATGTGTTATTTTTTTGTGGGCATGGATCGAAAAGGACCGAGACCGAGCACGAACCGCCTCAAAATCGAATAGGACCGAGAACGATAATTCCGATCCATTCTTGATCCATAATTTTCTAGGACCGATTAATGCGATTCGATCCCAAAAATATCTCAAAATCGGACCGGACCGAACCATGCACACCCCTATGTATACATATTTGCAACAATTATTAAAGTTTAAGAGCACATAATTATTAAATAGTGACTTGGACGTGTGCCCAAGCCATTATTTTATGTGTTCTCAAACTTTAATAATTGTTGCAAATATGGAGATTGTTTTGTGGAGATGGTCCATTTCATCTGGCAAATGCATTTAAGTAGAACAGTACGTAATTGCAAAATTCGAGTGGTTCATTTTCACTCAATTTGGAATTTTGTGCAAACCGAGTAAAGAAGTTATGATTGAGACCACCTTTAATCGATAAGATATCTCATATAATCAAGCACCGGGGTCTACTGGTGGTGATTGTAGCAGTAGAATAATTTTTATAATAGTCCCATCTCAAGTTTCAGCGAAATCTGTCTACCCCTTATTTTATTTTATTAGTAATGCATTGTGAACACTCGAGACTGATTTCTTCTCCAATTTCATTTAAGTATGTAATGTGTAAGAGCATTCTGTGTGAGATATAATTAGGAAATTATGTGCGAATGGTATATAAATATGTACATTTAAATTTTAATTGATTAATTAATTTATTAATTATTTGTCATACCAACTCTCAAATAAATCAATTTTCATATTGTGTTGAGAATTTTTGTTGCTAAATCTAACGGTTTAGCTATTGGTGTTGGAATGCTCAAAAGAATGCTTAAATCTCAGCAGCTTTAGGAGTGTACCAATACCATTTTAAAAATAAAAATGTAATCTGATTTAGTAATGGACATTAGTGAATATAGGTTGAATTAACATTATAGTTTAGTGTTCCATTTCTTCTGCTCATGAAATTATTTGAAAACCACCACCTGAAATATTATAATTTTTACATTTTACTAATACAAGGATCAAACTTGTTTTGAAAGCAAGAAATAATTTTTTTAAGCATCCATTTAATCATATAAATCGGGGAAAGGTGGCTAATTTTGAAATTTGAAAATGGCCAATATCTAAGACAACACATGATGATGTGTCATGTGACAATTGGGTCTTTTTACGCTTCCACAAAATCGTGATACAAATGTGCAACATAATTGACGTATCGCACATTCATTCGTTTATGTCCGGACTCCACAAGGTTGCACTCTTCGTGAGGCATGGATACGAACGAATGCAGATGTTACATGTCAATTGTATTGCATTTTTATGTCCGAATTTTGTAACCCCTAGCATTTTTGGTGAAAATTACTCTCCTTCTCCCACGAAACTACATGTTTGTGGCGTACCTTTGCAGGTGTGTAACTGTGTCAAATTTGAACCTCTAATAAATTACCAGAATGTATATTTTACTATTTACAAATCTATTAAAAAAACAAAAAGTGCATTTTTAAATGTTTCGTATACCAGTAGAATTAGGACTACGATTATTATGAAGTTTCTGTATGGATTAAACATATTCCACATGAACCGCTTCTGCAGGTGCACTCTTTAAATATTTGTATACTGGAATTCATGTGATTTGAATAGCTTAGAAATGAGGGTAAACTTCTAAAATTTGAAAGAATAACGCACATGATGTAATCACATCTCAAGGATAAAGTTACGTAGAACTATTTTAAATGATCATATTACAGTAGATAATTAAAATTGACAACATATATGTTTACCTATTACACTAGCATATAATTCGTGTGATGTACTGATGTACTATAATAATTGTACATAATATATTTTGGGAATGTTTGAGTACATGTAATTTTTCAAGTATAAATGTAGAATAATTTTTTTATACATCTTTAAAAATGGAGTAAGGTAGATAATTTGAGAAAACTAATTGCAATATTCTTTCTCATAACCAAATTAAAATATCTGGAGTCCCTCTCTCTCCATCTCACTTAATAAAATGTCTCTTATGATATGGTTTTTCATGAAATACCAATGCTGTTTTTAATTACGACATGTCTCTACGTGAGTGAATATTTCGAAAATCCAAATTCGACGTTTCGTACTCCAGCAAATCAAACCTTAAACATGCGGTTTGAAAGTAATTCTGGGCGAGATTCTCCGGAATCAAACAAGGCGTGGATATTCACCAAGACCTAAATCTAAAAAAACACACCAAAACCCATCACTCTCATATCTTGGTTACAACTTTGAAATCACATTCCAAATAAAAAAAACTATAAATGGAAAGTAGAACATAGTTTACATGTATAACCAAATGTATTTTTGAACACCATTTGCAATGAACAAAAAAATAATAGCGAACCTTGTTAAACCAGATAATATATATAAATCTAAATCAAAGAACATATAATAATGCATAGTTATATAAATGAGTAAACAAAACAAAATACTAATTCCAAATTGAATCTAAAACTAACCAAATGTTCCTAATTTAAATATATAAATATTATAAATCTACTAATTAATTAAATCTAAAAGTATTTGTGCAAGTGAGGAAGATAAACTGATCTAATAATTATTTTTTATGCCAACTGCGAAAAATTTAAATAGTATAATAGTTGTCAATTTATCAATAGAAATATCAATTTTACACCATTCCATTCACTTATAATAGTTCAATCTAATAAAAAGGCACGAGAATGTCTAAAACCTTAACAAATATAGTGCGTCTCATAATGTACGTCTCATAATTGAACTCTACAAATTTTTAGAAGTATATACTTTCGAATGCGAAGATTTAATCAATCACTTAACAAAATTAGCTAAGCAAAAAGGTCGACATCATTAATATGAGTCTCGCTACAACGATCTGATTCCGAGACTTAATTTTGTGACCCGTATGTGTCCGTATGTCATTGGTGCACTTTGAATGGGAACTTTGAGTTGGTGTGTCCCATTCAAAATTGACACACAAAAAGGTGTCCAGATCCCTAAATTAAGTTTCAGAATCGTGTCTGTATTTGCCCATATATATTAGAAGCATAAAAAATCAAGAACTTGGATGAAAATTGAAACATACATAATTGCAAAATGATGAATGATGAAAATAGTAAACATTTTATGAGAAAATAGGTAAAATTAGATTGCTCCATTTGTAAAATGATTATTTCCAGCTGAGAGTTTTTATACATAGAGTTACAAACATTTTTCGTTGTTTCCAAACAAAAGTTATAATGAGTAGCGGTCGGAAAGTCCACCATCTCCTGCCCTCTCTCTCACTCTACCTGACACCATGTTTTGTCTATCCCCTCTCCAATCTCCCACCACCACCACCACCACGTCGTCTATCCTCTTCCAGCACCACCGCCTAACTTTGTTTCTCACCCCCACCCCAAAACTTGAGCACTGCCCCCTAGGAATCCAGGCCTTAGATGTTGCCCAATCCTTCCACCTGGAAATCCAAATCTCCTATCGGCACACCCAATCCACTAAGCTCGAATCACCATCATTGGTTTTGGAAACTTAGGTAAATTCCTCGAAAAAACTCTGGTCTCGTAAACAACTTCGAACGCCATATCCAACCACTCCAACTGCTCTGGTTGTGTTTGAGTCTTTGAAGTGGGAGTGATTTGAGGACGGATTGAGTGGAGATTATTGAGGTGTAGAGGATAAAGACTTGTTGGTGTTCTTCACAAAGGTCATCTAGGTCTTGGAAGAAAGTGAAGTTGAGGTTTTTGACTATAGATGAGTAGTCAGAGCGGGAGTGGGCGAGGACAGTGTGGTTTTGGGAGACTAGGGCCTTGGGAGAAAAAATCTCCTTAATCATAGATTTGTTGATAAATTTTAGTTGATTGCACTACAAGAATTTACACCATTAATAACAATATTTAGCAACACAAACTATTTCGGTTGCAAAAGATACCACTACACCAAAACTGGTGATTGGTCACGGCCAAAATCCCTGACCAAAGCTGTGGGTCGTGGACTTGGGCCGTGACCATTTCGGGCATGACCATTTTCGTGGGTCGCGGCCCAAGTCCGTGACAAAAAAATGGTCACGGTCGAGAGGGGTCATGGCAGATGGTCGCGGACTTAGGCCGTGACCCATGTCATGACGGGTTGCGGCCCTCATTCGTGACCCACAACCGTGACAAAATGGTCTCGGCCAAAGTCCGCGCGACCCACGACCGTGACAAAAAAATTAAAAAAAAATTCGTCGCGACCCTGATCCGTGACCCACAACCGTGACAAATTGGTCACAGCCAAAGCCCACGACACACGACCGTGACAAAAAGAAATTTAAAAAAAAATTGGTCGCGACCCTGATCCGTGACCCACAACCGTGACAAATTGGTCGCGGCCAAAGTCCGCGACCCACGACCGTGACAAAAAAAAAATAAAAAAAATGGTCGCGGACTTTAGCCGCGACCATTTTTATGCGTGACGAAAAAATAAAAATGGTCATGGACAAAGTCCATGACCATATTTAACTACAATTTTAAAAAAATGTATTTTTTTGGTCCAATCCTAAAATTGGGGGTCCTGTGAGTGCACCATCAGTTGCTACGTGTAACGTTTGACGCGTACGAGGTGTTACAAATATTTATTATTGGCAAAACAATAAAAAAAATCACAAATTGCGAATCGAAAACGTTTTTAATAAACAAATATATATACAAACTTATAAAAATTACACGTCTTAATAATTCACAGACCAAAAAAAAATTGGGCAGAGTTTCCTCTATTTTCTAGACATTCCAAAACCTGTAAATGTAAAACCTACTTATTATAAAGCCCGCACGTCTATAAAATTCAACAATCAAATTATAAAATCCCGCACAACCATAAAACTAAACAATAAAAGCCCGCACGACCATAAAATTAAACAATAAAAGCCCGCACGGCTGTAACACAAAAATCAAAATCCTGAATGTCCACAACCTATAAACAATCTTCATGCTGTAGACCATTGCCTCCTTCGTTTGTTCCGCGTGAAAAAAATCCTACAAATGATGGGATATATAAAAAAAAATATCAGTAACCAAGTAGTTTTACAAAAAATTTAATCAATCAGAAAAATTGCATATATGAGTTAAAATTATCAGTAACCAAGTAGAAATATACAAATTACCGTCTTATTCTCAAACCGGGAGTCTCGCGGCTACGGGGTCAGTTTCTACGAGTTACATTTGTCCCGTGGGAGGTGTTGGTGCCACCCACGGGGCCGTTCGTAGGCTGTTTCGAGTTTTCACCCTCTAACGCCATGTTTTTAAGCCTAAGTCTAGAAATATGCAAATTATCGTCGTACTCTAAAACAGGGAGTCCCGGGGCTGCGGGGTCAGTTCCTACGAGTTACATTGGTCCCGTGGGAGGTGTTGGTGCCACCCACGGGGTCGTTCGGGGGCTGTTTCGAGTTCTCACCCTCTAACGTCATGTTTTTAAGCCTAAGTCTATAAATATGCAAATTAATGTCGTATTCTCAAACCGGTAGTCCCGCGGCTGCGGGGTCAGTTCCTACGAGTTGCATTGGTCCCGTGGGAGGTGTTGGTGCCACCCACGGAGATGTTTGGGGGCAGTTTCGAGATCTCACCCTTTAACGCCATGTTTTGCTTAAGTCTAGAAATCTGCAAATTACCGTCGTACTCTCAAACCGGGAGTCCCGTGGCTGTTCGATCAGTTCTTATGAGTCATATTGGTTCCATGGTAGGTATTGGTGCCACCCCCGAAGCCGTTCGGGCGTTGTTTCGGGTTTTCACCCCCTAACGCCATGTTTTTAAGCCTAACTCTAAAAATATACAAATTACCGCCGTATTCTCAAATCGGGAGTCCCGCGGATGCGTGGTCAGTTCCTACGAGTTACATTGGTCCCGTTGGAGGTGTTGGTGCCACCCACGGGGACGTTCGGGGGCAGTTTCAGATTTTCACCCTCTAACGCCATGTTTTTAAGCATAAGTCTAGAAATATGCAAATTACCGTCATATTCTCAAACACGGAGTCCCGCGGCTGCGGGGTCAGTTCCTACGAGTTACATTGGTCCCCTGGGAGGTGTTGGTGCCACCCGCGGGGACGTTCGCGGGCTGTTTCGAGTTCTCACCCTCCAACGCCATGTTTTTAAGTCTAAGTCTAAAAATATTCAAATTATCGTCGTATTCTCAAACCGGGAGTCCCGCGACTACGGGGTCAGTTCCTACGAGTTACATTGGTCCCGTAGGAGGTGTTGGTGCCACCGACGGGAACGTTCGGGGGCTATTTCGAGTTCCCACCCACTAACGCCATGTTTTTAAACTTAAGTATAGAAATATGCAAATTATCGCCGTATTCTAAAACCGGGAGTCCCGCGACTGCAGTGTCAGTTCCTACGAGTTACATTGGTCCCGTGGAAGGTGTTAGTGCCACCCACGGGGCCGTTCGGGGGCAGTTTCGAGTTCCCACCCTCTAACGCCATGTTTATAAGCCTAAGTCTAGAAATATGCAAATTACCATCGTATTCTAATACCGGGAGTCCCGCGGCTGTGGGGTCCGTTCCTACGAGCTACATTGGTCCCGTAGGAGGTGTTGGTGCCACCCACTGGGCCGTTCGGGGGCTGTTTCGAGTTCTCACCCTCTAACGCCTTGTTTTTAACCTAAGTCCATAAATACGCAAATTACCGTCGCATTCTCAAACCGGGAGTCCCGCGGCTGCGGGGTCAGTTCCTACGAGTTACATTGGTCCCGTGGGAGCTGTTGGTGCCACCCACTGAGACGTTCGGGGGCTGTTTCGAGTTCTCACCCTCTAACGCCATGTTTTTAAGCCTAAGTCTAGAAATTTACAAATTATCATCGTATTATCAAACTGGGAGTCCCGCGGCTGCGGGGTCAGTTCCTACGAGTTACATTGGTCCCGTGGGAGGTGTTGGTGCCACCCACGGGGCCGTTCGGAAGTTGTTTCGAGTTTTCACCCTCTAATGCCATGTTTTTAAGCCTAGGTCTAGAAATATGCAAATTATCGTGGTACTCTAAAACCGGGAGTCCCGCGGCTGCGGGGTCAGTTCCTACGAGTTACATTAGTCCCGTGGGAGGTGTTGGTGCCACCCACGGGGTCGTTCGGGGACTGTTTCGAGTTCTCACCCTCTAACGCCATGTTTTTAAGCCTAAGTCTATAATTATGCAAATTACCGTCGTATTCTCAAATCGGTAGTCCCGCTACTGCGGGCTTAGTTCCTACGAGTTACATTGGTCCCGTGGGAGGTGTTGGTGCCACCCACGGGGACGTTCGGGGGAAGTTTCGAGATCTCACCCTCTAACGCCATGTTTTGCTTAAGTCTAGAAATATGAAAATTACCGTCGTACTCTTAAACCGGGAGTACCGTGGCTGTACGGTTAGTTCTTATGAGTCATATTGGTTCCATGGCAGGTGTTGGTGCCACCTCCGAAGCCGTTCGGGCGCTGTTTCGTGTTTTCAGCCCCAAACGCCATGTTTTTAAGCCTAACTCTAGAAATATGCAAATTACTGCCGTATTCTTGAAACCATGAGTCCCGCGGCTGCGTGGTCAGTTCCTACGAGTTACATTGATCCCGTTGGAGGTGTTGGTGCCACCCACGGGGACGTTCGGGTGCTGTTTCGGGTTTTAACCCTCTAATGCCATGTTTTTAAGTCTAAGTCTAGAAATATGTAAATTACCGTCGTATTCTCAAACCGGGAGTCCCGCGGCTGCGGGGTCAGTTCCTACGAGTTACATTGGTCACGTGGGAGGTGTTGGTGCCACCCACGGGGACGTTCGAGGGCTGTTTCGAGTTCTCACCCTCCAACGCATGTTTTTAAGCCTAAGTCTAGAAATATGAAAATTATCGTCGTATTCTCAAACCGGGAGTCCCGCGACTGCGGGGTCAGTTCCTACGAGTTACATTGGTACCGTAGGAGGTGTTGGTGCCACCCACGGGGACATTCGGGGGGCTATTTCGAATTCCCACTCACTAACGCCATGTTTTTAAGCCTAAGTCTAGAAATATGCAAATTATCGTCGTATTCTAACATTGGGAGTCCCGCGACTACGAGGTCAGTTCCTACGAGTTACATTGGTCCCGTGGGAGGTGTTGGTGCCACCCAAGGGGCCGTTCGGGTGCAGTTCGAGTTCCCACCCTCTAACGCCATGTTTTTAAGCCTAAGTCTATAAATATGTAAATTACCGTCGTATTCTAAAACCGGGAGTCCCGCGGCTGCGGGGTCAGTTCCTACGAGTTACATTGGTCTTGTCGGAATTGTTGGTGCCACCCACGGGGCCGTTCGGGGGATGTTTCGAGTTCTCACCCTCTAACGCCATGTTTTTAACCCTAAGTCTATAAATATACAAATTACCGTCGTATTCTTAAACCAGGAGTCTCGCGGCTGCGGGGTCAGTTCCTACGAGTTACATTGGTCCCGTTGGAGGTGTTGGTGCCACCCACGGGGACGTTCGGGGGCTGTTTCGGGTTTTCACCCTCTAACGCCATGTTTTTAAGCCTAAGTCTAAAAATATACAAATTACCGTCGTATTCGGAAACCGGTAGTCCCGCGGCTGCGGGGTCAGTTACTACGAGTTACATTGGTCCCGTGGGAGGTGTTGGTGCCACCCACGGGGACGTTCAAGGGCTGTTTCGAGTTCTCACCCTCCAACGCCATGTTTTTAAGCCTAAATCTAGAAATATGCAAATTATCGTCGTATTCTCAAACCGGGAGTCCGCAACTTCGGGGTCAGTTCCTACGAGTTATATTGGTCCCATAGGAGGTGTTGGTGCCACCCACGGGGACGTTCGGGCACTATTTCAAGTTCCCACCCACTAACGCCATGTTTTTAAGCCTAAGTCTAGAAATATGCAAATTATCATCGTATTCTAAAACCGTGAATCCCGCGACTGCGGGGTCAGTTCCTACGAGCTACATTGGTCCCGTGAGAGGTGTTGGTGCCACCCACGGGGCCGTTCGGGGGCAGTTTCGAGTTCCCACCCTCTAACGCCATGTTTTTTAGCCTAAGTCTAGAAATATACAAAATAGCGTCGTAATCTAAAACCGGGAGTCCCGCGGCTGCGGGGTCAGTTCCTACGAGTTACATTGGTCCCGTGGGAGGTGTTAGTGCCACCCACGGGGCCGTTCGGGGGCTGTTTCGAGTTCTCACCCTCTAACGCCATGTTTTTAACTCTAAGTCTATAAATATGAAAATTACCGTTGTATTCTCAAACCGGGAGTCCCGCGGTTGCGGGGTCAGTGCCTATGAGTTACATTGGTCCAGTGGGAGGTGTTGGTGCCACCCACGGGAAATTTCGGGGGCAGTTTCGAGATCTCATCCTCTAACGCCATGTTTTTAAGCCTAAGTCTATAAATATGAAAATTAGCATCGAATTCTCAAATCGGGAGACCCGTGGCTGCGGAGTCAGTTCCTAAGAGTTATATTGGTCCCGTGGGAGGTGTTGGTGCCACCCACGGGGACGTTCGGGGGCTGTTTCGGATTTTCACCCTCTAACGCCATGTTTTTAAGCCTATGTCTAGAAATATACAAATTACCGTCGTATTCGCAAACCGGGAGTCTCGCGGCTGCGGGGTCAGTTACTACGAGTTACATTGGTCCCGTGGGAGGTGTTGGTGCCACCCATGGGGACGTTCAAGAGCTGTTTCGAGTTCTCACCCTCCAACTCCATGTTTTTAAGCCTAAGTCTATAAATATGCAAATTATCGTCGTATTCTCAAACCGAGAGTCCGCGACTGTGGGGTCAGTTCCTACGAGTTATATTGGTCCCGTAGGAGGTGTTGGTGCCACCCACGGGGACGTTCGGGCGCTATTTCAAGTTCCCACCCACTAACGCCATGTTTTTAAGCCTAAGTCTAGAGATATGCAAATTATCGTCGTATTCTAAAACTGGGAGTCCTGCGACTGTGGGGTCAGTTCCTACGAGTTACATTTGTCCCGTGGGAGGTGTTGGTGCCACCCACGGGGCTGTTCGGGGGCAGTTTCGAGTTCCCACCCTCTAACGCCATGTTTTTTAGCCTAAGTCTAAAAATATGCAAAATACGATCGTATTCTAAAACCGGGAGTGCCGCGGCTGCTGGGTCAGTTCCTACGAGTTACATTGGTCCAGTGGGAGATGTTGGTGCCACCCACGGGGCCGTTCGGGGGCTGTTTCGAGTTCTCACCCTCTAACGCCATGTTTTTAACCCTAAGTCTATAAATATGAAAATTACCGTCGTATTCTCAAATTGGGAGTCCCGCGGCTGCGGGGTCCGTTCGTACGAGTTACATTGGTCCCGTGGGAGGTGTTGGTGCCACCCACGGGGACGTTCGGGGGCAGTTTCGAGATCTCACCCTCTAACGCCATGTTTTTAAGCCTAAGTCTATAAATATGAAAATTAGCATCGTATTCTCAAATCGGGAGACCTGCGGCTGCGGAGTCAGTTCCTAAGAGTTATATTGGTCCCGTGGGAGGTATTGGTGCCACCCACGGGGACGTTCGGGGGCTGTTTCGGATTTTCACCCTCTAACGCCATGTTTTTAAGCCTAAGTCTAGAAATATGCAAATTACCGTCGTATTCGCAAACCGGGAGTCCCGCGGCTGCGGGGTCAGTTACTACGAGTTACCTTGGTCCCGTGGGAGGTGTTGGTGCCACCCACGGGGACGTTCAAGGTCTGTTTCGAGTTCTCACCCTCCAACGCCATGTTTTTAAGCCTAAGTCTAGAAATATGCAAATTATCGTCGTATTCTCAAACCGGGAGTCCGCGACTGCGGGGTCAGTTCCTACGAGTTATATTGGTCTCGTAGGAGGTGCCGGTACCACCCACGGGGACGTTCGGGAGCTATTTCAAGTTCCCACCCACTAATGCCATGTTTTTAAGACTAAGTCTAGAAATATGCAAATTATGGTTGTATTCTAAAACCGGGAGTCCCGTGACTGCGGGGTCAGTTCCTACGAGTTACATTGGTCCCGTGGGAGGTGTTGGTACCACCCACGGGGCCGTTCGGGGGCAGTTTCGAGTTCCCACTCTCTAACGCCATGCTTTTTAGCCTAAGTCTAGAAATATGCAAAATACCGTCGTATTCTAAAACCGGGAGTCCCGAGGCTGCGGGGTCAGTTCCTACGAGTTACATTGGTTCCGTGGGAGGTGTTGGTGCCACCCACGGGGCCGTTCGGGGGCTGTTTTGAGTTCTCACCCTCTAACGCCATGTTTTTAACCCTAAGTCTATAACTATGAAAATTACCGTCGTATTCTCAAACCGGGAGTGCCACGGCTGTGGGGTCAGTTCCTACGAGTTACATTGGTCCCATGGGAGGTGTTGGTGCCACCCACGGGGACGTTCGGGGGCAGTTTCGAGATATCACCCTCTAACGCCATGTTTTTAAGCCTAAGTCTATAAATATGAAAATTAGCATCGTATTCTCAAATCGGGAGACCCGCGGCTGCGGAGTCAGTTCCTAAGAGTTATATTGGTCCTGTGGGAGGTGTTGGTGCCACCCACGGGGCCGTTCAGGGGTTGTTTCGAGTTTTCACCCTCTAACGCCATGTTTTGCTTAAGTCTAGTTGTATGCAAATTACCGTCTTATTCTCAAACCGGGAGTCCCGTGGCTGCGGGGTCAGTTCCTACGAGTTATATTGGTCCCGTGGGAGGTGTTGGTGCCACCCAAGGGGACGTTCGGGGGCTGTTTCGAGTTCTCACCCTCTAATGCCATGTTTTTAAGCCTAAGTCTAAAAATATACAAATTACTGTCGTATTCTCAAATCGGGAGTCCCGCGGCTGTGGGGTTAGTTTTTACGATTTACAATGGTCCCGTGGGAGGTGTTGGTGCCACCCACGGGGACGTTCGGAGGCTGTTTCGAGTTCTCACCCTCTAACGCCATGTTTTTAACTCTAAGTCTAGAAATATGTAAATTATCGTTGTATTCTCAAACCGGGAGTCCCGCGGCTGCGGGGTCAATTACTACGAGTTACATTGGTCTCGTGGGAGGTATTGGTGCCACCCACGGGGCCGTTCGCGGGCTATTTCGAGTTCTCACCCACTAACGCAATGTTTTGCTTAAGTCTAAAAATATGAAAATTATCTTCCTATTCTAAAACCGGGTGTCCCGCGGCTGCGGGGTCCGTTCCTACGAGTTACATTGGTCCCGTGGGAGGTGTTCGTGCCACCCACGGGGCCGTTCGGGGGGCTGTTTCGTGTTCTCACTCTCTAACGCCATGTTTTTAAGCCTAAGTCTAGAAATATGCAAATTAACGTCGTATTCTCAAATCGGGAGACCCGTGGCTGCGCAGTCAGTTCCTACGAGTTACATTGGTCCCGTGGGAGGTGTTGGTGCCTATCACGGGGCTGTTCGGGAGCTGTTTCCGATTTTCACCCTCTAACGCCTTGTTTTTAAGCGTAAGGCCTCATATTTTAAAAATATCGTCGTATTCTCAAATCGGGAGTCCCGTGATCACGCAGTCTATTCTTACATGTTACATTGGTCCCGTGAGAGGTGTTGGTGCCTCTCATGGGTCCGTACGAGGGTTTTTTCGTGTTTTTGCTATCTAACGCCTTGTTTTTAAGCTTAAGTCCTAATATTTTTTAATTATCGTCGTATTCTTAAACTGGGGGTCCTGTGATCTCGTGGTCAGTTCGTACGAGTTTCATTGGTCCCGTGTGAGGTGTTGGTGCCATGTTTTTAAGTTTAAGTCTCGACATTTGCAAGTTATCCTATCATCGTATTATGAAACCGGGAGTTTAAAATATTTTCAACATATTATTAAACAGTGAAACCAATAATTATCCGGTACTCCTTCTAATTATCCCATACTCCTTCTAAAATACTATCCAACAAAATTCCAACAACCAATAATTATCCAACAGCCAAACCAAACAAAACCAATAACTATCCCGTACTCCTTCTATCATCTAAAAGATTTAATAGATAATGCATATCAATTATATAACTGTTTTAGTTAATGTACAGAGTACCTGGTGTGTAATGAAGAACTGGTATGTAATGAAGAACTGGTATCCAATTGGTTAGATCTGCAATACGTAAACAATGTTTTATGAAGAACGAGTATGTAAAATTAAATAAAGTACCTCACAAAACCACTGAATTGTTTTTTAAAATTAAAGAAAGTACGGTACTGTATGGGGACTGCTACAAAAAAATATAAGGGACGCTACAAAACTTCCTCCAAACAAAATAGGGGTTGGGTTGGTTTTTGCGTAGGTAGAGGAATGTTTGAGTTGGATTCTTTGGTTTTCTTGGGTTGGGGTTTGAAGATGCAATAATCATACATATGACATTTGTCCATATACTAAGAGAAGAGGGATGGAATATTTTTACGTGAAATCTGGAATTCATCCTCAACACTTGTCCACTAATGCCATTGATCCTCACAGCCACGACTTTGTTGTGCTAACCTCCAATGTACCTACAACTGTTATGTTTATGAGTGGATGGACTATAGACCTGCTCGATTATCTTGACTACTACAATCAACTATGTAAAGAATTACAAATACAATAAACGCATAACAAAACTATTAATAAATAATCAAAACTTTACCTCGATGAATGTAGTGGTTCAATTAAATGAACAAAAATAACATAAATTGTTTGAGCCATTGAAACTAAATGAACAAAAACAACATAAATTGTTTGAGCTGAAAAATAGTGAATGAATTGAATAAATTATATTCTTTTTACCAAAAAGCAAACCATAAACCAAAAAATAGTGAATGAACTGAATAAAGTTAGCAAGACTAAAAGATCAAACCATTTTTCACACCAAATGTAAAATTCATACATTCTGAATAAATAATAAATGAAATATCAATGTTGACAGTGATGCCAGCGAGAAACAAATGATTGTAGATTAGAACCCAAACTCGGATACAAAAAAATAAAAAATTCGATACCTCTCAAATACGGAGAAAGCCAAATCAAACTGTTTGAGCGAGAGGACACCAAGGGTGTATACCTACAAAGTAGAACTAATTAGAAAAAAAATACACATTCCAAGCACAAAAAAAATACTCCAATAATGTAGATACAAAAAATGATTAAAGATACCTCAAGGCAAAGAGAAAACCCCCAAAATTATCAAAATCTAGTAAAAACATTACAAAAAAGGGGTAAATACAAACTTATCAATAATTGTAGGGGCTTGATTGATGAATGCGGCTTATATATGAACATCGCACCTTGTTTTTTTTTCCCGTTTTCCTCCATCGCACCTGCTACCCATGAATGCTACCCACTGCACCTAGAATAGGCAATGTTGGCTTGCAAACATCTAAGAAAGGCTTGGTCGATATATTCCCTTGATCTCCAAAGAAGAGGTGAACACAGTTTTCTTCATTTTCACAATTTCTACAAAATCAGAAATATCAAAAATGTTAATTTTCAGTTATTATGGAGATGAATATAAAATTAGGCGAGACACTATTTACTCAACAAGTCCATAAGAAGAATCATGGTTAACAACAAATTATATATCAACATGGTAATTGAGATTCAAAACCAAAATTATTTCAGAAGAAAATGGTATATGATAATGAGAATAACATTTATTTATTTATTTTCTCCAAAACAAGTTGGATAAATTTTTATATGATTACTAATTGAGCCCATATTCTGACTAAAATACACTGTATTAAAAAAAAGGTAAAGGGGGTAAATCCTCCCTTTCAATATTGAACCTCATCCAACCTTTAAATAAAAATCCAGGACCTGATTTTCTTAACTCTACTATAAGGGTTAAAGTAAGGGGAAAATAAAATTAATAGAATATTGAACCTCCACCGCCATCGTTGGATCTCGGCCTCACCGCGGCACTACCCCCTTCCCTACATTTTTCCCAACGGTTAGATCAATCTTCTTTTTCCAAGCACTTTCCCCAACAGAGCCTCTAAATAACCATCTGAACATGTTGAGATCAGTCAAGCCTATTCCCGCGGGTGGTGTTAAAAGCGACTCCAATTATTCATCGTCTGTCACAGATAACAAACCTTTTGCCCTACTTTATGGACAAAAATAGTTGTTCTTGAAACATATAACAAACACACACACACACACACACACATAAATGGATATATTACATATACACATACGCAGATTTGGGAAGAAACCTCAATAGCATTAAACCTCCATACAGATTGGGGAATAAATCTCCATGAATGCTACCAGTGTTTGGGGAAGAAACCTCGCACCTTCAATCCACCGCACCTGCTACCCACCGTTTCTTACTCCATACGCAACATCGCTACTTCTCCATAGCTAATCCCGACCTAGTACCAACGTTTGGGGAAGAAAAAAAAAGATATGAGCGGGGAAATGAAAATATGAGGCTCTTGATGTTGTTTTATGATTAACAGTGGTCACGGCCTAGAGCCGTGACCCACCCACCGCGACCCATTAATGAAGCTAAGTGGGATGTGTACTGCCTATTGGTCATGGCCCATAGCCGTGAACCATACCAAGAAATGGTCACGCCCATAGCCGTGACCCTCAATCTGTGATGCGCGACCCTTTTTATCAACACTAGTGCTTGAATGAGGGATGGTCACGGACCATAGCCGTGACCCACACCCAGAAATGGTCATGGCCCTAAGCCGTGACCCTCAATGTGTGTACTTTCTTCTTTGTCATTCCATGAGTTACAGACTTGGGCCGTGACCCATCCGCGACCAATCTTGGAGGGAATTTTGGCGCGAATTTGGCGCCAAGATGGTCACGACCTGGTCAAGGCCCAAGTTCGCGACCACAGTGGTTGCGGACTTGGGTCGTGACCACTTCCAAAACATAGAATTTAGTGTGATAATAAATATGGTCACACCAAATATTGAGTGGGTCACGGCCCATGTCCGCGACCAGCTGGTCGCGGACTTGGGTCGTGACCCACTGGGCGTGACTATTCGCAGGATTTGGTGTAGTGTAGCCTTTTGGCAACAAAATCTTATTTATGTTGCCAAAAGACCATTTTATATTGTACTTTTGGCAACATAAAATAAAACTTGTTGCCAAAAGTTAAATTTTTTAGGAGAGAAATTATTTGAAGCTTTAGCAACATTGTCTTATGTTGCCAAAAGTCATATAATTTTCTACAGCATAAACTCGTGTTGCGAAAAAAGAGCGGCTTTGGCAACTAGAATCTTTTGCTGCCAAAAGTATTTTCTATATAATTTATATATTTAAAATACATTGAAATCTTAATAAACAAAACCCTTCTCACAAAAAAAAAACCTTAAAAGAAGGTACCGTCGTTCGGTATATCTTTCCCTCGCTCGCTCTCTCTCAACGAATCTTTACTCCACCACCGCCAGCTGATCTATATTCCACCGTCGGTTGAATCTCCACTCCACCGACCACCATAGAAGGTTACTATATCTACCTCTTCCACACGAACACATGCACAAACGCACAACAGAACACGCACACAAATGCATAACGGAACACATGCATGCACACCTACATCAATTTTTGTATGTCGGGGTCAGATCCAGACAGAAAGGTGGGCGTCGACACCAGATCTGTGTTGGGTCTATGCCAATTAAAGCTGGACAAGGGTTTGGTTGGTCGAGGGTTGCTGGTGGTATGGTTTTGGTATGGTGGTGTTTGGAGGGAGTGCGGGGGGCAGAAGCTAAAGGTGAGGTGGTAGTTGAAATGACGGAGGAGGAATTGAAGGGATTGTGATGATGGGAGATTTTTTTATTTATTTTTACTTTTTTATTGTTTTAATTTTGGATTTTATTTTTGGGTTGGGGTTATTTAGAAATGTTTCTCCTCTAATTATTAATGATGAAATTGATTATTTACGATTAAGTTGTAAATGTTGTTTCCTAAGTAACACCTATTCAATTGTTTAATAAAATATGAAATGATAATACTTTTAAGAAACATTCACAACATTACATTGTTATGTTTAATGTGTAGCTGATGAGGGAAAACAATTATTGTTTCAGGTGTATGTTTTCTTCTTTGCTTCCAAAAACTTCTCGAGAACATGTCATGGTTAAATTGTGAGGTGCACTGTCAACTCAATTCTTTTGGTGGATGCTCAAGGTTTGATTTATTGGCTTAATTCTTCAATTATACGTTACATATATATTTACTCTCTTTGTCTTTCAACTGTTTGCTGGGTTGTTATTTTTATTTTCAAAAGTTAGCCTTAGGCATAAAAATATGCTGTTAAAGAGTGAAAATGTAAAATAGCAATAAAACAATCCCGTAAGAGGCACGGACATCTCGCATGGGATTAATGTAACTCATAGGAACCGACCGGGTAGTCACGACACTCCTGGTTTAAGTATACGATGTAAATTTGTCAAAAATCAGACTTAGACATATAAACATTCCGTTAAATGGTGAAAACGTCTAATAGTAACAAAATAGTCACGTAAGAGGCACGGACACCTCGTACAGGACAAATTTAACTCGTAGGAACCGACCGCGTAGTCACATTGCTTCCAATTTGAGTATACGATGTGAATTTGAAAAAGTTTGACTTAAGCATAAAAATATGTCATCAGAGGATGAAAACATAACCCAATCACAAAACGGTATTGTAAGATGCACGAACACCTCATATGACACCAATGTAATTCATAGGAACCGATCCCGTAATCACGGGACTCTCGATTTGACTATAAGACGTAAACTTACAAAAGTTAGATTCAGGCATAAAAATGTGCCGCAAATGGGTGAAAACGTAAAATAGCCACAAAGCGGTCCTTTAAGAGTCACAAACACCTCGCACGGGACCAATGTGACTCGTAGTAACGACCACGTAGTTACGGGGCTCCCATTTTGAGTGTACGAGGTAAATTTGCAATCGAAGGGTGAAAATGAAAAATAAATACAAAACGGTCCCATAAGAGTCACGAACACCTCGCACGGGACCAATGTGACTCTTAGGAACCGACCACGTAGT
Organism: Sambucus nigra; assembly: GCA_949130495.1. NCBI lineage: Eukaryota > Viridiplantae > Streptophyta > Magnoliopsida > Dipsacales > Adoxaceae > Sambucus > Sambucus nigra. The sequence goes on from OX422216.1 coordinate 600,021,649, forward strand.
CACGAGGCTATCGGTGAGTGTACGACGTAAATTTACAAATAATTAAACTTAAGCTTAAAAACATGAGATCAAAGGGGAAAACGTAAAACAGCCACAAAACGGACCCGTAAGAGTCACGAACACCTCGCACGAGATCAATGTGACTCGTAGGAATCGATCGCGTAGTCACGTGGCTCCCAGCTTGAGTGTACGACGTAAATTTGCAATAAAAGAGAATTAATCATAAAAATAATCCATCGAATGGTGAAAACATAAAACAACCAGAAAATGGTCGCGTAAGAGTGACGAACACCTAGCACGGGAACAAGGTAAATCGTAGGAACCAACCACGTAGTCACGGGGCTCCCGATTTGAGTGTATGACATAAATTTATAAAAAGTAAGACTTAAACATAAAAACATGGCATCAAAGAGTGAAAACGTAAAATATATACAAAACGGTCCCGTAAGAGTCAGAAACACGTCGCACGGGACCAATGTGACTCCTAGGAATCGATCGCATAATCACAGGGCTCCCGATTTGAGTGTACGGCGTAAATTTATAAATAATTAGATTTGATCATAAAAACATGCCAACGAAGGGTGAAAGCATAAAAAAAACAAAAAACGGTCCTATAAGAGTCACAAACACCTCACACGAGATCAATGTGACTTGTAAGAACCGCTCGCGTAGTCAGGGGCTCCCGATTTGAGTGTACGACGTAAATTTGCAAAAAAAATAGACTGAAGCATAAAAAAATGTCATCAAATGGTGAAAATGTAAAATAGCCACAAAACGGTCCGGTAAAACTCACAAACACATCGTACGGGACCAATGTGACTCGTAGGAACCGACCGCTTAGTCACGTGGCTCCTAGTTTGAGTGTACAACGTAAATTTGAAAAAAAAAATAGACTTTAGCATAAAAACATGTAATCGAAGGGTAAAACATAAAAAAAAAACACAAAACGGTCCGGTAAGAGTCACGAGCACCTCGCACGGGATCAATGTGACTCGCAGAAATCGACTGCGTAGTCACGGGGCTCTCGGTTTGAGTGTACGACGTAAATTTGTGAAAAATTAGACTTAAGCATAAAACTATGTCATCGATGTGTGAAAATGTAAAACAGCCACAAAACGATCCCGTAAGAGTCACGAACACCTCACACAGGACCAATGTGACTCGTAGGAACCGACCGCATAGTCACGGGGCTCTCGATTTGAGTGTATGATGTAAATTTGCAAAAAATTTGACTTAAGCATAAAAACATGTCATCGAAGGGTAAAAATGTAAAATAGACAAAAAATAGTCCTGTAAGAGTCACGAACACCTCGCACGGGACCAATATAACTCGTAGGAACCAATCGCGTAGTCCCAGGACTCCCGATTTGAGTGTATGACGTAAAATTAAAAAAAAAATAGACTTTATCATAAAAACATGCAATCGAAGGGAGAAAACGTAAAACAAACACATAATGGTCCAGTAAGAGTCACGAACACCTCGCACGGGACTAATGTGACTCGTAGGAACTGACTGCGTAGTCAAGGGCCTCTCGATTTGAATGTACGACGTAAATTTGCAAAAAATTCGACTTAAGAAATAAAACATGCCACCGAAGGTTAAAAACGTAAGATAGCCACAAAACGGTTCGATAAGAGTCACGAACACCTCGGACGGGACCAATGTAACTATTAAGAATCGACCGCGTAGTCACAGGGCTCTCGGTTTGAGTGTATGACGTAAATTTGTAAAAAATTAGACTTAAGCATTAAAACATGCCATCGCAGGGTCAAAACATAAAACAAACACAAAATTGTACTGTAAGAGTCGCGAACACCTCGCACGGGACCAATGTGACTTGTAAGAACCGATCGCGTAGTCACGGGACTCCCGGTTTGAGTGTATGACGTAAATTTGCATAAAATTAGACTTGATCATAAAAATAAGCCATCGTAGGGGGGAAACGTAAAACAAACCCAAAATGGTCCATTAAGAGTCAAAAACACCTTGCACGAGACCAATGTGACTCGTACTAATCGATCGTGTAGTTGGGGGCTCCCGGTTTGAGTGTACTACGTTAATTTGCAAAACTTAAGCATAAAAACATGCCATCAAAGGGTAAAAACGTAAAACAACCACAAATGGATCAAATAAAAGTCATGAACACCACGCACGGGATCAATGTGACTGGTAGGAACCGACCGCATAGTCACGGGGTTCCCGGTTTGGGTGAACAATGTAAATTTGAAAAAAAAATTAGACTTTAGCATAAAAAGATGCAATCGAAGGGTGAAAACATAAAAATAATACAAAACGGTCTGATAAGAGTCACGAACACCTCGCACGGGACCAATGTGACTCGTAGGAACCAACCGCATAGTCACGGGGCTCCCGGTTTGAGTGTACGACGTAAATTTGTGAAAAATTAGACTTAAGCGTTAAAATATGCCATCAAAGTGTCAAAACAAAAAACAACCATAAAACGGTCCCGTAAGAGTCACGAACACCTCGCACGGGTCCAGGGGGACTCGTAGGACCCAACCGCGTAGTCACAGGGCTTCCGATTTGTGTGTAGGACGTAAATTTGTGAAAAATTAAACTTAAGCATAAAAACATGCCATCGAAGGGTGAAAACGTAAAATAGCCACAAAACAGTCTGGTAAGAGTCACTCACACCTCGCATGGGACCAATGTGACTCGTAGGAACCGACCGCGTAGTCACGGGACTCCCGGTTTGAGTGTACGGCGTAAATTTGCAAAAAAAATTGATTTAAGCATCACAACATGCCATCGAAGGGTAAAAACGTAAAACAAACACAAAATGGTCCCGTAAGAGTCACGAACTCCTCACACGGGACCAATGTAACTCGTTGGAACCGACCGCGTAGTACGGGGCTCCCGGTTTGAGTGTACGACGTAAATTTTTAAAAAAAAATAGACTTTAGCATAAAAACATACAATCGAAGAGTGAAAATGTAAAAAAAACACAAAATAGTCGTGTAAGAGTCACGAACACCTCGCACGGGATCGACGTGACTCGTAGGAACCGATCGAGTAGTCAAGGGGCTCCCGATTTGAGTGTACGATGTAAATTTACAAAAAAATCGACTTAAGCACAAATACATGTCATCGAAAGGTGAAAACGTAAAACAACTACAAAACGATCTGGTAAGAGTCACGAGCACCTCGCACGGGACCAATGTGACTCGTAGGAACCGATCGCGTAGTCACGGGGCTCCCGATTTCAGTGTACAACATAAATTTGTGAAAAAATAGACTTAAGCATAAAAATATGCCATCGAAGTGTGAAAATAAAAAATAGTCACAAAACGGTCCTGTAAGAGTCATGAACACCTCGCACGGGTCTAATGTGACTCGTAGGACCCGATCGCGTAGTCACGGGGCTTTCGATTTGAAATTAGACTTAGGCAAAAAAATAAGCCATCCAAGGGTGAAAACATAAAATAACCACAAAACGGTCTGGTAAGAGTCACGAACACCTCGCACGGGACCAATGTGACTCGTAGGAACCGCCCGTGTAGTCACGGGGCTCCTGGTTTGAGTGTACGACGTAAATTTACAAAAAAGCGACTTAAGCATAAAAACATACCATCGAAGGGTAAAAACATAAAACAGACATAAAATGGCCCCGCAAGACTCACGAACACCTCGAACGGGACCAATGTGACTCGTAGGAACCGACCGCGTAGTCACGGGGCTCCCGATTTGAGTGTACAACGTAAATTTGAAAAAAAATTAGACTTTATCATAAAAACATGCAATCGAAGGGTGAAAATGTAAAACAGCCACAAAACGGTCCGATAAGAGTCACGAACACCTCGCACAGGACTAATGGGACTCATAGGGACCAATCGCGTTGTCACGGGGCTCCCGATTTGACTTACAATGTAAATTTGCAAAAAATTCGGCTTAAGCATAAAAACATGCCATCGAAGGGTAAAAATTTAAAACAGCTAAAAAACAATCCGATAAGAGTCACGGACACCTCGCACGGGATCAATGCAACTCGTAGGAACCGACCGCGTAGTCAGCGGCTCCCGATTTGAGTGTACGATGTAAAATTGTAAAAAAATTAGACTTTAGCATATAAACATGCAATCGAAGGGTGAACACATAAAAGAACACACAAAATGACCCCATAAGAGTCACGAACACCCCGCATGGGACCCATGTGACTCGTAGGAACCACCCGCGTAGTCAAGGGGCTCCGGGTTTAAGTGTATGATGTAGACATGCAAAAAATCAACTTATGCATAAAAACGTGCCATCAAAGGGTGAAAAGTTAAACCAAACACAAAACGGTCTCGTGAGAGTCACGAACACCTCGCAAGGATCAATGTGACTCAAAGGAACCGACCGCGTAGTCACGGGATTCCTGATATGAGTGTAAGACGTAAATTTGCAAAAAATTCAACTTAAGCATAAAAACATGCCATGAAGGGAAAAAATGTTGTAAGGAAATTTTTCTCATGTCCAACATGTTACATTTGTGTATGTCGTACGCCGCTACATTTGGCACGTCACCTCACGATCTCACATGACGGCCTCTATCCGAATTCCGGGAATCAAGCATTCAACATCTCCATTAATGTGTCCCACATCTGCCTCAACGACTTCACGTTCCAAGATTTTAGGGACTTAATGCAAGTGGTACGTAAGGGAAGTCAAAACAGTGAAATAAGGCTTGATAGGAAAGTTCAAGGGAATTTTCGTAATTTCACATCCATAGTCCGGAGGACCGGTCAACTGGAAAGTTTAAAAGCTTCCCACAACAAAGATACTGGAAGAAACGACACCTCAATCTGAGCTACGGTGAACAAGTTATGTCCCGTTGAAAATGGAGATATGTTCATTGAAAATTCTGGGAATTTTTCTAAGTGTTTAAGCACCTGTTCCCAGCACTCTTTCCCGAACCCATCTTGGAACCGATTCGGGGGGTGAACCGGTTCGCAGGGGTACCCGAACCGGTTCGGGGTACCTGTACGCTGGATAGAATTTCAGCAGTTTAAAATCGTGGGTCTCTTCATGTATTTCCCTATAAATACCAACTTCGGGAGAGTTATTTTGCAAGACTTTAGAAGACGTTTTTGAGAGTCCAAATACCTCTAGTCTTCATATTTTTGAGTCCCAAGACTCATGTTTTGATTCACACAATTGCCAAACCTTTGTGAATCTTTTTGGTAACCCAAGAACACAACCTTGTGTTTGTTCAAACCTTTGTGGAGAGATCTTTGCAACCGAGGGCTGCGTGTCATTGCTGAGGGAGTCTCTACAAAGTTTTATGGCTGCGTGTCATTGAGGAGTGCTGCGGTTCTTCCTTTGTTGATTGGACTGAGGTTCATGTGGGTTCGCTGCGTGTGGATTCATTGCTGACGACACCGATCGACGCCTGCGGGTATTCGTGTGTCACTGTATTTCATTGTAATCTGTGTAAGTTGCGATTTACTTATTATAGTGAAATAAAAGGTTTTGCCTTGCGGGGATTTTTCCTTAACTTTGTGTCGCATGCTTTATTTATGGTTTGACACACACACACACACGTAGTTGTTTGTTTATGGGCTGTTTCTAAATAGACTCAAATTAAATAAGGGTTACTTGGAATCTTGCGAATTTAATTTAATTTTAATCAATTATCACACACCGAACCTATCCGGTTTTTTCAAATTGGTATGAGAGCAGGTTACGCTAATTTATCGCGTATTCCTATTTTCCGAAAAATTTGTGTGATATTGTTTTTTTTTTAAAAATCATTTTTTTGAAAAATCGCAAATTTTCAATGGAACACCAGTTTAATGAGGAGCCTATTTTTGAAAAGATTCATGACCGTGATGAAAATTTAAAAAGTTTGAATTTGAAACTTTGCAAAAGAATTAAAGTTTTGGAAAAAGAAAATTCTCGTTTTAAATCTGCGATGGATCTTTTGCAAACGGTTCAAAATCAAAGAGATTTTTATCGTGAAAAATTTATTTCCTTGGACCATGACTTTGTTTCTTTAAAATTGTCCAAGAAGGAGAGTGATGAAAGGGTCCTATTTTTAGAGAAAGAATTGGAGGACCTTAAAAATTCGATGGTTTGTGTTTGTGCCAAAGATGAAAGAAATATTTTAATCAATGAGTTTGTGGCACGTGAAGAGACTCTTAGGGAAAAGTTTGCTTTAATTGAGGGGGAGAGGGATACCCTTTTAGAAATTGTTGAAAATTTGAAAAAGCAATCCCTGTCTTGGGAAGAGTCTAATTTGTTGCTTGAATCAAATATTTTGAATATGAAAAATGATTTAAACGATTCAAGTAGGTTTGATTGTGACGGTAATGGCTCATCTTGCTCTCATGCTGCTAGTGCTAAAGCCAAAACCATTATTTGTTTTAGAGGGTCAATCAATCCCAAGGACATTAGAAAAGATCATACTTTAGGTAACATTCCTTCCGTTTACACATGTTCACGTTGTGGTAGGAAAGGTCACCTTAGGAGATTTTGTTTTGATCTTGGAAGAAGTCCTAGGACGTCGAAGTCTAGTGTTACCTTGGTTCCTAAATCCCCCACACGTTGTTTCACATCTATTTGGGTTAGGATATCACTTTTGGATACACTAGATTTTAGACAAGTTGATTCTCGTTTGCTTGCACATGATTCTTCTCTTGCCATATCATATAGATGATTGTGTTCGCATGTGTGTCATACGCTAGTTATGCCTTTTTATATATGTTTGCTAGCGTTGTGACATGTACTTTTTGTATAGATTTTTTTATTTTTGGAAATATTTTGAAAAATAGAAAAAGATTTTATTTTGATAAAATTTTGAGAAAATCCAAAAAGATTTTTGTATTTTGTTTGCACCGTTTATGGATGAACACTTTGGATGACCGAGTCACAACTTCATTCCATTATTTTCATGTGACTATTTGATAGTGTTTTGAGACAATAGGTCAATTCATCCTTGTGCTTTATAATGTTTGGAGTCATTAAGATGTAATTAAGTGTTACTTCCTACATGTTTGACTCACTTTATCCTTTATTGCACACATGCAAGAATTTGTTTGATTATTGTGCTTGTCTTATCACATGTTGGTTGGGTGTTTTCACTTCAATCCTGTCCTTAAAACGAACCAAGCGCGATAATTTTTTATAAGGAAATTGTGTATATAAAAACCATTTTGTGAGTTTGTGTGCTTTCTTTAAAAACGGGGAAAGGCTGTGAAAGGTTCATTTTACCTTTGCGAATACTAAGCCACCATTAAATTGGGCCTAAAAAATTGAGGAATTTTATTATCCGAGGTCCAAAGAGGTTAAAAGAGCCCGAAAAAATTGAAAGGCAATAAAAAGAAATTCATGCCAATTATGGGCCATTTAGGTTTTTGCACCAATTCTCCAAAGTTTGAGAATTTAGATTACCTTTAAAAGAAAATATATATGAGGGAGTTTGGTTGGAGAATTTAAAACGGGTTTGCACATCCTTGAAATTCTTGAAAATGCGCTATATAGTTTTGGACGTTATTGGTGTGGAAATCACTTTGACTTTGATTTGTTTATTTGCATAAGACGATGTCATCTAAATTCAACAAAAAAATTTTACACCTAAGGATACTTTTGATGATCATTCGTTAGGAGTACACATATGCATCGTGCACATATGATTGATTGAGTTGATTTACCTATCGAATGTGTTCACACCCATTCATTCCATTTCCATTACTTGGTTGTTTGAGTCTAAATCCATGGTGTGATTTTTGTATCATGTTTTACATTTTTTTTCAAAATGGTATCTATTTTTTGTATAAAAAATTAAAAAAATAAAAAATAGTTTGTGTATTTTTTGTATACCGTGACACCCCGATTTTGCTTGTTTGATTCATTCTTCTTATTTGTCTATTTGGGGACATCATAAAAAGGGGGGGAAAGAATTGTCAATAAATGGGGGATTTTGAATTTTGGAGGAGTTTTGAGATTTGACTTATGCTTATCATATATTGGTATCTATGTTTATCTCATTTCAAACTCGATAGGTCACTTGGTATTTTTTTTCTTTATCTCATGTGTGTAGGTACTACATTGATGATCTCTGAATTGCACACCCTGATGAGAAAAGATTTGAGATTCCTGAAGATTTGAAGAACAAACGATGAAGACTATTCATTTGTACCTTTTCCAGTTTTGGGTTCATGGGAGGGTAGATTTCTATAGGCAATTTCGTATTTGATAATTTGGATTTTTTATGTATGTACCGGCATAGACATAGGGGGAGATTTGTAAGGACATTTTTCTCATGTCCAACATGTTACATTTTTGTATGTCGTACGCCGCTACATTTGGCACGTCACCTCACGATCTCACATGACGGCCTCTATCCGAATTTCGGGAATCAAGCATTCAACATGTCCATTAATGTGTCCCACATCTGCCTCAACGACTTCACGTTCCAAGATTTTAGGGACTTAATGCAAGTGGTACGCAAGGGAAGTCAAAACAGTGAAATAAGGCTTGATAGGAAAGTTCAAGGGAATTTTCGTAATTTCACATCCATATTCCGGAGGACCGGTCAACTGGAAAGTTGAAGATCTTGCCGTAACAAAGATACTGGAAGAAACAGCACCTCAATCCGAGCTACGGTGAACAAGTTATGGCCCGTTGAAAATGGAGATATGTTCATTGAAAATTCTGGGAATTTTTCTAAGTGTTTAAGCACCTGTTCCCAGCACTCTTTCCCGAACCCATCTTGGAACCGGTTCGGGGTACCTGTACGCTGGATAGAATTTCAGAAGTTTAAAATTGTGGGTCTCTTCATGTATTTCCCTATAAATACCAACTTCGGGAGAGTTGTTTTGCAAGACTTTAGAAGACGTTTTTTAGAGTCCAAATACCTCTAGTCTTCATATTTTTGAGTCCCAAGACTCATGTTTTGATTCACACAATTGCCAAACCTTTGTGAATCTTTTTGGTAACCCAAGAACACAACCTTATGTTTGTTCAAACCTTTGTGGAGAGATCTTTGCAACCGAGGGCTGCATGTCATTGCTGAGGGAGTCTCTACAAAGTTTTATAGCTGCGTGTCATTGAGGAGTGCTGCGGTTCTTCCTTTGTTGATTGGACTGAGGTTCATGTGGGTTCGCTGCGTGTGGATTCATTGCTGACGACACCGACCGACGCCTGGGGGTATTCGTGTGTCACTGTATTTCATTGTAATCTGTGTAAGTTGCGATTTACTTATTATAGTGAAATAAAAGGTTTTGCCCTGCGGGGATTTTTCCTTAACTTTGTGTCGCATGCTTTATTTATGGTTTGACACACACACACACACACACACACACGTAGTTGTTTGTTTATGGGCTGTTTCTAAATAGACTCGAATTAAATAAGGGTTACTTGGAATCTTGCGAATTTAATTTAATTTTAATCAATTATCACACACCGAACCTATCTGGTTTTTTCAAACGTAAAACAAGCACAAAACGGTTCGGTAAGAGTCACGAACACCTCGCACGAGACCAATGTAATTCGTAAGAACCGACCACGAAGTCATGGGGCTCCCAGTTTGAGTGTACGACGTAAATTTGCAAAAGAATCAACTTAAGCATAAAAACATGCCATCTAGGGGTGAAAACGTAAAACAACCACAAAACGGTCCTCTCACGAACTACTCGCACGGGACCAATTTAACTCGTAAGAACCAACCGCGTCGTCACTGGGCTCCCGATATGAGTGTACGCCGTAAATTTGCAAAAAATTCGACTTAAGCATAAAAACATGCCACCGAAGAGTAAAAACGTTAAATAGTCAAAAAACGGTCTGGTAAGAGTCACGAACGCCTCGCACGGGACCAATGTTACTCGTAGGAACCGACCGCGTAGTCACGCGACTCCCGGTTTGAGTGTACGATGTCAAATTATAAAAAAAAGTATACTTTAGCATAAAAGCATGCAACTGAAGGGTGAAAACGTAAAACAAATACAAAATGGTCCCGTAAGAGTCACGAACACCTTGCACCGAACCAATGTGATTCGTAGGAACCGACCGCGTAGTCACGGGTCTCCCGATTTGAGTGTACGTTGTAAATTTGTCAAAAAATCGACTTAAGCGTAAAAATATGCAATCGAAGGGTGGAAACGTGAAACAATCACAAAATGGTCCCGTAAGAGTCACGAACACCTCACACGGGTCCAATGTGACTCTTAGGAACCGACCACGTAGTCACGGGACTCCCGATTTGAGTGTACGATGTAAAGTTGCAAAAAAATCGACTTAAACATTAAAACATGCCATCGAAGCGTGAAAACGTAAAACAAACATAAAACGGTCCCGTAAGTGTCACGAACACCTCGCATGGGACCAATGTGACTCGTAGGAACTGATCGCGTAGTCACGGGGCTCCCGATTTGAGTGTATGACGTAAATTTGCAAAAAAAATCGACTGAAGTATAAAACCATGCTGTTGAAAGGTAAAAACGTAAAATAGCCACAAAACGGTTGGGTTAGAGTCACGAACAACTCGTACGGGACTAATGTAACTCGTAAGAACCGACCACGTAGTCACGGGACTTCCGATTTGAGTATATGACGTAAATTTATAAAACATTAGACTTAAGCATAAAAACATGCCATCGAAGGGTCAAAACGTAAAACAAACACAAAACGGTCCGGTAAGAGTTGCGAACACCTCGCACGAGACCAATGTGACTCATAGGAACCGACCGCGTAGTCACGGGGATCCCGATTTGAGTGTACGACGTAATTTTGCATAAAATTATACTTATCATAAAAACATGTCATCGAAGGGTGAAAATGTAAAATAAAAAGGGTCCTGTAAGAGTCATAAACACCTTACACGAGACCAATGTGACTCGTAGGAACCGGTCCCGTAGTTATGGGATCCCGATTTGAGTGTACGACGTAAATTTGCAGAACTTAAGCATAAAAACATGCCATCGAAGGGTGAAAACGTAAAACAGCCACAAAATGGTCAGATAAAAGTCACGAACACCTCGCACGGGATCAATGTGACTGGTAGGAATCGGCCGCGTAGTCACGAGGCTCCCGCTTTGAGTGTACGACGTAAATTTGTAAAAAATTTAGACTTTAGCATAAAAACATGCAATCCAAAGGTGAAAACATAAAACAAATACAAAATGGTCCGGTAAGAGTCACGAGCACCTCGCACGGGACCAATGTGACTCGTAGAAATCGATCGCATAGTCACGGGACTCCCGATTTGAGTGTACGACGTAAACTTGCAAAAAAATAGACTTAAGCATAAAATATGCCATCGAAGTGCGAAAATATAAAACAGCCACAAAACGGTCCCGTAAGAGTCTCAAACACCTCGCACGAATCTAATGTGACTCGTAGGACCCGACCGCATAGTCACGGGGCTTTCGATATGAGTGCAGGACGTAAATTTGTCAAAAATTAGACTTATGCATAAAAACATGCCATCGAAGGGTCAAAATGTAAAACAAACACAAAATGGTCCGGTAAAAGTCACGAACACCCCGCACTGGATCAATGTGACTCATAGGAGCCGACCGTGTAGTCACGGGGCTCCCGATTTAAGTGTACGACGTAAATTTGCAAAAAAATCGACTTAAGCATAAAAACAAGCCATCGAAGGGTAAAAATGTAAAACAGCTAAAAAAGGTCCGGTAAGAGTCACAAACGCCTCGCACGGGACTAATGCAACTCGTAGAAACCACCCACGTAGTCGGGGGGCTCCCGGTTTGAGTGTACGACGTAAATTTGTAAAAAAATCGACTTAATCATAAGAACATGCAATCGAAGGGTAAAAACATAAAATAGCTAAAAACGGTCCGGTAAGAGTCACGAACACCTAACACGGGACCCATGCAACTCGTAAAAATCGACCGCGTAGTCGGGGGCCTCCCGGTTTGAGTGTACGATGTAAAATTGAAAAAAAAAATAGACTTTAGCATAAAAACATGCAATCGAAGGGTGAAAACGTAAAATAAAAACAAAACGGTCCTGTAAGAGACACGAATACCTCGCACGGGACCAATGTTACTCGTAGGAATCGCCCACGTAGTCGCGGGGCTCCAAGTTTGAGTGTACGATGTCAATTTACAAAAAAAATCGTCTTAAGCATAAAAACATGCCATCGAAGGGTGAAAACGTAAAACAAAAACAAAACGATCCCGTAAGAGTCATGAACACCTCGCAAGAGACCAATGTGACTCGTAAGAACCGATCGCGTTATCACGGGGATCTCGGTTTGAGTGTATGACGTAAATTTACAAAAAATTCGACTTAAGCATAAAAACATGCCATCGAAGGATAAAAACGTAAAACAACCACAAAAAGGTCCCGTAAGAGTCACGAACACCTCGCACGAGACCAATGTAACTCGTAAGAACCGATCACGTAGTCACGGGACTCCCGGTTTGAGTGTACGACGTAAATTTACAAAAGAATCTACTTAAGCATAAAAGCATGCCATCTAAGGGTGAAAACATAAAAAAACAACAAAACGGTCCTATAAGAGTCACGAACACCTCGCACGGGACCAATGGAACTCGTAAGAACCGATCGCATTGTCACGGGGATCCCAATTTGAGTGTATGACGTAAATTTGCTTGAAAATTGACTTAAGCATAAAAACATTCCATCGAAGAGTAAAAATGTAAAATAGCCCAAAAAAGGTTTGGTAAGAGTCACGAACACCTCGCACGGGACCAATGTAACTCGTACGAACCGATCGCGTCGTCCCGAGACTCTCGGTTTGAGTGTACGACGTAAAATTGAAAAAAAAGTAGACTTTAGCATAAAATCTTACAATCTAAGGGTGAAAACGTAAAATAGCCACAAAACGGGCTCGTAAGAGTCACTGACACCTCATACGGGACCAATATGACTCGTAGGAACCGATTGCGTAGTCACGAGGCTCCCGATTTAAGTGTACGACGTAAATTTGTAAAAAAATTGACTTAAGCATAAAAACATACCATCAAAGGGTAAAAATGTAAAACAACCACAAAATGGTCCGGTAAGAGTCCCGAACACCTCGCATGGGACTAATGTAACTCATAAGAACCGATCGCGTAGTCACGAGGCTCCCAGTTTGAGTGTACGACGTAAATTTGTAAAAAATTTGACTTAAGCATAAAAATATGCCATCGAAGGGTAAAAACGTAAAACAGCCAAAAACTGTCCGGTAAGAGTCACGAACACCTTACACGGGACCAATGTAACTCGTAAGAACCGACCACGTAGTCACGGAGCTCCTGATTTGAGTGTACGATGTAAATTTGTATAAAATAAGACTTGCTCATAAAAACATGCAATCAAAGGGAGAAAAAATAAAACAAACACAAAACGGTCCTGTAAGAGTCACAAACACCTCGCACGACACCAAAGTGACTCCTAGGAACAAATCGCGTAGTTATGGGCTCCAGATTTGAGTGTACAACGTAAATTTACAAAACTTAAGCATAAAAACATGCCATCAAAGGGGTGAAGATGCAAAATGCCATAAAATGGTCTGGTAAAAGTCACGAACACCTCGCACGGGATCAATGTGACTGGTAGGAACCGACCGCGTAGTAACAGGGCTCCCGATTTTAGTGTACGACGTAAATTTGAAAAAAATTAGACTTTATCATAAAAACATGCCATCAAAGGTTAAAAATGTAAAAGAAACACAAAATGGTCCCGTAAGAGTCACGAACACCTCGCATGGGTCCAATGTGATTCTTAGCAACGACCGCGTAGTCACGGGGCTCCCGATTTGAGTGTACAACGTAAATTTGCAAAAAAATCGACTTATGCATAAAAACATGCCATCGAAGGGTAAAAATATAAAGCAACCACAAAATGGTTCGGTAAGAGTCAAAAACACCTCGCACGAGACCAATGTAACTCGTAAAAACCGACCGCGTAGTCACGGGGCTCCCGATTTGAGTGTACGATGTAAATTTATAAAAAGTCGACTTAAGAATAAAAACATGCCATCTAAGGGTGAAAATGTAAAACAAACACAAAACGGTCCTATAAGAGTCACGAACACCTCGCACGGGTCTAATGTGACTCGTAGGAACCGACCGCGTAGTAACGGGGCTCCCGATCTTAGTGTAGGACGTAAATTTCCGAAAAATTAGACTTAAGCATAAAAACATGCCATCGAAGGGTGAAAACATGAAACAACCATAAAACGGTCCGGTAAGAGTCACGAATACCTAGCACGGGACCAATGTGCCTCGTAGGAACCGATCGCATAGTGACGGGGCTCCCAGTTTGAGTGTACGACATAAATTTACAAAAAATTTGACTTAAAAACAAAAACATTCCATCGAAGGATAAAAATGAAAAATAACTAAAAAAACGGTCTGGAAAGAGTCACGAACACCTCGTACGGGACCAATGTAACTAGTAGGAACCAACCGCGTAGTCACGGGGCTCCCGGTTTGAGTGTACGACGTAAAATTGAAAAATAATTAGACTTTAGCATAAAAACATGCAATCAAAGGGTGAAAACGTAAAACAAAAATAAAATGGACCCGTAGGAGTCACGAACACCTCGCACGGGACTAATGTGACTCGTAGGAACCGACCGCGTAGTCACGGTGATCTCGGTTTAAGTCTAAGATGTAAATTTGCAAAAAAAATTGACTTAAGCGTAAAAACATGCAATGGAAGGGTGAAAACATAAAAAAAACAAAAAATGGTCCCGTATGAGTCACGAACACTTCGCACGGGACCAATGTGACTCGTAGGAATCGACTGCGTAGTCACAGGGCTCCCGATTTGAGTGCACGACGTGAATTTCCAAAAAAATTACTTAAGCATAAAAATATGCCATCGAAGGGTGAAAATGTAAAACAAACATAAAACGGTCCCATAAGAGTCACGAACTCCTCGCACGGGACCAATGTGACTCGTAGGAACCGACCGCGTAGTCACGGGGCTCCCGGTTTGAGTGTACGATATAAATTTGTAAAAAAATCGACTTAAGAATAAAAACATGCCATGGAAGGGTAAAAACGTAAAATAGCCACAAAATAGTCCGGTAAGAGTCACGAACACCTCGCAGGGGACCAATTTAACTCGTAAGAACCGACCGTATAGTCACGGGGCTCCCGGTTTGAGTGTATGACGTAAATTTATAAAAAAATAGACTTAAGCATAAAAACATGCCATCGAAGGGTCAAAATGTAAAACAAACACAAAACGGTACTGAAAGAGTCGCGAACACCTAGCATGGGACTAATGTGACTTGTAGGAACCGATCGCGTGGTCACGGGGCTCCCGATTTTAGTGTACGACGTAAATTGGTATAAAATTAGACTTGATCATAAAGACATGCCATGGAAGTGTAAAAATGTAAAACAAACACTAAACGGTCCTGTAAGTGTCACAAACACCTCGCACGAGACCAATGTGATTCGTAGGAACCGATCGCGTAGATATGGGCTCCCAGTTTGAGTGTTCTACGAAAATTTGCAGAACTTAAGCACAAAAACATGACATCGAAGGGTAAAAATGTAAAACAGCCACAAAATAGTTTGGTAAGAGTCACGAACACCTCGCATGGGATCAATGTGACTGGTAGGAACCGATCTCATAGTCACGGGGCTCTCGATTTGAGTATACGACGTAAATTTGAAAACAATTTAGACTTTAGCATAAAAATATGCAATCGAAGGGTGAAAACATAAAACAAATACAAAACAGTCCGGTAAGAGTCATGAGCACCTCGCACGAGATCAATGTGACTCGTAGGAACCGACAGCATAGTCACGGGGCTCCCGGTTTGAGTGTACAACATAAATTTGCGACAAATTAGACCTAAGCATAAAAATATGCCATCGAAGTGTGAAAATTAAAGATAGCAACAAAACGATCCCGTAAGAGTGACGAACACCTCACACGGGTTCAATGTGACTCGTAGGACCCAACCGCGCAGTCACGGGGCTTCCCATTTATGTGTGGGACGTAAATTTGTGAAAAATTAGACTTAAGCATAAAAATATGCCATTGAAGGGTGAAAACGTAAAACAACCACAAAACGGTTCGGTAAGAGTCACGAATACCTCGTACGAGACCAATGTGACTCGTAGGGAACGATCGCGTAGTTACGGGGCTCCCGGTTTGAGTGTACTACGTAAATTTGAAAAAAAAATAGACTTTAGCATAAAAACATGCAATCGAAGGGTGAAAATATAAAACAAACACAAAACCGTCCCATAAAAGTAACGAACACCTCACACGGGATCAATGTGACTCGTAGGAACTGACCACGTAGTCACGGGGCTCCCGATTAGAGTGTACGACATAAATTTGTAAAAAAATCGACTTAAGCATAAAAACATGCCATCGAAGGGTAAAAATATAAAGCAGCCACAAAATGGTCCGGTAAGAGTCCCGAACACCTCGCACGGGATCAATGTAACTCATAAGAACCGATCGCGTAGTCACGAGGCTCCCGGTTTGAGTGTACGACGTAAATTTGTAAAAAATCTGACTTAAGCAAAAAAACATGCCATCGAAGGGTAAAAACGTAAAATAGCCAAAAAATAGTACGATAAGAGTCACGAAAACCTTGCACGCGACCAATGTAACTCGTAAGAACCGACCGCGAACGGGGCTACCGGTTTGAGTGTAGGACTTAAATTTACAAATAATTAAACTTGATCGTAAAAACATGCCATCGAAGGGTGAAAACATAAAAATAAACACAAAACGGTCTCGTAAGAGTCGCGAACACCTCGTACGGGACCAATGTGACTCGTAGGAATCGACTGCATAGTCACGAGGCTCCCGATTTGAGTGTACGACGTGAATTTTCATAAAATTAGACTTAAGCATAAAAACAAGTCATCGAAGGGTGAAAACGTAAAACAGTCACAAAATGGTCCCGTAAGAGTCACGAACACATAGCACGGGAAAAAGGTAAGTTATAAGAACCGACCACGTAGTCACGGGGCTCCCGGTTGTACGATGTAAATTTACAAAAAATTAGACTTAAGGGTAAAAACATGCCATCGAATGGTGAAAATGTAAAATAAATACAAAACGGTCCCGTAAGAGTCACAAGGACCTCGCACGGGACCAATGTGACTCGTAGGAACTGATTGCGTAGTAACGGGGCTCTCGGTTTGAGTGTACGACGTAAATTTACAAAAAATTAGACATAAGCATAAAAACATGTAATCGAAGGGTGAAAACGTAAAACAACCACAAAACGGTCTGGTAAGAGTCACGAACACCTCGCACGGGACTAATGTGACTCATTGGAACCGACCATGCAGTCAGGGGGCTCTCGATTTGAGTGTACGGCGTAAATTTGTAAGATTTTTTACTTAAGCATAAAAACATCCCAACGAAGGGTAAAAACGTAAAATAACCAAAAAATGGTCCGATAAGAGTCACGAACACCTCGCACGCGACCAATGCAACTCGTAGGAACTGATCGCGTTGTCAGGGGGCTCCCGATTTGAGCGTACGACGTAAAATTGAAAAAAAATTAGACTTTAGCATAAAAACATGCAATCGAAGGGTGAAAACATAAAAAAACTACAAAATGGTCCCGTAAGAGTCACGAACACCTCGTAAGGGACCAATGTGACTCGTAGGGATCGACCGCATAGTTACGGGGCTCCCGGTTTGAGTGTACTACGTAAATTTGAAAAAAAATAGACTTTAGAATAAAAACATGCAATCGAAGGGTGAAAACGTAAACCAAACACAAAACAGTACCGTAAAAGTAACGAACACCTCGCACAGGACCAATGTGAATCGTAGGAACCGACCGCGTAGTCACGGGACTCCCGATTTGAGTGTACGAGGTAAATTTGTAAAAAAATCTGACTTAAGCATAAAAACATGCCATCGAAGGGTAAAAATGTAAAACAACCACAAAATGGTCCGGTTCGAGTCACGAACACCTCGTACGGAACTAATGTGAATCGTAAGAACTGACCGCGCTCCCTGTTTGAGTGTATGACGTAAATTTGCATAAAATTAGACTTGATCATAAAAACATGTCATCGAAGGGTGAAAACATAAGACAAACACAAAACGGTCCTGTAAGAGTCGCAAACACCTCGCACGAGACAAATGTGACTCGTAGGAATCGATTGCGTAGTTATGGGCTCCCGGTTTGAGTGTACTACGTAAATTTGCAAAACCTAAGCATAAAAACATGCCATCGAAGGGTGAAAATGTAAAACAACCACAAAACGATCCAGTAAAAGTCACGAACACCTCGTTCGGGATCAATGTGACTGGTAGAAACCGATCGCGTAGTCACGAGGCTCTCGGTTTGAGTGTACGACGTAGATTTTAAAAAAATTTAGACTTTACCATGAAAACATGCAATCCAAAGGTGAAAACGTAAAAAAAACACAAAATGGTCATGTAAGAGTCACGAGCACCTCGCACGGGACCAATGTGACTTGTAGGAACAGATCGCGTAGTCACAGGGCAGTCGGTTTGAGTGTACCACGTAAACTTACAAAAAATTAGACTTAAACATAAAAATATGCCATCGAAGTGTGAAAACATAAAACATCCACAAAACTGTCCCGTAAGAGTCTCAAACACCTCTCACCCAACCAATGGGACTCGTATGACCCGACCGCGTAGTCACGAGGCTTTCGATTTGAGTGTAGGACGTAAATTTGCAAAAAATTAGACATAAGCATAAAAGCATGCCATCGAAGGGTGAAAACGTAAAACAACCACAAAACGGTCCGGTAAGAGTCACGAATAGCTCGCACGGAACTAATATAACTTGTAGGAACCGACCACGCAGTCACGGGGCTCCCGGTTTGAGTGTAGGTTGTAAATTTGAAAAACAATTAGACTTTAGCATGAAAACATGCAATCAAAGGGTGAAAACATAAAATAAAAACAAAACGATCCCGTAAGAATCACGAACAGCTCGCACGGGACCAATGGGACTCGTAGGAATCGACCGCGTAGTCACGGCACTCCCGATTTCAGTGTACGAGGTAAATTTGCAAAAAAATCGACTTAAGCATAAAAACATGCCATCTATGGGTGAAAATGTAAAACAAACACAAAATGGTCCTGTAAGAGTCATGAACACCTCACTTGGGTCTAATGTGACTCGTAGGAACCGACCGCGTAGTAACGGGGCTCCCGATCTTAGTGTAGGACGTAAATTTCCGAAAAATTAGACTTAAGCATAAAAACATGCCATCGAAGGGTCAAAATATGAAACAGCCATAAAACGGTCCGGTAAGAGTCACGAATACCTCACACGGGACCAATGTGACTCGTAGGAACCGATCGCATAGTCACGGGGCTCCCAGTTTGAGTGTACGACGTAAATTTGCAAAAAAATTGACTTAAGCATAAAAACATTCCATCGAAGGATAAAAATGAAAAATAGCTGAAAAATGGTCTGGAAAGAGTCACGAACACCTCGTACGGGACCAATGTAACTAGTAGGAACCGACCGCGTAGTCACGGGGCTCCCGGTTTTAGTGTACGACGTAAAATTGAAAAATAATTAGACTTTAGCATAAAAACATGCCATCGAAGGGTAAAAACGTAAAAAAAATACAAAATGGACCCGTAAGAGTCACGAACACACCTCGCACGGGACTAATGTGACTCGTAGGAACCGACCGCGTAGTCACGGTTATCCCGGTTTAAGTCTAAGATGTAAATTTGCAAAAAAATCGACTTAAGCATAAAAACTTGCAATGGAAGGGTGAAAACATAAAAAAAACACAAAATGGTCCCGTATGAGTCAGGAAGACTTCGCACGGGACCAATGTGACTCGTAGGAACCGACTGCATAGTCACAGGGCTCCCGATTTGAGTGCACGACCTGAATTTCCAAAAAAATTGACTTAAGCATAAAAACATGCCATCGAAGGGTAAAAATGTAATACAAACATAAAACGGTCCCATAAGAGTCACGAACTCCTGGCACGGGACCAATGTGACTCGTAGGAACCGACCGCGTAGTCACGGGGCTCCCAGTTTGAGTGTACGATGTAAATTTGTAAAAAATTCGACTTAAGAATAAAAACATGCCATCGAAGGGAAAAAACATAAAATAGCCACAAAAGGGTCCGGTAAGAGTCACGAACACCTCGCAGGGGATCAATGCAACTCGTAAGAACCGATCGCATAGTCACGGGGGCTCCCGGTTTGAGTGTATGACGTAAATTTGTAAAAAAATAGACTTAAGCATAAAACATGCAATCGAA
The DNA here is from genome assembly GCA_949130495.1 of Sambucus nigra. Classification (NCBI taxonomy): domain Eukaryota; kingdom Viridiplantae; phylum Streptophyta; class Magnoliopsida; order Dipsacales; family Adoxaceae; genus Sambucus; species Sambucus nigra. The sequence goes on from OX422216.1 coordinate 600,041,833, forward strand.
GGGTCAAATCGTAAAACAAACACAAAACGGTACTGAAAGAGTCGCGAACACCAAACACGGGACCAATGTGACTTGTAGAAACCGATCGCGTGGTCACGGGGCTCCCGATTTTAGTATACGACGTAAATTTGTATAAAATTAGACTTGTTCATAAAAACAAGCCATCGAAGTGTAAAAATTTAAAACAAACACTAAACGGTCCTCTAAGTATCACAAACACCTCACGCGAGACCAATGTGACTCGTAGGAACCGATCGCGTAGTTATGGGCTCCCAGTTTGAGTGTACTACGAAAATTTGCAAAATTTAAGCACAAAAACATGACATCGAAGGGTAAAGATCTAAAACAAACACAAAACGGTCCGGTAAGAGTCACGAGCACCTCGCACGAGATCAATGTGGCTCGTAGGAACTGACAGCGTAGTCACGGGGCTCCCTGTTTGAGTGTACAACGTAAATTTGCGAAAAATTAGACCTAAGCATATAAATATGCCATCGAAGTGTGAAAATAAAAGATAGCAACAAAACGGTCCCGTAAGAGTCACGAACATCACACACGGGTTCAATGTGACTCGTAGGACCCGACCGCGCAGTCACGGGGCTTCCGATTTATGTGTAGGACGTAAATTTGTGAAAAATTAGACTTAAGCATAAAAATATGCCATTGAAGGGTGAAAACGTAAAACAACCACAAAACGGTTCGGTAAGAGTTACGAACACCTCGCACGAGACCAATGCGACTCGTAGGGACCGGCCGCGTAGTTACGGGGCTCTCGGGTGCTCTCGGGTTGAGTGTACTACGTAAATTTGAAAAAAAAAATAACCTTTAGCATAAAAACATGCAATCGAAGGGTGAAAATGTAAAACAAACACAAAACAGTCCCGTAAAAGTAACGAACACCTCGCACGGGACCATTGTGACTCGTAGGAAACGACCGCATAGTCACAGGGATCCCGATTTGAGTGTACGACATAAATTTGTAAAAAAAATCTACTTAAGCATAAAAACATGCCATCGAAGGGTAAAAATGTAAAACAGCCACAAAATGGTCCGGTAAGAGTCCCGAACACCTCGCACGGGACTAATGTAACTCATAAGAACCGATCGCGTAGTCACGAGGCTCCCAGTTTGAGTGTAAGACGTAAATTTGTAAAAAATTTGACTTAAGCATAAAAACATGCCATCGAAGGGTAAAAACGTAAAACAGCCAAAAAACTGTCCGGTAAGAGTCACGAACACCTTGCACGAGACCAATGTAACTCGTAAGAACCGACCGCGGACGGCGCTACCGGTTTGAGTGTAGGACTTAAATTTGCAAATAATTAAACTTGGTCATAAAAACATGCCATCGAAGGGTTAAAACATAAAATAAACACAAAACGGTCCCGTAAGAGTCTTGAACACCTCGTACGGGACCAATGTGACTCGTAGAAATCGACCGCATAGTCACGAGGCTCCTGATTTGAGTGTACGATGTAAATTTGCATAAAATTAGACTTAAGCATACAAACAAGCCATCGAAGGATGAAAATGTAAAACAGTCACAAAATTGCCCCGTAAGAGTCAGGAACACATAGCACGGGAAAAAGGTAAGTTATAAGAACCGACCACGTTGTCACGGGGCTCCCTGTTGTACGATGTAAATTTACAAAAAATTAGACTTAAGGGTAAAAACATGCCATCGAATGGTGAAAATATAAAACAAATACAAAACGGTCCCGTAAGAGTCACGACGACCTCGCACGGGACCAATGTGACTCGTAGGAACCGATCGCGTAGCAACGGGGCTCTCGGTTTGAGTGTACGACGTAAATTTACAAAAAATTAGACATAAGCATAAAAACATGAAATCGAAGGGTGAAAACGTAAAACAACCACAAAACGGTCTGGTAAGAGTCACGAACACCTCGCACGGGACTAATGTGACTCATAGGAACCGACCACAGAGTTAGGGGGCTCCCGATTTGAGTGTACGACGTAAATTTGTAAAAATTTTGACTTAAGCATAAAAACATCCCAACGAAGGGTAAAAATGTAAAACAACCAAAAAACCAGTTCGATAAGAGTCACGAACACCTCGCACGCGACCAACGCAACTCGTAGGAACCGATCGTGTAGTCAGGGGGCTCCCGATTTGAGCGTACAACGTAAAATTGAAAAAAATTAGACTTTAGCATAAAAACATGCAATCGAAGGGTGAAAACGTAAAACAAACACAAAATGGTCCCGTAAGAGTCACAAACACCTCGCAAGGGACCAATGTGACTCGCAGGAATCGACCGCGTAGTCACGAGGTTCCCGGTTTGAGTGTACGACGTAGATTTGTAAAAAATTCGACTTAAGCATAAAAACATTCCATCGAAGGGTAAAAACGTAGAACAATAATAAAATGATCCGGTAAGAGTCATCAACACCACGCATGGAACCAATGTAACTCGTAAGAACCGAACACATAGTCAGGCGGCCCCCGATTTGAGTGTACGATGCAAATTTGCAAAAATTTTTACTTAAGCATAAAAACATGCCATTGAAGAGTAAAAATGTTAAATAGCCAAAAAACGGTTCGGTAAGAGTCACGAACACCTCATACAGGACCAATGTAACTCGTAGGAACCGACCGCGTAGTCACGGGGCTCCCGGTTTGAGTGTACGACGTAAAATTGAAAAAAAAGTAGACTTTGGCATAAAAATATACAATCGAAGGGTGAAAATGTAAAATAGACACAAAATGGTCCCCTAAGAGTCACAAACACCTGGCACAGGACCAATGTGACACGTAGGAACCGACCGCGTAGACACGGGGCTCCTAGTTTGCGTGTACGATGTAAATTTGTAAAAAAATTGACTTAAACGTAAAAACATGCAATCGAAGGGTGAAAATGTAAAACAAACACAAAATGGTCCCATTAATGTCACGAACACCTCGCACGGGACCAATGTGACTCGTAGGAACCGACCGCATAGTCGTGGGACTCCCCATATTAGTGTATAATGTAAATTTGCAAAAAAATGCGACTTAAGCATAAAAACATGCCATCGAAGGGTAAAAACGTAAAACAGCCACAAAATGGTCCGGTTCGAGTCACAAACACCTCGCACGGGACCAATGTGAATCGTAAGAACTGACCTCGCTCCCAGTTTGAGTGTATGACGTAAATTTGCATAAAATTAGACTTGATCATAAAAACATGCCATCGAAGGGTGAAAACATAAGACAAACACAAAACGATCCTGTAAGAGTCGCAAACACCTCACACGAGACAAATATGACTCGTAGGAATCGATTGCGTAGTTATGGGCTCCCGGTTTGAGTGTGCTACATAAATTTGCAAAACCTAAGCATAAAAACATGCCATCGAAGGGTGAAAACGTAAAATAACCACAAAATGATCCAGTAAAAGTCACGAACACCTCATGCGGGATCAATGTGACTGGTAGGAATCAACTGCGTAGTCACAAGACTCTCGGTTTGAGTGTACGACGTAAATTTGAAAAAAATTTAGACTTTACCATAAAAACATGCAATCCAAAGGTGAAAACGTAAAAGAAACACAAAATGGTCCTGGTAAGAGTCACGATCACCTCGCACGGGACCAATGTGACTTGTAGGAACCGATCGCGGAGTCAAGGGGCAGTCGGTTTGAGTGTACCACGTAAACTTGCAAAAAATTAGAATTAAGCATAAAAATATGCCATCCAAGTGTGAAAACATAAAACATCCACAAAATTGTCCCGTAAGAGTCTCAAACACCTCTCACGGAACCAATGGGACTCGTAGGACCCGACCGCGTAGTCACGGGGCTTTCGATTTGAGTGTAGGACGTAAATTTGCAAAAAATTAGATTTAAGCATAAAAACATGCCATCGAAGGGTGAAAACTTAAAACAACCACAAAACTGTCCGGTAAGAGTCACGAACACCTCGCACGGGATTAATATAACTCGTAGGAACCGCCCGCGTAGTCACGGGGCTCCCGGTTTGAGTGTAGGACGTAAATTTGAAAAAAAATTAGACTTTAGCATGAAAACATGCAATCAAAGGGTGAAAACATACAATAAAAACAAAACGATCCCGTAAGAGTCACGAACACCTCGCACGGGACCAATGTGACTCGTAGGAATCGATCGCGTAGTCACGACGCTCCCGATTTCAGTGTACAAGGTATATTTGCAAAAAAATCGACTTAAGCGTAAAAGCATGCCATCTAAGGGTGAAAACGTAAAATAGCCACAAAATGGTCCCGTAAGAGTCACTAACACCTCGCATGGGACAAATTTGACTCGTAGGAACCGATCGCGTAGTCACGGGGCTCCCGATTTTAGTGTACGACGTAAATTTGTAAATAATTAGACTTGATCATGAAAACATGCCATCGAAGGGTAAAAACGTAAAACAAACACAAAACGGTCCTGTAAGGGTCACGAACTCCTCGTACGGGACTAATGTTACTCGTAGGAACCGACCGCGTAGTTACGGGGCTCCCGGTTTGAGTATACGACGTAAATTTGCATAAAATTAGACTAAAGCATAAAAACATGCCATCGAAGGGTGAAAATGTAAAACAGACACAAAACGGTCCCGTAAGAGTCACGAACACCTAGCACGGGAAAAAGGTAAGTCATAGGAAGCGTCCACGTAGTCACGGGGCTCCTAGTTATACGACGCAAATTTGCAAAAAATTCGACTTAAGCATAAAAACATGCCATCGAAGATTAAAAATGTTAAATAGCGAAAAAACGGTTCGATAAGAGTCACGAACACCTCATACAGGACCCATGTAACCCGTAGGAACCGACCGCGTAGTCACGGGGCTCCCGGTTTGAGTGTACGACGTAAAATTTAAAAAAAAATAGACTTTAGCATAAAAACATGCAATCGAAGGGTGAAAACGTAAAACAAATAGAAAATGGTCTCGTAAGAGTCACGAAAACCTTGCACGGGACCATTGTGACTCTTAGGAACCGCCCACATAGTCACGGGGCTCCGAGTTTGAGTGTACGATGAAAATTTGCAAAAAAATCGACCTAAGCATAAAAACATGCCCTCGAAGGGTGAAAAAGTAAAACAAACATAAAACGGTCTGGTAAGAGTCACGAGCACCTCGTACGGGACCAATGTGACTCGTAGGAACCGACCGCGTAATCACGGGGCTGTCGATTTGAGTGTACGATGTAAACTTGCGAAAAATTAGACTTAAGCATAAAAATATGCCAAGGAAGTGTGACAACATAAAACATCCACAAAACGGTCACATAAGAGTCTCAAACACCTCTCACGGATCCAATGGGACTCGTAGGACCCGACCGCGTAGTCACGGGGCTTTCGATTTGAGTGTAGGACGTAAATTTGCAAAAATTTAGGCTTAAGCATAAAAACATGCAATCGAAGGGTGAAAACGTAAAATAACCACAAAACGGTCCGATAAGAGTCACGAACACCTCACACGGGACCAATATAACTCGTAGAAACCGACCGCATAGTACGGGGCTCCCGGTTTGAGTGTACAAGGTAGATTTGCAAAACAATTGACCTAAGCATAAAAACATGCCATCGAAGGGTAAAAATGTAAAATAGCCAAAAAACGGTCCGATAAGATCACGAACACCTCACACGGGACCAATGTAACTCGTTGGAATCGACCGCGTAGTCACGGGGCTCTCGGTTTTAGTGTACGACGTAAAATTGAAAAAAAAATTAGACTTTAGCATAAAAACACGCAATCGAAGGGTGAAAACGTGAAACAAACACAAAGGGGTCCTGTAAGAGTCACGAACACCTCGCACGGGACCAATGTTTCTTGCAGGAACCGACCACGTAGTCACGGGGCTTCCGGTTTGAGTGTACGACGTAAATTTGTAAAAAATTCAACTTAAGCATTAAAACATGCCATTGAATGGTAAAAATGTAAAACAACCACAAAACGGTCTAGTAAGAGTCATGAACACCTCGCACGGGACTATTGTGACTCATAAGAACCGACCGCGTAGTCACAAGGATCCCGATTTGAGTGTATGTCATAAATTTATATAAAATTAGACTTAAGCATAAAAACATGCCATCGAAGGGTCAAAACCTAAAACAAACACAAAACGGTCCTGTAAGAGTCGCGAACACCTCGCACAGGACTAATATGACTCGTAGGAACCGACCGCGTAGTCTCGGGGCTCCCCGTTTGAGTGTACGACGTAAAGTTGTATAAAATTAGACTTGATCATAAAAACATACCATCGAAGGGTGAAAACGTAAAACAAACACAACACGGTCCTCTAAGAGTCACAAACACATCGTACGAGACTATTGTGACTTGTAGGAACCGATCACGTAGTTATTAGGCTCCCACTTTGAGTGTACTACATAAATTTTCATAACTTAAGCATAAAAACATCCTATCGAAGGGAGAAAACATAAAACAACCAGAAAACGGTCCGGTAATAGTCACGAACACCTCGCAGAGGATCAATGTGACTCGTAGGAACCGATAGCGTAGTCCCGGGGCTCCCGGTTTGAGTGTATGACGTAAATTGGTATAAAATGAAACTTGATCATAAAAACATGCCATCGAAGGGTGAAAACGTAAAACAAACACAACACGGTCCTCTAAGAGTCACAAACACATCGTACGAGACTATTGTGACTTGTAGGAACCGATCGCGTAGTTATGGGCTCCCACTTTGAGTGTACTACATAAATTTTCAAAACTTAAGCATAAAATCATGCCATCGAAGGGTGAAAACATAAAATAGCCAGAAAACGGTCCGATAATATTCACGAACACCTTGCACGGGATCAACGTGATTGGTAGGAACCGATCGCGTAGTCACGGGGCTCCCGGGTTTAGTGTATGACGTAAATTTGAAAAAACTTAAGACTTTATCATAAAAACATACAATCGAAGGGTGAAAACATAAAATAAATAGAAAACGGTCCGGTAAGAGTCACGAGCACCTCGCACGGGACCAATGTGACTCGTAGGAACTGATCGCGTAGTCACGGGGCTCCCGATTTGAGTGTACGACGTAAATTTGTAAAAAATTAGACCTAAGCATCAAAATATGCCATCGAAGTGTGAATATGTAAAATAGCCAAAAAAACGGTCCCGTAAGAGTCACAGACTCCTCACACTGGTCCAATAAGACTCGTAGGACCCGACAGGGTAGTCACGGGGCTGCCGCTTTGAGTATAGGACTTAAATTTGTGAAAAATTAGATTGAAGCATAAAAACATGCCATAGAAGGGTGAAAATATAAAACATCCACAAAATAATTCGATAAGAGTCATGAACACCTCGCACGGGACCAATGTGACTCGTAAGAACCAATCGCGTACTCACGGGGCTACCGATTTGAGTGTACGATGTAAATTTGTAAAAAAATCGACTTAAGCATAAAAACATGCCATCGAAGGGCAAAAATGTAAAACAACCAAAAAACGGTCTGGTAAGAGTAACGAACACCTCACACGGGACCAATGCAACTCGTAGGAACCGACTGCGTAGTCACGATGCTCCCTGTTTGAGTGTATGATGTAAAATTAAAAAAAAAATATACTTTAGCATAAAAACATGCAATCGAAGGGTGAAAACGTAAAACAAACACAAAATGGTCCCGTAAGAGTCACGAAAACCTCGCACGGGACCAATGTGACTCGTAAGAATCGCCCGCGTAGTCACGGGGCTCCCGGTTTGAGTGTACGATGTAAATTTACAAAAAAATTGACTTAAGCATAAAAATATGCCATCAAAGGGTGAAAACGTAAAATAAACACAAAAACGGTCCCGTAAGAGTCATGAACACCTCGCATGTGTCTAATGTGACTCGTAGGAACAGACGGCGTAGTCACGGGGCTCCAGGTTTGATTGTACGACTTGATTTTGCAAATAATTAAACTTGATCGTAAAAACATGCCATCGAAGGGTGAAAACATAAAACAAACACAAAACGGTCCGATAAGATTCACGAACAGCTCGCACGAGACCAATGTAACTCATAAGAACTGGCCTCATAGTCACGGGGCTCTCGGTTTGAGTGTACGATGTAAATTTGCAAAAAAAATAACTTAAGCATAAAAATAAGCCATTTAAGGGTGAAAGCATAAAACAAACACAAAACGGTCCCGTAAGAGTCACGAACACCTCGTACGGGTCCAATGTGACTCGTAGGAACTGATCGCGAAGTCACGGCGCTCCCGATTTGAGTGTATGACGTAAATTTGTAAAAAAAACCGACTTAAGCATAAAAACATGCCACTAATGGTAAAAACATAAAACAGCCACAAAACGGTCGGATAAGAGTCACGAACACCTCGCACGGGACCAATGTAACTCGTAGGAACCGACCGCATAGTCACGGAACTCCCGGTTTGAGTGTACAATGTAAATTTATAAAAATACCGACTTAAGCATAAAAACATGTCATCGAAGGGTGAAAACATAAAACAAACACAAAACGATCCCGTAAGAGTCACGAGCACCTTGCACGGCACCAATGTGACTCATAGGAACCGATCGTGTAGTCATGGGGCTCCAGGTTTGAGTGTACGACGTAAATTTGCAAAAAAATTGACTTAAGCATAAAAACATGCCATCGAAGGGTGAAAACATAAAACAACCACAAAACGGTCCCGTAAGAGTCACGAACACCTCGCACGGGACCAATGTGACTCGTAGGAATCGATCACCCAGTCACGGGGCTCCTGGTTTGAGTATAGGACTTAATTTTGCAAATAATTAAAACAAGAGCGTAAAAACATGCCATAGAAGGTTGAAAACATAAAACAAACACAAAACGGTACCATAAGAGTCACGAACACCTCGTACGGGAACAATGTGAATCGTAGGAATCGATCGCGTAGTTACGGGGCTCCCGATTTGAGTGTACGACGTAAATTTGCATAAAATTATACTTAAGAATAAAAATATGCCATCAAAGGGTGAAAATGTAAAACAGACACAAAAAGGTCCCGTAAGAGTCACGAACACCTAGCATGGGAACCAGGTAAGTCATAGGAACCGTCCACGTAGTCAAGGGGCTCCCGGTCGTATGACGTAAATTATAAAAAAAATAGACTCATGCATAAAAATTGGCCATCGAATGGTGAAAATGTAAAACAAACATAAAATGGTCCCGTAAGAGTCACGAGGATCTCGCACGGGACCAATGTAACTCGTAGGAACCGATCGCGCAGTCACGGGGCACCCGGTTTGAGTGTATGACGTAAATTTATGAAAAATTAGACTTAAGCATAAAAACATGCCATCGAAGGGTGAAAACGTAAAACAATCACAAAACGGTCCGGTAAGAGTCACGAGCACCACACACAGGACCAATGTGATTCATAGGAACATACCACATAGTTACGGGGCTCCCGGTTTGACTGTACGACGTAAATGTGGAAAACAATCGAATTAAGCATAAAAACATGCCATCGAAGAGTAAAAATGTAAAACAACCAAAAAATGGTCCGATAAGAATCACGAACACCTCGCACGGGACCAATGTAACTCATAAGTACCGACCACGTCGTCACGGGGCTTTCGGTTTGAGTGTACAATGTAAATTATCAAAAGAATTGACTTAAGCATGATAAAAATTTACAAAAGAATTGACTTCATAAAAAACTAGACTTTAGATTAAAACATGCAATCGAAGGGTGAAAACGTAAAACAAATACAAAATGGTCTTGTAAGAGTTATGAACACCTCGCACGGGACCAATGTGACTCTTAGGAACCGCCCGCGTAGTCACGTGGCTCCGAGTTTGAGTGTACGACGTAAATTTGCAAAAAAATCGACTTAAGCATAAAAACATGCCATCGTAGGGTGAAAACGTAAAATAAACACAAAACGGTCCCTTAAGAGTCACAAACACCTCGCAAGGGACCAATGTGACTCGTAGAAACCGACTGCGTAATCACGGGATTCCCGGTTTGATTGTACGATGTAAATTTTTAAAAAAAATGACTTAAGCATAAAAACATGACATCGAAGGGTAAAAACATAAAACCGCCACAAAACGGTTGGAAAAGAGTAATGAACACCTCACACGGGACCAATGTAACTCGGAAGAACCGACCACGTAGTCACGGGGCTCCCGGTTTGATTGTATGATGTAAATTTGCAATAGAATCGACTTAAGCATTAAAACATAACATCTAAGGGTGAAAACATAAAACAACCACAAAACGGTCATCTACGAGTCACAAACACCTTGCATGGGACCAATGTAACTCGTAAGAACCGACTGCGTTATGACGGGACTCCCGATTTGAGTGTATGATGTGAATTTACAAATAATTCGACTTAAGCATAAAAAATGTCATCGAAGAGTAAAAACGTAAAATAGCTGATAAAATGGTCCGGTAAGAGTTACGAACACCTCGCACTGGACAAACGTAACTCGTACGAACCGACCGCATAGTCACGGGACTCCCGGTTTGAGTGTACGACGTAAAATTAAAAAAAGGAGACTTTAGCATAAAAACATGGAATCGAAGGGTAAAAATGTAAAACAAGCACAAAATGGTCCCGTACGAGTCACGAACACCTGGCACGGGACCAATGTGACTCGTAGGAACTGCCCGTGTAGTCACGAGGCTCCCGGTTTGAGCGTACTATGTAAATTTATAAAAAAAATAACTTAAGCATAAAACAACCACAAAGTGGTCCGATAAGAGTCACGAACACCTCGCACGGGACCAATATAACTCATAGGAACCGACCGCGTAGTCACGGGGCTCCCGATTTGAGTGTACAAGGTAGATTTGCAAAAAATTTGACCTAAGCATAAAAATATGCCATCGAAGGGTAAAAATGTAAAATAGCCAAAAAACGGTCCGATAAGATCACGAACACCTCACACGGAACCAATGTAACTCATAGGAATCGACCGCATAGTCACGGGGCTCTCGGTTTTAGTGTACGACGTAAAATTGAAAAAAAATTTAGACTTTAGCATAAAAACACGCAATCGAAGGGTGAAAATGTGAAACAAACACAAAGGGGTCCGGTAAGAGTCACGAACACCTCGCACGGGACCAATGTTTCTTGCAGGAACCGACCGCGTAGTCACGGGGCTCCTGGTTTGAGTGTACGACGTAAATTTGTAAAAAATTCGACTTAAGCATTAAAACATGCAATCGAATTGTAAAAATGTTAAACAACCACAAAACGGTCTAGTAAGAGTTATGAACACCTCGCATGGGACCATTGTGACTCGTAAGAACCGACCGCGTAGTCACAGGGATCCCGATTTGAGTGTATGATGTAAATTTGTATAAAATTAGACTTAAGCATAAAAACATGCCATCGAAGGGTCAAAACATAAAACAAACATAAAACGATCCTGTAAGAGTCGCGAACACCTCGCACAGGACTAATGTGACTGGTAGGAACCGACCGCGTAGTCCCGGGGCTCCCTGTTTGACTGTACGACGTAAATTTGTATAAAATTAGACTTGATCATAAAAACATGCCATCGAAGGGTGAAAACGTAAAACAAACACAACACGGTCCTCTAAGAGTCACAAACACATCGTACGAGACTATTGTGACTTATAGGAACCGATCGCGTAGTTATGGTCTCCCACTTTGAGTGTACTACATAAATTTTCAAAACTTAAGCATAAAAACATGCCATCGAAGAGTGAAAACATAAAATAGCCAGAAAACGGTTTGGTAATATTCACGAACACCTTGCACGGGATCAATGTGATTGATAGGAACAGGCCGCGTAGTCACCGGGCTCCCGGGTTAGTGTATGACGTAAATTTGAAAAATATTTAGACTTTAGCATAAAAACATGCAATCGAAGGGTGAAAACATAAAACAAATAGAAAACGGTCCGGTAAGAGTCACGAGCACCTCGTACGGGACCAATGTGACTCGTAGGAACTGATCGTGTAGTCACGGGGCTCCCGATTTGAGTGTACGACGTAAATTTGTGAAAAATTAGACCTAAGCATCAAAATATTCCATCGAAGTGTGAATATGTAAAATAGCCAAAAAAACGGCCCCGTAAGAGTCACAGACTCCTCGCACTGGTCCAATGTGACTCATAGGACCCGACAGGGTAGTCACGGAGCTGACACTTTGAGTATAGGACTATATTTGCAAAAAATTAGATTTAAGCATAAAACATACCATCGAAGGGTGAAAATGTAAAACAACCACAAAATAGTTTGATAAGAGTCACGAACACCTCGCACGGGACCAATGTGACTCATAAGAACCATCCGCGTAGTCACGGGGCTACCGATTTGAGTGTACGATATAAATTTGTAAAAAAATCGACTTAAGCATAAAAATATGCCATCGAAGGGCAAAAACGTAAAACAACTAAAAAACGGTCTGGTAAGAGTAACGAACACCTAGCACGGGACCAATACAACTCGTAGGAACCGATCGCGTAGTCACGCTACTCCCGGTTTGAGTGTATGACGTAAAATTAAAAAAAAACAGACTTTAGCATAAAAACATGTAATCGAAGGGTGAAAACGTAAAACAAACACAAAATGGTCCAGTAAGAGTCACGAAAACCTCGCACGGGACCAATGTGACTCGTAGAAATCGCCCTCGTAGTCACGGAGCTCCCGGTTTGAGTGTACGATAGAAATTTACAAAAACATTGACTTAAGCATAAAAATATGTCATCAAAGGGTGAAAACATAAAATAAACACAAAACGGTCCCGTAAGAGTCACGAACACCTCGCACGTGTCTAATGTGACTCGTAGGAACCGACGGCGTAGTCACGGGGCTCCAGGTTTGAGTGTACGACTTGATTTTGCAAATAATTAAACTTAATCGTAAAAACATGCCATCGAAGGGTGAAAACATAAAACAAATACAAAACGGTCCGATAAGATTCACGAACACCTCGCACTAGACCAATGTAACTCGTAAGAACCGGCCTCATAGTCACGGGGCTCTCGGTTTGAGTGTACGATGTAAATTTACAAAAAAATTAACTTAAGCATAAAACAAACACAAAACGGTCCCGTAAGAGTCACGAACACCTCGTACGGGTCCAATGTGACTCGTAGGAACCGATCGCGAAGTCACGACGCTCCCGATTTGAGTGTATCACGTAAATTTATAAAAAAAAATCGTCTTAAGCATTAAAACATGCCACCGATGGGAAAAAACATAAAGCAGCCACAAAACGATCCGATAAGAGTCACGAACACCTCGCACGGGACCAATGTAACTCGTAGAAACCGACCGCGTAGTCACGGAACTCCGGGTTTGAGTGTACAATGTACATTTATAAAAATACCGACTTAAGCATAAAAACATAAAATAAACACAAAATAATCCCGTAAGAGTCACGAGCACCTTGCACGGCACCAATGTGACTCATAGGAACCGACCGTGTAGTCATGGGGCTCCAGGTTTGAGTGTACGACGTAAATTTGCAAAAAAATTGACTTAAGCATAAAAACATGCCATCGAAGGGTGAAAACATAAAACAACCACAAAACGGTCCCGTAAGAGTCACGAACACCTCGCACGGGACCAATGTGACTCGTAGGAATCGATCACCTAGTCACGGGGCTCCTGGTTTGAGTATAGGACTTAATTTTGCAAATAATTAAAACATGAGCGTAAAAACATGCCATCGAAGGTTGAAAACATAAAACAAACACAAAACGGTACCATAAGAGTCACGAACACCTCGTACGGGAACAATGTGAATCGTAGGAATCGATCGCGTAGTTACGAGGCTCCCGATTTGAGTGTACGACGTAAATTTGCATAAAATTATACTTAAGAATAAAAATATGCCATCAAAGGGTGAAAATGTAAAACAGACACAAAAAGGTCCCGTAAGAGTCACGAACACCTAGCAAGGGAACCAGGTAAGTCATAGGAACCGGCCACGTAGTCACGGGGCTCCCGGTCGTATGACGTAAATTATAAAAAAAATAGATTCATGCATAAAAATTGGCCATCGAATGGTGAAAATGTAAAACAAACATCAAATGGTCCCGTAAGAGTCACGAGGATCTCGCACGGGACCAATGTAACTCGTAGGAACCGATCGCACAGTCACGGGGCACCCGGTTTGAGTGTATGACGTAAATTTATGAAAAAATAGACTTAAGCATAAAAACATGCCATCGAAGGGTGAAAACGTAAAACATCAACAAAACGGTCCGGTAAGAGTCACGAACACCTCACACAGGACCAATGTGACTCATAGGAATATACCACATAGTTACGGGGCTCCCGATTAGAGTGCACGACGTAAATGTGGAAAAAAATCGACTTAAGCATAAAAACATGACATCGAAGGGTAAAAATGTAAAATAACCAAAAAACGGTCCGATAAGAGTCACGAACACCTCGCACGGGATCAATGTAACTCATAAGTACCGATCACGTAGTCACGGGGCTTCCGGTTTGAGTGTACAATGTAAATTTGTAAAAGAATTGACTTAAGCATGATAAAAAATTGCAAAATAATTGACTTAATAAAAAACTAGACTTTAGATAAAAACATGCAATCGAAGGGTGAAAAGGTAAAACAAATACAAAATGGTCTTATAAGAGTTACGAACACCTCGCACGGGACCAATGTGACTCTTAGGAACCGCCCGGGTAGTCACGTGGCTCCGAGTTTGAGTGTACCACGTAAATTTGCAAAAAAATCGACTTAAGCATAAAAACATGCCATCGTAGGGTGAAAACGTAAAACAACACAAAACGGTCCCTTAAGAGTCACAAACACCTTGCAAGGGACCAATGTGACTCTTAGGAACCGACCGCATAGTCACGGGATTCCCGGTTTGATTGTACGATGTAAAGTTGAAAAAAAATGACTTAAGCATAAAAACATGACATCGAAGGGTAAAAACATAAAATCGCCATAAAATGGTTGGAAAAGAGTCACGAACACCACACACGGGACCGATGTAACTCGTAAGTACCGACCACGTAGTCACGGGGCTCCCGGTTTGATTGTATGATGTAAATTTGCAATAGAATCGACTTAAGCATTAAAACATAACATCTAAGGGTGAAAACGTAAAACAACCACAAAACGGTTCTCTAGGAGTCATAAACACCTCGCACGGGACCAATGTAACTCGTAAGAACCGACTGCGTTGTGACGGGACTCCCGGTTTGGGTGTATGATGTAAATTTGCAAATAATTCGACTTAAGCATAAAAAATGTCATCGAAGAGTAAAAACGTAAAATAGCCGATAAAATGGTCCGGTAAGAGTTACAAACACCTCGCACGGGACCAACGTAACTCGTACGAACCGACCGCATAGTCACGGGACTCCAAGTTTGAGTGTACGACGTAAAATTAAAAAAAAGTAGACTTTAGCATAAAAACATGGAATCGAAGGGTGAAAATGTAAAACAAGCACAAAATGGTCCTGTAAGAGTCACGAACACCTGGCACGGGACCAATGTGACCCGTAGGAACTGCCCGTATAGTCACGAGGCTCCCGGTTTGAGTGTACAATGTAAATTTGTAAAAAAATTAACTTAAGCGTAAAAACATGCAATCAAAGTGTGAAAATGTAAAACAAACATAAAATGGTCACATAAGAGTCACGAACACCTCGCACGGGACCAATGTTACTCCTAAGAACCGATCGCATAGTCACAGGGCTCCCGGTTCGAATGTACGATATAACTCTGCAAAAAATCGACTTAAGCGTAAAAACATTCCATCAAAGGGTGAAAATGTAAAACAAACACAAAACGGTCCCGTAAGAGTCACGAACACCTCGCACGGGACCAATGCGACTCGTAGGAACCGTCCGTGTAGTCCCGGTGGTCCCGGTTTGAGTGTACGATGTAAAATTGAAAAAAATTAAACTTTAGCATAAAAACATGAAATTGAAGGGAGAAGATGTTAAACAAACACAAAATGGTCCCGTAAGAGTCACGAACACCTCGCACAGGACCAATGTGACTCGTAGGAACCGCCCGCGTAGTCACGGGGCTACCGGTTTGAGTGTACGATGTAAATTTACAAGAAAATCGACTTAAGCGTTAAAATATTCCATCGAAGGGTGAAGATGTAAAATAAACACAAAACGGTCCCGTAAGAGTCACGAACACCTCGCACGGGATCCATGTGGCTCGTAGGAACCGATCGCATAGTCACGGGGCTTCCGATTTGAGTGTAGGATGTAAATTTGCGAAAAATTTGACTTAATCATAAAAACTTGCCATCCAAGGGTGAAAATATAAAAACATCCACAAAACTGTCCTGTAAGAGTCACGAATACCTCGCACGCGACCAATGTGACTCGTAGGAACTGATCGCGTAGTCACGGGGCTCCCGGTTTGAGTGTACGATGTAAATTTATAAAAAAATTGACTTAAGTTTAAAAACGAGCCATCGAAGGGAAAAAATATAAAACAACCAAAAAAAGGTCTCGTAAGAGTCACGAATACCTCGCACGGGACGAATGTAACTCATAGGAACCGATCGCGTAGTCACGGGGCACCGATTTGAGTGTACGATGTAAATTTGAAAAAAAATTAGACTTTGGCATAAAAGCATGCCATCGAAGGGTGAAAATGTAAAACAAACACAAAATGGACCCGTAAGAGTCACGAACACCTCGCACGGGACCAATGTGACTCGTATGAACCGATCGCGTAGTCACGAAGCTCCCGGTTTGATTGTACGACGTAAATTTGTAAAAAATTTGACTTGAGGATAAAAACATGTCATCGAAGGGTGAAAGCATAAAACAAACACAAAATGGTCCCGTAAGTGTCACAAACACCTCGCACGGGACCGATGGGACTCGTAGGAACCGACCGCGTAGTCACGGGGCTCCCAGTTTGAGAGTACGATGTAAATTTGTAAAAAAATCGACTTAAGGATAAAAACATGCCATCAGAGGGTAAATATAAAAAATAGCCACAAAACGGTCAGGTAAGAGTCACGAACACCTCGTACGGGACAAATGTAACTCTTAAGAACCGACCACGTAGTCACGGGGATCCCGGTTTGAGTGTACAATGTAAATTTGCAAAAGAATCAACTTAATAATGAAAACATGCCATCTAAGGTTGAGAACGTAAAACAACCACAAAACGGTCCTCTAAGAGTTACGAACACCTCGCACGAGACCAATGTAACACGTAAGAAACGACCGCGTTGTCACGGCGCTGCAGATTTGACTGTATGACGTAAATTTGCAAAAAATTCGACTTAAGCGTAAAAACATACAATCGAAGGGTGAAAATTTAAAAAAAATATAAAATGGTCTCGTAAGAGTCCCGAACACCTTGCACGGGTCCAATGTGACCCGTAAGAACCGATCGCGTAGTCACGGGGATCCCGATTTGAATGTACGATGTAACTTTGCAAAAAATTGACTTAAGCATTAAAACATGCCATCGAAGGGTAAAAACGTAAAACAAACAAAAAATAGTCCCGTAAGAGTCACGGACACCTCGTATGGGACCAATGTGACTCGTAGGAACCGATCGCGTAGTCACGGGGCTCCCGATTTGAGTGTATGATGTAAACTTGCAAAAAAATTGACTTAAGCGTCAAAACATTCCATCGAAGGGTAAAAACATAAAATAAACACAAAACGGTCCCGTAAGAGTCACGAACATCATGCACGGGACCCATGTGGCTCGTAGGAACTGCTTGCGTAGTTACGGTGCTCCCGATTTGAGTGTACGATGTAAAATTAAAAAAAATTAAACTTTAGCATAAAAACATAAGATAAACACAAAATGGTCCTGTAAGAGTCACGAACACCTCGTACAGGTCCAATGTGACTCATAGGAACCGATCGCGTAGTCACGGGGCTCCCGGTTTGAGTGTAGAACGTAAATTTGCGAAAAATTTGACTTAAGCCTAAAAAATGCCATCGAAGGGTGGAAAATATAGAAATAGCCACAAAATGGTCCGGTAAGAGTCACGAATACCTCGCACACCACCAATGTGATTCGTAGGAACCGACCGCGTAGTCATGGGGCTTCCAGTTTGAGTGTATGACGTAAAGTTGTAAAAAATTCCACTTAAGCATAAAAACATGCCATCTAAGGGTAAAAATATAAAACAGCCAAAAAACGGTCCAGTAAGAGTCATGAACACCGCGCACGGGACGAATGTAACTCGTAGGAACCGATCGCGTAGTCACGGGGCTCCCGGTTTCAGTGTACTATGTAAATTTAAAAAAAATAGACTTTAACATAAAAACATGCCATCGAATGGTGAAAACATAAAACAAACACAAAATGGACCCGTAAGAGTCACGAACACCTCGCACGGGACCAATGTGACTCGTAGGAACCGACCGCGAAGTTACGGGGCTCCCGATTTGAGTGTACGACGTAAATTTGTAAAAAAATCGACTTAAGGATAAAAACATGCCATTGAAGGGTTAAAATGTAAAACAAACAGAAAACGGTCCTATAAGAGTCATGAATACCTCACAAAGGACCAATGCGATTCGTAGAAACCGTTCGCGTAGTCACGGGGCTCCCAGTTTGAGTGTACGACGTAAAATTGAAAAACAATTAAACTCTAGCTTAAAAACATGCAATTTAAGGGAGAAAATGTAAAACAAACACAAAATGGTCCCGTAAGAGTCACGAACACCTCGCACAGGACCAATGTGACTCGTAGGAATCGCCCGCGTAGTTACGGGGCTCCCGATTTGAGTGTACGATTTAAATTTGCAAGAAAATCAGCTTAAGCGTTAAAATATTCCATCGAAGGGTGAAAACGTAAAACAAACACAAAATGGACCCGTAAGAGTCACGAACACCTCGCACGGGACCAATGTGACTCGTATGAACCGATCGCGTAGTCACGAAGCTCCCGGTTTGATTGTACGACGTAAATTTGTAAAAAATTCGACTTGAGGATAAAAACATGTCATCGAAGGGTGAAAGCATAAAACAAACACAAAATGGTCCCGTAAGTGTCACAAACACCTCGCACGGGACCGATGGGACTCGTAGGAACCGACCGCGTAGTCACGGGGCTCCCAGTTTGAGAGTACGATGTAAATTTGTAAAAAAATCGACTTAAGGATAAAAACATGCCATCAGAGGGTAAATATAAAAAATAGCCACAAAACGGTCAGGTAAGAGTCACGAACACCTCGTACGGGACAAATGTAACTCTTAAGAACCGACCACGTAGTCACGGGGATCCCGGTTTGAGTGTACAATGTAAATTTGCAAAAGAATCAACTTAATAATGAAAACATGCCATCTAAGGTTGAGAACGTAAAACAACCACAAAACGGTCCTCTAAGAGTTACGAACACCTCGCACGAGACCAATGTAACACGTAAGAAACGACCGCGTTGTCACGGCGCTGCAGATTTAAGTGTATGACGTAAATTTGCAAAAAATTCGACTTAAGCGTAAAAACATACAATCGAAGGGTGAAAATTTAAAAAAAAATATAAAATGGTCTCGTAAGAGTCACGAACACCTTGCACGGGTCCAATGTGACCCGTAAGAACCGATCGCGTAGTCACGGGGATCCCGATTTGAATGTACGATGTAACTTTGCAAAAAATTGACTTAAGCATTAAAACATGCCATCGAAGGGTAAAAACGTAAAACAAACAAAAAATAGTCCCGTAAGAGTCACGGACACCTCGTATGGGACCAATGTGACTCGTAGGAACCGATCGCGTAGTCACGGGGCTCCCGATTTGAGTGTACGATGTAAACTTGCAAAAAAATTGACTTAAGCGTCAAAACATTCCATCGAAGGGTAAAAACATAAAATAAACACAAAACGGTCCCGTAAGAGTCACGAACATCATGCACGGGACCCATGTGGCTCGTAGGAACTGCTTGCGTAGTTACGGTGCTCCCGATTTGAGTGTACGATGTAAAATTAAAAAAAAATTAAACTTTAGCATAAAAACATAAGATAAACACAAAATGGTCCCGTAAGAGTCACAAACACCTCGTACAGGTCCAATGTGACTCATAGGAACCGATCGCGTAGTCACGGGGCTCCCAGTTTGAGTGTAGAACGTAAATTTGCGAAAAATTTGACTTAAGCCTAAAAAATGCCATCGAAGGGTGGAAAATATAGAAATAGCCACAAAATGGTCCGGTAAGAGTCACGAATACCTCGCACACCACCAATGTGATTCGTAGGAACCGACCGCGTAGTCACGGGGCTTCCAGTTTGAGTGTATGACGTAAAGTTGTAAAAAATTCCACTTAAGCATAAAAACATGCCATCTAAGGGTAAAAATATAAAACAGCCAAAAAACGGTCCAGTAAGAGTCATGAACACCGCGCACGGGACGAATGTAACTCGTAGGAACCGATCGCGTAGTCACGGGGCTCCCGGTTTCAGTGTACTATGTAAATTTAAAAAAAAATAGACTTTAACATAAAAACATGCCATCGAATGGTGAAAACATAAAACAAACACAAAATGGACCCGTAAGAGTCACGAACACCTAGCACGGGACCAATGTGACTCGTAGGAACCGACCGCGAAGTTACGGGGCTCCCGATTTGAGTGTACGACGTAAATTTGTAAAAAAATCGACTTAAGGATAAAAACATGCCATTGAAGGGTTAAAATGTAAAACAAACAGAAAACGGTCCTATAAGAGTCATGAATACCTCACAAAGGACCAATGCGATTCGTAGAAACCGTTCGCGTAGTCACGGGGCTCCCGGTTTGAGTGTACGACGTAAAATTGAAAAACAATTAAACTCTAGCTTAAAAACATGCAATTTAAGGGAGAAAATGTAAAACAAACAACAAAATGGTCCCGTAAGAGTCACGAACACCTCGCACAGGACCAATGTGACTCGTAGGAACCGCCCGCGTAGTTACGGGGCTCCCGATTTGAGTGTACGATTTAAATTTGCAAGAAAATCAGCTTAAGCGTTAAAATATTCCATCGAAGGGTGAAAACGTAAACAAACACAAAATGGACCCGTAAGAGTCACGAACACCTCGCACGGAACCAATGTGACTCGTATGAACCGATCGCGTAGTCACGAAGCTCCCGGTTTGATTGTACGACGTAAATTTGTAAAAAATTCGACTTGAGGATAAAAACATGTCATCGAAGGGTGAAAGCATAAAACAAACACAAAATGGTCCCGTAAGTGTCACAAACACCTCGCACGGGACCGATGGGACTCGTAGGAACCGACCGCGTAGTCACGGGGCTCCCAGTTTGAGAGTACGATGTAAATTTGTAAAAAAATCGACTTAAGGATAAAAACATGCCATCAGAGGGTAAATATAAAAAATAGCCACAAAACGGTCAGGTAAGAGTCACGAACACCTCGTACGGGACAAATGTAACTCTTAAGAACCGACCACGTAGTCACGGGGATCCCGGTTTGAGTGTACAATGTAAATTTGTAAAAGAATCAACTTAATAATGAAAACATGCCATCTAAGGTTGAGAACGTAAAACAACCACAAAACGGTCCTCTAAGAGTTACGAACACCTCGCACGAGACCAATGTAACACGTAAGAAACGACCGCGTTGTCACGGCGCTGCAGATTTGAGTGTATGACGTAAATTTGCAAAAAATTCGACTTAAGCGTAAAAACATACAATCGAAGGGTGAAAATTTAAAAAAAATATAAAATGGTCTCGTAAGAGTCACGAACACCTTGCACGGGTCCAATGTGACCCGTAAGAACCGATCGCGTAGTCACGGGGATCCCGATTTGAATGTACGATGTAACTTTGCAAAAAATTGACTTAAGCATTACAACATGCCATCGAAGGGTAAAAACGTAAAACAAACAAAAAATAGTCCCGTAAGAGTCACGGACACCTCATACGGGACCAATGTGACTCGTAGGAACCAATCGCGTAGTCACGGAGCTCCCGATTTGAGTGTACG
The DNA here is from genome assembly GCA_949130495.1 of Sambucus nigra. Classification (NCBI taxonomy): domain Eukaryota; kingdom Viridiplantae; phylum Streptophyta; class Magnoliopsida; order Dipsacales; family Adoxaceae; genus Sambucus; species Sambucus nigra. The sequence continues at coordinate 600,063,684 of OX422216.1, forward strand.
ATGTAAACTTGCAAAAAAATTGACTTAAGCGTCAAAACATTCCATCGAAGGGTAAAAACATAAAATAAACACAAAACGGTCCCGTAAGAGTCACGAACATCATGCACGGAACCCATGTGGCTCGTAGGAACTGCTCGCGTAGTTACGGTGCTCCCGATTTGAGTGTACGATGTAAAATTAAAAAAAAATTAAACTTTAGCATAAAAACATAAGATAAACACAAAATGGTCCCGTAAGAGTCACGAACACCTCGTACAGGTCCAATGTGACTCATAGGAACCGATCGCGTAGTCACGGGGCTCCCGGTTTGAGTGTAGAACGTAAATTTGCGAAAAAATTGACTTAAGCCTAAAAAATGCCATCGAAGGGTGGAAAATATAGAAATAGCCACAAAATGGTCCGGTAAGAGTCACGAATACCTCGCACACCACCAATGTGATTCGTAGGAACCGACCGCGTAGTCACGGGGCTTCTAGTTTGAGTGTATGACGTAAAGTTGTAAAAAATTCCACTTAAGCATAAAAACATGCCATCTAAGGGTAAAAATATAAAACAGCCAAAAAACGGTCCCGTAAGAGTCATGAACACCGCGCACGGGACGAATGTAACTCGTAGGAACCGATCGCGTAGTCACGGGGCTCCCGGTTTCAGTGTACTATGTAAATTTAAAAAAAAATAGACTTTAACATAAAAACATGCCATCGAATGGTGAAAACATAAAACAAACACAAAATGGACCCGTAAGAGTCACGAACACCTCGCACGGGACCAATGTGACTCGTAGGAACCGACCGCGAAGTTACGGGGCTCCCGATTTGAGTGTACGACGTAAATTTGTAAAAAAATCGACTTAAGGATAAAAACATGCCATTGAAGGGTTAAAATGTAAATCAAACAGAAAACGGTCCTATAAGAGTCATGAATACCTCACAAAGGACCAATGCGATTCGTAGAAACCGTTCGCGTAGTCACGGGGCTCCCGGTTTGAGTGTACGACGTAAAATTGAAAAACAATTAAACTCTAGCTTAAAAACATGCAATTTAAGGGAGAGAATGTAAAACAAACACAAAATGGTCCCGTAAGAGTCATGAACACCTCGCACAGGACCAATGTGACTCGTAGGAACCGCCCGCGTAGTTACGGGGCTCCCGATTTGAGTGTACGATTTAAATTTGCAAGAAAATCAGCTTAAGCGTTAAAATATTCCATCGAAGGGTGAAAACGTAAAACAAACACAAAACGGTCCCTTAAGAGTCACGAACACCTCGCACGGGACCCATGTGACTCGTAGGAACCGATCGCGTAGTCAAAGGACTCCCGGTTTGAGTTTACGACGTAAATTTGTAAAAAAATTGACTTAAACATAAAAACTTGCCATCGAAGGGTAAAAATGTAAAATAGCCACAAAATAGTCTGGTAAGAGTCACGAACACCCTGCACGGGACCAATGTAACTCATAAGGACCGACCACATAGTCACGGGGCTCCCGATTTGAGTGTACAATGTAAATTTGCAAAAGAATCAACTTAAGCATGAAAACATGCCATATATGGGTGAAAACGTAAAATAACCACAAAATAGTCCTGTAAGAGTCACGAACACCTCGCACGGGACCAATCTAACTCGTAATAACCGACCGCATTATCACGGGGTTCCAGATTTGTGTGGACGACGTAAATTTGCAAAAAAATTGACTTCAGCATAAAAACATACCATCGAAGAGTAAAAACATAAAATAGCCAAAAAACTGTCCGGTAGGAGTCACGAACACCTCGCACGGGACCAATGTAACTCATAGGAACAGATCGCATAGTCACGGGGCTACCGATTTGAGTGTACGATGTAAAATTGAAAAAAAGTACACTTCAGCATAAAAACACGCAATCGAAGGGTAAAAACGTAAAACAAATATAAAATGGTCCAGTAAGAGTCACGAACACGTCGCACGAGACCAATGTGACTCATAGGAACCGATCGCGTTGTAATGGGGCTCCCGATTTGAGTGTACGATGTAAATTTATAAAAAAATCGACTTAAGCGTAAAAACATGCAATCGAAGGGTGAAAACGTAAAACAAACACAAAATAGTCCCGTAAGAGTCACGAACACCTCGCACGGGACCAATGTGACTCGTAGGAACCGATCGCGTAGTCACGGGGCTCCCGATTTGAGTGTACGATGTAAACTTGCAAAAAAATTGACTTAAGCGTCAAAACATTCCATCGAAGGGTAAAAACATAAAATAAACACAAAACGGTCCCGTAAGAGTCATGAACACCTCGTACGGGACCAATGTGACTCGTAGGAATCGCTTGCGTAGTCACGAGGGTCCCGGTTTGAGTGTACGATATAAATTTGCAAAAAAATCAACTTAAGGGTAAAAACATGCAATCGAAGGGTAAAAACATAAAACAAACACAAAATGGTCCCGTAAGAGTCACGAACACCTCGCACGGGACCAATGGGACTCATTGGAACCGACCGCATTATTACGGGACTCCCAATTTTAGTGTACGATGTAAATTTGCAAAAAAAATCGACTTAAGCATAAAAACATTCCATCGAAGGGTGAAAACGTAAAACAAACACAAAACGGTCCCTTAAGAGTCACGAACACCTCGCACGGGACCCATGTGACTCGTAGGAACCGATCGCGTAGTCAAAGGACTCCCGGTTTGAGTGTACGACGTAAATTTGTAAAAAAATCGACTTAAGCATAAAAACTTGCCATCGAAGGGTAAAAATGTAAAATAGCCACAAAACAGTTTGGTAAGAGTCACGAACACCCTGCACGGGACCAATGTAACTCATAAGGACCGACCACATAGTCACGGGGCTCCCGGTTTGAGTGTACAATGTAAATTTTCAAAAGAATCAACTTAAGCATGAAAACATGCCATCTAAGGGTGAAAACGTAAAATAACCACAAAATAGTCCTGTAAGAGTCACTAACACCTCGCACGGGACCAATGTAACTCGTAATAACCGACCGCATTCTCACGGGGTTCCAGATTTGTGTGGACGACGTAAATTTACAAAAAATTCGACTTCAGCATAAAAACATGCCATCGAAGAGTAAAAACATAAAATAGCCAAAAAACGGTCCGGTAGGAGTCACGAACACCTCGCACGGGACCAATGTAACTCATAGGAACAGATCGCGTAGTCACGGGGCTACCGATTTGAGTGTACGATGTAAAATTGAAAAAAAGTATACTTTAGCATAAAAACATGCAATCGAAGGGTAAAAATATAAAACAAATATAAAATGGTCCAGTAAGAGTCACGAACACCTCACACGAGACCAATGTGACTCATAGAAACCGATCACGTTGTAACGAGGCTCCCGGTTTGAGGGTACGATGTAAATTTATAAAAAAATTGACTTAAGCTTAAAAACATGCAATCGAAGGGTGAAAACATAAAATAAACACAAAAAATTCCCGTAAGAGTCACGAATACCTCGCACGGGACCAATGTGACTCGTAGGAACCGATCGCGTAGTCACTGGGCTCCCGATTTGAGTGTACGATATAAATTTACAAAAAACTCGACTTAAGCATAAAAACATGCCATCTATGGGTGAAAATAAAAAACAAACACAAAACGGTCCCGTAAGAGTGACGAACACCTCGCACGGATCCAATGTGACTCGTAGGAATCGATCGCGTAGTCACGGGGCTCCCGATTTGAGTGGAGGACATAAATTTGCAAAAAATTAGACTTAAGGATAAAAATAAGCCATCTAAGGGAGAAAAAGAAAAACAAACACAAAACGGTCCCGTAAGAGTGACGAACACCTCGCACGGGTCCAATGTGACTTGTAGGAACCGACCGCATACTCACGGGGCTCCCGATTTGACTGTAGGACATAAATTTGCGAAAAATTAGGCTTAAGCATAAAAACATGCCATCGAAGGGTGAAAATATAAAAACAGCCACAAAACGGTCCGGTAAGAGTCACGAAAACTTCGCAGGGGACCAATTTGACTCGTAGGAATCGATCGCGTAGTCACGGGGCACTCGGCTTGAGTGTACGACGTAAATTTGTACAAAATTCGACTTAAGCATAAAAACATGCGATTGAAGGGTAAAAATGTAAAGCAACCAAAAAACGGTCTGGTAAGAGTCACGAACACATCGCACGGGACCAATGAAACTCATAAGAACAAGCAGCTTAGTCACGGGGCTCCCGATTTGAGTGTACGATGTAAAATTGAAAAAAAATAAACTTTAGCATAAAAACATGCAATCGAAGGGTTAAAAGTTAAAACAAACACAAAATGGACCCGTAAGAGTCATGAACACCTCGTACGGGACCAATGTGACTCGTAGGAATCGCTTGCGTAGTCACGGGGGTCCCGGTTTGAGTGTACGATATAAATTTGCAAAAAAATCAACTTAAGGGTAAAAACATGCAATCGAAGGGTAAAAACATAAAACAAACACAAAATGGTCCCGTAAGAGTCACGAACACCTCGCACGGGACCAATGGGACTCGTTGGAACCGACCGCATTATTACGGGACTCCCAATTTTAGTGTACGATGTAAATTTACAAAAAAAATCGACTTAAGCATAAAAACATTCCATCGAAGGGTGAAAACGTAAAACAAACACAAAACGGTCCCTTAAGAGTCACGAACACCTCGCACGGGACCCATGTGACTCGTAGGAACCGATCGCGTAGTCAAAGGACTCCCGGTTTGAGTGTACGACGTAAATTTGTAAAAAAATCGACTTAAGCATAAAAACTTGCCATCGAAGGGTAAAAATGTAAAATAGCCACAAAACAGTTTGGTAAGAGTCACGAACACCCTGCACGGGACCAATGTAACTCATAAGGACCGACCACATAGTCACGGGGCTCCCGGTTTGAGTGTACAATGTAAATTTTCAAAAGAATCAACTTAAGCATGAAAACATGCCATCTAAGGGTGAAAACGTAAAATAACCACAAAATAGTCCTGTAAGAGTCACTAACACCTCGCACGGGACCAATGTAACTCGTAATAACCGACCGCATTCTCACGGGGTTCCAGATTTGTGTGGACGACGTAAATTTGCAAAAAATTCGACTTCAGCATAAAAACATGCCATCGAAGAGTAAAAACATAAAATAGCCAAAAAACGGTCCGGTAGGAGTCACGAACACCTCGCACGGGACCAATGTAACTCGTAGGAACAGATCGCGTAGTCACGGGGCTACCGATTTGAGTGTACGATGTAAAATTGAAAAAAAGTATACTTTAGCATAAAAACATGCAATCGAAGGGTAAAAATATAAAACAAATATAAAATGATCCAGTAAGAGTCACGAACACCTCACACGAGACCAATGTGACTCATAGAAACCGATCGCGTTGTAACGAGGCTCCCGGTTTGAGGGTACGATGTAAATTTATAAAAAAATTGACTTAAGCGTAAAAACATGCAATCGAAGGGTGAAAACATAAAATAAACGCAAAAAATTCCCGTAAGAGTCACGAATACCTCGCACGGGACCAATGTGACTCGTAGGAACCGATCGCGTAGTCACTGGGCTCCCGATTTGAGTGTACGATATAAATTTACAAAAAACTCGACTTAAGCATAAAAACATGCCATCTATGGGTGAAAATAAAAAACAAACACAAAACGGTCCCGTAAGAGTGACGAACACCTCGCACGGATCCAATGTGACTCGTAGGAATCGACCGCGTAGTCACGGGGCTCCCGATTTGAGTGGAGGACATAAATTTGCAAAAAAATAGAGTTAAGGATAAAAATAAGCCATCTAAGGGAGAAAAAGAAAAACAAACACAAAACGGTCCCGTAAGAGTGACGAACACCTCGCACGGGCCCAATGTGACTTGTAGGAACCGACCGCATACTCACGGGGCTCCCGATTTGACTGTAGGACATAAATTTGCGAAAAATTAGGCTTAAGCATAAAAACATGCCATCGAAGGGTGAAAATATAAAAACAGCCACAAAACGGTCCGGTAAGAGTCACGAAAACCTCGCAGGGGACCAATGTGACTCGTAGGAATCGATCCCGTAGTCACGGGGCACTCGGTTTGAGTGTACGACGTAAATTTGTACAAAATTCGACTTAAGCATAAAAACATGCGATTGAAGGGTAAATATGTAAAGCAACCAAAAAACGGTCTGGTAAGAGTCACGAACACGACGCACAGGACCAATGAAACTCATAAGAACAAACAGCTTAGTCACGGGGCTCCCGATTTGAGTGTACGATGTAAAATTGAAAAAAAATAAACTTTAGCATAAAAACATGCAATCGAAGGGTGAAAAGGTAAAACAAACACAAAATGGACCCGTAAGAGTCACGAACACCTCGTACGGGACCAATGTGACTCGTAGGAATCGCTTGCGTAGTCACGGGGGTCCCGGTTTGAGTGTACTATATAAATTTGCAAAAAAATCGACTTAAGGGTAAAAATATGCAATCGAAGGGTGAAAACGTAAAACAAACACAAAATGGTCCCGTTAGAGTCACGAACATCTCGCACGGGACCAATGGGACTCGTAGGAACCAACCGCATTGTTACGGGTCTCCCAATTTTAGTGTTCGATGTAAATTTGCAAGAAAATCGACTTAAGATTAAAAACATTCCATCTAAGGGTGAAAACGTAAAATAAACAAAAAACGGTCCTGTAAGAGTCACGAACACCTCGCACGGGACCAATGTGACTCGTAGGAATGATCCCGTAGTCACGGGGCTCCCGATTTGAGTGTACGACGTAAATTTGTAAAAAAATTGACATAAGCATAAAAATATGCCGTCGAAGGGTAAAAACCTAAAACAACCACAAAAAGGTCCGGTAAGAGTCACGAACACCTCGCACGGGACCAATGTAACTCGTAAGAACCGATCGCGTAGTTACGGGGCACCGATTTGAGCGTAACACGTAAATTTGTAAAAAATTAGACTTAAAACATGCCATCGAAGGGTCAAAATGCAAAACTAACACAAAACGGTCCTATAGGAGTCGCGAACACGTCGTACGGGACCAATGTTACTCGTAGGAACCGATCGCGTAGTCACGGTGCTATCGATTTGAGTGTACGACGTAAATTTGCATCAAATTAGACTTTATCATAAAAACATGCCAACGAAGAGTGAAAACGTAAAACAAGTGCAAAGCGGTCCTCTAAGAGTCACAAAAACCTCGCACGAGACCAATGTGACTCGTTGGAACCGATCGCATAGTCACGGGGCTCCCGGTTTGAGTGTACGACGTAAAATTGAGAAAAAAGTAGACTTTGGCATAAAAACATACAATCGAAGGGTGAAAACGTAAAATAAACCAAAAAGGGTCCTGTAAGAGTCATGAACACCTCGCACGAGACCAATGTGATTTGTAGGAACCGACCGCGTAGTCACGGGGATCCCGGTTTGAGTGTATGATATAAATTTGTAAAAAAATCGACTTAAGCGTAAAAACATGCAATCGAAGGATGAAAACATAAAACAAACATAAAATGGTCCCGTAAGAGTCACGAACACTTTGAACGGGACCAATGTGACTTGCAGGAACCGATCACGTTGTCACGAGTCTCCCGGTTTTTGTATACGATGCAACTTTGCAAAGAAATCGACTTAAGCGTAAAAACATGCCATCGAAGGCTGAAAACATAAAACAAACACAAAACGGTCCCATAAGAGTCACGAACACCTCGCACGGGACTAATGTGACTTGTAGGAACCGTCCGCGTAGTCACGGTCCTCCCGATTTGAGTGTACAACGTCAAATTGAAAAAAAATTAAATGTTAGCATAAAAACATGAAATTGAAGGGAGAACTTGTAAAACAAACACAAAATGGTCTTCTAAGAGTCACGAACACCTCGCACGGGACCAATGTGACTCGTAGGAACCGCCCGCATAGTCACGGGACTCCTGGTTTGAGTGTACGATGTAAATTTATAAAAAAATTGACTTAAGCATAAAAACATGCCATCGAATGGTGAAAATGTAAAACAAACACAAAATAATCCCGTAAGAGTCACGAACACCTCGCACGGGTCCAATGTGACTCGTAGGAAGCGACCGTGTAGTCACGGGTCTCCCGGTTTGAGTGTACGACATAACTTTGTAAAACATTTGACTTAAGCATAAAAACATGCCATCGAAGGGTAAAAATATAAAACAGTCACAAAACGATCCGGTAAGAGTCACGAACACCTCGCACTAGACCAATGTAACTCGTAAGAATCGACCGCGTAGTCACGGGGCTCCCGATTTTAATGTACGATGTAAATTTGTAAAAAAATATACTTAAGCATAAAAACATGCCATCTAAGGGTGAAAACGAAAGACAAACACAAAACGGTCCCCTAAGAGACACGAACACCTCGCACGGGTCCAATGTGACTCATAGGAACCGACCGCGTAGCCATGGGGCTCCCGGTTTGAGTATACGACGTAAATTTACAATAAATTCGACTTAAGCATAAAAATATGCCATCGAAGGGTAAAAATATAAAACAGCCAAAAAACAGTATGGTAAGAGTCACGAACACCTCGCACGGAACCAATGTAACTCGTAGGAACCGACCGCGTAGTCACGGGGCTCTCGGTTTGAGTGTACAACGTAAATTTTTTTAAAAAATAGACTTTAGCGTAAAAACATGCAATCGAAGGGTGAAAACGTAAAACAAACACAAAATGGACCCGTAAGAGTCACGAACACCTCCCACGGGACCAATGTGACTCGTAGGAACCGACCGTGTAGTAACGGGGCTCCCAGTTTGAGTGTACAATATAAATGTGGAAAAAAATCGACTTAAGCATAAAAACATGCTACCGAAGGGTGAAAACGTAAAATAAACACAAAATGGTCCCGTAAGAGTCACGAACACCTCGCACGGGACCAATGGGAATCGTAGCAACCGACCGCGTAGTCACGGGGCATCCATTTTGAGCGTACGATATAAATTTGCAAATAATCGAATTAAGCATAAAAACATGCCATCGAAGAATGAAAACCTAAAATAAATACAAAACGGTCCCGTAAGAGTCACGAACACCTTACACGGGACCAATGTGACTTGGAGGAACCACCCGAGTAGTCCCAGTGCTCTCGGTTTGAGTGTACGACGTAAAATTGAAAAAAAATTAAACTTTAGCATAAAAACATGCAATAGAAGGGAGAAAATGTAAAACAAACACAAAATGGTTCCATAAGAGTCACGAACACCTCGCACGGGACCAATGTAACTCGTAGGAACCGTCCGCGTAGTCACGGGGCTCCAGTTTGAGTGTACGATGTAATTTTACAAAAAAATTGACTTAAGCATAAAAACATGCCATCGAAGGGTGAAAATGTAAAACAAACACAAAACAATCCCGTAAGAGTCAAGAACACCTCGTACGGGTCCAATGTGACTCGTAGGAATCGATCGCGTAGTCACGGGGTTCCGTGTTTGAGTGTACGACGTAAATATGTAAAAAATTCGACACAAGCATAAAAATATGTCATCGAAGGGTAAAAACATAAAATAGCCACAAAACAGTCCAGTAAGAGTGACGAATACCTCACACGGGACCAATGTAACTCGTAAGAACCGACCGCGTAGTCACGGGGCTCCCGGGTTGTGTGTAATATGTAAATTTATAAACAATTATACTTAAGCATAAAAACATGCCATCGAAGGGTCAAAACGTAAAGCAAATACAAAAAAGACTTGTAGGAATCGCGAACACCTCGCATGGGACCAATGTTACTCGTAGGAACCGATCGCTTAGTCACGGGGCTCTTGGTTTGAGTATACGACGTAAATTTGTAAAAAAATTGACTTAACCATAAAAACATGCCATGGAACGGAAAAAATGTAAAACAACCAAACAAAGGGTCGGTGAGAGTCATGAACACCTCACACGGGACCAATGAACCTCGTAGGAACCGACCCCATAGTCACGACGCTCCCGATTTGAGGGTACGGCGTAAAATTAAAAAATAAGTAGACTTTAGCATAAAAACATGCAATCGAAGGGTGAAAAGATAAAACAAACAAAAAATGCTCCCATAAGAGTCACGAACACCTCGCACGGGACCGATGTGACTCGTAGGAATCGATCGCGTAGTCACGGGGATCCCGGTTTGAGTGTACGATGTAAATTTGTAAACAAATTGACTTAAGCATAAATACATGCAATCGAAGGGTGAAAACGTAAAAGAAACATAAAATGGTCCCGTAAGAGTCACGAACACCTCGCACGGGATCAATGTGACTCGCAGGAACCGATCGCGTAGTCAAGGGGATCCCGGTTTGAGTGTACAATGTAAATTTGTCAAAAAATTGACTTAAGCGTTAAAACATGCCATCAAAGGGTGAAAATATTAAATAAATACAAAACGGTACCGTAAGAGTCACGAACACCTAGCACGGGACCAATGTGACTCGTAGGAACCGCCCGCGTAGTCACGGTGTTCTCGATTTGAGTGTACGACGTAAAATTGAAAAAAATTATACTTTAGCAAAAACACATGCAATCGAAGGGAGAAAACGTAAGACAAACACAAAATGGACCCGTAAGAGTCACGAACACCTCGCACGAGACCAATGTGACTCGTACGAACCGATCGCGTAGTCACGGGGTTCCCTGTTTGAGTGTACGACGTAAATTTGTAAAAAATTCAACATAAGCATAAAAATATACCATCGAAGGGTAAAGTCATAAAATAGCCACAAAACGGTCCGGTAAGAGTGATGAATACCTCGCACAGGACCAATGTAACTCGTAAGAACCGATCGCGTACTCACGGGGCTCCCGGGTTGTGTGTAATATGTAAATTTGTAAAAAAATAGACTTAAGCATAAAAACATGCCATCGAAGGGTCAAAACGTAAAGCAAATACAAAACAGACTTGTAGGAATCGCGAACACCTCGCACGGTACCAATGTTACTCGTAGGAATCGACCGCGTAGTCACGGATTTCTGGATTTGAGTATACGACGTAAATTTGTAAAAAATTCGACTTAACCATAAAAACATGCCATCGAACGGTAAAAATGTAAAACAACCAAAAAAAGGGTTCGGTAAGAGTCATGAACACCTCGTACGAGACCAATGAACCTCGTAGGAACCGACCCCATAGTCACGACGCTCCCAGTTTGAGGGTACGACGTAAAATTGAAAAAGAAGTAGACTTTAGCATAAAAACATGCAATCGAAGGTTGAAAAGATAAAACAAACAAAAAACGCTCCCATAAGAGTCACGAACACCTCGCACGGGACAAATGTGACTCGTAGGAATCGATCGTGTAGTCACGGGGCTCCCGATTTGAGTGTACGATGTAAATTTTTAAAAAAATCGACTTAAATATAAAAACATGCAATCGAAGGGTGAAAACGTAAAAGAAACATAAAATGGTCCCAGAAGAGTCACGAACACCTCGCACGGGATCAATGTGACTCGTAGGAACCGATCGCGTAGTCAAGGGGCTCCCGGTTTGAGTGTACAATGTAAATTTGTCAAAAAATTGACTTAAGCGTTAAAACATGCCATCGAAAGGTGAAAACATAAAATAAATATAAAACAGTACCGTAAGAGTCACGAACACCTAGCACGGGACCAATGTGACTCGTAGGAATTGTCCTCGTAGTCACAGTGTTCCCGGTTTGAGTGTACGACATAAAATTGAAACAAATTAAACTTTAGCAAAAACACATGCAATCGAAGGGAAAAAATGTAAGACAAACACAAAATCGACCCGTAAGAGTCACGAACACCTCGCACGAGACTAATGTGACTCGTAGGAACCGATCGCGTAGTCACGGGGCTCCCGGTTTGAGTGTACGATATAAATTTGGAAAAAATTGACTTAAGCGTAAAAACATGCAATCGAATGGTGAAAACGTAAAACAAACACAAAATGGTCCCGTAAGAGTCACGAACACCTCGCACGGGACCAATGTAACTCGTACGAACCGGCCGCGTAGTCACGGGGCTGTCGGTTTTAGTGTACGATGTAAATTTGTAAAAAATTTGACCTAAGCATAAAAACATGCCATCTAAGGGTGAAAACGAAAAAGAAACACAAAACGGTCCCGTAAGAGTCACGAACACCTCGCACAGGTCCAATGTGACTCGTAGGAACTAACCGCCTAGTCACGGGGCTCCCAGTTTGAGTGTAGGATATAAATTTTAAAAAATTATACTTAAGCATAAAAACATGCCATCGAAGGGTGAAAATATAAAACAACCATAAAATGGTCCGGTAAGGATCACGAATTCCTTGCACGAGACTAATGTGACTCGTAGGAACCGATCGCATTGCCACGGGGCTCCCGGTTTGAGTGTACGACGTAAATTTGCCAACAATTCGACTTAAGCATAAAAACCTGCCATCGAAGGGTAAAAATGTAAAATAGACAAAAAAGGTCTGGTAAGAGTCATGAACATCTCGCACGGGACCAATGTAACTCGTAAGAACCGCCCGCGTAGTCACGGGGCTCTCGGTTTGAGTGTACGACGTAAAATTAAAAAAAAAATTAGACTTTAGCATAAAAACATGAAATCGAAGGGTATAAACATAAAACAAACACAAAATGGACCCGCAAGAGTCACGAATACCTCGCACGGGACCCATGTGACTCGTAGGAACCGACGTCATAGTCACGGGGCTCCCGGTTTGAGTGTACGATATAAATTTACAAAAAATTGACCTAAGCATAAAAACATGCAATCAAAGGGTGAAAATGTAAAATAAACACAAAATGGACCCGTAAGAGTTCCAAATACCTCGCACGGGACCAAAGAGACTCGTAGGAACCCACCACGTAGTCACGGGGCTCTCGGTTTGAGTGTACGATGTAAATTTGCAGAAAATTCGACTTAAGCATAAAAACATGCCATCGAATGGTGAAAACGTAAAACAAACACAAAACGGTCCCGTAAGAGTCACGAACACCTCGCACGGGACCAATGTGACTCGTAGGAACTGACCGCGTAGTCACGGAGCTCCCGATTTGAGTGTACGACGTAAATTGGTAAAAAATTAGACTTAAGTATAAAAGCATGCCTTTAAATGGTAAAAACGTAAAACAACCACAAAACAGTCTGGTAAGAGTCACAAACACCTCGCACGGGACCAATGTAACTCGTAAGAACCGACTGCGTAGTCACGGTGTTTCGGTTTGAGTGTAACCCGTAAATTTGTAAAAAAAATTAGACTTAAGCATAAAAACATGCCATCGAAGGGTCAAAACGTAAAACAAACACTAAACGGTCATGTAGGAGTCGCGAACTCCTCGCACGGGACCATTGTTACTCGTAGGAACCGAACGCGTAGTCACGGGGCTCTCGGTTTGAGATTACGACATAAATTTGCATAAAATTAGACTTCATCATAAAAACATACCATCTAAGGGTGAAAACATAAAACAAACACAAAACGGTCCTTTAAGAGTCACAACACCTCGCACGAGACCAATGTGACTCGTGGGAACCGATCGCAAAATTATGGGCTCCCGTTTTGAGTGTACTACGTAAATTTGCAAAACCTAAGCATAAAAACATGCCATCGAAGGGTGAAAACGTAAAATATCCACAAAACTGTCGGGTGAAAGTCACGAACACCTCGCACGGGATCAATGTGACTGGTAAGAATTGACCGCGTATTCACGGGACTCCCGGTTTGAGTGTATGACGTAAATTTGAAAAAAAATTAGACTTTAGCTTAAAAACATGCAATCCAAGGGTGAAAACGTAAAACAAACAGAAAACGATCTGGTAAGAGTCACAAGCACCTCACACGGGATCAATGTGACTCGTACGAACCGATCGCATAGTCACGGGGCTCCCGGTTTGAGTGTACAACGTAAACTTGTGAAAAAGTAGACTTAAGCATAAAAATAGGCCATCGAAGTGTGTAAACATAAAATAGCCACAAAATGGTCCCGTAAGAGTCACGGGGACCTCGTACGGGTCCAATATGACTCATAGGACCCGATCGCGCAGTCACGGGGCTCTCGATTTGAGTGTGGAACCTAAATTTTCGAAAAATTAGACTTAATCATAAAAACACGTCATCGAAGGGTGAAAACGTAAAATAGCCACAAAACGGTCTGGTAAGAGTCACGAATACCTCGCACGGGAAAAATGTGACTCGTAGGAACCGACCGCGTAGTCACGGTGCTCCTGATTTGAGTGCACGACGTAAATTTGCAAAAAATTCAACTTAAGCATAAAAATAATCCATCGAAGGGTAAAATCATAAAATAGCCAAAAAACGGTCTAGTAAGAGTTACGAACAACTCGCATGGTACCAATGTAACTCATAGGAAGCGCCCACATCATCACGGAGCTCACGGTTTAAGTGTACTAAGTAAAATTGAAAAAAAATAGACTTTAGCTTAAAAACATGCAATCGAAGGGTGAAAACGTAAAACAAACACAAAAGGGTCCCGCAAGAGTCACAAACACCTCGGACGGGACCAATGTGACATGAAGGAACTGACCGCGTAGTCACAGGGCTCCCCATTTGAGTGTACGACGTAAATTTGTAAAAAAAAAATCGACTAAAGCATAAAAACATGCGATCGAAGGGTAAAATCGTAAAACAATCACAAAACGGTCTGGTTAGAGTCACGAACACTTCGCACGGGATCAATATAGCTCGTAAGAACTGACCGCGTAGTCATGGGGCTCCCGATTTGAGTGTAGAATGTAAATTTGTAAAAAATTAGACTTAAGAATAAAAACATGCCATCGAAGGTCAAAACGTAAAACAAACACAAAACGGTCATGTAAGAGTCGCGAACACCTCGTACGGGACCAATGTGAGTAATAGGAACCGATCGCGTAGTTACGGGGCTCCCGGTTTGAGTGTACGACGTTAATTTGTATAAAATTAGATTTGATCATAAAAACATGCCATCAAAGGGTGAAAATGTAAAACAAACACAAAACGATCCTGTAAGAGTCACAAACACCTCGCACATGACCAATGTCACTCGTAGGAACGAATCACGTAGTTATGGGCTCCCGGTTTGAATGTACTACGTAAATTTGCAAATATTAAGCATAAAAACATGACATCGAAGGGTAAAAAAGTAAAAAAACCACAAAACGGTGTGGTAAAAGTCATGAACACCTAACACGGGATCAATGTGACTAGTAGGAATAAACCGCGTAGCCACGGGGTTCCCGGTTTTAGTGTTCGACGTAAATTTGAAAAAAAAATTAGACTTTATCATAAAAACATGCAATCGAAGGGTGAAAACGTAAAAAAAGACGAAACGATCGAGTGAGAGTCACGAGCAGCTCGCACGGGACCAATGTGACTCGTAGGAACTGGTCGCGTAGTCACGGAACTCCGGATTTGAGTGTACAATGTAAATTTACAAAAAAATGGACTTAAGCATAAAAATATGCCATCAAAGGGTGAAAACATAAAAATGTCACAAAACGATCCCGTAAGAGTCACGAACACCTCGTATTGGTCCAATAAAACTCGTAGGACCCGACCGCGTAGTCACGTGGCTCCCGGTTTGAGTGTAAGACGTAAATTTGTGAAAAATTAGACTTAAGCATAAAAACATGCCATCAAAGGGTGAAAATGTAAAACAGCCACAAAACGGTCATGTAAGAGTCACGAACACCTCGTATGGGACCAACGTGACTCATAGGAACCTACCGCGTCGTCACGGGGCTCTTCGTTTGAGTGTGCGACGTAAACTTGTAAAAAATTCGACTTAACCATATAAACATGCCATCGAAGGGTAAAAATGTAAAAAAACCAAAAAAGGGTCTGGTAAGAGTGATGAACCCCTCGCAAGGGACCAATGTAACTCGTAGGAACCGACCGCGTAGTCACGGTGCTCCCGGTTTGAGTGTACAACGTAAAATTGAAAAAAATAGACTTTAGAATAAAAACATGCAATTGAAAGGGGAAAATGTAAAAAACACACAAAATGGTCCCGTAAGAGTCACGAACACCTTGCACGGGACCAATATGAGTGGTAGGAACCGCCCGCGTAGTCACAGGGCTCCCGATTTGAGTGTACGATGTAAATTTGCAAAAAATCGACTTAAGAATAAAAACATGGCATCGAAGGGTGATAATGTGAAACAAATACAAAACGGTCCCGTAAGAGTCACGAACATCTCGTACAGGTCCAATGTGACTCGTAGGAACCGACCGCGCAGTCACGGGGCTCCCGATTTGAGTGTACGACGTAAATTTACAAAAAAAATGGCTTAAGTATAAAAACATGACATTGAAGGGTAAAAATGTAAAACAACCACAAAACCGTCCGGTAAGAGTAACGAACACCTCGTACGGGACCAATGAAACTTGTAAGAACCGACCGCGTAGTCACGGGGATCCCGGTTTGAGTGTACGGTGTAAATTTGTAAAAAAATCGACTTAAGCATAAAAACATACCATCTAAGGGTGAAAACGAAAAACAAACACAAAACGGTCTCGTAAGAGTCATGAACAACTCGCACGGGTCCAATGTGACTCGTAGGAACCGATCGCGTAGTCACAGGTCTCCCGGTCTGAGTGTAGGACGTAAATTTACGAAAAATTTGACTTAAGCATAAAAACATGCCATCGAAGGGTGAAAACATAAAACAACAATAAAACAATTAGGTAAGAGTCATGAATACCTCGCACGCGACCAATGTGACTCGTAGGAACCGATCGCGTAGTCACGGGGCTCCCGGTTTGAGTGTACGACGTAAATTTGCAAAAAAATTGTCTTAAGCATAAAAACATGCCATCGAAGGTTAAAAATGTAAAAAAGCCAAAAGACGGTCTGTTAAGACTCATGAACACTTCGCACGAGACCAATGTTACGCGTAGGAACCGACCGCGTAGTCAAGGTGCTCCCGATTTGAGTGTAACACGTAAATTTGTAAAAAATTACACTTAAGCATAAAAACATGCCATCGAAGGGTCAAAACATAAATCAAACACAAAACAGACTTGTAGGAATTGCGAACACCTCGCACGAGACCAAGATTACTCGTAGGAACCGACCGCGTAGTCACGGGGCTCTTGGTTTGAGTATACGACATAAATTTGTAAAAAATTTGACTTAACCATAAAAACATGCAATCGAACGGTAAAAATGTAAAACAATAAAAAAAAAGGTCCGGTAAGAGTCATGAACACCTCGCACGGGACCAATGAACCTCGTAGGAATCGACCCCGTAGTCACGGTGCTCCCGGTTGAGTGTACGGCGCAAAATTGAAAAAACAATTAGACTTTAGCAAAAAAACATGCAATCGAAGGGAGAAAATGTAAAAAAAACACAAAATGGTCCCGTAAGGGTCACGAACACCTTACACGGGACCAATGTGACTCATAGGAACCGTCCGCGTAGTCACGGGGCTCCCAATTTGAGTGTACGATGTAAATTTGCAAAAAAATTGACTTAAGCATAAAAACATGCCATCGAAGGGTGAAAACGTAAAACAACCACAAAATGGTCTGGTAAGAGTCACGAATACCTCGTACGGGACCAATGTGACTCGTAGGAACCGACCGAGTAGTCACAGAGCTCCCGGTTTGAATGTACGACGTAAATTTGCAAAAAATTCGTCCTAAGCATAACAACATGCCATCGAAGGGTAAAAATGCAGAACAGCCAAAAAATGGTCTAGTAAGAGTCACGAACACCTCGCACAGGACCAATGTAACTCGTAGGAACGACAACGTAGTCACGGGGCTCCCGATTTGAGTGTACGACGTAAATTTGAAAAAAATTAGACTTTAGCATAAAAACATGCAATCGAAGGATGAAAATGTAAAATAAACACAAAACGGTCTCGTAAGAGTCACGAACACCTCGCAGGGACCAATGTGACGCGTAGGAACCGATCGCGTAGTCACAGGGCTCCCAATTTGAGTGTACGATGTAAATTTGCAAAAACAATGGACTGAAGCATAAAAACATTCCGTCGAAAGGTAAAAATGTAAAATGGCCACAAAACGGCTGGGTTAGAGTCGCGAACACCTCGCACGGGACCAATGTTACTCGTAGGAACCGACCGCGTAGTCACGGGGCTCTTGGTTTGAGTATACGACGTAAATTTGTAAAAAATTCGACTTAACCATAAAAACATGCAATCGAACGGTAAAAACGTAAAACAATCAAAAAAAGGTCCGATAAGAGTCATGAACACATCGCATGGGACCAATGAACCACGTAGGAACCGGCCCCGTAGTCACGGTGCTCCCGGTTGAGTGTACGACGTAAAATTGGGAAAAAAATAGACTTTAGCATAAAAACATGCAATCGAAGGGAGAAAATGTAAAAAAAACACAAAATGGTCCCGTAAGGGTCACGAACACCTTGCACGGGACCAATGTGACTCATAGGAATCGCCCGCATAGTCACGGGGCTCCCGATTTGAGTGTATGATGTAAATTTGTAAAAAAATTGACTTAAGCATAAAAACATGCCATCGAAGAGTGAAAACGTAAAACAGCCACAAAATGGTCTGGTAAGAGTCACGAATACCTCGTACGGGACCAATGTGACTCGTAGGAACCGACTGAGTAGTCACGGAGCTCCCGGTTTGAGTGTACGACGTAAATTTGTAAAAAATTCTTCCTAAGAATAAAACATGCCATCGAAGGATAAAAATGCAGAACAGCCAAAAAACGATCTGGTAAGAGTCACGAACACCTCGCACAGGACCAATGTAACTCGTAGGAACGACAACATAGTCACGGGGCTCCCGATTTGAGTGTACGACGTAAATTTGAAAAAAATTAGACTTTAGCATAAAAACAAGCAATCGAAGGGTGAAAACGTAAAACAAACACAAAAAGGACCCGTAAGATTCACGAACACCTCGCACGGGATCAATGTGACTCGTAGAAACTGACCGCATAGTCACGAGGCTCCCGATTTGAGTGTATGATGTAAATTTGCAAGAAAATTGACTTAAGCATCAAAATATGCCATGGGAGGGTGAAAACATAAAATAGCCACAAAACTGTCCCGTAAGAGTCATGAACACCTCGAACGGGAGCAATGTGACTCATTGGAACCGACCGCGTAGTCATGGGCCTCCCGGTTTGAGTGTTAAAAGTAAATTCGTAAAAAATTTGACTTAAGCATAAAAATATTCCATCGAAGGGTGAAAACGTAAAACAAACACAAAACGGTCCCGTAAGAGTCACGAGCACCTCGCACGGGACGAATGTGACTCGTAGGAACCGATCGCGTAGTTACGGGGCTCCCAATTTCAGTGTACGGCATAAATTTGGGACAAATTAGACTTAAGCATAAAAATATGCCATCGAATGGTGAAGATTTAAAACAAACACAAAATGGTCCGGTCAGAGTCACGAGAACCTCGCACGGGACCAATCTGACTCGTAGGAACCGACCGCATAGTCACGGGGCTCCCGGTTTGAGTGTACGATGTAAATTTGTAAAAATATCGACTTAAGAATAAAAACTTGTCATCGAAGGGTGAAAACGTAAAACAAACACAATACGGTCCCGTAAGAGTCACGAGCACCTTGCACGGGACCAATGTGACTCATAGAAACTGACCGCGCAGTCACGGGGCTCCCGATTTGAGTGTACGACGTAAAATTGAAACAAAATTAGACTTAAGAATAAAAATATGCCATCGAAGTGTGAAAACATAAAACAGCCACAAAACGGTTATGTACGAGTCACGGAGACCTCGCACGGGTCCAACGTGACTCATCGGCCCCGACCACGTAGTCACGGGGCTCCCGATTTGAGTGTAGGACATAAATTTGCGAAAGATTAGAGTTAAGCATAAAAACATGCCAACGAAGGGTGAAAACGTAAAAGAGCCACAAAAAGGTCAGGTAACAGTTACGTATACCTCTCACGGGACCAATGTGACTTGTAGAAACCAACCGCGTAGTCACGGGGCTCCCGGTTTGAGTGTACGACGTAAATTTACACAAAATTCGGCTTAAGTATAAAAACATGCCATCGAAGGGTAAAAACATAAAATAACCAAAAAAGGTCTCGTAAGAGTCACGAACAACTCGCACGGAACTAATGTAACTCGTAGCAACCGACCGCGTAGTCACGGAGCTCCTGATTTGAGTTTACAACGTAAAATTGAAAAAAAATTAGACCTTAGCATAAAAACATTCAATCAAATGGTGAAGAAGTAAAACAAATAGAAAATGGATCGTAAGAGTCATGAACACCTCGCACGGGAATAATGTGACTCATAGGAACCGACCGCGTAGTCACGGGGCTCCCGGTTCGAGTGTACGATGTAAATTTGTAAAAGTATCGACTTACGCATAAAAATAAGTCATCGAATTGCGAAAACATAAAACAAACACAAAACGGTCCCGTAAGAGTCACGAGCAACTTGCACGGGACCAATGTGACTCGTAGGAACCGACCGCGTAGTCACGGGGCTCCCGGTTTGAGTGTACGACGTAAATTTATAAAAAAATTCGACTTAAGCATAAAAACATGCCATCGGAGGGTATAAATTTAAAACAACCACAAAACGGTCCGATAAGAGTCACGAACACCTCGCACAGAACCAACGTAACTCGTGAGAACCGACCGCGTAGTCACGGGGTTCCCAGTTTGAGTGTATGACGATAATTTTTAAAAAAGGTAGATTTAAGCATAAAAACATGCCATCGAATGGTAAAAATAGAAAACAAACACAAAACGGCGTCTGTAAGAGTCGCAAGCACCTCGCAAAGGACCAATGTGACTCGTATGAACCGACCGCATATTCACGTGGCTCCCGATTTGAGTGTACGACGTAAATTTGCATTTAATTAGACTTGATCATAAAAGCATGCCATCGAAGGGTGAAAACATAAAACAAACACAAAACGGTCCAGTAAGAGTTACAAACACTTCACACGAGACCAATGTGACTCATAGGAATCGATCGCGTAGTTATGGGCTCTCGGTTTGAGTGTACGACGTAAATTTGCAAAACTTAATAAAATCATGCCATCAAAGGGTGAAAATGTAAAATAGCCACAAAACGGTCCGGTAAAAGTCACGAACACCTCGCACGGGATCAATGTGACTGGTAGGAACCGACGGCGTAGTCACGGGGCTCCCGGTTTGAGTGTACGACGTAAATTTGAAAAAAAAAAAAACTTTAGCATAAAAACATGCAATTAAAGGGTGAAAACATAAAACAAATACAAAATGGTCCGGTAAGAGTCACGAGCACCTCGCACGGGACCAATGTGACTCGTACGAACCGACCGCGTACTCATGGAGCTCCTGATTTGAGTGTATGACGTAAATTTCCGAAAAATTAGACTTAAGTATAAAAAGTTATGATCGAAGTGTGAAAACATGAAACAGCCACAAATCAATCCCGTATGAGTCACTAACACCTCGCACAGGTCTAATGTAACTCGTAGGGCCCGATCGCGTAGTCACGGGGCTTTCGATTTGAGTGTAGGACGTAACTTTGTGAAAAATTAGACTTAAGCATAAAAGCATGCCATCGAACTGTAAAAATGTAAAATAACCACAAAACGGTCCGGTAAGAGTCACGAACACCTCGCACGGGACCAATGTAACTCGTAGGAACCGACCGCGTAGTCACTGGGATCCCGATTTGAGTGTACGATGTAAATTTGAAAAAAAATAAACTTTAGTATAAAAACATGCAATCGAATTGTGAAAATGTAAAACAAATACAAAACGGTCCGGTAAGAGTCACGAGCACCTCGCACAGCACCAATGTGACTCGTAGGAACCGATCGCGTAGTCACGGGGCTCCTGATTTGAGTGTACGACGTAAATTTATGAAAGATTAGACTTAAGCATAAAAATATGTCATCGAAGTGTGAAAACATAAAACAGCCACAAAACGGTCCCGTAAAAGTCACGAACACCTCGCACGGGTCTAATGTGACTCGTAGGGCCCGACCACGTAGTAACGGGGCTCCCAATTTGAGTGTACGACTTAAATTTGTAAATAATTAGACTTGATCATAAAAATATGCCATCGAAGAGTGAAAACATAAAGCAAATACAAAACGGTCCGGTAAGAGTCACGAGCAACTCGTACGGGACCAATATGACTCGTAGGAATCGATCGCGTAGTCACGAGGCTCTCGGTTTGAGTGTACAATGTAAATTTGTGAAAAATTAGACTTAAGCATAAAAATATTCCATAGAACTGTGAAAACATAAAGCATCCACAACATGGTCCCGTAAGAGTCACGGAGACCTTGCATGGGTCCAATGTGACTCGTAGGACCTGACCGCGTAGTCACGGGGCTCCCGATTTGAGTGTACGACGTAAATTTGTAAAAATTCCAACTTAAGCATAAAAACATCCCATCGAAGGGTAAAAATGTAAAACAACGACAAAACGGTCTGGTATGAGTCAAGTACACCTCGCTCGGGACCAATGTAACTCGTAAGAACTGACCGCGTAGTCACGGGGCTCCCGGTTTGAGTGTATGACGTAAATTTGTAAAGAATTAGACTTAAGCATAAAAACATGCCATTGACGGGTCAAAACGTAAAAGAAACACAAAATGGTCATGTAAGCGTCACAAACACCTCGTACGGGACCAATGTGACTCGTAGGAACTGACCGCGTAGTCACAGAGCTATCGATTTGAGTGTACGACGTAAAATTGAAAAAAAATTAGACCTTAGCATAAAAATATGCAATCGAAGGGTGAAAAAGTAAAACAAACACAAAATGGTCTATAAGAGTCACGAACAGCTCGCACGGGAACAATGTGACTCGTAGGAACCGACCGCGTAGTCACGGGGCTCCCAGTTTGAGTGTACGATGTAAATTTGTAAAAATATCGACTTACGCATTAAAATAAGTCATCGAATGGTGAAAACATAAAACAAATACAAAACGGTCCCGTAAGAGTCACGAGCACCTTGCACGGGACCAATGTGACTCGTAGGAACCGACAGCGTAGTCACTGGGCTCCCGGTTTGAGTGTACGCCGTAAATTTGTAAAAAAATCGACTTAAGCATAAAAACAAGCCATCGGAGGGTAAAAATTTAAAACAACCACTAATTGGTCTGATAAGAGTTACGAACACCTCGCACAGGACCAATGTAACTCGTAAGAACCGACCACATAGTCACGGGGCTCCCAGTTTGAGTGTATGACGAAAATTTGTAAAAAATTAGACTTAAGCATAAAAATATGCCATCGAATGGTCAAAACATAAAACAAACCCAAAACGGTTTCTGTAAGAGTCACAAACACCTCGCACGAGACCAATGTGACTCGTAGGAACCGATCGCGTAGTTATGGGCTCCCGATTTGAGTGTACTACATAAATTTGCAAAATTTAAGAATAAAAGCATGCCATCGAAGGGTAAAAAAATAAAACACACACAAAACGGTTTCTGTAAGAGTCAAAAACATCTCGCCCGAGAACAATGTGACTCGTAGGAACCGATCGCGTAGTTATAGGCTCCCGATTTGAGTGTACTACGTAAATTTGCAAAACTTTATCATACAAACATGAAATCGAAGGGTGAAAATGTAAAACAAACACAAAACGTTCCGGTAAGAGTCACGAGCACCTCGCACGGGACCAATGTGACTCGTAGGAACCGACTGCGCAGTCACGGGATTCCTAATTTGAGTGTACGACGTAAATTTATGAAAAATTAGAGTTAAGCATAAAAATTTGTCATCGAAGTATGAAAACATAAAACAGTCACAAAACGGTCCCGTAAGAGTCACGAACACCTTGCACGAGTCTAATGTGACTCGTAGGTCCCGACCGCGCAGTCACGGGGCTTCTGATTTGAGTGTAGGACGTAAATTTGTGAAAAATTAGACTTAAGCATAAAAACATGCCATTGAAGGGTAAAAAGATAAAACAACCACAAAACGGTCCGGTAAGAGTTACGAACACCTCGCACGGGACCAATGTAACTCGTAGGAACCGACCACGTAGTCACGGGACTCCCGGTTTGAGTGTACGACATAAATATGAAAAAAATTTAGACTTTAGCATAAAAACATGCAATCAAAGGGTGAAAACATAAAAGGAGTACAAAACGGCCTGGTAAGAGTCACGAGCAGCTCGCACGGGATCAATGTGACTCGTAGGAATCAGCCTCGTAGTCACGGGGCACCTGATTTGAGTGTACGACGTAAATTTGTGAAAAATTAGACTTAAACATAAAAATATGCCATCGAAGTGTGAAAACGTAAAATAGCCACAAAACGGTCCGGTAATAGTCACGAACACCTTGCACGGGACCAATGTGACTCATAGTAACTGACCACGTAGTCACGGGGCTCCCGATTTGTGTGTAGGACGTAAATTTGTAAAAAAATTCGACTTAAGCATAAAAACATGCCATCGAAGGGTAAAAACATAAAACAACCACAACATGGTCTGGTAAGAGTCACGAACACCTCGCACGGGACCAATGTAACTCGTAGGACCCGATCGCGTAGTCACAGGGCTCCCGATTTGAGTGTACGACGAAAAATTGAAAAACAATTAGACTTTAGCATAAAAATATGCAATCGAAGGGAGAAAATGTAAAAAAACACAAAACGGTCCCATAAGAGTCACGAACACCTCGCACGGGACCAATGTGACTCGTAGGAATCGACCTCGTAGTCACGAGGCTCTCGATTTGAGTGAATGATGTAAATTTGTAAAAAAATAGAGTTAAGCATAAAAACATGCCATCGATGGGTGAAAATGTAAAACAGCCACAAAATTGTCCCGTAAGAGTCATGAACACCTAGCACGAGACCAATGTGACTCGTAGGAACTGATCGCGTAATCATGGGGCTCCTGGTTTGAGTGTACGACGTAAATTTGCAAATAATAAGACTTGATCATAAAAATATGCCATCGAAGTGTGAAAACATCAAATAAACACAAAACGGTCCGGTAAGAGTCCAAGCACCTCGCACGAGACCAATGTGACTCGTAGGATCCGACCGCGTAGTCACGAGGCTCTCGGTTTGAGTGTACGACGTAAATTTGGGAAAAATTAGACTTAAGCATAAAAACATGCCATCGAAGTGTGAAAACTTAAAATAGCAACAAAATGGTCCCGTAAGAGTCACAGAGACCTCGCATGGGTCCAATGTGACTCGTAGGAACCGACCGCGTAGTCACGGGGCTCCCGATTTGAGTGTACGATGTAAATATGTAAAAATTTAGACTTAAGCATAAAAACATGCCATCGAAGGGTAAAAATATAAAACAACCGCAAAATGGCCCAGTAAGAGTCACGAACACCTCGTTCGGGACCAATGTTACTCGTAAGAATCGACCGCGTAGTCATGGGGCTCCCGGTTTGAGTGTATGACGTAAATTTGTAAAAAATTAGACTTAAGCACAAAAATATGCCATGGAAGGGTCAAAATGTAAAACAAACACAAAAAGGTCCTGTAAGAGTCGCGAATACCTCGCACGGGGCCAATGTGACTCGTGGGAATCGATCGCGTCGTTATGGGCTCCCGATTTGAGTGTACTGTGTAAATTTGCAAAACTTAAGAATAAAAACATGCCATCGAAGGGTGAAAATGTAAAACAACCACAAAACGGTCCGATAAAAGTCACGAACACCTTGGACGGGATCAATGTGCCTAGTAGGAATCGACCGCGTAGTCACGGGGCTCCTGGTTTGAGTGTACGACGTAAATGTAAAAAAGTTAGAGTTTAGCATAAAAACATGCAATCGAAGGGTGAAAATGTAAAACAAACACAAAACAATCCCGTAATAGTCACGAATACCTCTCACGGGACCAATGTGACTCGTAGAAATTAAATGCGTAGTCACGGGCTCCCGATTTGAGTGTATGATGTAAATTTGCAAAAAATCGACTTAAGCATAAAAACATGCCATCGAAGGGTGAAAATGTAAAACAACCACAAAACGGTCCCGTAAGAGTCACGAACACCTCGTACGGGACCAATGTGATTCGTAGGAACCAATTGCGTAGTCACGAGGCTCCCGGTTTGAGTGTACGACGTAAACTTGCGAAAAATTAGACTTAAGCATAAAAATATGCAATCGAAGTGTGACAACATAAAACAACCACAAAATGGTCCCGTAATAGTCACGAACACCTCGTATGGGTCCAATGTGACTCGTAGGACCTCACCGTGTAGTCACAGGGCTTTCGATTTGAGTGTAGGACGTAAATTATGAAAAATTAGGCTTAAGCAATGAAACATGCCATCGAAGGGTGAAAACGTAAAAATGCCACAAAACGGTCCGGTAGTCACACACAAAACGGTCCCTTAAGAGTCACGAACACCTTACATGGGACCAGTGTGACTCGTAGGAACCGACCGCATAGTCACGGGATCCCGATTTGAGTGTGTGATGTAAATTTGCAAAAAAATTGACTTAAGCATAAAAACATACCATCGAAAGGTGAAAACAAAAAACTACCACAAAACGGTCCCGTAAGAGTCGCGAACACCTAGCATGAGACCAATGTAACTTCTAGGAACTGATCGCCTAGTCAAGGGACTCCCGGTTTGAGTGCACGACGTAAATTTACAAATAATTAGACTTAAGCATAAAAATATGCCATCAAAGGCTGAAAACGTAAAATAGTCACAAAATGGTCCCGTAAGAGTCACGAACCCCTAGCACGAGAACAAGGTAAGTCGTAAGAACTGGCCACGTACACATGGGGCTACTGATTGGACGACGTAAATTTGTAAAAAATTAGACTTAAGCATAAAAACATACCATCGAAGGGTGAAAACGTAAAACAAACACAAAACGATCCCGTAAGAGTCATGAGTACCTTACACGGGACCAATGTGGCTCGTAGGAACCGATTGCGTAGTCATGGGGCTTACGGTTTAAATGTACGATATAAATTTGTGAAAAATTAGACTTAAGCATAAAAGCATGCCATCGAAGGGCGAAAATGTAAAATAAAAATAAAATGGTTCAGTAAGAGTCACGAGCACCTCGAACTGGACTAATGTCACTCGTAGGAACCAACCGCGTAGTCACGCGGCTCCCACTTTGAGTGTACGACGTAAATTTGCGAAAAATTAGACTTAAGCATAAAAATATGCCATCGAATTGGGAAAATATAAAACGGTCCCGTAAGAGTTACGAACTCCTTGCACGGGTCCAATGTGACTCATAGGATCCAACCGCGTAGTCACGGGGCTCCCAGTTTGAGTGTATGACGTAAATTTACAAAATATTCAACTTTAGCATAATAACATGCCATCGAAGGGTAAAAATATAAAACAACCACAAAATGGTCCGATAAGAGTCACGACAACCACACACGGGACCAATATAACTCGTAGGAATCGATCGCGTAGTCAGGGGGCTCCAGGTTTGAGTGTACGACGTAAATTTGAAGAAAATTTACACTTTAGCGTAAAAACATGCAATCGAAGGGTGAAAACATAAAACAAATACAAAACGGTCCCGTAAGAGTCATAAAAACGTCGCACTGGACCAATGTGACTCGTATGAATCGAACGCGTAGTCACGGGGCTTCCGGTTTGAATGTACGATGTAAATTTGCAAAAAAATCGACATAAGCATAAAAACATGCAATCGAAGGGTGAAAACTTAACACAGTGACAAAACGATCCCGTAAGAGTTACGAACACCTCGCTCGGGACCAATATGATTCGTAGGAACTGATCGCGTAGTCCCGAAGCTCCCGGCTTGAGTGTACGATGTAAATTTGCAAATAAATAGACTTGATCATAAAAACATGCCATAAAAGGGTGAAAACATAAAACAAACACAAAACGGTCCTGTAAGAGTCACAAACATCTCGCACGAGACCAATGTGACTCGTAGGAACCGATCGCGTAGTCAGGGGCTATCGGTTAGAGTGTATGACGTAAATTTGCAAAAAACTAGAGTTAAGCATAAGAACATGCCAACGAAGGGTGAAAACGTAAAACAACCACAAAACGATCCGATAAAAGTCACGAACACCTCGCACGGGATTAATGTGACTCAAAGGAACCGATCGCGCAGTCACGGGACTCCCGGTTTGAGTGTACGACGTAAATTGGAAAAAAATTTGGACTTTAGCATAAAAAGATGCAATCGAAGGGTAAAAATATAAAACAAAAACAAAACGGTCTGGTAAGAGTCACGAGCACCTCACATAGGACCAATATGACTCGTAGGAACCGACCGCGTAGTCACGAGGCTCCCGGTTTGAGTGTAAGATGTAAATTTGCGAAAAATTAGACTTAAGCATAAAAATATGCCATCAAAGTGTGAAAATGTAAAACAGCCACAAAACGGTCCCGTAAGAGTCACGAACACCACGTACGGGTCCAATGTGACTCGTTGGACTCGACCGCGTAGTCATGGGACTTTCGATTTGAGTGTAGGACGTAAATTTGCGAAAAATTAGACTTAAGCATAAAAAATGCCATCGAAGGGTGAAAACGTTAAACAACCATAAAACGGTCCAGTAAGAGTCACAAACACCTTGAACGAGACCAATGTGACTCGTAGGAACCGACAACATAGTCACGGGCTCTCGATTTGATGTAATAACCCGAGATTTTTGGGATGATGATTTATTTATTTTGGGAGAAATAAATATTAATTTAATTGGATAATAATTTAAATTGGCAATTGAGGTCAAAATTTGAAGTTGTTAGAAATTTATTCGGATGACAATTCTGAGGGTGCCATTATTTCCAGAAGGGTCGAGATAGTCGAAATGATTGTACTTGGGGTCTATTTGGGTTCCGAAATATGTTAAGTTCATTTGACTCGAATTAAAGTTGCCGAGCCATTTAAAGTGTGTATTATCATTTAAAGTTATGTATCTTGGATTTAAGGCTTAAATGCCTACGGGAGACCTCATTCTCCTTAGGGAGAAAGAACGAAATAGAACGAAAGAGAGAATTAGAAAGGAGAAGAGAAAGAGAGAGAAAGTGGGATTTTCGGCCATTACGCGATCTGGAGGCGGATTCAGACACTACGAACTTGAGGCAAGTGATTAAACTTGCTAAATAATTGTTGTGTATCCTTTATTTCATGATTTGGGGATCAAATTTATGAATTTTAGGTTTAAATTGTTAAGACCTAGATTTTTGGATAAAATCTTAGATTTGTTGGGTATATATGAATTTAAGGTTATAAATTAGTTGGGATGAGTAAAATGATAAATTTTAATGTTTGAAATGAATTT
Source organism: Sambucus nigra (assembly GCA_949130495.1). Lineage (NCBI taxonomy): Eukaryota > Viridiplantae > Streptophyta > Magnoliopsida > Dipsacales > Adoxaceae > Sambucus > Sambucus nigra. The sequence goes on from OX422216.1 coordinate 600,092,827, forward strand.
GGGTTGATGTGGAATGTAGAGAAGATGATATATATAATTTTTGGGATTTTTGGCTTTGAGAAAAAGTGTCCATTTTCGTGACTTCTGATAGGCCGAATCGATCCGGCCCCTTACCGAATCAATTCGAATAGTTTCAGTTGCCCAGGTCTGAGTGACCGAATCAATTCGTCCTGAGATAGATGCCCAGGTCTGATGACCCGAATCAGTTCGCCTTGGAGGCCGAATCGATTCGCAGGGCCGAATCGATTCGGAAACAGGGGAAATTTGGGGATGTTTTTCTAGGGAGAATTTCATCTCGTTTTTTTTAGGTTATTGATTGGGAACCTCTATAGGAGTTATGAGAGGTATGTTTTGGAGATTTTTAGGGAGTTTCCCTTATAAGAAATTGTTTGGGTCATATGGACTTATTTTAAGAAATACCGATTAGAGGATATCGTATATACTTAGTGGGGAAGCCCCCTACCATTGAGATTTCTATTTGGATATAAGTATCGAAATATATGAAAGAGTGAGAATGCGCTTAGTGATATTGGATTTTATAATCAAATCCCAAAAAGGGGATGACTTTAAAGGTTCATATGATTACTTGAATCGTATTTTGGATTGAAAATCATAAATGATGCTTGATGTGCTTACGGATATAGAAAATATCCTTAACGATAATTAATTTAGGAGATGGTTCACACAAATGAGAAATGACGATCTAGGTGCATTAGGATATATAGAATATCCTTATCTTAAATAGAATTGAGAGACGATTCATAAATAGAAGTGAGGTGTGAACTTCAAATGAGAAATAGTATATCGAGAGTAAATAAACTAAATAATGATATTATTTCATCTACGCCTAAGCGCGTAATACGTGTATGTAAATAGTGTGATATATATACCTTATGTGATGGTATATATTTATCTGATGTGATGATGTATGTATATCTTATGTGAACGATATATATATATATATATATATATATATATATATATATATATATAAGTGCAACATACCCCCTCCTTGCTATCATTGGGAAGTTGCGCGATGAGGATGAGCATCCTGGCTCGAGGAGCAGGGTGTGGATATTCCCCAGGTCATAGTCGTCCATTTTATTTAAGTGATATACATTTTATTTTGGGGGTGAGAAGTTATGGGTATGTGTCGTTGTCACTTGTCGGTTAGGAACTATGACCGCTTCCTAGACGTTGTGTATGTGTTGGCCGCGATGTCGGTGATATTGAGTTCGATAGCTGGTCCCCAGGATGATATATGAGTGATGCCCTGGAAGATGATAGCTTTGAGAACCTGCATCCTCGAGATATACCTCATTGGGATGGTTATTATTATACTTGAATATGATTATGTGATATCATATTTGTCTCCAGAGTAAAGAGACATAAGAAGATTGCTTGAATCTCATTCCGGGAGATTTTATCCGGACTTAATTTTTGATAAATTAACTACGAAAAAAATGTAGAGTAATTATTATGGGTACATATAGTACTTTGGGTATCGAGGGCATAATGGACCTCAACGACCAACATTGCCAAGGAGTAGTGTATCGGTGGGTTCCTTGTTTGGATTTCGCTTGCGAGACGTCCCACGCACAAAACGCAGTGCAATATTGGGAGTGAGGAGAAGTTAGTCCTTGGTGCTCATATTTATAGTAGTAGTATATCTCGACGATCGACAGTACCAGAGTAGTGTATCGGGGGGGTTCCTTGTTTGGATTTCGCTTTGAGAGACGTCCCACGCACGAAACACCGTGTACTGTTGAGAATTGAGACTATTTAATTTAATCATTTATCGTATAAGAGAATTTGGGTTATACGCGTCATGCATTGAGGGCATAATGAATCTTGATAATCAATACTGTCAGGAGTAGTGTATCGAGGGGGCTCCTTGTTTGGATTTCGCTTGCGAGATGTCCCACGCACGAACCGCATTAGATTTTTGAGAATTGGGAGAAGTTTAGTCCTTAGCACTTGGATGCAAATAACTCACATATATTTATGTATATATACGTCAGAACTAGAATATGAGAACTTCTAGTAAAAGAAAATGTTTATGTATTTTTCACATGTTTAGATAGTGACGAATATTAGAGATTAAGAATAGTAGAAATTAAGAGAATTTAGATGGTTTTCAATTGAGTATATATATTGGGAATAAGTTAAATTCCTTTTCCCTTAGTTAGATTTGGGAAATTAATTGGAGATTATGTGCATACGTTTAGTTGCACGCTTTAGTTGAGAGGTGAGATGAATTTATGGAGAGTGCGACTCCACTTTAATCGTGTCATAATGAATTTATAATTATTATGCATTTTAATTCACTTGCTATAAAAATGTTTTCACACCTCGGGCTCTGACCCGTTTATATTTTCTCTTGCTATGTATATATTGCATTATCTTAGGTGTTCCTCCGCAAGGACGCCATGTTGTCATCCATCGTGTTTAGTCCTGGAGTTATAGCAGTAGCGGACTGTTGCGGTATTTCGATATAGTCGACTCTTATCTTTGTGTATCTAGATTAGGATTCAGGTTGTATATTGGGTTTATACCCAAGTGTTGTAGTGTAACACTTTTATATTTTCTCTCTCAAATTATTGTATTTTCTGTGACCCGACAGCATAGTCGGGTATTTTATTTCGTACATGGTGTTGTACCCTTATGTTAATTTCTTTTATATAATTTGAGTACTTGTGTCTCTTATCTTATGTAAATTGATGTTGTTGGTTAGTTGTTGCATGGCTTGTTTCAGTTTGTAAATAAAACATTTTAAATTAAAAAAAAATTGACACCCTCTTTTTATAGTAATGGGTTGTCAGCCGTGTCTATTTTAGAATCATCAGTTAATGCTGAGATTGATCCACTTGTGATTCCTAATTATTTTAGTATTGGGGTGGCCACCCGTTATTATTTTGAGCGGGTTGTCACATTTGAGTGTATGACTTAAATTTGCAAAAAATTCTACCTAAGCATAAAAACATGCCATTGAAGGGTAAAAACGTAAAATAGCCACAAAACGGTCCGGTAAGAGTCACGAACACCTCCCAAGTGACCAATGTAACTCGTAAGGACCGATCGCGTAGTCACGGGGTCCCAGTTTGAGGGTACGATGTAAATTTGAAAAAAATTAGACTTTAGCATAAAAACACGCAATCGAAGGGTGAAAACATCAAACATACACAAAACGGTCCTGTAAGAGTCACAAACACCTCGCACGGGACCAATGTGACTTGTAGGAACCGACCGCGTAGACACGGGGCTCCCGATTTGGGTGTACGATGTAAATTTGAAAAAAATTAGACATAAGCAAAAAAATGTGCCATCTAAGGAAAAAAATGTAAAACAACCACAAAACGGTCATGTAAGAGTCACGAATACCTCGCACGGGACCAATGTAACTCGTAGGAACCGACCGCGTAGTCACGTCGCTCTCGGTTTAAGTGTACGACGTGAATTTATAAAAAATTAGGCTGAAGCATAAAAACATGCCATCGAAGGGTCAAAACGTAAAACAAATAAAAAACGGTCCCGTAAGAGTCGTGAACACCTTGCACGGGAACAAAGCGACTTGTAGGAACCGATCGCGTAGTCACGGGGCTCGCGGTTTGAGTGTACGACGTAAATTGCATAAAATTAGAATTAAGAATAATAACTTTCCATCGAAGGGTGAAAACATAAAACAGTCACAAAACGGTCCCGTAAGAGTCACGAACACCTAGCACGGTAACAAGGTAAGTCGTAAGAACCGAACACGTAGTCACGTGGCTCCCGGTTTTACGACGTAAATTTGTAAAAAAATAGACTTAAGCAAAAAAACATGTCATCGAAGTGTGAAAACATAAAACAAACACAAAGCAGTCCCATAAGAGTCATGAGCACCTCGCACGGGACCAATGTGGCTCGTAGGAATCGATCGCGTAGTCACGGGGCTCCTGATTTGAGTGTACGACATAAAGTTGCAAAAAAATAGAATTGAGAAGAAAAACAAGCCATCGAAGGGTGAAAATGTAAAATAAACACAAAAGAGTCCGGAAAAAGTCACGAGCACCTTGCACGGGACCAATGTGACTCGTACAAATTGATCGCCTAGTCGCGGGGCTCCCGATTTGAGTGTACGATGCAAATTTGCGAAAAATTAGACTTAATCATAAAAATATGCTATTGAAGTGTGAAATCGTAAAACAGTAACAAAACGGTCCCATAAGAGTCACAAACACATCGCACGGGTCTAATGTGACTCATAGGACCCGACCGCGTAGTCACGGAACTCCCGATTTGAGTGTAGGACGTAAATTTGTGAAAAATTAGACTTGAGCATAAAAATATGTCATCGAAGTATGAAAACGTAAAAAAACCACAAAACGGTCCTATAAGAGTCATGAACACCTCGCACGGGACCAATGTGACTCGTAGGAACCAAACGCGTTGTCACGGGACTCTCGGTTCGAGTGTACGACGTAAATTTATAAAAAATTCGAATTAAGCATGAAAATATGCCATCGAAGGGTAAAAACATAAAAGAGCCCCAAAATGGTCCGATAAGAGTCAAGAACACCTCGCACGGGACCATTGCAACTCGTAGCAACCGACAGGGTAGTCACGGGGCTCCTAGTTTGAGTGTATGACTAAATTTGAAGAAAATTTAGACATTAGCATAAAAACATGCAATCGAAGGGTGAAAACATAAAACAAACATAAAACAGTCCCGTAAGAGTCACGAACACTTCGCATGGGATCAATGTGACTCGTTAGAACCGACCGCGTAGTCACGGGGCTCCCGGTTTGAGTGTACGATGTAAATTTACAAAAATATCGACTTAATCATAAAAACGTTCCATCGAAGGGTGAAAATGTAACTCAGCGACAAAACGGTCACGTAAGAGTCACGAACACCTAGAACATGACCAATGTGACTCATAGGAACCGATCGCGTACTCACTAGGCTCCCGGTTTGAGTGTACGACGTAAATTTGTAAAAAAAAAATGGGCTTCAGAACAAAAACTTGCCATCGATGGTTTAAGACATAAAACAAACATGAAACGGTCCCGTAAGAGTCACAAACACCTCGCACGGGACCAATGTGACTCGTAGGAACGGACCATGTAGTCACGGGGCTCCCGATTTGAGTGTACGACGTAAGTTTGCAAAAAATTAGACTTAAGCATAAAAACATGCCATCGAAGGGTGAAAATGTAAAGCAGTCATAAAACGACCCGGTAAGAGTCACGAACACCTCGCATAGGACCAATGTGACTTGTTGGAACAGACCGCGTAGTCACGTCGCTACCGGTTTGAGTATATGACATAAATTTGCAAAAAATTTAACTTAAGCATAAAAACATGCCATCGAAGGCTGAAAATGTAAAATAGCCACAAACGGTCCGGTAAGAGTCCCTAACACCTCGCACGGGACCAATGTGACTCATAGGAACCGATCGCATAGTCACGGCGCTCCCGCTTGGAGTGTACGACGTAAATTTGCAAAAAATTAGACTTAAGAATAAAAACATCCCATTGAAGGGTGAAAACATAAAACAAACATAAAACGATCCAGTAAGAGTTGCGAACACCTCGCACGGGACCAATGTGACTCGTAGGATCCAAACCGCACAATCACGAGGATCCCGGTTTGAGTGTACGACGCAAATTTGTAAAAATTTAGACTTAAGTATAAAAACGTTCCATCGAAGGGTGAAAATGTGAAACAACCACAAAACGACCTGATAAGAGTCAGGAACACCTCGCATGGGACCAATGTGACTCGTAGGAACCGATCGCGTAGTCGCGTCCCTCCCGATTTGAGTGTATGACGTAAATTTGCAAAAAATTAGACTGAAGCATAAAAATATGTCATCAAAGTGTGAAAGCATAAAACAACCACAAAACGATCCCGTAAGAGTCAAGAACACCTCACACGAGTCCAATGTGACTCGTAGGACCCGACCGCGTAGTCACGGGGCTCTCGGTTTGAGCGTATGACGTAAATTTATGAAAAATTAGACTTAAGCATAAAAAAATGCCATCGAAGGGTTAAAATGTAAAAAAATCACAAAATGGTCTAGTAAGAGTCACAAACACCTCGCACGGGACCAATGTGACTCATAGGAACCAATCGCGTAGTCTGGGGCTCCCGGTTTGAGTGTACGACGTAAATTTGTACAAAATTAGAATTAAGCATAAAACATGCCATCAAAGGGTGAAAACGTAAAACAGTCACAAAACGGTTCGGTAAAAGTCCCAAACACCTCGTACGGGATCAATGTGATTCGTAGGAACCGACCGTGTAGTCACGGAACTCCCGGTTTGATTGTACGACGTAAATTTGAAAAAAATTTAGACTTTAGCATAAAACATGCAATCGAAGGGTGAAAACGTAAAATAAACACAAAACAGTCCGCTAAGAGACACGAGCTCCTCGCATGGGACCAATATAACTTGCAGGAACCGACCGTGTAGTCACGGGGCTCTCGATTTGAGTGTAAGACGTAAATTTATGAAAAATTAGTCTTCAGCATAAAAATATGCCACCGAAGTGTGACAATGTAAAACAGCCAGAAACCGGTCTCGTAAGAGTCACGAACACCTCATACGGGTCCAATGTGACTCGTAGGACTCGACTGCATAGTTACGGGGCTTCCTGTTTGAGTGTAGGACATAAATTTGTGAAAAATAAGACTTAAGCATAAAAACATGTTATCGAAGGGTGAAAACATAAAATAGCCATAAAACGGTTCGGTAAGAGTCACGAACACCTCGCACGGACCAATGTGACTCGTAGGAACCGACCTCGTAGTCACGGGGCACACGATTTGAGTGTACGACATAAATTTGCAAAAAATTTGACTTAAGCATAAAAACATGCCATCGAAGGGTAAAAACGTAAAATAGCCACAAAATAGTCCGGTAAGAGTTACGAACACCTTGCGCGGGACCAATATAACTCGTAGGGACCAACCACGTAGTCACGGGGTCCCGATTTGAGTATACGACGTAAATTTGAAAAAAATAGACTTTAGCATAAAAACACGCAATCGAAGGGTGAAAATATAAAAAAACACAAAACGGTCCGGTAAGAGTCACGATCACCTCCCATGGGACCAATATGATTCGTAGGAAACGATAGTGTAGTCACGGGACTCCCGATTTGAGTGTAAGACGTAAACTTGTGAAAAATTAGACGTAAGCATAAAAATATGCCACCGAGGTGTGAAAACATAAAAAAAAACACAAAATGGTCTCGTAAGAGTCATGAACACCTCGTACGGGTCCAATGTGACTCGTAGGACTCGACCGCGTAGTCACGGGATTCTGATTTGAGTTTACGATGTAAATTTTAAAAAAATGACTTAAGCATAAAAACATGCCATCGAAGGGTGAAAACATAACTCGGCGATAAAACGGTCCCGTAAGAGTCACGAACACCTAGCACGGGACCAATGTGACTTGTAGGAACCGATCGCGTAGTCACGGGGATCCCGGTTTGAGTGTACTACGTAAATTTACAAAAGAAATACACTTAAGCGTAATAACTTTACATCGACGGGTGAAAATGTAAAACAAACAAAAAACTATCCCGTAAGAGTCACGAACACGTCGCACGGGACCAATGTGACTTTTAGGAACCGACCGCGTAGTCACGGGGCTCCTGGTTTGAGTGTACGACGTAAGTTTGTAAAAAATTAGACTTAAGCATAAAAACATGCCATCAAAGGGTGAAAATGTAAAATAGTCAGAAAACGACCAGGTAAGAGTCACGAACACCTCACACGGGACCAATGTGACTCGTAAGAACCGATTGCGCAGTCACGGGGCTCCCGACTAGAGCGTACGACGTAAATTTTTAAAAATTTAAACTTAAGCATAAAAACTTGCGATCGAAGGGTAAAAACATGAAACAACCACAAAAAGACCCGGTAAGAGTCACGAACACTTCATACTAGACCAATGTGACTCGTTGGAACAGACCGCGTAGTCACGTCGCTCCCGATTTGCGTATACGACGTAAATTTGCAAAAAAATTGACTTAAACAAAAAAAACATGCCATCGAAGGGTGAAAATGTAAAATAGCATCAAACGGTCCGATAAGAGTCACTAGCACCTCACACTGGACCAATGTGACTCGTAGGAACCGACCACATAGTAGCGGCGCTATCGCTTTGAGTATAGGACGAAAATTTGTAAAACATTAGACTTAAGCATAAAAATGTTCCATCGAAGGGTGAAAATGTAAAACAGACATAAAACGGTCCAGTAAAAGTCACGAACACTTCGCACGGGACCAATGTGACTCGTAGGAACCGACCGTGTAGTCACGGGATTCCCGATTTGAGCGTACGATGTAAATTTATAAAAATTTGGACTTATGCATAAAAACATGCCATCGAAGGGTGAAAATGTGAAATAGCCACAAAACGACCAAGTAAGAGTCATGAACACCTCGCATGGGACCAATGTGACTAGTAGGAACCGACCGCGTAGTCACGTCGCTCCCGGTTTAAGTGTACGGCGTAAATTTGCGAAAAATTAAACTTAAGCAAAAAAATATGTCATCGAAGTGTGAAAGCATAAAACAGCCATAAAACGGTCTTGTAAGAGTCATGAATACCTTACATGGGTCCAATGTGACTCGTAGGACCCGACCGCGTAGTCACGGGGCTCCCGGTTTGAGTGTAGGACATAAATTTGTGAAAAAATAGACTTAAGCATAAAAACATGCCATCGAAGGGTTAAAACGTAAAACAACCCCAAAATGGTCTGGTAAGAGTCACGAACACCTTGCACGGGACCAATGTGACTCGTAGGAACCCATCGCGTAGTCGGGGGCTCCCGATTTGAGTGTACTGCATAAATTTACAAAACATTAGAGTTAAGCATAAAAACATTCCATCGAAGGATGAAAACGTAAAACAATCACAAAACGGTTCGATAAAAGTCACGAACACCTCGTACGAGATCAATGTGACTCTTAAAAACTGACCGTGTAGTCACGGGGCTCCCGGTTTGAGTGTACGACGTAAATTTGAAAAAACTTTAAACTTTAGCATAAAAAATGCAATCGAAGGGTGAAAATGTAAAACAAGCACAAAACGGTTCGGTAAGAGTCACGAGCACCTCGCATGGGACCAATATGATTCGTAGGAACCGACTGCGTAGTCACAGGGCTCCCAGTTTGAGTGTAAGACGTAAATTTGCGAAATATTAGACTTAAGCATAAAAATATGCCACCGAAGTGTGAAAATATAAAACAACCACAAAACTGTCCTGTAAGAGTCACGAACACCTCGTACGGGTCCAATGTGACTCGTAGAAATCGATCGCGTAGTCACGGGGCTTTCGATTTGAGTGTAGGACGTAAATTTGCGAAAAATTAGACTTAAGCAGAAAAACATGCCATCGAAGGGTGAAAACGTAAAACAACCATAAAACGGTCTGGTAAGAGTCACGAAGACCTCGCACGGACCAATGTGACTCGTAGGAACTGATCGCGTAATCACGGGGAACCCAGTTTGAGTGTTCGACATAAATTTGTAAAACATTTGACTGAAGCATAAAAACATGCCATCGAAGGATAAAAACGTAAAATAGCCACAAAATAGTGCGGTAAGAGTCACGAACACCTCGCACGGGACCAATATAACTCGTAGGTACCAACCACGTAGTCACGGGGCCCTGATTTGAGTATACGACGTAAATTTGAAAAAAAATAGACTTTAGCATAAAAACACGCAAACGTAGGGTGAAAATGTAAAACAAACACAAAACGGTCCGATAAGAGTCACAATCACCTCCCATGGGAACAATATGATTCGTAGGAACCGATAGTGTAGTCACGGGACTCCCGGTTTGAGTGTAATAGGTAAACTTGTGAAAAAATAGACTTAAGCATAAAAATATGCCACCGAAGTGTGAAAACATAAAACAGCCACAAAATGGTCTCGTAAGAGTCATGAACACCTCGTATGGGTCCAATGTGACTCGTAGGACTCGACCGCGTAGTCACGGGCTTCCGGTTTGAGTGTACGATGTAAATTTTAAAAAAACGACTTAAGCATAAAAACATGCCATCGAAGGGTGAAAATATAAAACAAACATAAAACGGTCCCCTAGGAGTCACAAATACCTCACACGGGAGCAATTTGAATCGTAGGAACCGATCGCGTAGTCACGGAGCTCTCGATTTGACTGTACGACGTAAATTTGTAAAAAGACAGACATAAGCATAAAAACAAGCCATCTAACAGTGAAAACGTAGACACCCACAAAACGGTCCTGTAAGAGCAAGAACACTAGGCACGGGACCAATGTAACTCGTAGGAACCGACCGCGTAATCATGGGGCTCCCAATTTAAGTGTACGATGTAAATTTATAAAAAATTAGGCTTAAGCTTAAAAACATGCCATCGAATGGTCAAAACGAAAAAAAAACGGTCCCGTAAGAGTCGCGAACACCTTGCACGGGACCAAAATGACTCGTAGGAACCGATCGCGTAGTCATGGGGCTCCCGGTTTGAGTATACGATGTAAATTTTCATAAAATTAGAGATAAGCATAAAACATTGCCATCAAAGGGTGAAAACATAAAATAGTCACAAAACGGTCCAGTAAGAGTCACGAACACCTACCACGGGAACAAGGTAAGTTGTAGGAACCAACCACGTAGTCACGAGGCTCACGATTTTACGACGTAAATTTGCAAAAAATTAGACTTAAGCATAAAAATATGCCATCCAAGGGTGAAAACATAAAACAAACAAAAAACGGTCCCATAAGAGTCACGAGCACCTCGTACGGGACCAATGTGACTCGTAGAAATCGATCGCGTAGTCAAGGGGCTCCCGATTTGAGTGTACGACGTAAAGTTGTGAAAAATTAGACTTGAGCGTAAAAACATGGGATCAAAGGGTGAAAACGTAAAACAAACACAAAATGTTACGGTAAGAGTCATGAGCACCTTGCATGGGACTAATGTGATTCGTACGAATTGACTGGGTAGTCACGGGGCTCCCGGTTTGAGTGTACGACGCAAATTTGCAAAAAATTAGACTTATGCATAAAAATATGACATCGATGTGTGAAAACATAAAACAGCCACAAAACGGTCCCATAAGAGTCACGAACACATCGTACGGGTCCAGTATGACTCGTAGGATCCGACTGCGTAGTCACGGGACTCCAGGTATGAGTGTAGGATGTAAATTTGTGAAAAATTAGACTTAAGCATAAAAACATGCCATCAAAGTATGAAAACTTAAAACAACCACAAAACGGTACAGTAAGAGTCACGAACACCTCGCACTGGACCAATGTGACTCGTAGGAACCGACATCGTAGTCATGGGGCTCCCGATTTGAGTATACGGCGTAAATTTGTAAAAAAAATGACTTAAGCATAAAAACATGCCATGGAAGGGTAAAAATATAAAACAACCAAAAACGGTCCGATAAGAGTCACGAACACCTCACATGTGATCAATGTAACTCGTAAGAACCGACATCGTAGTCACTGGGCTCCCGGTTTGAGTGTACGACTAAATTTGAAAAAAATTTATACTTTAGCATAAAAACATGCAATCAAAGGGTTAAAACGTAAAACAGTCCAGTAAGAGTCACGAACACCTCGCACAGGACCAATGTGACTTGTTGGAACCGACTGCGTAGTCACGGGGCTCCCGATTTGAGTGTACGATGTAAATTTGCAAAAAAAATGACTTAAGCATAAAAACATGCCATCGAAGGGTGAAAATGTAACTCATAGAGAAAAAGGTCCTATAAGAGTCACGAACACCTCGCAAGGGACCAATGTGACTCGTAGGAACCGATCGCGTAGTCACGGGGCTCCCAGTTTGAGTGTACGACGTAACTTTGCATAAAAAATAGACTTAAGCATAAAAACTTGCCATCGACGGGTGAAAACATAAAACAAACACAAAAAGGTCCCGTAAGAGTCACAAACACCTCGTACGGGACCAATTTGACTCGTAGGAACTGACCGTATAGTCACGGGGCTCCCAGTTTGAGTGTACGAAGTAAGTTTGTAAGAAATTAGCCTTAAACATAAAAACATGCCATCGAAGGGTAAAAACGTAAAATAGTTACAAAACAACCCGATAGGAGTCACGAACACCTCACACGAGACCAATGTGACTCGTAAGAACCGATCGCGAAGTCACGGGGCTCCCGATTAGAGCGTACCACTTACATTTTTGAAAATTTAGACTTAATAATAAAAACATGCCATCGAAGGGTAAATACAAGAAACAACCACAAAAAGACCTGGTAAGAGTCGTGAACACCTCGCATGGACCTATGTGACTCGTTGGAACAGACCGCGTAGTCACGTCGCTCCCAGTTAGAGTGTACGACGTAAATTTGCAAAGAATTTGACTTAAGCATAAAAACATGCCATCGAGGGGTGTAAATGTAAAATAGCCACAAACGGTCTGGTAAGAGTCACTAACACCTCGTACGGGACCAATGTGACTTGTAGGAACCGACCGCATAATCACGACGCTCCCGATTTGAGTGTACGACGTAAATTTGTAAAAAAATTAGCTTAAGCATAAAAGCATGCCATCGAAGGGTTAAAACATAAAACAAACACAAAACGGTCCTATATGAGTCACGAGCACCTCACACGGGACCAATGTGACTCGTAGGAACCGATCGCCTAGTCATGGGGCTCCCGGTTTGAGTGTACGATGTAAATTTATGAAAAATTAGACTTAAGCATAAAAATATGCCATCAAAGTGTGAAACGTAAAACAACCTCAAAACGGTCTCGTAAGAGTCACGGACACCTCGCACGGTTCCAATGTGACTCGTAGGACCCGACTGCGTAGTCACGGGGCTCCCGGTTTGAGTGTAGGACTTAAATTTGTGAAAAATTAAACAAGCATAAAAACATGACATCGAAGGGTGAAAATGTAAAATAACCACAAAACGGTCTGATAAGAGTCACGAACACCTTGCACGGGACCAATGTGACTTGTAGGGACTGAACGCGTAGTCACGGGGCTCCGGATTTGAGTGTACGTCGTAAATTTGAAAAACATTCGTCTCAATCATAAAAACATGCCATCGAAGGGTAAAAACGTAAAACAACGACAAAACGGTCCAGTAAGAGTCATAACCACCTTGCACGGGATCAATGTAACTCGTAGGAACCGACCGCGTAGTCCCGGGGATGCCAGTTTGAGTGTACGACATAAACTTAAAGAAAATTAAGACTTTAGCATAGAAACATGCAATCGAAGGGTGAAAGCGTAAAATAAATAAAAAAACGGTCACGTAAGAGTCACGAACACCTCAGACAGGACCAATGTGACTCGTTGGAACCGACCGCGTACTCACGGGGCTCCTGGTTTAAGTGTACAATGGAAATTTGGAAAAATATTGACTTAAGCATAAAAACATGCCATCGAAGGGTGAAAACATAACTCAGCGATAAAACGGTCCCGTAAGAGTCACAAACACCTCACATGGGACTAATGAGACACATAGGAACCGATCGCGTAGTCACGGGGATCCCGATTTGAGTGTACGACGTAAATTTGCAAAAAAATAGACTTAAGCATAAAAACACGCCATTGACGGGTGAAAACGTAAAAAAAACACGAAATGGTCTCGTAAGAGTCACGAATACCTCGCAAGGGACCAATGTGACTTGTAGGAACCGATCGTGTAGTAACGGGGCTCCCAGTTTCAGTGTACGACATAAGTTTGCAAAAAATTAGACTTAAGAATAAAAACATGCCATCGAAGGGTGAAACGTAAAACAGTCACAAAACGACCCGGTAAGAGTCACGAACACCTCGCACAGGACCAATGTGACTCATAAGAACCGATCACGCAGTCACGGGGCTCCCGATTAGTGCGTATGACATAAATGTTTATAAATTTAGACTTAAGCACAAAAATATGGCATCGAAGGGTGAAAACATGAAACAACCACAAATTAACCCGGTAAGAGTCGCGAACACCTAGCACGAGACCAATGTGACTCGTAAGAGCCGATCGTGTAGTCACGGGAGTCCCGGTTTGAGTGTACCACGTAAATTTGCGAAAAATTTGACTTAAGCATAAAAATATGCTATCGGAGGGTGAAAACTTTAAATAGCCACAAAGCGGTCTAGTAAGAGTCCCTAACACCTAGCACGGGACCAATGTGACTCATAAGAATCGACCGCATAGTCACGGCGCTCCCACTTTGAGTGTACGACGTAAATTTGCAAAAAATTAGACTTAAGCATAAAAATGTGCCATCGAAGGGTGAAAACGTAAAACAAACACAGAAAGGTCCAGTAAGAGTCGCGAATACCTCGCACGGGGCCAATGTAACTCGTTGAAATCGACCGTGTAGTCATGGGGCTCCGTGTTTGAGTGTACGATGTAAATTTGTAAAAAATTAGACTTGAGCATAAAAACATGCCATCGAAGTGTAAAAATATAAAATGGTCACAAAACGACTCGATAAGAGTCACAAACAGCTCGCACGGGACCAATGTGACTCGTAGGAACCGATCGCGTAGTCACCAGACTCCCTGTTTGAGCGTACGACGTAAATTTGTAAAAATTTATACTTTAGCATAAAAGCATGACATCGAAGCGTGAAAACATGAAACAACCACAAATCGACCCGGTAAGAGTCGCGAACACGTAGCACGGGACTAATGTGACTCGTAGGAACCGACCGCGTAGTCACGTCTTTTCGGGTTTTAGTGTATGACATGAATTTGCGAAAAATTTGACTTAAGCCTAAAAACATGACATCGAAGGGTGAAAAAGTGAAATAGCCACAAAACGGTACTCGACCAATGTAACTCGTAGAAACCGATTCCGTAATCACGGGGCTTCCGTTTTGAGTGTACGACATAAATTTGTAAAAATTATACTTAAGCATAAAAATGTGCCATCGAATGGTGAGAACGTAAAACAACCACAAAACGACCTGGTAAGAGTCACGAACACCTCGTACGGGATCAATGTGACTCGTAGGAACCGATCGCGTAGTCACGGGGCTTTCGATTTGAACGTATGACGTAAATTTGTAAAAATTAGACTCAAGCATAAAAACATGCCATCAAAGGGTGAAACAGCCACAAAATGACCTGGTAAGAGTCATGAACACCTCGCAAGGGACCAATGTGACTCGTAGGAACCGATCGCGTAGTCACGGGGCACCCGATTTGAGTGTTCGACGTAAATTTACAAAAATTTAGACTTAAGTATAAAAACATGTCATCGAAGGTTGAAAATGTAAAACAACCACAAAACGGTCTGATTAGAGTCTCGAACACCTCGCACGGGACCAATGTGACTTTTAGTAACCGACCGCATTGTCACGTGGCTCCCGGTTTGAGTGTACGACGTAAATTTGTAATAAATAAACAAGGCGTAAGTGGAAAATAAAGAAACATGCCATATCAAATGCAACAATTGTATATCCATATACATAGCTTCCATTGATAAAATCAAGAATAACCTGGGAGTTTATATCCTTGTGTAAGTGGAAAATTAAATCTCTGATTCGAAAAGAAACAAAGTGATATATATATATATATATATAAAGTATAAAACTTATGTATGTCATAAGCTTAGTTGATGATGTCATCAATATGCATTTTTTCCTGCAATACCCATTTTACCCTCCAATATTTGATTTCCCCCTCTATTTTACCCTACCAAATTTACACTTCAATTCAAAATTAGGGGGTACTTCAGTCAAAATCACTTCTTCAATTTGTTCACACCCACTCATTTCTCACACTCTTCTCGTTCTCTCTCGTTCTCTCTCACATGTCACGATAACCCCACCCTTCCATTCACCTCTTCATCCCTTCTCCCTACCGCCACCATTATCTCCTAGCTGTCGATCTCATCAACTCTCTCTTATCAGGTGTTTTATCCTTCTATTAGGGATTTTTTCATTCTTTGTTGATTTTTTCGATTCTGTCATTCATTCAGGTTTCAAATGCTTTGATTATATTGAGGATTTTCAATTTATGCAGAAAAAAATATGGGGTAATCTGGTGTTATTTTGAAGGTGTTATATCCTTCCATTAGGGCTTTTTTCATTTTTTGTTACTTTTTTTTATTCTTTGTTTCATTTGAGTTGCAAATCTAACATTTGACCCATTAGAACTGTTATGTACATATCTGACAATTACCCCATTAGAACTGTTATGTACATATCTAGAGTTGAGTGCATTTTGGACTTACTTATATATCTTTTGGAAATATATAAAATACATGTTATTTTGTATTCACCCATTTGATTTAGATTCTATTTTTTTATATATAATTATAGGTGCTTCAAGATTGAATCATCTTAAAACTTGAGCTAAGTTGGCATTAAAAGTCATTAGGTATGTTCCAACATTCTTGGTGATCATTATTTTTTGTAGGGAATATATCAAATGTTTAGTAAAGGTATTCTCTCTAACATATTTCTATTTTTTAATTCTTGATGTTATAGCATTTTTATATTGTTCTTTTTGCTCAAGGTATTCTCTTTGTTCCAGTTTGGTTATTTTTGTTTAAATTTGTTAGTTTATGATGATATACACCAATGATGTTAATTAAGTAACCTTGGATTATTACCAAGTTTTAAATTGTGACAACGGATACTCTTTCCTTACCTTTGTTTGTCATTAATATTAATGCAATCAGTGTTGGTATTTTATCCAATATTGTAATTGGTATGGTCATTACACCAACATTGTTTTCTTGAAAATGAGATTTTAGTGCCCAATACTGATGCATTAACCATCAAACTTAATGTTTTTGATCGAGTGGAAAACCGAGCGTCCATGTAATACGCTAGTCGTTGTTATCGGCTTCCAACCTCAATACAAAAAACCTAAACTTTTAACTACACTTTTATGGAGTATAGCAGTAAGTCTGGGTATCGAATCCACAGGGAATGTTTTATAGAATTTAATTGATTTATTACTTCTAAAGAAAAAATGAAAAAGATGATGATGGTTGACAAGGGGAAATAAGTTGGAACAAATTTATAAAACTAATTAAAATGAATGAGGAAATAGGTTGGAATACAATCCCCCAATCCCTAGTAATTACCCATTAGAATACTAGAATTGTAAATTATAAATTTGAATGAATCCAGTCTTTATAGATCCTAAGCATTACATATATGAGGTTCAATCTCGCATCATATGAAATCAAAGATAAATATAAAGCGGTGCTAAATAATTACACGCACATCATATTCTTAAATATCCCAAGTACCTAGGGCAAGAGAGATTAAAAGATCTAGGATGATTGTGAACTTATCTTACACGATTCTTTAAAATTTAAATTTAAATTCTATTTCCTACGTAGATAAATTACATCGGGATGGGTTCATGCATCCCAACCCTTAAAAATTAGCTAAACATGATGAAAATAAAAGAAAACTCTAACAAACATTGTTCACAATTTGCAAAACAATTGAGAATTGAATCGAAAAATAAAATAGAGAATAAACATTGATACTTGTATTTAGCAAGAGGAGAAAGAGATGAATTTGAATCCAGCAAAACTTCTTCTTCAAACTTACAACTAGAGTTTATGAAAACTTCTACCAAAGAAAACTACAATCTAACTTTCTCTCTCTAATCATACTCCTACCCTCTAGAATTTGACTCCCTCTCTCTAGAATTCAACTCCCCTGAAAATGAGGTAGGGCTTGGTCTTTTATAGCACCAAGTTACACGAATTTGGCATCAAATTTCGCTTGTGGAACAAGTTTTTGCCAACCAATCACCATAAAATCTGCATAATTAATGACAGAAATCCGCACATCCAGACTCTTCATTATCGCGCAACTTCAAAACATCGTAACTTCTTCACCGTAGCTCGGATTGAGGTGCCGTTTTTCCAGTATTCTTGTAATTTAGAGCTCTTCAACTTTCTAGTTGGCCCCACCTCCGGACTAAGGCTGAAAAATTACGAAAATGCCCTTCAACTCTCCATTTCTTGGTTTCTTTCACTGTTTTGAGTTCTCCTTCGCACTAACTTGCATGAAATACCTGTAAAACACATGAGAAATACACAAAACAAGAAATACTTGCCAAAAGGGGTTAGTAGCGTAAATACGAGACAAATCCAAGCTAGATACAC
Source organism: Sambucus nigra (assembly GCA_949130495.1). Lineage (NCBI taxonomy): Eukaryota > Viridiplantae > Streptophyta > Magnoliopsida > Dipsacales > Adoxaceae > Sambucus > Sambucus nigra. Next base: position 600,110,951 of record OX422216.1, read on the forward strand.
TGCACGTGATCATAAAAATACCGAAATTAAGGGGATAAATGTGAAGAATATGTGCCTAATCACACCTCCTAACTTAGAACTTTGCGCGTCCCGAGCAATGTAAATGAAATTAGTTTAAATTTCAACTGTTGAAAATTCTTTTATTGGGATAGAATACCTTTTTCGTGGGCAAGCGATTGCATTTAGTGTATGCAATAAGCCTTTAAACCCCTAGGTTACCCTAGTAGGACGAGTTTTGTCTCGTGAGGGTTTGCAGTGAATATACCCACAAAATTCTTTATTAACTCAAATAAATATCAAAATATTTAAAAATTGTACAATTTAAAATTTTCGAAAAATAATCACCATCAATTCATATTCAACTGTCTCAAACCATAGTGTGTGTGTGCAAAGTCAAAAATTAAACCTCAAATTTCCACCGATTGAGCATTACGTTACTTTTCGAAAATTCGTTTTGATTCAAATTCTTACGGATGCACTCACAAACGAATCACTCGGATTGTGGTTATTTTCTCTCGGTATGCATGATATAAAGAGTAAATATAATGGACACAAATTCACGCATACAAAATTAAAAAGAAGGAAATTTATGGTGAAAAGATCTCATCATCGGAGTACGGTTATTAGGAAACGGGAACATCACCTCTAGTTCACACCATTTTAATCTCTTATATTATCTTTTCATGTCTTAGCTCTCCACGCGGTAACCAATTTCGCAATTTGGACTCGGTTAGGACTTTTCTTGGGGTTAAGGTGTAAAGGGAAAAAATGGAAATGGTAGGGAATGTTGGAATTGGAAAATGTCCTTATGATGTCCATTAGTGCTTTTTCGGGCATTTGCTCAATTTTCTCTTCTTTTTTTTCTATTTTCATTTTTTTTCTTGCTATTTTTTTTCTATTTTTCTCTTGCCCCTTTTTATTACACAATTTGGACTTAATTGATGAATTTTCTCAATTTTCACAATTTCGGGCTATTTGGGTTTTTCGGGTTATCAAACGAAAAGATAAATTTTATTCGGCTCAATTTGGGTTACAAAGGGATAATTTTTCACAACGTTTTTATGGCTAATATTTTTGGGTAACAAACGAGGGCCTACTTCATTGTCCAAATTGCTAATCACATTACCATATGCATCTCGAGATTAATTAAGTTTAGAGATATATTTAGCACGAATTTCGAGACAACATTTCATACATTTTCCATAACCGATCAAAACAAAGGATTGAGATCATCAACGACTTATTAAAACGCAGAAAAGAACTTCGAGTTAATCATAAACTCGGATTGATTTAAAAAACTCAAAAAAATTGAAAGGCTCAAAATCTCACCGGGTTAGACTAATCTCCACACTTATTCGTAAAGTCGTCAATTTTCTTTCAATTTCCATCTTTGGTCAATTTGTTCAATTGATTGTTAACAATTTGAGACTTTAAATAAAATAAAGGTGATATTTTAGAAAAAATTAAATTCCAATTTTTATTTATTTTGAACAAAAATATTTTTGGCTTTTTTATTTTTTAAAAAAAATTTCTAAAAAACACACTTGGAAAGAACATGTGATTGAATCAATAAATCTAAACAATAAACGGGAAGAATATCCCACACCCCCTAACTTAAATGTTGCATTGTCCTCAATGGAAATCAAGAACACAACATAAAGAGAGGAAAAGAAAGATATTACCCAAATGGAGCGATCCCTGATGAGTGCGAGTCCATTGAATCTACAAAACATGTTAGAACCAAGCATAACAAAAAGTTTAACTAATTACTCTAAACAAAAAAAAAGAAAGAAAAAGAAAAAGAAAAAAACTAATTATGTACAACCTATGATTTTAACTTCTAATAATTCATATAGTAGAAGTCGAAAAATTTGAGGGTCCACCCAAAATACAATTTGACTTTGAGGGATTAATGGTGTACCCTCACTATAAAGCATGCCTCCCGAAAAATAAGAATTCCGTTTGAAAAACGGAAGGCATGTGCAAATTTTAAAAAATGCACCATCACCAATTAAAAAATTTAGGGGGATAATAAGGGATTTGAGTGTACAGGGGGACAAGTACCATTGGGATCCAAGAAAAATAGAATCACTTCCCAAATATTTTTCAAGTAGTATGGGAAGCGGAGAATACAAACTAAAAGAGTCCATCTTGGAAAACAATTCAAGTATAGAGTCTTTGTCCTCAAAATCTTCTCCCTCAAAATTTTCAATTGGATCTGGTGGAGTGACACGTCTAAGTGTATGGCCCATAATATGAAGCATCTCAAAATAACATTCCCATACAAGAAGCGGATCAACATCCTCAAGACATTCATCCAGTTCTTGCGATGGATTTAATGGTTCGATAATAGTGGGGACACAAGGAGACAAATGATCCTCAACCTCAGTAGATTTTGCAATATTTATAATAGGTTGAGATTCAAAAGAACTTGGATCACTCTCAATGATTTCATTCTCAAAAGTATTAGGTGAAGCGCAAGTCTCGACCTTTTCTAAGTTGTCCAAATAATCATTCAACTCCTTGCAAGTTGCTATAATTTTCGACTCGAGAACAGCACGGTCATCAGATTTCTTTTTTATATCAAGCAAGAGTTCTTCCAAAGTAGGCTTCCTTCGTTCTAGCACCTCGAATTCCTCATTTGGTGGAAAACTTACTTCATCTTCAAAACTATCGGAAAAAAAATCCTCATTGGGTTCAAATAATGCATCTAACTCTTGCTCCCAATAACGATTTTTTTCGCGATATTCTTTTTCAAGTCTTTCTTCTTCAAGCAATTGATTTTGATAAATTTGGAGTTTCTCAGCACTAGGCTTGCATTTAATATAATCATCTTTAGTGATATTGATCCAATGGTCATAAGTCTTGAGTGCCTCCTCCTCCTCACTATTAGCATAACAATTAAAGCCACCAAAAGAGTTAAAATAAGACATTTCAAAGTGGGCAATTCAAAAACGTGGCACACATTTTTCTTTTGTTATTTATTTATTATTATTATTATTATTATTTTTTTACGAAGCAGTAAGTCAATTATAATCTATAACAAACACTCCCCGGCAACGGCGCCATTTTGATCGAGTGGAAAACCGAGCGTCCATGTAATACGCTAGTCGTTGTTATCGGCTTCCAACCTCAATACAAAAAACCTAAACTTTTAACTACACTTTTATGGAGTATAGTAGTAAGTCTGGGTATCGAATCCACAGGGAATGTTTTATAGAATTTAATTGATTTATTACTTCTAAAGAAAAAATGAAAAAGATGATGATGGTTGACAAGGGGAAATAAGTTGGAACAAATTTATAAAACTAATTAAAATGAATGAGGAAATAGGTTGGAATACAATCCCCCAATCCCTAGTAATTACCCATTAGAATACTAGAATTGTAAATTATAAATTTGAATGAATCCAGTCTTTATAGATCCTAAGCATTACAAATATGAGGTTCAAGCCCTCATCATATGAAATCAAAGATAAATATAAAGCGGTGCTAAATAATTACACGCACATCATATTCTTAAATATCCCAAGTACCTAGGGCAATAGAGATTAAAAGATCTAGGATGATTGTGAACTTATCTTACACGATTCTTTAAAATTTAAATTTAAATTCTATTTCCTACGTAGATAAATTACATCGGGATGGGTTCATGCATCCCAACCCTTAAAAATTAGCTAAACATGATGAAAACAAAAGAAAACTCTAACAAACATTGTTCACAATTTGCAAAACAATTGAGAATTGAATCGAAAAATAAAATAGAGAATAGAAATTGATACTTGTATTTAGCAAGAGGAGAAAGAGATGAATTTGAATCCAGCAAAACTTCTTCTTCAAACTTACAACTAGAGTTTATGAAAACTTCTACCAAAGAAAACTACAATCTAACTTTCTCTCTCTAATCATACTCCTACCCTCTAGAATTTGACTCCCTCTCTCTAGAATTCAACTCCCCTGAAAATGAGGTAGGGCTTGGTCTTTTATAGCACCAAGTTGCACGAATTTGGCATCAAATTTCGCTTGTGGAACAAGTTTTTGCTAACCAATCACCATAAAATCTGCATAATTAATGACAGAAATCCGCACATCGAGACTCTTCATTATCGCGCAACTTCAAAACATCGTAACCTTTTCACCGTAGCTCGGATTGAGGTGCCGTTTTTTCCTGTATTCTTGTAATTTAGAGCTCTTCAACTTTCTAGTTGGCCCCACCTCCGGAATAAGGCTGAAAAATTACGAAAATGCCCTTCAACTCTCCATTTCTTGGTTTCTTTCACTGTTTTGAGTTCTCCTTCGCACTAACTTGCATGAAATACCTGTAAAACACATGAGAAATACACAAAACAAGAAATACTTGCCAAAAGGGGTTAGTAGCATAAATACGAGACAAATCCAAACTAGATACACTGCACGGGATCATAAAAATACCGAAATTAAGGGGATAAATATGAAGAATATGTGCCTTATCACATTTTTATATTGTTCTTTTTGCTCAAGGTATTCTCTTTGTTCCAGTTTGGTTATTTTTGTTTAAATTTGTTAGTTTATGATGATATACACCAATGATGTTAATTTAGTAACCTTGGATTATTACCAAGTTTTAAATTGTGACAACGGATACTCTTTCCTTACCTTTGTTTGTCATTAATATTAATGCAATCAGTGTTGGTATTATATCCAATATTGTAATTGGTATGGTCATTACACCAACATTGTTTTCTTGAAAATGAGATTTTAGTGCCCAATACTGATGCATTAACCATCAAACTTAATGTTTTTGACATAGGTGGTGGAACAAATGATTCTTATTACTATTACTCCATAATTAAGGTTTTGTCCGTGTTCAATCCTATCCAATAAGTACATCATTATTACTATTACTCCATAATTAAAGTATTCATGTGTATGCCTATGTCTCTCAGGTGTTTGACACAACTCCTAAGTTAGTGTTTTTTGATTAATTTATTTTATTGGTTTATAGGGGGGTGGATTTTGATTATTGATCCATGTCTTCTTTACCTTGGATTAGTTTTATTTAGTGCTAATTGATAGTGTTAATGAAGAAAAAAAATTCACTGTTAGTTGTATTTAAGTTATTATTGTCTACGGGTGTATTTTCTATCATTATACTAAAATGTGATATGTATGGAGATGAATAAGCGTGCATTTCTTTAGTCTTATTGGTATACTAAAATGATTGATGGATGAGGAGAGACCTACAAATATTTTACCAATATTCTTTGAATTTTTGTATGATTCAGATGTTGTCTAAAGTTATTTTCAAGTGTTTGTCTCCTAGAATTAAGTGATGTTGGTGTTTATGGCGAAGGCTTTCTTTTACCTCCATAACAATCCCAACCCCATAAGCTTTGTGCTCTTAAGCTATATAATATATGATTTCTTTATTCAGATTCAATTTATCGAGTGGTCAGAGAACACATCAGTCGTTGGTTGTTGTCCTTCAATTTTTTTTTTGTACTTGGATACAACTGGAAGATCATTATTTGTGTGTACAACTATATTTTCTACATAAAACAATGTGTATGTGTTTATTTTATGGTTCCTTAATTTTGGGGATATATTATTTTTTGGTCTTTGGTTCATAAGTATGTTAACAACATTTCGAGTGGGGGATTTGTTTTGGCTGAATTCATTATGGGTATATCTACTATATTTCTAGTTAAAAATAATTTACGGGTTGCGTAATTAGAGGTTGGATGCTATGATGTGCTTTTCGGAGTTGTAATAACTAGAGCTTGGATGCCATAAGTGTGAGTGCACCAGTAACAAGTATAATAGCGTTCCATTGGCACGACCATACCCTAGGGTTGTTTTGGTATCAAACTTTCTAGAAATCATTTTTACAACTGTTTATGTTGTTTCTATGCTTTAACGACTCTATTTAACATTTATCAGTGGTCATTTTCCTGATTGATTATTTAGAATTCTCTATTATTGAATGCATTTCAATGTCGGGCTTGGGATGTGTGTATTAAATTATATGGATGAAGTTGACCTTTAAACAGCTAAGAAGATCATTATAAGGCATGTGCATCAAATTTGTGACTAATTTTTCTAATTTTTAGATCAATTTATTAGTAATCATTTTGTTCAGATGTTTTGAATTCACCAATTTAATTTCAGGTCGAGGTTAGTGTCAAGTTTGCAGGAGCGAGGTAACCATCAATCTGAAGAATCCCATAGAGTAGGATGATGGTAAAAAAAATTGAATCTCCTTGAATGATGCACAAGTGATGTTGTCTGTAAATGATGTGAAACTATCTCAATTTTTCTCTTCTCACTTGCACACTACATATGTAAATAATGTGAAACAATATCATTTTTGAAAAATTCACTCATATTTTCTTTTCTTTTTTTGAAATCAGAAAGGTTCTTAGATTTTATTAAGGTGATGAGCTGGAGCACTCGGCCTTGATTTCCCATTTCTTAAGCACTTCATTCTCCTCTTGATCGTGAGCACGATGAGAAAATGATGCTTGGGTTTGCGTCTCTTGAGAAAGTGGTAATTATACATCGGGGCCTGCATAAGCCCCTCTTGAACCTCCCCTAAAAAGGGAGCAACCGATAAGGTATTGTTGTGAGCATATATCACGTTGTGTATATAATTCTTTCCTATGTGTAGTTGTTTGTTTGTTACCTTAAAGATATGGTTCTATTTTGGATAATATTCAAAAGTAGGACATTTCTTTAAGTGGGAATATTATGGGATGAATTATAGATCCTACTCATGTAGCAGCTCCCATATATCCAACTTGATTTCGTAACCCGATACTTATATATTCTATTGTAGTTGTTGGATAGAATTAGAGTTATATTACTCTAATGAACGTTATTATAATTATAGATTGTTATGGTACTGTGTTAATGTTACTAATATATATTTGTCGTGGGATAGACTTCTATGGCACTGGAACAAATGATATGAAAGAGAAAATTGTCTTTAAGACACTAATTAGGAAGAAGCAAAAGCTCTTGCTTGCAACAAAGGTTGTTAAGAGTCATTTTATTTTTTGATACCTTCTTAACACAAACGAGTGTTGACTGTACTGAATTTTATTAGCGCCTCCGTGTTTCCACCACCCTGGATCGCGGGCTGGATGCTTCCTTTCATTCGCCAAGGTTGAATGTACTAAATTTTATTTATGCTAATATTTATATTTCATAGGTGTGCAACACTTTTCTGTGATATTTTCGTAGATTCAATCGTGAACATGTAATTTTCTATAAATTTGATATATTTTTTGTTAGTGCTCGATGTGCCTATGTGTTTGATGATTCTGTGTAACTTTTTTTCCATTCAATGTGTTTCATTGGCCTTTGGTCTTATATTAATCTATACTAAATGTATTGAAACTTTTAGGGGCTTATTCTTTTGAAACAAATCTAGGGGGCTCCAAACTATTGGTTTCAGTAGCTTCATCTTAGATATATTGTTATTTTAAGCATCAACTACTCATGTATTTGTTCATCTTTTATGTTCACAAAACAAACTACTGTAGTATAAAGTTTTTCAGGTAGCTTATGTGCTCACAAAACTTCAAGTCTTACTACTTTCTCTATTAACGGAGGTGTCCCAATTGGTAATATTTCCCAAATTCACCATGGATTTCGAGAACTGCTCAAATAAAACAACTGCATTTTCAACATATTTTTGGATTAGCTTCTTAGTTTCAATTCCAAACAAGATAGAATAGAGTTCCCTATCAGAATTAGTTAGGAATTCTCCTCTCAATAATATATATTAATGTGTTATTGCTTTAGTAATTAAAATATTCGTTGTTAATATACTTTATCCTCTATGCATTTTAGTTTTGAACTTTTTTGTGTTCTAGGGATGTAATGGAAATTAAAGAATCAGAATAGAGAGCTCACTCCCAAGCAGGACTTTTCGCTGGTGGTGTTTTCCACGGTTGAATACAAAATCAAACTGTTACTATATGCGGTTTCATCTTTTTTATTCAATTGGTTTCAATTTTCTGATTTGGTGTTATGATTTTGAATAACTGATTCAACTTAGATTTGTTTTCAAACGCTTGGTACACAAGCGGTTGCTAAATTTGATTTTTCCAAAACAGTTGGTAGGCATGTATGTTTGTATGTATGTATGTATGAATGTGTCAATTTGTACTATTTATTGATGATATATTTGTTTTGGTTTTTGTGCCAGATCTTTGGTTCCAAGTTGAAATGTGTGGAGAACAAGCAAACCCATTTTAAATAACTGAATTCTTTCGAGTAAGCCTTTATATCTCTTTCACTTGCACTTCTTATATGAAGATATTTTGGTCTTTTTAAAATACTATGCTAACACGATGTGCTAAGTGAAACCGATCTAAACTATAGGTATTACAAAGAGGCGAACCACATAACCAAAATAGCACAGGGGTGGATTTAGTTTACCCTGTTTTATAGGATGAAGTGTATAAGTATTTTTCTTCGTTGGTTCAAGATTATTAAATAGTCTGAGAGATTAAAACTATATTTTTTAAATTTTAGGTTGGAGAAAGAGTGTTTAAACTTTTCACCGGTCTTTCTTTGCATGATTATATAGATGGATATATTTTGGAAATATCATTCATTCTTACTTGATATAAGCCAAAATAATCCTTATTCTTATTTTGTATAACAAGCAGGCCCATTTCTCAATCTGTGTTTGTGTTACATTAATAGTAATTCACTTGCACTTCGACCATGCACTGTAAATGTGTACAAAAACCCCAACTCTCATAACAATTGGTAAGCCATTTTCATATAAATGCTTCACAATGTGTGAGACATTGGTGATGCAATATTTTATATGCCTTAAATACATAATGAGTCCATGAGAATAGCTAGAACCATATGGTAATTACTTAAGCTTGGGCCAAAGGCATATGCTAATCATTCAACACAGGTGAATGTTTTTCATGATAAAAACAATTGAATTTAGTGGTGAGGAAGAAGCTTTGATAACATCTCCATAACTATTTATGTCTCTACAATTGGATTTTAGTATAAATAAGAATGATTGGAGCTCATTGGTTTATTACTTCATTTCCCCCTACAACCTTCTTTTCCTTTTTATTCTATATTTTGAACTTTGATTTGTAATGTTGCATAAGTTTTAAAATTTTGTTTTAATACATGCATTTTAAAACTTTGGTAACAGTCGGTGATTCTTTTGAGCACGTTTTACTGTACAATCTTAAGGAGAGGATTCTTGACGAAGAGTACGCGCTGAATCTCGAGGAAACAGAGATGGTGAAGCTCGAGGAGCATGTCACCATCCTGATCAATTCACGGATGAGGTATCACGTGATGCAGGCTACTAAGAATCTGGTCAATAAGGAGTATGATCCCGAGGTTATTGATATAAGGTCATTGAAATCATTTGATTTCATACAATCCAAAATTCTGTGAAGAACACGTACCGTGTGCGGAGTGCATGAGGATTGGTGAGTCTAAAAATAGCCATCAATGATAATTTTCATGATTACTTAGATGCTCCAGTAAGCTATTTGTTGTCGCAGGATGTTCCAACTCCGTATGCTGGGACATTGGAGGAATATACCATAGTTCAGCCTGCCCAGATTGTGACTATTGTGGAGCAGCTTTACATGTAGAAGCACTGCTAAATTGCTGTTCTGGTACTCAGCTTCCTTCTTATATGCACAATTGTTGTAGTTTTATATCTTCGTTTTATTTTATTTTAAAGAACTAGAAATTGTTTATGGGATGGAAGGATTTTACAATGGTTTTTTTTTCTTCACTTGAGTGATGGATGAGCTTTAGATTATGAACTGATCAATAATTGAGATGTTTGAGGAATTATGAAATCATGATTCCCTCCAAAACAAAATGAAAAAAAATCTAATTCATCATATTCAAGCACTGAATGGTGGGCAAAGAAAGCGAAGGTTTACCGTCTGACATCAAGTCCCTCCGGTGGTGAAATTGCATCTGTTTAAATTACAGTATTAAAACATAAATTTGTTGTTTAAAGAAAACAAACGTGTTAAAATTGAAGTCTTACAAACTAAGGGTGCCCTTTAGTGTTGAATTCTTTCTATTAGGAAAATAATGGAAGCAAAGTGTCTTTGATGACATGATGAGTAATCCCTAGGGTTATATGATCTATTGCTTTAAATTTTTGTACGATTCAATTTGTTCTTCGATTTAGTGGACTTACACTCTTGTTTATTACATGAATAGTTTTTTGGTCGCACTCTTAAACGATTTTTACTCTAACTTTTTATTGAAGGACTAAAAATAAGCTCAGGTTCTACGCTTAACATTGTTTAATTTCACTTTATATTTATATTCTTTGATTTTATTCATATCTCAAGGTTCTATATGTAAACTAAGATTTTGTCTACATATCTTATATTTTACTTTTATTTACACTTTCATAACACTGTAGTTGTCATTTATATATAATCTGATTTAAACTTTTCTCATGTTTCACGAGAAATGGAGATATAATTTTGGTATAAGCCTTTTGTGACGATGAATGATACAGACGTGATGTGGGCGATACAAGCGACATGGTGTAATCGTGGTCTCTCTTGGAAACATGCATTCGTGGTGTTGAAATTGTTTATCATCTTAACGTACTTTGGAAATTTTCACTGTGTCGATTTCTTTTAAATTGACACTTTGTTAATTTAAGGTGCAATGTGAATTCGATTGGTGAATATTATATATTTCATGTTATATGTGAGTCTATTTCATAAATTTAGACTATTTGAATGTTGTTGGACTATTTGTCATATGTTAAGCAGAGTGGATATTCCTATAAATAAAGGAGATTATGATCATTTTTTTAAATTACATTTTGTTTTGTCGAGGAAAGAAATCTTTGTCTTTTTGCAATTACGTACTTTGAAAATTTTCACCGATTTAGGATTAACAGCGTGCCTTTAGGCACGGGCATACCCTAGTGTGTGTATATATATATATATATATATATATATATCTATAAAGTCTTTCTTGCAACATTTCATTTCAAATGTGCAATAATGTCTTTCATCAAAGTAACATCTAGGTATATAGGTTAGTAACTCAGGATTACTAACTGTCCATCTTTTCTTTAAAAAGGGGCTTAATACACACTTATACCAAGATTCTTAAAAGTCTATATATTCATTATCTAAATCGTCTCGATTAGTTTACATCATGTATAAGTTTAAAGTATCTTGAGAGTCTTCGTACTCATCAGTATCACAATTATAGTCTTCTGAGTCACTATCTGTATATGCACTATAGATACTAGTATTGTCATCATCTTCTATGTCTGATATTTCTATAGCATATAGGATATCTAATTCTTCTTGATCTGCATAGTCTTATATTGTATTAATAATCTTAATACTTTCTTTATCTTTCTTATTAGGGCAGTCTTTAGCAAAGTGTCCTTCTTTGCCGCAAGTCCAACATTCTTTGGTGGCAGTCTTAGATTGAGCTACGTCTTTCTCTTTCCTATAATTAGGAACCTTCTTATACTTACTAGTATTCTTCTTAAAATATCTTCTTTGATTAAATATATTTTTCTTAGTCTTAGGATTCTTTTCTCTAAAAGTAGTAGATTGTCTAAATTTATATTTCTTTGGAAATCCTAAAGGACTAGTCTTAAACTTCCTATGTTTTCATTCTACTTTCTTTCTGAATTTCTTAGATTCACTTCCACATTCCCATTGGATGGGAACGATGTCTCGTTCGTCTTTGATTGGAGGGATCTTCTTGAAAGTCTCTTCTATTAACTTTCCTTGAGTTATATCACGTCTCTTAGATATGATATAGTATTTGGCAAAATTGATTCTTTCACCAAGGGAGTTATTCTTAACTCCAGCTACTCCTGGCCAATTCCTATATTCATTAATTAGGATTTGTCCTATGGCTGGTATCTTTATAAAGTATTCATCTTTTAAGGTCTCTCCAAATTCTTTAATTTGGTAATATAGTTGCTCATAATTATTGCTATATTCATTTATCTTATCTAATTTGCAAATACTAAGGAGGGCTAACTTAGTTTTTGCTAGGTCTTGTTCATTGATATATATATATATATATATATATATATATATATATATATATATATACATTGTATGTATGTATGTATATATATGTATATGTACATACACATATACAGTATATATATATAATATATACATATAGTATATATACTGTATATAATTTATACATATAAGGACATTTTTATCATGTCCGAAATGTTTAATGTTTATATGTCGTACGCCGGTTCAATGGCACGTCTCTACACGATCTCTCACGACGGCCTCAATCCAAATTTCGAGAATCAAGCATTTATTATCTCCATCATGTGTCCCTCATCTGCCTCAACGACTTCACGTTCCATGATTTTAGGCTCGTAATGGAAGTGGTACGCAAGAGAAGTCAAAACAGTGAAATAAGGCTTGATAGGGAAGTTCAAGGGAAATTTGGTAATTTTATAGCCACCGTCCAGAGGATCGGTCAACTGGAAAGTTGAAGAGCTTTCCGCAACAAAGATACTAGAAGAAACGGCACCTCAATCCGAGATACGGTGAACAAGTTATGGCCCGTTGAAAATGGAGTTAATTCCAAGAAAAACCTAGGAAATTTTGCTAAGTGTTTAACCTCCCTTTTCCAGCGAGTCTCCCTGAATCCAGCCCGAACCGATTTGGGGGGGGGGGGGGGGGGCGAACCGGTTCACAGGGGACCCCGAACCGGTTCGGGTACCCTGTATGCTAGCAGTGTTTTAAATTGGTATAAGTCTTCATGTGTTTTCCTATAAATACCAACTTCGGGGGAGTTGTTTTGCAAGACTTATATAGACGAATTTGAGAGTCCAAATACCTCAAGTCTTCACCTTTTTGAGTCCCAGGACTCATGTTTTGATTCACACAAACTCTGCCAAACCTTTGTGAATCCGTTTGCAACCCAAGAACACATCCGTGTGTTTGTTCATACTCTTATGGAGAAGACCGTTCTTCTTCTTCATTGCTGCCCTCCTGGAAAGGGAAAGTTCCAGCCGCCGACTACAGATCCGACGCTTGCGGGTAATTCTGTGTCACTGTATTTTCATTTTAATCCGAGAAATTATATGTTACAATATTATAATGAAAATAAATGGTTTTGCCCCTTTGGGGGATTTTTCCTCACATATGTTTGTTTGAATGTTCTTGCATGAGTTATCGTCTTATTCAATCACATATAGATGCATGTTTAGGATTTGATTGATAAAAACTGAGTTTAATTAAATAATATCTCTATTTGAACGCACGCGCACTCTTTCAAATTGGTATCAGAGCTAATTACATAACTTTACCGTGTAATTTTTCGCAAATTTTTTCTAAGATATCAATTTTCAGAAAAATTGATTTTTGAAAACGAGTGTGTTCATAATGGAGAAATTATATAATAAAATGCCAGTTTTTATGGGACAAACTATGCATACTGGAAAGCTCGCATGAGATCTGCATTAAAATTTATTGATGAACGTGTTTGGATTTTGGTAGAAAGAGGGTGGACTCCTTCCTCCGTCACTATTAAAAATGTGATAAATTTAAAACCTGTCACTACTTGGACTGAAGAAGAATTTAAATGGTCATCTTTTAATTCTAAGGGTGTAAGTGCTATTTCTGGGTCTGTCACACTTGATGAGTTCAAACGCATAATGACGTGCACCATGTCAAAAGAGGCATGGGATGTTTTACAACTCACCCATGTAGGAACTAATGCTGTGAAAGAGTCTAAATAACAAAATTTAACAACTCAATTTGAAACCATCACCATGCATGAAACTGAATGTTTTGATGATTTTTATGCTAGGCTATCTGACATTGTTAATACTAGCTTTAATCTTGGTGAACATATTCCTAATGCTAGAGTTGTTAAAAATATTCTCTGAAGTCACTGTGCTAAATTCTATGGGTAATTTAAATACGCTAAAATTGAAGGAACTTGTAGGAGATTTCCAAACATATGAAATTGATATGTTTCCTAAAACTTCTAAGACTAAAGATAAGGTAATTACACTTAATGACCAAGAGAGAAAGAGTGAGGGGTCGGCTAGAAAGAGGGGAGAGTCATTTAGAAAAAGAGATACAGATACGTCAGATTCTGAGTGTGATTTTGACTTAGATGATTTGGCCCTTTTTGCTAAAAATTTCAAGAGAATTCTGAAATTCAAGAAAAACAGTAATTTTAAAGATAAAAAGAAGTTTGAGAAAAATAAGTTTGAAAAGAAAAATGAAAAAGTATTTAAAGATCCTCCTAAAAAAGAAAGTGAGAGGTGCTTTGAGTGCGACGGTAGGGGTCATAGAGCCTTTGAGTGTGCCACACGTCTGAACAGAGAGAATGGAAAAACTGTCCTTAATGCTACCCTTAGCGACGACAGTGAGGTCAAGTCGGTGGACTCGGGAAATGAGTCACCACATGATTGTAACTTCACCGCATTCATGGCTAGTCATGTGAGCACTTCTAGTTCTCCTCACGACGATGAGGATGTTGCATCACAGGGACACCTCGACAGTGAGATCGTTGTGAGTGAGGGGGAGGATGACACAAGTGAGAGTGAGAGTGATCTTCAACGCGCCTACGCCGAGCTATATTCTGAGTCCTTTAAAACTAAAAAGCGTAACAAAGTGTTAGTTCTTAGGATCACCAGTTTAGAGGAAGATTTAGGAAAAGCGAGCGAGAGAGAGTCATCCACCTGCACTACCTTAAGAGAGAGAGAGTCTGCCTGTGTTGAGAAAGAGAGAGTTTGATTAGAGAGAAAAAGAGTTGTTTTGAGAAAGAGAGAGGGGACTTGACTAAACAAGTGTCTAGTCTTACGAGTGAGCTCCATTCCTCCGTGGAGACTCGGAAGAAACTTGAAGCCCTTGTTGCCCAGCTTACTCATGATCTTGAGAGAGCACGAGAAGTCAAGGTACAAATCGAGGACAGATCTGGGAAGATGGGAAAGCTGATCCTCGGCCCCGCTTTAGGTTTTGGTGATAGGCAAGGAATTGGTTATGATGGTGCCTCCTCGTCCCAAATTTCACCTGGACTAGTCCCTGAATTTACTACTACTCCTTATGGTCATCACTAAAATCCACGAAGGAGAGTTCGACTAAGAAAAACGAACAAAGGTCCACCTAAGCCTGTGTTCTTCTGTACATATTGCAAAAGAAAAGGCCACCTGAGGGAGTTTTGCTATAGTTTGGGTCGGACACGACGTATTACTTCTCCACCACGTCATAATGATGAGTTTGTTAGTCTGAGAGAGCGTGTTGAGTTTTTATCTTCCTCATCACAGAGTTTGATGGAGGAATTCCAACGGATGTCTTTGCCGTCAGTGAATGGTTCTCACATTCCGGCTAAAACCAACAACAACAAGGATAAACAAAAGGTTACTTATTCTTGGGTGCCTAAGAAAGATAAGAAAGACCTTGTTGTTCATGTTGATCTCAAAGCACATAATACCTCACAGTGGTATTTTGATAGTGGGTTCTCCATACACATGACAGGCGATGTCTCATTTTTTACCTACCTAGAGGAATATAAGGAAGTTAGAGTCACCTTTGGAGATGGGAGCAAGTCTATCATTGAAGGAAGAGGTACTGTAGAGTTATCAGGATTTCCTAAGCTAGAGAATATTTTGTACATCAGAGGTTTGAAAGTAAACCTTCTCAGCATTAGCCAGCTGTGCGACACTGACTTTGCAGTAAAGTTTGATCGGGACACGTGTAATGTCTACAATCAAGCCGATAAAATTTTAGTGCAAGGGGTGAGGACTGAGGATAATTGTTATGGGACTGTGCTTACTTCCTCACTTGTCTGCAACAGTGCCACGATCACTCCTATGGATTTATGGCACCAACGTCTAGGTCACGTAAACGTTAGAGATTTGACTCGTTTAGCCAAAAAGGACCTAGTACGTGGCTTACCATCTCTTGGAAATTCAACTTCCACGGTTTGTGGACCCTGTCAGTTGGGAAAGCAAATTCGGAGCCCTCATAGGAAGTTACATTCCATTACCACCTCCCGAGTACTTGAGCTGATTCACATGGATCTTATGGGTCCTACTCGTACTGAGAGTTTTGGTGGTAAGAGGTATATCCTTGTGATGGTAGACGATTTCTCCAGATATTCTATTGTAGGTTTTCTGAGGGAAAAATCCAATATTGTAGAGTTTATAATAACCAAGTGTCGTGTCCTATAAAATTAACACGGAGTCACTATTAATAGGATCCGTAGTGACAACGATACAGAATTTAAGGAAGCAAAAGTAGATCTCTACTGTGATAGCCTCGGGATCAAACATGAGTTTTCTGCTGTGAAGAATCCTCAGCAAAATGGGATTGTTGAGAGAAAGAATAGGACGATCTAAGAAACGGCTAGATCTATTATAGGTTTTCTGAGGGAGAAATCCGATGCTGTAGAGTTTATAACGATCAAGTGCCGTGTCCTACAAAATCAACACAGAGTCACTATTAATAGGATCCGTAGTGACAACAACACAGAATTTAAGGAAGCAAAAGTAGATCTCTACTGTGATAGCCTCGGGATCAAACATGAGTTTTCTATTGTGAAGAGTCCTCAGCAAAATGGGATTGTTGAGAGAAAGAATAGGACGATCCAAGAAATGGCTAGATCTATGCTTCTAGGTCGTAATGTTTTTAGGAGATTTTGGGCAGAGGCAGTGTCTACTCCATGCCACACGGTGAATAGGGTTTACCTATATCCACACACACTTAAGCCTCCTTATGAATTGTGGACTTGCAAGAAACCCAACCTTGCATATTTTTGTATTTTTGGGAGTAAATGCTACATCCTACGGGATAGAGAGCAATTAGGAAAGTTTGACTCCCTAAGCGATAAGGGAATATTGTTAGGCTATTCATCGAATAGTAGAGCGTACCGGGTTTTTAACCTGAAGAGATCCAAGGTTATGGAGTCAATAAACGTCACCGTGCAATATGACGAACCTCAGACGGATATTGATCCTAACCTTCAGTGTGAGGATGAGGAATTTTCTGGCAGTGACTTACTTTTTCCTCACCCACACTTTGTGGACCCTACTCCTGTGTTAAGGGACACACTTGCTTGGGTTCGCAAGAGTCATGACCCAGCCTCTATTGTAGGTGATACCACTCTTGGGGTCAGTACTCGTGCTTAACTAGAGAACGTCGTTAGCCACTTTTTCTACACGTCTAAAGTCGAGCCCAAGAATCACAAAGAATCACTCAAGGATGAACACTGGATATCTGCTATGCAGGATGAGTTGCTTCAGTTTAAAAATAACAATGTCTGGGAACTAGTCCCCCGACCTAGTGAGACTAATGTGATAGGTACCAGGTGGATTTTTAAGATTAAAATGGATGAAAATGGTACCATAATAAAAAACAAGGCTAGGTTGGTCGCTCAAGGCTACACACAGATAGAGGGTGTAGACTTTGGGGAGACATTTGCTCCTGTTGCGAGGCTTGAGTCCGTACGCTTACTACTCGCCATCGCATATCATCTGCACTTTAAATTATATCAGATGGATGTCAATATTGCCTTCCTGAATGGCATTCTACAGAAGGAGGTTTATGTGGAACAACCAAAAGGGTTTGAAGACCCTAAGCACCTGGAGCACGTCTATTATCTGAGGAAAGCCTTGTATGGTTTGAAGCAAGCACCTCGTGCTTGGTACGAAAGGCTTACTTCCTATCTCTTAGCCCGTGGATTTAAGAGAGGGGGAGTGGATATGACGTTGTTCGTCAGGAGATATGACGGTGCTATTTTGGTTACCGAGGTCTATGTGGACGACATAGTCTTTGGATCCACATGCTCCCATCATGCTCACCACTTTGAGGAGGAGATGAAAAGTGAGTTTGAGATGAGCATGGTAGGTGACCTCACTTTCTTCCCTGGTCTCCAGGTTCGTCAGCTAGAGGATGGGATGTTCATCTCCCAATCCAAGTATGCTAGAGACCTAGTGAAGAAATTTGGTTTAGACTCCGCTAATCATGCACGTGCACCTATGAGTACTTCTATCAAGCTTAGTAAGGACACTTTAGGCAAGGACGTAGAGCAAACCTTGTATCAGAGTATGATTGGTAGTCTTCTCTACTTGAATGCCAGTTGTCCCGAAATAGCCTTTAGTGTTGGAGTATGTTCGCGATATCAGGCGTCCCCGACAGAGTCACACTTACTCACTCTAAAACGTATTATCAAATACGTGAGTGGGACTCTCTCATATGGTATTTGGTATTCCTTTGATACCAATGACCGTTTGTCGGCCTATTCGGATGCCGATTGGTCCGGGGATGTAGATGGTTGTAGGAGCACTTCTGGTCGGTGTTTCTATTTTGGTTCTGCTCTTGTCTCCTGATTGAGCAAGAAGTAAAACTCCATCTCTTTGTCCACTGCAGAGGCTGAGTACATCGTCGTCGGGAGTTGTTGCACGCAACTCTTGTGGATGAGGCAGATGCTGGAGGATTATGGGATTTCACAGGACACCATGACCATTTCCTGTGATAACACGAGCGCGATACACATATCCCACAATCCAGTCCAGCATTCGCGCACAAAGCACATCAGGATACGTGAGCACTTTATACGTCAGTTAGTTGAGGAGAAAGTCGTATCCCTGAGTTTTGTTCCCACCGATCGTCAGTTAGCCGATATTTTCATGAAACCTCTAGATGCCCTTAGATTCGAGAGTCTTAGGAAGTCTTTGGGGATTTTCACAGTTGACTAAGGGGTTGGTCCGTGTCTAGAATAGGATGCTTTTATTTCTTATCATCTGTTGCCTATTGTTAGATTGTATCATATGTTTTGTTTTTCATTATTTTTTAAAAAAAATCCAAAAAGATTTTATTTTTATAAAATTTTAGAAAAGCTCAAAAATATTTTATTTTGATAAAGTTTTTGAAAAATCCAAAATATTTTTTGCATTTTATTGCACCTTTTATGGATGAGCATTTAAGATAGCCGAGTCACAATTTCATTCCATTTATCCGTGTGACTGTTTGATAGAGATTTGAGATGCTACAACATTTCATTCATGTGCTTTACATTGTTTGGAGTATTTGAGATGTGATTAGTGATATATTTCTACATGTTTGACTCCTATCTCCTTTATTGCACACATGCACGACTATATTTGATTATTGCACTTGTCTATCACATATTGGCTTCAGTGTTTCCATCTCAATTATGTCTATACAACGTATAATATGCGATAAAACTTGACAAGATTGGAATACATGCGAAAACCATTTTGGCGAGACTGTGTGGTTAATTGAGAACGGGGAGGGGCTGCGAAAGGTAATTATCTACCCTTTGTGCAAAAGCCACCGTTAACATGGACCTAAAAAATGGAGGAATTTTATTATCCGGGGTCCAAAGAGGTTAAAAGAGCCCGAAAATATTTAAAGGCAATAAAAAGCAATACATGCCACATATGGGCCATTAGGTTTCACCATCAATTCTCCAAAGTTTGAGAATTTAGATTACCTCTACAAGAAAATATATATGAGGGAGTTTGGTTGGAGAATTTAAACGGGTTTGCACTTCCTTGAAACTCTTGAAAAAGCATGAAATCGTTTTGGAGGTTATTGGTGTGGAAATCACTTTGAGCTTTGATTTGTTGATTTGATTGAGTCAATGTCTCATATTTCCATTTTTTTACACCAAAGGAAGATTTTGAGTTCATTCGTTTGGAGTATCCGATATTCATCGAGCACATATGTCATGTTTGTATGTACTGATTTTCCTATCGAATTTGATCACACCCATTCATTTACGCTTTCATCGACTTGGTTGTTTTGTACTCATTCATGTTGTGTTTCTTTGTTTATATATTTTGTAAGAAATTTTTTTTTTGAAAAATTCAAAAATAGAAAGTTTATTACCTTGTAACATTCTCCATGCTCATCTATTTCTGCCTCTCCTATCTGTCTATTTGGGGACATCATAAAAAGGGAGAGAAAGAATTATCATATTATGAAGGAGTTTTGAGTTTGAGGATCTATTTTGCATTGGTATCTATGTTTATCTCATTTCAAACTCGATATGTCACGTGGTATTTTCTTTTTCTCATGTATGTAGGTACTACATTGATGATCACTGAATTGCACACCCTGATGAGAAATTCTTTAAAGATTTGAAGAACAAACGATGTAGAATTATTCATTTGTATCTTTCCAGTTTTGGATTCATGGAAGGGTAGATTTGTATAGGCAATTTTGTTATTCGATAATTCGGATTTTTTATGTATGTACCGGCATAGACAGAGGGGGATATTTGTAATGACATTTTTATCAAGTCCGAAATGTTTTATGTTTATATGTCGTACGTCGGTTCAATGGCACGTCTCTACACGATCTCTCACGAAGGCCTCGATCCGAATTTTGAGAATCAAGCATTTATTATCTCCATCATGTGTCCCTCATCTGCCTCAACGACTTCACGTTCCATGATTTTAGGCTCGTAATGGAAGTGGTACGCAAGAGAAGTCAAAACAGTGAAATAAGGCTTGATAGGGAGATTCAAGGGAAATTTGGTAATTTTATAGCCACCGTCCAGAGGACCGATCAACTGGAAAGTTGAAGAGCTTGCCGCAACAAAGATACTAGAAGAAACGGCACCTCAATCCGAGATACGGTGAACAAGTTATGGCTCGTTGAAAATGGAGTTAATTCCAAGAAAAACCTAGGAAATTTTGCTAAGTGTTTAACCTCCCTTTTCCAGCGAGTCTCCCTGAATCCAGCCCGAACCGATTTAAGGGGTGAACCGGTTCGCCGGGGACCCCGAACCGGTTCGGGTACCCTGTACGCTGGCAGTGTTTTAAATTGGTAAAAGTATTCATGTGTTTTCCTATAAATACCAACTTCGGGGGAGCTGTTTTGCAAGACTTATATAGACGAATTTGAGAGTCCAAATACCTAAAGTCTTCACTTTTTTGAGTCCCAAGACTCATGTTTTGATTCACACAAACTCTGTCAAACCTTTGTGAATCCGTTTGCAACCCAAGAACACATCCGTGTTTACTCATACTCTTGTGGAGAAGACCGTTCTTCTTTTTCATTGCTGTCCTCCTAAAAAGGGAAAGTTTCAGCCGCCGACTACAGATCCGACGCCTGCGGGTAATTCTGTGTCACTGTATTTTCATTGTAATCCGATAAATTGTATGTTATAATATTATAATGAAAATAAATGGTTTTTCCCCTTTGGGGGATTTTCCCTCACATATGTGTGTTTGAATGTTCTTGCATGAGTTATCATCTTATTCAATCACATATAGATGCATGTTTAGGATTTGATTGATAAAAACCGAGTTTAATTAAATAATATCTCTATTTGAACGCACGCGCACTCTTTCAATATATATATATATATATATATATATATATATATATATATATATATATATATATATATATATATATATATATATATATATATATGTCTATATATATAGTTTATATATCAGCAGTACCTTAAAAAAATATGAACATCAGTTTATATATATAGGAGTTTTTTTCACTAAACTGTTTATATATATAAACTATTATAACTGTTTATATAAGAGGTTTATAGAACTATATAGAACTATATATATATATATATATATATCAGCAGTACCTTAAAAAAATATGAACATCAGTTTATATATATAAGAGTTTTTTTTACTAAACTGTTTATATATAACAATTATATATATAAACTATTATAACTGTTTTTATAACAGGTTTATAGAACTATTTATATATAAATGTTTATATATATATAACTATAATAGTTATAAATTATTATTATTATCTTTTGAAATCGAATAGATTATAATTTAATTTGTATTTTGTGTAGAATGAAAATGGATTTGCGACACATGAAAAAGTTATTGGATACGGAGGATCGAGGTACGTAGCTACTCGGTTAGTTATATAAGTTTATGTAGCTACTCGGATGCTTATATAAGTTTATGTAGCTACTCGGATACTATTTTCGATATTAAATTGGTGAAAGGGATTTAATGGTGGTTTATTTTATTGTTAAAAACATGTTGGATTTCATGAATAAACAAAGGAATATATGTCGAAATTTTATAATATTAAATAGTGTTTTAAATTGATCAAGTCAAACATACGTGCATTTGAAGTTATACAAACATAAGAACCGTGTTGGCAAAAGGTATGGCTTTCGGCCACACAAGAGCTGTGTTGCCAAAGGTATAGCTTTCGACAACACAAGAGCTGTGTTGCCAAATGTATAACCTCTTGGCAACACAGCTCTTTTGTTGCCAAAAGCTATACCTTTTGGCAACACAGCTATTTTTGTCACTCTTGAGTGACTTTTGGCAACACAAATAATATTTTTTATTATAAATTTGACAAATTATAAAATACTTTTGGCAACACAATTGCGTGTTGCCAAAAGTATACCTTCAGCAACACAAGCCTACTGTGTTGCCAAAGGGTTTCCTAGACAGGAAATAGGCAACAAGCTGACAACATAGAAAAATATGTTGCCAATACCTTTTAGCAACATATTTCTAACTTTAGCAACATAATTTGTATGTTGCTAATGGTGCAAATTCTTGTAGTGCTGATTATAAGTAAAAGTGAGAAGAAATGTGATGAGGTGTGTATAAATAGTTTCATTTTGAAGGTTATTGAGAGGAAACTTAATTAATGGGGAAGATATGAAGGGTTTCAGTCTTTATCACCAAACTAAGGAAAATTGAATCGTTGGGCCTGTTAGCTTAATACGTTAAATAGAGAAAATTGAATTGTTGGCCCTGTTGGTTTAATACGTTGCTAGGCTTACAACTAATGTATTATTAATCTCTAATACAATATACTAGTGTGTTAGAGATATACTATTGTGTTAGAGCTATAACATAGATGTAAAACTTTAACAGACTCATCTCATTTTATTACTCTCTCTCACCATCTGTCTTTTTCTCTGCCGAAGTAATATTTATTTTTCTCACTCATTCATACAACATTATGCCTCCCCCGCATTAACTCTTTCAGACAACATTATTACAAACGATAACTTTTATCCTTAACCACTAATACTTTTGTCCAAGTCTTTATCAAGAACCTAAGCATTCAAGAAGCTTTAACGATTATTCCCTTATAACTGGGTGTTTGAGTTGCCTGTTTGAGGTGTATATAAAGTGTTTGTTTCTCTCTCCCTCTAGCTAGCTGGTTTAGAGGTTAATTTATCATCAAAGGATCGTATTTACTATCTTGTCATTGAGTTATACACCTGAATTTGTTCTTTAGCATTTGAGAGTGCATTTATTATTATGTCGTCACCATTAATACGTGTTACACCTCAGTTTAACGTTTGACACTCGAGCACCCATAGAGCTACTCTCTTATATATAGATCTAAATAATTAACCAAAATATCTATAGCTACTATAAAAATACTTATTTCAGTTATATATATATATATATATATATATATATATATATATATAAACATATTTCATAATGGGCCGAAGTCTTAAATTTTGCAATTAAGTAGCATAACCAATACATGCTATAATTAATATGTTAATGTACGAATCCTTATTTAAAAGTAACAATTAAATTTAACTTTGCTTTCAAAAATACCTATTTATTCATTATAACAGGTTAGTATATAACTATGAACCAAAAATTGATAAATAATGTAGTGTTCAGCGACCTTTAATTAACACAAAGACCAAAAATACAAATTTTGTCAACAATATTCAAAATTTAATATGTTTATATAAAAAAAGTATCTGCCCGATGACACGAGCCCGACAATTTTTTTTCAAAATTTTCTAAATTTTATATAAAAAGTTATGATTTTTTAAATTAGTTAACTAATAAATTAAACGGAAATTCCAGCAAAAAAAGAGAAGAAACTCTACGGCCCATCAAGTTTTGGACTAAAGTGACTGTAGTAGCAAACTTTGGGATTTTGTATGCCAGTTTGTATACTTCGCAGTCTGAAGTGCCAAATGAGGAAAACTTCGAGGGCATATAGTGATAATAACTCTATTTTTATTTACAGATTAATTACACTCTGATCCTTTTAATTTTACAACCGATTCATTTCACGCCCAAACGTTTATTTTTCTAGACTCAACCATTGCACTTGTAAAAACGTATTACTTTACCCCATGCCCTAACAGTGTTAAATTTTGTGGTGGAAAATTAGTTATGTGTGCCACATGAGTATATTTTAGTACGAAAGTACTCTCATCTTTCAGGAACATGACCAATTTTCCATCCATAACATAATAGTTTTTGGCAGTATTTTAAAAGGCGCGCCCAGTTATCCCTATGCTTGAGGCTTGGGAGAAACGTTCCACCTTAAGTGTTCCACACCTTATTCTTTGTAAAAAGCTTAAGGCTCACTTCTTTTTAAGACAAAAACACTTTCGTGAAACGATATCACTTTTTAAAGATTTTTTTAAAAAAAAAATCGGAGCAATGTTCAGTTCAAAATAACGTGTGTTTTTTCTTTTCCTTTTTTTGTTTTTTTCTTAATATTTAAAAAAATAGTATTTTAGTTTGCATATATTCAGACATATTATAAAGTATGTACGATTTTATTATTTTTAATATCCTTGTTATAGTTAAAAACGTTAACATATATTAAAAAAGCATAAACGCCTTTTCACGTTTTTTTACCCCTAAGGCCGACTTAGGCTTCTAAAGCTTAAGGTTTGCTTCCACGTCTAGGTCACGCCCCGCGTTTTTTAGAACCTTGCTTTTTGATTTTAGTCGTAATCGGATCCGTTTAAAAAAATTCAAGTAATTTATTGTACAAATAAAACGGTGGTAAACTAAAATTTCGGGTAAAGTTTAAAGGGTGAAAATATAATTAATCCTTTATTTATTGAACTAGAAGATTCCTAAGTAGAAGCCTTTGAAAAATTTAAAAAGAACGAGAATAATTGAGGATAAAAAGCTTTTAAGTTATAATACAATGGTCGCAAACACAAAAGATAACCAACCAATTAACCAACAACTCCCACATGCCAACAGGTTGAAATAAGAAACCTAGATCTTAAAAGAAAAAAAAAATTGATACATCATAAAATATAATTCACGTACTACAATATCCCACGAGGTGCCACACGTAATGGACACTAAATACTTCGGAGGTATATTGCATGATTTTGCGTAGTTTTATTCAAATATATAAGGGATGGGAATTAAATTTAATTTATCTCTTCTTTTAACAGTGGCTCCAAATTTTTCAATCATGTTGAAATCTACTAGATTGATATCACCAGGAAGTTTCCAGTTGAAGTGGTAGAGTAACTGAGCAAGAGGAAGTTCAACATCTGCTATACCAAATTGAACCCCAGGACACATTCTCCTGCCGGCCCCAAAAGGAATATATTCAAAATTTGTTCCTCCAAAATCAATTGAATGATTGATAAATCTCTCTGGCTTAAAAGTTTCAGCATCATCCCAATATTCAGGATCTCTTCCAATTGCCCAAGCATTTACAATGACATTGGTTTTTATGGGTATAGTGTACCCATCAATCTCACACTGTTCCCTACATACTCTAGGAAGTAACATGGGAGAAGGTGGATGCAACCTTAGAGTTTCCTTTACCACAAATTTGAAATACTTCAATCCTTGAATATCGTCTTCGCGTATTATTTTTTTGCCCTTGAGGGTCTGTCGCAATTCAACTTGTGTTTTCTCCATCACCCTCGCGTTTTTCATTAATTCGGCCATTGCCCACTCGATTGTTGTCACGGAAGTATCGGTGCCACCTGTGAACATGTCCTGCATCATCATCGTGAAAAGATAGTGTAAGTCATTTTCGATAACTAACATTATATTTCCTCGAACGATAACTAAAAATTTAAATTTATAAGTCATGAAAAATATTACTCTAGAAATTTATCCTCCTCGATATATTAATAATCTTTTTCTAGATTCTATTGGATGTACTCGACAACTCTAATGATGTCGTTAACTCAAGGAATGAAATTGATGCACTTGACATTGATCTATAATAGGTACCCTAGCGACTTGTAACCTAACAATTTTATCTTGTTTGATACTTTTTCGAAACACGACCCTTCATTTGTGTTGCCCTACCGTACATTTAGTTCGGTAAGGTGGTAATTAATTTTGTGTTACTTTACTTTTTAGACTTAATACATTTATAATTTCCATATTTTAGACTTCACTAAATTGTTCATTTCTAATTGAGTTTGATCACATCCTGTCAATGGGGTTCTAAATTTTTATATCACGTCATTTATAAAAATATGAATAAATAATTTCAAAAATTGAAAACATCAAAATCAATACAAAAAAAGACAGGAAAACATGGGGACAAATCCGACCTTTTAGAAATGAATAATCATGACAAGTTAAAAATAATTTTATCTGTAAGTACATAGAAAACATGGGGCATATTTTATAAAATATGAATAAATAATTTCAAAAATTGAAAACATCAAAATCAATAAATAAATAAAAAAGACAGGAAAACATGGGGACAAATCCGACCTTCTAGAAATGAATAATAATGACAAGTTAAAAATAATTTTATCAGTAAGTACATAGAAAATGTATTTACATATTTATCTTCTAATTTTCTTTTTTAGCAATCAAAATGTATGTATATATCCTGCCATGAGTCCCAAATAAGTCCTCCTAAACCTCTCCCCTCCCCCCCAAAAAAAAAAAATATTTTTTTGTGTTCTGACAGAACCCATACCACAAGACAACACTTAGATTTTGGTTCTCTTATCATTATTCATTATCACAACGGCATGAATAAGTCAAAATTGAGTTACTTTCAGTTATTAAATGTAATTATATTACAACGGACACACATTTTCCCAATTGTATATGAATCCATATGAAATTGTTTTTGCATAATTTTGCAATGCTCAAAATTAAAAAAAAAATGCATTTATATATATATTTAGTATGTTAGAGTAACTACGTACCTGTTGATTATTTTTTTAATGTTGTGAATTTATCTTAGATGTCCTTGTATAAAAGTGCAATTAAATGCTAAACGAGTTCAGCATTACGTAATTGAAAATACTAAATATTTTAAGATCAAAGAAGGATTTTGCGTGTATAAACGATCATCTCCCAAAGTAGAAAGAAAAGACCCCCACCTTTTCCATCGCCACAAATAAAGCCACATCACACGCACCCCTTTTCCATCGCCACAAAAAAGCCACCTTAGTGGGGGTACAACTCAAACAACCTCCCTCCCCCAACACCTTTTCCATCGCCACAAATAAAGCCACATTAGTGTTTGTGTGTGTGTTTGTTGTGGGGGGGGGGGGGGGGGGGGGGGGGGGGGGGGGGGGGGGGTAGCCCTCTCAACGGGTCGAGTTTAGAGAGACCCAGATTCGTGAAATCGGGTTTTCATCGGGTCCGGATCCGGTTCTTCATCTGATCTACAATATTGGATCCAGACCCCGATCCGTTTGGATCTTCGATTATCGGGTTCGGGTTCGGGTATGGCCAAATATATACATTTATTTTATATTTATTTTGTATTATCCCCCTTCTTTATTTTTTAATCTTAAATTAAAATATTTTGTAATGTATTATAGAATATTTTTAGTATAAATAAAACATATATTATTTATATTTATTATATACATAAATATATATTTTTATATATATTACTTACATGTTATATTGATAAGATATATTTATAAATATATATAAATATATAGTATATGTATATATATTTAAAAAATAATAATATATAATTCGGGTATGGTCTTTAGGTCCGGATATTGTATAAGATCCAAACCCTACCCGTTTAATAAACGGGTATTCAGGTATTCGGGTCCAAAAAAATATGCGTAGACTCTATTATACGGATCAGGACCGGTTTGGGTTCGAATCCAGACCCAACCCATTGACAGGCCTGAGTGGGGGTCCAACCCAAACAACCCCCTCACCCCCCCCCCCCCCAAGCTCTCCCACAATAGAATTCTCAATTCAAAATATCAATAATTATGTTTAGAATAAGGAGTTTTATAAATTTAGGACATATTGTAATATGTATTTTGAAAATAGGACAACAAATATTTTATTTATGGTTTTAGTCCCTATTTCTTTAATAAAGTCGCTGGCGCGGACCCATATTCATAAAACGTCAATCAATCACAGCATGCCACGTGTCCATTTTATTTGAAAATAGGAACTAGAAATGGAAACGAAATATTTGTTGTCCTATATCCATAATCGATATTATTTTAAATCTTAAAATTACCTAATCTATTAAAATAATGATATGATTCCCAAATCATTCTTCAATTGATGTAGCTTTGCAATACACACTATCTTGTAATAATGACATAATGTAATATTTTATTACTATGCCACGAATAATTTGAAATATATATTTGATACTCATATCAGTACACTTATATTTATAATTAATTTGTAATAATATATTTGCAGTGCATTATGCAAATTGGGATGGGATACTAAAATTTTACAACCCATTAAATTTTACCAAAACTTTGTCCGATGTGAAAATGTGGGCCCGAATTGAGTTGAGGCGATTTCAAATAGTTTTTTATGTTATATCCCAAACAAACCATTTCAAATTGTTTATATATATTATTTTCTTTTTTTCACTAAGCAAAAAAAGCTTTCGAGAGGCGGAGCATAAAACAGGTAGGTGGTTTTTGGATGTAATAAAAAAGGTTGTGTGTGTTGGGGTAGGGTGGGTGTAATATGGGTACGCCAAGCGGCACTCCAAACTGTCCAAAACTTCTCGACGTCATTTTCTGCATTTCAGTACCAATCTTTCAAAAAAAAAAATGATAAGTGTGATCCATTTTTTTAATCTAAATTGGAAATTTAATGATATATCATTTTCACATTTAATGATGCTTTTTTTTTTATAATAAAACTCATATACTCAACACACATTTATAATGTGATGATGATACATGACTGTATCTAACAATTTGATCACTTGTTTTCAAACAATACCCTCTAGCTGTCATTGGACTCCAGAGTATAAATGAACCTAGTCATTTTCTAGCTTAAAATTTTATCGTGTATATTTTGACCCTCAATCCTAATTAATGAACTTGAAATTAATATAGTTTAAATTAAATAATGGTATTTCACTTTAACTCACTATAGCCAATTGAGTTTGTTAGTTAAAAATGATTACTAACATGGCAACACCGCTTAATATTAACACCATGCTCGGAATTAGACTATAAAAATACGGCCCGACACGATAACTCGACAAGCGATGAAATTATAAGTAATGAGTTTAGACTTGTTGTGTTTGGATAAATATAGGATCAATATGATAGAGCTGTTATGAAAATGGTTCGATTTTGAATATATTGATACAATCGATTACACCTATTTGTACCAAACCCATTAACACTAACATAACTATTTGTCGAGGACTTATCTTTTATACATTTTCTAAAATTTGTTATATTTGTAAATTTGGGTAAGGAACATTTTATTGTTGTGATCCCATAACATATGAAGTTTAGAATGTGTGAATTAATATATTCTCTTTTAATTGACCATTTTAGTTACTTAACCGATGTAATATGTTTAGAACGTGTGAATTGTTAACGAGGTTCAAATTTGAGTTTCTTAAAGGGAACCAATTTAGTAATGGGTTGTGTGCGAATTAATGCTTCTTTTTTAAATGAAATTCAGTATCGCACTATAATAACATGACCCGTTGATATGCCTACCCATAAAAAAAAATGAAACATATCATTAAGAAATTGCTTGAATTACTAACCAAAATGCTAACTTTGACCGTGTTGTATGTGATGAGGGAATCCTTGCCACCAGTTTCTTGAAGCCTCAATAGTACATCAAGTAGATCTTCTTGTAGATCTTCTTGACTAATAGTATTTCCATCACCATCTCTCAACCTTGCCTTCTCTTTTCTCCTCTCATTGATAATATTATCAAGAAGTTTGTCATATCTCATGTGCAACTTCTCCAATTTACCCCTCGCACCACAAATAACATGAACCAATTTCCAAGATGGAAACAAATCAGACACATCAAACCCACCCGCAGAGCCAGTCACCTCTTGTATCAAATCTATCAAATCATTTTTTTCCTCACATTTCTTTCCAAGCACAGCCCTACAAACTATCCCACTCACCAATATGTATATCTTTTCAGTAAGATTAATAGGTGAATTTGAGGAGGAATAAGTATATGACCTAATAGATTCAATAAAATCCCACACTTCCTCTTCACGGATATACTGAAAAGAATGGACTTTCATGGAACTTAAAAGTTCCATAGTGCAAATTTTACGAATTTGAATCCAATAATCACCATAGGGAGCAAAACCCATGCTTAAGTTATTGTACAACACAATTGTAGTGGCTAAGAGTTTAGGCCTGTCTGCAAAGGCTAGATCATGGGTTTGGAGTACTTGTTTTGCTACTCTAGGGGATGATATAACAATTGCTGAAGTTTCACCGAGTTGGAGATGCATTAGGGGACCATATTTTTTGGCTAAATTAGTGATAGCTCTGTGGGGGAGTGAGCCAGCTAATTGGAGGAGGTTTCCTATGATAGGCAACTTATATGGACCCGGGGGTAGTTTTTGGGATTTCTTAATGGTTTTGGAATGTTTGGATTGTTTAAAGAACTTGAAGATGAAATAGGAGATGACAATGGAGGAAGTAATAAGAGAGAAGAAATGGAGCTGCATTTTGTTTGGGGAGCAAAACTAGAATAAGAGATAGCAGTGGGAGAGAAAGAGATCTCGAGCCTCTTCTATTTGTAATCCCAAGTTAGAATTTCTAGATTCAATGAATAGTAAAATTCATGTTTTGGATAAGAATAAATTGGGACACTCACAAAAAAATTTATTTCATGAACCCACCGCATTAAAAACTTATAATTTATTCTTTTGTGTCTCGTCAGGACATCAAAATGTGTATTAAAAATTTCTATTCATTTTTGTCTTATTCACTGGATTTACCAAATGGATTTTTTTGTGGGTGTCCCTACCTTTACTCTTTGGATAATTTTCAAGTCGGAACAACCATTTCAATTTTTTCACGGTTAGCGTAGATTTTTATTTTTTTTAAATTTAAAACAATGTTTGCGTTTTTGTTAAGATCAACGTTATGGATGATACTCACTTTTTAGATCGAATTTAAAAAATGTAGTGTGCCATATGAATTTCACTAAAACATCCCTCAATATAATGATGATATATCACTGAATTCAAAATTAGATTCAAATACTGAATTTCTATATCATTTTTCTTTTGTTAAACGCCTTTTCAGTTTAAAGAATTAATGGGTAAAAAATAAAGAGGCCACTTTAAGCTATCGTAGGAGGAAATTATTAAGAAATATTTTAAGAAATTAAACTTGAATGATAATATTACATATAATAGATTAAAATGAAAAACAATAATTCATGGGACTGACCCCATAGGATGGAATTAAGGCAAGGATGATGATGATGATTGAGACATATTTTTTGGATGATATATTCGCGTATCGCATGTGCAATGATAGGTAAAATCTTTTCGTACCCGTCAATACAATGACGATATTTGAGTATTCATCCCAAATATTGTACTAATATAATTCCACGAATACTAACCAAAATTACAACTTTGACACGTCGGATGTAATGATGCAATTGCCATCGATCTAGCTAATTCTAAGTACTACATCAAACAACATTATTATTTTAACCTTTTCTCGTCAACTTTATTATGTTTTCAAGAAGTTTAGGGTTATTTAATCTCCGGTTACATTTGAACTCCATGTTACTCACAATAAATGTACAATTTAGTGACATTTTAAAATATTATAATTTTAGGATGACACACAAAATATACACATTTATTTCGACACATTGACATCTCGCATCCATATTGGCTGACGTTTAGATCGCAATGTTATTGAACACGGACACAGACATAAGCCATAAACTAATTGGAACTATAATGGGAATAAATGTTGAGGTAAGGATAAGAACAGTAATTGAGGGGCTTTAGGTTACTGAGATAACATTGAAAACTAATAGGAGGCCTAGTAACCTTTTGGGGTAGGTTTAGGTACTCAAATTGATACGACGAGAGAAAGTTATCAAGTTAAATATATAATTAAGTATGATGTTCGGGATAATATTACTACGTACGAGACTTACTAGATAGAATGTGAATATATATATATTGAAATATGATTACTAAGGTTGTGTGAATGCCTAGTGAATGCATTTCTTATGTGTATGACATACCTACCATACATGCTATCACGGGAGGTTAGTTTTTGGAAAAGGACCCTCTTATCCTTGTGTGCCTTCGGGGGGATTTAGACTGGTACCTTAAGGACATAGGACTGTGAATGACTTATTTGTGAATTGATAAGTCATCTGACCATGGGAGATCAGGTATGTGCGTGGCCCATGGGTATGTGAACTATGTTCACCTTCAATATGTGTGATTTGTATTTTGACAGTTCCTGGGTGATTCGGAACACGTGATCCTTACATACGTGATGTACATGGATTTGATAGAAGAGTATGTGTGCACCACAACTTAGCCTAGGGGTTCCATATATGTATATATATGTATTGTGAGTGATTTATATATATACTTGTGACTGGTTCACTGTTGCTTAGTGGATGTGAATAACTAAGATATTTGAATGAGCTAAGAATGTGAGAATTTAATTAAAACTTGAGATAAGTAATATAATGAATGCGAATATGGGTTATGAATATAACTTGTTTGTGTGTTGCGAGTAGATACCCTATGATATAGTGCGAAAGCAGGAATGATACAGACTAGATAGTTAGCGACATAACTTGGATGGGTTAAAGGAATACGTTAAGCGTGCACATTAGTTGAGAGGTGAGAAACTCGTGTGAGAGTACGCAACTAACATGTTTATAATATGTGTTGTTTAATTCTAATTTAAAAACTTGCTAAACTTTCAAACTATTTTTACCTCGGGCTATGACCCGTTTTCTTCTAAATCTATTTTGTTTTGTAAAAATATTTTAGGTGCCCAACTACAGGGATGCCAAGCATAGAGTTCCATTACATTGACGTGCTGTAGCTGCTGTGGAAGTTACAGGATCTCGGTATTAGATGCCTTCATATTCTGTACTTGATTCTACTCAGGGTTACTTATGTGTTAGGGCATGTCGCCCATTTTCATTTAGAGATTGCATTCTCAGACTTTTAGTTTTATTTCAGATATTGGTTTATTTATTTCAGACTCTTGTATCGGGACTTTATTTTACTCTGGTATTATTATTGGAGTGTTTACTCCAGACTCAGTTTACTTCTTTTCGTTGATTATTAATTTGAGATTGTTTATGCGATTAATGGTTGTTGACTTAATTACTTGGATTATGGTAACTGAATTAATAAAATTTGGCATATCTCTTTTTAAATATTAGGTGGCTAGTAATAAATTATATGTTTTCGATAGTGATGCTACAACTGAACCAACTTGATATTCTATATTAATTTCATAAAGTAGTAGCTACCCGGTATTTAAATAGTTGGGGTGTCACACTTTCCTTCAGTGATAAATTCATTGATGATCTCAAATTCTTTGTTTTGTTCGATTACTGAAAATAAAAATTCAAAATGTGACTCTTAAGCACTAGAAGTCTTAGTAAGTTCTCTTGAGACACAAATCAACTTATGAAACTTGAGAAATGAGATTAGGACATCGTTTGAAAGACCAAAATTTAAGCCCAAACTCCAACCTTTTCACATTATTACATTGCAAGACCATTTGAGCCAAAAAGAAGATAAGCCTTTTGTTGAAAGCCCACCATCCTACCCAACTCCAATTGGGAGTTTAAAGCCCATAAAAAGAAGCCATACCCATTTTATGAGAATATTAGGGTAAAATTACGGTTGGAAAAAGGCTAAAAAACAAAAAGAAAAGGAGGTTGCAAAAATAATGTGTGAAAAGAAAAAAAAGTGAGTTTAAAAAAAAAAGGATGTTGCAAAAATACTGTGTGAAAAAAAGGAAAAAAAAAGAACAATGGAGGTGGAAAAAAAATGCCTAAAAGTCAAAATACCGTAAAACCTCTATATTCTCAGAAATTTTGAACTCCAAAAACCATTCTTTCTATCAAAATCCGAGCCTACAATACAACCAAAGAAAGTCCTAATCGATCTCAAGTGAAGTTAGTTAGAGTGTGAAGAGAAGATGAATAGGATCTATGGTGTGATTCAATGTTTTCAACAAGTAATCGATTTTCCATTCATGAGATCATATTCATCGATTATAAAAGTCCGTTTTTGATCATGTATATGTGAAATTTGTTCATTTAAATTTACTCTTTTATTCACATATACCAAGAGAAAATTACCCATTTCCGAGTGTTCAATTGTGAGAGCATCCCGTGAGATTTTGAAATCAAAACGAACTTTCGGATAAGAAATGTAACGATCAAATATTTATAATGGACGGTTATATTGGCTATGAACACACCCACGATAAGTTGGGATTGAGAAGTGAAGTTCTACTATATTTATGAAGTTTGCATTCAAATTTGGTTATACTATTTTGAGTCTTTTGTACTCAGTCAACTTTTCAAATTTTGTGGGTATATTCAATACAAACCCTCACGAGATAAAACTCGTCCACTAGGGTAACCTAGGGGTTTAATGGCTTGTTGCACATGCTAAGTGCAATCGTGATTCCTACGAAAGTGAGTTAGATTTAAAAAAAATTATTTTTGCTCGAGGACTAGCAAAGATTAGGTTTGGGTTTATTTGATGAGTGCATTATTTTGTATATTTTATACCCAAATTTATACCTCATTAGTCCCTTTTTATTTTATTTAATAAGTTCTTAGGATCATTTTATTAAAAAGGGAAAAAAATGCAAGAATGGTTGAATTCATAGTTAAAATGGCAATTCCAAGTCAAAAATGGGTGCATCAATAATTTTATAATATTCTTGTTCTAATTTGTGAAAAAAGTTGCCTAGTGAAATTTTTACAAGTAATGATTGAATTTGGTACAAATTTATGATCAACTTGAAAAAGGCGCGAAAAAGTTAAATTTTACGGTTGTTCGAAAAAATGTTATTTTCGCCCTTGTGAAATCGCAAAAAAAACTCAGGAATTTTTATTCTCTGAATTGGACAAAATTTGACATGCGTGTTCAGCAAGAAAAAATAAGACTTTTCGAGTGGGGGGAAATTAAAGAGTTCCACCAAAACCCTAAAGCCTCACCCTAAGCCTATAAATAGGACCATTTGGCTCATTATTTCGTGTGTAGAAGAAGGAGAGAATTATAGAGAGAGTTTGGGAAATAGTTTTTGGTTCTCTTATCTTGAGAGTTTTATTTATATTTGAGGGCCAATAATTGTATTTTTGTGAAAGGAATTTTGTCAACATCAATTGTAACACACATCATTTGTAAGTTGTTTTATTAATGAAAATTCATATTCATTCTTGCAATTTT
Source organism: Sambucus nigra (assembly GCA_949130495.1). Classification (NCBI taxonomy): domain Eukaryota; kingdom Viridiplantae; phylum Streptophyta; class Magnoliopsida; order Dipsacales; family Adoxaceae; genus Sambucus; species Sambucus nigra. Next base: position 600,146,397 of record OX422216.1, read on the forward strand.
ATGATGTCTTTCATTATGGTAGCGTAATTTCTTTAATAGGACTAGGTGAAATTTATCATGTCTAGTTAATATTGTGCGTGATTTAAATTCCTCTTTGTTCCCAATATGTGCTAAAGGTCTTAAAAATTCGGTATTCATTTAAAACGACACGAGAGTGTGTTTTAACCATTGGTTTTGTTTAAGAAAAATCATATTTTTATTTTTAAGTGTGAGTACTTTTTGATGGATTATGCTTGCACTCGATTGTTTTGATAGTCCATGCTTAAAGACTATACTTTGAAATCTAAAAGTGAACTTTTAAGGGAATAGGGATTTTAACCATCTTAATTTAGAGACATTTTATTGGAAACTTGACCATGTTATCCTCCGAATTAAATATGACGAGAGTCGGTTTAATTTGAGTTATAAAATCGGGGCTGACGAGTTTAAATTATTACATAATATTATTTCAATGTGATAAATGGATCCAACGTCCTAGTTTTCACGCTCCCTTGGTTATATCTCTCGTACTCTTAATTCTTGTTTGTATTTCTTAGTTTAATATTACATATCATCTCCTGTGGTGACAATTATTATGTAACACAAATAGATAAGAAAAAAACGATCACCAAGTAGGAACAAGGAATATAAAATGACAATCACACAACAATGGATGTACGTGGTTCAGCCAATATGTGCCTACGTCCACGGTGGTGCAGTCGATATTATTTCTATATACTCCGGAGAGTGGTTACAGAGAATATAACTTGTCCCTTTGCCCCGGACCTAGGGTTTTATATATATACATGTACATCTAGGTAAGTGGGGGTGATGGGTTCCCCCACGTCTTCCATCTCTCCCTATTACCTCTCTTTATGGGAATGTGGGAAGAGACCATATCATATTCAGAATAAGAGGCGGGGGACCTGGACTTTGGGCCGCCAAAATTGGGCTACTCGTCCAGGCCCATGGTCTTAATTTTAGGTACCCACAATTGCCCCTAAGTTTGTTGGTCCATGTTTATGGGCTCAATAAGTTTAAATGATTAGCCATTATGGCTCTTTTGCAATTCTTCGAAATCTGTGAAGTTGATTTTGGCGGCACTCGCTTCGTACCTTGTGCACTATGATTAGCGAAATTTGAAGGTTTCTTGGGATAGTTACTTTTCTATCGTCGCTTCAATCTTTCCAGCACTTTCCCATTTTCTGTGAGTTCTAGCACTTCGTACCTTCTTCACTCAATCTCCATTCTAGTTGCTTCCTTGTCGTTTGGGCCTGTGCTTCTTCATCGTTCGAGTCGATCTTTTATCTTGTAAGTCTCCTATACCTTTTCTCTATACTTTCTCTTTGAGTTTGTAGTTTTCTAGGGTTTTCCAATGGCGAAGATTGGGAATAGGTCGGTCTCTGAGTTTAGGAAGTTTTACAACGTCCCTAAGTGGGTAGATATTGAGTGTTGTGCCTCCCCTCCTAGAAACGTTAGAGATATAGATGATGCTCACTGGATCCATGTCTTGTTGCTTTCCCAGGGGGGACTCACTTTTCCTCCCAATGACTTATTTTTACATTTCTTTGGCTATTTTAACATTGTTCCTGCACAATGCTCGCCCAATGTGTGGAAAATAGTTAATGGCGTACATAGAATAAATCAGTTGTATGGTACTAGGTTAGGGCTCGTCGAGGTCTATTTTTTCTATTCTTTCTCTCGAACTAGCTCTGGTGTCCTCTACCTCAAAGTTAGGAGCCCTGACAGGGTATTGGTAGTAAATCTATCTAATTACCATAAGGATTATTGGCAAGACGGTTTCCTTGCTAGAAACTGGCAGTTTTCTCCCCAATTTAAAGGGTCGAGGTCTGAAAGGTTCTTTGTTCCCTTTTATGGAGATGAATACATAGGTAGACATTGCTTTGTTGTTTCAACTTTTGTTGATTTGTGATTTTTCTAACTCTTCTTTGCTTTTTCTTCCACAGCGAGGTCAAAGAACTTGGAACTTGCTCTCAGCGAGGTTCGTCTCTCGAAATTAATTAAGGCTTGGAATATCAGGGAGCCTTTGGGTGACGGTAAGCATCCCAGGTCTGCTGCCTTTCTGCTCGAGTACAAGAACGTTGGCTCCAGCTTTATAGAAAGGCCCGTGGACAGTATCCCAGAGTTTGATTTTCCCGAAAAGACTGTTGCGGATCTTATTCAGTTGGATGAGGAGGAGAGCAGCTCTGAAAGTGACCTTATAGGAGCGGTAAGTAATTTAGGTGGAGGTATCTCTAATAGTAGCAGCTCCTCTGATCGCGGGGAGGTTTCTGAAGCTCGAGGGTCGTCGAGCACTTCTAGAAGTTCGAGCGAGGAGATGGTTCCTCCAAGGAAGAACTTAATCAGGGATGATGATGATGAGGACCACGTACTTCTTGCACAGAGGTCAAAGAAGTAAAAATCTAATTCTGGGGCTGTGGCTACTGGTTCCCGATCCTTTTCTCAAGAACTGGAGAGAAAGAGGAAGGAAGAGGAGCAGGGGAGGGAGAGAGAGAGAAAAAAGGAAGAAGAGAAGAAGAAGATGGATGAGAAGAGGAGGGTAGAGGAGAGGAAGAAGAAAGAGAACGAGAGAGAGGAGGAGAAGATGAGGGTTGAAGCAAGGACGAAGGCCGAGTAGGCCTTGATCCCGGTGTCTGCTCTTCCCGAGGGGGCTTTTGTTGCAATTTCCCCTCAGTTGGCCCCCGCTTTGCTCGAGAGAGCTGTCCTCCCAGCTGATCGCCAAAGGGTGGTAGGGTTCGAGCAATTGGCCCTTCAGGCTAGTCAAAGGCTAGCTCTGGTAAGGTTTTTCCCTTCTCTCCCATGTTTTTATGAATTCCCTCGTTTCCCTCTTCTAATATCTTCTTTTTTCTACAGTTTTTACTGACTTTGTCGTGCTGTATCGTTCACGCGATGAGCTAGTGAAGAGAAACAGCGAGCTGGAGAAGGAAAACGCTGCCCTGAATCTGAAGGGTAAAGAGCTCGAGGCTAGATTTAAAGCCGTTGACGCTACTCGGATTTCATCCGACCTAGCTCTTGCTACTTCCAACAAGGAGAAGGATTCGGCAGTCAAGGATTTAAAAGATCTGCGACAGGCCTACGACTTGGTTTGCTCGAGCAAACTAGCGGTTGTTGAGGACAACAGGGTGCTGTCTGAAGAGCTGAAGAAGAAGGAGTCTGAGGCTGTCACTACCAAGGAGGACTCATACAATTCTGGTTGGGCTGCAGCGTACGAGGACGCTGAAGTTCAGATAGGCTATATTAGTCGTCTGAACTTCAAGAAGGGCTGAAACAAGGCCCTTTTGGCTGCTGGCGTCGACATCGACTCTCCTATGTTTGACGAGCATGACCCGAGTCTGAAGCCGACCGTGGATGAGGTCCCTGTCCCAGCTGTTGATGGTGCTGACCCTGTCCCTCAGGCGTCCCCGGCTGATGCCTCCCTCGTCATGGCGATAAAGATTACCCCTGCCAAGGGCGGTGCTCCTGATGATGCCAACAAGGGGAATGGGCCATCGACCTCTGAGGTTGCTTAACTAGTTATCTGCTATGACTGCTTTGTATTTTTGATTTTTTCTGTCTGTAAACTTTCCTTTTACTGTTCGATGTAATTTCAACCTTCATTAATGAAAAAGGCTTCTATTTCTTGGTGCACTAATTTGTATCTTTCTTTCCCTTGTCTTTTAATTGCATGTAGTTAATTGATGTGGATAATTACATTCCTGCTACTTCCCAATTGGGCAAGACCCTTGGTCCCAATGCGAGTCCTGAAGTTCGCCAGGCATTCATTAAGCTTTGAAAATCCCTTAGATCTAGGAATCAGAAGTATAAGGAGCAATCTGAACTTGTGGCCAAGCTGAAGGACACGCTCCAGGAGATGGAAGAGGTTGGTGCTTCAGTTCAAGAAGAAGTGAATGCGTTAAGAGCAAAGCTTCTCGATGCATCCGATATCAACCAGGTTGGTGAGATGCTTCAGCAAGAGAATGAGGTTCTGAGGAGAGAAGTCTCATGACTTAGGGAGCATGTGTCGAGTACTTCTTCAGCAGTATTACAAGGTTCCTCATCGAACTAGAGTTGGTCAGAGTGTTACTCCTCCTGTGCCACGAGGTTCCACTCGCCCACCCGTTTCGCAAGCTGGTAGGAGCACCAGGAGCCGAAATAGGGAAGCGGAAGAACTTCGAGATAGGGAAATGGAAGAGCTCCGTGGTGATGTCCAACGAGCATATGTGATTATTGCTAGGCTTCAAAGGGATGTCATTTGGTTGCGGCACTTGTTCAAGAAAGGTCCTCAGCAAGCGTGGGCTGAAGGCTACAACCAGGGTTGGTCAGATGCTCCAACAAGGTTGTCTGAGTTCGAGGAGATTTCTTTTATCAGGGGGTGGCTGAGTGCCTTAAAGGAGCTGCAAGTTCCGAGGAACTCAATGCTATGGTATTGCCATGAGATGTCTCCCTCAACCCTAATGCCTAACCCCTTCCGAAGGGATGATCGATGGATCCCCATTGATGCCATCCCTCGGTAATTATTGGAGTCGGATGCGAATGAGGTTGTGGAAGAGTTAGCTATTGCTCCCAATGACGGACGAAGAGCTCGAGTGGAGGATTATCTCGCCCAGAGGCCTCCCCCCATTGAGATTTTACCGGTTGTTATTTTTTGTATTTTTGATAATGTAAATGCTTTGGGCGAGCTCGACAACTAAGCATGTATCACAATTGTTGTAAAATATGATGAATTAATGAAAAGTTTAAGTTTTGGGCAATTTTGCCGACTAAACGTGTGCATCATATTCTTTATATTCTTGCTGCTTTATAATCTTCTAAGTTTGTTTTGTCATGCGAGTGTCCTCCCAGTCCAGTATAATATCGAGATACCATTGTGCACCACTTTACCTTTTAGTTTGTGTCGTCACACTCACTTAGGCCTAAGTGGGGCAATTGGCGAGGACACACCAGGTGTTGGATGCTTTATTCAATCAGGATTTTACTTAACCGAAGTAGGTTTGATGATCAGTATAAAATTTGGTCATATTGCCTAAGGATCCCCTGTAGGGATTCATATATTGCCAGGAGTAATGCTAAGAGGTCCTTCGTGTTTCATAATGATGACCTGAGGAGGGATATTGCCCTGCTATAGTGTAGTGATAAATGTGTTTGTTATTTGGAAAAGATGTGCTATAAATGCAGCTGTTACTCATCAGAATGTAACAAATTAAATAACTTTCATTAATGATAAGGTAAATGATCTTCTCATTTCATAACAAAAGAATAAAAGAAAGATATAAAAATAGAATCTCTTGAGATTAGTTGCGTTCCATGCTCGTGGTATTTCGCTGCCTTCCATCGTTTCCAAGTGATAGGCGCCCTGCAGATCTTCTCTGGTTATCTTAAAGGGTCCTTCCCAGTTTGGGCCTAGCTTGTCGTCTGATGGTTTCACTGCGCTGCCCAGGACTTTCCTAATAACGTAGTCCCCAACTCGGAATGTCCTTGGGTTAACCCTTTTGTTGTAATGCCTTGCGAGCTGTTGCTGGTAGCTCGCTAGTTTCACTAAAGCTAGTTCCCAGCGCTCATTGGCTAGGTCGAGCGCAGGTACAGGTACAAAGAATCTGTTTGCTGTGGTATGACGAGCAGTGGTGCAGAGCTTAAGTAAGAATTGAGCTTGACCAATGCTCGCGAGCAATATTGGCTCCATTCTATCATTTTGCTTCCTTTTAGAAGCTGGAAAAAAGGCTTGCACTTCTCGAAGGATTTAGAGATGAAGTGATTTAGTGCAGCGAGCATACCAGTGAGCTTCTGTACGTCCCGGATTATGTGAGGGGTGTTGCACCCTGTTGATTGCATCGATCTGGTCTGGGTTAGCCTCTATGCCTCTCTTACTGACCAAGTATCCAAGAAATTTTCCTAACTGGACACCTAAGGAACACTTTCTCGCATTAATCTTCATTCGGTACTTCCTGAGGATTTGGAAGGTGTTTGACAGGTCGGAGAGGTGATTTTCCTTCTTCTTACTTTTGACGAGTATGTCATCGATGTAGACCTCCATGGTGTCTCCCATCTGAACTTTGAACATTTTGATAACCAGCCGTTGATAGGTTGCCCCTGCATTCTTGAGTCCGAAGGGCATGACCTTGTAGCAGTAGAACCCAACTGTCGTGATGAACATCGTTTTATCATGGTCTGGGGCATATAAGGGGATCTGGTGATACCCTGAGTATGCGTTCAGGAAACTCATTTGCTCATGAGCTACGGTGGCGTCTACTAGTTGGTCTATTTTTGGGAGGGGGAAACTATCTTTAGGGAATGCTTTGTTGAGGTCAGTGAAGTCGATGCAAACTCTCCACTTTCCATTACTTTTTGGAACTACTATCGGGTTGGATATCCACTTGGGGAATTGTACTTCCCATATGGACCCTGCATCCAGCAGTTTTTTGACCTCTTTCTCTACTGCTTTGGCCTTCTCGAGTCCAGTTCGTCGTGCCTTCTGTGTGATTGGTTTGAAGGTAGGATCGACGTGCAGATGATGGCATACCATACTAGGATCGATTCCAGGCAGCTCGTATGGTTCCCATGAGAAAACATCTATGTCCTGTTTCAGTAGAGTTATCAAGTCCTTCTGCTCCTGGTCAGCGTGGGATGTTCCAATCAAGAAGACTCTACTACTGTCGCCATCTCCAGCCGTGACTTTTACCAGGTCCTCGATGACACGCTCGGAGGGGAGGAGCCTGGTCTCCTCTAATCTAGGTCTTCCGTACTTTAATTTCTATTTAGAAGCTGCCATACCTTCTTCCACTTTCTCTATGGGCTGATCGGCCTTCTTCTCTGCCTTTGGTCGGATGGCTGCTATGAAACACCTTCTTACCATTGCTTGGTCACCGTGGATCTCCATTACTCCTCGCTCAGTTACATACTTGACTTTCTGATGGTAGGTCGAGGAGACCTCCTTCATCGCATGAAGCCATCCCCTGCCGAGGATGGCCTGGTATGGCGAGTTGATGTCGACTACCAAAAATTTGATCATCTTGGAGACGTTTCCAGCGCGCACCGGTAGTACAATCTTTCCCAGGGGCATAGTTATTTTTACGACGAAGCCAACTAAAGCGACAGTAGCTTTCTTTAGGTCGGTAACGCTTAACTTCAACTTGCTGAATAGGTCGAGATACATTACTTCGGACGAGCTTCCTTGATCGACGAGCAACTTGTCAACGTCAAAGTTGGCTATCCTGAGTGTAATGATCAGAGCATCATGATGTGGGGTCCTTACTCCCACCAGATCTTCATCTGTTAAGACAATATGCTTGTTATAGTTGACGCCATCTGCTCGTCGACGCTTACCTGACTGTGCCTTCGCTGGATCGATCTGAAAAGCCTGCATTACTGCTGTAAGTTTTTTTTTATCTCCATTCGAGTTAAATTTCCTTGTATCTTCCTGGCATCAGATGCCCCGTGAATTACCGTGAACTCATGTCCAGCGTCATCTTCTAGCACGTTGTCAGGTCTCGCCTCTCTATTGGCATCCACTTTCTCAGCCCTTTTCTCTACAAAATCATTCAAATGCCCAGACTGGGCCAGATCCTCGAGGTGAGACTTAAGAGCTTTACAGTGATCAGTCTTATGTCCTCTCTCTTTGTGAAAAGCGCATCTTAGCGCATTGTTCCTCTTCGAGGGATCTCCTCCCATCTTCCTGGGCCATTTGATGAAGGGCTCATCTTTGATCTTCGCGAGAATTCTGTAAATTGGTTCTTTAAAGACGGTGTTGACCGCCTAGAATGCTTTCGAAGCATCATTGTTCCCTCCGTTCTTGGAGCCATTTTTGCCCCCATTCTTTCCTCCTTTCTTCTGGTTCTCAGGTTTGTCACTTCCCTTGGTAGTGAGTTTAGCTCGACCGTTTTCTCCTGTACTGAGGCGGGTGACATCCTCCACTTTAGCGTACTTTTCGATGTGAGCCATTAGGTCGTCAATAGTCATAGCCTCCTTCTTTGTCAGGGACTGGTAAAGAAGGGAAGAGCTGGGTAGCCCAACTCTGAAAGAGGCCACTGCCACTTGCTCCGAGCAATCTTCAACCTCGTTGAATAACTCCCAGTACCTCTTCGCGTAGTCTCGGAGTGTCTCTTGAGGCATTTTCTTCATTGTCAGTAAAGCATCCTTCCTTTTGGGATGGGAGCTGCTAGTGATGAACCGGGCCGTAAAGAGCTCGACCATGGATTTGAAACTTCTGATGGATCGATGGGGGAGTCTTTCAAACCATTTTTGCGCGAGATCATGCAGGCTCGAGGGGAAAATACAGCACATCAGTGCATCCCGGTGATTCCAGAGGGTCATAGCCTGCCGGTATTGCCTGACGTGATCGATGGGATCAGTCTTACCGTCATAAATCTTGAACCTTGTAAAGGCAAATTTCTTGGGGTCTTCTTCTTCTTCGACTTCCCTCATGAAGGGTGACTTCATCTGGGTTTTGAGAGCTCGTCTAGCGAGTTCTCTGGTCGATCTGGTACCGTGGTGGGCAGGATGTTGGTCCATTTCCCTGCGGACTAGGTTTCGTATGTTCTCGTTGCTGCGAGTAGGGATCTGGTAAAGGCGAGCTCTTCGCAGCTACTCGCGGAGGTCGTCGTCTGATTCGCCTTCCTCCATCTTTTGAGATCCTCGCCTGGGTATCCTTCCTCGGCTGCGAGACTTTCTCGCCTGAGGGCTAGGAGTGCGGTATGGACGTCTCCTGTTATCATGATGGAGCTCTCTCTCCAGTCTTTCCAGTATTTTTTTTAGGCGAGCGTTCTCAGCCTTGTGTTTGCGAGAAGACTCCCTTTGCTCGTGGAGCCTTGCCTAGTATGCATCAATCAGTCTGGATATCTGTATGGACCTTGCTGGTCCTTGGCTTTCTTCTGAGGCTGGCCTTTCTAAACGAGCCCTTTGATCTGGACATCGAACTTCAGACCTAATCCTGCGAGGAGCAGGTGGTTCTTGAATATCCCTTGCCTGGGGGGCATTGTTGCTGTGACCAGACATCTTAAATTCCTTCCTTGGCGTGGGCTCTTCTCAGGGAAAGATGAACATTTCCCACAGACGGCGCCAATTGTGGTGACAATTATTATGTAACACAAATAGATAAGAAAAAAGCGATCACCAAGTAGGAACAAGGAATATAAAATGACAATCACACAACAAAGTATGTACGTGGTTCAACCAATATGTGCCTACGTCCATGGTGGTGCAATCGATGTTATTTTTATATACTCCGGAGAGTGGTTACAGAGAATACGACTTGTCCCTTTGCCCCAGACCTAGGGTTTTATATATATACATGTACATTTAGGTAAGTGGGGGTGATGGATTCCCCCACGTCTTCCATCTCTCCCTATAACCTCTCTTTATGGCAACGTGGGAAGAGACCGGATCATATTCAGAATAAGAGGTGGGGGACCTGGACTTTGGGCCGCCAGAATTGGGCTACTCGTCTAGGACCATGGTCTTAATTTTGGGTACCCACATATCCCAATTAATCTAGTTGGATAATCATAACTATTTTGAATGAAAAACTTGAAAAATCCTCGTGGGTTTGACCCGTACTTACACTCGCTATTTTATAATAGCCCGTGCACTTGCGGTATTTGATAAATTTGACAACAGCGAGGAAGGCCAATAGAGTGTTGGTTGTAAATTTCCTTGATTCCAACAAAGGATATTGGGACCTGGGGTTCATTGTTAGAAATTGACAACATCCACCGCTCCCTAAGTGGCACTGGTACATAGTACCTGAAGTAATAACCTACACAATGCCTAGCCCACTCGTGCCGATGCGTGCTGCGGTCCTGAAATGCACGTAACCCACACCGACAGGACCGTCCATGGAAATAGATATGTCCGCACAATTAAGTAAATGCATATCTTTATCACATAATATGTATAGGTAATTAACTCTATAACCCCTAAGATGTCCCATTTGATCGCATATTATTAATTATACTTTAAGAATTAACCATCTAATTAATTGTTAATTTTCCCATTTAAAATAGTGACAGAAACCCATTTTTAATAAAATATCCGTTGACTTAGATGACCTCCCTTATACTCGCGTAGTTTGATAATAATCACCCCGATATTTTTCCGATCCTAGCTTTACCCGACCCAGTTCGCCTCTTAGGACCGAATAGTTTTTCCCCTGGACGAATCGATTCGTCTTGAGAGGCCGAATCGGTTCGTACCTGGGCAGTAGTCCATACTTGTTACAAATTCCATTATGGGACTCCTTCCCCCAACTCAATGACTAACCATTTAGATTACAATACAATTAGATTCTTCATGGCATAATTCATTATTTTGTATTATTAATTAACCCAATTAACCTAAGATTTAAGCCCCAAAACCCAAAATTTTAATCCAACATCATAGTCTATTAAATACCGATTTTGATCCCATATTCCCATTAAATCATACTCATATTTAAGGCTCTACACATGGCTTATTATGATTTTTAATTAAAGGTCCTATAACATGAATTTTAATACCCAATTGAATATTCACTCTATTCCAAATTTTTAGGTTATACATCAATTTTTTCAATCATTAAACATCATTTCAGATTTGTTCCTCGACATGCATAAGGTTTAATCACATCCTATTATCTTCAATTGATTTAGTTTAACCCAAAAATTACATGAGAAAATATACCAATTGATAGGCAGTCAAAAGTAGCGTGTAGTCAGCACGCCGGTCGTTGTTTTATGTCACCGCATTAATACAGAAATCTAAACTATGACTACACTCTTTTAAGGGAGTATAGCGGCCAGCCCGGGTATAAAAAATCCACAGAGACAAGTCGCTAGAATTTATTCGGTTTAATATTCCTAAAATAAAAGTGTAAAAGATAATTACTAACAAAAAGAAAAAGATGAAAAAAGGAAAAGACTAAACTAGGCGAGTGTATTTAAACTAAATTAACAAAGAAAATAAAAACTATAGGTTGTGTCGAATATCCCTCACCCGAGTTAATTAGTATAAAATGGTTACATGGGTCGACGAGTTATTAAGATTGCGTCTCGTTTCGACAGTTAATTAAATCAAGAGTTGTCACATCCCTAAATTCGCATAAAAGTCTACTAAAATTTTGGCATTAACAAATACCCCGAAAATTACGCACGCAAGGTCTTAAGTACGGAGCATACATGATATACCCTGTCAAATCTCCTAGGCGTAATAACTAGGACAACCCACTCAAAATAAATCCGTAAACTCCATCACCAAAGCAAAGCAACACGTCAACCCTAGGTAAGTTCAATCTGACACAACCTAGACTAAATTAGCCCCTACAGATAATTAAAAGAATAAATAAATGAAACTATGTTAAAACAACTAATTACTAATGAAAACAAGAATTAAACAACCAACAACTAATAAATCAAAGCAATAAATCAAGAGAACAAAGCTTAAACAAAGAAATAAAGCATTATTTAAAGGAAGAGGATGAATGAATAATAACTTACATACAAATGGCTATAAACCCAAAGAAGAGGACAAGGTCCAAAGCTCCCAAAACAAAACACTAAAATATCCTCTCTAAAATGAAGTATATCCTTTAAATAAAAGCCCCCAACATTCTATTTATAGACAATAACAAAACCAAGCCAAAACACCCCAAATAAGTCAATTTTCGTCCATATTTGATGGGCCCGATCGACGGCATGTTTGGTACCGATCGACCGTGGTTTTGGGATTTGCCTTGGGCTGTTTACCACCCCATTTTCCCCTCTGAACCAATTTTGATACATTGCACCAAAATGGCTACGACTCCCTCATACGGAATTGAAATAATGCGTGGTTGGAACCGACAAGAAGATAATTCAATTATCTAGATGATTATGTTTTGAAACCATCCAAATTATGTAGTATGACATTACCAAAATGCCCTTGAAGTAGAAGAAAATACCGAAACCTTCCGGAAATGGACATAACTTCCTCATTCGGAGTCAGAATGACGCACGGTCAGTGGACAAGGAAAGATAATTTGATAATATACATGTTGTTAACTTCATTCCATACAAAATAGTGAGTTTGGAAATATCATATTTCCCTTGAAGTATCTTTCGATGACGAAACTTCTTCGAAATACAGCTGAACCTCACTTTTAGCGCTCCAATACCTATAAAATCACAATTAACCCCTACAAAACATATATATGTCCAAATCCGAGGTTGTCGGGTTAACGAGCATAAATATAGACATTAAGAATGTAAAAGTTATAGAATGCATAAAGATAAAGCGCGCAAATATGCAATATTCGTGATGTATCACCCCCCCTAACTTAGACATTGCTAGTCCCTAGTGATGAAACAAACAAAACCAGTCCACAGAAGGAAATACAAAAAGTATATATGCATCGAAATATAATTTCCACTTTAGTAGGGAACACGATTGCATTTAGCATATGCAATAAGCTGTCAAAACTCTAGGTTACCCTAGTGGACGAGTGTCATCTCGTGAGGGTTTTGAGGGATGAAACCCACAAACATCATATGGTTTTCTCAAAATATGCCCAATCCAACATGTCACAAGCCCAATAATATCGAAAAGTATTTCATACGCATTATTAGTACAATGAACGAATTCAAACAAAAGTTCGTATTATTAACATTATAGAATGCACCTCATAGAATTGAAACCTTAAAAAGTGGGAGGGGAGCGAGAACATGCAAATAATGATTTGGCAAAAACTTAAATAAACCAGATACTAAATATGAAAGAAATCATATATCAATCCTCACGTTCATTACACTCATCAAGTGAATCCACTCGAAATAGGGAGGTAAGACAGGGGACATGCGGGCATAAGGAGTAAATGTAAAGGGAAACTATGCCGCACACATGTCACAAATGAAGAATGCTATATAGGAAATTAAAAGTTGTAATCTCAATGAAAGATATCGCACATTAAAAGAGGAAAAATGCATTTTCACAGATTATCAAAACTATTTTAACTTTTAAATTAAATGCACCCTAAGATCACATAGGACTTGATAGGGTCATAATGTAGGCTAGTCTAGGCTACGAAACGAAGGATGTATATGTACGGATTCAAAGTGTTCGAAATGAAAACTTGGAATAATGGGAGATTGCGGGCAATATAAAAAATTGGAAAACATGTTCCACAAAAGGCATTGAATATAACAATGGGGAGAGTAAACAAAGCTTATTTAAGACTATACACAACATATACATCTTTCTCTTTCTTTTATTTTCTTATTTTTCTCATTTTTTATTTTGTTTTCTTTCTTTTTCTTTTTCACTTTTTCTTCACTTTTTATTTTCTTTACTTTTCACACTCTCACATGCCTAAATTACAACAGTAACAAAACAACATCATTCAATCCCATGCATAATTCCAAACAAAGGGATGGAAGGTAATATGTATGGTTTATAACTCCAATGTGGAGTTGGTCATGGGATTTTGGGTAATGAAATGAAAGGTTGATATTTAGGCTCAAAGGGGTTGACTAGGGAAACATATAAGGTGAGGTCAAGGATAATATGGGTGATATAACAAGGATGGCCTATGATCATTTCATAAACTTTATGCAATTCTTGAGTCAAAACAAACTTTGAAAATCATGCTCAAGTAATACATTTCATACATGAACTCAATTAATGCACAATCAAATGAAAGAATGGATAGATTACCAACGAATGTAACATTTTCAAAGAGGAAAGAATAGTGTATAACACTCACAAATGAAGAAAGGTACAAAGCTTACTCAGTGTAAGTATATACAATGCAATAAAAGATTACCGAGTTATAAAAATCTTAAACCAAATCAATAAATCAAGAAAAGTGCATGCGACCATGGGATTAAAGTTTAATTCATGAAGTTATTCATAATATCAATAATTAGGAATAAACTCTAATAACTTCTAAAATCGAGAACATGCATCGTTGTGCTGTCTATTAGATTGCGCAATTATTGAAATTTATCATCGGAAACAAAGGCAAAACCCCCCAAAAAAGGAGAAAAAAGGAAAGAAAATATTTTTGAAAATTTTAATGTTTCTAAGAAAAGCGTACTTAGTAACTAACATGTAATCAAAATGAAAGAATCTACTAATGAATGGATAGAATATCCCACACCCCCTAACTTAAAACCTGACATTGTCCTCGATGTAAATTAAGAACCAAGTTAAAGAGAGGAAAATAGCGATGTTACACACAATGGAGCGATCTACGAAAAGTACGAGGATAAAGATTATACAAAACATGTTAGTACCAAAGCATAACAAAAATAAATAACAAAAAGTTAACTAATTACACTCGACTAAATTAAAAAGGAGAGTAAAGATAAAAAGAAAGAAAGAATAAAAAGCTAACTATATATAGCCTACTATTTAGGCTTCACACTAACTATACACTAGAAGTCTAAATAGTTGAGGGTCCACCACGAAAATTATTTGACTTTGAAAGATCCACAGCAGACCCTCCCACTCATGCATGCCTCCTGAAAAATAATAATTTCATTTGAACAACGGAAGGCATGTGTAAGGCCTAAGAAATGAACCATCCCCAATTAAAATTTTTGGCGGGAGGATGGGGGATTTGGATAAGACGGGTGACAAATACACATGAGGTCCAAGAAAAAATGAATCATCTCCCAAGTATTTTGAAATTGGAATGGGAGGGGGTACACAAGGAGGCAAAGATATCTTCATGGAAAGCAACTCGAGCAAGTACTCCTCATCGGTGAATGGATTAAACGCTTTAAAGTTCTGCACCGATTCATCGGGTACTAGTAACGCTGTGATAACGGAGCATGAAAAGGGGGAGGAAAGAAATTCAAACTCAAGAGATGAGTTATCATCGCTCAAGGTTGAAATTTCAAAGGAGATAGGATCATTTTCAATGAAACTTTCTTCATTGGGATCCAAAAATGAAATCATTTCATTACAAATGGATACTACATCCCTTTCATCCTCACTTTCATTCTCTATTAAACCATGGGCCAAGTCAAGAATAATTTGTTCCAAAATAGGCAAAAAATCCTCATTTGGTTCAAAACATTCCTCGACTTCAAAAGTTTCAGAAGAAAAATCATCGTCGGATTCAAATAATAAATCCAATTTATGTTCCCACAAACGATTTTCTTTCCAATAACGGTTTTAATACCTCTCATTCTCAAGCATGATCAAACTTTCATCGAAAGTCATAGGCCGAGGTGCGGAATCTTGGAAATGAGAAGTTTGAAAATTATTATCGAAACTATACTCAAACTCATTATTATAAGAATTTTGAAAACTATAACTTTTAGTTTCAACATTCATATTATAAGGAATTAGAGGCCCAAAATCGTTATCCTCCTCCTCAAAATACATGCACTCCAAAGCTTGACTTTTGTAATACTCGCCTAAAGAAATTTTTGAATTTGTAATTTTTTGGAACTCTAAGTATTTACCAAAAGTCATATGAGTACGGGAATTTTGAGAATTATCATAATGATTACCGAAAGGATTGGAATAAGACATGCTTACCCCAAAAATGGCTCGAGGTGACGAAATCCACATAGTGATCCGCACGTGAAAAAATCAAGCGGTTCTTGTCGCTCAAATGTTAAAGTCCTACAAAAATTATAGGCAAAAAAATACAAATAGTAAAAAAAGTACTACGAAATACTAAATCAAATAAATTCTAAAACATCAAGTCCCTGACAACGGCCCCATTTGATAGACAGTGAAAAGTAGCACGTAGTCAGCACACCGGTCATTGTTTTCTGTTCACCACCTTAATACAAAAACCTAAACTACGACTACACCCTTTTAAGGGAGTATAGCGTCAAGTCCGAGTATATAAAATCCACAGAGACGAGTTGCTAGAATTTACTCGGTTTAATATTTCTAAAATAAAAGTGTAAGAGAATTACTAACAAAAAGATTAAACTAGGCAAAAGTATTTAAACTAAATTAACAAAGCAAATAAAAACTATAGGTTGCGTCGAATATTCCTCACCCAAGTTAATTAGTATAAAATGGTTACATGGGTCAACGAGTTATTAAGATTGCGTCTCGTTTCGACATTTAATTAAATCAAGAGTTGTCACACCCCTAAATTCCTATAAAAGTATAATAAGATTTTGGCATCAACAAATACCCCAAAAATTACGCACGCAAGTTCGTAAGTACAGAGCATACATGATATACCCTGTCAAATCTCCTAGGCGTAATAACTAGGACAATCCACTCGAAATAAACCCGTAAACTCCATCACCATAGCAAAGTAACACGTCAACCCTATGTGATTTCAATCCGACAAAACCTAGACTAAATTAGCCCCTACATATAATTAAAAGAATAAATAAATGAAACTAAGTTAAAAAAACTAATTACTAAAGAAATCAAGAATTAAACTACCAACAACTAATAAATCAAAGCAATAAATCAAGAGAACAAAGCTTAAACAAAGAAATAAAGCATCAATTAAAGGAAGACAATGAATGAATAGTAACTTATATACAAATCGGTATAAATCCAAAGAAGAGGAGAAGGGCCAAAGCTCCCAAAACAAAACCCTAAAATATCCTATCTAAAATGAAATATATCCTTTAAATAAAAGCCCCCAACATTCTATTTATACCCCAAAACAACCCCCCCCCCCCCAACAAAACAATGCAAAAAAACCTAAAATAAGTCAATTTTTGTCCATATCTGATGAGCCCGATCGACCTCGTGTTTTTGGATTTGCCTTGGGCTATTGACAACCCCCTTTTCCTCTCCAAACCAATTTTGACGCGTTACACGAAAATGGCCATAACTCCCTCATACGGAATCGAAATGATGCGTGGTCAGAACCGATACGAAGCTAATTAAATTCTATACATGATTATATTTTCAAACCCTCCAAATTATGCAGTATGAAATTACCAAAATACCCTTGAAGTAGAATAAAATACTGAAACCTTTCGGTAACGGCCATAACTTCCTCATTCAGAGTCAGAATGATGCACGATCAGTGGCCACGGAAAGAAAATTTGATGATCTCCATGTTGGTAAATTCATTACATAAAAAATAGTGAGTTTGAAAATATCATATTTCCCTTGAAGTAACTTTTGATGACGAAACTTCTCCGAAATGCAACCGAATTTCACTTTTAGCATTCCAATACCTGCAAAAGCACAATTAACCCCTGAAAAACATATATATATATATATATATATATATATATATATATATATATATATATATATGTGTGTGTGTGTGTGTGTGTCCAAATGTGAGGTTGCTTAGTTAAAGAGCATAAATATAGACATTAAGAACGTAAAAGTGCTAGAATGTATAAAGATAAAGGGCACAAATATGCAATATTCGTGATATATCACCAATGAATCAAGAAGTATATTGGAAGTTAATTTTAGAAATAGAATTTTTTCCTTATGTTGACGATCGAGTGCGTCTCCTCTTGAGTCTTAATCTTCTTACATCTTTTGGCCATGGTAACTCCTCTATTTGGATGTGTGGGAGCTAGGTTAAGTTTTAGTGGATGGGGAGAGTTTTCTTAACACTCGATTAACTTACAATAATTGTTAATCTCGAGTACCCCATAACCTCTACATTTGGACCCCCAAATGAACCTGCACCCATAACTGGATTGGCCTAACAACCCCCCAAATAGTATACCTATACCCCCGGGCCAATTTTATATGCTAAAACACCTAAATAAAGTCCCAAAATCATCCCGAAATGTGCACATACTATTTCCACTCAAGATACATATTTTTAGTTTGATTGAACATTGCATATCCATTATTTAATAAACAAGCAGATATTTTCTACGAGGAATTTTAACATTCATAAATTAATCCACATAACATGCAATTGCAACTAATCCATTTGTTCATGACTTGTTTAATTAAATTATACTAATTTAATTTAATTTTCACCGATTTTAATTTTTAATAAAACTGTGAGGTATTATAGGTGAATGGGCTAAATATTAAAGATCAAGGAATTGTGGATAAAATCCTTCGAACTATGACCAAAAAATATAATCACATTTTCATGTAAATTGAAAAGGCAATCACCAAACAGTGGGGGGGGGGGGGGGGGGGGTAAATCTAGTCTCACGAAGTTTTTTTGAAGAATAATGACTCAACTCCTCTAGAACATGCATTTGAAGTTCAATATTTTTTTAGAGTATGTTCGAGGAAGATAAGGTTCCAGGGGTGTCCGAGAAAGAGATAGAGCTCGAGGTAGATGTTGAGGAAAGTTTAGAGGTCGTGGTTATTCTTCACAATTTCATTGTTTTAATATTGGAAAGTTTGGCCATTTTCAAGATGATTGCTATTACAAAAAGAATGAAAATAAAGTTGACAATTGCTCAAATTCATGAACCAAGAGTAGGACAAAGATGAGGTGTTTTTATGTTAACATGCAACATAAACAAAGAGGAACTAACGAACATTTGGTATATTACCAATGGTTGGAACAATCATGTGACTAGAGATCAGACTAATTTTGCAATTTTAGATGAAACTATCCAAAGTAAGGTTAAAATGGGTAATGCCAATAAGAATAAAGTCAAAGGAAAATGTGATATTCATGTCAAGATAAATAAGGGATTATAAAATATTACTCATGTGCATTATGCTCCAGGCCACAACAAGAAAACGAGATGTTTCCTCTGAAGTTTTTGAATGAGAAGTGTAAGATGTGGGTTCTTGGAATATTATTAGTATCAAGCGAGGCGTAGCCCCTTATAAAGATCGAGGTCAATGCTCAAGACATTATTTAATTATAATGAATACAGGTGAAAAGGGATAATGAGATTCAGTATTCAGACTTGCATTGAATGATATTTCTACACCATGCACATACTACAAGTATAATAAATAGATGGGACTAGCAAGTAACTTGGTCAGAGGGAGAAATAGCAAGCACTCTGGTCACAATAAAGGTAAGGCAGGAACTTCAAGTCCAGTTAATGATTAATGATACGGGTATTAAATAAGTGTGGGAAAAATGTCCTCACAATAGCTCTCGTGAATGAAAAAAATCGGGTAACAGTTTTAGGTTCAGAATGATATCCTCGTAAACTATTTGGTTGATGTATTTATATGGAGGCAAGGTTACCTGAGTAACCTTTTTGGTATTCAATATGATTAACAACATTAAATGCACAAGTACCCCCATTCATTAATGTGGTAGATATTGAATTAAATGCATGGGATCTTATAATTTGGCAGGAAACTTCTTAACCAGTTGGAAGCATGGTGAGCATTAATGAGGGACATAATGTGGTAGCTCAAAGTCTTATCTTAGAACGGCTAAGAGGTAAGATTTGGTATACTAGGCCTGCTATCCTAAGGATAAACCAACTTGAGTGCTGTACTTTCGAGTTCCTAAATGCCAGATGTTATGACATCAGAAAGTAGATAAACAAGGACCCCACTAGGAGTGTGGTCACATCAGTCACAAGAATGGTGTTTGGTTTGAGGTTTTTCGGTTGATAAGTAGCTCAAGTGTTTAGTCTTCTGTTGGTTGGGTAAAACTATTATTAGTCTAATGCTGCGAGGTTGAGGTACCTCGAGGAGGTTCCCTCGAGTGAGTAGAAATTACGGTAGCTCGGTTGTAAGTAGATCGAGCAACCACATATACTGGATGCAATTTTGTCCAAGTGTGCCAAGAGGGTTAGCTATTATATTCCCAACGATGCCTTGCTCCCAATCCTCCAAACCATGTCCCTGCGAGGTTCCCAGGAGGAGGTTGCTCGATAGAGCATGTTAGCTCTCCCATGTCCTACCAAGCATGGTCCCTCATGGATACCAAACAACC
This sequence comes from Sambucus nigra, assembly GCA_949130495.1. NCBI lineage: Eukaryota > Viridiplantae > Streptophyta > Magnoliopsida > Dipsacales > Adoxaceae > Sambucus > Sambucus nigra. Next base: position 600,166,159 of record OX422216.1, read on the forward strand.
TCGCTCGCGATATAGAGTAAGATAAAGTACATGATAAAATACGTTATGTTTCATATTACAACCTATTGTCATTTGAGCGACTTTGATCTTTGAGCTAGATTCTTCGAGTCACATATGTGGATGATCTTCAAGGGAACTCCCTCGAGTAATCTTTATCTTCCTTATTTATTTGTTAAGCATCGGATTAACTAAGTTAATCACTCTTTGGTGGGGACTCCCCCTACATTTTCCCCTTCCTAAAGATATTTATTTATTGCATGAAGAATTATCTGTATGAAACCGTTTTTTGGCCTTCAATTCTTTTCCTGTCTTTCGAGCTATTTCATCTATTCAAATGCCTTGTAACATTTTTTATAGAACCTCTTCTTTAATGGGGATTCACAATTGCATGTTCTAGATACCTTGGGGGAAGTGAAGGAATTTATTTAAATTTCCCCCAAAGCTCTTCATCTCCCCCAAGTTTGAAAAGACTCTAAACACGTCTCATTTAATGGGGTTGTCACTTGTGCTTCTGCATGAAGCACGTGGCAACGTCAGGGTGAGCGCATTTTACTCACATGAGATTATTAGTGTGTCGCTTCCCGAAGTGTCATCATTACAACCCTTGAATCCGGACCCTATGTGTGCGTGATGTCCACATAAGCCAATTTGATCGTTGTTACACTTCCCAATGAGTTGTTATTTACCGCCTGTTGGGGTTCGTGTTGCCTCTATAAAAAGGGTACTTTCATCTCAAACTTTCACCCCTAGGTTTTCATTTACAAAGTGAACGTGTATTTATGAGAGAAGATATTCAGTGCTTTGCCTTATACCTTCCTTTTTTTAATGTATTCCCTTCATTCTCCTTTTAATTTATCCTATGGCACCCATCATGAAAACGACTCAATCTGCTAGGGGTGCTTCCCCCTGTACTCATGCGTGCCCGTCGTGCCCTATACTTTGGTGAGATCGATCATTATTGGTCGACGATTGAAAATTTCCCGGTTAACTATTAGCAGTAGGACAGGCGAGGTTGCTGATGGAAGAGAGTGATGATGTTGAAAGATTTCAAGTATATCCCCACTGCCATTATTACTAGTTTTCGTATTGAGCATGGTAACTATCCATTTTTGAAGGTGGAGTTTGAGTCCTCCTCCAGCACTTGTGAAGGTTTGGGTATTTTGAATAATTATATACACTCCAAGTATCCTGTGTAGCTAGCTCTGATTAGTGTTTTATGTACCAGTTGGTTGGGTGATCTCACCCTTATAAAGAACAACGCTGCCCTCGAGTTGCTTGTATCTCGCTGGAGTCGTAGGTCGCACACTTTTGTGACCTCTTGGGGTGAGTTTACCATGACCCCTGAGGATGATTGTGAGCTGTCGGGTTTGGAGGTGACAGGTTTTGACACCTTCTTCGAGGAGGCTGTTTATAGCAAAGAAAAAGCTTTATGGACGGAGTTAAAGTCGATTGTGACTATATGGTAACATATAACAAGTGTACCTACTCGGATGTGACTAGGTATTTTTTTTAGGATAAAGTTATGACCCAAGCAAGGGTGCACAAGGAGGTAGGTCATAGATTTACCTTATAGTATTCTAGCAGAACCAACTTGGGCACTTCTAGAGTGATCTTCTCAAGGAGCCTAGGTATACTGAGGTTCAAAGGTATCCTCCCATAGAGTTAGGTTTGAGAAATTGTACTACCTTCAATTCAATGTTCCCTCTCAGTACCACCAATAATTATGTTCCCTCCGAGTTGCCTACACTTGCCCCTGCTGATCAAATGGTAGTGAAGAGGAGGAAAGCTGCTCAACCTTATGTTTCAATTGAGGTAATTGCCATTGCCCCTAGTACTTCCAGTCCTGACGATAGGGGTGATGCTTCCCATGCTGCTTCAACTAGAGCAGCTGCGAGGGCCACTAGGAAAGCCCCAACAAAGATGCCTAAGGTTACCCAGCAAGTCTGTCCAATCCAAACTCCTGATCCGAAGATTACCCAATAAATTAGCCTGATGTTTGACCAACTCAGGCATACTTGGGAGAATTTTACCGAGGAGAATATGGCTTTTATGTCAGGCCAGATAGCCTCTCGTGGGATTTCCTATGCTTCCCCAGCTGTAGGATGTAGCAAGAAGAGGAAGTTGATTATCCCAGTCAAGTTTGTGTTGGAGGAATCAGGTGAGGTAAGTGAGAAATAGCAGTCTAATAGATATGCATCTGTTGGTGAAGGTAATAATAATGATGATGATGAGGAGGAGGGAGAGGAAGAGGAAGAAGATAAATAGGAAGAAGAAGAAGAGTCATGTATTCTTGTTTGGAGGCGTAGGTTGAGAATAATGGTTTCTTCTTCTAAGCCTACTTCACATTCTCAAGATTATGAGGTTTTAGAGGATGTTTTGGAAGAAGAAGAAGAGGTATGACTGCTATTCCCTTTTCAAGTCTGTAACATTTCCTCTTTTCTCTTGTGATGATGACTCCTGTTTGTACCCTTTTTTTTAAGTTGGTGTGCGAAGTTATGTGCACGATATTGTTGATAAAAGCGATCTGTTGGAAAAGCCAGACAAAGTTTCACCTGCTTCAGAGGAAGTTTTGCCGAAGGAGATAACTGCTATTACAGCCTCGAAGGTAACTACAAATTTCCCCTAGGGGTAGATATTTATGATACTTCCATCGAATCCAGTAGTGGCTATTCACTTAACTCTGCTTTTTTACGCAAGCATGATGGTCTCGAGGCATGTGCTCCTGATGCAAGTATTGTTGAGTCTGTGCCTAAGTCCCCCGCTATTGTTATTATGTCATTCGTGGTAAACTTTTCCTCCTGTTGTTATGAGGTTCTTATGCCTTTATCTTGCTATTATTACTTTCTCTCTGTTGTGCTTCACAAGTTACTTTACCCGAACCCATTCCTCCATTAGTCCCCCCTCCTCCTATGACCAGGTTCTTGTTATGCTTTTGGGCCCTCAATACACAATAAGGAGAGAGTCAAAGTTATTGTTGTGGGATAGGGAGAAGGGGTACAGGAGGAAGTTGAGGAAGTAGTTGGTGGTATGGTTGCCCTCCTAGAATAACGTCTTTTGGTGACACCTGATTTGTGTGAGGAAGAACATGTGGTATAGATGGCTACCCAACAGTCTTCCAGTGACCAGCAGCCAGAGGTATGGTTTTCTTCTATGTATCTCATGAATTCAAACATTGGTAGTTTTGCCAAGTCATATTGGTCTTAAAATTGCCCATAATAGAGGGTTAGGCGGGGCAAGTCATTTTCGACTTAAAATCTCCCATTACCGAGGGTTAGGCGGGCCAAGTCATATTGGTCTTAAAATCTCCCATAATTGAGGGTCGAGCGAGCCAAGTCATTTTTGACTTAAAATACCGTATAATCGAGGGTCAGGTGGGCCAAGTCATATTGGTTTTAAAATCTCCCATAACCGAGGGTCGAGCGAGCCAAGTCATATTAGTCTTAAAATCTTCTATAACCGAGGGTCTGGTAGGCCAACTCATACTGGTCTTAATATCTCCCATAACCAAGGGCTAGGCGGGCCAAGTCATATTGGTCTTAAAATTTCCCATAACCGAGGGTCAAGCGAGACAAGCCATATTGGTCTTAAAATCTATGCTTGTAGGCCAATTTACATATTTGTTTCCTGACTTGACAAGTTGTTGTATTTCAGGTGGAAACTGAGAAATATACAGTGTGCGACCCAGGAGTTGAGGGTGTCTCTCATGAAATTGCGCATGCGAGGACTTTGGCTGAATTTTCATCCATGGGCGAGGCCCCTAGCACGTCGGTTCAAGGAATGGTACCCAGTATTGGTGGGATGCGCAAGGTGGTTGCTTCCAAATCCCAAGATAGCGATAGTGCTTCGCACACTAGACTCCTCTCTAAGAGTGATAACATTTTTAGTGGGCACCCTCCTGAGGTAGCCCTCGAAGTGGTTATAAGGAAAACCTTGATCAATATCCCCTATATATTGATTGAAGGCCCCCTGCGCTGATTGAGCAATTATAAGCCATATTTCCTTCAACTTTTACTTCTCATAGCCTTTAACCTATACCTGTGATGATGGCTTTTCGACTGCTTGGGCTCTCCACTGTTTTAAAATAAATCCTCAATACTCCTCTGGAGTTTCTTAGCTTTGATGCAATTAAAACATTATTGGGTAAGGTCATCATGCTATTAATGATGGGTTCTCGCAGCCTTGGTTAGTGAAGTTGTTGCGCAATTTTAAGAAGGCAGACCTACCTGCTCTTTATCATCGGTTGCAGGGTTCTCATCGTTCACAGGTAAATATCTCGAAGGAACTTGCAGGCTTGGAGACCGAACTAGTTATGTCTGAGGAGGAAGTGCAGGAAGCATGTGAATCTGTTGCTCGAGAAGAATGTGATATACTCAATAAAGAAGAGAACCAGGAGAATGTTCAGCGGAGGAGGGTCCTCTGCCAAAAGGATATGGATGATCTAATCTCTGACCAGAGTAACCTTGAGAAGATTCTTCTTCAACATCATCACCAGCTTCTTGTCTCGGACAACCTTCACTTTATCATGGATGCCTCTTAGAAACGTTTGTTTAATTCCTCCTTTTAAATGTCCCATAATTTATTATTTTATTTATCCTCTTTGTCATGTGATCACAATACTTATTTATTCAAATAAACTTTATGAAATTTTATTTCCTTCCTTTCTATCTTGTTCGAATATTGGTTGATCTATTACATTAACGTAAGTCACACCATGAAAAATAAGGAAAATAACTAACATGAATGAATAGTGGGGCAACATCTTTAAAGAAAATATCACTTTACACCATGTTAAATAAGTAGTCCCAATCATTTGTAAGGGATATCCTCCCGTATAAGTATTAGCAAAACATACTGTAATAAACTGAAGTATTGGCAAAACATACATTCAAACTTGATATATTTTCAGCCACATATTGTTTAGTTTGAAGTTAACATCGTCTTCCACTTTGGATATCTCATATTAGCCTGAATTATGAGCTGCTCGAATGATGTAGGGTCCCTCCCAATTGGCTTTGAACTTTGGTAATGACAAACCCCTGATGTGCCTCGTCCATGCTTTTAGGACCAGATCCCCATCTTTTAACTTCCTCGGCCTCACCATTTGGTCATAGGATATGGATAACTATTTTGTATATATCTCAAAATGTCTTTAAACATTGTACCTATGCTCTTCTAATTCTTCAAGTTGCACATATCGGCTATGAGGGAGCATGTCACTTCGTAAGTTGTACTGAGCGAAAAGTACCTCGATCTCAACTGGAAAACCGACTTCTACCCTAAATACTAAGGAAAATGGAGTATACCCCATCAATTTCCTCTTTGTTGTTCGACATGCTCATAGAACTTCGAGGATTTTATCATCATATGTACTCGTAATATCCTGTAATACTTTTGCTAAGATATTCACTAAAGTCTTGTTAGTGGCTTCTACTTACCCGTTGCACTCTGAATATGCTACTGCCGACTTATGGTGGATGATGGACTACTTGTCTGTTAGCAGTCTCACTTTACTATTCATAAAAGGGGTACTGTTAGCTGATAGAAATGATGTACTCTTTAATGAATCGATCATCTATCCCCGTTGTAGCCCTCTTAAGTGGTATGGCCTCTACCTACTTGGTGAAACATTCAGTGACAACCAGTATCCGAATCTTTCCTCTGAAAGAAGGTATTATTACCCCTACTGGATCAAACGCCCATGTGTTAAATGGAAAAGTCATACAGAGAGAATATAAATTCACTAAAGGAGCGTGGATCATGTTTCCATACAATTGACAAGCTTTGAATTTACGAATGAACTCTGCTGAGTCTTTCTCTATTGTAGGCCAATAGTATCCCAAGGTCATGAGTTGATCGTAGAGTTTGGCTCCTCCGATGTGTCCTAGCTCGTGGGCTTGCTTCAACACTTTTTTCAACCTCTTCCTCCCTAATGCACCTTAGAGGCCTGTCATGACCTCCTCGTCGATACAACTACCATTCTTGGAAAAAATACTTGGGTGCTCATATTTTCACATTCGTATCATCTTCTTTCTCTGTTAGCACTACTCCATCTACTAGCAGGTCCATGTAGTTGCATTATGTTGCCTGTTAGAATAAGTAGAATTTCTCACAACCTCTTTGTATCATCGCGGAGTCTTACCTCATCGAAGGCCAAAAATTCCACGCCCACTGGACTCTTCTGTAAGAGGGGATCTCAGTGGTTTCACAGTTGTCTTCATGGACTTCGATCAATATTTTCTTGGATTCTTCAGGCTCTAGACATCTGGATAGCCATCCATCTTTATTTTTGTAATATAAGTTGCTCCTCGAAATGAAATACTGCGTCAGGTCAAGTAGGCTCAGTGACCTTTCACCTCTTTCCAATTGCTTTTCTAATTTCACCTCTCCAATCATCCTTGCCATCTGTGTGCATCATCTTTAATACGATCGAGGTACTTATCCTTTTTGTGATTCGAACAACTGTTGATTCCCCCTCAAAGGAAATTTTTTTAGCAATGAAAGCATAAGCGTCGACATATTGACTCATCGTTCGGGATGTCTTTTGATTTTTACAATTTCGAACTGCCCAAGTAATCACTGGATGATTTTCGATAGGGCATCAAGCTCATGTGAATCAAAGCGAACTCACCTATTACCTATTTCACCAATGTGACACCCTGCCTAATTAAATACCGGGTGATGAATCATTTATTAAATTAAATCAGAATATCTAGTTGGTTCATTCTTAGCATTTGTGTCCATCCCCGATCCTCGCAGAGGAAGAGACATTTGAGGGGGGTGTCATCTCCATGGTGAGAGGATCTCGGTCCAGTGCATCCCTCTCAGGAGCGCATCGACCGACATCGGCGATGTGTGAGGTGAAAAATGTAGAGAGATGGATTCGCCAGTCTATTTTACTCAAAACAGACAAAAGAAAGGGGGAGCCATCCTGAAGGACAACATCCAAAGACATACTGATACATACGAGACCAAAATGATTCGAAAAGGGTTCGAAGGCTAAGTTAATAAATGGGAAGGTGTTAGGCACTCATTCCTCCCTTGCGGTCTCTCATGGGTTGTTATTATTTTCCTTTATTTCCCTGTGATATGTGTGCATGTGTATATGTCATGGAGATATGAATCCTCGACTTTTATCATGGAAGCGATAAAGTGAGTCATTAATAAGAATGTTCCTAAAAGTAATATTAGAAAATAGGATTTATATAATTATCCTTGCGTTGATCGTTATAATGGAACGATAACGCACGTGGAAAAATATGCCACTAAGAACAAATACATGTATATGTAAATATATAGAATCTAAGAGAATTAAAAATAATAAAAGTGGAAGAATTAGGACTCGAGTCTCGAATTTTACCCCGAGACGCCTACGTATCCCATAGAGGCATCAAAGTACACATAGTTCGTATGCAAAATAAGGGGCAGGATTTATCCCATAAATCCAATCGGGGACTTCTCTTATATGCTTATGTATGTAAAAAAGTGTTTTAGTTTTCAGAAAAGTGTAAGAATTCCAGTTTGGAATTTATGGGCGAACCCTCTTTTTCTTGGTTTATGGGTTTTATTTATATGAAAATAATAGAGGTGCAATAATAATAAATAAAAAAGTATATTAGGATATGTGAGATGGAGAGAATACAAGTGTTAAGTAATAAAACAAGTTATTGAAAATTTAGGAGAATTTGAGAAAGTTGGGCATTCTTGAAGCTCTGGAGCTTGATCTTGAATGTTGGAGAGCAGCCCTTGCACTTGGGTGATGATGAATGGTAGTTAATTCACCAAGTTTGATGAAAAATAGGATGAAAAGTGAGGGTTGGAAAGGGATTTGGATGTGGAGATCACACTGACTTCAAGAGAGGTTTTCTGAGTTCGCTGAGAGTGATGGATTTCAGATCTGGTGTTCTTTTTGCAATGAGGTGAGGCCCTCCTTTTTATAGGCCCAAAGCATTTTCGATCAGCATAGCCCTGGTTCTGCCAATCGACATGTATTTTTAGGCACACTACCGATAGGAGGGTTTGGAACCTCCCTTTTGGCAGTCTCTTTCAGGTTCCTTCAAAAAAATAATTGTAAAATGCAAACCATTGATCCGAATCATGCACGGGAAGACCGATGGAAAGGTATTTAAGAGACCTTAGAATGTCCTTTGGACTGCTCCCGGGTTCGGGAGTTGACTTCAGGTCAAATGTGTCTCGGAAATGCTCGTCGATCCTTTGGACGGGGAATCGTTGGACGCAAACGGATCGTTCATCCACAGGGTGAGTCAGAATCACGCACGGGGCAGAACGTTGGAAAGGTTAAGAGATTTAATTCAACATTCCAAAGATCTGGACTCAGTTTGGGGAGTTAACTTTGGTCAAACGAGGCCAGGAAGGGTTTGGTGACCTTTCAGAGTAAAACGGATCGTTCATCCGTACCGTAAGTTATAATTGGGACCGAAGTGAACTGTTGGAAAGGTGTTTCAGCGCCCTTTGAAGATTCATTCAGTATCGATCGAGTTGAAGAGTTAAATTTGGTCAAACGGTGCTTGAGAGCGTTCGGTGGCCTCTAGGTCAGGTTTTGAGGGAAAAGTCAAAACGGATCGTTCATCCATACCGTAAGTCAAAATCGCGCATGAGGTGGACCTTTGGAAAGGGGTTTTGATGCCCTTTGAGGATTAGTTTAGTCTTGATCAAGATAAAGAGTTTTACTTTTGGTCAAACGGAGCCTGGGAGTGCATGATGGCCTCTAGGTCAGTACCCGGGGTATAACTTAGGTTTGTAGTGATGAAGGGAGGTGCTAGGGACCTAAGGAGAGGTTAGGGGGTGCTAGAATGGGGTGTCTACAGAGCTCCTCGATGGGTGGGTTTGGAATAAATGATAGTCGTCGAATAGACATCGCATGATGACTTTGAATGAGGATGACCAATTCCAGGGGTCGAGGCCGATTCTGAGCACCTGGGGTGAGGATGACCGATTCAGAGAGGCGAGGTCAATTTTGAGGACCCATGGATAAGGATGACCGATTATTAGGGTCAATGACAATTCTGAGGGCTTAAGTGGAGATCGAAGCCAATTCTGAGGTCTTAAATGGAGTTGACCAATTCTGTGAGTCAAAGCTAATTCTGAGGGATTAAGTTGAGATGACCAATTCTGCGGGTCGAAGACAATTCTGAGGGCTTAAGTTGAGATGACCAATTCTGTGGGTCGAAGCCGATTCTGAGGGCTTAAATGGAGCTGACCAATTCTGCGGGTCGAAGCCAATTCTGAGGGGTTAAATGGAGATGACCAATTCTACAGGTCGAAGCCAATTCTGAGGACTTAAATTCAGATGAACAATTCTGCGGGTCCAAGCCAATTCTGAGGTCTTAAATAGAGATGACCAATTCTGCGGGTTGAAGCCATTTCTGGGGGCATAATGGAGATGACCAATTCTGCGGGTTGGAGTCAATTCTGAGGGCTTAAATGGAGATGACCAATTCTGCGGGTCGAATCCAATTCTGAGGGCTTTAGTGGAGATGACTAATTCTACGGGTCGAAGCCAATTCTAGGGCTTAAGTTGAGCTGACCAATTCAGCGGGTAGAAGCCGATTCTGAGGGCTCAAGTTATGATGTTTTTAGAGAACTCGGTCGGAGAAATTTGAGACTTTTGGGGAATAGGAGAAAACATGAAGTTTGGGACACTTTAGAGGTCCTCTGGGGACGTTGCCGGGGAGGTATCCGCTTGGTCTTTAAGGGTTTTGTGTGGTAAATAAGAGTTTTCTTGAGGGAGTGTGAAAGTTTATTGGTGAAAATGTTCTAAATTCTCCTCGGGATTTTTAGGATATTTTTAAGGATTTTTCAGGGTTTTCAGGTATTTCTTGGGAATTTTTATACGAAAATTTAAGGAGGATGCCGGTCGGCATGGTGTGGAGGGTTCCATTCGGTAGTGCCATGAAATTTCGAACTAGCTCGAGAAGGTAAAAGGTTAGTGCTGATCGGCAGGTTTGGGGTCTCTTCATTTTTCACAGCTTCTTGCTTTCTCTCTTTCTGCGATTTTCTTCTGCGAATCGTTCTAACATTCCACAACCTAAAAAATGGACGCTTTTGTGAGCACTGTGGTACACATGGAGTTGTTGGATGTTGATGACTGGGAGAACGTGGAGTGGAGGTCCAGGGCACCTCTTGCTTTAGGGATTGAGAACTCCTTTGATGCTTTTGAGCGAGTTGCGGACGAGCGGACTTTACCGCGGGAGCCATCGCATCATCGTTCTTCTAGGGTGGTGAACCCTGGTGTCTATGTAAGTACAAAAATGGCTTTTGGTATTATTTTTTAGTGATTTCCTTTTTTCTTGGATTTTGACAAGGTTTTAGTTTTGCCAGTCGGATGTCTCTTTGTCTACTATGCGTGCCTACGGGACTACAGGGCTTAAGGATGTCTGGGAGCACCTTCCACGTGTGGTGAATTGGGTAGTATCGTCAGTAGGCTTTGGGAGACTGACATCTGTGCTGGATGAGATGCCTCATTCGACGGCTGTCTTATGCACTCTGGGGGAGAGGTGGTGGGACACTACCCACACTTTCCATTTTGGCTTTGGGGAGATGACTGTGACTCCCATAGATGTGCAGCAGCTACTGGGGCTGGATTGTGATGGAGAGCAGATAGATGTGGATCATTCTTTACAATGGAGGCGGTGCGGGCGGTGCTAGATGATGTGGGGAGGATAGTGTTTGGAGATTCTATTCGTTTGTCCCTGCTAAGGGATGTTTTTCTGGGTAGGGTAATTGATGTGGAGGACGGGCTGTGGGTGAGGTAGATGGACCGATTGTTCATTGTGCTGGTGCTGGGGGATTTTTGGTGGTGTCAAGCGGCGAAGACGTCCACTTATGTTTTTTGTCATACTTGAGGTTATTTTCTAACATACCTCTCTGTGATTGGGGGAGCCTGAATTTGGCAACCCTTTATTTTTCTCTGGATGCTTTTAGCCGGTGCTGCCGGTAGACATTTACTGGAGCCACGTATCTTCATGAGGTATTATTTAGTTTGCGCATTTTCCTTTCATGCATTCACATTTTCCTTGTGCGTCTCTTTTCTTTATTGCGGATTCTTATCTTTGGCATACGTGGTTTTATGAGGTGATTGGGTGTAATACCCAGCTGATTTCTTTGAGGGATGAGACTGTTGTAGATTCCTGTCGGTTGTATCGGTGGCGAAAGGCCAATCGACAATCGAGAAAGTCTCTATCTCTGGAGGTGGTGCATTAGGTCTTGAATGTCCTGACCAGTGATAGGGTAAGACTTTTCCCTTCTTCATCCTTGGTTTGTGTGTGCTCTGATTACACATTGACTTATATCTTACTGGGGATTTTTGAAGTGTCCTTTTACCCTTGGGGGATGGCTATTCAAGACACGAGGTTGACTGGGGTAAATGCACAGATGAGGCATTTACTGGTGCAAGAGTTTGGCCACTCCTGATATCTCGGGGAGAGGGTGGTTCGATAGATTGCCGAGGAGGAAATTATGGTGCCACCTGCGAGTCCCCCTATATTTATGAGGCGGGAGCGGCTACTTCCAGAGGATACGAGGATTGCGGCGATGATTGGCGAGTCCTATCTATTGTATACCGATACGACTGCGTCGTATAATTATATGGACTTTGTGACGAGTTGGATGACGACGACCAGCATATATGAGGCACTTTATTTTCATCCTGTGGGTTTGAGTCGGCTAATGGAGTCCTCCCACAGCGGTGGTGGACCGTCGACATTTATGGTGGCGGCGACTTCGAAGGTTCCCTTTGTGCAGTTGCATACCCCTTCTTATAACATTCGATGGGCTGATGGAGGGATTGTTCTTATGTTGCATCATCCTCATGCAATGGACCCGGAGGAGTTGGTATTGACAGAGGAGGTTCTTCGTCTTGTGGCAAAACTTTCTGTTCTTTCCCTTATTTTTGGTTTCTTTTGATCTTTTCTTCTTGATACTGATTCAGCCTTTTCTTGCTGCAAGTTTGGGTGTCCACCACTTGTCTGAGGGATATTAGGGAATTTATATCTTCACCGTAGGGGAAAGAGAGCACATCGCAGGGATGGAAGCTCTAAGGGGAGAGAAGGGTAGGTGAGAGAGAGAATGTGAGTTCGGGCTGAGTCCCGTTGTTTTTCTGCTTTTCTTTATTTTCCTGCAAAAATGATGTAACATAGAAAAATATATATGCAATGCAATGGAGTTTTTTTATTATCTTCTGTTAATGATGAATGAATGAATGTATGCATATGCGCTTTTTACCTTGTTGCTGAGACCGTAAAAAGAATTATTTTTGGAATTTTAAAGGAAAGTTTTATTTAAAATGAGAAATTATTTAAAGATGACAAAGGGAATTTTAAATTATGTTTGAGAATATTAATTTATTTTTATTGAGTTTTCTGATTTTGTCAAAAGAGGAAAAAGAAAATTTCCAAAAATGGGAGGTTGCCGATCGGCAAGCCCCTTGTCCTGCCTATCGGTGGGTCAGTCCAGCCCCATCAATTCAAGGCTTTGATTGGTACCCTATTCAGCCTTTGGTACCTTATGGGGAAGCATTCCCTCCGATTTTTGTTTACTATCTCTTAGTTTTGCAAGATGGCTCTCCCTCATAGCATTGAGTTTGCTAACTACCTCGAAGCCATAAAAGCAACGTGATCTTATAATGTTGATTATGGCGCTTTTCACATACGGTGAGTCTCTTTGTGGAGCAACCGGACCATTGAGTGGAACATGATGATGGAGGCTATCAAGTTTTGGTATCCCGAGGATCATGTCTTCTGCTTCGGGTTGGATGAGATTTTTCCTTCCTACGAGGAATTTTTGCCATGCTGGCGATAAATCCCAGCGTTGTTGCGACTTTACCTGAGTTTTCCTGTTCTCCCAGGGGTTTATCGCCCGATCTTCTTCCTGTTTAACCTTTAGCGTCCAGACCACTGGTTGCTGGAGGAATGATCTCCCTACCGGCGGTGCCGCGGTCTGTGCATTTGCAGGAGGTTGGTGATGCTGGATATGTCGAAGCTGTCGTTTTGGGCTTGGTTTTGAAATTGCTGCTGGTGACTAGGGCTCTACTGGTGGATCCATAACTTGCAGTTATTACTTCATGAATGTCCTACCATCGTAATCCTACGACGGTAATACTGACGAAGACTTTGAATGGCCTGGATGCCTGGCGAGAAGGTCGTTCTGACTTTCTAAGGGGTAGCCCTTTGATGTTATTCATGTGGTTATCTGAAAGACTCCGCCTGGTGACTCCTCCAGAATATCCTTTGCTGGATGTACCCAACTTATTTTCGTGCCATTTCATTAGTATTGGCCTAGATATCGAGAGGTGGGAGGACTGGCTTATGGAGCATGAGGATCTAAATCTGCACTGATCGGTGCCTTGGTGGGGACAGCTGCTGCCTGTTCTAGAGCTGGGGGAATACCCGTACATTCGGCTGGATGGTCTCAGACATACCTCTTTCTATTTCCCTTGGCATCTTCTACGCCAATTTGGTTGGGAGCATATCGTTCCACCTCGGACACTAGAATTCTTTCCGGTAGAGGATCTGACAGAGCCTCTATGCATGCGTCTTGGCTCTTTGTGGGAGAGTCGGCGTCCGTCGACCCATCCTTCTCAGTCCGTTGGGAGAGTCTGTCACATCCCTGGGGATTATATGAAGTGGTTGTGGAGAAGAGTAGTCATTAAGATGTTGGTAGTGGAGACCGGACAAAGGTGGCTTGCCTTATCTGATACCAATGAGGGAGGTGTGGCAATTTTTTTGAGGATGGTTCGAGCCTATCGGTATATAGAGCGTCTGCGGAACTCTACTCAGACAGGGGATGCTTGGAGACCTCAAGATGTAGATGATGACGGAGCGGGATCCTCTGGTAGCTGTGGGTTGGACTCTCAAGGGAGTTTATTTTGTAATGGGGAATAAGTTTGGGAATTTATTTGGCTTTTTAGGAAGGTAGGGGGAGGGAGTTATCCATTCATTTTCCTATGTAATTGCACTGTAATTTCTTATTAGTGAAATAAAAAAGTTTTTGATCATCCAGCTATGCCTTTTGATGAATTTTGTATTTTTGAATTATCTATACCGATCGCCAAGGCATGCATAATCCTTTTTTCAAGTATATGTTAGAATGAACTATCGTTCTCGGATATAAGAAAAAAAAATAGTTTTTTATGAAAAAGAAAGGGACGTGCTCATGTAAGATGTAATGAGCTGCCAACGTACCTCTAGGGTTTTGAAAAGTTTTAATTTTTCTAGAAATAGTTTTTATAAAGGATCAGGCCCACGTCGTTCTGGGTAGAGGGAAATGAAGATTTGATTTTTTTTAGAATAGAAGGGAGATGAAAAGAGTTGTAGCGCATCGAGATTTCGGACCAGGGGTTAAACTTCTTGAGACGGTCTAGGTTAACTGGATGAGTCATTTCTTCTCCATCAAGTTCGAGGAGCATAGCGGGACCTCCTGACAAGATCTTCTTCACGTTGAATGGGTTGCCCCAATTGGGCTTGAATTTTCCTCTGGGGTCCCAGATGGGCTCTACTATTTCTTTGTGGGCTAAATCCCCCTCTCGAATACCATGGTACTTGACTCTCTTATTGAATGATCGCGCTATGAGACGATGGTACCCTTGTATGTGATATAGAAATTTCAATCTCCTTTCATCTAAGAGGGTCATCTCGTCAAGACGGATTTGGTACCAGTCTTCTTCGATGACCTTGCTTTTAAGAATGACACGCAAAGAGGGTATTTCCTGCTCCACGGGTAGGATTTCTTCCATGCCGTAGACTAGAGAGTAAAGGGTAGCCCCACTATAGGTTTGGATTGAGGTTCGGTAGCCCCAGAGGGTATAAGGGATTCATTCGTCCCAGTCTTGACAGCTTTCTATCATCTTACTAATGATGGATTTTAGGTTCTTATTGACTGCTTCGACCGCACCATTGGTCTAATGTCAGTAGAGAGGGGATTTGTGTCTCTGAATCTTGTACTTGTTGACCACTTCTATGATTTCTGCCTCGAAATGCAACCCATTATCTGACACTAGCTCATATGGGACCCCATATCAGCAGATGATATTCTTCTTAATGAATTAATCCACTTTCTTAGCATTCAGAACTGCGTATGACTTGACTTTGACCCATTTGGTGAAGTAATCAACGAAAACTAGGAGGAAATCATGCCCGTTAGAGGCCTTGGGTGTAACTTTCCCTATGATGTCGATACACGAGGGGATAATGACCAGGGAAAAGTCATGTTGTGTAATTCTCATGGAGGTAGGTGTTGAAGGTTGGAAAATTGTTAGCATTTGAGGCATCTCCGGACATAGGCGGTGCAATCCTGGATTATGGTGGTACAGTAGTAGCCTTTTCGAATGATCGTCTTAGCAAGCATGTGACCATTCATATGGGGCCCGCATTGCCCGCTGTGGATTTTCTGCATTATCACTTCAATGTCAGCCCATGCGATGCAGTGTAAATGGGTTCCATTGAAGTTTCTTTTGAACAGTGCTTTGTGACAGATGATGTACTGAGCGGTCTTCGGAGGGTTACACAGTCTTTCTTGTTGGAACCTTCGGGATACCTACCATGCTTAAGGACGTGCCAGATATCATAGTACCAGTAATTGGCTATCTCGGGATCTTCTTTGGTGATGATGTCAATGTGGTAGCAGTGGGTTGGTTTGCCTTTCTTTTATACTAGGAAGGGGGCCATTGTTATTCCTTGGGGCATGTCGACTATGGAGGCTAAGGTATCAAGGGCATCGTCCAGGCTGTTCTTTGCTCGAGGTAGGTAGTGGAAGGTGATATCTTGGAACTGGGAGGCTAGTTCTTCTAAGTGGGCATGGAAAGGTTGGAGTTTCTCGTCCTTAACTTTCCATTTTCTAAGCACTTGAGCGACGATGAGGGTAGAATCCCCATAGACATCTAGAAATTGAAGACCTTTTTTAAGAGAAACTTTGAGGCCTACCGTACACGCCTCGTACTCAGTCATGATGTTGGTGCAGAGGAAATCCAACTTGATGGCGATGGGAGTGTGGGAGTCATCTAGTGCGATCAGAAGTATCCTAATGCCATATCCCTTTTTATTGACAGTGCCATCAAAGAACATTTTCCATTGAAGGTCATCTTGAGCAGTGCATAGGATGTTTTCGTCTAGGAATTCAAAGATACACTTGTTCGCTTCTTCCACGGGGTAAGTAATGAGGTAGTCAAAGATGGATCTCCTTTTCATGGCTTTCTGCGTGATGTACACGATATCAAACTCGGCTAGGAGCATCAACCACCAGGACATTCGACTGGATAAAGTGGATTTATCAAGAAGGTACTTGATGGGATCTATTCGGGATATATGTTTGATGGGGAAGGTGAGCATGTAGTGTTGCAACTTTTGGTGACACAAACAAATGCGACACATGCCTTCTCCAAAGTAGTGTAGTTAACTCCGTACCCGATCAATTTGAGACTCGCGTAATAGATGGCTCTTTCTTTACGAGAATCTTCAAGGTATTGGGCTAGAAAAACTCCAACGATAGTGTCGATTATAGTTAGGTCTAGGATCAATGGGAGACCCGACTGTGGTGGCATGAGTACTAGAGGTTGGGTCAGATATCGTTTGATTTGATCAAAATCTTCTTGGTAGGCCTCATTCCAAACCTTAGTTGAATCCTTTTGGAGGAGTTTGAAAATAGGTTTGCAGATGGAGGTTAGCTGGCTGATGAACCGACTGATGTATTATAATTTTCCAAGAAAACTACGAACTTCTTTCTCCAATCGAGGAGGTGGAGTCTCAAGTATGGCTTTCATCTTGGCAGGATCTGCTTCTATCCCCTTCTCACTGACCATGAATCCATAGAGTTTTCCTTTTGTAACCTCGAAGACAAGTTTATGTGGATTGAGACTCATCTGATGCCATCACAGTCGTTCGAAAAACGTTCGGAGAGCGGGAACATGACCTTCTCTAGTTTTGGATTTTATAATCATATCATCCACATAAACCTCGACCTCTTTGTGAATCAGATCGTGTAGGATAGTTGTGGTAACCCTCTGGTAGGTATCCCCAGCATTCTTGAGACCAAATGTCATAACGGTGTAGCAAAAGGTTCCCCATGAGGTGATGAACGCGGTCTTTTCTTGATGACTTGGGTGCATTTTAATTTGGTTTTACCCGGTAAACCCATCAACGAATGACTTAAGAGCATGGCTGGCTGTGTTGTCCACGATCATGTCGATATTGGGAAAACGATAATCATCCTTTGGAGAGGGTTTGTTCAAGTAGCGGTAGTCTACACACATCCGAACGTTCCCTTCCTATTTTGGCACATGCACTATGTTGGCTAGCCATGTGGGATATTCGATCACAAGAAGAATCCTACGTGGAGCTGTTTGACCACCTCTTCTTTGAATTTGAGCGACCATTCGGTGCGGAGCTTTCTCAACTTTTGTTTAACCGGCTTGTAATATGGAAGATTGGGGATCTCATGTTGAGCTATTCCAGGATCAATGCAGGGCATATCGTCATAGGAGCATGCGAATACATCTACGAATTCCTTCAATAATTCTTCAAGTTGTGAACGCTCATGCTCGTCAAGGGTAGCCCCTATCCTAATCTCTCGCAATTGGCTACTAGAACCGAGTGTAACAACAACAGTTTCTTCTTCATTAACTTGAATGTGGTTATGTTGTTTGTTATTAACCTTATTTAGATCAGTTAAGAATTATTCATTTACAAAATCATCATCATCATCATAAGTTTGATTAGAATCTAAACAATTATTATAAGGCACAACAAGATACTCAAGTTTTTCATTTATTTCATTAATAGGAAAAATAACATTGAGAACCTCATCAAGGGAGGTCTCGATTATATTAGAGCAAGGATGGATAAAAAAATAAGAGATTAGGTAAACATTAGGGTTAGGTGGTATTTTAATAGGTAGAACTGGCGCAGCATGCTAGTTGAGGAAAGGTACATCAACAGCTTTAATAAAGTGGGATGGATCCAGTGATGTAGTGCCTGAATGAACCATGAAGAGTGTCAACCTTAGTGTCTGTAAGTCAAATGAATCCTCAGAGTCACTTCCCTCGGAATCTCCAGTATCAGTGATGTTAGGAATTTTAGGCACATGGGTTATTATCTTGGAAAAAGATCTCCATTCCAGGCTTCATCTTCTTGTCTGTATGACCATACCATGGTTTCGAAAAGGCACAAAGCGGGAAGTCTTCCCCATCTTTGATGAATTATCCATTCAAGAAATCCCCTGGGATAGTCTGGATGCAATCTCATCTTCTCTTTGGTCGAGACTGGCGGATCATTCTGAGCTCTTGTTCTGGTGGTTGATACCCCAAACCGTAAGAAGGGAAAGATGTTTTTAGTTTAATGGGCTCAATTATACCTTGTTGTCTTTGTCCTAGCCCCAGTTCGGGCATGAAGTGCATGTTTCTGAACATTTGAATCACATTAACATTGTCGTGAGGGTCGTATTCTGGACAAACCCTTTCTTTGAAATAATCCCCTGTCGGGAGTAGAAGTGGCTCAACTCAAAATCCTGATAGGAGCATATCATTTTACCCGTGCTGTATTTCAAGGATTGGATTACTATTACTTGCACCCTCAACATTGTCGTCGTCGCCCAAAATGGTGATGACTCGTCCGTCGATGAAGAACTTCAATTTCTGATGGAGCGAGGAAGACACTACCTTGATACTGTGGAGCCAAGGCCATCCAAGTAACAGGTTGAAATAAGCTGGGATGTCAATAACTTGGAATTCAATGACAGAGTTTATAGGGACATCCCCTATTTCATGTTTTATGGATCCTATCACCTCCCGATGATTATTATCGTAGGCTCGTACAGCAGCGGAGGTTAAAGCAAGGTCACTTTCCTTCAGTCCTAAGCATTTCAAGGTGCTTAATGCGCAGACATTTAGGGCGGATCGATTATCCACAAGAGGGAGCGGTACACTTTTCCCCATAACTTCGACGGAGATGTTGAGTGCATGATTTTGATTTGTCCCAATTATGGGTATTTCTTCTTCGAAAAAGGATAGCATTTGGGTAGAGGTCAAGGATCCAACTAAATTTACCTCTTTTTCTGGTGTGGTAGAAGGAGGAACTGTGGGTCCAGTGAGCAACTTGATCAAAGCATTTCTGTACAGCTGGGAAGACATGAAATGCCCCCATAGGGTGATGTTAGCCTGAGTTTTCTTCAGTTGATCGAGGATCTTTCTTTCCTCTAGGTTCATCTCACTACATGAATATTGATTATTTTCGGCATAAATTAAATGCCGAGAAAAGCACTAAAAATGCTGGTAACACTTTTGGTGGAACTTTTGGCGGCATTTCCTCAAGTCCGGCAATAGCCAATGTGGTAAAAGAACAATGACATTTTTGAAAATGCCACAAAAAGTTAGCGGCACTTTTGGCGGCATTTCCACAAGTGCGATAGCCAATGTGGTAAAAGAACGACGACATTTTAAAAAATGCCGCAAAAAGTTACCTGCATTTTTTGGCATTTATATTAATGCTGGTAATAACTTTTTAGAGGCATTAAAAAATGCTGATAATAACCTTTTGCAACACCTATTAAATGTTCAACACACTTTTAGGGACACTAAAAAAATGCCGAGAATGGTAATAGCGGCATTAAATAAAAATTTGATATTATTTTGCAATATATGAGTGGGAACAAGTGTTAAAAAAAGATCATTAATTACAAATATCGTATTTATGTGCAAATACACTACCATAACATTAAATTAAGAGGGCAATAATCAAATTAAAACGTATTAAATTAAAACCAATAACATTCATCGTAAATAAGCATAATTGAGCTTGGAACAATTATACATCCACAAAATAAAATGTATTACATGTCGAATAAGAAAAAAAGGAGAAACATGAAGCAAATCGAAATTTTTTATAATGTACGATCCTTATCCATCAAACATCCTCTTCGAGCTACAAATAAAAAAAAGTCAATCGTTAGTCATTGATACTTATTTTTTAGTATTTTATTTTAAAAAATAAAATTAAAAATTAGTAAATTAGCAATATACCACGCTACGGTTGAATGATATGCATCTCCAATTCTGGACTAATTTCCATAAGGTCTAGGCAATGCTTCATTTGTTACAAATAGTTTCTCAATATATACTTTCCAAAAGTCTTCACCAATTGGTGTACCCCCTAGTTTTGTTGAAAAGTCCTTTCTCACAATGAATCCACGTACCACAATCACTTTTGGAAGTCCGAAAGTAATAAGGTCTACAATATTATGAAGTGCATTATTTGAGACCATTTGTCGTGGTTGATGGTGCTTCTTTTTCTTCTTTGATGGTTCTTTCTACAAACAAGATAAATATGCCATCAACCATATATTTCTGGGAATGAATTGTAGAGTTTTATTTGTTTCTAAGACATCCCATAAATTTTAAGACTATATATAACCAAATAAACCAACAACCCAATGCCAAGTATACCCCAACTCCCCCAAGAAAGCGCAGATATATTGTGCCCTTTAAAATTCTTTAAATTAGTAACATACCTAAATTGAAGTAGCATTCATTTATTCACTAACACAAGCAACAGTCTTGAGGGAAGCCAAGTGTTGAGAATTTGCAACACAAGCAATATTTCTTGAGACCATTTGTTGGTGTCGGTGATGATTCGTCTTCTTTTATGGTGTTATCTACAACTCAAAGAAAGAAAATAGTTAATTAAAGACCATGCATTGATTCTCTACCAAACATAAGCATAAGCACACACATTATATAACATCCACAAAAGAATGCATTGCAAACAATCAACATATTTAATACAAAACAATATAAATTTTTAGCAAAATTTCGACAGAGTTTCCTTTGTTTGTAGGACATCCAAAAAATTAAACACACTAAAAAAGAAAATAAATTAACCTAATATCACCATTGCAAGAAGAATCTACATTCAAATGATGAGTGCAATGAATTCAATATAACACGCATGCAACAAATGTCAAATAGTGAGATCAGCATAAAATCTCACTTTCTAAACCAAAAACTAAAAAATGGAAACTACCACCACTTGTTGACCAACTCGAGAAGTAATCTTGGGTGCCTCGAGTGTGAAATGTTAAGTGGTCCTAGGTTCTTCTAGTTGTTTCCAAGGCTGTAAAGATGGAAAGGAAAAACACATTAACCCAAGTTATCACTACATGTTAACACATCAAACTATTATATTAACATAAGTAAATAATTTTATTTCCTATATCTTATAAAGATGATTTATAGTAAATTCAAGATGGAAGTTTAATTTTATCATCTTTTAATTTCATCAATTTGAATGTTCTCTTCTAATCATTTTATCCTCCAATACAACCCAAAATTCCTTCTTGAAGTCGGGATGACCATAATCTTCACATACTCCACATTCTCTAAAAGCCTATGGATTTTTAACTTGAAAAATTACTCATTGAAACCTAAATTAATGTGAATCAATGTATAAGTGCATCTTTCAAAATTAATGTTATAGGATTTTAGCAATGGAAGTACATTTGGATTCCCAGATGGAATCAAAACTCATCTACTCAACTTCCATGAAAGCCTGTGCACATTTAACAACATAATGAAATCATTCAGACATATAATTCAATTCATTGATAATAATTGAGCTACACACACACACACACACACACACACACACACACATATATATATATATATATATATATATATATATATATATATATATCAGTACATCTAAAAAAAATTAGCAGCTAAATTTGATATTAACATTTATTCCCATTGTAAATGTGACTCAAGATTAACCTCAGTGCCATTCACATGATGTGTCATATTGATTTCATGAACCATTCTTCCATCCTTAAGCTCCAAATTCACTGGGTGAGAGAGATGCCAGAGAATGAAGAGGCAGAGGAAAACGAGAGCCTTTTGAACTGTAACAGGTTCTTAATCTAGACTTGTAGCTGAATTAACAGTGTGAGCTTTGGGTTTAAAAATACCATTCTTAGATCTGGTAGTCATAGAATGAGTATTAGAAGACTTTTTTCCCCAATACCTTTTGCTTATCAACATGAATAATACATTAGTCATGGTTTTCGTGGGAGATAATCATGCATAGTATGAACCGTCTACATAAGCTTTACATGTAGCACTCTGATTGTAATTTGAAAATTGTTTGCAAAGGAAAGGTCCATAGAAACCAAAATATGCCCAATCACATCCTAAAACTACTAGTGTATCCGCCTCCGTAACTCGACGATCCATACCCGCCACCATATTGGGGTGGGTAAGAAGAATCACCCAACTGAGAGTAAGAAGACCTCAAACCAGAATCCATTTTGCCATAGCTTCTAGGAGCTACTTATTTGTGACTCTTTACACTTTCCTAAATAAGTTGCTGAGTTGTCTAATCTTGTGATGAGGTCCCTTTAATTTTCATCTGGTAGGCCTCTGCTCTCTTGCACAGTTAGGATAGCACCACTAGTACGTCAAATATACGCAATGTTTGTCCCTCCAATTCCAATAATGTCCTCGACATAAGAGAGTGGTACTTGAATTATTTGTGTTATCTGAGTTACAATAGGTCCAGCAGCACGACGAAGTCGTGAAGAACAAAGTCCAGAAGAATGAATTCCTTAAAGTCCGCCAGAGTCTTGATCGTAAAATGAAAGTCCCGAGGACGGGAGCTGTGATTCCTGATGAGTTTTACGATCAATATATAGAAATTACCTCTTCATTGGAAGAGAACGATAATCATTACCCATTCCAGGTTGGGGACCAGCATGCATCGAGGTCTTGTCAGCCCAAGTCTCTACTTGGCGCTCCTGTGTTGGACTTGCGTAACTCTTCTCAAATAGGGGAAGAACGCTATGATCCACCAAAAACTTCCTCAGGTGTTCCAACACAGCTTCTAAAGCTTTTAAAACTTTGGGAGCTTCTCCTTGTATGATCACAGCCTTCTCATCTGAGCTGGCATAGGTTGGAACTTCATCACTGGAGAGGACCCTGACAGAGGCATCACTGCTCTCCTGAATTTCCTTGATTACAGAACACTACTTTTTGATTAAACTAATAGCCTGCATGGATGCCACCAATAACCGTATTGAATAAAATGCCGCTGCAGTAGTTCCATCTTCTCCCACAGTCTCGGGTAGTCCGCTGACGCATTTGAATATTCTTATCACAACATCCATTGCAGGGGAAAATGGTGACTCTGGCTCTTCCTTTCCTGATATTAAGACAATGCAATCGGTAGAGCCAAGGGGGCCATCAAGCATGCGTATGCGAGATCCAGTCTCCTTGCACATTTTCTTGATAAGTTCCCCCTTGCGACCAATAATGCTACCCATTTTCAACACGGGGACAATAAGCCTGAACACGCAGTCCCCGGGCCACCCCGGCCACTTTTTTTCCGTTGCCATTTCTAACTCCGTCTTAGTTTCAGTCTCGACGGTGTTCCGAGGGGATGAGGAAATGAGGGTTTATTAGGGGAGGAAAGTGAAATGAGATATCTAGGGCTTACCTTGTATTAGAAGACTTATTCAAAATAGTGGCCATAACAGGAGGTGATGGTGAGATAGTTGATGTGGAATGAGAGTGTTATCGTGAAATTGATGAGACATGAGTGATTGGACTTTCCAATAGAGGAAAAAGAACGGTAGTCACTGTGGGAGAAGATATGATAAATTGAGGTGATGGTATTGACATTGAGTGTTTTAAAGGTACAAAAATAGTTGCTACATGTGTAGGAGGAGGGAAGAACTTGGTAATCCAAGATACCAAATCTGAAGTAACAGAAAGGGATTACTCATTGTTAGTAAAAAGGAAAAAAAATCGAACATGTCTTAAAATACATACTCTCCCATTAGGTCCTAGACACTTATACCCCTTATAGTCTAAGAAAGTGCAAGTTTCACTTCTGAATTATAACTTATTAGTGTTGTAGGGTCTTAAATGAGGAAATCATAAACAACCAAACACCTTTGAGGATGATTAATCAGGTTTAGTTTTGAATAACACTTTAAGAGGACTTTGGTTTTGGAGTGTATGTATAGGAACTCAATTAATTAAGTGGGCAACAGTGGTGAATGCATCACCCCAAAAATGAATAGGGAGAGATGCTTGTGCTAACAATGCAAGACCGCTCGGTATTATGTGTCGGTGTTTGCATTCTGTAATATGATTTTGTTATGAGGTGTTTGGACATGAAAGTTGATGAATGATCCCCGTGTCTTTGAGTAAAGTAGTGAGTGGTCTATATTCCCCTCCCCAATCGTTTCTCAAATTTTTATTTTCTTTCCTAACTATAATGCAACTTAGGTTTTTAAATATTGAAAAACTTGGAAAACATCATATTTTTCTTTTAGTAGGCACAACCATGTGAACCTAAAGTATTCTTCTATAAATGACACATTATAGTTATGACCATTGGAAGATCTATAGGATGCTTGATCCCACAAATCAGAGTGAATCAGTTTCAATGGTTCAATATAATCAGTTTCAGAGTTATGAAAAGGTAACTTGTGACTTTTTCCTAGTTGATAAGACACACAAATAAAAGAGTTTTCAATAGAGAAAATATCATTAAAACTCGATAGTTGTTGAAGGTAGCTGAATTACAAAATTTTTTTGAAGGAAATGAATTTAAAATTCAATCGAGATGGTAAGATGGATCTGTTTTGGGAAGAACAAAGCTCTGATTTGTGTTTTCTTGACTCAGTAAGATGAACACTAGAATTGAGACCATGATTGCTGCCAGGGAGAGATGAGAATTGAATAAGATTGAACTTGTATTGGCCTTAACTAAGATTGCCTTGGAGTAAAAATATTCATGTGGTAATATCCTTTACAAGACAAAAGAAGGGGTGAAATTCAAGACAAACATCACTGTCTCTAAAAATTGAGAGACACTGAGCAAATGTTTCTTAATTTGTGGAACGTGAAGTAAATTTTTAAGAAGAAAAGATTGAGAATATGAAGTAGTTATAAAAGTAGAATAGCCAATGTGTTGAATAAGAAAACTTATACCATTCCTAACTTGAAGAATATTGGTTCCTTGATACTTCGCTCCAGACTTCAGATTCCCAAAATCATTAATGACATGATTTGTTACTCCTTATTCAGGAAACCATGATCCATCTCCACTGACATACGATTCTGAGGTTGTAATTAAGACCTGCATATTGCCAAAACCTCCAGAGTTTATGATATTTCCAGGTGCACCGCACTTGAAATTACCAGTATTGACAAAACTAGTGAAAGTATGATCAAATCGATGATAGCACATGTGCACTATGTGACCAAACTTTCTGCAACATTGGCAATGAGGCTTGGAGTTTTGATTCTATTTTCCACCTTGGTTCTAAAATTTTCTATTCCCTTTATTCCAATACTGATTCTGTTTTTGTGACCATGGCTGATGTTGACCTCCAGTATTTTGGTTAAACTTCCTCTTCTAGTCTTGATATGCTATATTGGCTGAAGGAGTATAACCATCTATGTTGATCATTACCCCATAATGCTCAAGTCTTCGTTCATGGTTCATTAGTAAAGAACAAACAATATTAATGGAGTAATTGACACGAGTTGAGGTGATGTTAACCCCTACAGATTCATGCTCGCATTCAAGACCATTGAGTGTGTGTTAGCAATAGAAGCCATCGAGTCAAAGATGGATTTCGTTATTCTCAGAGAAGAGATCGTAATGTAATACCCCGTACTTTTGACTATAATTATTTTTGGGATTAATTAATTAAATAGCGTATTAATTGGAAATTAATCCGGGTTATAAATACTAATGAGATGCGAATTGGTATTTGATTATGTGCATATATGATAATATATGTATTTGGTATTATAAAATTTGTCGTGGGATTTATATACGACATTTTAGAAATTTTGTTGAGACGCGTGGGACCGCCGCGTCACGGTATAATATTTTGATAATAAAAGTGAATTTAAAATCTATAATCCGTATGGTCGTTTTGAGTGCGCCAACACGTCCGGAAGGGTCGAGATAGTCAGAAAACACTAGCCGGGGGTATAGTTTGGGTCCCGGGGTATTTTTAGGCCATACCGGTAACTTAAAGGGTATTTTAGTAATTTGGTATTTTTGGGTAATTAAAAGTGACGAAAATTGAGAGTTGTAATCTGATAAGGAATTGACCCAACCAACCCTTTATTAACCCCATAAGCTACGTAGGTTATCATTTAGTCTTCCAACTCTCCCAAAGGAAACCCTAGCCACCATAGCCACCTTTGGAAGAAGAAAGCTTGGAGAAGGAGAGAGAGAGAGGAAATTTGCAGAAAGAGATTACAAAACCAACACCAAATCCAGAGACAATCAAGGCAAGTGATTTATTCCATTTAAATTTCGGAGAATGCTTCTTCCATGTTAGATTATTCAAAAACTTTGTGTGTTCTTGGAAGATAATGAAAAACCCATAACTTTGGAGTTATTAGTTTAAATTTTGGGATATAGGTTGCATGTAGAATGTTACTGGAAAATCATATTAAGAGAATTACTGACTTTTGCTATACCAAAAACGGATTTAAGATGAAGTTTATGAATGTTCTTGAGATAAATTAGAAAACTAGGTTTTTGATGAAGATTGATCCATATGTAGCCTTTAGTTGTTGAAATATTGATTTGTGGACGTTAGTAATATCGTAGGATGGTTATATGACATTACTATAACGTTATATCTGAAAATCATACGTTAGAAATAAGTTTGGGACGTTTTCAAACCTGCAAAACGAAGCAGTCCGTAGCCATACCTGTTCGATCGATCGATCGACATTCATCAGTCGATCGATCGACTCAATCGATTGATCGATATTCATAGGTCGATCGATCGACCTCCCCAGAATGAGTAAAATTTTCCTTAATTTGATTTTAAATGGTGGAAACCCTCGGAGAATATGTTTGGAGGACTTATGAATACCCTCACCCTTAAGGAAGACCAGTAGGTGTGATTACTATAGTGGACTTTAATTAGAATGCAATTCGAGGAATTATTCTAGATTATTGAAATTCGTTATGTGAGATAATATTTGGGTTAATAGTACAAATTTGAATAAGTTGATGAAATAAGGTTTGGGGCAGAAGTAAAGACCTTAGGTATAAAAATATCATATGTGAGAATTATGGGAACCTAGTAGTCTATTTGAGATAGGTTTTAAGTTTAAGGAATTACGACGTGAGGCGTGTCGACTATTTAAATTATATATTATCGGATTACTTGAAATATATAAGTTTGGGATAACGGTATAAGGATGTAGAAAATACCTTATTAATATGGTAATATCTAAGATGTGTGAATGCTTAGTATATAGTTTGTGTGTATGACATACCTACCATACTTGCTATCACGGGAGGTTGCGTTCGCTTAGGACCCTCTAATCCTTGTGTGCCTACGGGGGGGATATAGACTGGTACCTTGATGAACATAGGTCATAGAAAGACTTATTGTGATATTAATAAGTCCGCTGATCATGGGAGCGTAGGTATGTGCGTGACCCATGTGATGGTGACTGTGTTCGCCTCCACTATTTGTGATTTGTGTTATCTGAACTATTCCTGAGAGATTCGGAATATGTGATCCTTATGTACGTGATGTACCAGGATGGATAGCAGAGTATGTGTGCACTACAACTTAGTTGCGGGGTGCTTGTATTGTATATTTATGATGTGAATAATATACATTTAATTAATGAGAATAATCATGTTAATGTTGTAATTATATTACGGTATTGTTTCGAGAAATATAATGAGTTAATTTACAGTTATAAATATTGCACATTGAGTATCTGAGTTGACGTTAAACCTCTATTTAATTACGAGCATTATTATGTAAATGGAACCAAGTATTATTGGCAGGACCTTTGGCAGTCTAGCTAGATATGTTGTCACTTAGCTAGTAGTATGGGTAGTTATAGATGGGTACTTGCGTTAGGAGTGCACAGTTAGACGAGAGGTGAGAATATAATGTGAGTGCACGTCCTAACATGTACTTTGCATTTAATGTTTTTAAATGTTTTTAAAGCACTTGCAGGTTTTTAAAATATAACTCCACATTCGGGCTCTGACCCGTTTGCTTTTTCAAATCTCTTTTTCTTTGTAAAACCATTTTAGGTGCCCAGCCACAAGGACACCAAGCATAGGTACTCATTCAGGTGACGAGTTGTAGCTGTTTGTGGAAGCTATAGGGATTTGCTCATAGACGCTTCTATCTTTTGGATTCCAGAGTCACTATCTATCAGTTGTAGGGCATGTTGCCCATTTCTATTTAGAGCATCTTTTACATTTCCGTTTTCAGACTTTAGTATATAGTATTTCAGTTTCAGTTATTTATCTTCAGTATGGGATTGTAGTGAGGGGTTTCCTCCAGACGTTATTTATTTCTATTGTGATGGTTATTCATTTTACTTCAGTATGGTGAATGGTGTTATTTATTTCTTTACACTTGTTGCGTGTTAATCAGACTTAAATTAAAATTTGGCAACTTGCTTTTTAAATACTAGGTGGTTAGTAATAATAAAATGTTTCGACAGTGATGCTATTAACTGAGCCAACTTGGCATTTTGAATTAATTTTATAAAGGAGTAGCTACCCGGTATTTAATTAGTCAGGGTGTCACACGGAAACATAGTTCCCTTATTTTGAGTTCTCTGATTGAGTTCATATTAGAGTAATTCAGTAGTGGATTGAGTAGAGTAGTAGGCAAACAGTCCTTTCCATCTTTTAGATGGGGTATTCTTACCCTTTAATTGAGGCAGGATGCTAGTAGAAATCAGGCTGAGAATCCAGGAGACAATAAGCTGGTCTTAACACATATCTCAAATTCTGGCTTGAAATCACTGGTTCAAGCACTTTTTTTATATAATCTGTAATGGACATGGTATTATTCCTTCAATGAATTATTCGATTCCAAGTCCACACTGTGCACATGTGACTTGTTGTTTCCAGATGAGGAAATTATTATCTTCAGACTTAACTCAAATTTTTTGATTCGTTGGTTTCACCACCGTTGACAGTAGAGATGGTGGTGGTAAAGTTTAATGACCAGGACTCCCAGTCAATCTTTTAGAGTCTGATTGAACAGTTGCAGACGACGCCGCGAAAGCTTAACCTAAAAGATCTGATACTATGTAAAGTTTCTTAGAAGAGATAACAAGGAGAGAGAGAAAGTGAGAGTGCAATCTCTTGGTATAATTTCTTGGTACCCGTAGTGTTGTTCAAAAAATAATTGTACTTGAGATCTAAATAAGATGATATCAGATTGCAGTGTACTTATATACCCTGAATTACCATGCATATTATTCTAGGTTAACGGATACATCAGGATAGTTAACAATAGATATCATTACATAATTATTTTTTATACGATGCCTAAATATGCAATTCAATACATCCTCAAACCTCTTGATGCTATATTCAAGTGGAATCTCTTGGTGAAATTTTTTGGTACTCATAGTGTTATTCAAAAGGCAATTATACTTTCCTCTCTTAGAAATAGTACCACCATTGCTTTAAGAGATCTCGATGTTTTATATCTTGCTGAAATCAGCTCATGCAACATAAACACGACTAAATCCTTGCCTACGTTCTTCATCGACAATAACCACTTACTTGCATATCCATGTGTCTAGAAGTGTTATCAAACTATCTAGTGCTTCCTCCTAGTTTAAAAGGTGCAACACATGGGGTAATGAAACTCTCTTACTACTTCTGGTACAATGGGAGCAGAGTAAAAAAGACGAATCTGTAAGAAATTTATATGCCCCGGGGAAAATCATCAGGTCATTAAGTTTCTATAGGCATCAACCTAAGTCTCGTTTGTAAAACTCACCCTCTTAATTCGAGCCAACTAATAAGAAAAAAAGGGATAACACCCAACTAAATTCAAGCCAGGCAATAAGAGACGAATATTATAAATCATTAAGACTTGTAGTTTTTATGTTGTATTGCAGTATCCTTTCTTGTTCACGTTGCAAACAGATAACGTTGCGCTTAAATTAGCACTGCATACACACGTTAAATAAGTAAATCAAATAATTAAGATAAACGATGTACTAAAATGCACCTGAGGGGAAACATCACAACATGTAATGACTTGGGGACATTTCCAGTAAGTTTTCATCTAATCCATACATGCCATAACACTCTGCCACATTCTCTTAAAGCCCCAGACCCCAAAGAAACTGCTCAAACATAAATACTAGTTTTTATATATCTAATCATCATCTATTTTTCATACTCATAAAAATTTCAATCCATATTGCCATTTTCGCATTTTTAATACAATCTTAACTTAGTGTTTTATGAATCTATGAGGCAATTTAGTTATAATTTTATAACAATAATGAGACAGCTAGGCAAGTTTGTTTTCCATTGATTGTTAATCTTTAATCAAGATTTGTAGCTGACCACAAGCTTGCTCCCTGGAACAAATTCATCATTGTTGTGTGGATCATTAACTTAATCTCTTCTTACTGAAAACAAGTACTCATGCATTACTATGAAACTCTTCAATAAAGGTATAGAAACATTCATAACTAGATGATCATCGAGTGTCTAATATCTATAATTTCGATGTGGACCCCACAATTTTGGTGACCTACAGTTGACATATAGTCAGTAAAATTCATAATCAGATAAGTTGGTCTCTGTAACACTCTCCTAAAAAGAGTTTAACCTAATCAGCATGCTTACGGAGGGAGGTCTTTCCCCTTTTGTGTTATTGTTTTATTTAGTGTCTTGTTAGGTATTCCCCCGTTTTACTATTTACTCTCTAGAATTACTTTTATTATTACTCAAGTGATTTTAGCAACTCTTCAGAGAGCTTGAGAGAGATGTGAGGCTTTTCCTAAGGTAAGGGTTTTGGGTGAGAGGGGAGGTATTTTCCCTCTCACCCATGGTTATTGCTCAAAGATGGAAGAGAGATGAGTGTGTAAATATTTTATGTATTGTGGGTGTGGTTTATATGTATTATTTGAGGGGGTTTACATAGTGAGTGTTGTAAGCATGAGGTTGGATACACGGCAAACGTTGGTAAGCATAAGAAACACTAGGTATAGAACTTTGATTCACTTGACTGGAGAATTGGTGTACAATGGCTATCGAGGATTTGGGTTGGAGAGTAAAGGGCATGTGATTTATCCTTGCATTATTCTCTATTGTACTTTGTAACTTATTTTAGTGGAATCGAGCCTTTACATAGATGTAGTTAAATCCATTAACCACATGTATCCTGGTGTGTTTATGTATGTTCCCTCTTTTTTACATCTTTGTTATTCTTGTTTATTATTACCATATATCCGAGGTCATGATGGGTGGGAGTTTCCCTAAAAAATTGGTATCGGGGCACAAGATGTCTCACACATGTGTTGAAGACCGACACTTTCCTGACACTCTCGAATACGCGTTCAACATTTCTTTTTACGTGTCCATAATTAAATAATAGTGTTAACGTGTTCATAAAAGCTTGACGAAGAATCCCAAAGGATAAATTGGACAATGAGACAAGGAATTTTTTAGCCCTCAAAATCTTGAATTAGTAAGGATCGCGAGGAGTAAAAGTGGTTTTAAGCAAGGGACGTGGTTAAAGAACTGCTTCAGATCTTCAAAGGGTTTCACTGAAGTCGAGTTAATTAGTGGTCAGTACCTTGATGGATGGATCATGAGGTGCTAAGTCTAACATATCTCCCTACACTGCTTTTTACTACACCGCTATTAACTGATCTTCCAATCTAGTTATTTATTTCTGGAAAATTTGTGATTTTGGAGGGTAATTATTAAGGGATTATGGGCAAAACCGAAAGTGTGTTAAGTCTCTGGGTAGTAGATTTGTAATCCACCCACACCCATACCCACACCCATATATATATAAGAGAGGTATTACCTTGCTGGTCATCGGTGGCAAGAGTGAGAGAATCTTACGAGTCGACAGCGGCAACTGGTAATTGACATGGGATGAACCCGTCGGTCGGAGTGACCAGTCGCGAGAAAGAGAGACAGGTAAAAGCAAAGAGGGGTAAACCCTCTCAATAAAAATTTACCAAAAAAAAAGTTCCCGCCAAAATTAAAAATAATATTAGCACCAGTTTTTAATAAAGTATCCAGAATTTGCTCTAAACGTGCCATAAATATTTCAGCATTTGTTAAAAAGTGTGTTAAATTTATGGAATTTATATACAAACCTTGTATATTTTCTACATTTAAAAATTAATGCCGAGAAAAGTTTTTTCTTGCCATATTTTATAAATGCCGTGAAAAAAATGATGCAAAAAATCAATTTTCTTATTTGTCTCTGGCATACGAAGGTTTTCAATACCCTTCCCTTTATCGTTGACTAGTGGTAAGATTGGGATCTGGTAATGCCTTCCCGATCTGGTCATGTGATTTACTGACGAAGAGAAGAACATGAATCCCTTTTCCTTATCAATCTCGGGTTTCTCTGCCAACTTGTTTATTTCTCCGAGTAGTTCTTCAAATGATATTATCCTACATATATTGGCTAACGGGCTAATTTTATCAGAAGCTTGCTCTTCATTTGAATCTTCAAATTCATCCCCCCTTCTGGTGGCAACAATTCTTTCTTTCCATGTAAAGTCGATGCATTCCCCAACTTTAATGGCTTCTTCGTACATGTCCTCCCATTCTACGAGGAGGTGTAAGGGTGAAGGGACCAGGTGCCCTTGTAACTTCAGAATATCAAGTAACTCGATCATATTGCAAATATTATTGGTTTGTCTGAATAATTCTTCCATGATTTAGACAACGTCATCTAGGCTGACTCCATCAT
The DNA here is from genome assembly GCA_949130495.1 of Sambucus nigra. Lineage (NCBI taxonomy): Eukaryota > Viridiplantae > Streptophyta > Magnoliopsida > Dipsacales > Adoxaceae > Sambucus > Sambucus nigra. Next base: position 600,198,931 of record OX422216.1, read on the forward strand.
CGGTACTACCCAGCTGTTTAACCCTCGCGCCCATTTTCATGCTTCCTAGAATAACGTACTGAACCTCTGGCAATCAATGATCACTTGTGAGGGCAATTTCAGCCCGAAATCTAGGAGTTGGTTTAACACTTCTGATAATTACATACTTTCATTTTCATAAAGTGTACGGATAGCGATGCATGCTCTGGTAAGGAGTGACAGTGCCCGATCAGCGAGGCTAGCAGGGTGATGGAGGAAATATGGGTAAGTTTGGAGAGTTTGGGGAGAGTATATGGGTGTGATTTGTGTTGAGGGATCAAATTATGAGTTCTCTTCTAGGAAGATAGTGTTGGCATGATTTGGCAGTGGGTTATGAGTAGTGTTTGGCTTAGGATTGACTGGTGGGGCGATGGTACCCCGTTCAATTAGACCTTGGATTATGTTTCGAAGGTGAAAGCATTGGTCGATGGTATGGCCAGTATTTTGGTGAAAGGCGCAATGGGCATCTGCTTTGAAGTTTCCTGGAAGTGGATTTAGCAATGGACGGGGGTCAAGGGTTTGATGAGGTTTCGGCTTAATAGGGCTTGATAAACATTAGAGAGGGGAGCATGGAGATCAGTGTATTACTTTCAGACTTGGGAAGGGAGGCTTTCTAGTGCCCACGAGGTGGTTGGTTGATAGATGTTGTTTATAGTTGAGACTATAGCACTAGCAGGCTTATCATATTTTCCGGGAGTGAACTGTCCGGACACTTTCTTTGGTTCAACTTTTATTTTAGCAAGATCCTCTTCGATTTCTACTCTTGATTCTCTGAGAGCTCGAAAGTAGGGATAATATTGTCCTCCCATGGTTGCTCGTATATGGGGTAAGAAATTCTTCTTCATTATGTTGACTTGTTCTTCCTCGGATGATCGATTGGTCATGGTGGATGGCTTTTCCCTCCATCGGGCTATGAAGTTACTGAATGAATCCCCAGATTTCTATTTGAGCAGCTCTAAATCATGATGGGTGACCTCAATATCTTCATTGTATTTGTACAGCGACATGAATTCTCGGGCTACATCCTCCCATCTATGGATACTGGACTCCTTGAGAGAGAAAAACCATCGGAGGGCACTATCCTTCAAAGTTTGTTGAAATAATTGGGCCATCACTTCTTCAGAAGCCCCTAGGAGAGTCATCGAACGATGATAACTGCGAAGGTGAACAATCGGGGTCCACTTCCTCCGAATTTCTTGATATTTGGCATCTCAAACTTCTCGAGCAACCTCGCCTTAGGATGAGGAGACATGTGGATGTAGTCCATGTAATTTCCAGAGATTATGACTTGGTCGAACTTCTTAGTTATCATCTTGAGATCTTCTTTGACCTTGTTCAACTCTTCCTCTTTAAGATCAATGATCATATGCAGGTTAACCCTAGGCTGGGCAAGGTTTGGCATATGAAGCTGGGTAGGCAGCCCATTAGCAAGAGGGGAACATGGAGTGTGTTGATACTCTTTGGAAACCCAGATAGGCTCAGGTGGACCTATAGTACGGGGGAATAGGACCTCGAGCTCTTAAGGAATAGGAAACTGGTTTCTCTTTATCTCTCGGACCTCGATCTGGAGGTTGTCAATCCTGGACATGAGCTGAGCTAAGACCCATTAGATCTGGCTGCATAACTAGTACTTGATCTGTGTTCTCCATGAAAAGCGGATGGATTCCGAACTTGAAAGAAGTATCGTGGGAATGGGCGAAACTCCGGGGTGATTTGACTAAAGATCGAAGCCAATAAGGATCCAAACCAAGGGTGTTCAATTGACCAGTGAAGGCGTAAAATGGGATTTATTTTTGGAGAGAAAAGAACGAAAATATTTTTGATATTTTTTTTAAATTGAAAGACAAAATATTTTTTGGATTTTTGATAAGGAGAGGATAAATGTTTTTGGATTTTTGATAAAGAAGGGAGAAATGTTTTTGGATTTTTGATAAAGAAAGGGGAAATATTTTTGGGAGACGGGTCTCAGCATGATTACTAGAATTATTATGTTCTCACTTGTATTAAAGTCTCCTAAATGCAAAAGGAAATTCCGAACAGGACCCGAGCCAGGAAAAGCTGGGTTTGTAACATATGTAAATCTATGATCAGAATTGTAACCAGGCTCACGGGCAGGGTCCCATTTTTAAAAATGTGCAAAATTTGGGGCAGCAGGCCGACCCGAATTTTTGACAGAGTTTCGGGTCAAAACCGGCAGTCTAACATGTGTGTCCTAGGCTTGACACCTATATGAGGGTATGCAGTTGGTTGGGTGAATTGGAAAGGGTTCCCCCCTTTGGCATGACTTCCACGATATACGTCTTGCTTTCGAGGGCAATCGGTATGTGTGGAGAAGCCATTTGATATACCTGAGTGTACGTGAATTGCCTCACTATATACATCGTGGGGACGATATGTGTGAGAGAGAATTCAGTATACTCGGTGTACGTGAACAAATTCCCTGCGATATACCTCCCGTCATGACTTCGGTCAAGCTCTATGATACGGGGAACCGTTCGATATACGTCGAAGGTACTTGGCTAATGGAAGGTGAGAGTCATATCGCTTAGGCTAACTGTGCCCCACCGGACCAGCGCCCATCACGAAGTGACCCTCCAATTGCTGGAAAAAATTTGGTAAATCACAATGCTCTTTGGTGATGTCATGTGAATCATGTATGATTCTCTTATTAGTATCTTATGATGAGGGTATCTTTCTTGATCATGACAAACAGGGATCAATGTACTGGTACTAATAGTATACCGAGTATGGATGGGTGATGCGTGCAACATGTGGATATACGTTATCCTAAGTGCACGTGGTGCAAAGTGTACATGTAGAATCTTCTACAAGTGTGTGAATAGAAGCATAAGCATGAGGTACACATGAATAGTAAAAGGGGAACATGCAAATAGGGGGATATACAAGAAAATAAAACAACCATGTAAATAGAGTCTAGCCCTCTTAGAAAAAAGTCCCCAACGGTGTTGCCACTGTGGCCATCCCCGATCCTCGCAGTGGAAGAGACATCGAAAGGGGGGTGTGATCTCCGTGGTGAGAGGATCTTGGTCCCGCACATCCTTCTCGGGAGCGCTTCAGCCGGCGTTGGCGATCTGTGAGGGGAAAAATATAGAGAGATGGAGTCGCCAGTCTATTTTACTCAAAACATACACGAGAAAGGGGGATCCATCCCGAAAGACAGCATCCAAAGACGTACTAATACATACGATACCAAAATGATTCGAAAAGTGTTCAGAGGCTAAGTTACGAAATGGGAAGGTGTTAGCCACCCATTCCGCCCTTGCGGTCTCTCATGGAATATTGCTATTTTCTTTTATTTCCCCATGATATGTGTGCATGTGTATATGTAATGGAGATAAAAATTCTCGACTTGTATCATAGAAGAGATAAAGTGAGTCATCCATAGGAATGTTCTTAAAAGTAATATTAGATAATGGGATTTACGCAATTATCCTTGCGTTGATCGTTATAATGGAACGATAACGCATGTGGAATAATACGCCACTAAGACCAAATATATATATATATATATATATATATATATATATATATATATAGAATCTAAGAGAATTAAAAATAACCAAAGTGGAAGAATTAGGACTCGAGTCTCGAATTTTACCCCGAGATGCCTACGTAGTTTGTATGCAAAACAAGGGGTGGGATATATCCCATAAATCCAATCGGGGACTTATCTTATATGTGTGTGTATGTAAACAAGTGTTTTAGTTTTCAGAAAAGTGTGAGAAAAGTGTGAGAATTCTCGTTTGGAATTTATGGGCGAACCCTCTTTTTCTTGTTTTTTGAGTTTTATTTATATGAAAATAAGACAGGTGCAATAATACTAAATAAAAAAGTATATTAGGATATGTGAAATGTAGAGAATAAAAGTGCTAAGTAATAAAACAAGTTAAGGCAAATTTAGGAGAATTTGGGAAAGTTTGACCTTATTGAAGATCTTGAGCTTGACCTTGAATGTTGGAGAGCATCCCTTGCACTTGATTGATGATGAAGGGTAGTTAATTCACCAAGTTTGATGAAAAGTAGGATGAAAAGTGAGGGTTGGAAAGGGATTTGGATGTGGGAATAACACTGACTTCGAGAGAGGTTTTCTGAGTTCGCTGAGAGTGATGGATTTCAGATCTTGTGTTCTTTTTGCAATGAGGTGAGACCCTCCTTTATATATACCCAGGGCATTGCCGATTGGCATAGCCCTGGTCCTGCCAATTGGCAGGTGTTTTTAGGCACACTACCGATAGGCAGTCTCTTTCAAGTTCCTTCAGAAAAATGGTCGTAAAAAGAAAATCGTTGATCCGAATCGTGTACGGGGTAGACCACTGGAAAGCTATTTCAGAGACATTCGAAAGTCCTTGATATTTCTCCCAGGTCCGAGAGTTGACTTTGGGTCAAATGTGGCTCAGAAATGATCATAGTTCCTTTTGACGGGAAATCATTGGCCGCAAACGGATCGTTCGTCTGCATGGTATGTCAGAATCATGCACGGGGCAAAACGTTGGAAAGGATAGGAGATTTGATGACACGAGAAATTGCCCACAAGTCGTTCTCGTATTAACAAATCAAGAGTAAAGTGTATAATAAATAAATAGAGCAAGTAAAGAGAGATAAAAGACAAGATATAGAGTAGTTCGGCTATAATAATGAGCCTAGGTCCATTGTGTTGCTCCATTCTTATTATATGCATTGCATAGTACAAGTTTACAATGTGACAATGGGCATACAAGATAGATAAGAGAGAAGAGTACTTGACTGTAGCGGTTTCGGGAGTGCCGAAGATATGACTACAATGTAGGTGTAACCCCAAAGCTGTATGTTGAAGTTGTGTGGAGGGAACTTGGTAAGGCTTCGGCAGGTATCGTAGCATCTGGATCGGGGGTGTGGAATTGATCCCTTACTTTGAAGGGCGGACCTCTATTTGTATGAGGTGTGCGTGTTGTGTCATGTGTCGTGAGCACGTGACATAAGTCTGGAGTTGTTGTAATAGAAAGGGATGCTGCCTGTAAGGCAAGCATATTGAGTGTTGCATCATATATGAGGCTAAAGCCAAAGGTGCCTCACCCTGTACTAGGTAGGTCCGCAGCCTTTACATAAGGGCAAGAGGTATGTGCCGTGCCCTATATTTGGTAGGGTCGCACCCCGTGCAGAGTAGGGCCGCACCATGTGCTGTGTAGGGTCGCGACCTTGTCACTAGTTCTGGCTGCGGTCTATTAGCTTCTATTTGCCTGAGTAACCTCCACAGCAGGGTCAGATATTTGTATTATCAATAAGCCCCCAAGTCGTAGTGCCAAGAGATTGCGATTGGGGCTGCGGATGAGTAGTTAAGTCCTCCTAAGGTGCCGCGGTACTTTCAAGGTGACGCTTCGTCTTCCCACGCCCTCTTATATAAATTGTTCCGACCGTGGACTTCAAATAAATCTTTGAGAGCATATCGAATGTTTAACTCTATCCATTTCTTCCCTTAATCTTTTCGGAAAATTTTTAAGGCTGAACGTGGTGGTTCTGAGGCGGAGCATCGTTGATTTTTCCATTTCCAGGTAATTTTCCAACCAACAATCTCTTTAATAGCTTTTTCGGCTCATAATTCACAATTCATCGTCTGAACTTCTTAATTTCTGCATTTATCTTGAACTAAATTTCTTTAATAGCCTTGAATTGAACTTTATCATGTTCGCTATAGCTGAACTTATATTAAATTTTTTTGGGTTATATCTGTTTCTGCCAATTTCCAGGAATTGAACACATCCGAATGATAAATGATTGTAATTGTTTCCACATTATTCTTTGAATCAATCTTCATGTGCTCAAATGGACCCTTAATCTTCTATCGCTCGGATAATATGGCATGTATTTGTGTTGAATCGCTTTGAATCATATAACTGTTCTTGTTATTCTTGAATAAACCCTCCACATTCTGATTCTTCAATCTTTAAATTAATCCACATTTAATATTAAACTGTTTGAGTAAGTGGATGCAGCATGATAAAATGCCTCTTAGTAATCTAGGGTTGCCCTTAATCCATGCAACTCTAACATTAGTTTAAGCCCTAACCGCGACCTGTGGCAAGTGATGGCTGCGGTCTATAGCCTCTTTCCTTAGATTCTTAGATTTAGACTCCGCGGCATTTTAGCCCATAGTTTGATGACTACGACCTGTTGAAACTAGCTTGATAATATTCTCCCTAGGTTCCCAAATTAGAGTCAGCAGTGTTAACTACGACATGTAAGAAAGTAATACCTTCCATCAAATCAATATGTTGTGGTGACAATTATCTTTTAGGGCCTTAGAACCCAACATTTGGTGCACTTAGTCTATTTGGCCAAATATTTCTTATTCGTCCTCAACTTGACATAACATCGAACCTGTCGGGACCTCTGTGAGGCTTCAATACCATACTGGATGCGGCACCTAACTGCGGATTATGATTTTCAATTACTGCTACAGCCATATGAACTTTGAACCAAACGAATTTTTGAGAGAGTTTTGGGCAAAAGATTTTGGAGCCTTTCCTCCTGAACTTCCTTTCGTGCCTCCTTTGAAGTTAATAGGGCCTTGCCAACTGAAAGATTTCCCCAACTGCGTAGTACTAGACTCAGGCTCCATGGATTCTGCTTGTAGGAAGGATTCTGAGACCATGCCAATGGAAGAGGAAGCTAACTCTAGTAACCGACCAATGGATGTAGAAGATGACATCGCGACAGGGGATGCAACTAATGTTAGGGACGAACCAACTGGCCCATCTGGGAGGGTTGAGAGGCCTCCTGCTGCACTTGACATCCTTAGAATTATGACCCAAGAATTGGTTGCTTAAGTTGGTGAGGACGCAACTTTCTTTAATAATTGTTGACGATGGGATCTGATTCCCACTACATGCTTTCATTTACAGGTTGTGGCTGCCAGTCCCTGTTCCCATCAAAAGAATTTTCCAAGCGATGAGGTTAGCCCCAACCCAATTAGATCCCAATGGTTCTAGGGCCATCCTAGCACCCGTCGTGCTGTGGAAGAATTTACTCCCACGTAGTTTTTCCACTTGTATCGCCTGAAGGAAAACTTTGTGAAGTTTGCTGGGTAGTACCACTTTTTCATCCACGACAGGGACGAGACCCTTCACTCTGGGAGGCCTACCAGTGTAAAGAACTGGAAGGGGAATTATTTCTACATCTCTGGAGAAGGGTGTGATATTCACCCTCAGGAGAACGAGAGGGAGAGATCGTATAGGATGTCGCGGCAATGGGGGTGTCCCTCCAAGATAGGTATTTTAATTATAGCCGCGTCCCCCCTCTATAATTGCTTATTATTCTCCACCGTGCTTCTGTTCTAACCTTTGAAATGTTTCTGCAGTTCTTGATAACTTGCAATTGAGCTAGTGGGAAGAGAAAAGGGTTGTCAAAGGCCATGGCCATTCCTGTTGAGGAGAATAAATTCAGCATACTTGTGACTTCTGCTACTGTATTTGAAGCAGGCTACTTCCCAAGAAAATATATACCAAAAGAGATGGCCGCGGGAGGTAATATTTCTGTCAACACTTTTGTTTCGCGATAATTAGTTTCTAAAATTGATATTTACTGTCGTATCTCTTATTTCTGGTGAGGAGATTGATAGGGAGCTTTTGGTTGCCCAACTGACAGAGATAGATGAGGACGAAACTGTCTTTAATAACACTGCCAGGCAGAGGAAGGGGAAGAGGTCCAAGGCCAAGGTTACTATCGTGGTCCCTTCAAGTGACCAAAATCCAGCTACACAATAGGCAACCCCTACCACGCTCTAAATCTAAGTTGAGGAGGATCTTCTCGGGAGGCCAGAGGGTACCTTTGATGACAACATTGGGGCGAACTTAGCCACGACGGGTCTGATGTTAACTTCTGATGCCCCTATCCATTCAACTTCTCCCCACCGCCATCAATTGTTGTAATTAATGCCAACCTGGCACCTCCTCAGTGCCGCAACAGTGTTGGTCTTGATGGTCGTCCACAACCACATCTTAGATAGCTAAAGCCTGAATCCTCATAGGATACGACTGCGAGGCCTGTCTGTAGGATGAAGAGGGTCCTTGATGCTGCGGACCTTGATAGACTGGTGGATGAAGATCATGATGACATGGAGGATTACGGTCTCTATACTGTTTTAAGGGTCAGTGCAAGTACTTCCACGGTTTTATTTTTGCATTCCATACTCTTCTCCTAACTTTCTCTTTTCAGGCCGCGGACGTAATAATTTCCCAAAAGAGGAAGTATGAGGCCTTGTACAAGTTAAAAGAGGCCGCAGAGAGGGTGCACGCCACTGACCTGGAGAATGCAAGGAATTCTTCCTTCGAAGATGGCAAAAAATCTATTGATGCGGATCTTTAGGCAGCTCAGATAAACCTTGAAGCTGACATTAAAGACACGAAAGAGGCGTAGGAAAATTTTAACCAAGCCGCATAATCTCTCAAGGTCTTTCAGGCCCAGGCCGCAGAATCTACACAAGTTGTAGAGTCTTCCAATAACAAGCTCAAACTCCTTCAAAAGAGGTACGAGGAGTTGGAGCCATGGCTGTTCATGATGCTGAAACCCATGCCGCGATAATCAAGAAAATGGAGGGTGATAATGGTGAAGCCCTTCAATTAGCCATAAACGACACTTTGGAGTCATTCAATGTCTCTAGAGATTTTTATCTTATAACCAATAGGGCCTACCTCACCGGCTACCAAGAGCTCAAGCACATGATCATTAAAAACATTCCTAAGACTAAAGAGATGATTTTTACCTGGGTTCTTGGGGATGCTAAGCACCAGGAATACGTGGTCGAGATCAAGGCTGTGGCACAGGAAAGATCCAGGTTGAGGGCAAAAGATGAGGTAGCAGAAGCAGATGAAGATACAATGACTGCTGCAGAGGGTGAAGAAGGAGATGAAACTGACGATGCTGAATCTTAGGGCGGCATCCCTGTTCAATTTTTTATAACTCTTTAAGTGGCTGCGGCTAATTGTCTGTAATGTTAACACTAATATTATCAAGGCTACACCCACTTTTGATGTTGACTATTTTTTCCTCCTTTTTCTAGTAGCTTTTTATTCTCCTCATTTGCTTCAATACTTGAATGAGTGATTTCTCCTTATGTTTTTTATTGTTTTTTATTTATTGCCAACTCTTTGCTTCAAATTTTACTATCAATGTCATGTCGACCTTTAAAACCCAACGGTTTATTTATATCATTTTCATGATTTATTCTTCCTATGCCTTGATTCTTGAACTGATGCTTTTACATTTGAAATTTCTTTCTTAATTGAATGAACTTGATAAAGGTCGTGGCACCATATTACAAATAGTTTCTTCACATAGGCTGCAGTCTGTTCCCTTTGCCTTAGCCTTTCCACTTGAATTCTTATCGATTGTTTATGCATGGATATGCCGGAGTCTCTTTTTAGACAAGGCCGCGGCACCCTCAAGTGTTGGATCTAGTCCACTGTAGCCTTATGGTTGTATCTTTACAATTGGATCCTACTCCAAATGTGACTTTTGTTTAATAGGTCTGTGGCAGGTTAATAATATTCTGAATGAATTCACTTAATGGATGCAGCCATATTTAAAAGGCTGCGGCATCTTTATAGCCCTTTAGGAAATTGATGATAGCATTCCGGTCTGAGGCCATCCTTTTGTATCTTTGGCATGCTTTGTGATGTTACAATAAGTTTCAGTCGCTTTGATCGCATTTCATAGCTTTTCTTTAGTCGATTGGGTTATTTTCAGCCCCCCGGGCTAGGTATTACGAAGCTTCCCCAAGCTAGGGCGAGATCACCAAGTTAAGTATGCTTAGTCTCTATCCACCAAGTCAATGGTGTTTTTGGGATGAGATCACCAACTAAATGATGTTTAGTCTCATATCCACCAAATTAATGATGTTTGCCGGGAAAGTAACCTCCACGGGCTAATTACACATCCCGAAAGCTAAAAACGGGCTGAGATCACCAAATGAATGATGCTTAGTCTCTATCCACCAAGTTAATGATGTTTACCGGGGAGTAACCCCATCGGACTAATGATGCATCCCGAAAGCTAAGAACGAGCACTTGAGGCCACTAATTCTTATGACGCATACCAAAAGCCAAGAATGGGCACTTGAGGCCACTAATTCTTATAAGGCATCCCAAAAGCCAATAACGGGCATTATAAGCCCTCGTGGCTAACAATGCCTCTTGATAAATGCTTTTGAGGATATAGCCTCTATGAGTGATTTTTCATACCAATTTAGATAGTTGCTCTCAGTAGTTATTTTTTCCATTTCAATTATGACTTGCTTTCAGATAATCAGGCATCTCGGTGGGCGTTGTGGGACCATTTGGGTATTATCATTCCCAATATAACATATTGTCTTGAATCAAGATCTGTTTAAGACAAAACGGTCTTTTATGAGATAACATTTCATGGAAACGAGAATCAAAACATAGCACTATATGAGTGAACTTGATTTCATATATCTATTTATATATTCATGACTTTGTGGTGACAATACAAAGTTTAATTTAAAATAGCATAGGGCCAGCTTCACTATAAAATAGGAACAGATAAAATATAAGGCATAAGCGTGAAAAAATGGGCATGTGGTATATGAGACTAGGCTACATCCCCTAAAGACCTCTGAGGAACCTTTATAGCATCCCTTGCCCAACCAGCCTTTCGATTTCATCCTTCAGTGCATAGCATTTATTAGTGTCATGGTTGTGGTCCAGATGGAATTTGCACCACTTGTCTTTATTCCTCTTATGGGGTGGAGCTTTAAGCCTCTTTGGCCACCTCAGCAGCTTGTCCTTCTTGATGGACTCAAGGATATCTTCAATCGGGAAGACCAATGGAGTGTAGGACTTAGCTCCCTTCTGTCTTCTCTGATTTCCTCTTTTGGCTTCTGCTGATTTCTTCCGCGAAAGGACCTTCTGGTACTACCCGACACCTAAGGCTATTGTCTCAAGGTTCCTTGGTGCCACACCCACTTGGGAGGCAGCCGCTACCTCTAGAATGAGGACCCTCTGGTTCAGATAGTGGACCTGGGTTTGGAGTGAGGCATGACTGTCATAGAGATGGTTGAGGTGATTGTACAACTGCATAATCTCATCTTTGACTTTTGTGCTCTGGCTAGACTCTCCCTCTATTTTCTGCTTTTGTTAGTCATTACAAAATATATAATTTGAGACAAAACTAGAGGAAGTGAGTAATCACAAAAACATTGAATTAAATAAGTAGGAAGTGGGGATGCAACGTTTGCACTGCTACATCGTGTTACTGCTGAGGCCGCGGCCAGTAAGGAACATAGGTGCACTGTCGTGGCCTTTGTATGATATTCCCCATGTTTGAGCTGGAGACCACCCGAGTCCTTTCCTTGATGTTTTGAAGCCTCTGTAATGCAACTGCCCCAGTAGAGGTCAGGGCATGTAAAGCAGTTGAACTACCACGTCACATCCCTACCTAGGCAGTGAAGGGACAATCCCAAAATTGAAACTCAAAAACTGAGTTTTTCTCCTGAAATTCATGGAGAGAATACCTACTAGGGTCTATCCATGAGAGAATAACCTATCGGTGCACAAAATGGCACAATTCTAATGATAAACCCTAGATCATAGGAAAAGAACAACAAAAGGGAGTAAATATAACTCTTTCCTAATCACCCACCTTTACGGGGCTAAAGCCCATTAAAAGTTTCAGCTTAATCTAGGTGGGGTGATATCACAGGGGTATGTAAAATAGATATAAGTGTCATAAAAAAGGAGACCGAAAGCAGATCTGAGAAGAGAAAATACCCATCTAAGGGTATAAAATACAAAAATTGAGTTCAGTAACCGAAGTTCACCCATGGGATGATGATCCAAAGGATCCCCATGAATAAAATAAGGTGTCCAAGAGCCCAAAATATAGAGAAACAAGATTAAAGTAACTCGTTTCCCACAGACGGCGCTAAATTGATGACACGAGAAATTTCCCATAAGTCGTTCTCGTATCAGCAAATCAAGAGTAAAGTGTATAATAAGTAAATAGAGCAAGTAAAGAGAGATAAATGACAAGATGTAGAGTGGTTCGGCTATAATAATGAGCCTACGTCCACTGTGTTGCTCCATTCTCATTATATGCATTACATAGTACAAGTTTACAATGCCACACTGGGCGTAAAGGATATATGAGAGAGAAGACTACATGACCGTAGCGGTTCCGGGAGTGCCGAAGATATGATTACAATGTAGGTGAGTAACCCCCAAGCTGTACGTTTAAGTTATGTGGAGGGAATTTGGGAAGGCTTTGCCAGGTACTATAACATCTGGACCGGGGGTGTGGAATCAATCCCTTACTTAGAGGGGTGTCCCTCTATTTATATGAGGTATTTTTGTTGTGTCATGCACCTTGAGAACGAGACATAAGTCTAGATTTGTTGTAATAGAAAGGGATGTGGCCTGTAAGGCAAGCATATTCAGTCTTGCATCCTGTATGAGGCTAAAGCCAAAGGTGCCGCACCCTGTAATGGGTAGGGCTGCGGATTTTACATAAGGGCAAGTCGTATGTGTCGCTCCATGTATTTGGTAGGTTCGCACCCCGTACAGATTAGAGCCGCACCCTGTGCTGTGTAGGGTCGCGGCCTTGTCCCTAGTTCTGGTGGTGGTCTATTAGCTTCTATAAGCCTGAGTAACATCTGCGGCAAGGTGATACATTTGTACTATCAAGATATACTTCGACATTCCAAAGAGCTTGACTCAATTTGGGGAGTTGACTTTGGTCAAACGGGGCCTGGAAGCATTTGGTGAACTTTTGGAGTAAAACGGATCGTTCGTCCGTACCATAAGTCAGAATTTTGCCCGAAGTGGACTGTTGGAAAGGTGTTTCAGTGCGCTTTGAATATTCGTTTAGTCTTGCTCGATATGAAGAGTTGACTTTGGTCAAATAGAGCCTGGGAGCGTCCGGTGGTCTCTAGGTCAGGTTTCGAGGGTAAATGGATCGTTCGTCCGTACCATAAGTCAGAATTGTGCATGAGGCAGACTGTTAAAAATGGGTTTCAGTGCCCTTCGAGGATTCATTCAGTCTCTATCGAGTTGAAGAGTTTGAGTTTTGGTCAAACGGAGTCTGGGAGTGCCCGATGGCCTCTAGGTCAGTACCCGGGCTATGACTTAGGTTTGTAGTGATGAAGGGAGGTGCTAGGGTACTAAGGAAAGGTTAGGGGGTGCTAGAATTGGGTGTTTACAACATCATTATCGGAAAAAAAAATTGTTTATTAATTTACCTTAAAATGATTAAGCTAGTGTCAAAACTTTTCCATTTTTAATTTCATTAAAACCATTCTACAAAGCATAGTAATAATAGACAACATCACATCACAACTGAACAAGACTAAATGTGACTAGAATAACTCTCTAGTTAAAGTATTTCATTACCATAAATTCAAACTAATATCAACAGTACCCTATAAATGATTACAATCTCTAGAATAGATATGAAATAACTAGAATCCTGGGCGACATGCCCTAAATGAAAGTAGTCACTATAGATGTGTGATTCAACAGAATGGAAGCGTATAAACAAATCTGCCTCTCCAGTCATAGCCATAACCCATTCAGATATCCATATTCTACGTCGGCATCCCTGATACTGGATACTTGATGTACAAGATATAATAGAGAAGAGAATATGCAATGAAACGGGTCATAGACCGATTGTAGAAGATTTAAAAAAAATGGAAAGTGCTTAACAAGTACAACTAAGCAGTTATTATGTATATGTTAGATTCTCGAGCTCTCGCATGGGAATTCTCACCTCCCATCTAGTGTGAACGCCTAACGTACCTTATTATCTCCCTAATTAAGGTTCTCAATTAGGATTCTATCCCATTTTATTTTCGTGTATTTACCACATAATACATATGATAATTAAATATGTTCATTTCTCTTTAACATGAACTTTCATAACTTTAGGATTAAGTACTCACTTACTTAATTTTCTCAGATTTCATTATTCATTTTCATCTACAATTGCACACAGTAGATTACATCACAGTATATATATTTTGAAGCTACAATTTTCACACACTAGATTACATCACAGTATATATATTTTTAATCTATAATTTTCACACAGTATATATATTCATCACTCTATTATATATACTATTATAGCACCTCCCAGATATAGTTGCGGTACATGCATACTCTGCTATCATGTCCTGATACATCTCTCGCTGTATAAAGGACTATTGGTTTGGTGTCACTCATGAACCATAAATAACACAACACATATATTGGAGGCGAGCATAGTCCCCATACAAATGGGTCACGCACATACCTACGCTCCCATTCAACAGTCGAAACTATCATTAACACCAATAGCACGTGTCCAAGGTCCTATTCTGAGGGTACGAATCTAAAATCCCCCAAATTGGCTCAGCAGGATAAGCTTGTCCACAACGCAAAACCTCCACCCCGATAGCAAGCATCGTAGGTATGTCATACAAAATAAATAATAATATAGGTACTCACCCCACCTATATATATAATAACAATAGGGCACACGCAAAACCCATAAAATAATTTCCATACGTAGTATATTTATCTCTCATATCCTACATATTTACAAATTATGACTTTACTCCTCCAATTATATTCCCGAGTTTCTCTCATCACTCGAAGGGTAATCATTTATTCCTCATGTAAATTCAGTAGATAGCAACTCACATCCTACTACTCTATGTCATCACAACTCCTGAATTTCTACGAATCGAAATTATTGTTAATTAGGTTTATTTCTCGATAACCCTTATTTAATATTAACCCTTTCTTTTATCTCTCAGGATTAATCCCATATATGACCCTTTTACTACTGGTGTTAATCTTAAATAATTATTCACCCGCTTTAAACCCCTAATTTATATAATTCTCCACCGTAACTAATTCAATTCACACTCGTTAATTTCCCACATTCCATCCCATAAAAATAATATTTTTCGGGTCTTAAGTATACCCTACTGAACTCCTCTGAGTCCCAATTTTTTCAATTAATCAACACCAAATATTTCTCAAAGTTGGGATTTAAACAAATATTTAAATAGGAATTAAATCACAATTCTACGGGGAGTCAATCGATTGACATTCTTGATTCGATCGATCGATCGATTGACCAAATATTTTTCCCATATTCTGCATATGCTTACCTACAGGTTTTAATATTTTTCATCCTCAAAATCATATTTAGACATCTCCAAATTTATATTCATTTAACCCAGATCATGTACTAACATATATGCAAAATTAATTAAACATCATCAGCATATATAAATCTACCCTGATTCCATATTCAATCTCAAGAATTCTAGTTTTGACTTTATCATCAATTACATATGTAAATCCCAGATTTCATCACCAAGTAATTCATATATTTCACGGAGTTGATTTTAAACTCAGAAAGAGATCAATCCTACATAATTCTCATTTCAAAGATTCATAAAAAATTATCGTAATTCATATCACTTTTTAGAATTTTCTAAACAACCTAACATGGAAAATATACATGCTAGAATTTGCAATAGTTAATCACTTGCCTTTAGATTGTAGGCCTGACCCGTTGAAGGATACTTATAGCCTCCATGAATTTTCTTCCTAAATCTTCCCTCCAGGTTTGTTCTTGCACAAATTCTTCAAATCTTCCTCTTAGTCTCTTGAAATTCTTTCGCCATTCTCTTAATTTTCTCGCTAACTCTCTATATAGTTTTCTTAACATTTGGGTTTGTGAAAATGACTATTCTCAAAGCCAAACCTTTGATTTTAAAGGTGATATCCCATTTTTGGCTTTTCACCTACCATTAATAAGGCCAAAAGTCACCTAAATAGGTCCTGATTCATCTCAAAAACTCCCAAGACCCGAACATAAGCTCGGGTACTCAATTTTGACTATTTAAACACTTTGGAGTACTTTGACGTGGTTAAAATGGCCATTCAGATGACATAAAAATATTTTACTTTTCATTACATTTAATTATAGTCCTGACACGACTCATCCGCTACCCAACTTAATTACCTATATTATCGTATTCTCACTCGTAACAATTTTATAAAAATCACTATCAATTGTAAAGTCATAATCATATATATTACTTTTAATCACAAGTAATATTCAACATAAATCACTTATTCCTTTATTCCTGGGAAATATTAAAATCTGGATTAATTTTCAATTATCCCACAATTAATTCTAATTAATCCCATTTTAAAAGTCGTTAAAAATATGGGGTGTTACATACTTCACCCCTTACAATGGAGTTTCGTCCCGAAATTCGAAAAAAGTATGCAAAATAAGAACAAATCCGGCTATATGTTGCGCATCGTATCCTCGCGCTCACGAGTAAACTACTCCGTACCGCCCATACAATATGCTATTAAATTCCCTTAATAATGAACACCTCATGTATGTTCGTTTTAGACTCCTGGTTACCCTGTCACGTAGGTTCTCGTCTAAGACTTTCTATTTATGTTTCACTACTTGAACTTATTTTAGATATTCACTATCTAGCCTTTTAGTATTCACACTTTAGTAGATTATTCGTTCATTAGATACATAAAATATCATCTCACAATGATCGCACACAAGTAAGTTATTTGCGCGATATATATTTTACACACATTATATACTATAAGTACCAACTTATCTCTAATCTTCGCAATAGTACTTGGTCCCCCACCTTTAACTAACAAGTAGGAGAACAACAAGGCTTACCATTCCATACCTCAATTCGCACCAAGCCCAAAAATGAACTTATATGAATTATTGTACATAAAATCCACTAGTAGAAGGGATTGCTCTCGTCTTCCCCTAATATCCAAGGGTCACATATAATTTATTCTCCAACATCTAATTAGTCCGTTTATTCTGCTCATTAGTCTGCAGATGATAGGCCGTACTCAATCACATCTCGGTACCTATGGCCTCATCAAAAACTCTCTCCAAATTGAAAAATAAAGATCTCATCCCAATCGGACACAATATTAAATGATACCCTATGTTACCTCAGTATCTCGGTTATATAGATCTCGCATACTGTCCTGTAGTATGATCAGTCCTAACTGCCATAAATTGATCTAGTTTGGTCAACCGATACACTATCACCTATATAGGATCGTAACCCCCTTAGCGATAAAATCCTTGGGAATAATCTACCATGAATACTTAGGAATACCTAACAGTTGAAGAAACCCCGCTGGTTTCGTATGGTCCACCCTTTACCAACAGACAGGTGACCCATTGCAAAGTGAATTTAGCAATATTTCTCTTCATTAAATCCCATCACCACTGTCATTTTTAACATGATACATCGTATATTCTCTAAAATATACCTCTAACCGTGATCCATGTGACTTTGCCTCACTGTGTGTCACAAGTCCTTCCCCGATTTAAAAATCTGTTTCTCGTGAAATGTAACCCTCTGACAAATCTTACGGAATATGCTTCGACTTCCTTGGCTAAATGTTGTCGAATTCACATGATAATCATAATCTACTGCCTGATATTATATTTTTAATTACCTAGGGAACTCATACACCCTATATCACGCTTATTATTGCATAAATCAATTCATGCACATTCAGCATGCTTTTCTATTCATGATGTAACCATTATGTACTACTTTTCTCGTCAGAACTAGGTGTCTTCCAGACTTAAGTCATATTGGAATTATCAACCCTCAATTATATTCTTATAAATGTAGAATGATCAAAGTGCGAAACTCATGTAGTATCGACCAAACTTCTCTCTAACTCTCGACGTTTTCTAGTTTCATGAGTGGGATGTGTCACAAAGAGAAATTCAAATAAGGAACCCCCCCAATACAATACTATCTAACATAGTCGGTTGTCGAGATTCGTAAGTCCCCCAGTCCATAATATATACCTTCCCATAATCTTTGTATGTTGACATAGAAATCTACTTATGTCTCTTAGAAATAACATGAAACATAACGCTCTTATTATCCCAAGTTTGTGGCCCTATATATATATATATATATATATATATATATATATATATATATATATGTATAACAAGTTATATCTCTCTGCTCGATAAAGAACACGATGTGTTCTGAGTGACATCAGTAAGTAAATCCCTACACATCGGGAGCACATATAAATAAACAACATTCTTAATGAGGTCTATGATACCATGAAATTTTCATATATACATATCTATATAGGCCCAATACTATTTCAGGTGGCACCTCACAAAATTAATATTACCCCCCCTTGGTGTATCCAGTAAAATAGTCTTATCACTCAGTCTACTATCGTTCAAACATTTGGTAATTAATCACTACACATTACCATAATAAGCTCTACCTTACTAACTCAATGCATTAGTAAAATATAACGATAAAATATGTTCTTAGTGCCCACCCGGCTTACTCACGGGTGACATCAAAAGGCCCCAATACTCATGATAAATACATTTGTAACCAGACTGTTAAAACTAACTTACCCACTAAACTCGACTCGCACGCGAATTTTAGTGTTAAAGATTCATGTATATATATTGTGACACACCCTTATCACTTGAATTAATCCTTGGCTCACAAGGATGAAACAAAACTTCACCAGTCTCGCCTAATCGTAGGGTCCTAGCACTTAGCTGCGACACGATCCATGAGCATCGACAATTGTTATACATCTAGGGTTTCATTTAATAATTGCCCCCTCCTTGTGGTGGGCAAATTATTTTGCTCTGTGGCTTACATGCCCATCACTGAAATGTTGGACCAAAATCTCTAGGCCTCAATTATGGCCTTACTGGCCTTCCTATTACTTCTTGGGCCTCATCGACCCTAAAAGACGGTATGTTAATGTTACCGAGGATTCCACTGGTTTTTCCTAAAACCATCACTCTCGGGTTGAAAATTCTTGGGCCCAATTCTCCTGACCCAAATCCTCCACTGGAAATATGACTCCTCTAGTTGTTATGCCTAACTGACATGGTTTACCAATCCCTATCTTATCGGTCTCATTTCTCAATGTGGGCACATTCAACACTAGTAGTCCCACTCTCTACACATAAGAAAAATTCCCGTGCCATTTTCCGCCAATGGTCCCACTGACTATTTTGGATGCGGATGAAAGTGATATTTGTGTGTGTGCCATCTTGGTTAAGTTTTAACATGAGAGGGGTATGGATGTTGAATTATAGTGCACCAAAGATTTATAAAAATTTCCCCAGTTGATCAAACAAATAATACCAATCTTTCATGGTTATGCTCTATTTGAACTATGATTACACCTTTGATAACTATAAACTTAGGGGGGTATTTTGAATTTTTCTTTAAGGTTTAATTGAACATTTTTTTATTACTTTCGATATTTTCTTTGTAATAGGTTCTAGTTCTAGGAAATGATATAGGGGGCCAACACGAGGAATTTTTTTTCGAGAACATTCAAATACTAATCTCGAGGGGTTGTTTACTAGGGTTTTCTTCTTCGAATTTAAATTTGAGGCAGACATTGTTAATAAAAAAATCTCTCCTTCAATTTTTGGTATTAGAGAAACTTTTTAGAGGAGAACAAAAATCTTATGTGGATACTTGTTCAGGTAAACTACGTATGCTCATATATGAAAAAAAATCCACATTTAGAGTTATGAGTTTTTTTTTTTTTAAATAGGATAAGTTTTAATTGTGAAATGATAGTTACATGAAGTTTGTAGTAATGGCACAACTCAATAATCAATTTCGTTACTTACATTTGAAAATGTGTCGTGAATACTTCAAGACAAACGACTCTTTGGAACGGACTCTTTAGCATCCTCCTCTGGAATTAAATGAGGTTAAATGGCTTGATCTTTGTTCAACACTTGAAGATAAAAGTTTTCAAAGTATATGCGACTCCTAAATTTTTATTATTTATGCGAAGTACTAATTGGGCATCATATTTTTTTGTAATATACACTATGCATACTAGATTATTTTAGTAAATACAATGTTATTTTTACCCTGATATTATTTTTCTCGTAGTTATTAAAAAAAGCAATGTTAATGGGGAGAGTCTAGAGAAGATCCAACGTTCTACTTAGGCTTCATTATACTAATACCTTTATGTAACAACATCCATTTTTTACATAAAGTTGTTCAGACACAATATGCCGAAGATGGGACTTATCAAAACATTCATACCATTCTTAGCATCAAACCATAAAGAATGAAATTTGATATAAAACATCAACACACAATAAAGTAACATAAAATATTAAACTCATAGTGTAAGTTATAACTCTCGTAAATTATAAAGCATTTGTCCTAAACATAATTGGAAATAACTAATAGAAATAAATAAGTCTCGGTCGTTTGCCCATATAATCTTTGGAATATGAAAACTGAAATAAAATCAAGAGTGGCAACTTGTGATAGAATCAATGAGTTGAATCTGAAACTAGGCAAGTGAAACTACAAGTCTGATCCTTTGTCAGCTCTACTGTTCTTGTTTAGGATAACTTGAAAAATAATTTTGATAATTTGGGTGAGTTCCCTAAAGTTGCAAGATTTAACTTAAAGAATAAATAGATAATAATGCAGTCAATTCACATTACATGCCTTTCTTAGGATCTCCCATGAAATAAGTATATCACCCCTCATCTATGTGTAATAATATAGGCATTTCCAACCCAAACCCAAACAAGTAATTCGGTTTCTACACTAACATACCAATATTAAGGGCAACTAACCCACATATAATCGAGCACTAAATATCTACACGTATAATAATAGTTCCAAGGACTAATTCCACAGTACTACCCCCAGAAAAATACAACTGCATTACATTATGTATTTTACATATCATTGTGTCCATTGGCAGTTGTCTACATCATTAGACTACATCAATTCATTCTTAATCAACATATATATAGATATATATACGCGCGCACACACACACACACACACACATATATATATATATATATATAAAATAAGTTATAATGCTTTTTGAAAATGTGTACATTTTTAAGGGTGATGCTGAATGCCACATCAAAAGACATTTTTTCAAAATTTGAATTTTAAATTCAATTTTTCATTTCCCCTTTAAACTTTTTGATTTCCCCAAAAAAACCCGACCCCTCCCCTCAACCACACTCCAACTCACACATTTCTCTCTCACTCTCACTCTCACTCTCACTCTCTCAGATGGTTCTCTCTCTCTCTCTCTCTCTATATATATATATATATATATATATATATATATATATATATATATCACTCACACACACGCACACACTGGTAAACCCCCTCCCGCCCCTAGTAAACCCCCCTCCCCCCTTCCCCACTCACCCGCCCCTAGTAAACCCCCCTCCCCTCTCCCCCCTCCCCACAAACACACACACACACACGCACGTACACAGAAACACACACACACACGCACACACAAATTAAAGCATGTATGGATTAGAAAGCAAGGCAAAGACTAAACTAAAATATCAAATATATTTATACATAAGTTATACCTAATAAACGCAAGTACACATAAAATAGATATAAACACACAAATGACACAAAATACGATAAGCTTTTCACACTCGTATGGCAAAAATGTGTCATATGAAAACAGAAGGGTTGGGGTGTGAACTAGTAACAAATAAATTTAGACTTAAAACAAGTACACAGAATTCTCAATTGATTTCAGACTTCATCACATTTGAATATAACCTCATGTGACAATATAGATTGAACTCAATGAACAAACATACACAATGCATACAACCCTAGCATGCTGATGATTCTACAAACCAATAGAGTCATGACATTTAAAGTACAACTAGTATAAACGGACATTGTGCAAACCGTTGATATACCATCCAGTCTCCCTCAATAAGCATATATATATTATTAATTTTGAATGAATATATCAATTAAACATAGGCCTTGGCAATTATTTTCTTTTTAATACCATATTTTCCTGTTTTTAGGCCTTTGGACCACGTATTTCTTTAAGGTCCAATCAAATGGTGGCTTACTATTCGCAAAGGACAATAAATCCTTTCTGCCCTTCCTCGTGCACATTTATATTTATCATTTTTTTATTTCTCACAAATCTTACGTGTAACGAATTTTGACATGCACTAGTCCTCCTAGGTCACATAACATGTAGATGACAAGATTGGTAGGAGAACACCTCACAAAGCTCAAATATACATATTACGTTAAAATTTCAAATGAGCTTGTGCATGTGTGAAAAGAGTCATATAAAAATAGAATCCATTTAAGAAACATAAAATTCAACTACTCCATGTAGGCATGGTAAAGAACATAATAAGGATTGACAATCTAAACCAAAAGTTCTAGCCACATGGGAGCATAAAAGATGGGATTCTAACACAAGTGTATGCCACATAAAGTGTGTCAAATTAAAATACACAAAAAAAAAATCTTTTTGATTTTTGAAATTTTTAATAAAAAAAATAAAAATATATAGTCAAAAGACTAAACAAAAATCATTTGTATTTTTCTTTAATCTTAAATTGCTAAAAAGATAAAATGCAAATGATAAACCAAAAATCTTTTTGTATTGTTCATTTAATGCAAACAAAATGAAGGAAATATAATAAAAAAGATAAAAAAAAATCATAATTCTAGCATGTGATTAAGCATGGAGCATAGACTAGAAAATTATTAAACAAGCATACATTTAAAATTGGAATATAGCATGAAGTACAAAAGCTAAAGTATGAAAACAAAACTAACACATTCAACTTTTAGATTTCGCAAGGGAGGAAGCATGTGTAAGTAAATGAGAATCAAATATCCTATCTTGTAAAGCTACCAAGTCGGATCTCCTAACCCAAACTAATGATGAAAGACTATCTCGGGGTGTAGGAATTTTGGCTCCCTTGGTTGGCTTACATTGGGATTTTTTAGGAACTCGTTTAAGATCAATTTTTTTTTCCTAAGATGACCTTTTCGACCAGAATGTGAACATTTGAATTCACGCCGAAAACATTTACCTAAGGAGTGATCCCTAAAGGCATTCGTAGGTGATTCTCCTAAAACGTTGGTTTTGGCTTTTCGAGTAGATTCATTACAAGTATCGAAGCCTAAACCACAAGTGTCATTTTTTATTTGGACTGCACCTAAGATTTTATCAAGTTTTTCGGACCTACACTTCAAATCAAATTTGACTTTAGTAGAGTCTTTTAATTTACCTTCGAATTCTAAAATTTTAGACTCTAACAAAACATTTCTCTCTTCAAACTCGAGAAGCTCCTTTTTCAAGGATTCCATTAAACCCCTAAGGCTATCTCTCTCGCCTTCTACATATTCTAGCTTCTCTGGAAGAGTCCTCTCATGTGTCCTAAGGTCTTTTACCAACACACTATCATCGACGACCTTGACACGCTCTTTTAAATTTTCTTCTAACTTCAAATTTGCTCTTTTTAATTTAATTGATTCTTCATATAATTCTTGAAAAGTATTTTGAAGTTCACTCACATTAACCTATTCTTCATTTTCACTCTTTCTTTCTTCTCCACTCTCACTATCATAAAAAATAAGGGAATCATAAACTATAACCTTGGAAGTGTCATGCGATAAATTTTCATCTATAAATGAGTTCTCACTATCACTAACTTGACTAGCCATAAAAGCTACAAAGTTGGGCTTAGTGGGGGAATCGGGTCCCTCTTCCTTATCACTGTCACTAAGGGTCGCATTATATGAGATGGGTCGCTTACCTTCTCTCCTTAGTTTAGTGGGGCACTCAGAATCCCTATGGACATAACCCTCACAACCAAAACACCTATTTGATTCGTCCCTATTTAAATTTTCATTAATAGTTTTAGGGATCCTCTCGGCTTTGTCATGCTTAGAAGTTTAAAATTTCTTAAACTCATTTTTAAATTTATCTTTGTTAATTTTAAGAAACTTTCGAAATTTCCTAGCAAACAAGGCCATATCTTCTGAGTCACTATCACTCTCCCTCTCTACTACTTGTTTATCCGCTTTTCGAGCTTTTAAAGTAATGCCCATTTCTATTTTCTTTTCATTTTTAGAGGGAAACAAGTCCAGTTCATAGGTTTGTAAATCACCTACAAACTCTTCTAATTTCATAGAGGCTAGAGTTGGTAAAGAATTTAACATGGTCACTTTTAGAATAAATCTATCGGGTAGGGACCTTAAAATTTTCTTTATAAGTCGATTGTCGGGTAGTTTTTCTCCCAAGTTAAAAGATGAATTAACAATGTCTGAAAGTCTAGCATAAAATTCATCAAAAGTTTCGTTATCCTTCATTTTGATAGTTTCAAATTGAGTGGTGAGGTTTTGAAGTTTCGAAATTTTAACGACACTTGTACCTTCATGAGTGAGTTGTAAAATATCCCACGCTTCTTTAGCAGTCTCACACGTCATAATGCGTCGGAATTCATCCGCTATGATAGCACTAAACAAGGCGTTTAAACCTCGGGAATTAAAATTTGAAAGTTTAAACTCATTCTCACTCCATCTATCGGTTGGTTTGGGAACACGTTCATTATCTACTAAATGAGTTCGTGGAGACCATCCGTTAACTACCGATAACCAAACCCTCCAATCGATAGATTTAAGTGCCGATTTCATTCCCTCTTTCCAGTACGCGTAATTAGAACCATCAAAAATAGGAAATTTTGAAAATGGGGAAAATTCCATTTTAGCCAAAAATAGTTGAAGGATCTTTAACGAAATAATTTATCGTTTTGGCTCTGATACCAATTTGAAAGCCCCCAATTTTGAAATCAAAAAATTCTTTTACTTCAAAAAGTAGTAATTTTCTTTTTAGATGTGGAAGCGTAAAATGATGGTTCAAATTAAAACAACTTAACAAAATTTAATTTCTATATAAATTAAATTTACAGAAAGTGAAATAAGATTAAAACACACACACTTATTTAAATTTCACTTAAACACAATTAATTTAATTAAATCCTAGAAAATTTGCCTAATTTATATTTCTCAATTTTACCAAATTAGGCCAAACCAATTTTATCAAATTAAATTAAATGACTAGAAATAAATTAACTAAACATTACCCAATATTTAATTTCGCACCAAATCAAGCATGTAGTGATTAAAACCAAAATTTATCTTGAATTACCTAAGCATGAATTCTAGGTAAGTATAGAAAGATAAAATAAATAATGAAACCATTACGCCCCAATGTACGAGGAAAAACCCACAACGAAAAAAAACCTCGGACGACCCTAGCCTTAAATCCACTAAGTACGGAATTTACAAATACAATTAAGATGACTTATAACACTCGACTCGATCCCTCTCAAGCCCCGATGCATCTTCTTGTATCAACCTTTGCCTAGAGAATAACCTCGGAGCTCCACCGCGATCTCGGAATCCACCGATCGTACTTTGTATGGTCACCGCCACCCAAACTAGGAGCCTTTCTCAAAGTGGGTAAATCAATGCAAACCACTTCTTCTTTATGGGATTTAGAAGCAAACCCAAACGTCTCTTCAAACGGTAGAGATGAAAAATCGGTGCCAAAACTCCAAGCAAAGTATATATATATATATATATATATATATATATATATATATATATATATATATATATATATATATATATATATATATATATATGGAACTTGGATTAAATAAACAATTGGGTGTAAACTAGAATGTCAAGTGAATTTTTCTTTGAAAGATGAACACTCAAAACCATGAACTTTTCTTGGAAGAATTTGCTCTCAAAAACTCTCTCTAGTTGTTAGAATGAAATGAAAAGTTGAGTTAGAAAAGTTCATTTCCAGACATATTGAATCTGCCAAAAAGTTAGTGGGAAAAACAAGTGGGAAGGTGGGTCAAAACTGCTTAAAACTTCCATTTAACTGTTCCCGCCAAAACTCGTTCGAACAAGATTTTCGTTCGAACGAAATCTCATTCGAACGAGGCTTATAACGAAGTTCCAATGTGAACTCGTTAGAAATCTCATTGGAAATCTCGCTCGAACAGCCATCTCGTGAGAACGACATTTCGAACGAAGTTCCAATGGCCAATATGGGAACTTGTTGGCAAACTCGTTCGAACGACATTTGGTTCGAACGAAAAACTTGTTCGAATGACATATCGAACGAACTTCCAGAAAGTTAGAAATTTTCATTTTTAGCCCAGAAACTCTATAAATTTTGTTTTAAAGTATTAATAAAAATCTTTCTAAAAGTAAATACTAGTTTTAAATATACGTTCACCCAGTATAAACTATTCCAAGCTCTTATATATATATATATATATATATGTAATGCATTCATACCTTGGGAGCATGGAACCACTGTTGATGACGTAAAAACTCGGCACTTTGATTAAGCTTTATATACTTGGCCTCTACGTCTTCAACAAACACATCATAGGCTTGAAGGATGATCAATATACTCTATCCTATGACTCAAACGTTTTTGTCCGGAATTGAGCCAAAACTACAAAGGACTCAATTTGAAATTTGTGTCCTTACAGGATTAAGAACCATATTTTCAACCTTCTTAGATGCATTCTCTAAAGGGACTTTGACCTCCCGAGCACATTCGAGATCACTCTCGAGTTTGGATACACGTGTCATCAGACTAGACACCGTGTCGGTCAAGTCACACTTTTCTCTCCTAATAACTTCTTTATTTTTCTCCAAATCTTAAACCCGACGACCTAAATCCCTATTATACTTCATTGTTTTCAAGGTCAAAGTGCACAAATCCCTAAAAGCGTTTTGGATCTCACTTTAATCTCCACTCTTAAACTCGATCTCACCCCCACTAGAAACACTCGACTCATCATCATCGCTCTCGGGTACACAATCATCGTGGGACAAAGTGATTGTGCTCACACAACTTGAAAATTCTACACACACCCCATGTGCTAAACCTTTACCGGACTCATCTCCCTCATCTCCCTCACTATCACTAAGAGTGGCAGCCATGACTACTTTGTTCCCTCTTTTCTAATCCTAGTGGTACATTCAAACGACTTATGCCCTCTCCCCTCACACTCAAAACATTTCAAATTTTCAAAATTTTCTTCATTCTCTTTCTCTTTCTCACCGCTTTCTTTAGCCTTGTATTTCTTTTTGTTTTTCTCCGAAAACCTTTTATTAGAAGAATTTTGTTTCAAAAACTAGAAAAACTTTTTGAAATTCTTTGCAAGTAGGGCCATGTCAAAATCAGACTCATCCTCAGACTCGGAGTCACAAAAACTCACTTTCATTTTCCTATCACTAGTGGACACTTCCTTTCCTTTTCTAGTCTGGGCTTTAAGCACTATCCATCTATCCTTAGGTTTCACAGTGTTGGGGAACATGTCAATTTCATACGTCTGGAGGTCTCGTACCAACTCTTCTAGTTTTAGATGACTCAAATTTCCCAAGGTATTTAAAACTTTCACTTTTGGGATAAAAAGTTTAGGCATCAATCTTAAAATGTTTTCAACCACTCGTGCATCAGGTATAGGCACACCAAGATTAAAACTAGTGTTGACAGTATCAGACAAATTTGCATAAAACTCGTCAAAACACTCAGTCTCTAACATAGTGATTGTCTCAAATTGAGTGGTAAAATTTTGAATTTTAGACTCTTTGACTGCATTAATGCCTTCATGGGTGAGTTGCAAAATATCCCACGTTTCTTTACACGTGGTGCACGTCATAATACGCCAGAAGTCGTCCGGGTGACGAGTTCGGAAATTGCACTAAGCCCACGTGAATTTTAAGTGCTACACCTAAAATCTTCCTCAGTCCAGTATGAAACAGGTTTTAAATTCGTGACATTATTCGTGGTGACAGTGGGAGGATTCCAACCTCTTTCACAAATAACGTAAACTCTTTCCTCGATTGCTTTTTAATGGGATTTTATTCGGGATTTTTTATAAGCATAATTAGTCCCGAAAAAAATTGGCAACCGATTATATAAGTTTTCACTTGGAAACATTGCGACAATTTTAAAAATATGATTTTTCAAAAAATTAATATCACACAATTTTGTGAAAAAATAGGAATACGCAATAGAATAGTGTAACCTGCTCTGATACGAATTTTTAAAAGATCAGTAATGTCGTATGCGAGACTGATTTGAATAGATGCACAAATTCCAATCACAAACTTATTTAATAAGTGTCAATTTATGAATCAAATTAATTCTGCCCTCAAAATCAACTAGCTATGTGCGTGTGTTGGAATGCGAGGCCCCCGATTTTAATAAATTTGTAATTTCCTTAAAACTTAATTTAGATTTAAATCTTGATGCGGAAGCGTAAACGTTGAAAGAGATGGTTCAACAAAACAAATACTAAATTCCAAATTTTAATTTGCTTAAACACAAGTGAGAATAAACGAAACAAACTAAGCTATTAATTTTCACTTAAACCGATTAAATCAACTCAAACCCTAGAATTTGCCTAAGTCATAATTATCAATTATCCAAAGTTAGGCGAAACCAATTTTTAGCAAAAGACTTGAATTAAACAAACTTTACCCAATATTTAATTTAGCACCAAATTAAATGCGTGTGATAATTTAAATCAAATTTTATCTTGAATTATCCTAAGCATGCGTTCTAAATTATGATGCAAGATAAAATAAACAATATCACACTACGCCGCGATGTACGAGGAAAAACCCAAGACGGGAAAAAACCTCGGACTGCCCTAGCCACAAGTCCACTAGATATGAATTTTACAAATACAAGACAAAAGACTGACTTCCTCAGCTCGAACCCTCTCAAGCCTTGATGCTCCTTCTTGTAGACACCTCTTCCTAGCGGACAACCACGGAGCTCCACCGCGATCTCGGAATCCACCGATCGGACTTTCTAGGGTCACCGTCACACGTACACGAAGCCTTTCTCCGTGTGGGTAAAACAACATGAGAAAACTTCTTCTTTCTTCGTGGGAGGTAGAAGCAAGACCCGAAACTTCTCTTCTTCAATTCGGTAGAGACAAACCGGTGCCAAAACTCCAAGCAATTTGATATGTAAATAAGAACTTGGACTAAACACAATTGGGTGTAAACTAGAGTGTGAAGGATTTTCTCTTTGAAAAATAACACTCAAAACATGAACATTTTCCTAAACCATTTTTGCTCTCAAACACTCTCTAAGAGATGGAAATATTTTGTAAAAGTCGTTTTGGAAAATGTGATTCCCGTCCTTCATAAAGTCTGAAAAAATCAGTTAAGAAACAAGTGGGAAAGTGGGTTAAAAACTGCCAAAAAATTGTTCCCGCCTACCAGTTCGTTCGAACGACATTTCGTTCGAACGAACTCTCGTTCGAACGAGACATCTAACGACACACTAGTATGGACTTCGTTAGAATCTCGTTGGAAACCTCGTTAGAACGAACTTTCTCGTTCGAACGACGGACCAGTTTAGACTCGTTGGCAAACTCGTTCGAACGAAACCTGGTTCAAACGAAAACCTCGTTCGAACGACATTTCGAACGACTTTCAGAAATTTTTACAAAATTCAATTTTGGCCCAGAAACTTTATATACTTTAATTTAAAGTTCTAATTAAATTTTTCTGAAAATAAAAACGCATTTTATATTAAACCTAACACCCAATAAACTTTGTTCCAAGCTCCTATATATATATAATTGCATTCATACCTTGGGAGCATGGAACTATAGTTGATGACGTAGAAACGAGGCACGGAAACCGGCATATTTGATGAAACTTTATATTCTTTGCCACTACGTCTTCAACAAATACATCATAGGCTTGAGAGTATTACAATTACATACTATCCTATGAATAAAAAGGTTTTTTTTCCGGAATTGAGCCAACACAATACACGGACTCAATTGGAAATTTGTGTCCTTACAAATCTCCCCCTTTGGCTATTCCGGGATAAAAACCAAACAAAAATCCTAAAGGGCCGTCAAGCTCTACTAGACTCAAAACATAACCCACCCAAACTTGACTCAACCCAAGGATTAAATACTTTATCATTAAAGGATGCCGCTTTAGAAAAATTCCAGCACACTTAAGCAAATTCGTCAAATGCATAGGGAATATCAAAATATAAAATGTAATTAATTAATTACTCCCCCTAAATTAATTCTCCCCTTTATCAAACAAATGACATACTTAGAAAGACGTCTCCCCCTAAGATAAATCTCCCCCAAACTAAGATACGATAATAATAGGATTAGATACCATTTCTCCCCCTATCATTTTCTCCCCCTTTTTCTTCAGAAATAGATAAAGGTTAAAGAATCAAAACATAAAAGCATGTTGAAGCTTACAGTGATAAGACATGAAAGCATATGAGCAACAAAAGCAAGGCACAGGCAAAACACAATATCATATAGATATGTACTAGAAATATATTAATAATGCACACGTACATATGTATAAATATAAACACACACAAGACACAAAATACAATAAGTTTGCACACTCGTATGGAAAAAATGTGTCATATGGAAACGGAAGTGTAGGGGTGTGAACTAGAAACAATTAAATTTAGACCCAAACACTTAATAAACGTTCACGGAGTTCTTATTTGTTTGCAAACTTCATCACATTATAACCTCATATGACAAGATAGGTTGAACTCAATGAACAAACAAACACAATGCATACAAGCCTAGCATATTGATGATTCTACAAACCAATAGAGTCATGACATAAAATACGCAACTAGGATAAACGGACATTGTGCAAACCGTTGATATACCATCCAATCTCCCTCAATTTGCATTTATATTAAATTTGAATGAATATATCAATCAAACATAGGCCTTGGCAATTTGTTTTCTTTTAATGCCATATTTTCTGTTTTTAGGCCTTTGGACCACGTATTTCTTTTAGGTCCATTTCAAACGGTGGCTTACAATCGCAAAGGATCACTTAGTCCTTTCGGAGCCCTTCCCCGTGCATAGTTATATTTATCATGTTTTCAATTTTCATACAAAACTCACATGCAACGGATTTTGACATGCACTACTCCTCCTAAGTCACAAATATGTAGATGACAAGATTGATAGGAGAACACCTCACAAAGCTCAAATATACATATGAAGTTAAAATTTCAAAAGAGCTCGTGCATGTGTGAAAAGAGGCATATAAAAATAGAATCCATTTAAACAACACAAAATCCAACTACTCCATATAAAACATGGTAAAGAACATTTTAAGGATTGAAAATCTAAACCAAAAGTTCTAGCCACGTGGGAGCGTAAAAGATGGGATTCAAAAACAAATAAATGCCGCATAAAGTGTGTCAAACTAAAGACAACACAAAATAAAATCTTTTTGAGTTTTTTTTTTTAATTTTTAGCCAAAAATAAAATATATATATACTCAAAAGACAAAGAAAATCATTTGAATTTTTCATTAAACTAAAGTTAACAAGAGATAAAATCCAAATGATAAACAAAAATCTTTTTGTATTTTTCATTTAATGCAAACAAAATGAAGGAAATATAATACAAAAGATAAACAAATATCATAATTCTAGCATGGGATAAGCATGGATCAAAGACTAGAAAATGATTAAAAAAGCATACATTTAGCATGTGAATATAGCATGAAGTACAAACGCTAAAGTATGCAAACACTAACACATTCATCCTTTAGATTTAGCAAGGGAGGAAGCATGTGAAAGTAAATGAGAATCAAAAACCCTATTTTGCAAGGCAACCAAGTCGGATTTCCTAACCCAAATTAATGAAGAATGACTATCTTGGGGTGTTGGAACTTTAACTACCGTGGTTACATTACTATGGGATTTTCTAGGAATTCGTTTAAGATCAAAACAAAATTTCCTAAGATGAACTTTTCGACCACAATGAGCACAAGTAAAAACATGTCAAAAAGATTTACCTAAGGAGTGATCTTTAAATGCATTCCTAGTAGATTCTCCTAAAATGTTGGTTTTGGCTTTAGGGGTAAATTCATTACAAGTATTGAAGCCTGAACCAAAAGTGTCATTTTTAATTTGGACCGTTCCTAATATTTTATCTAGTTTTTCCGAACGACACTCCAAATCAAATTTGTTAGATTCTAGTAAAACATTATTCTCTTCAAAAGCAAGAAGATCCTTTTTCAAGGATTCCATTAAACCCCTAAGGCTATCTCTTTCGCCTTCTACATATTTAAGCTTCTCTTGAAGAGTTCTCTCACGTGTCCTAAGATCTTCTATTAAAACATTTTCATCAACGACCTTGACACTCTCTCTTAAACTCGCTTCTAACTTCAAATTAGCTCTTTTCAATTTAATAGATTATTTATATAATTCATGAAAAACATTTTGAAGTTCACTCTCATTAACCTCTTCTTCATTTTCACTCTCTCTTTCTTCTCCACTCTCACTATCATCAAAAACTAGGGAATCATGAACAATGACCTTGGAAGTGGCATGTGCTCTCGTGTCATCAATCGATGAGTTCTCACTATCACTCACATGACTAGCCATAAAAGTCACAAAATTTTTCTTAGTGGGGGTATTGGGCTTCTCTTCCGTATCACTATCACTAAGGGTCGCATTGTATGAAATGGGTCACTTACCCTCTTTCCTTAGTTTAGTGGGGCACTCATAAGCCCTATGGCCATAACCTTCACAACCAAAATATTTATTAGAATCGTCCCTATCTAAATTTTCATTACTAGGTTTAGGGATCTTTTAGGCTTTAGAAATCTTCTCGTTCTTGTCATGTTTAGAAGATTCAAATTTCTTAAAATCATTTTTAAACTTGTCTTTGTTAATTTTAAGAAAATTTCTAAATTTATGAGCAAACAAAGCCATATCTTCCGAGTCACTATCACTCTCGCTCTCTACTACTTGTTTGACCTCTTTTCGGGCTTTTAAAGCAACGCCCTTTTCGATTTTCTTTTTAGTTTTAGAGGGAAACATGTCTAGTTCATAGGTTTGTAAATCACCTACAAGCTCTTCTAATTTCGTAGAGTCTAAAGTGGGTAAAGAATTTAAAACGGTCACCTTTGGAATAAATCTATCGGGTAGGGACCTTAAAATTTTCTTTACAACATGGTCGTCAGGTAGTTTCTCTCCCAAGTTAAAAGATGAAATAACTATATCAGAAAGTCTAGCATAAAATTCATCAAAAGTCTGTTTTTCATTCATTTTGATAGTTTCAAATTGAGTGGTGAGGTTTTGGAGTTTTGAAGCTTTAACGACACTCGTTCCTTCATGAGTTAATTGCAAAATATCCCAAGCTTCTTTAGCGGTCTCACACGTCATAATGCGTCGGAATTCATCCGGTGTGACAGCGCTAAACAAGGCATTTAAACCACGGGAATTGAAATTTGCAAGCTTAAACTCATTTTCGGTCCATCTATCGACGGGTTTGGGAACACGTTCATTTTCAACTAAATGAGTTGGAGGGGACCACCCGTTAACAACAGACATCCAAACACGTTCATCAATAGATTTAAGTGCAGATTTCATTTGCGCTTTCTAATACGCGTAGTTTGAACCATCAAAAATAGGAAATTTTGAAAATGGAGAAAATTCCATTTTAGCCAAATATTTAAAGGATCTTAACGAAATAATTTATCGTTTTTGGCTCTGATACCAATTGTTGGAATGCAAGGCCCCCGATTTTAATAAATTTGTAATTTCCTTAAAACTTAATTTAGATTTAAATCTTGATGTGAAAGCGTAAACGCTGAAAGAGATGGTTCAACAAAACAAATACTAAATTCCAAATTTTAATTTGCTTAAACACAAGTGAGAATAAACGAAACAAACTAAGCTATAAATCTTCACTTAAACCGATTAAATCAACTCAAACCCTAGAATTTGCCTAAGTCATAATTATAAATTATCCAAAGTTAGACGAAACCAATTTTTAGCAAAAGACTTGAATTAAACAAACTTTACCCAATATTTAATTTAGCACCAAATTAAATGCATGTGATAATTTAAATCAAATTTTATCTTGAATTATCCTAAGCATGCGTTCTAAATTATGATGCAAGATAAAATAAACAATATCACACTACGCCACGATGTACGAGGAAAAACCCAAGACGGGAAAAAACCTCGGACGGCCCTAGCCACAAGTCCACTAGATATGAATTTTACAAATACAAGACAAAAGACTTACTTCCTCAGCTCGAACCCTCTCAAGCCTTGATGCTCCTTCTTGTAGACACCTCTTCCTAGCGGACAACCACGGAGCTCCACCGCGATCTCGAAATCCACCGATTGGACTTTCTAGGGTCACTGTCACACGTACACGAAGCCTTTCTCCGTGTGGATAAAACAACATGAGAAACACTTCTTCTTTCTTCGTGGGAGGTAGAAGCAAGACCCGAAACTTCTCTTCTTCAATTCGGTAGAGACAAACCGGTGCCAAAACTCCAAGCAATTTGATATGTAAATAAGAACTTGGACTAAACACAATTGGGTGTAAACTAGAGTGTGAAGGATTTTCTCTCTGAAAAATAACACTCAAAACATGAACATTTTCCTAAACCATTTTTGCTCTCAAACACTCTCTAAGAGATGGAAATATTTTGGAAAAGTCATTTTGGAAAATGTGATTCCCGTCCTTCATAAAGTCTGAAAAAATCAGTTAAGAAACAAGTGGGAAAGTGGGTTAAAAACTGCCAAAAACTGCCAAAAAACTGTTCCCGCCTAGCAGTTCGTTCGAACGACATTTCGTTAGAAACAAACTCTCGTTCGAACGAGACTTCTAACGACGCACCAGTATGGACTTCGTTCGAATCTCGTTGGAAACCTCGTTAGAACGAACTTTCTCGTTCGAACGACATTTCGAACGACGGACCATTTTAGACTCGTTGGCAAACTGGTTCGAACGAAACCTGGTTCGAACGAAAACCTCGTTCGAACGACTTCTAGAAATTTTTACAAAATTCGATTTTGGCCCAGAAACTTTATATACTTTAATTTAAAGTTCTAATTAAATTTTTTTGAAAATAAAAACGCAGTTTATATTAAACCTAACACCCAATAAACTTTGTTCCAAGCTCCTATATATATATATATAATTGCATTCATACCTTGGGAGCGTGGAACTATAGTTGATGACGTAGAAACGAGGCACGCAAATCGGCATATTTGATGAAGCTTTATATTCTTTGCCGCTACGTCTTCAACAAACACATCATAGGCTTGAGAGTATTACAATTACATACTATCCTATGAATAAAAAGTTTTTTTGTCCGGAATTGAGCCAACACAATACATGGACTCAATTGGAAATTTGTGTCCTTACAGCGTGCATGTGTCAAACCAACATAAATAAAATATGCGACACAAAGTTCTGGAAAATCCCCTTAGGGCAAAACGTTTTATTTCACTATAAACTGTAAATCACAACTTACACAGATTACAATGAAATACAATTGTTTGACACACAAATACCTGCATGCATCGATCGACCTTTTTAGTAATGAATTACACGCAACAATCCACAAGAACCGCAGTCCTATCCTCAACAAAGATCCACACGCAGTGACCGTCAATGACATGCCACCATATGATGCTTAAATATTCTCCACATAAGTACGAACACCATCTAGATGTGTTCTCAATCTTAAAAAAAATTCACTAACAAATTGGGACTTTTATGAATTTAAAACAAAAGGGTTTAATCCCTAAAAGAAGAAGCCAAAAGTGTTCTGCCAATATAACACTATTTTGCATAATGAAAAACGTACAAACTTCTTATAGAAAACGGAGTTGAAGAGACCCTTTTATAAAAAAAATTAAGGCGACATGTCGTTCGAGCAAGACACGCTATCGTTTGAAGTATCACGTGACACACGATGATGTTTGAACAATATATGGTGTCGTTCGAATTTAGACTAATATTAAATATTTTTTCTTTGTCATGGTAATTTCATCACCTCAAACACTCAGAAAAATATATTTTTTGATGAAAAACATTTAAAGCTCCGCTCCAACACTTAGAAATTATTTTGTGAAAATTATCCCAAAATTCTATGTGAATTATAAAGAAATTAAAAACACAACTTCACCATATTCATTTCGCGGACGCTTGATTGTTGACGAAACTTGATATTTGGACCCGTCTTTTTGCATATTCGATCTTTAACATCTTCGATGCTTATAGCGGTATATGACATACTAAATGGTGACGGATTATGTCCTTACAAAACTCTACTACGTCTCACCTCTTAGCGGCCGACTAATAGTAGTTCCTCAACACTTGATACATATTATCTCCCCTAGGATGCACCATAAACCGTGACTCATGCACCTCCTCAATATCAACACACGATAGTTCCACATCGTTTGGACAATTAACTTTCCATTGATGTGCATTCCATCCTCAAAATTGACTGAGTAAGACTCTGCTCCACTTGCCAATACCAATTGAATCCTTTTTGGATAAGACAAATCCCATAGATGTTGCTTCATAACCCTCAGAATGATATCTAGTATGACGATTATCACTTTTATAAATACTTGGACTATCACCTCTCCTAAAAAAGCTTGGTTCACTTTAATATTCTAAAACTGTTGCTAATTGACCTACAAGCATACTGTTCAATGCATTTACCTTCACGTTATCCCTTCCTCGATGGTAATAAACATCGAACAAACTTGGGTGCCATTACACCCTGTACCATGTGCATACAAGTACAAAAACACAAAATGCAACCTACATACATCAAAATCAACCCCATATGCCCTACATGACTATACAGTAAATTTAGAATCGATTACCCTACTAATCAAAACTTAATTCTCCTTGAGAATTATCCCAGTTATCAATTAGTGGTACAAACATCCTCCAGTGCTTTTTATATAGCACTATCTGGCCTTATATTAAATAATAGCTCTCTTCTAAAAGCGTTATCTACACACGTGAAATGACTAACGTACTAAACCCATGCTCTAGGGCCATAAACATCACCCAACTCCCTACTGTTATTAATATTCATGTATTGTATGTATCTCAAGTGAAATGTAAATAAGGAACCCTCCCGACGCAGTAAACTTACCTTTTTTACTTATCAATATCTGTAGGCCCAGGATGCATTACTGGGACACTAAAAAATCCTTCTCGCAAAAGTTACTAAATCTAAATCTCAACTCCCACATATCTAAGGTAGTTATATAATATGGTACTCTCACTATCACTAACTCCCCGGCTCTAAGT
Organism: Sambucus nigra; assembly: GCA_949130495.1. Lineage (NCBI taxonomy): Eukaryota > Viridiplantae > Streptophyta > Magnoliopsida > Dipsacales > Adoxaceae > Sambucus > Sambucus nigra. The sequence continues at coordinate 600,236,062 of OX422216.1, forward strand.
CAATCACAACCTGATCTCTCGACTATGCTTTAACCTAGTATCCCCGAATCACATCTGTAAGGTTACTAAATACAGGGATTGAATCTATCAAGACAATTATACTCTCTGAAGTCTCCTCCCTAATATAATATAAATATAAGCTTGACCCTCACTCAGGACAAGACATCGCAAAAAGGATAATTGATACTGATGATAATTATACACTCCTAATATTAATTGATGCTATATCCACTAAACTTATCTCACTCTCAAATATAGTGCTAATAAAAGGATGTGACGCACCCATGTCACACAATACTTATCCTATGTGCCCATCGATTGGAAACATACCCTTAACCCCTAAAGGTTTTGGTTATAAAAGTGGTCCATGAATGTGATACACAAACCTAAACTTCCCCAGCTCCAGCGAAGGCGATAATACTGAACTGTCAATGGGGCTGGAAGCTACTGTAGTTGTTGACCTTGTTAGGCACCCTACTCTCACTCCTAGCTCTTTTAGAACATCTATGCTTCATGTGGCCCTTATCCCTATGTATGAAACAACTCCTTGTGAACGTTGTCGGCATCTTGCCCTGGGGAGGCTTCTCGTATCTCTGGCCCTGAAGTCCATGACCCTACTGCCCTCCAGTCCAGTTCTCCTAGCCCTAACTGTAACTACCATTTTCCAACCTAAATATCTTAAATGATTTCCCATGTTTGCAATCTCGCTCATATTGTCTACCCTGTTATTGTTGTTGTGCCCCACTGGCACTATAACCTCCGGCTTACCCCATTGGCTAGACTCACCAACTCTCTCCGCTCTAGTTACGTAGCCGCAATGATTTTGGTAGTGTAAAAATGATGTATTAACGACATTAGCGTAAGTCTCCAATGCTAACTTTACCAATAAGTGATAGCGAATCCTCCGATTGAATCCATTAGTAAACTAAAGTACCTTATTTTCCTTGTTGTTCACCTCGTCGAGCATAAATTTTTGCTAGGCATGTGAATTATTCCTCATATTCGGCCATAGTCCGCCCCTCCCTATGATAGATCTGGGATTCTTCACCTCATCTCCATCTGAACTGCCGACAAAAAGAACTAGCAGTTAAACCACCATAAAAAATTCTATATTGTCATTGAATCCCTCTATTTGGCTATAATATTTGACTCCCAGCACTTTATAGATACCCCAACTAGCCTGAATATTACTAGTATGTTCTTTTGAGTGTTGATGAACTTCACCATACGAAAATGCTTAAGGATGTCTTTCTTCCATTAGCTAGCTGTAACCACATCTGCGATCCCTTGGAACTCAAGTGGATGGACCTTTTGGAAGGCCTCTCTAACTCTCTCCCAAACACATTGTATTAGGTGAGCCTGAACTGGTGAAACTATATACTGTGGCTATGCTTGGGGAAAATGTTGTGCTAAGGGAGACATCGCAGCATGAACAACCTATGCAATAATGGTGGAAACCCTATTGCATTCACCGTTCCCTGAGTGGTTTGTGGATCCGATTGAGCCTCCCCTCCTGCAGCTCTCTTAGCGGCCCGAGCTAATCATTATCTCCTATTGTTCGGCATCTAAAACAAAAAACAAATTGTATGAGTTTCACTTACACCATATAAAATGGTAAAAGTACGTAAAAACATAATTAAGAGTGCAACAATACTAGTCACAGGGCTCCATATCAAGGAAAATGTGATGCTAAAAAGTATTAAGTCCACAAAAATCCTAAGGACACTAGAACCTGATGCTCTGATACCGTATGTGAAAACTTGCATAGTTTAATACCGAATGATAAGGACTTTATTAAATTAAATGGGAATCATATATGATTTCATTATTAGCATCACTATTGAAAACCAATTAATCAAAATAATAACCTATTGGGTCGGGTATTGGTTTTAAATCTTGTTAACATTAAATGAAACCATTCAACATATAAACAAAAAAATCCGTAGTGACTGAACGTAAAGAGTACTGATAGCATAAATAAAATAAATGGAATAAAATTTCAGCATCCTTAATAAAATAATCCAAATGCCCAACTCGATTAATGTATATAAAGTCTAATAATAAAACTATCCAACTGCAGGCAACATGCCCAATGAGAAATACTGAACTAAAGTCCTATCTAGATAAAAATAAATGGTACATGAATGGAATGGAATGGTTCTCCATAGTGAACCTGTGGCTGACCACCTAAAAGGTTTTGATAATAATTTTGATATGGGTCGATGCCCAAAACATTGGAAAAAATGTTTTAGGCAATGCAGTGATAATAAAGTAGTGAGAAATATTCATATTCACTTGGTGTCGCACTCACTTGAGATTATTCTCACCCCTCATGTATAGTGTGCACCTAACTCATAAGATATAACTTAGGGCTTCCTAATTATATTTTTCTTACTTCATAAAAAACTTAACCATACACTAGCTATACCTTGATATCCATCCAATCATAAAAATACATATACAACTTTATATATGTATATGCATAGCATCCTCGAGCTGGGCCACCCGGATGCATCCCTAGTATGATATAAAGCACTAGGAACATCGCGTACCACTCTTAGACCACTAAATTGGAATATCACCACCGATCTCAAATCCAAACACGTAACAGAGGAGATCATAAACATACATCCATGGGTCGTAACCATACCACATAACAACAACCTGGACTCAAAACCAACATCTATCCTCACATACAGATAGTTGTCATGCAATAATACTATGACGTAGGAGAAACAAACCAACACTTTCTGGTCAATGCTAGGGAGGATCACCCACTAAATGCAACCTCCAATGATAGCATATTATAGTAGGTGTGTTCATATAAAGTAAATCATACATAGACATATATGTATTGGTAGCACTCGATATGTGTGTGTATATATATATATATATATATATATATATATATATATATATATATATATATATATATATATAAATTCGGTTGCTTGCATAATATCTCTTACAGCACTAGCCTATTGTGACACCCTGCCTAATTAAATACCGGGCGATCACTCCTTTATTAAATTAAAATCAAGGTGAACACTTAGTTCATTCTTAGCATCACTGTCGTAAAAATAAACTTTTCCAAATTAACACCCTAATTAATTAAGCTAAGTGTCAAAACCATTTTTAACCTTTCTAACCAAATTGTATTTTTAAAGAAAAACTTATTTATTTAATTATTAACCACATTTTCAATAAGTAAGAATCATACAACAATTATCCTGAAATATAATCCAATTACTTTAAACATTCAACATCCAAAATCCCAACATTTAAAACTAAATGCAAAACATACATGCTGAATAAATCCCAAAGTAACAGTACTAGAAATAACTGAAATACAAATGTCCCAACAGAACAGATAAATAGTGGAAAGGGCGACACATGCCCCAATAACTGAGAATCATAGGAGTGGAATCAAGTAAATGAAATCGTCTAAGCAAGTGGCCTGCAACTCCCACCTAAGCTACAGCACGTTCCTTCCAAGAGATCCTAAGCAAGACGCCCCTGTGGATGGGCACCTGTAGTACATACATATATATACAAGAGAGAGAGAGAGAGAGAGAGAGAGAGAGAGAAACGGGTCAGAGCCCGATAGTGTATATGATTTAAAAATTGTTTAGCAAGTATTTAAATTGATACAGGCCAATGCAACAACATATTAGTTCGACACTCTCTTGAGAAATTCTCACCTCTCTTCTAATGTGCACGCCTATCGCACTAACCTTCCCAGTGGTCTATCTCATCATATATCACGCTATCCTTTCCCAATGGTTTAACTTACCTTAGGTTATTCGTAAGATTTAAAACTGAACAAGACAATTATTTAAAACGTAAGATTTCAATTTGGAACCGCAGTTCTCATTTTAACTTTATCAATAAAGTTTTCCAGTGTCATTTTATACTTTCTCAAAACAAGTATTTATAATTTGAGTCATCACCCATGTCCTACTTACAAAATCACAGTAGGCAGTTCCAAATTCCAGAATTTCATATATATATTAACTACTCGTATAATATATATATATTATAACAGCACCCCAAATAAACTATGGTGCGGGAATACTCTACTATCCAAAGCCCCATATCACTCATATTAAGGGGAATACATTTGAAATCTCTCTCGAATTGTATTAACATACATACACAAACAATATTGAGGCGAAGCATATATTCCAACTATCTAAGAGGATGGCACATGCCTGCGTCTTTTAGGACCGTCTGAACTATCACATCGATAGCCTGTACCAAGGATATCTATCTTCTAGGGTACAAGTCAATATCCCCCATAAAGGTCTCATCGAGATAAGACTGTCCCAGCGCGGTAACCTCAGGGATAGCAAGTAGCGTGGGGATGATTTTCACACATAAATAGTATATGCATACACAATCATATAACCATACTAATATTACCATAACAATATTAGGTATATCTCAAATCCCATAGTTACGACATTTATCCTTATTTTCACATTATTGGTATCGCGTATAAGGGTTCGTCTCTAACCTTAATTCGAAGGATTCTTCCATCTTATTACGTAACTCACATGGACTCTATCTTCCCAAGTATAAAATTTAGTAGGTGACCTTTTTATGTTCCAACGTAACCCTCTTATGTATCTCCCCCTTTAATACATAAATTCATCGACCCTTAAGTAATTATCCCCAAAACTACAATTCTTGTCTCATGTTAAAAGTCCCAAAATTATTCATATGTCCTACTGATCTTCCATATCTCCCAAAACACTTTATTAAGGATGTCCAAGAATTATTTCACGATAAATTGAATTTAACTCATTTAAAAAGGGAAATAGGAGTCTGCCAGGAGGGGTCGATCGATCGAGGTCTGGGGCTCGATCGATCGAACCTTCGATCGATCGATGCTCTGGGCTCGATCGATCGATCAAGCAGGTCTGCGAAATCTGCAGAATTGCAGTTACGGGTTTCATCTTCTAACTTACCCAAATCCATAATTTATAATCCCAAACGTCTCAAAATTTGTACTACTAACATCCTAATATGATATCATATATTTCCTACATAAAGCATGTCAATTTACGTCACTAAACAAGGATTAATCATGCCATTATTCATTTAAATATTCAAGAACCCTAGAAATCTCTAAATCATGGTTCTAATCTGTTTTTCAAGAAATTTCTTCTTATAAACATCATAATTTCCTTGGTAAATTCCTCTACATGGCAAGGGTTTCCAGAATTATCATTTAACCCATAACTACATGCGATTCCTATCTCAAATTTTTGGTTTTCTTCCATAAAACTCACCATAATCATTAATACACTAATATGAAAGATGCATCAAAGAAATAAGCAAGATAAACACTTGCCTGGGATTTTTGGTGTTCTGATTTGCTGATGATTTTGGTATGGTTGCGTAGCCCGTCGCGCGATCTACGCGTTGGTGGTGGTGGCGGTGCAAACAGATGGATTTTGAGCCTTGAATTTGCCTTGAGAGCTCTCTCCTTCCTCTCCTATGGCCGTTACTGTGTTTGTGATTTCTAACCCTAGCTGACTAACCTAAATGGCTGATATAGATTACTGATTTTTGTGGGTTTTATTACCCATAAATGTGAAATGTCCAAATTGCCCTCCCGGGGTACCACTTAGGCCTAAAAACCCCCTGAGACCCAAACTAAACCCCAGGGTACACTTTTCTGACTATCTCGACCCTTCCGGACGCGTTGGCGCACTTAAGACGACCATACAAACGACTTATAAAATATTCACTTTTATTTATCAAAGTTTAGTCCCGACGCGACACGGGCGCGTCCCGACTCAAATTTCCAAAATTGTCATTTTATTCACTCGTGACATTCAATATAACCAATATTACATATTACTTTGCTCATTAGTAATATTCAACAAATTTCCCATAATTACTAACTCTCGTCACGTTAATAATTATAACATAATTAATTTCCGAATTTTTTATAAAATAACTAACTCACATTAAATTTAATAAATCCCCAAATTAATATAGCATAAAAATACGGGGTATTACATACTTCCCCCCCTAATAATGGAATTTCGTCCCGAAATTCGGAAAACAAGGCATACCTAGTAAGAACAAATCTGGATATCTCTCGCGCATATCGGCCTCGCGCTCCCAAGTAGATTCCTCCATATTATGATGCTCCCACTGGACTCGCACAAGTGGAACTATCTTCGACCTCAATCTCCTCTCACTATAGTCTAGGATAGCCACCGATCTCTCCTCGTAAGAGCTGTCAGGCTGTAAGTCTATCTCATCTATCGCAATGTGAGTATGGGCCATATCATCCCGAAGATACCGTCTCAACGATGAGATGTGGAATACATCGTGAATGCGATGCAAATGTTCTGGCAGTTCCAATCTGTATGCTACCGGCCCAATCCTCTCGATGATGGGAAATGGTCCCACGTACCTCGGGGCCAATTTCCCCTTCTTCCCGAACCTCATCACTCCTTTCATAGGAGATACGTGCAGTAACACTTGGTCCCCCACATTAAACTCCCGGAAGAACAGTTCTGCATCGGCGTAGCTCTTCTACCTATCCTGGGCTACTCTAATGTGACTCCTGATCAACTCAATCCTCGCGGAGGTTTCCTGAATCACCTCCGGTCCTAGCAACTTGTTATCCCCCACCTCGAGCCAACAAGTGGGAGAACGATAAGGCCTGCCATACAAAGCCTCAAATGGAGCCATACCAATCGTAAACTGATAAGAGTTATTATAAGCAAACTCTACCAGTGGAAGATGTGGCTCCCAACCTCCTCCAAAATCAAGAACACACATGCATAGCATATCCTCTAGCATCTGATTAGTACGCTCTGTCTGTCCATCTGTCTGTGGGTGATAAGCTGAACTCAACCTCAACTCAGTACCCATAGCCTCCTGAAAGCTTTCTCAGAAACGTGAGGCAAAAATCTTGTCTCTATCTGACATAATATTCAGGGGCACCCCATGTAATCTGACAACCTCAACAATGAACAACTGAGCATACTGACCCGTGGTATAGTCTGTCCGCACCGACAGAAAATGAGCCACCTTGGTCAAATGGTCTACAATCACCTAGATAGAATCGTGGCCCCGCTGTGATGTAGGCAACCCTGTAATAAAATCCAGGGAAATACTCTCCCACTTCCACGCGGGTACTTCCAAAGGCTGAACCAATCCTGACGGTTTCTGATGGTCCACCTTCACTAGTTGGCAGGTAGAACATTTGGAAACGAACTCAGCAATGTCCTTCTTCATCCCACTCCACCAGTATTGACTCCTCATATACTGGTACATATTATCTCCTCTAGGATGTACTGCAAATCGGGACCCGTGAGACTGGGTGATCACTGCATGACGTAATTCTGCTCCTTCTGGGACCACCAATCTCCCATTAAACCTCAAACCCCCATCAGAACTAACAGAGTAGGACTCAGCACCCTCAGCTAAGAGTCGTACAATCTACTCCTGGTAAAACGGGTCTGTGGTTTGGGCCTGTATTTTCCTCATAACAATCTCGGGTGTGACTGTCATAGCAGATATGAAGGAACAGGCCACTGCGTCCTGGTGGCCTAACTCCTTCCACTTCTCTTTCCAGACGTCTACTACCTCGTCTACCGGTCTACGGCTCAACGCATCAGCAACTACGATGGCCTTCCCCGGATGATACTGTATGTCAAACTGATAGTCCTTCACAAACTCTAACCATCTGCGTTGTCGCATATTCAGCTCTCGCTGAGTGAATAGGTACTGCAGTGACTTGTGGTATGTGAACAAGCGGAATTTCTCCCCAAAAAAGTAGTGCCTCCATATCCTCAATGCAAAAACGACAGCTGCTAACTCCAGGCCGTGGGTGGGGTAATTCTTCTCATGCGGCTTAAGTTTGCGTGAGGAGAAAGCTATAGCCTTCTCCTCCTATTGAAGTACTCCCCCAAGTCCCCGTAAAGAGGCATCGGTGTAAACCAGGTACTCCACACCCGGCTTTGGTAACGCAAGAACTGGTGCTGAAGTAAGCTTGTCTTTCAGCTCGTCGAAAGCCAACTGACAAGTGTCATCCCAAACATACGGTACTCCCTTGCGAGTCAGATTCATCAATGGACCCGCTATTTTGGAGAATTCCCGAATGAATCTCCTGTAGTATCCGGCTAAACCCAAGAAACTACGCACTTCCGTTGGTGTCGTGGGTTGTCCCCATTCCCTCACCGCTGACACTTTAGTCGGGTCAACTGTAATCCCCTGCTCAGAAACAACATGGCCCAAGAACTGTATTTCTCGTAACCAGAATCCACACTTCTCGTACTTAGCATACAACTGATGCTCTCGTAAAGTCTGAAGAACCTGCCTCAAGTGCTCGGCATGATCCTCCTCGGAGTGTGAATATATCAAAATGTCATCTATGAAGACGATGACAAACTGATCTAAGAACTCTTTGAATACTCGATTCATTAAGTCCATGAATACGGCTGGAGCATTTGTGAGACCAAATGGCATCACTCTGAACTCGTAAGATCCATATCTCGTCAAGAAGGCAATCTTTGAAACATCTTGCTCTCTGATACGTAGCTGATGGTACCCCGACCTCCGATCTATCGTCGAAAAGAAAGTCGCTCCCCTCAGTTGGTCGAACAGATCATCGATTCGAGGCAACGGATACTTATTACGTATCGTAACCTTGTTCAACTCCCTGTAGTCCACACACAACCTCAGTGAACCATCTCTCTTCTTCACAAACACAACTGGAGCGCCCCAAGGTGAGGTACTCCTGCGAATGAAGCCCTGACCTAACAGCTGCTCTATCTGATCTCGTAACTCTCGCATCTCCGCTGGAGCCATACGGTATGGAGCGTGTGCTATAGGTCTAGTATCTGGCAATAAATCTATAACAAAGTCTATCTCTCGACTGGGGGGTAGGCCTGGTATTTCCTGAAACACATCAAAATACTCACGAACAACTGGAATCGAGTATAACGGAATCACAACCTCCTTAGAGGTATCCTCCTCTATATAATACAAATGAGCGGTCGAACCTCCCTCTGGGGGAGGCATCGCCACTACAAACATCTCTTGCCCCGGAATGGCAAAAACAATGCTACCACCAAAGCAATCAATCATGGCTCTATAAGCTGCGAGCCAATCCATACCAATAATGACATCATGCTCATGCATATCTAAGACCAACATGTTTGCAGGTAATACCAAACTACCAATCTCTACCCCCACTCCTCGGCATATAAAGAAGATAAGTGACCCACTCCCCAGTGGTGAGTCTACACACGTCATTGTGCTCTCTGCTATGGCTAACAATCCTAAGGCCTTCGTAAAATGCGTCGCTATAAAATAATGAGTCGCCCCAGTATCAAACAAAACCCGACCCATAGTACCATGGATAGGAAACATACCCTCAATCACGGGTGGAGCCTGTGGGGCTGCTTCCTGGTGGACGTTATAGACACATCCGTACTGTAACTGCCCCTGCTGCACTGGAGCTGCTGGTACCTAGGCTGAAGCTGGGAGGGCAGCCGGAAAAAGTGGTCTCTGTGGCTCATTACGGGCACCCTGTTGCTGTGGGGCCCTATCTCCCTCCGGATAATCCTGGCGCCTATGGCCGTGTCTACCACACCCAAAACATCGGCCTTTGAAGTTGCCTCCCCTCTGACCCGATTGACCACGGCCCTGCTGGCCGTTACCTCCCCGCCACTGGCCCTGCTGGCCCTGATGAACACGCTGTTGGACCTGTTGGCCCTGCTGCTGACCCTGCTGTCGGTATTGGCCTTGCTGGCCCTGATGATTAGGCTGGCCCTGCTGACCCTGCCTATAACCCCCAAATCCCTGCCTGGTATCACCTGAACGGAATCTCTTAGCAGGGTCCCCCTGATGGGAACTCTGCTCGTGCTGACGAGTCTGTCCATGAGATGGTGCCCCACTAGCAATACTACCCCCTGTCCTGCCTTGCTGGCTGGACTCTCCTGCTCTCTTGCTTTCCTGCAGATGGAAGCGGTGATCCTGGCAATGTAATAATGCAGCATTGAGTACATCAGCGAAGGTACTCAAAGATAGATTCCCAATAAGATGCTGACGGATCCTCCAAGTTAACCCGTCCACAAGCAACATAATATTCTTGCCCTCAGTGGGTGCCTCATCTGGCACGATGGTGAGAAGTCTCGTGAATTCCTCCTCATATTCAGCTACGGTAGAATTCTCCTGCTTCAAATTCAGTAATTTTCGCCTCATCTCAGTCTGCACGGCGGGTGGAAAATACTTGCGGTCAAACCGCTCCCAGAACAACTGAATAGGGATCGTGTCCCTCTCCTCCAATGTGGTAGTGGAATCCCACCACTGCAAAGCGGCCCCCACCAGCTTAAAGGAAGCCAACAACTGCTTTTTCACGTCGGTGCACTCATACATACGAAGATGCCGTTGGATGTCTTTCTTCCATTGGCTGACTGTGACGATATCTGAGCTACCAGAGAACTCAGGGGATGTGCCTTCTGAAAATCATCTCTAACCCTCTCCCATGCAGATGGAAGTTGTGCTGGTACTGGCGCCACTGCCTGAATCTAGGGTGGATCCTGCTGAACCACCGCTAGCGCGGCATTCACCGCCTGAGCAACAATGGCGGCTACTTCATTAGCATTCATAGTGCCTAGTGCCGGAGCTGCTGGCTGCTCGGCCTGGGCACGCCTATCCTTCGGTGCACGTCTCGGAGGCATCTAAAACGTGAAGGAGTTTATTAGTCTACAGTCATTAACAAATCTCAAATAGCTGAAGACATAAACTTGAAAGCAAGAATACAACCATCCTATAATAGGGCTCTATAGCAAAAACGTTAAGCTGAAAGCGAAATAAGCCGTACAGATCCTATGGACACTAGAACCTAATGCTCTGATACCACCTGTGACACCCCGCCTAATTAAATACCGGGCGATCACTCCTTTATTAAATTAAAATCAAGGTGAACAGTTGGTTCATTCTTAGCATCACTGTCGTAAAAATAAACTTTTCCAAATTAACACCCTAATTAATTAAGCTAAGTGTCAAAACCATTTTTAACCTTTCTAACCAAATTGTATTTTTAAAGAAAAACTTATTTATTTAATTATTAACCACATTTTCAATAACTAAGAATCATACAACAATTATCCTGAAACATAATCCAATTACTTTAAACATTCAACATCCAAAATGCCAACATTTAAAACTAAATGTAAAACATACATGCTGAATAAATCCCAAAGTAACAGTACTAGAAATAACTGAAATACAAATGTCCCAATAGAACAGATAAATAGTGGAAAGGGCTACACATGCCCCAATAACTGAGAATCATAGGAGTGGAATCAAGTAAATGAAATCGTCTAAGCAAGTGGCCTGCAACTCCCACCTAAGCTGCAGCACGTTCCTTCCAAGGGATCCTAAGCAAGACGCCCCTGTGGCTGGGCACCTGTAGTAAATACATATATATACAAGAGAGAGAGAGAGATAAACGGGTCAGAGCCCGATAGTGTATATGATTTAAAAATTGTTTAGCAAGTATTTAAATTGATACAGGCCAATGCAACAACATATTAGTTCGACACTCTCTTGAAAAATTCTCACATCTCTTCTAATGTGCACACCTATCGCACTAACCTTCCCAGTGGTCTGTCTCATCATATATCACGCTATCCTTTCCTAATGGTGTAACTTACCTTAGGTTATTCGTAAGATTTAAAACTGAACAAGACAATTATTTAAAACGTAAGATTTCAATTTGTAACCACAGTTCTCATTTTAACTTTATCAATAAAGTTTTCCAGTGTCATTTTATACTTTCTCAAAACTAGTATTTATAATTTGAGTCATCACCCATGTCCTACTTACAAAATCACGGTAGGCAGTTCCAAATTCTAGAATTTCATATATATATTAACTACTCGTATAATATATATATTATAACAGCACCCCAAATAAACTATGGTGCGGGAATACTCTACTATCCAAAGCCCCATATCACTCATCTTAAGGGGAATACATTCGGAATCGCTCTCGAATTGTATCAACATACATACACAAACAATATTGAGGCTAAGCATAGATTCCAAGTCTCTAAGAGGATGGCACATGACTGCGTCTCTTAGGACCGTCTGAACTATCACATCAATAGCCTGTACCAAGGATATCTATCTTCTAGGGTACAAGTCAATATCCCCCATAAAGGTCCCATCGAGATAAGACTGTCCCAGCGCGGTAACATCAGGGATAGCAAGTAGCGTGGGCATGATTTTCAAACATAAATAGTATATGCATACACAATCATATAACTATTCTAATTTTACCATAACAATATTAGGTATATCTCAAATCCCATAGTTACGCATTTATCCTTATTTTCACATTATTGGTATGGCGTATAAGGGTTCGTCTCTAACCTTAATTCGAAGGATTCTTCCATCTTATTACGTAACTCACATGGACTTTATCTTCCCAAGTATAAAATTCAGTAGGTGTCCTTTTTATGTTCCAACGTAACCCTCTTATGTATCTCCCCCTTTAATACATAAATTTGTCAACCCTTAAGTAATTATCCCCAAAAATACAATTATCATCTCATATTAAAAGTCCCAAAATTATTCATATGTCCTACTGATCTTCCATATATCCCAAAACACTTTATTATGGATGTCCAAGAATTATTTCACAATAAATTGAATTTAACTCATTTAAAAAGGGAAATAGGAGTCTGCCAGGAGGGGTCAATCGATCGAGGTCTGGGGCTCGATCAATCGAACCTTCGATCGATCGAAGCTCTGTGCTCGATCGATCAATCAAGCAGGTCTGTGAAATCTGCAGAATTGCAGTTACGGGTTTCATCTTCTAACTTACCCAAATCCATAATTTATAATCCCAAACGTCTCAAAATTTGTACTACTAACATCCTAACATGATATCATACATTTCCTACATAGAGCATGTCAATTTACGTCACTAAACATGGATTAATCATGCCATAATTCATTTAAATATTCAAGAACCCTAGAAATCTCTATATCATGGTTCCAATTTGTTATTCCAGAAATTTCTTCTTATAAACATCATAATTTCGTGGGTAAATTCCTCTACATGGCAAGGGTTTCTAGAATTATCATTTAACCCATAACTACATGCGATTCCTATCTCAAATTTTAGGTTTTCTTCCATAAAACTCACCCTAATCATTCCTACACTAATATGAAAGATGCATTTACGAAATAAGAAAGATAAACACTTGCTTGGGATTTTTGGTGTTCTGATTTGCAGATGATTTTGGTGTGGTTGTGTAGCCCGTCGCGCGATCTACGCGTTGGTGGTGGTGGCGGTGCAAACGGATGGATTTTGGGCCTTGAATTTGCCTTGAGAGCTCTCTCCTTCCTCTCCTATGGCCGTTCTTATGTTTTTGATTTCTAACCCTAGATGACTAACCTAAATGGCTGATATAGATTACTGATTTTCGTGGGTTTAATTACCCATAAATGTGAAATGTCCAAAATGCACTCCCGGGGTACCACTTAGGCCTATAAACGCCCCGAGACCCAAACTAAACCCCCGGTTACACTTTTCTGACTATCTCGACCCTTCCGGACACGTTGGCGCACTCAAAATGACCATACGAATGACTTATAAAATATTCACTTTTATTTATCAAAGTTTAGTCCCGACGCGACACGGGCGCGTCCCGACTCAAATTTCCAAAATTGTCATTTTATTCACTCGTGACATTCAATATAACCAATATTACATATTAATTTGCTCATTAGTAATATTCAAAAAATTTCCCATAATTACTAACTCTCGTCACGTTAATAATTATAACATAATTAATTTCCGGATTTTTTATTAAATAATTAACTCACATTAAATTTAATAAATCCTCAAATTAATATAGCATAAAAATACGGGGTATTACACCTATCAAATCCCAAAGTCTCACATGACTTCCCGATCTTATCTAAGTATTCCCTTATTTATAGTTTAACTCTCTAATTATATGCGTAGGGCCAAAATACTGTTTTAAACATGTACTAACCTAGCCATCTGACAATCCTAACTCAATTTCCTGATTCCCATTCGTGAAGTTTCACTCTCTTATTCGCATGTTTCCTTACATGGAATTTATCCCTAGTTAGACTATGATAATTCTTAACTCTCAAATTGAATTCACAGAAGCCTAAAATCATCCCCGGACACAAGATTCCATTCCTAATACTCAACCAATTTGAAAAAAAAACATAAAGTAAGGGTGCTAGGCCAGCAAAACTAAATCGGTTCAGTGGTTGGACTAAATCGATTCGGTTAGCGAACCGGTTCTATCCCCTCACCAAACCAATTTGTTTTTTTGGGCTGGTAGAACAAAATTTTGAAATGATTTCACCTCTAACATTCATCTGTGGTGGTCCTAACCTTCACCAAACCCCCATACATGAACCTTTAACCATCCTCAAATATAATCCATATACATAAAAACCATCTCGATACAATATCTAATTCACCAAATAATGAATTAAATAAATAATTTATGCCATAGTAAACTATATTTTTAAGATTGTATCTCTTCTTCTTAATTCATCTAAGAACTTATCTTTTATGATAGATTTATATCAGATTCATCATATAAATAACATTAGACTCATCTCCCATCATTTATATAATTTAAAACCCGGATTTCCTTTGTTTTCCAACCCCAAAATCATGCTATTCTACATGAAAGTTGAATGGATAAATGAAACTACACAAGATTATTAAAGCAAGTAATTCCTTGCTTGAGAGATTATGGATTATGAGTTTCTCTTTCTAAAACTTCTCTTTTGGTGATGATTTTCACCCTCAAGATGATTACTTTTCTCTCTGGATCCTCTCTTCATGTACCTTTCCCCATTTCTCTTCATTATTCTCACTTTCTCTCAAATCCTAGCCATTTTGGGTGGATAGATAGAATCCCTCCTTTTTTCCACGTTGATTAACTACTAAATTTACACTATTTAATCCCAATTTATGGTCGGAGCCCTTAGGTAAAATGAATCTTATGCCATTCTACAAATCCCGATAATCTAAAAAGCCTCCTAAAACTCAATTGTAACTCCTGGGGTAACTACTCTGGACTATTTTGAGCCATTCTGAACAATTAGTACACTCAAAACTACCATCTGAGTCCTCTAACATTAGATTTCCATATTATTCCATACACACCTCCACCCACCCGTCACTTTAACTCACTTATGACATAATATGATTTAATACATTATCATTTACTTATCACACAACTAAATATAAATATACATAAGTATTAATCCTTTTTATTCTCCAATTAATATTTATCCAAGATAATTTACTTTTCGGTTGAATGAAAATTACGTGCACACATGTAATTTGAAATATTTTAAAAATACGGGGTTTTATAATTTATAGGTGTTTATGTTGTACAAAACTCATAAAACATGTGAAATCTACTTGTTTCCAAATTATATCCTAAAAGTAAATAACGTACCCCCAAGGACTTCCAAATTGTTTTGGGAACAAATAGTATAATGATTTATTTAACTATTTAAAGAGCAATAAGGTATTTGTTTTCATTAGGGAATATTTTTGTGTTACATCTTTCAATTTAGTATATTCGAACTTACCTAAACATTGAAATACAAAAGATCGTAAAAAAATAGTATTTTTATGAATTTATTTTAAATACAATTTACACCAATTTCTTCAATTTGTTCGAATAAATAATTTCACACTTAAATATGATAAGACCACTTTTGTTATGTGCTTTATTATTTTAAAATATCTTTCTCCCTACTATAAGTCATGTAAAAAGCAACGAAAACATTAATTTTGCACTACGCATGTCATTTAGTACATTACACCAAATCCTGCAAATGGTCACCCCCAGGGGTCACGACCCAAAAAAGTGACCACATCAACTTTGATGTGACCATATTCATGACACAATGTGGTCATGAATGCTATTGTAAGTGGTTACAAACCAAATACCTAACCAGTATGAGTCATAGACTTCGGCAGTGAGCAGGTCGTGACCATCATGGCCCCAAATTCGTGCTAAAGTTCCCTCCAGGTTTTTTCGTGATAGGTTCACAGACGAGGGATGTGACCAAGGCCACAATGCACACCCATCGGGTCATAGCTTTAGGACGTGGCCATCCTAATTTTCTCATGTATGTGGGTCGCGATTAAAGGCCATGACCACATGGTTGCCTACACGATGATGTAGAAAATAATTAAGGGTCATAGGATTAGGTCATGACTCTAGGCCGTGATGAGGGTCATTCTAATAAAACCACCTTCCTCCATTTCATTTATTCTCATCTCTCTCTCTCTCTCTCTCTCTCTATCTCTCTCTCTCTCACGGGGACAATGTATCTCATAGGAAATCGCAGCGTGGTCATGGGACCCCGATTTGAGACAAAAATAATAATTTGAAAATGTCTAGGCTTAGGCATAAAAACATAATCATGGCGTTAGAGGGAGAAACCTAAAAACACCACCCAAACGGCCCCGTAAGAGGCACCAGCACCTCACATGGGACCAATGTAGCTAGTAGGAACTGACCACGTGCTCACGGGACCCCTAGTTTGAGAACACCACTATAATTTGATAATTTCTAGACTTCAGCTTAAAAAAGTGATGTTGAAGGGAAAAACCCTGAAACACCCACCAAACAGCCCCATAAGAGACACTAACACCTCACACGGGGCCACTGTACCTCCTAGGAACTGACTGCGTGGTCACGAAACCCCCAATTTGAGAGCACAATGATAATTTGAAAATATTTAGGCTGAGGCTTAAAAACATGCCGTTAGAGGGAAAAACCCCGACCCCCCCCCCCCCCCCAAACGGCCATATGAGAGGCACCAACACCTCGCACGGGATCAATACAGCTCGTAGGAATTGATCGCGTGGTCATAGGACCCCCGATTTGAGAGCACGGCGATAATTTGAGAATATATAGACTTGGTCTTTAAAACGTAAATTTAGAAATTGGAACTCCGAAATACCCCCCCCCCCCCCCCCAAATTGCAGGCTCTTATAATTTATTGTTTAGAATTTTGGCAGTGCGAGATTTACATTACAAGAGTTTTAGAATGTCCTAAAAATAGAGGAAATTTTACCCCATTTTTTTTAATTATAGTTAAAAATGGTCATGGACAAAATTCATGAACATCTATATTTTTTTGTCACGCGCAAATAGGATCATGGCCTATATCCGTGACCATTTTGGGGATATCAAAGTATGGGTCACAGCCAAGGTCCTTGACCCAGAGCCGTGACCAAAATCATATACCAAAGGATGGGTCACGACCATTAGCTGTGACCAGGGCCATGACTAAAATCATATAATAAAGGATGGGACATAGACTTTATCCCTGACCAGAGCCGTGACCAAAATCATATACCAAAAGATGGGTCACGACCTTTTGCCGTGACCAGATCCGTGACTAAAATCATATACCAAAGGATGGGTCATAACCTTTAGCCGTGACCAGAAGTGTGTATGGGTCATGGATATAGTACAAGACCATCTAATGTGACCCCTAGGTCCATGGCACTTTGTTTGGTCAAGGATTTAGTCCGCAATCTATGAAAATGTCCATGCTCGAAATTGTCAAGGCCCTTGGTCGTGACCCACAGTCCTGGTCAGGGACTTTGGCCGTGACTATTCGCCTAATATGGTGTAGTGATATATGTTAAAAGTGGTCTTACAACTCAGATGTTTTCAAGAAATTCAAATACTGTAGTGTTAATTTCAAGGATTCCCTTACTCCCTATGTCTTGGGAATGCTAAGCTTGTAAAAAAGCTTCAGATCTACAAACACATGGACTAGACATATTAGATGAGGCTCTTAGGTTTACAACAACTCACCTCAATTGATTAGGTAGGTCTTTGTATTTGGAACGTTTGATAAATATTTAATTTTTAAAATTAAAATAGTTTAGAATTAGTTATTCAGTTAGATATAAGTGCCCTACTTCGTATAATATCCACATTAGAATTTGGATTTGATAAGATTATTCAAGATAAGTCATTTAAATACTAAGGACTTTGACTGTGGGTTAGTTTCCTAATAAAACTCTATTGTAATGGATGGTAGAATTATAATTTAATCAAGTAATCAGGTTATCTCGAACCTTATGTAATACCCTGTATTTTTATGCTATATTAATTTGGGGATTTATTAAATTTAATGTGAATTAATTATTTAATAAAAATCCAGAAATTAATTATGTTATAATTATTAACGTGATGAGAGTTAGTAATTATGGGAAAATTTGTTGAATATTACTAATGAGCAAAGTAATATATTTTTATGCTATATTAATTTGGGAATTTATTAAATTTAATGTGAATTAATTATTTAATAAATTTCCAAAAATTAATTATGTTATAATTATTAACGTGATGAGAGTTAGTAATTATGGGAACATTTGTTGAATATTACTAATGAGCAAAGTAATATATAATAGTGGTCATATTAAATGTCACGAGTGAATAAAATGACAATTTTAGAAATTTGAGTCAGGACGCGCCCGTGTCGCGTCGGAACTAAATATTGATAAATAAAAGTAAATATTTTATAAGTTGTTCGTATGGTCATTTTGAGTGCTCCAACGCGTTCGGAAGGGTCGATATAGACTGAAAAGTATACACGGGGGTTTGATTTGGGTCTCGGAGCGTTTTTAGGCCTAATTAGTACCCCGGGAGGGCATTTTAGTCATTTTGTATTTTGGGGTAATTAAACCCACAGAAATTAAAGGGTTATATCAGATGTTTAGGTTATCTCCTAGGGTTAGATAACTCAAAACACTAGAACGGACATTGAAAAAGAGAGGAGAGAGCTCTCAAGGCATTCCAAGGCTCAAAACTCAACCGTTTGCACCGCCGCCACCGCCAACGCGTAGATAGCGAGACGGGGAACGCAACCACACCAATTTCGGCACCAAACCAGACTTCTGAGAATCCCATTCAAGTGTTTATCTTGCTTATTTCGTTGATGCATCTTTCATATTGGTTTATGAATGATTAGGATGAATTGTATGGAAGAAAAACCCAATTTGAGATAGGAAATTGCATGTAGTGATGACTTAAATGATATTCTGGAAACCTTTGGTGATGTAGAGAATTAAACCACGAAATTTTGATGTTGTATAAGAAGGAGATTCTGGGAAAACAGATTAGAACCATGATTAAGAGATTTTTAGGGTTTTTGAGTTTTAAATGAATTTTGGCTTGTTAATCCATGTTTAGTGACGGAAATTGACATGTTTTACGTAGGAAATGCATAATATTATGTTGTGTTGTTAGTAGTATAAATCTTTGGACGTTTGGGAATGCAAAACTTGAATTTGGATGAAGATATGTGCTAGAACCTGTAACTGCAAAACTGCAGAAATCGCAATACCTGTTTGATCGATCGATCGAGTCCAGAGCTTCGATCGATCGAAGGTTCGATCGATCGATCCCCAGACCTTGATCGATCGACCCCTCCGGGCAGACTCATGTTTTCCCTTCTTAATTAGTTGAAATTCACTTTAATGAGGAATAATTCATGGGCACCCTTATAAATATATTTTGAGAGATAAAGAGGACCAGTAGGGTATATGAATAAGTTTTGGGACCTTTAAGGTTAGACGAGAGTTGTATCCTTGGGAGATTTCATATATAAGAAATGATAAAACTACGTATTTAAAGTGAGAAGATTACGTAAAATAGTTACGAAAGAGAATAGATGAATACCTACTGAAATTTTTTATAGGTGGGAGGACAAAACCATGAGAGTTATGTGGTAAGTTGGAATAATACCGAATCAAGGTTAGAAACAAACTGTTACATGTGATAACAAATAATGAGATATGAGAAATAATTTCATAAGTATGGGATTTGAGACTATACCCAATATTGATATGGTAATATTAGTATAGTTATATGATTGTGTATGCATATGTTATCTATGTGTGAAAAACATGCCCGCGCTACTTGCTATCCCTGAGGTTACCGCGCTGGGACGATCTTATCTCGTGTGCCTTATGGAGGATATTGACTCGTACCCTAGAAGATAGAAATCCTAGGTATAGGGTATCGAATCGGTAGTCACGGTCCTAAGAGACGTGAGGGTATGTACTGACCTCTTGGACTTGGAAACTATGCTTCGCCTCAATATTGTTTGTGTATGTATTTATACAGTTCGAGAGTCATTCTGAACTTGTATACCCTTTAGTACGATTGATACGGGGATTGGATAGCAGAGTATGCCCGCACCGTAATTTTTATGTGGGGTGCTGTTAGAATTTATCTATTATACGAGTATTTAATATATATATATGAACTTCTGAAATATGGGAAACTGCCTACTGTGTTATGGTAAGTAAGACATGTATAATGACTCAAATTGGAAATACTTGTTTTGAGAAGTATAATATGATATTGAAAAACTTTATGAATCAATAAAGTTAAAATGAGCGTTTCGTACTAAATGAAATTTTCCTTTTAAACCATGATGTTGTTAAATCTTAAACCTTGAGAGTCACCTAAGATAAGTTAAATCCTTGGGGAAAGATAGTGTGATATATGATGAGATAAACCCTTGAGAAGGTTAGTGCGATAGGAGTGCACATTAGAAGAGAGGTGAGAATTTCTCAAGTGAGTGTCGCACTAATATGTTGTTGTATTGACCTGTATCAATTTAAATACTTGCTAAACGAATTTTTAAATCATATACACTAACGGGCTCTAACCCGTTTCCATTTCTCTTTCTCTCTTGTATATATATATGTATATATTACAGGTGCCCAGCCACATAGCGTCTTGCATAGGGTCCTTTGGCAGGAACGCGCTGCAGCTTAAGTGGGAGTTGCAGGCCTGTTGTTTAGACGACTTCATCCATTTGATTCTACTCCTAGCATGTTCATTATTGGGGCATGTGTTGCCCTTTCCATTATTCAGTTGTTATTTGGATATTGTACTTCATTTATTTCTAGTATTGTCACTTTGGGATTTATTATATTCTGGATGGTTTACTTTAAGTTTTATTGTTAGTAGCCAGTTGTTGAATGTTAAATTACTCGATTGATTGTTTAATAAATAAATAGAATTTGAAAGGAATGTTAAAAAAATGGTTTTGACACTTAGCTTAATTAATTATGGTGTTAATTTGGAAAAGTTTATTTTTACGACAGTGATGCTAAGAATGAACCAACTGTTCACCTTGATTTTAATTTAATAGAGGACTGATCGCCCGGTATTTAATTAGGCGGGGTGTCACAGGTGGTATCAGAGCATCAGGTTCTAGTGTCCATAGGATCTGTACAGCTTATTTCCCTTTCAGCTTAACGTTTTTGCTATAGAGCCCTATTATAGGATGGTTGTATTCTTACTTTCAAGTTTATGTCTTAAGCTATTTGAGAATTGATAATGACTGTAGATTAATGAACTACTTCACGTTTCAGATGCCTCCGAGACGTGCACCGAAGGATAGGCGTGCCCAGGCCGAGCAGCCAGCAGCTCTGGCACAAGGCACTATGAATGCTAATGAAGTAGCCGCCATTGCTGCTCAGGCGGTGAATGTATCGCTAGCGGTGGTTCAGCAGGCTCCGCCCCAGATTCAGGCAGTGGCGCCAGTACCAGCACAGCTTACATCTGCATGGGAGAGGGTTAGGGATGCTTTTCAGAAGGCGCATCCCCTGAGTTCTCTGGTAGCTCAGACATCGTCACAGTCAGCCAATGGAAGAAAGACATCCAGCGACACCTTCGTATGTATGAGTTCATTGACCTGCAAAGGCAGTTATTGGCTTCCTTTAAGCTGGTGGGGGCCGCTTTGCAGTGGTGGGAGTCCACTACCACCTTGGAGGAGAGGTACACGATCCATATTCAGTTGCTCTCGGAATGGTTTGACCGCAAGTACTTTCCACCCGCCGTGCAGACTGAGATGAGGCAGAAATTACTGAATTTGAAACAGGAGAACTCTACCGTTGCTGATAATGAGGAGGAGTTCACGAGACTTCTCACCATAGTGCCAGATGAGGCACCTACTGAGAATAAGAAAATTATGTTGTTTATGGACGGGTTAGTCACGCGACTCAGAATGTGTCTCTAAATTGCGTACTCTCTAGGCTCAAGTGCAAGCCTGTCGCTCAAGTAATAATCCGATAAGTCGGGTATCGATCCTCAGGGAAAAAGGACAACGGAGTTGTGACGATGGGATAAGACGGAGGAATCCTAACGATGACTCTAAAAAGAAAGGAAAAGATTTGGTTTTGGGAATGATTAGACTAAATGCAATTATGAAATTATGATGAAATATGCAACTAACTAAATTACCTGAATTATGAGTGAAAAATTTAATTGACACTTTTTAAACTAGATGATGAGAAAACAGGACGGGAATACAATCCCTCAACCCTAGTGTATTGCAGTGATAACGTCAATCATAAATTTATCCGATTAATCAGACCCGGAATTTAGGACTCCCAAGCATTATGTATACGAGGTTCAAGCCCGCGTCATACCTAATCTGAGGATGAGTAAATTGGTATCGCGGTAATTTCACTCAAATTGAACTCTAAATCATCTAGTTTACCCAAAGGTAAACGAGACATAAAGATCCACAATTATTATCCAATTACGTAATACGATCAAAATCAATCGTTAAATTCATCGGAATAACGTTATACACAAGCACTAACACCTCAGGTTGGGTTCATGCATCCCAACCTTTTAAACCTAGCCGGACATAATAAATTGACTAATGCATGAAATAATAATGTTGCATGTGAAAGAATTCATGATAAAGCTAGATTGAAGCATGTAAATACGTATTATGAACGCAGCAATTAATTGAATCGAATAAGGAAAATAAGCATGCAAGAACAATGACAAGAATTCTAGACCTTGAATTAAGACTGAAAAACAAACCCGTAATGATTAAACCTTGAAGCAATTAATTTCCCTTATGTTCCTAGATGTTCTTTTTTTCTTTTTTTTTTCTCTACCAAAAACTCCCTAAAAATATCCCTAATGGTTGTTCCTAAGTTGTTACCCCCGTCCCCTACTCTCTTGGAGAGTTTTTGACCTAATAGGAGTCTTGGTAGCCAATCAGAATGGAGGACAAATTTCGCGCATCAGGTACCCCAAACCGGTTCGCCTGTACCATGAACCGGTTTTCCCCCCCCAAATCGGTTCGGCTTGGGTTCGCGAATGTATGCTGGTATGGGGGTTTACACTTAGAATTTTTCTGCCCTTCTTTTCTTTCTTCCTTGGATTTTTCTTCAATTTCAACTGACCATAACTCATCAACCGTAGCTCGGATTTGGGTGCTGTTTCTTCCAGGGTTTTCGCTGCTCCGAAATCTTCAACTTTCTAGTTGACTTCTCCTTCCGGATCGGACTAAAAAATTACCAAATTTCCCTTGACTTGCGTTCTTAGCTTTTCTTTCATTGTCTCGCATCCTCTTTTGCACTACTTGCATAATTAACCTGTAAAACCAATCAGAGAAGCAGGAAACACGAAATACTTGCCAAAGAAGATTAGTAGCATGAATGTGCATCAAATCCATATAGGTTACATTACTTGGGTTCACAAATGCACGGAAATTAGGGGAATAAATATACAATATTTATGCCCAACCAAACCCCCCTAACATAGGATTTTGTGCGTCCCGAGCAATGTAAAAGAATATTAGTTAAGGCTTAACTCTTGAAAATCACATTTTATTGGGATAGAATGCCTTTTTCGCGGGCAAGCGATTGCATTTAGCGCATGCAACAATCCTTTAAACCCCTAAGTCACCCTAGTAGGACGAGTTGTGTCTCGTGAGGGTTTGCAGAGAATATACCCACAAAATTCGACTCAAAGAAATTTCAAAATATGCAAAAATTGTGTAATTCAAACTTTCCAGAAAATAGTCATCATCAAGTAATATTTACGAGTCTCAAACATTAGTGCGTGTGTGCGAAGCCGAAAATATAACCGCCAATCTCCACCGATTGATCATTACGTTACTTATTCAAAAATTCATTTTGATTTCAATTTCTCACGGAACGCTCTGACAAACGAATCTCTCGGATTATGGCTATTCTCTCGACATACATGATATAAAGAGTAAATGTAATGGAAGCAAATTCACGCATGCAATTAGAAAAATGGAAATTTTATGGTGAAAGGATCTCATCAACGGATTACGATTTTAAAAACGGGAACATTGCCTCTATTTCGCGCACTTAACCTCTTATATTATCTTTTGGTGTCTTAACTCTCCACGCAGTAATCAATTTTCGCAATTTGGGCTCGGTTAGGACTTTTTCGGGTTAAAGTGTGCCTTGGGTGAAATGAAGTAGGAATTGAAGGTTGGAATTGGAAAAGTCATTAATGATGTCCATTTGTGCTTTTTCCGGGCTATTGCTCATTTTTTCTTCCTTTTCTATTTTTTCTGTTTTTTTTCATTTCTTTTCTTTTCTTGATAACTTTTGTTGAGCATTCTTCTATTTTTGTTTCTTGCCCCTTTATATGCACTTTTTGGACTTAAATTCTGAATTTTCTCATTTTTCACAATTCCGGCTATTTTGGGTTTTTCGGGTTGTCAAACGAAAGGGAAAATTATTTGGCTCAATTTGGGTTGCAAAGGGTGATTTTTCGTTATTTTTTTTTGGGCCATAATTTTTGGTGACAAACGAGGGCCTACTTCATTGTCCAAAATGCTAATTATGTTACCATATGCGTTTTGAGGTGAATTTAAGTTTAGAGACTAATTTGGCACGTTTTTCAAGGCAATATTGCACACATTTTTCAAAACCGATCAAAATGAAAAGATTGAGATCCTTGACAACTTATTAGGCGCTAAAAAGAACTTTGAGTTAACAATTAACTCGGATTGATTTAAAAAATTGCAAAACGTGATAGGCTCGAATCTCATCGGGTTTGTTAATCTCCACATTTATTCGTTAAGTCGTCAATTTTCGCTCAATTTCCATCTTTGGTCAATTTCGGCTTTGTGTATGTTGGATGTTTACAATTCGAGACTCCAATTCGACTTTTAATGATATTTTTGAAAAATTTTAATTCTAATTTTTATTTATTTTGAACAAAAATATTTTGCGATTTTTCAAAATTTTATGATTTTTTTGGAAATTTTTGGGCCTTTTGAAAATTTGTGAAGTTTTAGAAATACGCACTTGTGACCCCCCCTAACTTAGACTTTTACATTGTCCTCAAGCAAAAGGACGAAAATCTAACTCAAGGCGAACGAAAACTGCGGAAAAATAAAACAAACAAATATTAAAATGAAAGAAGACACTATATGACACTCATGCCTGACTCAAAAATACAACAACAATCACCCCATATGCGTCGGGGGTGCGACGACCTCTCATCTCTCCACGAGCTCACCCGACCCCACTTACGGGGTTCGATACTCTCCTTGTCACTACCATCCTAAGATTATATTCCAACAATCGGAACTAGTTAGGACCTCGCCCATAGATAAAGGATAGACCGGGAGACTCGTCGTGACTAATTGGAAAGGGATCCTCGTGATGCTGACTCAAAGCGTGGTCTGCGTGTGCTGACTCGGAGGGGACACCTAGGTTTCTTTCAATTTTTAAGATGCGTGGTTCGGGCTCTAAGCCGGATGAACCACAACTTTTATCCTCACTCGCCTTCGGGGCCTCTATTAGTGTGGGTGGATTGTCACAACGAACGAATTCATCAATTTTTTCTTTCAATTCACTTTCGTCTAAGTGACTACAAGAGTCCAACAGGGATTGGACTTCAATAGTAATGCTCTCATCTAGGCTCTCATCCACCGGACCAAATTCTTTTTCAAATTCTTCCATGCTCATGTCCCCTAGCTCTCTCCCCCGAGTGGTGCCTGCATCCGCTCTCACTTGCTCGATCTCCAACTCCACCAGTTTTCTCTCTTCTAACCCTTCTCGCTCTCTTTCAATTGCGTTCACTACACACCTCTCCCCCACTTTTCTCTCATCGTCACAACTACCACTATTACCTGATGAAATAGGGCACACCCCTAACGCCTCGCTCTTATGGGACCCTTTATTCTCGTCATTCGACACTCAAGAGGATCCTAAAGCGTCTCCACAGTCATTCTCCTCACTGTATTCCTCTACGATCTCATCTATGAAACTCACCGCGTGAAGATCATCTTCTTCTCCTGTCTGTTGGGTGATATGGAAGATGTTGGTCTCTAAATTCATGTTCCCAAAAGTGAGTTGCATTCGCCCATTCCGAGTATTGATGATTGCGTTAGCCGTAGCTAAGAACGGGCGCCCAAGGATGATAGGAACATGGTTGCTTGAGGTAAAGGAGGGCTCCGTGTCCCAAATGACAAAATCTATCGGGAAGTAGAAGGTGTCAACTTGGACGATCACGTCCTCATTTATGCCTCGTGGAATCTTCACGGTTCGATCCGCTAGTTGGAGAGTGACCTTTGTGGGCTTGAGGTCGCCCAAGTCAAGTTTCCTATAAATGGGGTAAGGGAGGATATTTACACTTGCTCCCAAGTCTAGTAAGGCCTTTTCGATTTTATTTTCTCCAAAGATGCAGTAAATGGTGGGTGCACCGGGATCTTTGAATTTAAGTGGGAGATCGTTAAGTAAAATGGAGCTCACATTCTGTGCTAGAAAGACATTATTCTTTGCCCTCATCTTTCTCTTTACCGTCAACAAGTCTTTGATCACCTTTGCATAAGCTGGAATTTGCTTAATGGCATCGAGGAACGGTAAATTCAGTTTTACTTGCTATAGCACATCTAGAACTTCATCACGTGGGTTTCCTTTATGAGAAGGGATCAAACTTTGAGGAAATGGTGCCGCGGTGGGTGGTTTCACTACTACCTCGGGCTCACTAGTGTCTTCTTTATCACTTTCATTCAAGGGGACAGCTTCAGCCTCTTTCGTGCCGGGCGAAATCTCCTTGTCTTTAGGTACGTCTTGTGGAAGAGGTGACAAGTCAACGACTCTCCCACTACGTAAAGTGGTAATTGTGCTACATTGCTCAGGATGGTCATGGGGTGTCGAGCTAACACTAGTTTGACCCTGGAGAGGTCTTTGGCCCTGGGCAGGAAACTTGCCCTTCTCTTGGACACTCAACGAGGATTGTATCTTTGACAGATTTGAATTTATGTCACCAATCAGACGATCATATTTGGCATTGGTTGCGGTCGGGCTTGCGATGAATTGATTTATGGTATCCTCGAGAGTTCTCCTATGTGGCGGTGCTTGCACATGTCCTTGCATGTGTGGAGCTTGTTGAAATTATTGTGGTGGAGGAGGGGCAACATGCAAAGGAGGGTTCATTGAGGCATGTTGTTGCCCGTAGCTAAAACCGGGGTGATTTTTCCACGAAGGGTTGTATGAATTCCCGCGCGGGGCATCGAAATTACCCTTACAGCCTCCTATACCACTAACTTGCTCCTGCAACATTACTTTGTAGGCGGGTATCATCGGACATTCCTCAGTTGAATGTCCCACCTCATAAATCGCACACACCTTCATGACAGGGTTTGGAATGGGTCCAACTAGTCCTTTTTAATATATCTCACATAGGTCTCGCAATCCTTTCTCAAGGGTGTCCAATCGACTGTCCGTCACGGAATTATTATCTACGTGGAATAGGCCGGACGCCGACGGAGCAGTGGTAGATTGTCGATTTCGATTTTGAGCGTTTGGATCGGAGGTATCCCAGGATTGGGTAGTCTCAGCAACATACCTCATGTGAAGATCAGCATCGTGAGCATCTAAATCGACAAACGGACCACTTCCCATATTTTCAATAAGTTGTTTCGAGTTAAGATTCAACCCATTATAGATAAAGGAGATGATTTGCGATGGATCAAATCCATGATGGGGGCATGAGGCCACTAACTCGTTGAAACGTTCATAACATCGATGGAATGGCTCATTTTCATGTTGCCTGAACGCTTGAATTTGAGCCTTTATAGAGATTGTTCGATGTGGTGGGAAGAATTTCTTGATAAATTTCGAATGGAGTTCATTCCAGGATGGAATCGAGCTTCGAGGTAAAGACCATAACCAGGCTTTAGCTTTATCTTTGAGCGAGAAGGGGAAGAGTTTGAGGAAGATTACCTCTTGTGTGCAGGTTTGATCGTTGAGAGTATCACACACGTCCTTAAATTCACTAATATGGAGGTATGACTTTTCAGAATCCATATCGTGGTAATGTGGTAGCATCTGGATCATTCCATTTTTGAAACGGAACTGCCCGGCATTATACGGGAGTATAATGCATCCCGGAGTGACAGTGCGCTCGGGATATAAGAATTCTCTCAACGGGCGATACGGAGGCTCTTCCCCACCGGCGGGTGCACTACCGTGTTGTGACATCTCTCCTTCACTTATTGACTCGGTGTTCTCACTGGGCGTGCTCGAAGTGTGTCCTAATAAAGGGAAGGGAGTGTTATCGGAGATTGAGTGCGACGGTGTGGGAGGTGGGATCTAGAACTGTGGGGCGTTTGGAGTGTGTGGACTATTATGATTGTACTCAACAAGTGGATTTTCGTGAATACTGGTTGGAGTATTATGGGGTGTGGGAGTGGTTTCAGAATTTTGCATTAACGCTTAGGAGAGAGGATAATTGTGAATCTTTTTGTGCTTTTTATTTTTTTAATCTTTTTTTTTTATTTTTTTCTTTTGTCAAAGCTTTGGATTGACTCGATCTAATCCTAAGTCTACCTAAATCCTCGACAACGGCGCCAAAAACTTGACGCGACTCAGAATGTGTCTCTAAAGTGCGTACTCTCTAGGCTCAAGTGCAAGCCTGTCGCTCAAGTAATAATCCGACAAGTCGGGTATCGATCCTCAGTGAAAAAGGACAACGGAGTGGTGACGATGGGATAAGACAGAGGAATCCTAACGATGACTCTAAAAAGAAAGGAAAAGATTTGGTATTTAGAATGATTAGACTAAATGCAATTATAAAATTATGATGAAATATGCAACTAACTAAATTACCTGAATTATGAGTGAAAAATTGAATTAACACTTTTTAAACTAGATGATGAGAAAACAGGACGGGAATACAATCCCCCAACCCTAGTGTAGTGCAGTGATAACGTCAATCATAAATTTATCCGATTAATCAGACCCGGAATTTAGGACTCCCAAGCATTATGTATACGAGGTTCATGCCCGCGTCATACCTAATCTGAGGATGAGTAAATCTGTATCGCTGTAATTTCACTCAAATTGAACTCTAAATCATCATGAGTACCCAAAGGTAAATGAGATATAAAGATCCACAATTATTATGCAATTACGCAATACAATCAAAATCAATCGTTAAATTCATCGGAATAACGTTATACACATGCACTAACACCTCAGGTTGGGTTCATGCATCCCAACCTTTTAAACCTAGCCGGAAATGTTAAATTGACTAATGCATGAAATAATAATGTTGCATGTGAAAGTATTCATGATAAAGCTAGATTGAAGCATGTAAATACGTATTATGAACGCAGCAGTTGATTGAATCGAATAAGGAAAATAAGCATGCAAGAACAATGACAAGAATTCTGGACCTTGTATTAAGACTGAAAAACAAACCCGTAATGATTAAACCTTGAAGCAATTAATTTCCCTAGTGTTCCTAGATGTTCTTTTTTTCTTTTTTTCTCTACCAAAAACTCCATAAAAATATCCCTAATGGCTATTCCTAAGTTGTTACCCCCGTCCCCTACTCTCTTGGAGAGTTTTTGACCTAATATGAGTCTAGGTAGCCAATCAGAATGGAGGACAAATTTCGCGCGTCAGGTACCCTGAACCGGTTCGCCTGTACCACGAACCGGTTTGCCCCCCAAACCGGTTCGGCCTGGGTTCGCGAATGTATGCTGGTATGGGGGTCTACACTTAGAATTTTTCTGCCCTTATTTTCTTTCTTCCTTGGATTTTTCTTCAATTTCAACTGACCATAACTCATCAACTGTAGCTCGGATTTGGGTGCCATTTCTTCCAGTGTTTTCGTTGCTCCGAGCTCTTCAACTTTCCAGTTGACTTCTCCTTTCGGATCTGATTGGAAAATTACCAAATATCCCTTGACTTGCCTTCTTAGCTTTTCTTTCATTGTCTAGCTTCCTCTTTTGCACTGCTTGCATAATTAACCTGTAAAACCAATAAGAGAAGCACGAAACACGAAATACTTGCCAAAGAAGATTAGTAGCATGAATGTACGTCAAATCCATATAGGTTACATTACTTGGGTTCACAAATGCACAGAAATTAGGGGAATAAATATACAATATTTATGCCCAATCAAACCCCCCTAACTTAGAACTTTGCGCGTCCCGAGCAATGTAAAAGAATCTTAGTTAAGGCTTAACTCTTGAAAATCACATTTTATTGGGATAGAATGCCTTTTTCACGGGCAAGCGATTGCATTTAGCGCATGCAACAAGCCTTTAAACCCCTAGGTCACCCTAGTAGGACAAGTTGTGTCTCGTGAGGGTTTGCAGAGAATATACCCACAAAATTCGACTCAAAGAAATTTCAAAATATGGAAAAATTCTGTAATTCAAACTTTCCAGAAAATATTCATCATCAAGTCATATTTACGAGTCTCAAATCTTAGTGCGTGTGTGCGAAGCCGGAAATATAACTGCCAATCTCCACCGATTGATCATTACGTTACTTATTCAGAAATTCGTTTTGATTTCAATTTCTCACGGAACGCTCTCACAAACGAATCTTTCGAATTATGGCTATTCTCTTGACATGCGTGATATAAAGAGTAAATGTAATGGAAGCAAATTCACGCATGCAATTAGAAAAATGGAAATTTTATGGTGAAAGGATCTCATCAACGGATTACGATTTTAAAAATGGGAACATTGCCTCTATTTCGCGCACTTAACCTCTTATATTATCTTTTGGTGTCTTAACTCTCCACGCGGTAATCAATTTTCGCAATTTGGGCTCAGTTAGGACTTTTTCGGGTTAAAGGGTGCCTTGGGTGAAATGAAGGAGGAATGGAAGGTTGGAATTGGAAAAGTCATTAATGATGTCCATTTGTGCTTTTTCCGGGCTATTGCTCATTTTTTCTTCCTTTTCTATTTTTTCTGTTTTTTTTTCATTTCTTTTCTTTTCTTGATAACTTTTTTTGAGCATTCTTCTATTTTTGTTTCTTGCCCCTTTATATGCACTTTTTGGACTTAAATTCTGAATTTTCTCATTTTTCACAATTCCGGCTATTTTGGGTTTTTCGGGTTGTCAAACGAAAGGCAAAATTATTCGGCTCAATTTGGGTTGCAAAGGGTGATTTTTCGCTATTTTTTTCGGGCCATAATTTTGGGTGACAAACGAGGGCCTACTTCATTGTCCAAAATGCTAATTATGTTACCATATGCGTTTTGAGGTGAATTTAAGTTTAGAGACTAATTTGGCACGTTTTTCAAGGCAATATTGCACACATTTTTCAAAACCGATCAAAATGAAAGGATTGAGATCCTTGACAACTTATTAGGCGCTAAAAAAAACTTTGAGTTAACAATTAACTCAGATTGATTTAAAAAATTGTAAAACGTGATAGGCTCGAATCTCACCGGGTTTGTAAATCTCCACATTTATTCGTTAAGTCGTCAATTTTTGCTCAATTTCCATCTTTGGTCAATTTCGGCTTTGTGCATGTTGGATGTTTACAATTTGAGACTCCAATTCGACTTTTAATGATATTTTTGAAAATTTTGAATTCCAATTTTTATTTATTTTGAACAAAAATATTTTGGGATTTTAAAAATTTTATGATTTTTTTGGAAATTTTTGGGCCTTTTGAAAATTTGTGAAGTTTTATAAATACGCACTTGTGACCCCACCTAACTTAGACTTTTGCATTTTCCTCAAGCAAAAGGATGAAAATCTAACTCAAGGCGAATGAAAAGTGCGGAAAAATAAAACAAACAAATATTAAAATGCAAGAAGACACTATATGACACTCATGCCTGACTCAAAAATACAACAACAATCACCCTATATGCGTCGGGGGTGCGACGACCTCTCATCTCTCCACGAACTCACCCGACCCCACTTACGGGGTTCGATACTCTCCTTGTCACTCCCGTCATAGGATTATATTCCAACAATCAGAACAAGTTGGGACCTCGCCCATAGATAAAGGATAGACCGGGAGACTCGTCGTGACTAATTGAAAAGGGATCCTCGTGATGCTGACTCAAAGCGTGATCTGCGTGCGCTGACTCGGAGGGGACACCTAGGTTTCTTTCAATTTTTAAGATGCGTGGGTCGGGCTCTAAGTCGGATGAACCACAACTTTTATCCTCACTCGCCTTCGGGGCCTCTATTAGTGTTGGTGGATTCTCACAACGAAGGAATTCATCAATTTTTTCTTTCAATTCACTTTCGTCTAAGTGACTACAAGAGTCCAATAGGGATTGGAATTCAATAGTAATGCTCTCATCTAGGCTCTCATCCACCGGACCGAATTCTTTTTCAAATTATTCCATGCTCATGTCCCTTAGCTCTCTCCCCCGAGTGGTGCCTGCGTCCGCTCTCACTTGCTCGATCTCCAACTCCACCATTTTTCTCTCTTCTAACCCTTCTCTTTCTCTTTCAATTGCGTTCACTACACACCTCTCCCCCACTTTTCTCTCATCGTCACAACTACCACTATTACCTGATGAAATAGGGCACACCCCTAACATCTCGCTCTTATGGGACCCTTTATTCTCGTGATTTGACACTAAAGAGGATCCTAAGGCGTCTCCACAATCATTCTCCTCACTGTATTCCTCTACGATCTCATCTATGAAACTCACCGCGTGAAGATCATCTTCTTCTCCTGTCTGTTGGGTGATATGGAAGATGTTGGCCTCTAAATTCATGTTCCCAAAAGTGAGTTGCATTCGCCCATTCCGAGTATTGATGATTGTGTTAGCCGTAGCTAAGAACAGGCGCCCAAGGATGATAGGAACATGGTTGCTTGAGGTAAAGGAGGGTTCCGTGTCCCAAATGACAAAATCTATCGGGAAGTAGAAGGTGTCAACTTGGACGATCACGTCCTCATTTATGCCTCGTGGAATCTTCACGGTTCGATCCGCTAGTTGGAGAGTGACCTTTGTGGGCTTGAGGTCGCCCAAGTCAAGTTTCCTATAAATGGGGTAAGGGAGGATATTTACACTTGCTCCCAAGTCTAGTAAGGCCTTTTCGATTTTATTTTCTCCAATGATGCAGGAAATGGTGGGTGCACCGAGATCTTTGAATTTAGGTGGGAGATCGTTAAGTAAAATGGAGCTCACGTTCTGTGCTAGAAAGACATTCTTCTTTGCCTTCATCTTTCTCTTTACCGTCAACAAGTCTTTGAGAACCTTTGCATAAGCTGGAATTTGCTTAATGGCATCGAGGAACGGTAAATTCATCTTTACTTGCTATAGCACGTCTAGCACTTCATCACGTGGGTTTACTTTATGTGAAGGGATCAACCTTTGAGGAAATGGTGCCGCGGTGGGTGGTTTCACTACTACCTCGGGCTCACTAGTGTCGTCTTTATCACTTTCATTCAAGGGGACATCTTCAGCCTCTTTCGTGTCGGGTGAAATCTCCTTGTCTTTAGGTACGTCTTGTGGAAGAGGTGACAAGTCAACGACTCTCCCACTACGTAAAGTGGTAATTGCGCTACATTGCTCAGGATGGTCATGGGGTGTCGAGCTAACACTAGTTTGACCTTGGAGAGGTCTTTGGCCCTGGGCAGGAAACTTGCCCTTCTCTTGGACACTCAACTAGGATTGTATCTTTGACAGATTCGCATTTATGTCGCCAATCAGACGATCATATTTGACATTGGTTGCGGTCTGGCTTGCGATGAATTGATTCATGGTATCCTCGAGAGTTCTCCTCTGTGGCGGGATATAATTTCCTTGAGGTGGCGGTGCTTGCACATGTCCTTGCATGCATGGAGCTTGTTGAAATTGTCGTGGTGGAGGAGGGGCAACATGCGAAGGAGGGTTCATTACGGCATGTTGTTGCCCGTCGCTAAAACCGGGGTGATTTTTCCACGAAGGGTTGTATGAATTCTCGCGCGGGGCACCGAAATTACCCTTACAGACTCCTATACCACTAACTTGCTCCTGTAACATTACTTTGTAGGCGGGTATCGTCGGACATTCCTCAGCTGAATGTCCCGCCTCACAAATCGAACACACCTTCATGACAGGGTTTGGAATGGGTCCAGCTAGTCCTTTTCCATATATCTCACATAGGTCTCGCAACCCTTTCTGAAGGGTGTCCAATCGACTTTCCGTCATAGAATTCTTATCTACGTGGAATAGGCTGGACACCGACGGAGCAGTGGTAGATTGTCTATTTCAATTTTGAGCGTTCGGATCGGAGGTATCCCAAGATTGGGTAGTCTCAGCAACAAAACTCATGTGAAGATCAGCATCGTGAGCATCTAAATCGACAAACGGACCACTTCCCATAGTTTCAACAAGTTGTTTGGAGTTAAGATTCAACCCATTATAGATAAAGGAGATGATTTGCGATGGATCAAATCCATGATGGGGGCATGAGGCCACTAACTCGTTGAAACGTTCATAACATCGATGGAAAGGCTCATTTTCATGTTGCCTGAACGCTTGAATTTGAGCCTTTATAGAGATTGTTCGATGTGGTGGGAAGAATTTCTTGAGAAATTTCGACTGGAGCTCAATCCAGGATGGAATCGATCTTGGAGGTAAAGATCATAACCAGGCTTTAGCTTTATCTTTGAGCGAGAAGGGGAAGAGTTTGGGGCGGATTACCTCTTGTGTGCAGGTTTGATCGTTGAGAGTATCACACACGTCCTCAAATTCACTAATATGGAGGTATGGCTTTTCAGAATCCATACCGTGGTAATGTGGTAGCATCTGGATCATTCCATTTTTGAAACGGAACTGCCCGACATTATACGGGAGTATAATGCATCCCGGAGTGACAGAGCGCTCGGGATATAAGAATTCTCTCAACGGGCGATACGAAGGCTCTTCCTCACCGGCGGGTGCACTACCGTGATGTGACATCTCTCCTTCACTTATTGAATCGGTGTTCTCACTGGGCGTGCTCGAAGTGTGTCCTAAGAAAGGGAAGGGAGTCTTATCGGAGATTGAGTGCGACGGTGTGGGAAGTGGGATCCAGAACTGTGGGGCGTTTGGAGTGTGGGGACTATTAGGATTATACTCAACAAGTGGATTTTCGTGAATACTGGTTGGAGTATTATGGGGTGTGGGAGTGGTTTCAGAATTTTGCATTAACGCTTAGGAGAGAGGATAATTGTGAATCTTTTTGTGCTTTTTATTTTTTTTATCTTTTTTTATTTATTTATTTTTTTGTCAAAGCTTTGGATTGACTCGATCTAATCCTAAGTCTACCTAAATCCCCGGCAACGGCGCCGAAAACTTAACGCGACTCAGAATGTGTCTCTAAAGGGCGTACTCTCTAGGCTCAAGTGCAAGCCTGTCGCTCAAGTAAGAATCCGACAAGTCGGGTATCGATCCTTAGGGAAAAAGGACAACGAAGTTGTGACGATGGAATAAGACGGAGGAATCCTAACGATGACTCTAAAAAGAAAGGAAAAGATTTGGTTTTTGGAATGATTAGACTAAATGCAATTATGAAATTATGATGAAATATGCAACTAACTAAATTACCTGAATTATGAGTGAAAAATTGAATTGACACTTTTTAAACTAGATGATGAGAAAACAGGATGGGAATACAATCCCCCAACCCTAGTGTAGTGCAGTGATAACGTCAATCATAAATTTATCTGATTAATCAGACCTGGAATTTAGGACTCCCAAGCATTATGTATACGAGGTTCAATCCCGCACCATACCTAATCTGAGGATGAGTAAATCGGTATCGCAGTAATTTCACTCAAATTGAACTCTAAATCATCACGAGTACCCAAAGGTAAACGAGATATAAAGATCCACAATTATTATGCAATTACGCAATACGATCAAAATCAATCGTTAAATTCATCGGAATAACTTTATACACATTCACTAACACCTCAGGTTGGGTTCATGCATCCCAACCTTTTAAACCTAGCCGGACATGTTAAATTGTAATGCATGAAATAATAATGTTGCATGTGAAAGAATTCATGATAAAGCTAGATTGAAGCATGTAAATACGTACTATGAACGCAGCAATTGATTGAATCGAATAAGGAAAATAAGCATGCAAGAACAATGACAAGAATTATGGACCTTGAATTAAGACTGAAAAACAAACCCGTAATGATTAAACCTTGAAGAAATTAATTTCCCTTGTGTTCCTAGATGTTCTTTTTTCTTTTTTTTTTCTCTACCAAAAAATCCCTAAAAATATCCCTAATGGCTATTCCTAAGTTGTTACCCCCGTCCCCTACTCTCTTGGAGAGTTTTTGACCTAATAGGAGTCTTGGTAGCCAATCAGAATGGAGGACAAATTTCGGGCGTCAAGTACCCCGAACCGGTTCGCCTGTACCACGAACCGGTTCGCCCCCCAATTCGGTTCGGCCTGGGTTCACGAATGTATGCTGGTATGGGGGTCTACACTTAGAATTTTTCTGCCCTTCTTTTCTTTCTTCCTTGGATTTTTCTTCAATTTCAACTTACCATAACTCATCAACCGTATCTCGGATTTGGGTGTCGTTTCTTCCAGTGTTTTCGTTGCTCCGAGCTCTTCAACTTTCCAGTTGACTTCTCCTTCCGGATCTGATTGAAAAATTACCAAATTTCCCTTGACTTGCCTTCTTAGCTTTTTTTTTATTGTCTCGCTTCCTCTTTTGCACTGCTTGCATAATTAACTTGTAAAACCAATAAGAGAAGCACGAAACACGAAATACTTGCCAAAGAAGATTAGTAGCATGAATGTGCGTCAAATCCATATAGGTTACATTACTTGGGTTCACAAATGCACATAAATTAGGGGAATAAATATACAATATTTATGCCCAATCAGTTAGCTTGGAGGATCCGTCAGCACCTTATAGGGAATCTAGCTCTGAGTACATTCACTGATGTACTCAATGATGCGTTACTACATTGCCAGGATCACCGCTTCCATCTTCAAGGAAGCAAGAGAGCAGGAGAGTCCAGCCAGCAGGGCAGGACCGGGGGTAGTAGTGCTAGTGGGACCCCATCTCATGGACAGACTCGTCAGCACGAGCAGAGTTCCCATCAGGGGGACCCTGCTAAGAGATTCCGTTCAGGTGATTCTAGACAGGGATTTGGGGGTTATAGGCAGGGCCAGCCTAATCAACAGGGCCAACAGCTTCTAATCAGGGCCAACATGGCCAGTGGCGGAGAGGTAACGGCCAGCAGGGTCGTGGTCAGCCGGGTCAGAGGGGAGGTAACTTCAGAGGCCGATGTTTTTTATGCGACAAGCATGGTCATAAGCTCCAGGATTTCCCAGAGGGTAATAGGGGCCCACAGTAGTAGGGTGCCCGTAATGAGCCACAAAGACCACTTTTTCCAACTGCCCTCCCTGCTCCAGCCCAGGTGCCAGTCCTACCATCCATTCCAGCAGCTCCAGTGAAGCAGGGGCAGTTACAGTACGGACGTGTCTATAATGTACACCAGGCAGCAGCTCCACAGGCACCACCCGCAATTGAGGGTATGTTTCCTATCCATGGTACTATGGGTCGGGTTTTATTTGATACTGGGCCGACGCATTATTTTATAGCTACGCATTTTGCGAAGGCCTTAGGGTTGTTAGCCACAGCAGAGAGCACAGTGACGTGTGTAGACTCACCACTGGGGAGTGGGTCGCTTATCTTCTTTATATGCCGGGGAGTGGGGGTAG
Organism: Sambucus nigra; assembly: GCA_949130495.1. NCBI lineage: Eukaryota > Viridiplantae > Streptophyta > Magnoliopsida > Dipsacales > Adoxaceae > Sambucus > Sambucus nigra. Next base: position 600,273,895 of record OX422216.1, read on the forward strand.
AGATTGGTAGTTTGGTATTACCTGCAGACATGTTAGTCTTAGATATGCATGAGCATGATGTTATTATCGGTATGGATTGGCTCGCAGCTTATAGAGCCATGATTGATTGCTTCGGTGGGGGCATTATTTTTGCCATTCCGGGGCAAGAGATGTTTGTAGTGGCGATGCCTTGCCCAGAGGGAGGTTCGACCACTCATTTGTATTATATAGATGAGGATGCCTTTAAGGAGGTTGTGATTCCTTTAGACTCGATCCCAGTCGTTCGTGAGTATTTCGATGTATTCCAGGAGATACCAGGCCTACCCCTCAGTCGAGAAATAGACTTTGTCATAGATTTATTTCCAGATACGAGACCTATAGCACGCACTCCATACCGTATGGCTCCGGCGGAGATGTGAGAGTTTCGAGATCAGATAGAGCAGCTGTTAGGTCAGGGCTTCATTCGCAGGAGTACCTCACCTTGGGGCGCTCCAGTCTTGTTTATGAAGAAGAGAGATGGTTCACTGAGGTTATGTGTGGACTACCGGGAGTTGAACAAGGTCACGATACAGAATAAGTATCCGTTGCCTCGAATCGATGATCTGTTCGACCAACTGAGGGGAGCAACTTTCTTTTCGAAGATAGATCTGAGGTCGTAGTACCATCAGCTACGTATTAGAGAGCAGGACGTTTCAAAGACTGCCTTCTTGATGAGATATGGGTCTTACGAGTTCAGAGTGATGTCATTTGGTCTCACAAATGATCCAGCCGTATTCATGGACTTAATGAACCGAGTATTTAGAGAGTTCTTGGATCAGTTTGTTATCATCTTCATAGATGACATTTTGATATATTCACACTCCGAGGAGGAGCATGCTGAGCACGTGAGGCAGGTTCTTCAGACTTTACGAGAGCATCGGTTGTATGCTAAGTACGATAAGTGTGGATTCTGGTTGCGAGAAGTACAGTTCTTGGGGCATGTTGTTTCTTAACAGGGGATAGCAGTTGACCCGAGTAAAGTGTCAGCGGTGAGGGAGTGGGGACAGCCCACGACACCGACAGAAGTGCGTTATTTCTTGGGGTTAGCCGGATACTACAGGAGATTCATTCAGGGATTCTCCAAAATAGCGAGTCCATTGACGAACCTGACTCGCAAAGGGGTACCATATGTTTGGGATGATGCTTATCAATTGGCTTTAGACGAGCTGAAAGACAAGCTTACTTCATCACCAGTCCTTGCTTTACCAAAGTCGGGTGTGGAGTACCTGGTTTACACCGATGCCTCTTTACGGGGACTTGGGGAGTACTTCAGCAGGAAGAGAAGGCTATAGATTTTGCCTCCCGCAAGCTTAAGCCGCATGAGAAGAATTACCCCACCCACGACCTGGTGTTAGCAGCGGTCGTCTTTGCATTGAGGATATGGAGACACTATTTATTGGGGGAGAAGTTCTGTTTGTTCACAGACCATAATTCACTGCAGTAGCTGTTCACTCAGCGAGAGCTGAATATGCGACAGCGCAGATGGTTAGAGTTTGTGAAGGACTATCAGTTCGACATACAGTATCATCCGGGGAAAGCCAACGTAGTTGCTGATGCGTTGAGCCGTAGACCAGTAGATGAGGTAGCGGACGTCTGGAAAGCGAAGTGGAAGGAGTTGGGTCACCAGGATGCAGTAGCCCGTTCCTTCATATCTGTTATGACAGTCACACCCGAGATTGTTACGAGGGTAATGCAGGACCAAAATACAGACCCGTTTTGCCAGGAGCAGATTGTACGAGTTTTAGCCTAGGGTGCTGAGTCCTATTCTGTTAGTTCTGATGGGGGTTTGAGGTTTAATGGGAGGTTAGTGGTTCCAGAAGGGGCAGAATTGCATCATGCAGTGATGACCAAATCTCACGGGTCCCGATTTGCGGTACATCCTGGAGGAGATAAGATATACCAGGATATGAGGAGGAAATACTGGTGGAGTGGGATGAAGAAGGACATTGCTGAGTTCGTGTCCAAGTGTTCTACCTGCCAGCTGGTGAAGGTGGACCATCAGAAACCGTCAGGATTGCTTCAGCCATTGAAAGTACCCGCGTGGAAGTGGGAGAGTATTTCCATGGATTTTATTACAGGGTTGCCTACATCACAATGGGGCCATGACTTTATATGGGTGATTGTAGACTGTTTGACCAAGGTGGCTCATTTTCTGCCGGTGCGGACAGATTATACCACGGGTCAGTATGCTCAGTTGTTCATTTTTGAGATTGTCAGATTACATGGGGTGCCCCTGAATATTGTGTCAGATAGAGACAAGATTTTTGTGTCACGTTTCTGGGAAATCTTTCAGGAGGCTATGGGTACTGAGTTGAGGTTGAGTTCATCTTATCACCCACAAACAGATGGACAGACAAAGCGTACTAATCAGATGTTAGAGGATATGCTACGCATGTGTGTTCTTGATTTTGGAGGAGGTTGGGAGCCACATCTTCCACTGGTAGAGTTTGCTTATAATAACTCTTATCAGTTTACGATTGGTATGGCTCCATTTGAGGCTTTGTATGGCCGGCCTTATCGTTCTCCAACTTGTTGGCTCGAGGTTGGGGATAACAAGTTGTTAGGACCAGAGGTAATTCAGAAAACCTCCGCGAGGATTGAAATGATTAGGAGTCGTATTCGAGTAGCCCAGGACAGGCAGAAGAGCTACGCCGATGCGAAACGGTTCTTCCGGGACTTTAATGTGGGGGACCAAGTGTTACTGCGTGTTTCTCCTATGAAAGGAGTGATGAGGTTCGGGAAGAAAGAGAAATTGGCCCCGAGGTACGTGGGATCATTTCCCATCATTGTGAGGATTGGGCCAGTAGCATACAGGTTGGGACTGCCGGAGTAATTACATCGCATTCACGATGTATTTCACATCTCGTCGTTGAGACGGTATCTTCGGGATGATATGGCCCATACTCACATCGCGATAGATGAGATAGACTTACAGCCTGGCAGCTCTTACGAGGAGAGAACGGTGGCTATCCTAGACTATAGTGAGAGGAGATTGAGGTCGAAGATAGTTCCACTTGTACGGGTCCAGTGGGAGCATCATAATGTGGAGGAATCCACTTGGGAGCGCGAGGCCGATATGCGCGAGAGATATCCAGATTTGTTCTTACCAGGTATGCCTTATTTTCCAAATTTCGAGACGAAATTTCGTTTATTAAATTTCATGTCAATTAATTATTTAATAAAAATCCGAAAATTAATTATGTTATAATTATTAACGTGATGAGAGTTAGTAATTATGGGAAAATTTGTTGAATATTACTAATGAGCAAAGTAATATATTTTTATGCTATATTAATTTGGGCATTTATTAAGTTTAATGTGAAATAATTATTTAATAAAAATTCGAAAATTAATTATGTTATAATTATTAACGTGATGAGAGTTAGTAATTAGGGGAAAATTTGTTGAATATTACTAATGAGCAAAGTAATATATAATAGTGGTCATATTAAATGTCACGAGTAAATAAAATGACAAATTTAGAAATTTGAATCGGGACGCGCCCGTGTCGCGTCGGGACTAAATATTGATAAATAAAAGTAAATATTTTATAAGTTATTCGTATGGTCATTTTGAGTCCGCCAACGCGTCCGGAAGGTTCGAGATAGTCAGAAAAGTATACCCAGGGGTTTGATTTGGGTCTCGGGGCATTTTTAGGCCTAATTAGTACCCCGGGAGGGCATTTTAGTCATTTTGTATTTTTGGGTAATTAAACCCACGAAAATTAAAGGGGTTATATCAGATGTCTAGGTTATCTCCTAGGGTTAGATAACTCAAAACACTAGAACGGCCATTGGAGAAGAGAGGAGAGAGCTCTCAAGGCTTTCCAAGGCTCAAAACTCTACCGTTTGCACCGCCGCCACCGCCAACGCGTAGATCGCGAGACGGGGAACGCAACCACACCAATTTCGGCACCAAACCAGACTTCTGAAAATCCCAGGAAAGTGTTTATCTTGCTTATTTTGTTGATGCATCTTTCATATTGGTTTAGGAATGATTAGGATGAATTGTATGGAAGAAAAACCCAATTTGAGATAGGAAATTGCATGTAGTGATGACTTAAATGATATTCTGGAAACCTTTGGTGATGTAGAGAATTAAACCATGAAATTTTGATGTTGTATAAGAAGGAGATTATGGGAAAACAGATTAGAACCATGATTAAGAGATTTCTAGGTTTCTTGAGTTTTAAATGAATTTTGGCTTGTTAATCCATGTTTAGTGACGGAAATTGACATGTTTTACGTAGGAAATGCATAATATTATGTTATGATGTTAGTAGTATAAATCTTTGGACGTTTGGGAATGCAAAACTTGAATTTGGATGAAGATATGTGTTAGAACCCGTAACTGCAAAACTGCAGAAATCGCAATACATGTTTGATCAATCGATCGAGTCCAGAGCTTCGATCGATCGAAGGTTCGATCGATCGAGCCCCAGACCTCAATCAATTGACCCCTCCTGGCAGACTCATGTTTTCCCTTCTTAATTAGTTGAAATTCACTTTAATGAGGAATAATTCATGGACACCCTTATAAATATGTTTTGAGAGATAAAGAGGACCAGTGGGGTATATGAATAAGTTTGGAGACCTTTAAGTTTAGACGAGAGTTGTATCCTTGGGATATTTCATATATAAGAAACGATAAAACTACGTATTTAAAGTGAGAAGATTACGTAAAATAGTTGTGAAAGAGAATAGATGAATACCTACTGAAATTTTTTATAGGTGGGAGGACAAAACCATGAGAGTTATGTGGTAAGTTGGAATAATACCGAATCAAGGTTAGAAACGAACTGTTACATGTGATAACAAATAATGAGACATGAGAAATAATGTCGCAAGTATGGGATTTGAGACTATACCCAATATTGATATGGTAATATTAGTATAGTTATATGATTGTGTACGCATATGCTATCCATGTGTGAAAAACATGCCCGCGCTACTTGTTATCCCTGAGGTTATCACGCTGGGACGATCTTATCTCGTGTGCCTTATGGGGGATATTGACTCGTACCCTAGAAGATAGAAATCCTAGGTACAGGGTATCGAATCGGTAGTAACGGTCCTAAGAGACGTGAGGGTATGTACTGACCTCTTGGACTTGGAAACTATGCTTCGCCTCAATATTGTTTGTGTATGTATTTGTACAGTTCGAAAGTGATTCTGAACTTGTATACCCTTTTGTATGATTGATACGGGGATTGGATAGCAGAGTATGCCCGCACCGTAAATTTTATGTGGGGTGCTGTTAGAATATATATATTATACGAGTATTTAATATATATATGAACTTCTGAAATATGGGAAACTGCCTACTGTGTTATGGTAAGTAAGACATGTATAATGACTTAAATTGGAAATACTTATTTTGATAAGTATAATATGATATTGAAAAACTTTATGAATCAATAAAGTTAAAATGAGAGTTTTGTACTAAATGAAATTTTCCTTTTAAACCATGATGTTGTTAAATCTTAAACCTTGAGAGTCACCTAAGATAAGTTAAATCCTTGGGGAAAGATAGTGTGATATATGATGAGATAAACCCTTGAGAAGGATAGTGCGATAGGAGTGCACATTAAAAGAGAGGTGAGAATTTCTCAAGAGAGTGTCGCACTAATATGTTGTTGCATTGGCCTGTATCAATTTAAATACTTGCTAAACGAATTTTTAAATCATATACACTATCGGGCTCTGACCCGTTTCCATTTCTCTTTCTCTCTTGTATATATATATGTATATATTACAGGTGTCCTGCCACAGGGGCGTCTTGCACAGGGTCCTTTGGTAGGAACGCGCTGCAGCTTAGGTGGGAGTTGCAGGCCTGTTGTTCAGACGACTTCATCCATTTGATTCTACTCCTAGCATGTTCATTATTGGGGCATGTGTCACCCTTTCCATTATTCAGTTGTTATTTGGATGTTGTACTTCATTTATTTCTAGTATTGTCACTTTGGGATTTATTATATTCTGGATGGTTTACTTTAAGTTTTATTGTTAGTAGCCAGTTGTTAATTGTTAAATTACTGGATTGATTGTTTAATAAATAAATAGAATTTGAAAGGAATGTTAAAAAATGGTTTTGACACTTAGCTTAATTAATTAGGGTGTTTAAACTGTAAATTTATTTTCACAACGGTGATGCTAAGAATGATCCAACTGTTCACCTTGATTTTAATTTAATAAAGGAGTGATCGCCCGGTATTTAATTAGGCAGGGTGTCACACCTTATATCTAGTAGATTGTATTCCATCCATATTCTACATAACAACACACTATATTGGGCAAGAGGGGAAAATTTTTGAGATTCCCACATCAATATTTTCTATCAAATTGATGAGGGTGATGGTGGAATAATTATCAAGATAATTCAAAGAGACATCTACACCAAGCATGATCAATACATTTGATAAAGGTAAGTCTTCTTTTCTATCGCTGAAGCATATTTTGTGAAGATATCAAGATCCAAGATTCTTTTATTAAGAACAATTGTATGCTAATAATTGATCAAGTTAATGTGTTGTTGATTAATATTATGATCTACTAAAGAGTGGTTTTACATTTGGTAGTAGAGATAAATTTTAATCTCTCATGATTTTCCTTTATTTTTGTGTCCCTATAATAAAATCTATATTAGATTACCGTTTTGTGCCTGGGACTTTCTATGACGTTTTCTTCAGTTCATTGAATTTTCTCAAAACATATGCGTCGGTATTTATCACAAATACTCACTGGTTGGAATGAAAAGTCAAAACTTTCTTGGAATTTTACACAACTCACATGGTCAACTAGAAACATCGAAGTAACAAAATCGATTTGAACAATGGGCACTTCTTTAATTTTGATTTTGACGTCGTATAGACCCCTAAAATTGCATTTTTATCATTTTTGGTAATAATGTCGACGTGAATACTAAATAAAACAAATTGATTTTTTATTCTTAAAAATTATTTTGAGATCCTGGAGTAATTCTCTACATTCGTGAGTTGCTATCTTGAATTTTATATTTTTGACAAAAATTGAAATTTTTTGAAATATTATGTATTTTTTCTAGTGTCGGGTTTGTTGATAGAAAGCTCTTTCTTTAATCATCGTATTATAAATATTTTCAACCAAAACCTAAGTAATTCCTACAAAATGTGACAGAAATTAATATATAGGTAAGCGGGGTGTCAATCCAACTTTCAATTGTGGGAGAAAATGTGCGAAGATAATTGCAATATTCACTTCCAAATATTTTTTTAAAATAATATAAATGGTAATTAATACTAATTTACTAGGTGATAAGTAACCTAGAGTATGCTAAATAGTGAATGATAAAAATAACAAAGAGAACTACAAGAAAAATGACATTTAGTGGCTCAATTTTTTGAACTCAATTATGAAAAATTTACCACCAAATCATCTAGCAGAAAAAAAATTCATCATGCTATTTCCACAAAAACTATACCGGAGATTTTTTTGTGGCCATTTATAAAAATAGCCAATCAAAATTTATTGTTTAGTGGAAAAATCAATTCACCATAAATACATCTCTTTTCGTGGAGAATACATTTGAAACTAATAAAGATTAAATTACCACCAGTAGATGATAGTTTGCCACCAAAAGGCAAACAAAGATTCACCACCAAAATGAACTTGCCGTGGCAAAAAAGGCCATAATTGATCTTAAATTTGTATGGAACGATTTTCTTTGCAATTTAAATTTTCCACTAAATGGCATTTTTGCTGCAAATTTTTTTCCATAAATTGATGCAATATTTTTCGAAATACGTATACAGAGTGCTTTTGTACCATCATAATTTTGTTGCCTATTTTATTTCTTTTCATCTTATTTCATATAATACTCAAAATAACTCATATACATGATTCTAATAAAGTCATTGACATCTATAAAACTCATAAAGATAGAAATCTTTGCCCCAAATGTTCCTACGCTAAACACTTTCAAATAAATTGTTTATAATAAATGCGCCACAGTTAAAAAAAGGAAATGATCCAATACATCATTCTTTTCCATTGATACTATGATGCTTCTCTACAAAATCTTTCACTAAATCTTCAAAAAATACACAAAGAACTTGTGGAGAACTAACTATCACTTTGAAGGAACAATGACAATAGAGTTTGGAAGATTAATCAAAGTATATTAAAAAATTTCACTTAAATTTTTTGTAAAGTAATAAAAAAATATCATAAATCACTTTCATTAAGATCAAATTCGTTTCCAATATACACCCCCTAAAAAAACATACAACCTTTTCTTGTGAAAGTACAAAACACACAATAAAATAATGATCAACTAAAAACACAAAAGGATTTTAAAAAAAAAAACGTGTCAATATGATATCATTTAACCATGTGATTTTAAATTCAATCTAACTCGATATTATTTAACTCTGTCCTCAAAGGGTGAGTTTTTGTGGGGGTAGGGTGGGTGTGAATTACAAGTTTTGGTATGAGTGAATGTATGGTAGTGATAATTACATTACAAGTGTGTGGTTTGTGAATGTGGTTGGATGGTGTATTTTGTGAATCGGAGCATGCATGGTGTATTTTGGAATGCGAAGGTAGTGTGCAGAGGAGTCTAGGGATGGGAAATCCCCGGGTATTTTTTCCCATTTGTTAAGTTCGCTCCCAATATTTGTTCTTCTTTGTGTATTGGGATTATTAGTAGCGGATAACAATTGAGAGAAAAAATCATGCATATTAAAAATACATGTTTGGGGTCATGTGCTTATCGCCAACAATTATATTGTCATGTTATGAGGTTAGTTAATGCCTCACGTTTTCCATTAATCTCATTTATTCGTTCTTTTATTATCGCGTTATCCCTTCTTGCTTCATTAGCCTCTCTCCTTGCTTCATATGCTTCCTTCCTTTCATTGTTAGCTTTCCTCCTCACGTCATTCTAAGGATGTTGTGGGTTTAAGACCAGCCTCACGTCCATGTACATATCTCGAGAGATGTCCTAGAATTTTTTGAAATGCATCAACATCATTCATTACCACACCGTCTTCAAGTTCATATTGTGATATGTGTATTGCTTAAACATCAAGCAATTAATAATGGTGAATATAAATAATTATATCATACGATATAGGTTTAAAGTTGTTAACAAAATACTATTGAAATGCTTCTTGCATAGACATTTCCAACAACTCTAGTCACCCAATTTCCTTTCTTTTTGCTCCAGTGAGTCTTATGCAATAGCTTACTAATGGTCGCGAGAGTTTCGATCTCCTTATCACACTGTACAAATTTTAATACAAAATAAATTGCAAAAACATATTAAAATTATTGGTTTAAACTTAATATTTTTAAAGATATTTATGATATTAAACTCCACTTGACGAAGTCCTTTTCTTCCACGTGTGGAGAATCATTTTCTTCGATCGATTGTTTGAGTATATTCCACTTCCTTTTTACAAATATTCATGTTCAAAATAAGTTTAAAAATATATAGCTAGATGTACTCCCTAATTAAAGTGTAATCCCTCGTATTTTAACATCGTTTAAATTGGTAGAATTGTAATAACTAAATTTCTTGAATAAATTGCGTGAATATGATTGGGCATAATTAAGTGATTTGATTATATCGAATGTGTACACTCATAGAATAATTAATTTACATGTTATGTGAATTATTATTCATACATGATTAGTATAACAAAGATGTATAATTTATTGTACACTTTTCTTGAGTGCGTCTTGGAGTAATTTAGGAACTCGTTATGTCGTTTTAAGCATCCCAAGATGGTCCGGGTGAGAGGTTTACCATTAGGAGAGATTTTGAACTAATTCGAGTGTCATTATGGGGTTATTTAGGGGCCCAAAATTGGGTATTAAGAGGATATACAAGATTAAGGGTTTTAATAGGATAATTAACCAACTTAATTAGGAATCCCATCCACTTTTTTGTTAACCTAGAAACCTTACAGTTTCTAGGGGAAGTTATCAACCTTAGAGAAAAGGAGAAGAACAAAGGCTCGAGTGAGTAGGCTTCTATCATCTCTAAAAAGAAAATTTTCTTGTAAAAATTTGAAATAATATGTTTCTTGATTCATATGCATGTATCTCATACCAATTTCAAGTTATCAAATTGATTGGAGATTGAATTATAAATGGACAGGGATCTGGGGTTGTTTAGAATTAATTGACATTAATTCTGTCATGAAAAGTAAAGACGTTGGTGACAAACTCGGAATTGATATTGTATAATTGGAGCAATTTCATTTTGAATCAATGTGATAGGATTGAATTATAATGTTGAATTTGAATCATGTAATGATTGTAATATTCTGGAAATCTTAAGAGGGGAATTATGTATTTTATGGGTTTATACAACTTGTGATGTTCATGATCCAATTAATTGAATGATTGAGGATAATCATGTGTAGATTGGTTACAGAACGATGTAAATTCTTTTCCTTCTTTGTGATTTAGTCATATTTATGAAAATTGAATTATATAAAGCCTTAAAATGTTCATAGAACTTTGGGGAAGAACTTGAATTAAAAAATTAACAAATTTAGGCCCATTGTCAGAAATGAATCGATTTGGCCCGGGATGAATCAATTCGACTATTGGGGTCTGGGTCAGGGTTAGACCATGATAATATTCGAGGGATTTTTATGAGCCCATGCGATTATATGGGAGGTTGTCCTAGTGATGGGATATTTAATAAAAAATGGATTTGGGCCGTTATCCAAGAAATGGTAATTTTAATGATTAACTAGAGTGCTATTATTCAAGAGTAGGATTGATATTTTGAGAGTTATGAAATCCAATTGTTGTAGTAATAAGGATAAATATGTATACGTATTATGTGATATATTTATATATTATAACTTTTGTGAATATAACTGTGTTCGTGAAAGGCCTATCGGTTGGGGTCGCGTTTAACATCGAAGCGTGTACCACGTGCCGACTGAGATGTCCTAGGGATAGCGTAGGTCATTATTTTTTAATTAACGTTCAGGGGCTCCGCTTTGGGATGACAGAAGTGGAATGGCTAGATCCATCCACATGGACATGGTATGGTCATGAGATGGTGTACTGCGTAGTAATCACCATATTTGTATGTGTTTTTTTACGTCTGTTTAGTGAAGGACTCCACTTGACTTACCGATAGAGCTCGAGCTGGATATCGAAGGTAGATGCCTTCATGTGGTGCGATCACACACACACACACATGTATGTATGTATATATATATATATATATATATATATATATATTTATTTATGTGTGTGTGTGTGTGTGTGTGTGTGTGTGTAAATTGATTAAGAATGAATTGATGTAGTCAAAAGATGATACAACTGTTAATAGACATAATTCTATATAAAATACATAACGTAAGGTGACTTTATTTTTTGGGGTAGTATTGTGGGGCTAGTCCTTAAGATTTTGATTATACGTGAAGATATTTACTTTTCGATTATATGTGCGTTAGTTTCCCTTAATATTGCTATGTTAGCACAAAAACCAAATTACATGTTTGGGCTTGGGCTGGAAATGAGTATAGTATTACAATTATATTATTGGTGAGATACTTATTGCATGTGAGAAGGATGGGCAGTATGTGATGTGAATTGACTGTATTATTATCTATTGATTTTGTATGTTAATTCTTGCAACTTTAGGACGTTGACCTAAATCATCAAAGTTATTTTCGACGTTATCCTAGATAGGAACAACAAGATTGAGAGAGAATCAAACTTGTTATTTGACTTGCTTATAAGTGAATTCAGCTCCTTGATTCTAGAATATGTTCCTACTATTTATTTTATCTTAGTCTTCAGATTACATAAAATGTATGGGCATAAGCCCGAGACTTATTTATCTTAGTCAGTTATTTGTCGTTATCTTTAGAGCCGATGTTTTATGATTTATGAGAATTGGAACTTACACAATTAGTTTAATATTCCATGTTGCTTTATTGTACGTTGATGTTTTAAATCATTTTTTTATGGTTTAATGCTAGGAATGGTATAAATTGTTAGACAGGCTGCCCCATCTTTGGCTTATTGTGTTTGGCATACCTTTACGTGGAAAATGGTGGTTTTTATAGTTGGTATCAGAGGATCTAGATTCTAATGTCCTTAGGATATGTGTTACGTTCGTTACATTCTGTGTTGTTTTCTTTGACATGTAGAGCCCTATTTTGAGGAATCATTGTACTTTTTATGATGTGTTACTAATACGAACCTTTCTTCCTTTGAAATGGTAAACACTCGATGCGGTAGAGCATGACAAGCTACCAACAAGGCTATAGAGACTACATATGTAGTCTCTATAATGATTTTTTTCCATGTTACAACATATTTAACCACCACCACCACCATCATTATAGCTGATGGTGCTACCGATTCAACCATAAGGCTCCGTTCAAAAAATATCTAGGGAGGCCTCCATCGTAGGCTACCCACCAGAGGTTTATGGGAGTACAAATATTTTGGTGTCACCTTAGTGAAATAAGGATAATTAATGATACTTGAGGCTGGTTGAGTGGACATAGGTGCACAAGTGATTGTTAGCCTCATTTCGATCAGTAGAAGAAAACCTATAGTGGTGGGAGTGTGTTATCACCTTGAAAGAGAGGGATAGGATGGCAATTAATTAGTTTTGGATGAAGTATAGGGAAAAGTATTGTCCATCAACCATGAAGTTATGAATGAAGAGGAATTTCATGGATATGAAGTAGGATAGCCATACCGTAGTAGAGTATGAGGAGGAGTTTACTTCACTATCATTATTTATGAAAGATGAGGTAAACACTGAAGAAAAAAAATGGAGAAGTTTACACCAGGGATATCTTGGAACACCAGGAAATGCCTATTGGGGAACCAAAAATTTACAACCTATATTCATATGGTGAATGCCGCTTTATTGCAATATAGGGATCACCGATAATTCCAGAAGAGTAAGGGCGATAAGAGATCGAATTTAAAGTCTTCGAGCTAGAAGGGCTAGATGGGTGGTAATTATAATTATGGGGTCTAATAGTTTAAGGGGTCCCACATAGGAGATCAGTTCAAAAATCACAGGGATTTTAACGATTAGAACAAGAAGGGCTATCAAGGCCAAGGACAACAATCGAGAGGCCATTAGGGCTAATGACAATAGGGGAAATAGGTACAACATTAGGATAGACATTAGTTTTATGGAAAATATTATATCTGTGAACAGAAGGGATATATAGTGTAAAAGTGACCTCGGGGCATTTGGGGGGCATAGGAGCAAAAAGGTCTGCATGGATATCAGGCACCTTAGACAGTGTTAGTAGATGCCAGTCTCTCCAGTGGTTGTGATGACAACACTACCATCTCCACCCTCCCCACCTTAGGGGCAATATCCACATCTATAGTACGAGAATGTGTATCATGTCACAACTAGAGAGGGACAATCACCATCACAGGCAACATAGGGTATATTCCCTATTTTTGGGCATACGGGGCTCATTTTATTTGATACTGGAGCATCACACTCATTTGTTAGTAATATTTTTGTTTGTTCATAGGAGATGGTACACTTAGCATTTGACATAATACTTTGTATTAATTGACTCGTGGGTGGAGGAGAACTTATACATTCCATGTGTAGAGGAATATGGATAGGCATTGTTAAACATAGGTTCGTGGAATATCTATTTATATTAGATATGTTAGACTACGACGTTGTATTGGTTGGCTACTTATAGGGTTTGTGTGAATTGTTAACGGGGGTCTATTCTCTTTGGCACTTCAACGCAAGACATGTACTTAGAAGTGATTCCACGCCCGGAGGGAAGGTTAAGCATGCATTATTACTACATTGAAAAGGACACTTCGCATGAGATCGTTGTTTCTCTAGCCTCTATACTGATTGTTAGGGAGTTTTTAGATGTGTTTTCAGATATTCCAAGGTTACCACCGAGTAAAGAGATCGAGTTTGTTATTGACTTAATTTTGGGTACACGAACCATCTCCCACGCTATGTACCATATGGCTCCTTTAGAGTTGAGAGAGATTAGGGATCAGATTCAACAACAACTAGGTCAAAATTTTATTCGGAGGAGTATTTCACCTCAGGGTGCAATTGTACTATTTATGAGGAATAAGGAAGGATCATTGAGGTTTTGTATCAGTTATAAGGAGTAAATAATGTCACCATACTGAATAAGTACCCATTGTCCCATATTAATGATATGTTCGAGCAGTTGAGGGGTACATCATATTTTTTAAGGATTGATTTGAATTTAGGGTACTGTCAGTTGAGGATTCGAGATCAGGATGTTTATAAGACAACATTTTTGACGAGATATGGTTCTTATAAGTTCATGGTTTTTCCTTTTTATCTAACCAATGCACTGGAGGTGTTAATTGAACTGATTTGTTATTGTGTATATAAATGACATGTTAATTAATTCTCAAACAGCATATGAGCATGCATAGCACTTGCGGATAGTCTTACAGACATTGTGGGGGAAATCATCTCTATGTTAGGTTTGATAAATACGGGTACTTGGTTTGAGGTTGGTTTAGTTCATGGGCTACATTATATTTGAGATGGGGATATCAGTTGATCCGAGAAACATTTCAACGGTGATGAAATGCGGGCATCCCACTACACCTACAGAGGTGAGTAGTGTTCTAGGTTTAATAAGGTACCACTGTCATTTCATTCGTGGATTATCGAAGATAGATAGGCTTATATTGAATTTAATCTCTGGTACTCACTCTAACTCTTAGAGGAATAGATTGTAAAGTCTCTACTGGTGCATCTTTACAAAGACTTGGAGGTGTATTTATGGAGGAGAAGAGGTTGATATCTCATATTTCCCAAAAGATTAATCATCATTAAGGGAATTACCCCATCCATGATTTGTAGTTAGGAGCCTTCTTGTTTGCATTACTCATTAGAGATATTTTCTTTTGAGAGAGAAAATTTAGTTGTTCATATACCACAAAAATTATAGTATTTGTTCACACAAGTAGCATCGATGGCTTCAGTTTGTGAAAGACAACCAATTTGATATTCAGTATCATTTAATAAATGAGAATGTAGTGGTAGATGCCTTGAACTGTAAACTGACAGTCGAGTTAGCAGCAACGTTGAAGGCTAAGTGGGCTTCGCTTTACATGGACACTAATCTTTCATGTGCTTTTATGGAAGTTCTTACCATTACATCTAAAATCATAGCATGGGTCGTGAAGTCATAAGCAAAAGATAATTATAGTCAGGAGAAGTTTAAACAATTATTAAGGGATAGGGAGAGCATTATTAAATTAGTTCGGATGGGGGATTGAGCTTTTATGACAGGTTAGTAGTTCCTGAATACGAGGAATTACGCTTAGAATTTATGACTAAGGCACACGGGTCAAGTTTTTTTATACATCCCAGTGGGGATAAGATGTACCAGGACATGATCCACCAATATTGGTGAACATTCATGAAGAAAGGCATAACTACTTTTGTGTCCAAGTGAGCCACATGCAATATTATGAAGATGGATCATTAGGGACCAATAGTTTCTCTTTAGCCTCTCGAGAATTTGATGTCAAAATGGGAAAGCATTTTCATGGACTCTGTTATAAGATTTCCTTCATCACAGTAAGAACATGATGTCATCTTAGTGTTTGTTGATCATTTGATGAAGGTGCCTAACTTCTTGCCATTTCAAACAGACTATACTTTAGAGTAGTAAACCAAGTTATTTCCTGCAGAGATTATGAATTTTCACAGTGTACCACTTAATATTATGTCGAATCGAGACCAAACAATTGTGTCACACTTTTAGAGGAGTTTTCAGCATCCATTAGGGGTAGAGTGATGGTTGATTACCTCGTATCACCCACAACCAGATAGTCAGACAGAGAGGGTGAATCAAATGTTGGAGGATATATTACGAATGGGACTTTAGACTTCAAAGTTAGTTGGGAAAAGTATTTACCATTGGTGGAGTTTTCTTACAATAACTACTATATGGGAGGCCTTGTCGTTCGCCCTCTTATTAATTAAAAATGGGGTATAACAAACTTCTTGGATTGGAGTTCATCCAGGATACATCGAAGAAGGTGGAGATGATCAGGATTAGGATTCAGGTTTCCAAAATTGGCAAAAGTGTTATGTTGGTGTAATACTCCGTATTTTTACCGATTTTAATTAAAGGATTAATTAAATTAAAAATGGGAAATTAATTGGTAATTAATCTGGATTTAAATACTAGCGAGACGAGAGTTAGTATTTGATTATAATATTTATGTTTAATATTACTAAGCGAGTAAAGTAATATATGATTACGAACTTATTGAAATTGTCACGTGTGGAAAATATGACAATTTCGGAAATTAAGTTGGGACAAGCGTGTCAGTCGTGTCGGGACCAATTTAATGGATTATAAAATAATTTACTTGTATGTAATCCTTATGGTCATTTTGAGTACACCAATGTGTCCATAAGTATCAAGATAGTTAGAAAAGTCTAACCGGGGGTTTAGTTTGGGTCCCAGGGCAGTTTCAGACCAAATCGGCAACTCCGAAGGGCATTTTAGTCATTTTACTATTTGATGAATAGTGACCTAAGAAATTTAGAATTAATATATTAGCCAACACTTAGGGTAATTATGTTTAGTTGCTACCAACTTGAAAGAGATAAGTAGAGAAAAAGGAAGGGGTTTCCAAAGGTTGCTAGGGCCAAACAACCACCTTGCACCACCATTATCGACGGATTTGTGACCAAAAAGAGAACATAACCGCCATATCATCTTCCTCAAAGGATTAAAAATTTTATTCCCAGGAAAGTGAATTTTGGAGAATAGTATCATGTAATGAATTTTGGAGACAAAACGATGGCCAAAAATGATAAAATTATGAGTTGTAACTGGTCGATCGATCGATCGACTCGTTCTATCGATCGACATTCTTGAGTCGATCGATCGACTCCCCTGCATTTGAGATAAAATATTCATTTAAGGTTTCACCAAATTTCGACTTTTAAGAACTATTAGTGTGGACTATTTGAACACACTGGGACTTAGGGAAGGTCAGTAGGGGTGTATTTGAGGCCCGAAAAATATTAGCTTGGTTTGGGATTAAATGATAAACTTGCGAGTGTACGATGGGAGTGTTATGGTTGGAAGCTATGGAAACTTGAATTTAATTAGAATAAACAATAACTTAAGGTTAGAGATATTAGTAGGGGAATTTTAAATTACTCGAATAACCTTAGAGACAAGTAGGAGACTTAGTAACCTTTGAGGATAGGTTTAAGTACTTCGATTTACACGACGAGAGTTGTCACGCTATATATTATATAAAATAATCCAGATGAAACAATACTATGTATGAGACTTGTAATATAGGACATGAGTATACCTATGTTGAAATGACGATTACTTAGGTTGTGTGATTACCTAATATATTGATTATTATGTGTATGACATACCTACCATACTGGTTATCATGAGAGGTTGTAGGAAGAGGATAATTTTGTCTTGTGTGCCTTCTGGTGGATTTACATTTGGTACCTCAAGAACATAGGATTGTGAAGACTTATTTGTGAGTTGATAAGTTAGATGACCATGGGAGCATAGGTATGTGTGTGACCCATGGGTATGTGAACTATGTTCAGCTTCAATATGTGTGATTTGAATTGATACGGTTCCCGAGTGATTCGAAACTCATGATTATCATGTACGTGATGTACCGGGATTCGATAACAATGTATGCGTGCACCACAGCTTAGCCTAGGGGTGCCATATGTGTATATATGTACTGAGTGTGATATAAATATATACTTGTGATTATTCATTGTTTCTTAGTAGATGATAATGGCTAAGATATTTAAATGACTTAAAGACATGGGAACTTAAATAATACATGAGATAATGGATTCAAATAACGAGAATTTGTAATGTAAGTATGTATTAATTGAGTAATACAGGTGGATCAATGTAGTAATACTTATAGACAAAATTTAATATAGACTAGTTAGGTAGTAGCGTAACTAGGATGGGTTAAGGGCATACGTTAGGCGTGCACAATAGTTAAAGGGTGAGAATATCAATCGAGAGCACATGACTAACATGTATATAATATTTACTATATAATGCAATTAAACACTTGCTGTTTTTAAAATATTTTCACATCGGTCTCTGACCCGTTTGTATCCAAATATTTTGTTTATGTAAAAACCTTTTAGGTGCCCAGCCATAAGGACGCCAAGCGTAGAAGTTCTATTATGTTGATGTGTTGTAGCTGCTGTGGAAGTTACATGATCTCGGTATTAGACGCCTCCACATTTATCTTTGCTTTCTTCGGATTCATTCATATCAGTTAGGGCATGTTGCCCATTCTTATTCATAATTAGGAGTTTTAGACTTTCATTTATTTCAGTTGTTGGATTTATTTATTCATACTTTTATATTGGGATTATTTGGCATTGAGATTTTATATGGAGCGTTTACTCCAGACTCTGTTATTTCTTTATGTTTATGATTCCTATGAGATTTTATGTGAATATTTGAATGGATGGTTATTCATTACTTGGTTGTAAATTTACTAAATAAAATTGTCATCTCACTTTTTAAATATTAGGTGGCTTGTAACTAATTAAATGTTTTTCAATAGTGATGCTAAGACTGGACCAACTTGATATTCTGTATTAATTTAATAATGGAGTAGCTACACGGTATTTAATTAGACGGGGTGTTACAGGTGGTATTAGAGCATCAGGTTCTAGAGTCTTTAGGATATGTACAAGTTGTTATGCTTTTCGTGTAGCATTTTTTTTATATAAAGCCCTATGATTTAGGACTATCGTATTCTTTAATTGCATATTTTACGTCTTCAGCCATTTTGTGATAATAACTCGAAACTCATAAAGCTTCTATCTTATTTCAAATGCCTCCTCGATGTGCACAACGAGTTCCCAGGGGTGCCCAACCCGAACCACAACCAGCACCAGTTCAGGAACTATGAACGTCGATGAAGTTGTTCCTATAGTATCACATGCGATAAATGCATCTTTAGTAGTAGTGAAGCAGGTGCCACCTCAGGCACCAGTAGTGGCCCCAGTTTAGGGTCAGGCATTCTCTCTGCTTGGAAATGTTTAAGAGATGCCTTGCAGAAGGCACATCCCCTGGAATTTACAGGGAGCTCCGATATTGTAGTGGCAAGCGAATGGAAGAAGGACATCCAGAGGCACTTAAGGATGTGTGAGTGTACCGATGTGCAGAGGAAGATATTTGCTACATTTAAGATTGTTGGAGAAGCACTGCAGTGGTGGGAGTCTATTACCACTACTGAGGAGAGAGATGTCTTTACTATTTAAGATTTTTGGGTGCGTTTCGACCGTAAATATTTCCCTTCCGCCTTTCAGACTGAGATGAGACAAAAAATTACTAAACCATACCCAGGAAGAAAAGACCGTAGATGAGTATGAGGAAAAGTTTAACAGGTTTGTTAATCTGGTACCAGCAGAGGTACCTACTGAGGAGAAGAAAATATAGATGTTCATATATGGCCTTACCTGGAGGATTCGACAGCATCTTCTGGGTAGCCTCTCATTGCAGACCTATACTGATGTTCTTAATGCATCACTACTTCACTGTTAGGACCACCACTTCCATCCGTTAGGGAGAAAGAGAGTAGGGGAGTCCAGCTAGCAGGGCAAGACAGTAGGTAGTGGTGCCAATAGGGCACAGCCAGCACAAGGCCAACATAGGCAGGGTGATCAGAGTTCCCGGCAGGGGGATTCTAAGTGTTTTAGATTGAGAGGATTTCGACAGGTTTAGGGAGGTTATAGTCCTAGCCATCAAGATGGACATCAGGGTGAGTAGCAGTATCAACTGGTCCAGCAGGGCCAAGGGAGAGTTGGTAATAGACAACAGGATCGAGGGTAGCAAGGGAAAAGAGGGGGGAAACTTTAGGGGAAATGTTTCATATTTGATAAGACTGGCCACAAATGTCATTATTTTCCTCAGAGGGGTAGGGCCCTGTAGCCCCAGCAGCAGGGTGCTCAATAAGAGCCTCAGAAACCAATATTTCCTGCCACCCTCACAGCACCACCACAGATGCCATCTTTGCCAGCTATACCAGCGGTCCTAGTTCAGCACGGTAGTTTTAGTATGGGTGTGTTTACAATGTTCATCAAGTCACAGTTCCCTAGGCTCCACCCGCGATTGGGGGTATGTTTTCTATCCAGGGGACTTTGGGGCGTATTTTGTTCGACATGTGGGCATCACATAGTTTCATTGCCACTAGTTTTGCATGCCATGGGTTTATTAGACACGGGAAAGAGCACGATTACTAGTGTATATTCACTGTTGGGCTATGGGTCATTGATATTCTTTATATGTCCGTGCGTAGGTATAAAGATTGGGAGATTTACTTTACATGCATATATTCTTATCTTAGATATGCATAAGTCTGTTGCGATTATTGGTATGTATTGGCTCATTGCGTGTAAGGCCATGATTGATTGCTTTAGTAAGAGTATTATATTTGCTATAATGGGTCAGGAGATCTCCCTAGTGGCGATGTCTCATCCTGAGGGAGAATCATACACTCACTTGTATTACATAAAGGACGAGACCTCTAAGGAGATATTAATCCCATTTGATTCGATTCTTATTATTCGAGAGCTCGCTGATGTATTACAGGATATTCAGGGATTGCCACCTAGTACAGAGATAGACTTTGTTATAGATTTGATGCCGAGAACTCAACTGATAGCCTACGCAGCCTACCGTGTTGCTCCAGTATAGATGAGGGATTTACGGGATCAGATTGAGCAAAAGAGATGTTGGGCCAGGGGTTTGTATGGAGGAGTACCTTGCCTTGGGGTGCTCTCATGCTATTTGTGAAGAAAAGGGACGGATCTTTACGATTAAGTGTTGATTATCGAGAGCATCATAAAGTCATGATACATAATAAGTATTCGTTGCCCCGAATCAATGACTTATTCGATCAATTGCGAGGAGTTGCCTTTTTTCCGAAGATAGATTTAAGATAAGGATACCATCAGTTGCATATTTGGGAGCAGGATGTGTCTCAGACTGCATTCTAGACAGGGTAAGGATCCTAAAAGCTCAGGGTTATGCCATTTCGACTAACCAACGCACCAATCATATTCATGCACTTGATGAATAGGGTGTTCAGAGAGTTCCTTGATCAGTTTGCCATTGTCTTCATAAATGACATTCTGATATATTCTCAAACTGAGGAGGAGCATGACGAGCATTTGTGACAGGTGTTGGAGATATTGCGCCAGCACGAGTTGTATGCCAAATATGAGAAGTGTGGGTTTTAGCTAAGGAGGTCTAATTTTTGGGGCACATTGTACTCGATAGGGGTGTATCCGTAGATCCAGGAAAAGTGTCGATGGTGAGGGAGTGGGGGAAGCCCATGACACCGACAGAGATGCATAGTTTCTTGGGCCTAGAAGGATACTACAGGATGTTTATTTAGGCATTCTCGAAGATAGAGGGTCCGTTGACACACCTGACTCGTGAAGGGATGCCATTCATATGGGATGATGGCTGTCAGTTAGCCTTTGATCAGTTAAAATACAAGTTGACTTTGGCACCCGTTCTAGCAATGTACAGGTCGGGAGTGGAGTATTTAGTCTACACTGATGCATCCTTACAGCGACTCGGGGGTGTGCTTAAGCAGGAGGAACATGCTATATCTTATGCTTCTCGAAATCTTAAGCCTCATGAGAGGAACTAACCCACCCATGACTTGGAGTTAGCGATAGTCGTGTTTGCACTTCGAAAATGGAGACATTATCTCTTGGGGGAGAAATTTTGATTATTCACAGATCACAAGTCATTACAATACCTCTTCACCCATAAGGAATTGAATATGCATCAGCGCAGATGACTCGAATTTGTGAAGGATTATCAGTTCGATATCTAATATCATCCGGGGAGGGCTAACATGGTAGCAGACGTGTTGAGCCGTAGGCCAGTAGGTGAGGTATCCAAAATGTGGAAAGAAAAATGGAAGGAGTTGGGACACCAAAATGCAGTGGCCCAATCATTTATGTCTATTATGATAGTTACAACTCAGATTATTATGAGGGTGGTACAGGCTCAGGCTACGAATCCGCTATGCAAGGATAGGATGCCACAACTTCTAGCACAAGGGAACGAGTATTGAACTATTATTTTGGATGGAGGTTTGCGCTTCAATGGGAGAGTGGTTTCTTCTGAGGGTGAGGACTTGTGACACGAGGTGATGACAGAGTCGTACAATTCACGTTTTGCAGTACATCCCAGTGGGGATAAGATAAACCAGGATATGAGGTGACAGTAATGGTGGAGTGGAATGAAGAAGGATATTTTCGAGTTTATTTCAAAATGTGCCACATGTTAGCTGGTAATAGTGGACCACCAGAGACCGCTAGGGCTCCTACAGACACTAGAGATTCCTATGGGAAAATGGGAGAGAATTTCCATGGATTTCATCACAGGGTTGCGTACATCTCAGCGAGGTAACGATTTGATATGGGTGGTTGTCGATTGTTTGACCAAAGTATCTCACTTCCTTCCAATTCAGACCGATTATACTACGGGGAAGTACACTCAGATCTTCATTTCGGAGGTATTGAGACTTCACGGAATGCCCCTTGATATAGTGTCCAATCGGGATAAGATTTTTGTCTCCAAATTTTGGGAGAGTTTCCAAGAGGCCATGGGTACGGAGTTAGGATTGAGTTCGGCCTATCACCCACAGAATGATGGGCAAACTGAGCGAACGAATCAGATGTTAGAGGATATGTTGCGAATGTGTATCCTAGATTTTGCAGGGGGATGGGAGCAGTATCTCATATTAGTGGAGTTTGCCTATAATAGCTCCTACCAATTTACAATTGGCATGGATCCATTCTAGGCGTTATACAGTAGGCCTTATTGCTCTCCAGCATGTTAGTTAGAGGTTGGGGACAACTAGATACTTTGTTCGTTGGTGATCCAGGATACTTCATCCAGGATAGAGATGATTTGAAGTCGTATTCGGGATGCTCAGGATCGACAGAAGAGCTACACCGATACCGAGAGGATCTTTTGAGAGTTCAATGTGGGAGACCAGGTGTTGCTGAGAGTATCTCCTATGAATGGGATAATGTATTTTAGTAAGAAAGGGAACTTAGCACCGAGATACGTAGGACCTTTCCCTATCATCGAGCGAATTGGGCCAAATGCTTATAGACTTGGGTTATCGTAGCACTTGCATAGGATTCATGATGTGTTCCACATTTCTTCGCTGAGGAGATAACTTCGGGTTGAGTTGGCTCATACTCATAATGCTTTGGAGGAGATTCATTTGCAGCCCGATAGTTCCTATGAGGAGAGGACGGTTGCTATCCTCGATCGTAGCGAGAGGAAATTCAGATCTAAGGTAGTATTGCTAGTACGTGTTCAGTGGCAGCATCATAATACCAATGCGTCTACTTGGGAGCACGAAGATGAGATGCACGATAAATATCCTGAGTTATTTTTACCAGGTATACCTATATTTCTGAACTTCGGGACGAAATTCCCTTATTAGGGGGAAGTATGTAATACCCCGTATTTTTACTGATTTTAATTAAAGGGTTATTTGAATTAAAAATGGGAAATTAATTTGTAATTAATCTGGATTTAAATACTAGCAAGATGATATTTAGTATTTTATTATAATATTTTATGTTGAATATTACTGAGCGAGTATAGTAATATATGATTATGAACTTATTAAAATTGTCACGTGTGGAAAATATAACATTTTGGAAATTTAGTTGGGACGCGCGTGTTAGTCGTGTCGGGACTAATTTAATGAATTATAAAGTATTTTACTTTTATGTCATCCTTATGGTCATTTTGAGTGCACCAACATGTTCGGAAGTATTGAGATAGTCATAAAAGTTTACTTGGGGGTTTAGTTTGGGTCCCGAGATAGTTTCGGGTCAAACCAACAACCCGGGAGGGTATTTTAATCATTTTACTATTTGATGAATAGTGACCTACGAAATTTAGGATTAATATATTAGCCAACACTTTGCGTAATTAGGTTTATTGGCTGCTACAAACATGATATAGATAAGTAGAGAGAAAGGTAGGGGTTTCCAAAGGTTGCTAGGGCTAAACAACCACCTTGCATCACCACCATCACCGAATTTGTGGCCGAAAAGAGAACATCACCGCCATATCATCTTCCCCAAAGGATAAAAATTCCACTCCTAGGCAGGTGATTTAACTTTTTATGATTCATCAAATATATTATCCATGGTAGTTTAGAATTGGGGACTAAACTTGAAATATTGATAATTTCATGAATTGGGGGAACTTAATCTTGAATATGGGTAGGTTTTGCATGTAGATAAATTCTGGAAAGATTAGGTAATTGAAGCAGATCCTAAATGATATAAATCACGGATCAAATCCGAGTATTTTTTTATCTTGAATTGAGAAAAGTTATCCTAGGGTTTAAACATTAAAACTTGATGAACAATTAAATTTTTAGGTAATTTTCGTGATGATTTGATGATTCTGGAACATTAAAAATCATGTGTTTTGTTTGGTATAACATCAAGTACGTTTACTTTGGAGAATGGGATCATGTAATGAATTTTGGAGAACAAACAATGGCCCAAAATGCTAAAATTCGGGGTTGTAACTGGTGGATAGATCGATCAACATTCATAGTCAATTGAGCGACTAGTTTGATCGATCGACATTCTTGAGTCGATCGATTAACTCCCCTACATTTTATATAAAATTTCCTTTTAAGGTTTAACCAAATTACGACTATCAGAAATTATTGGTGCGGACTATTTGAATACATCGGGACTTAAGGAATGTCAGTAGGTGTGTATTTTAGGCCCAAAAAATATTAGTTTGGTTTGGGATTAAATGATAAACATGTCAGTGTCCGACGAGAGTGTTACTGTTGAAAGCTATTGAAACTTGAATTTAATTTGAATAAACGATAACTTAAGGTTAGAGACAGTAGTAGGGGGATTTTAAATTACTGAAATAACCTTGGAAAAAAGTGGGAGACTTAGTAACCTCTTGGGATAGGTATAAGTACTCAAATTTACACAACAAGAGTTGTCGCGCTAAATATATTACGTAAAATCATCAAGATGAAACTACACTACGTATGAAACTTGTAATATAGGACAGGAGTATACCAAAATTGAAATGATGATTACATAGGTTGTGTCATTACCTAATATATAGATTATTATGTGTATGACATACCTACCATACTGGCTATCACGGGAGGTTGTAGGAAGAGGACAATCTTTTCTTGTGTGGCTTCGGGGGGATTTAGATTTGGTACCTTAAGAACATAGGACTGTGAAGACTTATTTGTGAGTTGATAAGTCAGCTGTCCATGGGAGCGTAGGTATGTGCGTGACCCATGGGTATGTGAACTATGTTCGCCTCCAATATGTGTGATTTGTATTGATACGATTCCTGAGTGATTCGGAACACGTGATCATCATGTATGTGATGTATCGAGATTCGATAGCAGAGTATGCGTGCACCGCATCTTAGCCTAGGGGTTCCATATGTGTATATATGTACAAAGTGTGATATAAATATATACTTATGATTATTCACTACTGCTTAGTAGATGAGAATGGCTAAGATATTTAAATGACTTAAAGACGTGGGAACTTAAATAATACATGAGATAATGGATTCAAATAACGAAAGTTTATAATGTAAGTATGTCTTAATTGAGTAATAAAGGTGGATCAATGTAGTAATCCTTGTACATAGATTTATTACAGACAAGTTAGGTAGTGTCATAACTAGGATCGGTTAAGGGCATACGTTAGGCATGAACAATAGTTGAGGGGTAAGAATCTCAAGTGAGAGCACGTGACTAACATGTATATAATATTTTTTGTTTAATGCAATTAAACACTTTCTGTTTTTAAAATATTTTCACATCAGGCTCTGACCCGTTTGCTTCCAAATATATTTTGATTTTTCAAAAACCTTTTAGGTGCCCAACCATAAGGATGCCAAGCATAGGAGTTCTATGATGTTGACGTGCTTTAACTACTATGGAAGTTACAGGATCTCGGTATTAGACGCCTCCATGTCTATCTTTTCTTTCTTCATAGTCATTCATATCAGTTAGGGCATGTTGCCCATTCTTATTCAGAGATAGCATTTTTAGACTTTCATTTATTTCAGTTGTTGGATTTATTCATTTAGACTTTTGTATTGGGATTATTTGGCATTGAGGTTTTATGTGGAGCGTTTACTCTAGGCTGTGTTATTTCTTTATATTTATGATTCCAATGAGATTTTATGTGAATATTTGAATGGATGGTTATTCATTACTTGGTTGTAAATTTACTAAATAAAATTGTCATCTCACTTTTTAAATATTAGGTGGCAAGTAACTAATTAAATGTTTTTCGACGGTGATGTTGAGACTGAACCAACTTGATATTCTGTATTAATTTAATAAAGGAGTAGCTACCCGATATTTAATTGGACGAGGTGTCACAGTTTGTATAGATTGGAAGAACTTGTATTTTGAGGTTAATCAGGTGGTACTCAGTGTGTCCTCCATGAAAGCAGTGATACGATTTTAAAAGAAAGGGAAGTTTGCTCCCTAGTATATAGGACCATTACCTATTATAAATTTCTTTGCACCATTAGCATATTAGTTAGCCTTACCGAATCACTTACAGAGGATCCACGATGTTTTCCATATTTTGGCATTATGGTTATTCTTTAGAGATGAGGTAGCTTATCAACACATAGATTTTGACGAGATAGAGATCTAACCCGACTTGAGTTACGAGGATAGAGTGCAGACTTTGTGTTAAGGATTTTCCTTCAGTATAAGTGTAGTGCGAACACTATAATGAGCATAAGTCGATGTGGCAGATGGAGGATGATATGAGGGAGAAGTGTTTGTAACTCTTTGATTTAGGTTCATTTTGAATTTTGAGGAAAAATTTACGTTATTAGGTGGGGGAGAATGTAACACCCCATATTTTCAATAATTTAAATTGGCGTAATTATTATAGTTAAATTTATTGAATAAATTGCTTGAATATGATTGTCCATGATTAAGTGATTTGATATACTGAATATGTGCATTGGCAGAATAATTAATTTTCATGTTATGTAAATCATTATTATTACATGATTAGTGTAACTAAAATGTTTAATTTATTGTAGACTTTATTTGAGTGCATTCCTGAGTAATTTAGGTACTTGTTTTGACGTTTTAAACATACTAGTTGGGTTCGAGGGATAGTATACCTATGGGTGGGATTTTGGACAAATCAGAGGGTCATTGAGGCTGTATTTGGTGGCCCAAAATTAGGTTTTAAGAGGTGGTACAAGATTAAGGATTTAGAAAAGATAATAAACCAACATAATTGGGTATCCCATCCACTTCCAATTTAACCTTACAGTTGTACACCTTCTAGGGGAAGTTAATAAATGCATTTTATGGGTTAAGACAACTTGTGATGTTCAGGATCGAATTACTTGAATTGTTGAGGATTATCATGCGTAGATTGGTTATAGAACAATGTAGATGTGTCTCCTTGATTGTAATATAGTCATGGTTATAAAAAATTAATTGTATAAAGCCTTTAAAATGTTTATGGAATTTTGGGTAAGAAACCAGTATTTAAAATTGACAAATCAGGACTCACTGCTAGAACTGAATCGATTTGTCTCCCAAAATGAATGTATTCCGCCCGAAGTGAATCAAATCGTCTCCAAAGGTGAATCGATTCGGCTCTGGGGGCCTGGGTCGGTGTTAGACCATGGAAATGTTTTTTTTACGAGTCCATGTGAATATATAAGAGGTTATCCAGTTGAAGAGATATTTAATTAAAAATGAATTTGTGTCGTTATATAATAAATGACAATTTTAATAATTAACTATGGTGTTAATAATATAAAGATGCGATAGTTATAAGAATAAATATTTATGTATATTATCTGTCATATGTTTATAATATTAGTTGTGTTGACATACTCGTGTTTGTGGAAGGACTATCAATTGGGGTTGCATTCGACGTCGGACTGTCTAGAACGTGCAAACTGAGATAGTCATAGTGTAGGTTTTCATGTTATATCTTCTATTAAGGGGGCACTGCTTCGTGATGAGAGAAGTGGTATGGAGAGATCCATTTACATAGCCTGGAGTATGGGAGTGAGATGGTGTACTAAGTAGTGATCACCCCACTTATGTGTGTTTTGTTTAAATCCGTTTGGTGAGGGACTCCTCTGGACTTACCGATAGAGCACGAGGGTATGCCGAAGGTAGATGCCTTTGAGTGTAGTATATATATATATACACACACACACACTAGCGTATGCCCGTACCTGAAGGCATGACGGAAATTGTCCAAAATACGTAATCGCGAACAGAGGAAAATTTTTTAAAGTTCGTAATCGCGAAACGACAAAAAATTTCAAAGTGCGTAATTACAAAATGGTAAAAAATTTGATAAGTATGACCGTTCCTAAAGGCACACATATAATCGCAAAACGACAAAAACTTTCGAACGAATATAATTGGGAAACGACAAAAATTTTCAAAGTGCATAACAAAAAAAAATCAACATATCACTCGTGCCCATAAAAGTGAAGAAAAAATAAGATACTTTTGACATCAAAGAGAATACTTTAGATATCATGTGCCCATAAAAGTGAAATTTTGCAAAAATGTCTAAGAAAGTAATCAAAATTGACAAAAAAAAACTGAAGAAAAACCTTACATGAACCAAATTTTTAATGAAAAAGGGAACTGTTGACTTAAAAGTCGATCTTGATCCCTCTAGCAGCACCAAAAATAGCCTAAAATGTAATTATCTAGGCACGAACGATACGAATCCAATGGCGCCAGAATTGCCTCATTCCGATTTACGGTTAAAAAGTTATGGCATTTCTCCCAAAAGTGCAAAAAATAGAAAACTAAAAGTTCGCATTAGCTTGTTCTTACAAAAAAAAATTGGTATCAACCTTCAAAAAATCAAATATAAATCTCAAGCGTATGTACGTGCCTGAAGGCACATTTTCAAAAAATTTCAATGTACGTAATCGCGAAACAACAAAATTTTCAAAGTGCGTATTTACAAAACGACAAAAATTTCGTTCCCCGACAAAACAAAGTGTAATTGAAAAAAAATGGACATAATATCCATTATTTATAGGACTATCCTGCAAAATGGTAGTGTTCGTGGTTGGTAATAAAATCTCATGTCGTGTCGTGTTTATTTTGGCCATAATATCTGTTAAAAAATATTGGGTCGTGTTTGAGATAGGTAAACATTAATAAATCATGTCGTGTCGTGTATATTTTAAACGACGTCATTTTTAGTTTGTTCAATATTTTATTTACAACACAACCTTGTTAAACACGACCTCATTAAACGCAAAAAAAAATTACGCCAAAATAATAAATATTTTTATCTAAACAAACAAAACACTATGCCAATTTTCGGGCATCCCTTAGCACAATATTAATATTTAAGCTTACACCACAAAAAATCAATATAAAATATCGCGTTTGATAAAAAACTATTAAATGACAAAACTAACCTTAATCTGTTAATAAGAACCCTCTCCATCTTTCTCCGACGCAAAAAAATGTTAACAAAAACACTATCGAATTAAAAAAAAATTCAAGAAAAAAAAATATTTCAAAACAAAAAGATTTCACAACATGATTTTAATTTGGTCCCGTTGTGAAATCTTTTTTTTTTTAAAACATAAAGATGACCAGATTAAAATTTCTCTCAATACGAAATTATTATTTTTATTCGGTAGTGTTTTTGTATTTGTAAATAAATTAAAAAAATATTTTGTGTCATGTCATGTTTCTTTTATTTAGATTGTGTTTGTAATAGGTTAAAAAAATATTTTCAGTTCACATTGTGCCTCAAGTAAACAAAGTGTCAATTTAAAAAAAATGAACATAGTCTCCTTTGTTTATTGGACTAGCCACCCTACTTGAGGGATAACAAATCCAACTGTATTCAGATAGCCCAAATTCGTCAACCAAAACTAAAATGCATAAAAGTGATACGAAAGTGTAAATATTTTTTTAAAAATTGGACAGAATTTCCTTTGTATATCGGACTATCCACCCTGTTAAAAAAATTCAACAAAAATAATACTTTCACAATTATATTATTACGAACAAAAATATGAAATAAACAAACGCACGACTAATTCAACTCCAATTCTTTAATTTGTAATGACAACTAATTGGCCCCAATTTGCATATGTCCTTGTAGTCCTGATAAGAGTGTGATCTCCACAATAACATGTTTGCTATGAATAAATTGAAGAATTGCTTGGTGCCATCCCCTCAAATAAAAAATCGAATTAAGACAACAATTACATGAAATGTATGTAAATATTTAACACGACTATAATCAACTCGTAAATATAATGAAGTTGTAAACTAATGTCTACACTTTTCAATACCCAAATAGGGGGTAATGGAACAAAATATGCAGAAAAGAATAGAAAAAAAAAGGAGAATCATACCTCAGAGGAAATTCCAATGCAGTGTAGGATAATAATTAAAATTCTCCCTTGTTTTAAAAACATCATATAACAAAAAAAAAAAAGAGTAAAAAACTTCTTTGGCCCTTAAACTATGTAAGTTTGGCCAATTTAGTCCCTAAACTATATAAGTTTGGCCAATTTAGTCCCTAAACTAATAGTTGACCAATTTAATTCGTAAACTAAAAAAAAAATGGCCAATTTAGTCCTTAAAATTTGCTCAATTTAATTCCTAAACTATTAACAAACTTGTTTTTAATTAGATTTACTACAAAAATGTTTTCTAAATAAGATAAAAAACAATTTTCTAAATAGGGTAAAAAAGTTTTTTTTTAAATAGGATAAAACAGTTTATAAATTTGAAAAAAAAAATGTTTCTTTTAAATAGGATAAAAAACTGTTTTTATTAAATTTCAAAATAGATTTTAAGTAGGATAAAAAAAATTAATTTAAAAACTTGCTTTTAAAATTTAAAAATTGTTTTTTTAATAGAAAAAACACTGTTTTTATCCTCTTTAAAAAACAATTTTTATCTTAAAAAAGGGCGCTCTTATACAGACCCACATTATCTTTCAACAGACCCACGGACAAACATTAGTTATAAAAAAAACATAGTTGAAGGCCCAATTTTCCCCTATTAGCATCCCCTAACTAAAACTCATAACAGGATGCGTGACATATGATGAAAAATGTCCCAACCTTGGACTCTACACACAATTAGCAGTGTCGAAGTGAATTAAAAAAAAAAAGCTGAACTCTGTACATAATTACCAACACAATGAAAGAAAAAACAGTAGAAAATTTTTAATATCACAACCTTTTTAACTCTGGTAACTGCATAAAAAGAATAAAAAAAAGTCTTGGATTACCTTCTTTTTCATCATAACCATTTGAACTTAAGTAACACATCAGACCCCTAACCAATCAATGAAGAAGACAAAAATAAAATGAAGAAGAAAAAAAAAGTCTTGGATTACTCTAGTAACTCCATAAGAAGATGATGGGTATTTGTGAATCAGATGAGAGAGATGAGCTATTGTCCGAATATAATGAGATCTCATCCCATTTTGTTGTTTTTATTTGGAAATCAGGTTTGTGGGGATGTTAAGAGTCTATCAGCCCAATTAAAGGGGTGGGAATTTAGTTTGGGGCTCCAAATAAAAAAGACTGGTTTAAATAAAAACACCCTTAAAAAACTCTTTTTTATCCTATTTAAGAAACTGTTTTTATCCTATTTAAAAAACTATTTTTTTTTCTATTTTTTTTTAAAAAAAACTATCATTTATCCTATTTAAAAACAGTTTTTCTAACCTTGAAAAGAAAAAACAATCTTAAGGACTAAATTGGTTAAATTATTAGTTTATGGGCTAGATTATTTTAAGTTATTTTTTTTTAAACAACCATTTTTTACAGATTAACTTTAAAAAAAACTATTTTTTAAAGTTTATCTGTAAAAAATTATTGTTTAAAAAAAGATGTTTTTCAAAATAGCTTAAAATAGTCAATTTAGTCCATAAACTAAAAATTTAGCCAATTTAGTCCTTAAAATAGCTTAAAATTGCTTATTTCTTTTCAAAGTTAAAGAATTTTAAAATGGAATAAAAAATTGCTCTTAAATAGGTTAAAAAACAATTTTTTTTAAATGAAAAAACAATTTTTCAAATAGGATAAAAACAGTTTCTTAAATAGGATAAAATAGAGTTTTTTAAGATAAAAACGTTTTCTTAAATAGGATAAAAACATTTTTTTCTATTAAAAACCCATTTTTAAATTAAAAAAACATTTTATAAATAAATAAATAAACAGTTTTTAAGTTTAATAAAAAAAATAGTTTTTTATCCTATTTTAAAAAAACACTTTTTTTCAAATTTAAAACTATTTTTACAAACACGCAAGCATATCGCCAAAAATTAACAAATAAAAAATTAATTAATGAAAAAATTAATTAAAGAACAAGAAACCACAAAAAATAAGATCCCCAAATCGCAGAATAACTCTTAAAGAATACCGTCATCCCCAAATTGCAGAATACCAACCATCGTCTCCAAATCGCACAATACCATCATCCCCTAATACCTGTTGAAGAACAAACTAACAAAAAAAAATCAGATCATCCCCTTTTGAAGAATAAACTAACAAAAATCAAATTAAAAAATCAAATCCCCAAAATGATGTCATAATTGGTATCCATCTTGTTGCATTCTTTATTGATATCACATGCTTAATACTTATGTATCATACTGGTATATGTTTCTTGCATCTCAGTTGTTATCCACTAGTATTTATTGGATTATTTATGATTTTGTTTCCTTTGTGCTTTAACGTTCTCATCACTTTATGGACAATTACATGTTTTAGCTTGTTATCCCATTCTATTTATCCTTTGCTTATTTTAGATAAGTTAGTTGGGTGTATGTGTTTTATTTGGGGGAGATAAGTTAATTTTTTATTCTTTAGCCTTTGTCTATTCCTGAACAAAAAGCGGGAGAATGATAGGGAGAGAAATGGTATCTAATCATCTAATCCTATTGTAATCGTATCTTAATTTGGGGGAGATTTATCTTAGGGGGAGACGTCTTTCTAAGTTGATCATAGTTGATAAAAAGGAGAGAATTAATTTAGGGGGAGTAATTACTTTAATTGCATTAAATATTTTGATTTGATATTCCCTATGTGTGTAACGTGTTTGCTTAAGTGTGCCGGAATTCTATTCTACGTGGAAACTTTCACCAGCAAAGATTTTGATCCTTTGGGTTGTTTGAGTCAAGCATTGTATTTTTATTTTGGGTGGGACTTTATGTCAGTCTAGTAGAGCTTGACGTCCCTTTAGGATTTTTGTTTGTTTTTTGTCCCGGAATAGCCAAAGGGGGATATTTGTAAGGACACAAATTTCAAATTGAGTCCTTTGTAGTTTTGGCTCAATTCCGGACAAAAATGTTTAAGTCATAGGATAGATTATATTGATCATCCTTCAAGCCAATGACGTTTTTATTGAAGACGTAGCGGCCAAGTGTATAAAGCTTCATCAAAGTGTCGAGTTTAAGTGCCTCATTTCTACGTCATCAATAGCGGTTCCATGCTCCCAAGGTATGAATGCATTACATATATATATAGGAGCTTGGAATAGTCTATATTGGGTGAACGTTTATTTAAAGCTGGTATTTACTTTCAGAAAGATTTTTATTAATACTTTAAAACAAAGTTTATAAACTTTTTGGGCTAAAAATGAAAATTTCTAACTTTCTGGAAGTTCATTCGATATGCCGTTTGAACGAGTTTTTCGTTCGAACCAAATGTCGTTCAAACGAGTTTGCCAATGAGTTCCCATATTGGCCACTGGAACTTCGTTCGAAATGTCGTTCGAACGAGATGGCTGTTCGAACGAGATTTTCAACGAGATTTCTAACGAATTCACACTGGAACTTTGTTAGAAGCCTCATTTGAACGAGATTTCATTCGAACGAAAATCTCGTTCGAATGAGTTTTGGCGGGAACAGTTAAATGGCAGTTTTGAGCAGTTTTGACCCACATTCCCACTTATTTTTCCCACTAACTTTTTGGCAGATTCAATATGTGCGGAAATGAACTTTTCATTTCATTCTAACAACTAGAGAGAGTTTTTTAGAGCAAATTCTTCCAAGAAAAGTTCATGGTTTTGAGTGTTCATCTTTCAAAGAAAAATTCATTTGACACTCTAGTTTAGACCCAATTGTTTGTTTAATCCAAGTTCCATATATATATATATATATATACTTGGCTTGGACTTTTGGCATCGGTTTTTAATCTCTACCGTTTGAAGAGACGTTTCGGTTTGCTTCTAAATCCCATAAAGAAGAAGAGGTTTGTGTTGATTTATCCACTTGGAGAAAGGCTCCTAGTTTGGGTAACGGTGAGCATATAAAGTCTGATCGGTGGATTCCGAGACTGCTGTGGAGATCCGTAGTTATTCGCTAGGCAAAGGTTGATACAAGAAGATGCGTCGGGGCTTGAGAGGGATCGAGTCGAGTGTTGTAAGTCATCTTGCTTGTATTTGTAAATTTCGTACTTAGTGGATTTGAGGCTAGGGCCGTCTGAGGTTTTTTCCCGTTGTGGGTTTTTCCTCGTACATCGCGGCGTAGTGGTTTCATTGTTTATTTTATCTTGCTATACTCACCTAGAATGCAAGCTTAGGCAATTCAAGATAAAATTTGGTTTTAATCAATACATGTTTAATTTGGTGCGAAATTAAATATTGGGTAATGTTTAGTTAATTTAATTCTAGTAATTTAATTTAATTTGATAAAATTGGTTTGGCCTAATTTGGTAAAATTGAGAAATATAACTTAGGCAAATTTTCTAGGACTTAATTAAATTAATTGTGTTTAAGTGAAATTTAAATAAGTGTGTGTGTTTTAATCTTATTTCACTTTGTGTAAATTTAATTTATATAGAAATTAAATTTTGTTAAGCTGTTTTAATTTGAACCATCATTTTACGCTTCCGCATCTAAAAATGAAATTACTACTTTTTGAAGTAAAAGAATTTTTTGATTTCAAAATTATGGGCTTTCAAATCCCATTTTTGTTTGTGGTGAGAGTATATGAATAAGTCATGACAACGCATCCACTTCTGAGTGCATCATAAAATGTTGCTCTCTAATCAGAATTTGCCCACCCCCAAAAATCTCTCCTCAAAATGCTCCCAATCGCATCAATACATGATTCTCGCTAAATTTTATAAAAATCATCTTACTAATCCGAAGCATACATCGCCATTCATATTACCATAACTATAACCAAAGTACAATAATTATTGTAATAGTTCCCACATCTATGGTGTTCAACATTGTCTAGCTAGTTGTTCTTCTACATTTGGACATTGACCCTTTACGGTCCCATAAAAATTAATATAGGCCCTACAATTGGTTTGCCGATCCACCCCAAGGATAATGTCATATTTCGAAATACTTAATGAAAATAGGTCTCCTACAACCCTAAATATCCCAAGGTTTATCCCTATATATCTAAACATGAAGAAATGTATGTGTCCTTCAACTTGTGAGTGAAACAATGTAAATAATTACGTTGGATGCTTCATCTACCATCCTCGATGTACCAATAAAATATTATTAATAATCAAGTACTATGCACTAATATCAAATGAAATATGGCTCCCATGCTCAAGAATAAAGAACATACCATCCGCTTCTTATGCTGGTTCTGGTGCCAGTACCTCTTTAGGTACAACGTGATGCACACACTCGTACTATAGTTGTGGCTACTATCCCTGATGTGGAGCTGGTATGGATGGCACTACCATCACTCATTGGGTTATTAATGGCTTATGCCGACTCTAAGGTAGTTGGTGCCCTTAATGTCCCCCTAGCTCCTGTGTTGCCCAATTTCCCTCAAGGATCTTCCTTGAGAAAGGTCCTTTCTCAACACAAATGAAAAAATTCCCGTGAAACTGATGCATATTTGGCTATTGCCCCTGTTGGCCCCGACCCTACTACTACTAGCCCTGGTGGCCTCTTTTCTATAGGCCCTGCTGGCCTTGGCCCTATTGATCCTTTATGTTTCGACCATCAAATCCCCAAAAATCTCTTGTTC
Organism: Sambucus nigra; assembly: GCA_949130495.1. Classification (NCBI taxonomy): domain Eukaryota; kingdom Viridiplantae; phylum Streptophyta; class Magnoliopsida; order Dipsacales; family Adoxaceae; genus Sambucus; species Sambucus nigra. Next base: position 600,310,042 of record OX422216.1, read on the forward strand.
TGATCAGTAAACCATGGATCCCTAAACTACTAGGCCCCTTATTATTTCTCCTATTTATTTTACCCTAGGGGTTCGACGTTTCGGGGCCCTATCTCTTTTCCCCCTTGTTCTTCTCAAATTCCCTATGATCCTTGCAATATAGTAGAACAACATTCCCCATCTAAGTATAAATGGTGAAAGTTGGATTCCCCAGTAATGACTTCGTAATGTGGCAAGTTATCTCCAACAAAAATTTCTCCATCTTTTTCTCCTGTGTGTTTACCTCTTTCCCAGCAAAATAGGAAAGTGCGGTAAACACCTCTTCGTACTTGGCTACAGTGTGGCCTTCCTGCTTAAGGTCCATAAATTTTCTTCTTATCTCAGATTTTATTTTCGATGGAAAGTATTTCCCTTCAAATTTACCCAAAAACTCGCCAATCGACAAATTATCTCTCTCCTCCAATGTGATGACAGACTTCCATCACTATAAAACCGTCATAACCAATCAAAATGAAGCTAACATCTGCTTCTTCATGGGCGTACACTCTACCATCCTCAAATGTTATTGTATATCCCTCTTACATTGACTCACCACTCGAATATTAAAACTACCTAAAAACTCCGGTGTGTGGCCCTTAGTGAAGGCATTCCTAGCTCTGTCCCATATCAAATCAGGTGTATATACTGGTAGCACCACCCATTGTGGTGGTGGTGGTGGTGGTGGTGGATACGACTGCAGAAAATAAAATTACTATACAATAATGACTAACATTGTGGTGATTTCCCAAGTCACAATAGTAGCAATCTCTACGACACCAACCCTGGGTGGGGCCAGTGGTAGTTAAATGTGCGATTATGGCTCTTATTGATCCCCCTCATTTGCAACTGGGGACAAAACTGTGTAGTTTGCCTCTTCTACCATTTTCCATCTGAAAGGAAATGTGGTTCATAATAGTAAATGATCACAAAAATACAATAATTCCTAGTCATAGGCTCTACCTATCAAAGAACGCAAGGCAGAATGTAGTGAACACAACACATATCCTAGGGACACTAGAATCTTGATGCTATGATACCAATTTTAACAACCCGCATTTTCTCAAGTAAAATTTTTCCAGACACGATGCATCAAATATGGGGCTTCCTTGTCAATTTATACCAATCCTAGCATTGATAATAAATAAAGACATATATTTTAAACCACATTTGAATTTAAAACTGAATTGAATTATCAAACAAGAGATAATTCTAAATCCAACATCTACGTCCAAAAAATTGAAATCCAACATAAACATAACTCTCTCGACTGAGAAAAAAGAAAATGACTATGAGCTTATGCCCATACAATAATCCAAAATAAATAAAGAGAGGAAGAAATAACAACCTAAACTATAATCAATAAACTGATCTCCGAGTAGTAAAACTTGAGAACAAGTCTGATATTCCTTCATCCCGCTATCCTTGTCTAGGCAAACATGGGGGGAGAAAATATTTATAATTTTGGTCAGCGCCATAGAGTTATAAGAATTCTTACTAAAATTGAGATGCAATATTAAAGTTAATTCAAACTTTTATCTCCCATCGACACTTGCATACCATAATTATCTCACCTTTTACCCAGGTGAAATATTACTCGTATCATATCCCCAAATCCCAATTAAAATATGAATAAGAGGAACATTACTAAACATGTGATGCATCAAGCATAATTCGCATGCTGGAAATATATTTGTCTACACTCATATTACCATTTCCCGAACACCCCATTCATGCTACCCACAACAATGTAATAACCAACTATTATGCATACTAAGTAGTATTGGGTATGTGAATATTTTTATACATCATTACCCTATTTAAGTAAATCTCATCTAATTCCGTATGTATATATATATATATATATATATATATATATATATATATATATATATATATATATATATATACTAGGATTTGCCTGTGCTTGAAGGCACGCCGATAATTTTGAAAAGCATAAAGTCGTGCCTTGGTGCTATGGCAAGTTCCCTCGACAAAGCTACGGTTCGTCTAGGATTCGAGACAAGGGAGCAACCTCTTCATATATGGTGGTAAGCAAGTCGATATCCGCCTATTCAAGATCCTATAGTTAAGCGTATTGCCCTTTTACTGATGGCACGAAATTTTTTTTCACAATATCAAGTCATGTGTAATTTAAGTCTAATGTTTTTATATAAATAAATAATCATAACCAATTTAAAAAATTTGGTCAAAATTTCCTCTGTTTATAGGATTATCCGCTATGTATGAGAAATAAAAAAATACATCAACAACAAAACTAATAGTTTGTAATTCAGATATAATATCATTGTCTATTTAGTTATGTATAACATATAGAGTACCCATTTCTAGTTATTTTCTCATTTTGCAAGGGCCAAACAACATTGTATAGAATGTGTACAACTAAAATAAATATTTTACAAAAGAAATAAATAAGTTCTCAAGATTACCAACATACATCATCTTGATTTATGAAAACATTTTTTAAGAAAAAAGAGATATGGCAAATGCTCGATCTATCTGTTTCCTATCTTCCATCCCATTAAAGATTTCATTTTTACCATCTTTATATAATGGCGCCAATGTCCATACAACAGGATCTACTGCACAACGAAACTTTTGGTCAGTCGATCAACTCCTCAAGCACGGACTACAAACAAATAATAACAATAATGATTATTATCATTATGTAAAATTCATTTTAAGTAAAAATGCCAAGGATTAATAAATAGGGAGAACAACTTTAAATACCTTTTACAAATTTGTTGTTGCACCCCCCAAATGGCACTGAAAGAGTTTATGGGTGACAACTCCAAAGCAATTCGTCGAACAGAGTTTCATAGCCCAATGGCAACGCCACAATTTGTAGGTAGTGGGCAGGAGAGCTTGGAATATTAAGTCTTTCATGTATTTCTAGTTTCTAATAATCACATCGCGTGAGCCCTAATCGCACATGAAAAGGCAAGGTACATAATTTTCCCAAAATAAAAAGATGCATATTGCAAGAACAAAAGTGGGGACTAAATGCAATATATGAGACTTAAACCCAAGACATTGTTAACTCTTAAAGCTGAACTCGAAACTTAATGGACAAATAGACAGATATGTATTTATGGTCCAAGAAACTTAATGGACAAATGAACAAATAGTTATTTTAGAAATGAAGTGTTGACATGAGTATCAGTTCTAAATAATCCTTCATTCACCATGTAGGGGCACAAATCAAAATGCCTAATAATCCATGTCTTCATGAAATTACTAATGTTTAAACATCCTAAAACTCATAATGATTATCATTTGGAAAAGGAACAATATTGTACCATGTTCACAATAACTCGTACGTATCCCTATATGGATGGTACGACTACTGGTCATCAAGTTGTAGATTCAAGCAAGAAGTACTCATTAGTTCATAAAGTATATCATAGGTTTGTCCATTACCTGATTTTTGTGTTACACCCAACAACAATCAGAACATTCCCCTATGCCATCAAAGGTGAAATTTCATATTATGTTTGATAGTAGTCTGCTCCCAACCCTACTTTATTCCTTTTACTTCCCTTTCACCAATTCAAACTACACGACATACTCCCAATTCTCATTCTACTACTACACAACAAACACTAAAAAATAAATATATTTTAATCTCCAATATAATATACTAAAAAATCAGACACTGAATATACTAATTCAAGACTGAAGATACAGTTCAACATACTGCAAAGACTTAGGGGTTGTCAAAGAAGAAGAATCTAGTAGTGAAATTTCAGCATAAACTACAAGTAAAACCCAGTGAGTGATATTCAGTGTTAACCTCTCTGAAGTATTTCCAAGCTTCCGATCGTGTAAACTAAATATCCTGCAATGTACATTATAGCTAGAAAATAACATAAATCACAATTCAATAGAGAACATTACTATGTGTTATGAATATGAAATAGTAGGACCAAGCAACTCGAGTAAAAATATATAATAGAATCTTTTTGTAAAATTATATTTTCTAAGAATGCACATTAGTTGTGTTTGAAACACGTTGGGTGTTATGTCAACAACCTATGTGTGCTTAGTCATATCTTCTGAGATCTACTCTAGTCTACTATTGATTAACATCATCTTTTTTATAAAAGCATTCAGAAACAAATCATTTCTAGGCCAATTCATATAAAAAACACATTTTCCACGTGCACTTCAACCAAATATAAGGATACCACATAGTTTGGAAACAACATCAGAAAAATATTTACTGGTGAACCTATGAACTGAATAGGAAACAGTGGTTGAGCATATCGTGACTGAACAGGACATAGTGGTTGAGCATCGGACAGCCATGAAGTTTGGATGACATCATGTCATTTTATCTTGCACCTAAAAAAATAAACAACAATAAGCCCTGTTAAGAAATGTGTATGACGACAGAGTAACCGTGAAATTGGGAAACGCAACACAATGCACCATCGGAGTTCTTCACGTATGTTTCCTACCTCAACTATCACTTAACAAATATGACTAATGAAGTTAAAAAACTGTCCAAAATCATGGAAAAATGTAATAATATAGCATTTATATTGACTGAAATTAGCAATGCTGATGCATACCAATAAATGGGTGTCATCTTCTGGAAGATAGGTTGGATGCTTAACCGAGGCGATCTTAAGAATATGATTGTAGGTTCCTTTCTCCATGAAAATCTTGGATAAATGATTCTTGCGATACAAAATTCCCTCAAGAGATGCATAATTCGAGTATCCAGAAGAATCGAGAACTGTGTTTATGCGTTTAAGGAAATGATGTAACTATGTCTATGTGTGTATCTAGATAAAGATATCATAGGAAATGGGATTGTTTTTTATGAAATTCAAAACGGAATTAGATTGTGTAACTAGATAAAGATATCAATTGTGTCTAATTCAAATCGAAATTAGATTGTTTTTTCTAAAATTCAATTCAAACCATTTAATGTGAAATTCAAACCATTTCGTACCTTTTTTGAAGTCTTATATCAAAAGAGGAAGTGGCGATTTCGGAGCCATATCAGGTGTGGGCGTCGGTGACAGTGGCTTCTTCAGTTCTGTAGATATCTCTAGGGACTAAACGGATAATGGGTGTACATATCTTCTGTTTCTCTAGGAGCCTGAACTTCTCTAAGTACTGAATCGATTAGTGGGGGAACAGAAGTTTTAAGAGTGCCACTATCTGAAACACCACATCTTGATTTGCCATTTCGAAATGCATATATGTCATACCCCTGTTTTCGCCCTTCATGCCTGATCACATCCATTGTAAATACAATTAGAATGACAGGCATGTGAGAAATCTAATAACATATTTTAACTATACTTCACGTATTTTAAAACTAATAACTATCAATAACATACTACAAAAATAACAAAGATATTGCAACACTAGGCAACAACCTCCTTATCTTAAATGAAAATGTTATATTTAATGAATCAAAATTTCATACCTTCTAAACTAAACGCATGTAATATTTATGCATAACATCCTGATTTATATCGGCTTCATAAATTGTCTTATCCAGTGTTGTCTCAACGGTCTCATTAACTAATTTCATTTCAGACTCAGAAAAGTGCAATTAATATTTTCTTAACCTCTTTCCTCTCAATAAATCCCGTGCGATCCAAATTATAAAGTATAACTGTCAAATTGATCATGTCCTCTTGCGGAGCATTTTTGGTGGAACATATTGAGTCATGTAACAAAGTCCCCAGCACACGCGTGTAAAAAAGTGTGTGAGAAGGGGACACGTAGTACACCTGTTTAACCACTTTTCAATCCAGTGACGGTGAAATTGTGTGAGCAGGCCACACGATCAACTAAAATAGACACCATCTTGTGCATTGAAATAAACACCATCTTGTGCATTGATTATCTCCCCAACATTAGTGTGGTGGAGTAGGTTAGTGGGATTATCTCTAGGTGAAAACATATGGCGATGTTCAAACTGGAAAGCATGTCTGATAGGTTCATGTACGCATTAATTTCACTCAATAGCAATTCATCACGACCAAATATGAAATATCCATACATATGTACTGACCAAATATGAACAACAGGTATACCTGCGATTCCAGATGTAAAAATCAGTCAAAATGAGAGAAGAACGGGAATCCATTGCCCCAAAATCAATAAAAGTGTTGTGATGAAAAGTGTGGTTCTCACCACATCTGTGTTGTTCTCACCCAATCAGTTTAAAAAATGCGAACTTTGAAAGAATTTTCTCTTTTCAAAGAGTTTGAACTGAAGATGTAATCTTTAAAACCACATTGTTCATATAACAAATTTAATATGCTATAAAGAAGGCTTTATATCCTCATTTATTTCACCGTTCGGCTTCGACTTTACAACATCAGCAGAAGAAATTTCCCTTAGAATCCACATACAACTCATGATTTGAAAGTCAATCCATAGCAAACCTGTAGATAAATACGAAGTGCGCAGCGTACTTGTCAACATGTTCCTTAAACAATGACATTCAAATTAAAAGAAATTTAATGAAATGAAAATACAACCGTTATTATTTAGGTAAATATATTATGACCACAGAGAACAGATTGCGGAGGGTAACCTATATAAAAGTGAAAAATGACCACCTAATGTCGACAATAATATAACTTTGATGACTTCTTATCTTTCTGTCTAAGGCAATCGATTTTAATAGGATTGTAGTGAAAAAAGTGAAGGCTAGACTTAATAATGCTATGTATGTTGAAGAAATCTATTGGAAGCATAAGTCCATTACAAAGTAGTTCAATGAAGGAGAGCTCAACACCAAATTCTTACCTACATGAAATATCAATCATAAAGTATAACTGTCAGATTGATCAGGTCCTCTTGTGGAGCATTTGGGTGGAAAACATTGAGTCATGTAACAAAGTCCCCAACACACATGTGTAAAACAATGTGCGAGAAGGGGACACGTAGTACTCCTGATTAATCACTTCTCAATCTAGTGATGGTGAAATTGTGCAAGCATGCCATACGATCAACTAAAATAGACACCATCTTGGGCATTGAAATAGACACCATCTTGTGCATTGATTATCTCTCCAGTGTTAGCGTGGTGGAGTAGATTAGTGGGATTATCTCTAGGTGAAAACATGTGGTGATGTCCAAACTGGAAAGCATATTTGATAGGTTCATGTACGCATTGATTTCACTCGATAGAAATTCATCACGACCAAATATGAAATATACGTACATATGTACTGACCAAATATGAACAACAGATATACCTGCAATTCCAGATGTAAAAATTAGTCAAAATGAGAGAAGAACGGTAATCCATTGCCCCAAAATCAATAAAAGTGTTGTGATGAAAAGTGCGGTTCTCACGACATCTATGATGTTCTCACCAAATCAGTTTAGAAAATGCGAACTTTGGAAGAATTTTCTTTATTTATAGATTTTGAACTGAAGATGTAATCTGCAAAACCACATTGTCCATATAACAAATTTTGTATGTTATAAAGAAGGCTTCATATTCTCATCGATTTCACAGTTCGGCTTCGACTTTACAACATGATCAGCAGAGATTGCCCTTAGAATCCACATACAACACATGATTTGAAAGTCAATCCATATCAAACCTGTAGAGAAATACCAAGTGCGTAGCGTACTTGTCAACAAACATGTCCCTTAAACAATGACATTCGAATTAAAAGAAATTTAATGAATTCAAAATACAACCGTTATTATTTAGGTAAACATATTATCACCACAGAGAACCGATTGCATAGGGTAACCTACACAAAAGTGAGAAATGACCACCTCATGTCGGCAATAATATAACTTTGATGACTTCTTGTCTAACTGTCTAAGCCAATCGATTCTAATAGGATTCTAATAGGATTGTCATGCAAAAAGTGAAGGCTAGACTTAATAATGCTATGTATGTTGAAGAAATCTATTAGAAGCATCAGTCCATTGTAAAGTATTTCAATGAAGGAGAACTTAACACCAAATTCTTACCTAAATGAAATATCAATACTACCATTAAAAATTTGCTTTTCATAGGTTTGCAATAAAAAACAAATGAATTGAAACTTTATCACACTATCAACAACATAAGTCCCTAATAAACATTTGAGCAAGCCAAAGGAGACTTCAATCTCCCCACCCCAACGCACCTAATTTAATTATATGAATTCATGCCATTGTCTCCTAAAGTTATGACATAGCTAGTGCACGGGGGAAGAAAATTAGGGAGAACAGGTTTCATAGCTAGTGCATGGGGGAGAGTTTAGCTTCACACAAAATAAATATTCTATCCCTACTATTGACTTCTCACAGAACAAACTACATAAGCAAAAAAAGACACCAATTAATTTGGAGAGGCCACCTTGTAAAAAAGAACAATGCAAACCAATTGAAGGCAAAAATTGTCAAAATTGCAAGAAACTAACATGACAAATTAGTATACAAAATGTCAATACCCCGTATATTATATCCACTCTCTAAATCAGCATACAAAATCAGCAAACAAAATGTAAATGCCCCGTGTCAATGCAAAAGTACATTTTATTTATTCTTGGCTTATGATATAAAACGCAAGTGAACTTCTCATAAACCATCGATTTGGTTCTCTACACTTCATGATGTAATGTTTATCCCTTTTCCGAATGGCCACTGTAAGAGATGTCATTTCTTGCAAAACAAATCAACTAATACTTCATAAGACTCTTCAGTTTGCTAAAATCAGCAACAACAAATATATACTAAATTTAATATTGCATTACATCAAATAAAAGAAATTCAAGAATTTGGAAAACACTGTTGGATGACTAAATAAAAGTAATTAGTCAATAAAATCCAATTACAGAAGAAAATTTAAGATGTATTACTTGTGAGTTAAGGACATGAACCTCTCCTGCAATCTAATTTGTATCACCTGAAATATACCTCATAGTTCATCAGAAAGACGAATGTGAAACCCACCAAATGTAGAAGAATGATTCTGAACCCATTGATACCAAGACTAAAAAAATATAATCAAATCCCCAATCTTACACTTTAATGAAATACATTATGCTAAGCTAAAGTGCCACGAAAAATAAAGAAATAACTTGAAAAACAATTACAATTCATATTTGAAATGCATAATACCATTTATTAATTATAATCCGAAACTGTCAATCAAGAACTATGTTGCATAATTCAAATATGAGAGTTCCATGTTGGTTCTACGCCCTCCTCATTGCTGATTGAGAAGTATTTAAGATTCGCATCCTTAATCGAATGTTAAATGGGTGTGCACAACTTTTTAGCAAGCGATAAATAGTTAACTATTAAGACACGAACATGCCTAACTTCAATATCATGTTTATTTGTTTGTTTGTTTTTTAAAAGACAAACGTATTACTTTCAATACAAAAATAATGAAATAACTTTCTTTATCTGTAAGAGGGGAAAAAAGAAGAAAAAAAAGTTCTTTAGTAGTTCAATAAATTCTCTAATCTCTTTACCAGATCAAACCAACAAAAGATAAAATGAAAAAAAATTAAACCCCAATGTTTGAACTGTGCAAAATCGAACCAAAAACATTAACAAAAAATACACTTCACACAGATCTGTGATATTGAAGCCCTAAGATATACAAAATCAAAACCCTTAAAAAATGTTATATTAATGCCCTTAGATCTACAAAATCAAAATCAAACAGTACCCACAGTTGATAAATTTGAAAATCCAGTGTTTGGACTGTCACATGTACAAAATCCGACCAGTAACACTGACAAAAAAACCACTTCACAAAGATCTATCATATTAAAGAACTAAGATATACAAAATCCAATCCCCAAATAAAATCCACCAAAAAACGTAATATTAAAGCCTGATATCCACAAAATTTGAATCAAACAATGCTCACAGTTGATAAATCTGAAACCCTAATATCCATTATCTCAAAATAAAAAATAAAAATCAGATAGTAGAAGGAGAATAAGATAATACCTTCGTGGCTTAGTGGAGGCCGAGAGAGAGTGTGCTTGAGAATGAGAGGTTTGTGTAGGTAATGAGAGAGAGACCGAACAAATTGATGGAGTTATTTTTACCAAAATACCCCCAATTTTGAATTGAACTGTAAATTTGGTAAGTAAAAAAAGGGGAAAATCATAAATGTGAGGGGCAAAAGAAGTACTGCAAGAAAAAAATCATCTCATGACATCATCTTTTCATCTTATGACATACATAAGTTTTCTACTTTATTATATAGATATATATATATATATATATGACACTACATGGCATTGTGTCCCGTTCGTGATCTATAGGTAAATCCAAAGGAGTCCCTTATCCAAATCGGACATAACAAAACACACACAAGTGGGGAAATCCCTATGCAGTACACCATTGCATAGTCCATACCACAACAGTGATAATAGATCCCATCATTTACACTAACCCCCCGTAAATGGCACTGCTGAGCTGACGTGTTTTACAGTCTCGAACGCACACAACCATAACGGATAAGATAGTCCACGAACATATGATTGTTCCACAAAAATGAATAATTGCATATATTTAGTACACAAAATGTATAGGTAATTGCTCTATAATTACCCCCATAATATATTATAGATTCACCCATCAAAAATCCCCTATTTAACTAACCATATCGTTAATTATTACTTTCTCTATATAAATAATAATCTCAACATTATTAGAAATTATCTCCAATTAATTTAGGTGTTTACCAACCTTCCCATTTTATTCCTAGAAATCCCTTCTTACTTCTTGAACTTTATTTACTAAGTCACACACTAACCACTCAAAATTACACAACTCGGATATCATTCCCGGCCAACCCAAGGTTGTACAATATCCTATAAAATTCCTAGAAGTGCTAAAGTGTACTTATGGAGCCCCTAAATAAATCTAGACGTCGACCAATTCTCTTAGTAAACAAAAGTACCAGCCTTGGATGAGTAGGACAACTGAAGTGGTTCGCCCCCTAGCCGAACCGGTTCGTCCCTGGTTCTGACCAAGGTGGGGCTAGTATGGGTTTAGACGGTATTTCCCAATTTTTCTTCAATAATAACTCATCATACATCATTCAAAAATCATCAAAACATCACATATGATCCTCAAGTGATTTTTCATCAACTACTAACAATTTTTCTTGACGAAAATAGTACTTTATACATCGCCAATTAATATGGGTACAATTATATCAAGAATCATAAAATGGGTGATTCCTAAATTTCAAGATTTATGTCTTTTTCATCAATTGAGTCAAGAACCAATATTTCGCATGGATTTACATTATATTTATATTATCACAACATGATATGACAAGACCTATCTATAAATTAATATAGTTATCACTTCTTCTAGTTTTTCTCATCAATTTCTCAATTCTCCAATTCCTAATCATTCAAGGCAGGATCTTGTACATTCATATGGTGAATTTCATTCTATAATCATCAGCTATATATTTAATCCAGAATTCTAAATCAGAGACTATAAAATTTAAATTAAGAAATAACTCGTAAATCAATTTAAGGAAGAAAATTCTTTCCTTAGGATGAAGGTTAATATCACCCTTCTTGAATTCTTTTCTTGAATTCTCTTATTGAATCTCCAATTTCCTCCTTATTTTTTACCTTAATATGTCCTCTCTATGTAGAAGGGTGCTAGGGTTTCCTTAGATGGGTGAATTTTGATATACGTATATGGTAACAATTTAATTTGAGTAGTGGATTGAAATAAATTATTATTTTTATTATTTGAGTCTCCATAAAACTCTCTATTGTTGAGAAAATTATCCAGGCCATGTGGACCTATTATGTTGTGACACTTTTCCTCATGAATATACACCTCAATGCTCTATTTATACTTTGTCGGCTCTAGAACAACTGAGTCGGCATATCGTCTAACCATCTTAAGGAGATGAACCACTAGGAAGAAGTAAAGTCATGAGCATTGGAATTATCAAGAGACGTGCTTCATTAGCCTTAAAAGATCAATAGTTTCATTCATTATGTACTAGTGTAAATGCGTGGATATATAAGGGCATTCCACCACGTGGATTCCAGACTAGTATACAAATCTCATTTCCTTTAGCTAAAAGGAAAAGTCTAGAACTCCCATATAAGAATATTCAAATTCTATGTAACCCCCTTCAATAACAATACCATAACAATGGACGTAGCCTTTTCCTAAGCTGAACCACTTTAAAAATATTTATTATTCCTTAATACTTTCATTTACATTTTATCTGTGATTACAAAATTTGGAATTATTAGCTAAGACAAAGTCTCTACCAATTTTGGACATCAATATATTATCATAATCTATGGGAACGACTACTGGTCATCATTATCTACTTATCCTCTGCACTTCTTCCTTTAGAAAAGTTTCTAATGGATGAAGAACGTTCCTGGGAGTAGCCTTGCGGGTGAAGGAAATGCATCAGATTCATCTGTTCCTCCAAGCTTAATGGATATTCAAGGAATTTTACTCAATCTTGTCGAGGGGCAAGAAGCCACATAAGAGTCAGTTAGGTAGTTGGCTCGAACATTGCAAGATAAATCCACTACTGCACTATCCCAAAGGGATATGGCACCTCCTTCCACCAAAAATGAAAGAATTAGAAACTCCATACCTTCTTGTGACAGATCCTACCAGTCGAGGGTAACATCATCAATCTGATCTACTAATTACTATGATGGTCAGTCCTTAACTTCTGAGCATCCGAGCATCCTAAAACATTTAAGCAAGGCATCTTATTTTGATCACCTAAGTTCCTGAGAAATTAGAGGTTATTATAGTGAGCCAGTTAGATTTCGCAGGCATAGTACAGGGTTATCTAAGTCCAGGTATAGCATCAGAGGATATGTGTGTGTCGAGCATACTTCTCAATAAGAAAACTCAACACGTGCACAGTAGAGCCACCAAAGCTGTCTCGACAAACTCAAAACCAAAGACCCACTCTTCGAAGGGATTCATACAAAGATTGGAATATCGTTTGGGGGAAATGGACAACATTAGGAATCCTTTAGAGAGGAGTTTTATTAAAGGATCTTAGTATTCAAAACACATGTGGTTATCCCTAAATATGATGGTAAAATTGATCCCGTCCTAAAAGTTTAAAAAAACCAAGCTGTCATTGATATCTATTTTATTACCTACGAGATGAGATACAGAGATTTTTCAAGGATTATCACCGATCTAGCTCAAATCTGGTACAATACGTTACCCCGAAGGCATGCCAATTTTCATTAGCTCCTTGACCTATTTAACAACACTTGATGCTTTCGAGACAAGCCAGTAAAAAGGTATCCCAATTACTTAGTGTTCGCCAACTACCAGGAGAAACTAGCGAGGAATCTATCACTTGTTTCAATATTGAGAAATTAGAAGTTGTTGACTACGAAGAAAAAATTCCATCACAGATTTAATGAGCGAACTGCTTTCTAAAAAATATATTATACATTTGCGAAGGAACCTCTAAAAACCATGATGGAATTGATGGCCAAAGCACGGAAAATGATAAATGCCGAAGAGGCAGCTGCTAAGTAAACTCCCGAGGTAAAATTCGAGGGCTAGAAGAATTTTGAGAAGAAGGAACAAAAAGATAAGAAATCTGAGAAACCTAAAAAGTATAAGGAATATACTCCTATCACTACAAGTTTGCACCACATTTTAGATGAAATTAGGGGCAGTAAAGAGTTAAAATGTCCCAAGAAACTGAAATCGCCACCCAACCGAAAAGATAAGTCCAAGTATTACGACTTTCATAATGATCATGGACAAACCATTAATAGTGGTATTACCTTAAAGAATGAGATTGAATCTCTCATCCACTGAAGAAAGTTGACTAAATTCATTGATTGAACTGATGGTCGAGACACTAGAAGACGATTAAAATCCCCTGCAGAAACTAAAATGACGGGAAGACTAGTCGAGATAATAATTCTGAAGATGATCCCGACCTACAAAAGAAACCCAATGAGCCTGGACTTAATGTAGGCATGATCTATTTTGGATGTCATTTCATTAAAGGAGGGAACGCTGGTGGTGGAGATGAAATAGTTAAAAGAAAAGCTCATTTATATGAGGCCAAAGATTACTCCTACATTAGGAAAGTTAATTTAACAGACGAAGCAGATGGTTGGCCCCGAAAGGTGAACAGAGATAAGATGGTCATCGACTTCTCTAAAAATGACCTATCAGTAGTTCTGTACCCTCATGATGACCCTCTTGTAATTATCGTGCATCATGGCAGGCTAGCCATAATTCTCATAAATAATGGTAGCTCGTCTTATGCCTTGTTCTACAACTTCTTTCATAGCCTGGAGCTAAGAGACAATAAGCTGGAACATTACCATCGGCCTTTAATCAACTTTTCTACAGAAAAGTTGTACCCTTTGGGGATTGTCAAGCTAGAATTATTGATCGACACTTGGCAAAAAAGAAGAACAAAAATGATTCGCATCTTCATTCTAGACAAAAATGTTCCCTCTTCTTATAATATGATCCTCGACAAAGTCGAATTAAAAAGGTTTGAAGAAGTTCTGAAAAGCACCAACATATACCAAATTAACTCTCTGGATCCACATGAAGAAACTCATCTAGTCAAAGGGTATGTTGTGGAGGCTATAAAAACCATTGTTATAATTGATGAAAAGTTAGAAAGAACCACCTAGGTTGGATCAAACCTAACACATTCCCTCAAACAGGAATTAATTGCATTCTTTAGAGAGCAGAAGAATGTGTTTGCATGGAGTCGTGAGGATATGTCCCGAATTGACCCTAATTTCATATGTCAGGAGCTCAAAATCAATAAGGATACTAAGACAATCAATTATAAGTGTAGAGTTTTGAGTATCCAAAAGAATGTGATTATCCAAGAGGAAGTTGACAAATTGCAGAAAGTCCATTTCATTGAAGATGTCAAGTATCCCAGGTAGTTGTCCAATGTAGTAATAGTAAAAAAGAAGAATGACAAATGGATAATGTGTGTGGATTATACTTGCCTCAATAAAGCATGCCCAAAAGATCATTTTCCACTACCAAGGATTGATAAATTGGTAGATGCAAAAGCAAGTTATGAGTTATTAAGCTTCATGGACGCCTACTTTGGTTATAACCAAATTAAATTGAAACCCAAGGATAAACAAAACACCTCTTTCATCACCAACTGGGGTATTTTCAACTACAATGTTATGTCTTTTAGGTTTAAAAATGCTGGAGCAACATACCAAAGGCAATTGAATAAGGTTTTGAATAGAAAATTAGGAAAAACATGGAAGTTTGTTTGGATAACATGCTTACAAAGAACAAGGTAGCTTCCAACAGCATCAAAGTCCTGACTCAAACATTTGATCAGCTTACAAAATATCAAATGAAGCTAAATCTGACCAAGTGCATGTTCGGCGTACATCAATGAATGTTACTTGGCTTCATTGTAAATCAAAGGGGCGTCAAAGCTATCCCAGATAAAATAATGGCATTAATTAAAATGCAATCCCCCACATGCAAGAAATATGTGAAGAAATTGACTGGTAGAGTGGTAGCTCTCAACCGATTTGTGTCTAGAGCTACTGATAAGTGCCTATAATTCTTCAAAGTACTTCGAAAAATCTTCGAATGGAATGAAGAGCACTAAATGCCTTTCAGGAGTTGAAAAAGTACTTGGGGTCCTAACCACTGCTCTCCCGACCAATTTTGGGAGAAAAGTTATATCTCTATTTGGCTATTTTAGAATCAGCTATTAGCTTGGTGTTAATCAAGTTGGAAGACAGTGTCTAAAAGCCAGTGTATTACACAAGCAAAGCGTTCAATGGAGATGAAGTCAAGTATCCCTACCTGTAAAAGCTAGCCCTTACCCTTATTGAAGCTTCAAGGAGGATGAAACCCTATTTTAAACCACACACAATTGTCGTTTACATGGATTTACCCCTACACCAAGAACTAAAAATACTCACTACACCAAAATGGATAAATTGACACCCTTCCAGCGGCTAGCCTTGTCAGGATCATTGACCGTGACAAAAAAAACACGCATTTTTTTCACGGTCATTGACCGTGACAAGCCCGTGACAACATATTATCAGAGTCATTGACCGTGACAAGTCCGTGACAAGTGTCGTCGTCACGGTCAATGACCGTGACAAACCTTATAATATTATCACGGTCAAGTACCGTGACACGTCCCTGATAATTTTTTCAGTAAAAAAAAGTCTACGCTTTCTTTTTTTCCCATCATTTTTTATTTTCCTTCTCTTTCTCTCTCTAAGCGATTTCAAGCTCTCTCTCTCTCTCTCTCTCTCTCTCTCTCTAAGGTATGTTTTTTTCCTCACTTTCTCTTTCATTTTTATATGTGTGTGTACGTGTGTGTATATATGTGTGTGGTGGGGGGGGGGGGGTGGATGGGGTCGGTGTGTACGTGTACATGTGCGTGTGTGGTTGGGGGAGGGACAGGGAGCTAGGGAGGGGAGGGATAGGGGGCTGGGTGGGGGGTAAGGGGGGGTGGTGGTGGTGGTGGTGTGTGTGTGCATGTGTGTGCGTGTGTGTAGTGGGGTGAGGGGGCAGGGGGTGGTGGGATGTATGTGTGTGTGTGTGTGCAGGTGTGTGCATGTGTGTGTGGTGGGGGGAGGGGGGCAGGGGTGGTGTGTTGTGTGTGCATGTGTGTGGTGGGGGAAGGGTGGGGTGTGTGTGGTGGTGGTGGTGTGTGGTGGGGCAATCTCAACAATTGAAACGGAAAAATTAATTAATAAAATATGTATTGCCCCTTTCATTTGCAAGTAGGATTGCCCCTCATTAACAGATAATTGTTGAGATTTGAAATAACTTTAATTGTATAGCTTTAATAAAATAAATTGTATAGCTTTAATTGTAACTTTAATTGTATAGTTTTATATGAAAGTAAATTCATAATTAGTGCCCATTTCATATGAAAATAGGATTTCTCCTCATTATAAATTAGTAAATTAATAATTGTATACTTTAATTGTTAGTTTAATTGATGAAATGATTTAATTGAGTAGATGAATTAGAAGGAGTACGGGATACACATTTGTTGTTGAGGTTGGATTATAGTGGATCGATGTTGGGTTGGTTAATTTTAGAAGTGGTATGACCACTGGATTAATGTCCATATGTGGGTGGGATTTTTTAACATTTTTTTAAATTACTTTGTATCAATCTTGTGTAGTGTGCGTGTGTGTGGGCAGTAGGGGTGGGGATGGGGGTGGGGGTGTTTCAGTCTTGTACACATTATGAGCTAGATGTTGTTGTTTTGGAATTCAGAATTGAGATGTGTGTGGTGGTGGGGGTGGGGTGTGTGTGTGGTGGGGAAATCTCAACAATTGTATAGCTTTAATTAATGAATTGTATAGCTTTAATTGTAACTTTAATTGCATAGGTTTATATGAAAGTAAATTAATAATTAGTGCCCATTTCATATGAAAGTAGGATTGCCCCTCATTGTAAATTAGTAAATTAATAATTGTTATACTTTAATTGTTAATTTAATTGATGAAATGAATTAATTGAGTAGATGAATTAGAAGGAGTACGGGATACACATTTATTGTTGACATTGTTATTGGATTATAGTGGATCGATGTTGGGTTGGTTAGTTTTAAAAGTGGCGTGACCATTGGATTATTGTCCATATAGGGTGGGATTTTTCAACTTTTTTTTAAAAAATTACTTGAAATTAAATGAAACATACTTGAACTCACCCTTAGGAGTAAATGGAGGAGATGGGGGGAGGGGGCGGGGGCAGAGGGCAGGGATGGGTGGGTGGGTGTGGGGTAGGGATGGGGGGCTGCGTGTTTGTGTGTGAATTTGCGCGCGTGTGTGTGTGTGTGTATGTGCGCTTGTGTGTATATGTGTGTGTAGTGTGCGTGGTTGTGCGTAATGTCCCTTGTAAACGAATTGATTGGTTATTAATTTTTTTAGTAAATTAATATATGGTTGCCCCTCATTGTAAATTAGTAAATTAATATATGATTAATTATGAAAGTAGGATTGCCCCTCATTGTAAATTAGTAAATTAATAATTGTATACTTTAATTGTTAGTTTATTTGCATGTCTTCTTTTAATTCATTTTGATATGTACTAATAACATTTTTTACACCAAATGTCTCCTTCAGGTATTTAGGCGAGGATGATGATGCTTGTTATGATGATGTCGTTTGGGCTCGGTGGTAGCGGAGGCGACGGGGGCTCCTCGACCCCTAGGCTCCCCAAATATGAAAAATTGGGGATGGCCATCGAGAACAAGTCGGGGCTATTAGCAAGATCCCTCGAGCTAGTAAAGACGATCATCGTCCTAGGGTACATTAGTTGGAAGGAGGTGCCATATGAGCTCAAGTTAGCTGTTTGGGTGGCACTACAGGTAATATTTATATTTATATCTATATTTATATTTATATTCATATGAATATTTCAATTTCATTTTATATTTATATTTATATTTATATTTATATTTATATTTATATTTATATTTATATTTATATTTATATTTATATTTATTTGCAACTAACATGGTATTTGTTGGACAAGAAAAATTCAACCTGGATCGTCTTGGAGCATTTGAGGGAGCAATACAAGACGTGGAAGACAAATATGTGGAACCAGTACTTTGGGAAGACACGAGAGTCCATTATCCAAAGGCGTGAATCCGTCCCACCGAAGGAGTCGATCTCATTAGAATAATGGCAAAAGTTCATTGACAATGAGGGGAGTGACAATTGGCATCTCGCCAATCAGGGAGGGCAAACCGGGAAAAAAAGACGGACGTGCACTACTCCGGCCGGACGTCTTACGCTGAGGTGGAGCATAGGATGATGGTAAGATTTATTTTTTCTATAACTACAGAAATATATTATTCTCCATTATTTTACTTTGCGGGTCCGATAATAATTTTACTTTATTTTATTTCAGGGGACAAGGAGTGGCCCTGGGGGTAGGCCATATTGGCTCGATACTTATGTGGATCTTCGGACGAAGAAGGGGAAGGACAAGGAGGTGTCCCCGAGCGTCACATCCACAATTGTAAGTAATCCGACAATTTACTTTTTGTTAATTACGTTATAATTTTTTAATTTACTTATTTTATTAATCATGTGCTTTTTGTCGTTTCCGGAAAAGCTTAAAGAAGTGCATGAGTCACAGTCTGATGCCGATAAGTCATCTTTGTCCACAGACGCACTCAGCCAGGTGCTTGGCTCTGATCGCAAGGAAAACAATAAGAGGGGTGAGCTCGCGGGTGGCCAAATCTAGGATCATCGGATTGGAGACGAGCGACATCGGGTTGGCTCAAACGGTGGACTTGCATGACGCGAAGTTGTCCCGTTTGGAGGCGACGATCCAAGACATGTTCTCATTCATAAAGCATTCATTGGGCGGTGAAAAACGCAAGGGGAAAGGGAAGGAGAAGGTGGTGGGGGGAGGGGGTGCGGGAGGACAAGGTGTGGGATGAGGAGGATGTGGACCTCGCTGCTTCATCGCCGACACGTGCGGACTTTGATGATCCACTTCCCTATTTGGATCCCTTCGACCGATCGATGTCGACGCTTGGTTGGCCGAGCGTGTTTATACTGGACATATTTGATGGCCAGCGGATAGGGAGGGGGTTGAGGGACCCGAATATCATCTAGGGTGGACTAGTTCATGGACGTGAGCTTCAAGACATCGAGTCCAGGGTGCTCGTCATGCATGTGATACCCGGGAAGGAGAACTCCCCTTTGTGGTTGCGAGAACAATGCGTCCCGATGTATATCAGTGGGTGTGTCAATTTGTATATTGTCTGGCCTACTCACCTCCTCAGATTTAACCTTACCCAAGATATGTAGTGACATTATTTGAGTTTAATTGTATTGTTTTGTAGTTGGTACATTTGAATTGTTTTTAAGTTGGTACATTTGAATTATATTTGGATTATATCGTGATGCAAATTATTTTTATTTTGAATGTATATTTGCATTATCTCTAGTTTATTTGGATATGTGATATTTGAATAGGTACAACGTTGCTATAACATGTACAAATATGCTGCTGGGCAGTGGCAGTGGCCATACTACCCATCAGATTTTTTTCAATTCTGCCCAGAATTGTCACGGTCATTGACCGTGACAAGTCCTTGACAACAAAAGTTGCCATGGACTTGTCACAATCAATGACCATGATAATTTTTTAAAGAAGGTCACGGACTTGTCACGGTTTATAACCGTAACAAACTTATCATGGTCAATGATCGTGATACGATCGTGATAATTATAACGATCTTGTCACGGTCAATGATCGTGACATGACCGTGATAAAAAAAGTTATCTCGACCAGAATTGTCACGATCATTGACCTTGACAAGTTGAAGTTGTCAAGGTCAATGACCGTGACAATTCGACAGATTTGGTGTAGTGAGTAGAGAAATTCAGGAGATTGATGTCTTGATTAATTAAGTTAGTAGAATACAAATTCCTACAAAATCCAAGGACATAATTGAAAGGACAAATCGTATTTGAATTTATTGTTGAATTCACATATCAAGGGGCAGTCAATAAGCATAGTTTTACAGTTGAAAAGAATTCATTGGAAGAGTGCTTAGCTCCAAAGAAAATGGAATTGACAACAAACCAACAAGAGACTTTAGTTGTGAAAAATATAGCCCAGTAATAAAGGGAATAGAGCAAGAAAATATTCCAATGAGGAATACTATCTGAAGAAAGTTTCAATAATAACATTCCATTTTAGAATTGTTCGTAGGTGGATCATCATATGCTACTGAAAATGGAGCACGTCTAATTCTCAACACTTTGGACAAAATTGATGTTGAATATACACTTTTTTTTTTATTCCAAGCCTCTAATAATGAAGTAGAGTACGAAGAATTTATCACAAGTTTGGAGTTAGCCTTATCATTAGGAGTTGAGCAGGTTATGGCCTATAGTGATTCCCAGCTCATTGTCAACCACGTGTTTCAAATATACAGAGTAAAGGGGAATCTCATGATCAGGTACCTGTCTAAAACCATAGAAGTCATCTAAGAGTTTTTTGCAGTCAAAATGGTGAGAATACTAAGAATAGAAAATGCCCAGGTAGATGCACTTACTCGGTCAGCCTCAGCAACCAGGATATAACTCAGGAGAACTATCCCCATGGAGATTATTACATATATGAGCATAGATGTGAAAGTAATGGTTAGCATTATCACGATGGATTTAGGAACTTCATGGATGGATCCTATCAGAGATTACACTAACAAAGATATACTACCTACTGATCCATAGGAACCCAGGATGTTAAGATTAAAGGCAGCTAGTTTAGTTTAGAGTAAGGAGTCCTATACAAGAGAGGATATGCTATTTCATTGCTTCACTGTGTTCACCCAATAGAGGCAACAAACTTTATTAGAGGAGTACATGAAGGTTGTTGTGGGTCTCATTCATTTTGTCTATCATTAATAAACAGGATAACTATAAAGGAATACTATTGACCGACTATGAGACGAGATTGCATTTTCTTTACAAAGAAGAGTGATAAATGTCAGAAGTTTGCCATGATTCATAGAATACCGGAGACTATCTTAACTCCAATTACTTCCTATTGTCCTTTTACTAATTGGTGGATTGATTTTGTCAGCCTATTATCGAGGAACGAATAACGGTTCAAATACCTACTAGTTGCCTTGTATTATTTCACCAAGTAGGTCGAAGCTGAGCCGCTGGTTAAGATGCTTATGAAAGGGTTTTCCAGTTCATCTAGAAATATATTATATACAGGTATGGAATGCCATATGCCTGCATCACTAACCATGGTAATCAGTTTGACAAAGTGAAGTTTGAGGAGTACTGTAATGAATTTAAGATCAAAAAACTTCACTCTACCCCTAGACACCCAGAGTGCAATGGCAAAACAAAGGTTACCAATAGAACCACACTTGATGGGTTGAAAAATAAGTTAGAGAAGGCAAAGGGAAACTGGTTAAATGAACTACACATCATTATTTAGACATATAGAACTATGTCGAGGATAACCACTGGTGAGACTCCTTACATGCTGGCTTTTAGAACATAAGTGATAGTACTAGCCTATGTAGGTCTAGAGGGTCATAAGGCGTTGAACTCTGATTCCCCCAAAAGTGATCTCACGAGGATATTGGATCTATACATGATTGAAGAAGTCAGAAAGGATTTTGTACTTCGAATAGATGCTTATCAACAAAGGATTACTAGGTTCTAAAACATGAGGGTCAAGTCGACCAAGATGAAAGAGGGAGACTATGTACTTAATAAGGTAATACAAAATAGAAACAAGTTGGAATCAGACTGGCACAGTCCTTACTGCATCTCTGTAGTCATTCTACCAAACACCTATCGCCTAGAAACATTTGAAAGGGAAGAATTTAAGAATTCAAGGAATGGAGACCATCTCCAAAAGTATTATCAATAATTTTTATTTGATGTGCTTTTTTTATCTAATTTAATAAAGTATGATTTCCTACCAATTATGCTTTCTTTTTATGTTTTTTGGGGTTATGGTGATATACATCCACCATAAACTAACAAATCCAACTTTAAAATTCACACTTTCGAACTTCATAATTCAAACTTTTCCAACATTAAATTTTTTTAGAAATTTCTTTTAAACTTCCTGTATGACCTTGTCTTTGACAGGTCATGAAGAAGAAGTCCTTAAAACTTCATGTATAACTGAAATATAAGAACAAGGATTTTTATTCGACTAAGATAAATTCAGGAAAGAGCTACATTCCTAATACACTTGGCCTCCACTGGTAATAAATGAAGACATTTAGTTCTAAAAACATTTAACCTGAGTGGATTAGTATAACTTAAGGCCCTATAACTCAAGTTCATAACTTGATCAAAGCAGTTAAGCAGGCTAGCGGGATGCATAGTTAGTACACTAATTATAAAACCTAATTATGGATTAAAGACTAATATACATAGATAAACATGTATGCTACAAAAATAGTCTTTTTATTCCCCTAGCAGTTCATGCAATCAGAGAAAAAGCAAGAAAAACAAGTTCACCCTACTAGGCTTTTTCCTTTGGCTTTATTCATCCTAGTAGGAGGATCATTAAGAGTGCTAGTTAAAGTTATATCTCTAAAATCTCTTGGCTTATTACATCTACTATTTCTCGACTGGCCCAACAGATGAGGGGAATAAATGTATTTATCTTCACATTTAAGGCCATAATCCCTTAACTATTTTCTCACTAAGCTCTGGGGAATGGCGTCATTTGGAATATATTTAGCATCAACCTTCAATGGAGGTTCAGGATAATCCAACATGCATGGGTCATGCCAATACCATAAGTCATTTTTGTTTTTTATTTGTAGTAGTCCCAATAAGTTTAACAAACCCTATTTGTAACCCTCCCGGTGAGATTGCTCAAGTTGATCATCTAAGTGAGTTAAGGCTTCATCATATCCATTTAGGGTTGTTTATGGAAGTGAAAATTTAGTCGGTTTACTCTGTCTTGGAGCTTCTTGATGGATTTATCTTTCTCTTTTAACAACGTTGCTTAGTCGATCAAGGTCTTCTTAGCTCTCTCTTCATCCACAGTTGGTCGAACAATAACTATCTACTTAGATGATTTTACTAGACTTGACTTTCTTCTTCTTTAAGTTTTCCATCTCCTCCAGCAATCTAGCATTCTCAAGTTCCAAGAAAGAGGCACCTTCATTCTACATAACCTCTGCTTACTTTTTTAGGCTCTTCAACTAATTCCTTAAGTTGTTATTCTCCTCCTCAAGAAGAGTAGAGACCTCCCGTGCACTTTCCACTTCTTTGCTCAACACGAATTCTTTCTTCCTGAAGGCATATGTAATCTTTTTACCTTCTTATTAAATCCCCAACCTACACTTAGTTCCTCATATTTGGCTTCATAATTAGAGTGAGTCAGATCCCAAGAACAATTGTGATCCTATTACAACTGCTCAATTATTTCATAGTATTTCCCTATAAAAAAGTCTATGCAAGTGTATATAAGCATTATTCACTTGATCTGAGGCATCTGTTCCAAGCAACCCTTCTAGTTCTATTTAATCAAACTCACATGAACATCTTTAAGTAGACCTTTGCAACATTTCATCAGGTCAGATTCAACAGAAATAATCATACACTTCTAGGCATCAAACTGGAAAATCACAAGTATAAGAACACAAGTCCGACCAAGGAAAATAAATAAAGGTAAGCAAACAAGTAAAAAACATCAAAAGCATTAAAAAAAACTATTTCATTTCATTAATAAACCAAGTATTACAATTGTGTTTACATTACAAATAAAGAAAGTAAAAAAGGAAAGATGAACAGTCAAATAGAAAACAAATGAAAACTTCTTCTTGTCTTTGGCAGGTGATTCATGAGGGGGTAGGTTGGCTATAACACTTGGCACCATAGAGGACTACCTAGAACCCTCCTTATCAAAGTTTAGAGGATTTCCTGGATTGTGCCTTTAGAATAGTTTTGCGTCTGCTTGTGTGCCGACCTCCTTCAAAGAATCCTACTAACCATCCTTGTAAGAAAGTTTCTTAGCATACTCAACCTAGATGGAAGTAGCAATGAACATTTTATCCCAGCCTTTATTATAGGCCTCCTCCTTATCTTTCTTACTCCTGGAGTTCAAATCTAAGAACTTATTCCTATCAACATCTAGTTCTGGGGCAAAATTGGTGGTTTTCTCCTCGGTAGACTTTGCCTTGATCTTAGCTTCCTTCACCTTGGCAGCATTTATCATGTTCCCTACCTCAGTTGCCATATCTTCAGCCACCTTCAACTTATCCTGCTAAGCCTTCCTCTCTCTCTATTTCTCTCCATGGCCTCCCCAAACTCTTGCAAGGACTTCTTCAAGCCCTTAAAATATTCTTCTACGTCGATAGGATGACTTCGATTGGTCATCATTAATCAAAAGTTGGTCAAAATTAACCAAGAACTCCAAAGGTAAAAAGAGAAAACATCAATATAAAAGGTATTCAATACAAATGATTAAAATATAGAGAATGATTAAAATACTTATAAGTTCCATATTGTTGTTAGGATTTTATATCAAATGGGATCCAGACTTCGAGTAAACTTTTATTCTATCTGCTGGAAGGAATTCAACCCCAATTAACTCTTTGGCCCACCTAGGGTTCACTGCTATAGAAGCAGGCTCAGGACCATCTGGGCTAATAAGAATTTTTTGGGTCATTTCCTATTGACTGGGAAGACCCCTCTTCAACCTCTTAAATTGAGTTGAAGAGTTCTTGTTTCTCCCATTTTGAGGATCTGAGTTCTCTTGTTAGTGGTCGTATTCTTCTTGGTAGGAGAGGAGAACCAACCAGTAGATTGGGGATTTTACTCTTCACCATTTCTGCAGAGGGGGAAGACGTTGGGATATTTATGATATTAAGGGATTCTAAGGAAGATTATATTCCTGCTTATGTAAACTCTCTCTCTCTCTCTCTCTCTCTCTCTCTCTCTCTTTCTCTACCCTAGTTGACTCAGTAGTACAGGAGGTACAAACTGGTCCTTGTCCAAGTTTATGGGGGATTGAGGCAGAATAATTGTTGGTCGAGCAACAAATAAAGTGATGGAGCTCCTGTATTTGAATAGAATAGAGGCTGCTTGGGGATGTTCTTCTCCTAGTCTTTGTCGGATTTCCCACAAGTATTTGAGATTTTCAGTGTAAACTTCCCCTTACTTTGGACACTTCTTTTTGCAATCCTCTACAAATGAATAGAGACAATTAGTGTATGTGAGGACATAATTTCCAATTGAGTCCATTGTATATTTATTTGACTTATTTCCAGAACAAAACACGTTTGAGTCATAGGTATATTTTTACTGTCACGATCTAACACGGACTATGACGTATTGAAGTTTATTAAAGATGTCACGGAATAGCTCAAAGATTTATCATGCCAGTTTATGGTGCATATTTCGTCTTCTGGTCAAATTGCGTTCTGAGATCACTCAAGTATGCATGGGTAATGTTAATGGGACTCGAAATATATTTTTATATGTTTACGGATGTTATCTTATTAAAGAAATTTTTTAAAGAGTTTTAAAAGGATTACACTTCATTTTATTCTGAGATAATGATGGCTTAAAGTTGCATAAAATGTAAACTCTATTGTTTCTTATTGAACCAACTTTAAACAGTATAATTTGCATTTATTTTGTACATTTCATATAACATAGATTACTTTAGGAGTTTTTTATTTTGCACCTGTTAAATATAAAAACATTTAATTTTAAAAAAAAATTATCAATGAATGAAGAGATCCTAATATCTTATATATCGTAGTTTATGGTTTCAACTTCCTCTTGTTAATATTTATATCTCGAAGATGTTCCCTCACATGTGATGTGACTTTACCCCGACATGTGATATGATTTATATTGAGCGACGTTAGGTAATTAGGTTGTTAGGCCATAAATAGTGTTCTTTCATATCATGAGACACATTTGAGAAACCAAAAGAAATAAATTTCGAATGGATGGTTAGATAATGTGATCTTATATATAACGTTTTTTTCCATCATTTAAAAGGTCTTAAAAACCAATTCGCTAAATGAATCTCACACTACAATACCTTCTAGCATGGATGGGAGATATAAAAGTCAATTCTCGTTTGATCTGGCCCCTTTAAAGTCACTCTATGTAACACCCCATATTTTTAATGATTTTTAAATGTGGGAAATTAATTGATAATTAATCCGGTTTAAAAAAAATATTAACTAGCGAGATAAAAGTTAGTATTTGTTGATGAGAATTATATTGAATAGTACTGAGTGAATAAAGTAATATGTGATTGTGAATTTATGAAAAATTGTCACGAGTGAGAAAGACAACAATTACGGTAATTAAATCGGGACGAGCGTGTCAGTCGTGTCGGGACTAATTTAATCGAATAAAAAGTAAATATATTTTTAGTCACCCAAATGATCATTTTGAGTGCGCTAATGCGTTCGAAAGGGGCGAGATAGTTAGAAAAGCCTATTCAGGGGTTTAGTTTGGATCCCGGGATAGTTTTACACCAAATCGGCTTCCCTGGAGGGCGTTTTGGTAATTTGTATTTTTGGAGAACAATTAACTACGAAAATTAGAGGGATAAAATACCTTGTACGTGGGAGGAGTTAGGGTTATCATTTGTTACACACAAAGAGGCCAAAGGAGGAAGGAGGATGAGAGGATTCAAGATCTAGAAGCTCCATTGCTATACCTTTTACAACACAAACACCACCACCACATAGATCGGAGAGAGGGGATCACATCTATACCATCTTCTTCAACGGATCAGACCTTCATTCTAGAGGCAAGTGTTTAAACTTGTGCACTTTTATCAATAATTATGTCCATATTAGTGTAGGCGATATATACACATGAATTGCGTATGAATTGGGTGAAATTAGACGATTTAATTCATAACTTAGGACTGAATCTATATGCGTTTGATCCCGTCTTATATGTAGATTAGAACCCATGAAATTTGGATTAATATTTATGAACGAATCCGGGCTAATTATGTTCTTGAATTGAAAATTGATGAACTAAGTTTCATATGATTAAATTTGGGGATTTTGAATTTATTTGATAATTATTGTTGGAAATGATTGTAAGGACACAAATTTCCAATTGAGTCCATATATAGTTTTGGCTCAATTCCGGACAAAAACATTTATTCATAGGATTGTATTTAATTGTAATATTCTCAAGCCTATGAAGAGTTTGTTGAAGACGTAGCGGCAAAGAGTATAAAGATTCATCAATATGCCGGTTTGCGTGCCTCGTTTCTATGTCATCAACTATGGTTCCATGCTCCCAAGGTATGAATGCAATAATATATATATAGGAGCTTGGAACAAGTTCATTGGGTGTTAGGTTTTTAAAACTGTGTTTTATTTTCAGAAAGAATTAATTAAAACTTTAAAATAAGTTTATAAAGTTTTCTGGGCTAAAATCGAATTTTCCAAACTTTCTGGAAGTTCGTTCGATATGTCGTTCGAACGAGATTGTCGTTCGAACCTGATGTCATTTGAACGAGACTGCCAACGACTTCCCATTATGGAATACGGGAACTTCATTCGAAATGTCGTTCGAACGAGATTGTCACTCTAACGATATTTCTAACGAGCTTCTAACGAGTTCATATTGGAACTTCGTTAGAAGACTCGTTCGAACGAGAGTTCGTTCGAACAAAATGTCGTTCGAACGAGATGCCAGGAGGGAACAGTTTTTGGCAGTTTTAAGCAGTTTTTCTCCCACTTCCCCACTTGTTTCTTAACCAACTTTTCTCATACTTTATTATGTGCGGGAATAACATTTTCTAAGAAATCTTTTTCATATCCTACTAACTCAAAGAGAGTGTGTTTAGAGTAAAATAAAAGAAGGAAAAAGATCATGTTTTGAGTGTGTTTTGATCAAAGGAGAAAATATACACCACTCTTGTTTACACCCAAATTAGTTTCTTCCAAGTTCTCATATTCATATATCTTGGTTGGAGTTTGGCACCAGGTTCATCTCTTCCGTTCAAAGAGAAGTTTTGGGTTTTCTTCCACATCCCATAAAGAAAGAAGAAGATTTTTGTTGCGGCATTACCCACTTGGAGAAAGGCTCCTTGCTCGGGTGACGGTGATCATGTAAAGTCCGATCGATGGATTTCGAGACCGCGGTGGAGGTCCAAGGTTATCCGCTGGGAAGAGGTATCTACAAGAAGAAGCGTCAGGGCTTGAGAGGGATCGAGTCGTGTGTTGTAAGCCTTTCTGTCTTGTATTTCTAAATTTCGTACTTAGTGAATTTGTAGCTAGGGCCTTCCGAGGTTGTTTCCTGTTGTGGGTTTTTCCTCATACATCTTGGCGTAGTGGATTAATTGTTTATTTTATCTTTTGCAAAATCACCTAGAACAGATGCTTAGGTAAAAGATTAAAAATTGGTTTCATTTAATCTCTACGTGTTTAATTTGGGTATTGTGTAGTTAACTTGGTTTAAGTGAAAATGATTTTAAGGCGTTAAGTTAATTTCACTCGGTTTAATTTTAATTTGTTTAAGAAAATTAAAATTTGGTAATTCGTTTGTTTGTGAACCATCACACTTCTTTACGCTTTCGCATCTTGATATATATAAAAGGAAATAATATTTTAATTGAGAATACTAAAATTCGCTTCAATGATGACCCCCAATTTTTTAAAATCTTACAAAAAGTAATTTCCTTTTAGATGCATAATACGGATTGTTCAACTAAACAACATGCAAACAACAAATTTTAATTGATTTAAAATTAAAATTAAACAAAACTTAAAGTGACATTACATTAAATAACAAATTAACTATTCACTTAAACATATTAACTCAACCCAAGTCCTAGAAATTTACCTAACAAAATAATTAACCCATTTTTGTAAATGAGGCCAAACCAAATTTTATCCAATAAAATTAATAACTTGAACTAAATTAATTAAATATTATCCAAATTAATTTTAGAACCAACTTAAGCAAGAGTAGTGATTTAAACCAATTTTATCTTTTTACCTAAGCATGCATCTGATGTGAATTATGCAAAAGATAAAATAAACAAATAACCACTACGCCGTGATGTACGAGGAAAAAAACTACAACGGGAAAAAACCTCAGACGGCCCTAGCCTCAAATTCACTAAGTATGGTATTACAAGTACAAGACAGTAAGACTTACAGCACTCGACTTGACTCTATCCAAGCCCCGACGCTCCTTCTTGTACACACCTCTGCCTAGAGAATAACCACGGAGGTCCGTCGTGGTCTCGGAATCCACCGATCAGACTTTTACGAACCCATCAACCACACACGGTGCCTTTCACCGTATGAGAAAGCCGCAGCAACAAACAAGTCTTCTTCTTTATGGGATGTACAAGTAAACCCAAACTTCTCTTCTTTAAGGTGTAGAGATAAACCGGTGCCAAACACTCCAAGAAAAGTATATATATTAAGGAACTTGGATAAACTAAACTAATGGGTGAAAAAATAAGTGTTTAAGGATTTTTCTTAAAAAGAAAACACTGAAACATGAACTTTTTCATTTGGAATTGAAACTCTCTAAAAACTCTGTCTAGGAGATGGAGGAATGTGAAAAAGTTGGTTCCAAAATGTTGGTTCCCTCACTTATTCAATCTGGCAAAAGACAGTGGGGAAAAGAAATGGAAAAAGAGGGAAAACCGTCAAAAACTGCTAAAATACTTGTTCCCGCCAAATCTCTTCAAACTAGTTTTCGTTCGAACGACATTCTCGTTCGAATGACATTCTCGTTCGAACACCTTTACTAATGATATTCCAGAGGTGAAAAAGGAATTTCGTTAAAAGTCTCGTTCGAACAACCCGGTAATCTCATTCGAACGACATACCAGTTCATTTGAACGATATGGTAATCTCGTTCGAACGAGACTCCAGTGTGTATCGAACGACCTGTGAGAAAATACCCTATTCATTTTAAGTCCAAAACTTTTTTATGAAAAGTTCTAAAAAATATTTACTAAGTAAAACAAAGTCGATAAAGATTATTTATAAAAATTATAAATTACACCCAATAATTTTCCAAGTTCCTATGTATATAAAAAAAATGCATTCACACCTTAGGAGCATGGAACAATGTTGACGACGTAGAAACGAGGCACACTAAACCCGGCATATGCTAAAGCTTTATACTCTTGGCCGCTACATCTTCAACTAACACCTCATAGGTTTGGATGGATACACTTGAACACCATCCTATGACGCAAATGTTTTTTGTCCGGAATTGAGCCAACACTACATTAAGACTCAATTGGAGACTTGTGTCCTTACAAATCTCTCCCTTTGGCTATTCCGAGATAAAAACCATAAAAAATCCTAAAGGGCCATCAAGCTCTACTAGACTTAAAAAATATCCCACCCAAAATAAAAAATACATAGCTTGATTCAAAAACCCAAGGATCAATATCTTTGCCGATGAAAGTTGTCATTTTAGAAGAATTCCTGAACACTTAAGCAAACTATCAAACGCATAGGGAATATCAAGAATTTAAATGCATATAAAATAAATACTCCCCGTAAATTAATTCTCTCCTTTATTAAATAGGTGACCTACTTAGAAAGACGTCTCCCCCTAAGATAAATCTCCCAAACTAAAATGCGATTACAATAGGATTAGATGCCATTTCTCCCCCTTTTTGTTCAGTAATAGACAAAGGATAAGAACATGAAAGAATATGGGCAACAAAATCGAAAGTAATCCGTACAAATAATAACGGATGCCACCGAAGATGAAAACAAAATGATACCAATGTTATACATAAGATACTAAGCATGTGATATCAACAACAATATACAACAAGATAGATACTAATTATGAATTTGAAGCATAGATGGACTAGAAAGCGAGTCAAAGAAAAAATACCATATATTTGTAGACATAATGAATATATCTAACACACACGCACACATATATATAGGTATAGACATCCCACATGACACAAAATACAATAAGCTTTTCACACTCGTATTGCAAAAGTGTGTCAAATGGAAACGAAAGGGTTGGAGTATAGACTAGAAACAATTAAATTTAGACCCAATCACTTAAAACATGTTCGCGGAGTTCTCATTTGATTGCAAACTTCATCACATTTGAATATAACCTCATGTGACAAAATAGATTGAACTCAATGAACAAACATACACAATGCATACAAGCCTAGAATTTTGATGATTCTACAAATCAATAGAGTCATGACATTGAAAGTACAACTAGGATAAACAGACATTATGTAAACCGTTGATATCCCATCCAATCTCCCTCAATATAAGCATATTAATTTTTGAATGACAATATCAACTAAAACTAGGCCTTGACAATTATTTTTCTTTTAATGCCATTATTCTTTTAGGCCTTTCGACCACGTATTTCTTTTGGGTCCATTCCAAACGGTGGCTTACTCGCAATGGATGATTTTTTCTTTCGGAGACCTTCCCCGTGCACATTTATATATATTATTTTTATATCTCACACAAATCTCACGTGCAACAGATTTTAACATGCACTAGTCCTCCTAGGTCACATAACATGTAGATGACAAGATTGGTAAGAGAACACCTCACAAAGCTCAAATATGCATATGAAGTTATAGTTTTGTGTGAGTTCATGCATGTGTGAACTGAGGCATATAAAAATAGAATCCATTATATCAACACAAAATTCAACTACTCCATGTAGGCATGGTAAAGAACATTTTAAGGATTGACAATCTTAACCAAAAGTTCTAGCCACATGAAAGCAAAAAAGATGGGATTCAAACACAAGTATATGCCACATAGAGTGTGTCAAACTAAAATTACACACAAACCAAATTATTTTTAGTTTTTGACAATTTTTAAACCAAAAATAAAAATATTTACTCAAAAGACAAAAAAAAAATCATTTGAATTTTTCATAAAGCCTAAATTACTTAACAAGGTAAAACACAAATGATAAACAAAAATCTTTTTGTATTTTTCATTTAATGCAAACTAAAATGAAAGAACTACAATACAAAAGATGAACACCAATCATAATTCTAGCATGTGATATGTGCTAAAGCAATGACTAGAACAATGATTAAAAAGAACATACATTTAGCATGATAATATAGTATGTAGTACAAAAGCTAAAGTATGCAAATAAAACTAACACATTCAACCTTTAGATTTAGCAAGGGAGGAAGCATGTTAAAGTAAATGAGAATAAAAAATCCTATCTTGTAAAGCTACCAAGTCGGATCTCCTAACCCAAACTAATGACGAATGACTATCTTGGGGTGTAGGAATCTTGGCTACCTCGGTTGCCTTACGTTGTGATTTTCTAGGACCTCGTTTAAGATCAAAATAAAATTTCCTAATATGACCTTTTCAACCACAATATGGGCACCTAAAGACTCGGCGAAAAGACTTACCTAAGGAATGATCTATAACACTGTTCCTAGAGGATTCTCCTAAAATATTGGTTTTCGCTTTATGAGTTGATTCATTACATGTATCGAAACCTAAACCACAAGTGTCATTTTTAATATGGACCATTCCTAACATTTTATATAATTTCTCCAAACAACACTCCAAATCAAATTTGAGTTTACTAGAGGCTTTGAACTTATTTTATAATTCTAAAATGTTATACTCTAATAAAATATTTCTCTCTTCAAACACAAGAAGCTCCTTTTTCAAGAATTCCATTAAACCTTTAAGGCTATCTCTCTCACCTGCTACATACACAAGCTTCTCTCGAAGAGCTCTCTCTCGTGTCCTAAGTTCATCAACTAATGCACTCTCATCGACAACCTTGGCACGCTCCTTTAAACTAGCTTCTAACTTCAAATTTGTTCCTTTAAATTTAATAGATTCTTCAAATAATTCTAGAAATGCAATTTGAAGTTCACTCACATCAACCTCATTTTCACTTTCACCCTCTCTTTCCTCTCCACTCTCACTACCATAAAAAATAAGGGAATCATAAACATTGACCTTGGAAGTGTCCTGTGTTAAAATTTCATCAATAGAGGAGTGTTCATTATCATTCACATGACTAGCCATAAAATCCACAAAGTTAGGCTTAGTGGGGGAATCGGGTGCCTCTTCATTATCACTATCACTAAGGGTTACATTAAAATAAATTGGTTGCTTACCCTCTCTCCTTAGTTTAGTGGGGCACTCTTTTGCCCTATGGACATACCCTTAACCATAATACCTATTTGACTCGTCCCTATTTAAATTTTCATTAAATGTTTTAGGGATCTTCTCGGCTTTGTCATGCTTAGATTTTTCAAATTTCTTAAAATCATTTTTAAATTTATCTTTGTTAAATTTAAGAAATTTTCAAAACTTCCTAGCAAACATAGCCATATCTTCCGAGTCACTCTCACTTTCACTCTCTACTACTTGTTTTTTCTCCTTTCGGGCTTTCAAAGCAATGCCCTTATCTATTTGCTTTCCAGTTTTAGAGGAAAACATGTATAGTTCATAGGTTTGTAAATCACCTACGAGTTCTTCTAATTTCGTAGAGGCTAAAGTAGGTAAAGAATTTAACACGGTCACCTTAGGAATAAATCTATCGGGTAGGGACCTTAAAATTTTCTTTACTAGTCGGTTGTCGGGTATTTTCTCTCCCAAATTAAAAGATGAATTAACTATATCGGAAAGCATAGCATAAAATTCATCAAAAGTTTTTTTTTCATTCATTTTGATGGTTTCAAATTGAGTGGTAAGGTTTTGGAGTTTAGAAGCTTTTACGACACTAGTTCCTTCATGAGTGAGTTGTAAAATATCCCAAGCTTCTTCAGAGGTTTCACACGTCATAATGCGTCAAAATTCATCTGGTGTGACCGCGCTAAACAAGGCATTTAAACCACGGGAATTAAAATTTACAAGCTTAAATTCATTCTCTCTCCATCTATCCGTAGGTTTGGGAACACGCTCATTATCTACTAAATGTGTAGGTGGGGACCAACCATTAACGACTGTCAACCAAACCCTCTCATCAATAGACCTAAGTGTCGATTTCATACGCGTTTTCCAATACGCGCAATTAGAACAATCAAAAATAGGAAATTTTGAAAATGGAAAAAATTCTATTTTAGTCAAAAATATTTAAAAGAATCTTTGACGCAATAATTTAGTGAACATGCTCTGATACCACTTGTTGGAAATGATGACCCCTAATTTTTGTAAAATCTTACAAAAAATAATTTCCTTTTAGATGCGGAATACGGATGGTTGAACTAAACAACACGCAAACAACAAATTTTAATTTCTTTCAAATTAAAATTAAACAAAACTTAAATTGACATTACATTAAATAACTAATTAACTATTCACTTAAACATATTAACTCAACCCAAGTCCTAGAAATTTGCCTAACAAAATAATTAATCCATTTTTATAAATTAGGCCAAACCAAATTTTATCCAATAAAATTAATGACTTGAACTAAATTAATTAAACATTACCCAAATTAAATTTAGCACCAACTTAAGCATGAGTAGTGATTTAAATCAATTTTATCTTTTTACCTAAGCATGCATCTAATGTGAATTATGCAAAAGATAAAATAAACAAATAACAACTACGCCGCGATGTACGAGAAAAAAATCACAACGGGAAAAAATCTCGAACGGCCTTAGCCTCAAATCCACTGAGTACGGTATCACAAGTACAAGTTAGTAAGGAATACAACACTCGACTTGAATCCGTCCAATCCCCGACGCTCCTTTTTGTACACACCTCTGCCTAACGAATAACCATGGAGGTCCGCCGTGGTCTCGGAATCCATCGATCGTACTTTTAGGAACCCATCAACCACACACGGTGCCTCTCACCGTATGAGAATGCCGTAGTAACAAACAAGTCTTCTTCTTTGTGGGATGTAGAAGTAAACCCAAACTTTTCTTCTTTAAGGTGTATAGATAAACCGGTTCCAAACACTCCAAGCAAAGTATATATATTAAGGAACTTGGATAAACTAAACAAATGGGTGTAAACACAAGGGTTTAAGGAATTTTCTTAAAAAGCAAACACTCAAACTTGAACTTTTTCATTTGGAATTGAAAGTCTCTAAAAACTCTCTCTAGGAAATAGAGGAATGTGAAAACATTGGTTCCAAAATGTTGGTTCCCGCACTTATTCAATCTGGCAAAAGATAGTGGGGAAAAGAAGTGAAAAAAGAGGGAAAATCGTCAAAAACTGCCAAAATACTTATTCCCGCAAAATCTCTTCGAACGACATTCTCGTTCGAATGAAATTCTCGTTCGAACACCTTTACTAATGATATTCCAGAGGTGAGAAATGAATTTCATTAGAAGTTTCGTTCGAACGACCTGGAAATCTTATTCGAACGAGATACCAGTTCGTTCGAACGACATGGTAATCTCGTTCGAATGAGATTCCAGTGTGTATTGAACGGCGTGTCAGAAATTACCCTATTCATTTTAAGTCTAAAACTTTTTATGAAAAGCTCTAAAAAATATTTTCTCGGTAAAACAAAGTCGATAAAGATTATTTATAAAAAATATAAATTACACCCAATAAATTTTCAAGCTCCTGTATATATATATATATATATATATATATATAATGCACTCATACCTTAGGAGCATGGAATAATGTTGTCGACATAGAAACGAGGCACACTAAACCCGGCATATGGTGAACCTTTATACTCTTAGCCGCTACGTCTTCAAATAACATGTCATAGGCTTGGATGGATACACTTGAACACTACCTTATGACTCAAATATTTTTGTCCGGAATTGAGCCAACACTACATTAAGACTCAATTGGAGACTTATGTCCTAACAATTATTAATGATTTAAATATTCTGGAGTATTAGAAATCATCCTTACATGTTAGAATAAGGATTGGAATTAATTGTTAAGAGTTTGGGACTGATCTGTAGAGGTCTTAGAACTCAAAAATGGTGAAAAATTCAAGTTTAGATGTTAGAGACGAAACATGCATCTCGCGCAAAGTTGTCGTTCGAGCGACCGGTCATTCTCGTTTAAAATGAGATGCACTCTCGTCCGAACAATGTGTTAGAATTCTAGAAATTTGTAATTTGTTCCAATTTATGGGACGTAGTTAATTCGAGTGAAATAAAATGTTATACAATGAACTCAATCTAGTACATATATATTGGAAATAATTGGGTTCAGTGATTTAAAGTATTTTTGAGCTTGGAATTCTCCTTGGAAATTATGAGAGAGAGAATATTCATAATTTAATAAATGTATCGTAAGTAGTAACGAGAATAATACTACGTATGAATTATAATATTTGGGTTATGTGCAAACCTAATGATCTTGATAGGTTGTGTGAATACCTATAGTAGTATTTATTATATGTATGACATACTAACGCTGCTTGCAATCGCGGGAGGTCTTTTTTTTAAGGGGAGAGTCTTATTCTGATGAGCCCATTGGAGGGATTTTAGATTTGGTACTTCAGAACATGGAACCTACGTACGGACTATCGGTGATAATGATAACGATGACGCCCATATGGGTGCATAGGTATGTGCGTAGCCCATAGTCTTGGAATTATGTTTGCCTTTAATATGCGTGATTTGTATTTATGGTTCGAGAGTTATTCAAAACCAACTGCCCTTATTCAGTACGAGATGTACCAGGACTTGATAACAGAGTATGCACGCACCGCAGCTAAGTCTAGGGGTGCCGTATTAGTATTTATTTATAATAGTGTAATGAAAAATAAATACTTGCGATTTAATCTACCTTGTGAATATGTATATGAGAATGTTAATGGAATTCAATCAAGTACGTGCACACTTAACCTTATTATGAAAACTCTTACTAGGGATAGTAAATCCTGGAATATTTAATAACATATATATTATGTGGAAAATACGATATATTACTACTGGTGATGGTTTAGAAGGTTTATGACTACGATCTAATTATGTTTGATAACGATAATTACAACGGTTTATAGATACGTTAGGCGTACACAATAGTTGAGAGGGGAGAATCTCAAGAGAGAGTCATGAAGCTAACATGTATATAATATTTGCTTTACCGTATTTTAAATACTTGCTAAACTATTATTAAACTATTTTACCTTCGGGCTCTGACTCTTCTCTTGCAAATCTATTTTCTCTTGTACAATTATTTTAGGTTTCCAGTCACAGGAACGGCATGCATAGATTTTCAGATGATTTGACGTGCTACAACTATTGTGGGAGTTGCAGGTCCTCGTGATTATACGCCTCCACTATTATTCCTACAGTCATTAACGCTAGTGATTTCATTTAGGGCATGTAGCCCATTCTTCGTTATCATTTATTTTCAGAGAGACTTGTACTCAGTTACCTTATTTTGGAGGGATTCGATTTTATTATGGATTTGGTTGGATTCAGTCTTTATTATTGGTTATTTGTATTGAGACATTAAACTGGGATGATATTTCGTTCTAATTTATTTAGTCTGATGGATTCTCAGTTATTCTTATTATTTAATTTATTGTAATGGGGAATGTTGTTAATTATTGAAATTGTCATATAATAATAAAAGTTTTTGACACTAGCTTAATTAATTCATTAGGTGATTAACGAAGTAAATGTTTTCGACAGTGCCAAAAATGAACCAACTGAATATTCTGATTTAATTTAAAATGGACTGATCAGCCGGTATTTAATTGAGCGGGGTGTCGATCTCACATTGGGATTGTAATGGGATCAGCAATTTATAATCCCAATGTTAGATAAAAAGTTTAAAAAATCAGTTTACTCTTGAGGTCTTAGATTATACATATTCTATGACTATAATATAAATGATTATACATAACATAAATATATAAGATACCATATATTTTATACTAAAAATAAGATAAAAGGAAGAGGGATAAAATAAAATATAAATAAACTTGCCTAAATGTTGCTAAACGGAATCGGGTTAAGTCCTTACAATTCAGATGCATTTCTGATTTAGTCCATCTCCAACTCATTTGCATATAACTAGTAATAAATCATATTGAGTCATTTGTCATGCCAATTTTTATCATCTTCGGGCCTCCTTGGACTCTTGTTTAAGCTTATGACTTTTTATCCACTCAAAAAAGTATTAAAGTATAATTCGGTATCTTAATTGGTTGTGGTGTGTTCACCTATCATTATCTATTAAGATAATGAGTAATTTCTAATCGTATACTGGTTGACACATTAATATTTTAACAAACTTAATTCGAGTCAATAATTCATTAACAATACTAGTTTTTTTATTTCTTACTTAACAATTTCTTATTAATTATTTGTTATTCATTGATAAAAGAAATTATTTTCTTAAATTAATTGATCTTAATGATTTTTTTTAACGTGTGAAGTTGGTAAGCAGCAATGTCTAAACCGTTCAATTAATATCGTGTTTTACCTAATTAATTGCCATTGATAAACACAGAACTATTAAGGGCTAGACTATTAACCAATAACTTTCTTCCATTCTTTTTTAAATTGCTCCGAAGGAGCAGAGATAAAATAAATAATTGAAAATACTGAATGAGTCATCCCACTATCAAGACCAGTGTTCTAAAAAACGCGCCTAGGCGCGAGGCTTTTTAGATACGCCAAGTTTTGGCCCTAGGCGTGGATCAAGGCGTGGTCAACGATGGTCAACATTTTTTGGGGCAAGGCGTAAAAAAACGCACGTTTTTTGGTGGTAAGGCGTGAAAAAACGCGAGTTTTTTAGAAGTAAGGCGTGAAAAGAGGCAATTTTTTTTTTTTTGTATTTTAAAAAATAGTATTTTAATTTACAAATATTTAGACATATTTTTAATGTATGTACCAATTTAGTATTTTAAATAGCCTTATCATAGTAAAAAAATATTAAAATATATTAAAAAATGCCTAAACGCCTTTTCACGCCTTTTTACGCCAAGGCCGCCTAAGCTTCTAAGGCTTAAGGCTTGGCCTCCACGCCTTGGTCACGCCTCGGATTTTTTAGAACCTTGATCAAGACATACAAATAGAGATTAGGTGAGATATAAAGAAACAAAACAAGAGACCTAGAATCCTTTCAAAGCCGTACAGGGCAAGGGCTTGGACTATTGGCGAAAAACCAAAACATAATACAAAGGACACGTCAATTATCCTTGCGGTTTATCAACACTCAACATCATCGATATTCTATTCCAAATAAGTAAAAACAAAGCTATATTTAACATTTAATCCAACGTGATTCTATCGTATTAATAGAAGATAAATTTATTTTGCGCAATGATTTATTTGAGATTTTATTTTCTGATAAAAACTTCAAAAGTGAAGAAGATAAGACTCCTTTAGAGAATATTAACGCAAGTGATGAGATATTCCAAGTTAATCCTATTAGCGTTCAAATTCACAACGACCATGGAACTAATATGTTCGTGGATCTCCCCAAACATGATTCGACATCTGCGAAAAATGACAATTGAAACGTTGTCCGCAAGCGAATGCATTGAAGAAATCGGAAGACCAAAATACTTTTTAAATTGGCTTTAGATTGTGGTGTTATTTTTGTTTGTAGTTGTTTAGTAATCTCATCAAGTCTTTTTTGCAAGAATCCTATTTATTTGGGTCCTCTCTTTTGCTTAATTCAAGTTATGCTTCTTGTTTTCGTTGCCACGGGTGGGGCTTTTCCACTTTCTTATCAATAAATTTTTATTTCAAAAAAAAACTTGCAGGTCATCACACGAACTTTTGGAAGGTTGGAATTCTTTTTAACTTCTTCAACACGGGCATCTCTGTATTTTTGAGCTTCTGACATAAAATGCACCATCTGAATTTTTGCATCTTGAGAGTTTCCGTATTCATCACGAAATTTTCGTAGACCTTCATTTGCATTTTTCGCATCTGCAAATTTTTTATTGGTTTCATCTAGCTCGAGTTGAGGTTGTTCTTTTTTTTCTTTTTTAAGTGTAAATATTATCGGCCAAATTCTCCAAATCTTTTGAGAAGAATGAGATGGCACAACGGAATTGTCATTAGATAAAGTGGGACAATTGGAAGTTGGATCTTCATCACTGTGATAATTTTCCCAGTGATTTATCTTTTTTATTCAAAGAGGTGCCTAAAAGAACTGGTAGGCTTGAAAGGGGGGACTAATTACTAAAGCATCCAGACCACAACCACTATAGGATTTCAAAATCATAACATTTTATTGTATGTGGAAGCATCCGTATCATGAGATGTGGATTGGATGACTGGGGTAGGAGACAAGAGCTCAATAGAGGTTATGGTGTCTTATCATGTTGTGTCCTTATCATGTTGTATATCATCCATATCATGTTGTCTTATCATGTTGTGTACGATGACAAGAGCTCAATAGAGGTTATGGTGTCTTATCATGTTGTGTATCATCCATATCATGGTGTCTTATCTTATCATCCATATCATGGTGTCTTATCACCATGATATGTAATATCATGTTGTGTTTTATCACGTTGGAGGTTTTTCAAATTTGTAATATTTTATATAGAAATTAACTCAAGATAACGTTTCATAATATATTTAAATTTATAATATATTATTTCTTAGATTTATAAATATAATTTTTGTGATACAATAACATTCATTTATATGGTTCCTTTATAGTTAAGAATATATAAAACAAGTAAATTTATTTATTTTTGTTAAGATGTGTTTATTTTTACACCCTTACTCATATTCATTTAAAATTTATTCTAAAAATAAACACATAATCCCACCCCCACCCCACCCCAACCACCGGAATCCTCGTCGGATTATCGGCATCCTCACCGGATTGTTTCTATATCTCTTCATCTATTTCTTTCATTTTTTTATCCACCCCAGCCGCACCATTGTCAGCGCTGGAGAAAATGGAGTTTTCGTCGGAAAAAAATGGAGCTTTTGCACAAAAAATGGTGGTTTTAGTGAAATAATAAATTTCTAGGTTTCAATTTTTTTTATCAGAAAATATCAAATATGAATGTTGTTTGATATATCTCGATGAGTAAATTTCAAATATTTATTTTTTAAATTTTGAATTTGTAGATTTGAAGTTATGAACTTTTAAAAATATAATTTTTTTTGTTTGAGTTGTTAAATGATATATTAATAATTTTTCATGAACTTTTTAATAAACGAATTAAATTTATAAAATTCAGTTAAGTGTTTTATTTTCTTACACTTTTAAAATGAAATTTAACCTTTTTCCAAAAATCCCATTTCTAAGGCCCCTAAAATTTAGTACACATCTTATTATATATAGACGCGTGTGCGCCTACCCGCGTGGACATTTTTGTACATATCAATAGAAGTATTTAACCTCAAACTATAGTCCATTTTATTCATGATGGATGACCCTTTTTTGAATGAAAAAACGTAATACAAATATTTGTAGTATGTAGAATATGAGGGAGGCTCACCTACATCATGCACTATACATCACACCGTACATCACAACTAATTCTTGGCCCTTGAAAACTTTTTTTTTTCAAATTTTATATTTTTCCCTTGAAATTAACCTTCCAATAAACCCATATGCAAAAAATTAGGTCAAAATACAGTTTGTAGCTATTTTTAAAAAATTCACAAAAAACTGCTGGCGCAGACCCTTAAAAATAAGGTATTTTTAGCAGGTTTTTGTGGATTTTTTAAAAATAGCTACAAAATGTATTTTGACCTAATTTTTTGCATATGGGTTGATTGGAAGGTTAATTTCAAGGGAAAAATATAAATTTGAAAAAACAAGTTTTTTAGGGCCCAGAATTAGGCGTGATGCATGGGTGATGTATAGAGCATGATGTAAGTGAGCGTTCTCCTGTAGAATATATCCCATTGAAGTATATTTTGTCCATTGGCATTGCTATGCTAAATTATTTGTTTTTACATTTTTTTTAATTTAGCTATATAAATTTGAACAATATTAATGTATTAAAAGTTTCTCAACAACAATGTGATAGTCATTCTACCTCTTTAGCATCATTTTGTTAGCATATGATATGAAACACAATTAAAATTTATAATTATTGTTTTTGTAGAACGCGATGACATAAAGCACAAAAAGGGTAGAAAAAATATCATGGAATATAATTCAACGCGATTCCAACGAACCCTTTGAATGTGACGAAATGAAGCTCGACACGATATCAAAATCACAAATCAACACTTAAAAATTATGGATCTTATTAGTGTCAACCTGATAATAAAAATTTTAATTGGTTGGGCTTTGTTTTAGGTTGGGCTCTGTTTTAACTTGTTTCCAACGTTAAAACTCGTTAACCATTATTAGGATTCATTAATTTAACTAATAACAAATATTCTTGGCCCTTTTGTTGCCATTCAATGTTAATTTAGTTGAAGTGAATTTGGTAAATGAAAGTTGTCAAGTTTTTTATTTACTTAATTTTCTGGTTGATAAATTTTCAAGGTTTAAGGTTAACGTTAGCGTACGCCCAATTTTCCATTAATGTTTATAACAGCGCTAGTAAGCTACACTTGAAATTTTTTCTTTAAAAAATTTGCAAAAGATTTATAATATGTAGATATACTTTTATAATGTATTTACAAATAATTAAAATACACATGAGTTAAATTTATGTATATTCTAACTTTTAAGATTTCAATTAAGGAGTGAAACCCCTTTACTGTTCTAAAGATATTAGTGAAATATATTAAAAATAATTATTTGTTGAAGCATCTAATATATAACTATAGAATTAAATATGAATTTTAACACCTTGAACATTCACCCTATTGATAAGATCCCAATGAAAAACGACAAGACATTAATGATCAATAATTATACCCTAGTGTGACCCAAAACAAGTGGACGTTTATGGAGAATCCAAAAGCTGGATAAGGTTTTGTCATACTATCACCAAAAGATAAAAGAGAGAACGAAACGGGTAGAATAGAGAAGATGGCAATACAGATTTTATTTTCTTCAATTATAACCATGGAAACTTATTACCAAACAAAACTTAACACGTGTAGCATTAAATAAACAATCATTGATAGACCCCTTTCTCACCATCCTGTAAAAGATAATATGCGGGAGGGTCTTGTCTTGTCCTATGTTCATTTAAATTTTGCAATACTATTTATATGATTTAGGATATTCATATTTTTATAATCATTTAAACATTTATGAGTGCAAAAAAAGTCATAAAAGATTTACAGAAGAAGTTATAAAAGGTAGAAAGTAAATGAAATCACACACAATAATGATATATGTAGGATAACATCCCTATATTCATGAAGAGATTACTTATTTTTTTTTAAGTGTCTCTCAATGATTACAATTTTTTATTCCCTTTGTCCGGGTTAGGAAGTACAATTTATAGATATGTTTATTACAGAGTTTGAGTTGTTTAAAGAATTTTATCATCGTATGTGGGTTGGTTATGAGGAGCTTAAATATCTCGACCGAGATTCTTGGCACCTGATTTAATCATAATTATGAGTGTCCTTCTCTAAATAAACTGTTCGTACTAGGATTAACCCATGATTTGGGTCGAACTAATTAACTTAAGTTATCTTGGCGGGCAACTTTCATGGGTTTGTAAAAAGCGGGTTCCCACAACACCCATTTTTCCAAACCACTCTCTTTTAATGCTTTTTCCTATTATCCGTAAAAACCCATTTCATCTTTCATTTTCATTCTTCCATTGTATTAAAATAATTTGATTTTTTAACTGTTAAAAAAAACATTTTCATTGTCTTAAAAAAATTAACTGTTTTTTAAA
This sequence comes from Sambucus nigra, assembly GCA_949130495.1. Lineage (NCBI taxonomy): Eukaryota > Viridiplantae > Streptophyta > Magnoliopsida > Dipsacales > Adoxaceae > Sambucus > Sambucus nigra. The sequence continues at coordinate 600,354,264 of OX422216.1, forward strand.
ATTATTTATAAAAACTAAAACAATGTTCTGTATAATATAAAAGACCTTTTTATTAAAAAAAAAATTGTTTTAGCTGTTAAAATAGTCTTTTATATATAAAAAAAACTGTACTACAACGACCCAAACTTTATCTATTTTTTTATTAAAAAAATGTTTATAAAATTTAAATTTTGTTTTCTTAAAAAACAATTTTTTTAAAAAGTGCTTTTTTGTTTACAAATTTTATTTTTTGTTAAAAACTATCTTTTGTAATATTTTAAAGAAAACATTTTTACTATTTAAAAAAAAATGGTCTGCGCCAGCAACATATGTTGGTCTGCGGCAACTCAAAATAATTTTTTTTGCTATTACTAAAAAAGGTGTGAAAGTTTGACCGATATGTATAGACGGTCCGACCACCTATATATACTGCTAGCACGGACCATTTTTTCCTATATGTTAGTCCGCACCAGCGGTATGTATAGGTGGTCGACCACCTATACATATCGTTGGCGCGGACTTTTTTTTCAATATTACAAAAAAATAGTTTTTAATAAAAAATAAAATTTGTAAACAAAAAAAATAAACGCGAAATTACCATGCGATAATTTACCTTTTTGAAAAAAGGTAACATATTGTTTTACACAAAGATTACATAGTGTTTTACACAAAGATTTCATAAATATTATGGATAGAAAAATTAGATTAGACAACATTGAATTACATCTATGTACAAGCTATCTTGTAACGAATTATTTTTCTTTGTATGTGCGAGATTTCAATGTCTAGTACTACAATTGATATTATATTTGTAAGGACACAAATTTTCAATTGAGTCCTTTATAGTTTTGGCTCAATTCCGGACAAAAACGTTTGAGTCATAGGATAGAGTATATTGATCATCCTTCAAGCCTATGACGTGTTTGTTGAAGACGTAGCGACCAATTATATAAAGCTTCATCAAAATGCAGAGTTTAAGTGTCTTGTTTCTACATCATCAACAGTGGTTCCATGCTCCCAAGGTATGAATGCATTATATATATATATATATATATATATATATATATATATATATAGGAGCTTGGAACGTGTTTATAATGGGTGTTAGGTTTATTTAAAAAACGGTTGTTTATTTTCAGACAGAATTAATTTAAACTTTAAATAAAGTTTATAAAGTTTTCTGGGCTAAAAATAAGAATTTCTAAACTTTCTGGAAGTTCGTTCGATGTGTCATTCGACCCCGATTGTAATACCCCGTATTTTTGGCGATATTTATTTTTGGGATTAATTGATTAAATACGAGTTAATTGGGAATTAATCCGGATAAAATACTAGCGAGATGTGAGTTGGTATTTGACTATATTGAGTATATATGATGATATATGAATATTGAATTATGAAATTTGTCGTGAGATTGATATACGGCAATTTGGACATTTTATTGGGACGCATGTGACAGTCACGTCAGGATATAATTATTTTAATTATAAAAGTGAAATTAAATTCTATTAACCGTATGGTCGTTTTGAGTGCGCCAACGCGTCCGGAAGGGTCGAGATAGTCAGAAAACACTAGCCAGGGGTTTAGTTTGAGTCCCGGGGTATTTTTAGGCCATACCGGCAACATAAAGGGTTTTTTGATAATTTTGTATTTTTGGAAATTAAAAGTGACAAAAATTAAGAGTTTATATCTGATGTGGATTTGACCCACTAAACCCACTAACCAACCCTTATTAACCCTATAAGCTACGGGAGTTATTAGAATTAGGTTTTCTAATCTTTCCCAAAACAAACCCTAGCCACCATAGCCATTGGAGAAGAAAGCTTGGAGAGAGAGAGATAGAAGGGAATTCTGCAGAAATAGAGAGGCAATCGTCATCAAAATCAGAAAGTGAATCAAAGCAAGTGGTTTAATATCGTTTAATTTCAGAGAATGCTCTTTCCATGCGTAGGAATTTAATAAAATTGATTTGTTCTTGGTGTAATATGAAAACCCATGTATTTTGGAGCTTAGAACTTGAAATCTTGAGGAGAATTGCATGTAGAATGGTAGGTAGATGATTATACTGATGATATTAGTTATTGGATGAAATTAAAACGGATTTAAATTGGGTTAATTCATGATTTAAAATTTTAGGGTTTATGTTCTTGAAAAATTGGGGGAAAGTGATGAGACTTGATGATTTAATGATGATTGGGATGAATTAACTCCTTAAAATACGTTAGTTTATAACCTTGATATGTTTAGGATTGATTAGAGACCTTAAAACATTGTTGGGACGAATTTTAGAAGAGATTTGAGGAGTAAAAATTGATGAAAAATGAAAGTAGGAAATCTGGGCTCGAAACTGGTCGTTCGTTAGAAGACCTCCCCAGGTCGTTCGAACGAGTTGACCAGTCGCTTCTAACGAGGGTGAAGTTTGTTCGATGAATTCGTTCGAACGAGATCTCGTTAGAAAGTCCACTTCGTTCGAACGCGATCTCGTTAGAAGTCTCAGTTCGTTCGAACGAACTCTCGTTCGAACAGCCTCATTCGAACGAGACTTCGAACGAGTTGACAGTTTAGGCTATTTAGCCTGTTTTGATCCCGAGAGTCCCGTAACCTCGTGTGTACATAGAGATAGCCTTTCCTTGATGATTAATCGGTATATTTGGGATGTTTGGGATATAATGAGGAGTCAAACCTAGCAGTGTAGTTTGAACCTAAAGGAGACTATGAAGTAGAACGTGAGTGTCTAATACGATGTGAGCTATTGACGGCCCAATATATTGTATTAACCGGGAACATATAAATTGGGTAATATTATATGTTGGTACAAGAATGAGAAATGTACTACAATTAAACTACGGTAATTACTAAGATGTGTGTTTACTTAGTATTGGTATATGATTTGTGTGTATGACATACCTACCATACTTGCTATCACGGGAGGTTTGCGTTCGCTTAGGGCCCTCTAAGCCTTGTGTTGCCCGGATTTAGACTGGTTACCTTGATGAACATAGGTCAGAGAAAGACTTATTGGGATGTTAATAAGTCCGCTGATCGTGGGAGCGTAGGTATGTGTGTGACCCATGTGATGTGACTGTGTTCGCCTCCACTATTTGTGATTTGTGTTATCTGACCTATTCCTGAGAGATTCGAAATATGTGATTCCTTATGTACGTGATGTACCGGGATGGATAGCAGAGTATGTGTGCACCGCAGCTTAGTCTCGGGGTGCTTATATTGTATATTTATGTTGTGGAAAATATACACTTAGTACAATGAGAACTTTTATATGGTATTGTGTGTATAACTTTGGAATAACATAACAGGGATAATCTATAACGAGTGGTATTACTTTTATATGAGAATCTGAATTTGCGTTAAGCCCCTATTTAATTGATATCGTTATTATGTTAATGGGAATCGAGTAATAAGGGTAGAACCTATGACAGTCTAGCTCGATATGAGGTCACTTAGCTAGTGGTTTGTGTCATTTTAGATGGGTACTTCCGTTAGGAGTGCACAGTTAGACGAGAGGTGAGAATTTCATGTGAGTGCACGTCCTAACATGTACTTTGCATTTAATGTTTTAAATGTTTTAAAGCACTTGCAGGTTTTTAAAATATCTCCACATTCGGGCTCTGACCCGTTTGCTTTCAAATCTATTTTTCTTGTTAAACCATTTTAGGTGCCCAGCCACAAGGACACCATGCATAGGATACTCATTCAGGTGAGGAGCTGTAGTTATTTGTGGAAGCTACAGGGATTTGCTTTTAGACGCTTCTTTCATTTGGATTCCTGATTCAGTATCTATCAGTTGTAGGGCATGTTGCCCATTTCTATTAGAGACATCTTTCCATTACAGTTTTTCAGACTTTGGCATGTATTGATTCAGTATTCAGTTTAGATATTTCAGTTTGTGGTATTGTAGTGAGGAGTTTTCCTCCAGACTTTATTTACATTATGTGATGGTTATTCTATTTACTTCGTTATGGTGAATGGTGTTATTTTTATTCATTACACTTGTTGCATGTTAATCAGACTTAAATTAAAATTTGACAACTTACTTTTTAAATACTAGGTGGTTAGTAATCATTAAAATATTTTCGACAGTGATGCTATTAACTGGACCAACTTGGCATTTTGAATTAATTTAATAAAGGAGTAGCTACCCGGTATTTAATTAGTCGGGGTGTCACAGGTGGTATCAGAGCATCAGGTTCTAGTGTCCTTTAGTATCTGTACGGCTATTATGTTTCCGCTAAGTTTTCTTTGATATAGAGCCCTATATTTTAGGACTGTTGTACTCTTTTGTGTATGCTTCGTTCTTCAGCTATTTTAAAGTTTATAAATGGTGAACTTATAAACTTTATTCTTATTTCAGATGCCCCCACGACGTGCACGACGAGTTCCCAGGGATGCAACGCCCGAACCCCAGCCCGCTCCAGTTCAGGGCATGATGAACGCCGCAGAGGTTGCAGCCATTGTAGCCCAAGCGGTAAATGCCGCAATTGCCGTAGTTCAGCAGTCACCACCTCAGGCGCCGGTTGCCGCGCCAGTACAGGCAAATGCATTCCCGTCAGCTTGGGAACGTGTACGTGACGCTTTTCAGAAAGCGCATCCGTCAGAGTTTGCAGGTAGCTCAGATGTGGTAGTCTCGAGCCAGTGGAGGAAGGATATGCAGAGGCACTTGAGGATGTATGAGTGCACGGATGTTCAAAAGTAGGTGCTAGCTACTTTCAAGCTAGTTGGATCTGCACTGCAGTGGTGGGAGTCTATTACCACCGTAGAGGATAGGGATACTCTCACTATTCAGGACTTTTGGGTGTGGTTCGAACGCAAGTACTTTCCGTCAGCTGTTCACACGGAAATGAGGAGGAAACTGATGAATCTGAAGCAGGAGGGTAAGACCGTGGCCGAGTATGAGGCCGAGTTCACGAATCTGTTGAATATCGTTCGGGATGAGATACCGACAGAAAAGAAGAAGATTGAGAAATTCACCGACGGGTTGACATGGAGGATCCGTTAGCATCTGTTAGGGAACCTTTCGTTGTCCACTTATTCTGATGTGGTTAACGCTGCTTTGTTACACTGCCAGGATCACCGCTTTCACATGGCTGAAGGCAAGAGATCGGGAGAGTCTAGCCATCAGGGCAGGACTGGAGGACAGTTGTGAAAATATTTTCGTTGTGAATTTTTCCTCGTACATCGCGGCGTAGTGGTTTCATTGTGTATTTTATCTTGTGCAAACTCACCTAGAACGCATGCTTAGGTAATTCAAGATAAAATTTGGTTTTAATCACTACATGTTTAATTTGGTGCTAATTTAAATATTGGGCAATGTTTAGTAATTTAATTCAAGTCATTTAATTTAATTTGATTAAATATGCTTGGTCTAATTTGAAATAATCGAAAAATATGACTTGGGCAAATTTATAGGACTTGGGTTAATTTGATTTAAGTGAAATTCAAATTGTGTGTGTTTCATCCTATTTCACTTGTGTTTTATTTTAATTTGATAGAAGAAATTAAAATTTGTTTTAATTGAACCATCACAACGCTTCCACATCGATTTTCATAAAAATAAAATATTTTTTATAAGAATTTTAAAATTGGGGGGCTTTTCAAATTGTTTTTAGAGCCAAAGAGATAAATTATTTCGTTAAAGATCTTTTAAATAATTTTTGGCTAAAATGAATTTTTTCTCATTCTCAAAATTTCCTATTTTCGATGGTTCTAACTACGCGTACTGGAAAGTGCGAATGAAATCGGCACTAAAATCTATCGATGAGAGAGTTTGGTTATATGTAGTTAGCGGGTGGTCTCCACCAACTCATTTAGTAGAAAATGAACGTGTTCCTAAACCGACCAATAGAGGACTGAAAACGAGTTTAAACTTTAAAATTTTAATTCCCGAGGTTTAAATGCCTTGTTTAGCGCGGTCACACCGGAAGAATTAAAACGTATTATGACGTGTGAAATCGCTAAAGAAGCTTGGGATATTTTACAGTTAACTCATGAAGGAACTAGTGTTATTAAGGCTTCTAAACTCCAAAATCTCACCACTCAATTTGAAACCATCAAAATGAATGAAAAAGAAACTTTTGATGAATTTTATGCTAGACTTTCTGACATTGTTAATTCATCTTTTAATTCGGGAGAGAAAATACCCGACAACCAAGTAGTAAAGAAAAATTTGAGGTCCTTTCCCGATAGATTTATCCCAAAAGTGACTGTTTTAAATTCTTTACCAACTTTAGCCTCTACGAAATTAGAAGAGCTCGTAGGTGATTTACAAACCTATGAACTAGACATGTTTTCCTCTAAAACTGAAAAGAAAATAGAAAAGGGAGTTGCTTTAAAAGCCCGAAAAGATTTTAAACAAGTAGTAGAGAGCGAGAGTGATAGTGACTCGGAAGACATGGCCTTGTTTGCTCGGAAATTTAGAAAATTTCTTAAATTTAACAAAGATAAATTTCAAAATGATTTTAAGAAATTTGAAACTTCTATGTGTGACAACGCCGAAAAGTTTCCTAAATCTTCAAATGAAAATTTAAATAGGGACAAGTCAAACATGTGTTTTGGTTGTGAGGGTTATGGCCATAGGGCTTCTGAGTGCCCCACTAAACTAAGGAGAGAGAGTAAGTGACCCATTTCATATAATGTGACCCTTAGTAATAGTGATAAGGAAGAGGGACCCGATTTCCCCACTAAGACCAACTTTGTGGCTTTTATGGCTAGTCATGTGAGTGATAGTGAGAACTCGTCTATTGATAAAACTTTAACACATGACACTTCCAAGGTCATAGTTTATGAATCCCCTATTTTTGATGGCAGTGAGAGTGAACAAGAGAGAGAGAGAGAGAGAGAGAGAGAGAGAGAGTGAAAATAATGAGGTTGATGTGAGTGAGCTTCAAGTTGCTTTTCAAGAATTATTTGATGAATCTATTAAACTAAAAAGAGCTAATTTGAAGTTAGAAGCTAGTTTAAAAGAGTGTTTCAAGGTCATTAATGATAGTATGTTGGTAGAAGACCTTAGGACATGTGAGAGGACTCTTCGAGAGAAGCTTGAATATGTAGAAGGCGAGAGAGATAGCCTTAGAGGTTTATTGGAATCCTTGAAAAAGGAGCTTCTCGGGTTCGAAGAGAGAAATATTTTATTAGAGTCTAATATTTTAGAATTTCTAAATAAATTAAAAGACTCTAGTAATGTCAAATTTGATTTGGAGTGTCGTTCGAAAAAATTAGATAAAATCTTAGGAACAGTTCAAATTAAAAATGACATGTGTGGTTTAGGCTTCAATACTTGTAATGAATCTACTCATAAAGTCAAAACCAAAATTTTAGGAGAATCTTCTAGGAAAGCCTTTAGAGATCATTCCTTACGGACCAAATTTCGACGTAATTTTACTTGTACTCATTATGGTCGAAAAGGTCATCTTAAAAAAATTTGTTTTGATCTTAAACGAATTTCTAGAAAATCCCAACGTAAAGAAACCAAGGTAGTTAAAATTCCTACACCCCAAGATAGTCATTCTTCATTAATTTGGGTTAGGAAATCCGACTTAGTTGCCTTGCAAAATATGACGTTTGATTCTCATTTACTTTCACATGCTTCCTCTCTTACTAAATCTAAAGGTTGAATGTGTTAGTGTTGGCATACTTTAGCTTATTTACTTCATGTTATATTTTCATGCTAATTGTATGTTTGTTTAATTATTTTCTAGTCTATGCTCCATGTTTAATCACATGCTAGAATTATGATTTTTATTTATCTTTTGTATTATATTTCTCTCATTTTTATTTGCATTAAATGAAAAATACAAAAAGATTTTTGTTTATCATTTGTGTTTTTATCTTGTTAGTTATTTAGGCTTAATGAAAAATACAAATGAATTTTTGTTTGTCTTTTGAGTAAATATTTTTTTTTTGGTTAAAAAGTTCAAAAACTCAAAAAGATTTTTATTTTGTGTGTAGTTTAGTTTGACACATTTTATGTGGCATATACTTATGTTTGAATTTCATCTTTTACGCTCCCATGTGGCTAGAACTTTTGGTTTAGGTTATCAATCCTTAAAATGTTCTTTACCATATTTTTATGGAGTAGTTAGATTTTGTATTGATTAAATGAATTCTATTTTTATATGCCTCTATTCTCATATGCACGAGCTCATTTGAAATTTTAACTTCATATGTATATTTGAGCTTTGTGAGGTGTTCTCATACCAATATTGTCATCTACATATTTGTGACCTAGGAGGACTAGTGCATGTCAAAATCCATTGCACGTGAGTTTGTGAGATATGAAAAAAATGATATATAAATGTGCACGGGGAAGGTCTTTGAAAGGAATAATAATCCTTTGCGATTGTAAGCCACCGTTTGAAATGGACATAAAAGAAATACGTGGTCCAAAGGCCTAAAAACAGAAAAATGACACTAAAAAATTATGAAACTTGACGGCCTTTGCGATTGCGATTGCATGTTTTAGCTTGTTATCCCATTCTATTTATCCCTTGCTTATTTTAGATAAGTTGTTTGGGTTTATATGCTTTATTTGGGGGAGATAAGTTAATACTTGATTCTTTAGCTTTTGTCTATTCCAGAACAAAAAGGGGAAGAATGATTGGGGGAGAAATGGTATCTAAACCTATTTTCGTATCGTATCTTAGTTCGGTGAAGATTTATCTTAGGGGGAGACATCTTTCTAAGTTGATCATAGTTAATAAAGTGGGAGAATTTTGGGAAGATTTATCTTAGGGGGAGACGTCTTTCTAAGTTGATCATAGTTGATAAAGTGGGAGAATTAAGTTAGGGGAAGTATTTATTTTCATTGCATTAAATACTTTGATATTCCCTATGCGTTTGATAGTTTGCTTAAGTGTGAAAGAATTCTACTAAAGCGGCAACCTTCGAGTGGTAAAACGTTTAATTCTAAAGTGGTATTCGAGTCAAGCATTGTACTCTTTATTTTGGGTGGGATGTTTTTGAGTCTAGTGAGCTTGACGGCCCTTTAGGATTTTTGTATGGTTTTTGTCCTGAAATAGCCAAAGGGGGAGATTTGTAAGGACACAAATTTCCAATTGAGTCCTTTGTAGTTTTGGCTCATTTTCGGACAAAAACGTTTGAATCATAGGATAGAGTATATTGATCATCCTTCAAGCCTATGACGTGTTTGTTGAAGACGTAGCAGCCAAGTATATAAAGCTTCATCAAAATGACGAGTTTAAGTGTCTCGTTTCTACGTCATCAACAGTGGTTCCATGCTCCCAAGGTATGAATGCATTACACACACATACACACACACACACACACACACACACACACATATATATATATATATATATAGGAGCTTGGAACATGTTTATAATGGGTGTTAGGTTTATTTAAAAACTGTTGTTTATTTTCAGAAAGAATTAATTTTAACTTTAAATAAAGTTTATAAAGTTTTCTGGGCTAAAAATGAGAATTTCTAAACTTTCTGGAAGTTCGTTCGATATGTCGTTCGAACGAGTTTGCCAACGAGTTTCCAGATTGAGTACTGTAACTTCGTTCGAAATGTCGTTCAAACAAGATTTCTAACGAGTTATTCTGGAACTTCGTTCGAATGTCGTTAGACTCGTTCGAATGTCGTTAGACTCGTTCGAACGAAAATCTCCTTCGAACGAGATTTCAGGCAGGAAAAGTATTTGGCAGTTTTTACCCATGTTTTCCACTTCCTTCCCCACTACGTTTTCACAGTATAACTATGTGCGGGAATCATTTTTGAAAGACAATCTTTTTCATACCATACTAACTCCTAGAGAGTGTTTTGAGAGAAAAATTATAAAGAGAAAAAGATCAAGTTTTGAGTGATAAATTTCAAAGTAAAATTCATCTACCACTCTAGTTTTCACCCATAGTTTTGTTTATCCAAGTTCACATATATATACATCTTGCTTAGAGTTTGGCACCGGGTTTTTCTCTACACGAATTGAAGATAAATTTTGGTTTGCTTCTAAATCCCACAAAGAAGAAGACATTTTTCTGCGACATTACCCACTTGGAGAAAGGCTCCTTGGTTGGGTGACGGTGACCATATAAAGTCCGATCGGTGGGTTCTGAGACCGCGGTGGAGCTCCGTGGTTATCCGCTAGGCAGAGGTTGTTACAATAAGACGCGTCGGGACTTGAGAGGGATCGAGTCGAGTGTTGTAAGTCTTTTGTCTTGTAAATGTAAAATTCCTTACTTAGTGGATTTGAGGCTATGGTCGTCCGAGATTTTTTTCCGTTGTGGGTTTTTCCTCGTACATCGCGGCTTAGTGGTTTAATTGTGTATTTTATATTGTGCAAACCCACCTAGAACGCATGCTTAGGTAATTCAAGATAAAATTTGGTTTTAATCACTACATGTTTAATTTAGTGCTAATTTAAATATTGGGCAATGTTTAGTAATTTAATTCAAGTGATTTAATTTAATTTGATAAAATTGGTTTGGCCTAACTTTAAATAATAAAAAAATATGACTTAGTCAAATTTATAGGACTTGGGTTAATTTGATTTAAGTGAAATTCAAATTGTGTGTGTTTCATCCTATTTCACTTGTGTTTTATTTTAATTTGAAAGAAGAAATTAAAATTTGTTCTAATTGAACCATCATAACGCTTCGGCATCGATTTTCATAAAAAGGAAATATTTTTTACAAGAATTTTAAAATTGGGGGGCTTTTCAATATTGTGGAGATGAAAACGACTAAGACCTTAGCCTTACAAATTAACTTCCTAAAAGATGGAGGAGGTGTTCCTAATTTTATAATAACAATAACAAAGGATGCTTCGTGGTCCAGTTTCAGTACTGCGGTACTTATGTCCACTATGAATGTGTTTCTCCCTTATATATTTTGTATAATGATGAATAATATCCACTGGAATAGGCCAAGGATTTGGATATATTTGACGTCTTTATAATGATTAGGGGACTTCTAATGAGTAAATGATAGACTCCTCTAGTTGCAACTCACTCACTTAGGTGTGACACGACCCGAATATATTTATGATAAATTATATTTAAATCATGCTTATCTTATGTGATATGAATAATGTGTTACTATTATATCTAATGTTAATTGATTATGTTTAGTCTAATTATACTTTCATAAATCATGAAATGTCGAATCATGTATAAACACAAAATTTTGTTATTTTCGGTAGAAATGATCCTGTTGGAGACTAGTTTTGACCCTTATAACGTAACAATTGACTCAAGGTGAAAACTAAATAGTTGTAGATATATGAGTTAGCTTTGCGACACAACAAACGGATGTTCGAGTAAGAAGCTAGGCCGAATGTATGAACAAGGGACAAATTTATCTATTCCCTTTAAGTGGTAAATTATCTTTTAGTAAACCAAATGGTTTAATTTGATTGGTTGGCATGTAAGGCAGCCTTGGCCAACTTAAAACTCTCCCTATAACTTATTTCTTCAGAAAATTAAGCCCTAGGTTCAGTTTAAAGAGTGTTAGGCATGAGGAAATAGAAAGTAGAAGTTAAAGAAGAAAAGATTACAAGAAAAGCTAGGAAAATTCCAAAAAAATCCTTAAAGTGTTTCCAAGGTATAATTATGTGGTTAATATTGTTTTAATCTTATATTATACTTATTTCAAAGTATATAAATTGTGATTTTCTTATTAAAATTACATCCTCATTTGTGATAATAAGTATGTATTCACATGTGAGATAAGTGGTTATGTAACCCGTATTGCTTGTTATTGAAATCCCTTGTATTAAAACTTGCATATATTTTTGTGTGCTTACTGAAATTGAGAAATTTTAATTGGGTATGAAACTAGACTCATATATTCATATCATATCTGAAAATTATAATTTAACTCCTTGTGGTTAGGCCTTAGTGATGGTTGCAAGTTGGTACATAGTTGATGTTTGTATATTTGATTTCGATATGCCCTGAGTTTGGTCAAGATTTTGACATAGCAAATGAAGTCAAAAAATTATGAAACTTTAATTCTGTACTACTCAGTATGCTTATTGAAAATTGGTGGAAAATTATGGAAATCTATTGTAGAGAAAAAGTAAGAAAATTCTTGTAAATTGATGGAATATTAAAGGAGCTTGTAGGGAAGATTTCTTATGTTGTAAAGAGATGGTCATAACTTACTCTAGGAAGTTTAAAAAATTACACTGTCACTTGTAATGGAAATAATATTCGTATATTGGTTCATATTGATAAGTTTGGACACCTGTTTTTATACAATTTATGAATATAGGGTGGTTAAGTATAGAGGACAACAATTCGAGGCCATACCGGATACCCCATGAAAGAATGTTTTTATCTCCTCCTTCCAAAGGGTATTTTAAGTACATATTTCATGTGTATATACATTGATAAGTATTCTTTCATATTTACTTTGTTTTAGTTATAAACTCCTTATGAGGTATTTCCTACGGTTGAATGTTCATAACTTTATCAACAAGTATACCACTGTTTTGTCTTTACTCATGTTTCATGGAATGTGAATTAAGTGGAATTATATTGTCATTGTATAGTCATTGAAAGTTATGTAATTATGTTAGGATAATACTTATGATTGAGGTTCATTACTGATTTAGTTTGATTGACAGGTGTAAGGTCTAATCAATCCAGTTCAGCTCCACTCAAAGGAAACGTGAATACATAGTTGTCAACTAAGGTGAGTGTACTCACTGGGATGATGTATTTGTATACTATTATGAATATGATCAGAATATTATGACTATAAAAATGTTCATTTCGGTTTACGAAAATGGAAGGTTACTCATCGACCCAAAATGGGGGAGAATCATCTATTTAGACAGGATATGTGAATCATGATTCGAAAAGTTTGTCATTCTTATAAATGAGTTGGAATATTAGGTCATTCTTATGAATGTGCCAAAAAATTTGGTCCTTCTTATGAATGAGCTGGAAAATTTGGTCATTCTTATGAATGAGCCAGAAATGTTGTCATTCTTATTGAATGAGGCGGATATATATATATATATATATATATATATATATATATATATATATATATAGGGATATGATTTACTGCATTTAATCTTATGCAAGAGTGTAGTAGTGATGCATTCACTGAGCTGTGTTGCTCACGATTCCAATATTTATGTTTTCAGGTAATGCGAGGTCACTGCCAAATCTAGGAGGTCGGGTTTGGTTAACCAACAATGGTGGAAACAAAGATTTTATTTTAATGTAAATGACGTAATTATTTTAACTTATCCTTAAACCAAGTTTGTATAAGTATGACTACTCTAATGTTGTAAAAAGTTTTTAGTTGTATGGATTTACGTTGATTACTCTAAAATTAAACTTGGTGTTTATGGTTTGGTTAAACTAATTATGGTTTGACTCACTTTAACTTTCAAACTTAATTATAAGTAACTAGGTTGGGGTGTGTCTACTTTTGGTATCAGAGCCTCGGTTTTAGAGATTCTGGAGTTAAAATAGACTATATTTGGCAGTGAATGTTAGAAATATATTTTGTTTGATAATAACGATTATGTTAGGAAATATATGTATATATGTATGTTGTTATATCCTTGATTCATTTTGTATATAAAAGAATGGAAGGAGGGAATTTTAATGTGAGAATAGAAGATGAGGCTTCAAATATGGCAGCAAAAGCAGAGCTTGAGCAACCTGTTTATAGAAATGTAAAACTCGAGACAGAACAATAGACAGACATGCAAAAAATGTCACGTGCAATGACTTTAATGGAAGATAAACAAGCTAGGTTTATGACTCAGATGGAAGAACAACAAGCTAGGAAACTAGAGGCACAAGCTTTGGCTAGGGCTGAGGAGGTGATACACCGGGAAGACAGGAGTACTTCACATGAGAAATTGATTAAAATGAATCCACCCTCATTTGAAGGAGGAGTTGATCCATTAGAGACAGAAACATGGGTTAAAGAGATTGAACTTATTTTTGGGGTAATGAGAATGCCTAAAAATCAACGAGTGACCTTGGCGACGTATATGATGAAAGTATAAGCTAAATATTGATGGGATGCCATCAAACATTTGTTGATTACTCGAGGAGGTGGAAATGTGATCTCATGGGATACTTTTATCAAAGCTTTTTATGATAAATATTTCCCCCCAATGTATCGAAAATAAAAGGAGAAGGAATATTTCATGTTGAATCAGGGGAGCATGGCAGTTAGAGAATACGAAGATTAACTTACAACCTTATCTCGGTTTGCTTCGAGGTTTATACAGAATGAGAAAGATATGTGCAACCAATTTCTCGATGGATTTGAGTTAGTTATTAAATCACGATTATCGGATTTAGAGACTATTAACTATCCAGCCTTGGTGAACAAAGCCAGGCTAGTAGAAAATGACGTGAATAAAGCGAGAGGGAATCGAGAACGAGGTATAAAGAGAAGCAGATTCGATCAAAATTATCAAAATCGTAATGATACAGAATATTTGAGGTTTGGAGGGCAGCAATTTCAATATGGTAGAGGTATGGGAAGTAGTTTGCAAAGGGGTGAAGCTAGTAGTGGAAGCGGTCCGGGAGCTTCAGCACAAGGGAATCCAAATGCTTTCTTCTTTTATGGAACAACTGGTCATATAAAGAGGAATTGCCTAAGGTTATTTAATGGAGAATGTTTTAAATGTCATCAGAAGGGTCACCTAAAAAAGAATTGTCCTATGTTAGCAGGAACAATTCCAGTCAGTAGTGTGGGGCCTCATAAGAGATCCTCTGCAGGAAGAGCAACCAGGGGAAGAGGTACAGAACAAGCAACTGGATCGAGGTAAGGAGGAAGAGTATTTGCAATGACATTGCAAGATGCCCATAATACATCAGAAGTGGTTACAGGTAAACTTTCTACTGTAAATAAAGATTTATATCCACTCATTGATCCCAGATCTACGCATTCACTCATAGCATTATATGTTGTTTCATATTTGGGTAGACCATGTTCATTTCTCAATTGTGCCCTATATATTTCTACCCCAATGGAAAGTGTAATTTTGGTTGAGCATGTTTATAAAGATTGTGTATTACGAATGGGTGAGTGATATTTCTATGTTGACTTGATACTGTTGGCCATTCGGGATTTTGATATTATATTGGGTATGGATTGGTTATAATCGTTTCATGATTTCATTGATTGTTTTAAAAAAGAAGTTACATTTCATATGCCTCGTGAACCCGAGTTTCAATTTCTAGGTGAAAGGAATGTTGTTCCTAATTTTCTTATATCAGCAATTAAGAGTAGGAGGTTGTTGAGTAAAGGTTGTACAGGGTATTTATCTTACGTTATTGATACTAATAAAGAAACACTTGATATACCAGTGGTTAGAGAATTTTTTAATGTCTTCCTAGAGGAATTACCAAGATTGTCGCCCGATAGAGAAGTAGAGTTTTCTATTGAATTAGTTCCAAGTACCGGTCCAATTTCCCTTTCTCCATACATAATGGCACCAACCGAGTTGAAAGAATTGAAAGTAAAATTATAATATCTAACAAGCAGATGTTTTATTCAGCCTAGTGTTTCTCCATGGGGAGCCCCTGTGTTATTTGTGAAAAAGAAATATGGGACAATGATATTATGTATTGATTATCGGCAATTAAATAAGGTGACCATTAGAAACAAGTACCCTCTACCTCATATCGATGATTTGGTTGATCAATTACAAGGAGCCACAGTATTTTCGAAGATTGATTTGAGATTGGGTTACCACCAATCGAAAGTAAAGGCTAGTGATATTTCCAAAATAACTTTTCGGACTCAATATGGGCACTATGAGTTTTTGGTAATGCCATTTGGATTAACTAATGCTCCGGCAGTTTTTATGGATTTAATGAACTGGGTATTCCACCCTTTCATTGATTTTTTTTATTGTATTCATCGATGATGTGTTGATTTACTCACGTAGCATTGAGGAATACGATAAACATTTGAGACTTGTATTGCATATTTTGAGATAGAAGAAATTATTTGCTAAATTTTGAAAGTGTGAGTTTTGGTTGAATGAAATTGTGTTTTTAGGGCGTGTTGTTTCGAGAAATGGGATATATGTTGATCCAAAGAAGGTGAAAGAAATCGTTGAATGGGAGAGTCATACGAATATGACAGAAATTAGGAGTTTCCTAGGATTGGTAGGTTCCTATCGGAGCTTCATTGAGGGAGTTCAACAATAGCATTACCATTGACAAAGTTGACCCGTAAAGAAGTGAAGTTTGTGTGGGATGAAGAATGCCAAAGGAGTTTTAAAGAATTAAAGAAGAGAATGGTTTCATCTCCTATACTTACTATTCCGTGTGGTAATGAGTCTTTCGTAATCTATACTGATGCTTTATTTCAGGGGTTAGGATGTGTTCTTATGAAGAATGATAAGGTAATAACATATGCTTCCAGATAATTAAAGAGGCATGAACGAAACTACCCTACACACGATTTGGAGCTAGCAACCATTGTTTTTTGTTTAAAGTTGTGGAGACATTACTTGTATGGAGAAATTTGTGACATATTAACGAATCATTAAAGTTTAAAATACTTGTTTACACAAAGAGAACTGAAATTGAGAAAGAGGCATTGGATAAAGATGATTAAACACTATGATTCTACTATTCACCATCATCTTGGGAAAGATAATGTAGTAGCAGATGCTTTGAGTATAAAATCATCGGGGATTCTAGGTTGCATACAGTGTGCACATGTGGGAAATATTCTTGACTTGGCATTGATAGGTATTGAATTAAGGTTTTTAAAAAGGGGAGGTTTATTAGCACATGTCATAGTGAGTCCTTTATTGGCCGAATGCATACAAAATTTGTAGATCAGTGATCCATTCCTTAGGAAGAAGAAACGAGATGTCCTGGATGGTAAAGAGACTGACTTTGAGATTAAGAATGGTGAATCGGTGTGTTATAAAAATAGGATTTATGTATCGAATGATCCACCCTTAAAGAAGGATATATTAGAAGAGGCACATAGTTCTATTTACTTTATGCATCCGGGAGGTACCGAAATGTACAGATATTTGAAAGAGTATTACTGGTGGAACAATATGAAACGTGAGATTGCAGAATTCATAGATAAATGTTTAGTACGCCAGTAAGTAAAGGCGGAGCATCAGAAGTCGGGGGGATTATTACAATCATTACCTATTTCGAAATGGAAGTGGGAACATATAACGATGGACTTTGTTATAGGATTACCCCGGTCACCAAAGGGCCATGATTCTATTTGGGTGATTGTAGATCGATTGGTGAAGTCAGCTCATTTTCTTCCAGTGAATACCACCTACACTGTTGACAAGTATGAACGTATGTACATTGATGAGATTATCGGTTTACATGGGGCACCAGTGTCAATAGTATCAGATAGAGATCCAATGTTCACTTCTAAGTTTTGGGCTCGTTTATAGAATGCCATGGGCACATGTTTGAAGTTCAGTACTGTATTTCACCCACAACCGATGGGCAATCAGAAAGGACGATTAAAATATTAGAAGACATGTTACGAGCTTATGTATTTGACTTAAGGGTAGTTGGGATGATCATTTGCCATTGATGGAATTCTCGTATAATAATAGTTATCAGTTCACCATTGGAATGGCTCCGTATGAATCTTTATATGGGAGGATATATAGAAAGCCTTTGTACTGGGATGAAGTAGGTGAAAGGAAACGTTTGGGTCCTGAATTGATAGATATGACAATAAAAAAGATTAAAATGATTTGGGAACGGATAAAGATAGCGCAAAGTAGGCAAAAATTTTATGCAGATAAAAGGAAGTATCCATTGGAATTTCAGAAGGGAGATTTTGTATTTCTGCGTATTTCACCATGGCAAGGTGTCATGAGATTTGGGAAAAAGGGAAAACTAAGTCCAAGATACATTGGACCATATGAAGTGCTGGAAAGAATTGGGACGTTGGCATATAGATTATCATTACCTCCAGATTTATCCAGTTTACATGACGTGTTTCACGTATCGATGCTTCATAAGTATTTGGAGGATCCATCTCATCAGTTAAAGACTCAACCTATTGAACTGAAGGAAGACTTGTCGCACATCAAGGAACCAGTGGAAACTCTTGATCGTAAGGAGCAAGTATTGAGGAATAAAGGTATTACCTTAGTTAAAGTTATGTGGATGAGCCATGGAATTAAAGAAGCAACTTGGAAAGCGGAGGATAGCATGAAGAAACAGTATTCCCATTTGTTTGGTAAGGGACCTTCATATTAAATTTCAGGGACGAAATTTTCTTGGGGGGGGGGGGGGGGGGGAGTTGTGACACCCCGGATATAATTATGATAAATTATATTTAAGTCATTCTTATCTTATGTTATATGAATATTAGTATCTCTAATTTTAAGTGATTATGTTTAGTCTAATCCTACTTTCATATATCATGAAATCCCGAATCGTGTACAAACACAAAATTTTGTTATTTTCGGTAGAAATATTCCTGTTGGAGACTAGTTTTGAACCTTATAATGTAACAATTGACTGAAGCTGAAAACTATACAGTTGTAGATATATGAGTTAGTCTTGCGACACAATAAATGGTTCATCAAACGGATGTCCGAGTAAGAAGATAGGCCAAAAGTATGAATAAGGGGCAAATTTGCCCATTCCCTTTAAATGGTAAATTGTCTTTTAGTAAACCAAATGGTTTAATTTGATTGGTTGGCATGTGAGGTATCCTTTTTCGACTTAAAACTCTCCCGATAACTTATTTCTTGAGTAAATTCAACCCTAGGTTCATTTTGAAGACTGTTAGGCTTGAGGATAGAGAAAGTAGAAGTTAAGGAAGAAAAGATTACAAGAAAAGCTAAGAAAATTCCAAGAAAATCCTTAAATTGTTTCCAACGTATAATTATGTGGTTAATATTGTTTTAATATTGTATTATGCTTATTTAAAATTATATAAATCGTGGATTTTTTTATTAAAATTCCATCCTCCTTTGTGATAATAAGTATTTGTTCATATGTGAGATAAGTGGTGTATGTAGCCCGTATTGCTTGTTATTGAAATCCCTTGTAATAAAACTTGTATATATTCTTATGTGCTTACTGTAATTGAGAAATTCCAATTGTATATGAAACTAGACTCATATAGTCATATCATATCAGAAAATTAGAATTTAACTCCATGTGGTTAGGCCTTAGCGGTGGTTGAAATTGGTACATAGTGTTTGTATATTTTATTTCGATATGCTCTGAGTTTGATCAAGAGTTTGACATAGCAAATGAAGTCAAAAAATTATGAAAATTTAATTATATACTATTCAGTATTTTTATTGAAAATGAGTGAAAAATCATGGAAATCTATGCTAGATAAAAAGTATGAAAATTCTTAGAATTTGTAGGAATATTAGACGAGCTTGTATGGCAGATTTCTTGTCTTGTAAAGAAATGATCATAGCTTGCTCTAGGAAGCTTGAAAAATTACACCATCACTTGTAATGGAAAGTATATTCATATATGTTTTCATATTGATAAGGTTGGACACCTATTTTTACACAATTTATGAATATAGGGTGGTTAAGTATAGAGGACAATAATTTGAGTCCATACTGGATACCCCATAAAAGAATGTTTTTATCTCCTCCTTCCAAAGGGTATTTTAAGTACATATTTCATGTGTATATACCTTCATAAGTATGCTTTCATATTTACTTGGTTTTAGATATAAAATCCTAATGAGGTATTTCCTACGATTGAATGTTCATAACTTTATCAATAAGTATAACATTGTTTTGTCTTTACTCAGGTTTCATGAAATGCGACTTAAGTTGAATTATATTGTCATTGTATAGTCATTGAAAGTTACATAATTATGTTGGGATAATACTTATTATTGAGATCCAGTACTGATTTAGTTGGATTGACAGGTGTAAGGTCTAATTAATCAAGTTCAGCTCCACCCGAAAGAAACGTGAATACATAGTTGTCAACTAAGGTGAGTGTACTCACTAGGATGACGTATTTGTATCCTATTACGAATATGATCAGAATATTATGACTATTAAATTTTTCATTTCGGTTTACCAAAATGGGAGATCACTCCCCGACCAAGAATGGGGGAGAATTCTCTATTTAGACAGGTTATGTGAATCATGATTCGAAAAGTTGGTCATTCTTATGAATGAGCCAGAATATTAGGTCATTCTTATGAATGAGCCAGAATATTAGGTCATTCTTATGAATGAGCCGGAAAATTTGGTCATTCTTATGAATGAGCCACAAAATGTGGTGAGTCTTATTAAATGAGCTTGATAAATATATATCTATTATCACAGGGATATGATTTACTGCATTTAATCTTATGCAAGAGTGTATTAGTGATGCATTCACTGAGCTGTGTTGCCCACGGTTCCGATATTTATGTTTTTTAGGTAATGTGAAGTCAATGCCAAATCTAGGAGGTCGGGTTGGGTTAACCAGGAATGGGAGAAACAAAGATTTTGTTTTAATGTAAATGATGTAATTAAGTTAACTTATCCTTCAAGCAAGTTTATATAAGAATGACTACTCTAATGTTGTAAAAAGTTTTTAGTTGTATGGATTTACATTAATGACTTTGAAATTAAACCTGGTGTTTATGGTTTGGTTAAATTAATTATGTTTTGACTCACTTTGACTTTCAAACTTAATTTTAAGTAATTGGGTTGGGGTGTGTCACTAGGACTCAAAAAACTAAAACATATCTAAGAAACGTAATGTAATGCCTTGAATATAATATGTGGGAATGAATTGGTCATTTTCCTTTACAAGTTTAAAAGATAAATATTATATTCTTTACTCTCCTAGGAGCTAACTTGGATTCTCTCTGTAGCTACCTTCCTCGGGTGTTCATTATATAGAGAGATACTTTGCTTAGTAAATGTCACATTTGCAATATGGGCGAGAATTATCCGAGTTTATTTTTATATAAAAGAGAGTGGTAATGTTGGAGGAATGAGTTTTAGGCTGTAATCATTGTTGTTGTCATCATTAGATGGAAATTAATGAGTTGGTAAAAAATACATAGTTTGAGTGGATTTATGTGAAATAGTTAGAATAATTTCCAAACAACTAGTGGGATCGGAATGCGGATATCTTCTTAACATTTTGTTGGAATTACTAACCCTCAAGTTGATGGGATAAGGTGTATAAGAGATGTGATCTGCCTAATAGTTTAAGAGTCCTTAATGACCTTTATGTATGTGAATGGATGTTATATGAATTCGTTGAGGTACTTGATATTCAATTAATATTTAACATTATGAACTAAGGTATGTAACTATAATCAGAAGAACATGTAGTTATCAATTTTATATGGATCCATAAATCTAACATATGAATACCAAATTGTACATGCTATTTATCCTTTAATCATACAAAACATTATACATTATATATTTAAAGTTAGAATCTTAGATAATCATAATTATCACATATAATCATTATGGAGAATAGAAAAAGATATTATAATCACATATCTCGATTACCTCACAACTAGAAAGATTGACAAAAAAGCCGACCTTAATGATGCCAGATCAGGTTGATCTTCGAACTACCACTTCATCTTATATTTGATAAAACCGTGTTCCAGTTTCAACTCATTCCAACGGGTAGATATTCCTCTATGGTCATAAAACTATTTTAAAATTAACTCTCATTAATAATTTAGGTTTCTCTCCCTTATCCTATAATTTCATTATGTTGTCTTTTTTGTTCTGAATGATGGAAAATCAGTCACTTATTAATAAGCAGGGACAAGATTTAAATCCTCAACAGTTAATTAATCTCAACTGTCCATCAATGTAGATACCCGAGAATCCTTTTGACTCTTGGTGTTGGGACCCCCCTTTCATTAACAAAAGTGACTCTTAGTAGTAATACAATTATGGATCACATTATGGAGAATTATTATATAAAATATTTCAAACATTCTCCCACTTGGTACATAATTATGATAAGGCGCACAATAATATTTGAGTCATTCTTAAATAGTTTTTCATAAACATATTAATCAAACAAACCATTAATACGAGTCATGATGCTCACATACTAATTCAAAAGCATGATCGCTTCCATATACCACAACATTAATAACTCATCCAACAAGGACTATAACTTGGAATTGTTCAATAATGGTCCAATAATTTCTTATATTAAAGATTATTTCTATCACATTCATTAATTAACATGCATGTAAACTTATATTGCAAAAACTGAAATTGAAATGTTCAGACTAACCTTTAATCTATATTAAAGATAGTGTAAAAAATTAAGTAACAAACAATCCACAACACTTATACTTAATTGTCTATAAGCAAGACCCGTATCTTAAGGTTTCTTCAAAAATTTCCTTTGATGATTACCCGTTTAATAGTGGATATTTTATGTTAATACATGTACTAATGTGTTCAACTAACACTTATTGTTTCTGAATTTCTTCATTCGCATATAGGTAGTATATCCTAATGTATCTTTTTTTTTTGTAAAATACCTATCAGTTCTTCATAATGAAGATTGCAATAGCATTATCATGATATTTCACCAATGTGGTAGTAGCGTCGACAACTCCAAGTCCGAAAATAAGTTTTCGCAATCATAATCCATAAATTGTTAGCCTGAAAGCATGCTATATGTTGATACCAAATTTAGTCTACTGACATGGACCACTTGAATGAAGACACATGATAATCTACGTGGCAACAACAAACACTTCCGAGGAACTCACGCACTCCGAGGAACAAGACTACAACGAGGAAGACTATTTCCCCGAGGAACACTACTTCCCCGAGTAACTCACATGCTCCGAGGAACAAGACCTCTCCGAGGAACTCTTAAGTACCGAGAAGCTTAGGCGGTCCGAGAAACTCAGGCGGTCCGTGCTGCACCTCGAACAAAGCATTAATATCAGGATAACCAACAGTTCGACTATTCATTAAATTCTTATCATTCAGACGCACGTGCTTAAGGGGCATTGAATGTATTACCCTTTCATATGTACATCATTTAATGTATTACTCTTTCACATTACAGCATCAGGGCTATAAATACATTGTACAATCCTCATCATAAGGGGATCGAAATTTCTTGATAGAACTTGTAATCAAGAATTCCCAAACACTCAGCAGTAACATAACAGTTGACTTAAAGTTGCTCGCTGATCAACCTGTGGATATTACAGGATCAACAAACACAAGCTCAGACCAACTCCGGTTGGTAAAAGGGCAAGTGGATGTTACAGGATCATCAAATTCGAGCTCAGACCAACTCCGGTTGGTAAAAGGGCAAGAAAAGATGATCGATGAAGAGCAAGAAATTTCAGGGGAAGATGAAAGGAAGCAATAAATATTTCACCGAGGAACTCTGTCAGATCAGAAGTTTGAAGATGAGTTACCTATATGGAGGCTATATGTAGATGGCTCATCTTGCACTACAGGATGTGGCGCAGGGATAGTTTTGAGCACTCCGGACGAGGTCGACATGGAATACGCCCTACGTTTCCAATTCAAAGCTTCCAATAACGAGGCTGAGTATGAGGCCATGATTGCAGGTCTTAATTTGGCAAAAATTATGGAGGCACAGCAGGTTATTGTCTTCAGTGATTCTCAATTGATTGTAAATCAAATGTTGGGAGTATATGCAGTTAGAGGAGAATTAATGATCAGATATCATGAAAAGGCAAAGGAGCTGGTGTCAGAATTTACTGCTATTCAGCTGGTCAGAATACCAAGAATGGAGAATGCGAGAGCAGACGCCCTACCTCGATTAGCATCAGCTACTCGTACCGAGCTACGACGAACAATCCTAATTGAAGTTTTAGCTGGTCGGAGTATAGATGAAGATATGACGATGAACTTTATTACCCTTGATTTAGGACCATCTTGGATGGATCCCATCAGGGCATATATTGAGGAGGGAGAATTGCCAAGTGAGAAGCTCGTAGCCAAGAAATTGAAGTTTAAAGCTGCTTGGTATGTATTAACTAACGGTATTATGTATAGAAGAGGAATTATGGCAGGTTTGCAGAGATGTGTGCATCCCTCCGAGGTGAAAGAATTGATTGAAGAGATCCATGAAGGGTCCTGTGGAGCCCATGTAGCAGGTAGGACGCTCTTGCAAAGGGTGATAATGCAGGGATACTACTGACCGACGATGAGGGCTGATTGTATAGCTTATGCCAAGAAATGTGACAAGTGCCAGCGCTTTTCCTCAATCCGAAGAACTCCACAAGCATTATTGACATCCATAACTTCCCCTTGGCCATTTGCCATGTGGGGAATTGATTTGGTTAGACCACTGCCAACGACCAGAGGGAGGTTCAAATACCTAGTCGTCGCAGTGGATTATTTTACTAAGTGGGTAGAAGATGAGCCTCTCATTGATATGACGTACGAGAAGGTGTACCAATTTGTTTGGAAGAACATCATTTGTCGATATGGTCTTCCTCATGCTTTCATCACAGACCATGGAACATAATTTGATAATGAGGAGTTCGCTGCCTATTGTCATCAATCAAATATTTTGAAGGTCCACTCAGCACCAGGCCATCCTCAAAGCAATGGAAAAACTGAAGTGACAAATAGAACGCTGCTAAATGGTTTGAAAAAAAGATTGGATGATGCGAAAGCAAACTGGATCAACGAGCTACAATCAGTACTCTGGGCTTACCGAACTACTCCCCGAGTAGCAACTGGAGAATCACCATATATGCTGGCATTTGGAAGTGAAGCTGTTATACCTGCCGAGTTGGGCCTCCTAACACATAGGGTATTGAATTTCAATTCCCCTGTCAGTGACTTAATGAGAAGATTGGATTTAGACATGCTCGAGGAAGTTAGAGAAGAAGCAACCATTAGAAATGCTGCTTACCAGCAGCGAACAACTTTGTTCTACAACAAAAGAGTGAAGAAGTGCGGCAAGGAGACTATGTACTGAAGAAAGTAATTCAAAAGCACAATAAGCTGGAGGCAAACTGGCATGGACTATACCGAGTTACAGAAGTTGTTCGACCAGGAACTTACCGAATAGCAACTTTAGAAGGAGAGGAGTTTAAGAATGTGTGGAACGCAGAGCACCTACGCAAGTATTATCAGTGATGAATAAAGTGAAGATATTCTGCCGAATTTTTTCTTTTTATTAAAAGTTTTTTGGGGAATACTAGTGCTACACACTGCTAGGCTACTCGGCAAAACTCGACAAAGCTCAGGCTGCTCAAATTGTTTCTCAAAAATGCGAACTAAGGTTGGTCGAGAAACCTATATTCCTCCGGAAAGTAAAGCTACCAACATTCCTCCGGGAAGTAAAGCTACCAATATTCCTTCGGGAAGTAAAGCTACCTATATTCCTCCGGGAAGTAAAGATACCAATATTCCTCCGGGAAGTAAAGCTACCAATATTCCTCCGAGAAGTAAAGCTACCAATATTCCTCCGGGAAGTAAAGCAACCTATATTCCTCCGGGAAGTAAAGCTAATTATATTCCTCCGAGAAGTAGAGCTACTTGTATTCCTCCGGGAAGTAAAACTTGTATTCCTACTAGAAATAAAATTCTGTGTTTCTCGGGAAATAAAAGTATTCCTAAAAATGCCAACTTATGTCGGTTAGGAAGTAAATATATTCTCGAAAATGCCAATTTGAGTTGGTAGAGAGGTAAAATTATTTCAAAAAGACTAACTATGGCTGGTCGGGGATAAAAACCCACTAACTGTAGTTGGTCGATAAGGAAAATTTATCGACCTTGGCTGGTCGGAAACATTTAAGAGAAAAATCTACTAACTATAGCTGGTCGGGATAAAAATCCACTAACTGTAGTTGGTCGACAAGTAAAATTTAACGACCTTGGTTGGTCGGAAACATTTTAAACATTTTTTATACTCGTAACTTTATTACTAAGTTGGTCGATAAACAAAATATTATGTTTGATAATTACCACAAATTCAAGCTAGTCGACAATAACTTGATGACAAACAACACAATATTGTTATCTTTTTAACAGATATGCATGCACAATTATAAAGTGTTTGATAGTTACAAGACAATAGCAATTAAGATTGCAAACAAAAATGAAAGTCTTTCATTAAATCCAAAAATAAATTACATTGATAATGAAATGAAAGTTACACTGATATCGAAATGTATACTAACTATTACAAAATTCCTATTCTACTGGTCTTTTCCCCTCTGCTTTTGACATAGGTTCCTCGCCAGCAGGCGGATCATTTAAAGCCAGAGGAGAATTTATGAAGTTGAGATCCTTTAACATCCTAATATTCATCAAGGATGGTCGATCTAAGAGGTACTCGGGGAGAGATATCTCGGCATTTGAATGGAGATTGTAGTCACCGAGATATTTGGATATCAAGCTCCGAGGAATGGCCCGAGCAGGGATCCAACTCATATCCAGTTTGTATGGTGGCACAGGTAAGTCGAGCAGCCCGGGATCATGGTAGTCCCACAGGTAATGACCCTGTTCGAGTTGCAGCACACCTAAGGCATTCAACCAGCCTTGCTTGTAGCCCTCATTATTGGCATTCTGGATACGATCGTCCAAATGGTAGAGCGCCTCGTTGTATCCAGCCATCCAGAACTCCCTGGGATGTTTGTGGAACTGATATGTTAGTATCTCTAGCTGCTCGTGGAGATTTTTGATGAAGAGTTCCTTATTCTCCAAAGTAGATTTCTGCTCAGAGAGATGCTCTTCCAGATCTCTGATCTTCTTTGACATTTCAGCCAACACCTGGTTCTTCGCCATTAACTGGAAGGCCTGGTTCTCTAAGGCAGACTGAGTCCTCTGTTCCTCGACAGGAATACGAGCTGCTCTTGCTCGTACCCGAGGATCTCTTGCTCGTCCCCGAGAAGATGTGGAAGGGCCAGCCCTCTTTAAGGTTTCCAACTCATCCCTTAAGTTGGCGTTCTCGACCTCCAAGAACGAGAATCCCCCATCAGTCACTGGGATCAAAGCTTTTGAAGTGGAAGCTGCAGACTTTAACTGTGACAGCTCCCTTTGCAGTTTGTTGTTTTCTTGCTCCAGCAACTCGGCTATTTATCTGCACTCCTCGACCTCACCCCTCGAGGTTCTCTCCCTTACATCGTAGCCAGCAAAAAGCTTCTCGTATTCCTTACCCGCAATGATTTGCTAGTACTTCTTCTCGTACCCCGCATGCAACAGGGCAGTAGATTCTTTGTATTGTTGCTGAAGGTCTTCGAGGGTGCCTTGGAGATCCTCGATCATATCATAATAGGCCACATTATTGGCCACTGCTCGATCAAGTAGACACTTCAGATATTGATATGCTTCAACTACCTGTTCAGAAGCATCTTGGCCGAGGATGTCGACGACTTGTGTTGCACTCAGGTCTGTGTGACCAGCCTTAAAATATTCATTGCATTGCCTCAGCAGCTTTGTATCGTGAGCAGATAACAATTCCATCCTGGCCAGAAACTAGCAGAGAAAGAAAAAGCAATAATCAATAAGAATCAAGACAGAGTATGAAGAGGAGATAAAAGTATGAATAAACACAAGTTCAAGTTTTATTACATCATAAGGTCAGAAGTATAAGATTCAGAGTTACATATTCATGGTTACAATTGACAAAAGAAAAATATAAAGATAAACCCGAACAACTCTACCTCTTTTCCTTGTCTCCCAAAACCTTCTCGAGAGGCTGAGACGCGGAAGTAGGTTGCTCGGAGGGAGTAGAGAGTTGCTCGAGGAGCACCAGCAGTTTCTCGGAAGAAATAACGATTTGCTAAGGTTCCTCAGTAGTAGGCTGGACGGCTGGGGGATTATCTACCATCACCATAGAAGACTCTTCAGAGTAAGCTTCGTCCTCTTCTTCATCTTCTAGAGTTTGAGGGGGACCAGAGATGTGTCACTGGAATAGTTCGAAATTTTCATCCACCTTCATCTCCTGTAAAGCAGCGACCCATCCATCTCTGAAGTACTTGAGGATGCCATATTCTACTTGAGACATCATGGCAGCCAACCCCTTGTTCCACCCCTTGTCCCAGCCAGCGCTGAAGGACTTCTTCATAGCCTTTTTCCTTTTTAATTTCTCCGAGGAAAGCTTCTCGGACAGCAGGTTATCAGCAGCTTTTAATTTATTCTCGACCTCCTCCTTCTGCCGATTTACCTCCCAAAGTTGAGCCAACTCCTCTTCAGCAACCTTGAGCTTATTCTCTAGCTCTCCAGCATTCTTGAGCTTCTCGTCGATCTCTTTATTTTTCCCCTCTAAGTCCTTTATTCTCTTCTCCAACTCCTTGGAGACTTCAACAACATGAGCTTTTTCCGGCTCGGTGGAGGCAAGCTTGTTCTCCCAGACTGCCTTGTCAGTAGCATATTTCTGGAGAGAATCTTTTAAAGACTTAATATCTTCTTCCAGATCTCCCTCCACACTAGACGAGGAGCATGAAGCTTTAATCGCCTCATCTTTCTTCAAAATGTTATTAAAGCAGCTCACAAACTGTGAAAAGAAAATGAAAGCAAGTCAGAGACAGATATAACAAAGAAAAGATGAAAAGTTCAAAATAATGAGACTTACAGAAGCAATATGGTAAGTAGCTAACGAAGTGACCATGTCCCGAGTAAGGTTTTCTTCAGTACCTTGGACCTCGAGAATGATCCAGGACTTTACCAAGCTCATGGCATAGCTCGGAGGGACAAAAGTAGGAACCTCAGTTCCAGTAGTTGGGGGTTGAGCAATGGTTTCAGCCAAATTGACCGAGGAGCTCTTCTTCAGCCTCCTCGGAGGAACAAGAACAGTTTCGACCAAGGAAGAACTCTTGGTCGGTGATATTACAATCACCTCTCCTAGAGAAGCAGACCTGCTCGGGGCCACTTGGGCTTTCTCGGCAACCTTCACAACAGCAGCCGAGGAAGGTGCATCAGTTTTCTTTGTCCCCTCCCCTGGGACGTCAATCTTACTCCTTTTTGCCTCTCCAGAACCAGAGGCAGGCTTCTCGAAAAGGGTGGGAGGTCTTCTCTTCTTCATCCTTTCACTTAAAGGAATGTGGGATTCAGGTGAAGAACTTGCAGAGGCTGGTACAGGTTTTGCTTCACTTATCACCGGACGAGCAGTGAAAGAAGTGGTGTAGCTCTTGTACTGCAACATATACGAGGCCGACCTAATGTGCTCGTCGGCAACTGACTGATGCAAACTCCAGATAAGTTTCAAATGTCTTATATTAACATCTGCTTCTTTTGGATACTTTCTTTTGGTATCAACTGCAAATAAATAAACATTGCTATCAGTGACACATTTTATCAAACACAAAAGAAGCATGATTTCAAAATAAGTAAAATGAAATAAAAATAACCTATACCATTGCCATAGGGAGGGCATCTGGGACCCTGATAAACTTCATCTCCAGATAAAGGAGCATGTTGCCAATTTTTTATGACAACCCCGTGCTCAAAATAATCTGTATTGGCATCCGGGAGATTTACTACTAAGGCCCTATTTAAAAATCTAGTTTTCAAATAAAATGTGTTATCACCAACTGCCCATCTATAACAATACATGATTTTTGGAATTCCTATGTGAGTTCCATGGATTTGATTTAACCTATGAACCCCATTAACTATTCTCCATGTATTTGGGGCTATTCTTGCAGGAACAACGTCAAAGTAATGACAGAATTCCAGACATAAGGGATTTGGTGGAAAAGAAAATCCACACTCAGCAATAAAGAGACTGGGGAACCAATGTCCCTCAGCGAAATGGAAATAATCAGAAGGCTCAGAAAGCTCTTCCAAAACAACCCAGGAGGGAATGGAAAAATCAGAGCGAAATTTATCAAGAGATTGAACAGGGTAAACCATGATGAATAAAGGAAATGAAGAAGATCTTACAGAAAAAGAGTGGATTTGTTGACAACGAACAATGGAAGAGATGAATACACAAGAGAGAAAGAGATGACGGAAAACTCGAAGATACAAACTTGAAAAAGTAGAAGATGATGGGATTGTCTGTGACGCTTAAATACCTTGCCTTGGGAAAAGGAAAAAGTAATGATTACAGCAAGAAACGATTACGCTACCGGCGGCTAGAAGGACAAAAAATACGCGGAGATCGAGGAGGTTAAAAAAATTCAAAAAGCTTGATTATAAGAAGTTGGAGGGAGAAATAAATACAAAAGACTCCTAAATTTCAGGATGACCATTTAAAACTGCCATATTCCGAGAAAGAATGTTCCACACTCCTCAAAGTTCGAACTATGAAACATTGGGGGCTTCTGTTGATACCAAATTTAGTCTGCTGACATGGACCACTTGAATGAAGACACGTGACAATCTACGTGGCAACAACAAACACTTTCGAGAAACTCACGCGCTCCGAGGAACAAGACTACAATGAGGAAGACTATTTCCCCGAGGAACACTGCTTCCCCGAGGAACTCACATGCTCCGAGGAACAAGACCTCTCCGAGGAACTCTTAAGTACCGAGAAGCTTAGGCGGTCCGAGCAACTCAGGCGGTCCGAGCTGCACCTCGAACAAAGCATTAATATCAGGATAACCAACAGTTCGACTGTTCATTAAGTGCTTATCATTCAGACGCACACGCTTAAGGGGCATTGAATGTATTACCCTTTCATATGTACATCATTTAATGTATTACCCTTTCACATTACAGCCTCAGCGCTATAAATACATTGTACAATCCTCATCATAAGGGGATCGGAATTTCTTGATAGAACTTGTAATCAAGAATTCCCAAGCACTCAGCAATAACATAACTGTGGACGTAGGCCATTCTTATAAGGTTGAACCACTTTAAAATTCTTTGTCTCATTTATTTATCTGTGATTGAATTATTAGAGATGATCTAATTTTTTACATCAACACTATATAAAATATTTAATTAGTTATCACTCTTTCATGATATTGGCCATTAGGCCAAGTTAGCCCTACTTAATCAAGAGTGAACCATTATCATAAATGTGAGTATATAATATTTTAGGCATCTCATTACTTCATACACTTAAAATATTTTATTTCTCAAATCTATCATTCATTACTAAGAGAAATCCAAGAAATATATAATTTTACTCCAATTGACTTCAATATATATACACACACATACACACACACCACTACACCAAAAATAACAATCTGGCATGGTTTAAAACTGTGCCAGATCAAATCTGGCACGGTTTTGAACTGTGCCAGAATCAGGTGTTACAAAATGGCCAGTTTTTTTAGCACAGCTCAAAAGTGTGCCAGATTTGACCAAACAGGAACACTTCTGGCACACTAAACTGTGCCAGAATTTGATATTTCTGGCACACTTTTGGCACACTTTATAACTGTGCGAGATCGAGTACATATTGATTTTCTTTTGGCATAGTTAAAAACTGTGCCTACACTTTTGACACGGTTTTGAACTGTGCCAAATTTTTTGGATCAAAGAAAAAAAATTATTTATTTGAAAATAAGAAAATTCACAAATTGCGAATCTTGAAAGTTGTTAATAAACTAATGTACATACAGACTTCAAAATATTACAAGTAATAATAGTTCACAGACAAAAAAAAATTGGGCAGAGTTTTCCCTATTTTATGGACATTCTGAAACCTGCTAATATAATATCTGCGTAATGTAAAGCCCGCACGGCCATAAAATATAACAATAAAATTACAAAACTCGCATGACCATAAAAGCTAACAATTAAACTACAATAACCCGCACAACCATAACAAAAAAATAGAATCCTGAATATTAATGACATTAGGTAAATAATCCCCTTATTGCAGACCATTGGCTTCACGTGTCCCACGGGGATAAAAGCAAACGACAAAATGTTATCCGGCAAAAAAATAAGATACAAAAGGAGATGATATTAGTAACCAAGTAATTTTAAAAAAAATCTTATTTAAACTGAAAATTTGCATATACGAATTAAAATTATTATTGTATTCACAAATCTAAATCCTTTTGACTACGCGGTCAGTTATTACACGTTACATTGGTCCCGTGCAAGGTGTTCGTGCCTCTTACGGGGCCGTTTGAGGGTGGTTTGGATTTTCATCCTTTAATGGCTTATTTTTAAGCCTAATCTAGATATTTTTAAATTATCATCATATTAAAAATCGGGAGACCCGTGACTACGCGTTCAGTTCCTACAAGTTATGTTGGTCCTGTGTGAGGTGTTCGTTCCTCTTACTGAGTCGTTTGGGGGCTGGTTCGGGTTTTTACCCTGTAACGACATATTTTTAAGCCTAATCTAGATATTTTCAAATTATCATCATATTCTCAAACTAGGAGACCCGTGACTACGCACTCAGTTCCTAGAAGTTACATTGGTCCCGTTACAGGTGTCCATGCCTCTTACGGGGCTGTTTGGGCACTGGTTTCAATTTTCACCATCTAACGACATGTTTTTAGGCCTAATCTAGATATTTTCAAATTATCGTCATATTCTCATATCGAGAGACTCGTGACTATGCGTTCAGTTCATACAAGTTACATTGGTCCCGTACGAGGTGTTCGTACCTCTTACGGGGCCGTTTGGGTACTGGTTTGAATTTTCACCTTTTAGCGACTTATTTTTAAGCTTAATCTATATGTTTTCAAATTATCGTCATATCCTCAAAGCGGGAGATCCATGACTACACGGTCAGTTCCTATAAGTTTCATTGGTTATGTGCGAGGTGTCCATGCCTCTTACGGGGGCCGTTTGGAGGTTGGTTTGGGTTTAGCCTTTTTAACGGCTTATTTTTAAGCGGAAGTATGATACTTTCAAATTATCGTTATATTCTCAAACCAGGAGTCCTGTTACTACGATGTCAGTTCCTACGAGTTACATTGGTCCCGTACGAGGAATTAGTGCTTCGTACGGGGCCGTTTGAGGCGTTAGTTTGATTTTTCACCCTATAACGACATGCTTTTAAGACTAATCTAGATATTTTAAAATATCATTATATTCTCAAATTGGGAGACCTGTGACTACGCGATCAGTTCCTACAAGTTACATTGGTCCCGTGGGAGGTGTTCATGCCTCTTACGGGGTCATTTAAGGGCTGGTTTGGGTGTTCACCCTTTAAGAGTTAGTTTTTAAGAGTAATCTAGATATTTTCAAATTATCTTTATATTCTCAAACTAGGAGTCTCACGACTATGCAGTCAGTTCCTATAAGTTACATTGGTCCCGTGCGAGGAGTTAGTGACTCTTACGGGGCGGTTTGGGCACTGGTTTAGGTTTTCACCCTCTAAAGTCATGTTTTAAGCCTAATCTAGATATTTTCAAATTATCATCATATTCTCAAATCCGGAGACCCGTGACTACATGGTTAGTTACTATAGGTTACATTGGTCCCGTGAGAGGTATTCATGCCTCGTATGGGGCCGTTTAAGGGTTAGTTTGGATTTTCACCCTTTTAACGGCTTGTTTTTAAGCTAAATCTAGATGTTTTCAAATTATCGCCATATTCTCAAAGCGGGAGACCCGTGACTACGTGGTCGAAAAATGTGATTGACTTGTCTATAACTTATTTTCTTTACATGTTTAGATCTTAACATGTTCCCATTGGGATTGGCAATAGAACACAAGTCATCAATACCCATATAATATTGATGATTTAAATGTGTTGCAATTTTTCCATGCATTTCATTTATTGAATGAGTTGGGAATTACATTGTTATATTGAATTTTTTTCATGCCTAACGCAGTCCGTGGCAGGCCAGGGTATTGAAGTCTAAGGCAATGTAACTAGTTTTCAGCTCGCTCTGTTAAAAAATGATTCTTTTCACCATCTGCAACAAGTCCCTTCACATTCCCACCCCACGATGAAGTCTTGTTTTTCACATGGTTAATAAGTTTTTTCTGATCTTTCATCTTCCACACGTGGACCGCTGCCTCAATCCAGTTTGCTACTTCCAGAGTGTGGTGATCTGATGACAGGTCAAGGCAATCATGAAGGCCTTCCAACGAGAACTGGTCACAGCTGTAATGTAGCGATAAATAATACCACCTGAACAATATTATCCACTCTGTAATCATAATTGAAAAGTAAATAGAGAGAGAGACAGTGAGATAAAAACTTCTACATTCATGAAAATATATAATTGATATTATATATGCACTTGCCACCACTAAACAAATGTTGATCACATAATTTCATCTGCAGTTCATCCATTCTGCTCTAATTAGGAGTGACAACATTTTTTCACTCTCCTTGGTGGAAATATAACATGGATTACTTTTGTGCCAACTAAGTGGCATATTTCTTTCTATAAACATATGAAATTTACCTACCTCATCAGTCGTATGACATCCACTAATAATTGTGTACCCTCAATTTGAAGAGCGCCCTGTTCTCATCAAAAGGAACTGTGTAACTAAACGTTTTTTTTTTCAAAATAAACTTTATGCTCTAGACGGGTTGCCTACATGAATTATATCCTCCAATCAACCACGTTCATTTGAGTCTACGTCTCCCATTAGTATTATTACTATCAATAATAATCACATCACACTTTATTACTATCACCTGCTCTACCTTGTACACCAATGAACATTTCCCTCGTTTATTTTTTAACATCTCAAAAATTCCTAATTTGTCTTTTCCATACTGACAATACATTAAACCTTAGCACATGCGTTTCCAAAACTCATTACTAATCTCTCTCACCCGATGACTAATTGAGTCATTTTTAGAAGTTAGTATTATAAATATGCGATAGTTTATCTGTAAAATGACATAGCACATGTTGTAAATGGCTGAAAACGGTGTCGGATAGGAGGTGTTTTGGGACGGAACATATTATTCCGTTGGAGTCAAAATTAAACAAAACAACCCCCAACTACTTCATTTGAAATTTGCATACGTTTTCTCAACAACACATACTAGTTTAGCAAATACTATAAATGTATAAGGGATTTCTGGGTCAGAAATATCATATTTGAAGGGGAAGATCAAGAAAATGTATATTCTCAAACTGAATGCCATCTTCAGTCTGAGAACATTTTACTCCCTTTTACCATGATGTGCTTGTAAAAGTTGAAGGGTCCGTATATTTGTCAACCGTATACCATTCCGGTGTCCAAATATACACATTTGCTCATTGCACTGGGATTTTTTTGTCGAAATATACAAGGTTACATAGCACGGTAGGAATGCTCTAACAAATATTAGTTAATCTATAAATCTTTCCATCTTGAAGCTTCACTACCTCTACACTTAGAAATCTTCTTTAACTGAAATCACATTCCACATACTAATTATAAACCTAGTTATTTTATACCAACCCAATTCAACAGGTTCTCTACACACTTGTACTGTACCATCAAACCATAACTCAATTATACGACATCAAATTTATAAAGAAATGTAGATAGAACGGTGCCATAGCACCATACCTTAAGCAAAGTCTCCAAATAAGATCTGGGAATCTTCATTTCAGTAAGTAAATTTTTATTAATAGCCAAAGCGACCTTCAATATCTAGTTTGTGCAGTACCTGCATTATTGTAACCTTTTTCTTTCATCCTCCGACAACCCTTTGAGAGTAACTTTAGGGCATGGTATCCACCACTTGTCCTCATGCCTAATAGAAGGCCTCCCCCCAAAAAATTGGATGGATACGCATCAGAATCCTCCCTATCAGCAACAATTATGACCCGATCCACATACCGGAATTCCATATCACAAAACCCATCAAGTATGCTAATTAGCATAGCATCAAGCTTCTTTAGAGCATGAAGATTAATGTAGAAATCTGAGCGTGGTTGTGTTTCCATTACTTCATATATGCCTCCACCTAGAAATTGTTGAACAGATGGCACTAACTCTACAATAGAATCGATCACGCATAACAACCACTCCATCTCTCTGCACCACATTTCCTTCTTCCCAGGAGCCATTGGCTCCAACCTCCATAATTCCCCAAATACAGTTGCTGCCATATAAAATCCCAAACAAAATTCAATAAATATACACAACTCAACATATCTTAAATAGAATATATTCAAACACCAGAGAGATAATATAACTGTTACATAAACTGTTATATAACGATGGAAAAAATAAAATGAGATAAAATATAATACATATAGTTGTATTACCTTAAAATTCAAGGCAAACTTTTCCATCTGAGGTACTTTGCCCATGAGTTCAAGTGCCCATGAGTTCAAGTGGATTCTCTGCTATTGAGCGGTGATCAAGCAGGGTATAATTTATGTCCATAACAAGCAACTTCTTCCACTTACGACATGGATTACGGAGTTCAATATATAATCAATAACCCAACAAACATCATCAAAGGAGGTGAAAAATATCATCATATGGACCCGACCTCACCTTTTATCTATGTCTATACTATTTCAATCCATGTAATCATCTCAAATAAAAATGATATGCAAGACTACTTTATCAATCGTATCTAATGGAAATTACATACTGACTATGATCTATACACATCGGAATATAATACCAATACTCACAAATAGTCTCAAGAATATTACTCTCACATTCTCCATACAATTTGGATATTATGTATAGCAGCCATGAGCAACACAATGGGCATCTCCACTATAATAAGAGGCAAATTCATATAGAGAAAAATTAAGAAAAACTATAAAACTGCATTCCCAAGACAAAACCTAATTCCATTATATTATACTCGAAAACCTAATTCCATTATATTATCCCCGAAAACCTAATTCCATTATATTATTAACAGTAGACAAAACATACATACAAATAATCAAATCAGCTAAACCCCAATTCATTTAAACCAAATCAACCACACCCTAAATCCAAGGCATACATACATATAATCAAATCCAAGCAATACATAGACATATACATGTTTCAATTAAGAGTCTCGCTTAAATCTTCTCATTGATTCGTGCATTTATTGAAGGTTACTTGAGTAGAAGAAGATGGT
This sequence comes from Sambucus nigra, assembly GCA_949130495.1. Lineage (NCBI taxonomy): Eukaryota > Viridiplantae > Streptophyta > Magnoliopsida > Dipsacales > Adoxaceae > Sambucus > Sambucus nigra. The sequence continues at coordinate 600,391,111 of OX422216.1, forward strand.
TGTGATAATAGAATCCAGAAGAAACCTTGGGTGTGAGTATAACTAGGTTAGATACTGAATGACACACACATTATCATGTTTACCCAACACAATCAGATTTTCTTCACACAACACCCACCCCATGTCATTTGATGATGATTGAACCAGAATCTTAACATTTACCTAAATAAAAAATGGAATCCATTATGAAATTTCAAAAGTATGTATAACCGGTGATATATTTCTAAATATGATACAGTATATAAATATATAGCACATATTTATACACATACACACTAAGTATATATATATATGAACCGTATCTCTGAACGAAATTCAATCGACATACCCACATGTCAATTTAAGCTAACCCCATTTACAAGACAACTTCCTAATTTGTAGTGAATAAAGTCCACATTCGTCTGACACATATATAATTAGTTTGGATTTTGTTCTAGTTATTAGTATGAGTAGAATTATTCATAAGGCATATGTGTAAAGCAATATAGCATAGCACCCTGAAATTACTGTTTTGAATCTCAAACCCCACCGACACCAAAACAAAACTCAAATCAATTCGACTAGAAACCCTAATTGAAACCAACATTGATCCAAATAGAAACCATAAATAATCCTGGTATAAACCCTAATTTCAACCAAAATTGACCCAAGTCGAAACCTTCATTGCAACCCCCTCAAATATTCCATATTGCAATCACATAAACAAAGTAGGACCTTTCGATTCACACACCCTTCAAATCATGAACATATTAGACCTTAAATCATGAACCTCATACAAAACATAAATAAAAATTTACCTGCAACCCTTATTCAGATTTCAGATCGAGTATATATATATATATATATATATATATATATATATAGAGAGAGAGAGAGAGAGAGAGAGAGAGAGAACATAGTTGAGGTCGGGTTAAGAGATATAATGCACAATGTGGTGGAGAAGTTGTGATAAAAAATAGCCGACAAGAGAGATCGATGGGAAGAGATAGGGCATACGCGAGAGTGAGTGGAGAAAAGAGGGTAGGCACGAGAGGGGCTTTGAGAGGGAATGGATTATTGCGCTCTATAAAATTTGGAGAAATAATATTTTGAAGGATATTTATTTTTTAGTTAAGTGTGCTCAATTTTGGCACACTTTTAAACAATGCCAAATTTTAGCACGGTTTTTTACAGTGCGGCAGATTGTCATTAAACTGTGCCAAAATTTGACATAGTTTTAAGTTGGGCCAGAATTTTAATATCAATGTGTGAAAAATTGTTGTTTTTGGTGTAGTGCATACACACTAATAAAAAATATATAAAGTTCTCTTAAACATAACATTTTTAGAAAATTTACATAAGTTTATATAGTGATATTTCAACCTATACACTTCTTTTCTTAAACTCTTATAAGGTTTTATAATAAATGTAATTCTTAATAAAAAGAAGTTACAAAATCCATAAGAATTTCACATTTTAAGATATACGTGAAATGTTAATTTACACTCATTTGTCTATTCATAAAGAAAACTTTGACCATAAGTTTAGCTTTATGTCGTTGATTATCACCATGGCCGTGTTTTAGTCTTAAGGACGCATTTACACTCGAACCTAGTGTGTTAATTAGATAATTTAACGTGATTCTAAACATCATTTTGGTCAATTATAATTTTATAAAGATTGTGAAAACAAAATTCCAATAATTTTTTACTCCTCTCTAAAATTCACATTATTGTGATAAATCTAACAATCATTCAAAATAGAAAACTCATTTAAGATCTTCTCAAACCTGTTCATATCCACAAAACAAAAGAAAGATTACTTTGGATATTAATGGAATGACAAGAGTATCTTAGCTTCTTTAGTAATCACATTAGGTAAGTACATACTCCCATTAATTTAATCGTTCTTTAAAGAATTTGATGTGTTTGATTTCAATAGTAAATATTTTATGTACCCTCTTGAAAGTGTAGACATAATTCTAAGTTTTAATTATTTTAATGGATTCTAAATCCACGCATGCACTAGACATTCCCAATCATGCGAGCGTGTCAAATTGTGTAAGTAAAGTAGAATTTATATAATATACTTTTAACCATATATATTGATTTTTTACGTGAATACCTCTTATGGAGATATCTACTTGTTGCATTTGACTTGTTTTAAAACATGATCTATGTAGGTCCACTACCCAAGGACTATAATCTCCCACTTGGTCCACAGAGATCGTAATAAACTTATAAAACGGTAAGAGCTCAAACGTGAGTGTCAAGATTCATAAGTGAATATCCAAAGATAATCTAGTCTATTAAATCCTCAAAGTAAGTCTAGATTTAAAAGAGTCTGATATTTAATTTTTTCCACAAGACTGAAAAGCTACTTTAAGGTTTAACATTATGATATGTGATGAATATAATTTTTTTGTAAAAGTTTTATGAAAAATAAAATTGTACAAACTACCGATGACAACCCCATAATTGACAAAACATATTCTAATAAAGATCTTTTCTATACTCTAGAAAAATATCTAAAGATAAAATTGAGAAAAAGTAATTTGAAAGTTCATTGAGGGGTTCTTGAAATGATTTGAAAATAATATGAGAAAAGGAATCCAATAAAAGCATCCTCATATCGAGTTAGAACTATTTCTTATAACACTCTAGTTTTGAAAAATAAAAAAAATTATTTCATTCATATCGAACGACATATTATAATTCACATAATATATCTAAAAATATGTATGCTACATAATGGGTACTAATATAAATTTCAAACATTATGAGCTTTTGCAGAAACTTTATGCGTAATCCGTTTAATATTTCAAAAGAGTTTCAGAGACAAATTCATTAATAGTGGGTTTCTCAAGTAAAATTGAATTATAAAATTTAGAATTTTTGAGTGAAACTTAGCTTCTTCATTTAATTATTAGAAGTTAGTCCTGAGGACATTAAAACAGATAAAACATTCAATTTTAGAGAAACAAAATGAAATACAATTAATGAGATAAATAGTTATGACGACCCAGATATGATTATGATAAATCATGTTTAAATCATGCTTATCGTATGTGATGGGGATAATGTGTTATTAGAATATATAATTTTAAGTTATTGTGTTTAGTCTAATTCTACTTTCATAACTTATGAAATATTAAATTAGTCACAAATACAAATTTGTGAAGTTTTTGATAAAAAATATTCGGGTTGGAGGCTAGTTTTCACCCTTATAATGTAACAATTGATTTAAGGTCAAAACTATATAATTGTATACATGTGAGTTATGTTTGTAACACAACAAACGGTGTGTTGAACGGAGGTCCGAGCGAGAAGTTATGCTGGAATTACGAAGCATGAGCAAATTTGTCCATTCATTAAATGATATTTCGTCTTATTAGGCTAACAAATGGTGGATTTTGATTGGTTGAGGAAGGAGGTGGGTTTTTGCCGATTTTGAAGGCTTGAAATAAGCTATTCCTTCAACATATTTAATCCATTAAAGATTTTGGCTTGATAGGAAGAGAGAATTGGAAAGTTAGGAAGAAAAAGTGAGGAGAAAAATTGGAGAAAAATTCGTAGAAATTACGTAAAATACTCGAAGGTAATCCTAACTGCAAATCTTGTTATTTTTATTATATTACTATTATATATGATAGAAATAATCATTTGTTTACTAAACTTTCAGCCCTTAATATATATGTGTGGTTAGTTGAAAGTTTAAGTTAAGTTGAATGTATAAACCCTTGAAATTATTTTGTTTAGAAACCTTATTTATTCAAACTTCCATATCTTTTTGTATACTTACTGGAATTGATTTATTCGAATTGTAGATTAACAAGGACTCATATGTGTGTGAAATATCTGAAAATCATGTGAAAATACCCAGAAATGAGTCTTTGGTGAGAGTTTGAAGTTCGAGTATGAAATCTTTCCCAAGAGTGAAAGTATGCCCGCCATGTGTTCGATGTTTTGCTTGACCTAACAAATGAACCTTAAAAATTATGAAACTTTAATTATGTATTGTTCAATATGTTTAATGATGTTGGGTTAAATATCATAGAAATTTATGATGTTGGAAAAGTATGAAAATTCCTGGAAGCTGACTGAATGATAAAAGAGCCTATAGGGCAGATTTTCTTTGTAATAAAGAAATGGACACATCTTGCTCTAGGAAACTTGAAATGATGTGTTGTACTTTATATTGGTAACCTAATATGATGATAATTGTATTACCAAGAATAAATTAAATTATGTTTGGTCTATGGATCGGATATGTTAAATATTTTAACATGAAATTGGATGGGACTTCATTTACGATATATGATTGGAATGTGATCATATAATGCTTATAAATCGGGTTAAGTTTAAGTTATTCTTTGGATTGTTAATATATTATGATGATAATAATATTTTAAGAATTTATATATGAAAGGGGAAGAAGAACCGGATGAACAAGTGCTAGACAAAGGCAAGGGAAAAACACATGAAGTGGTTAAGGTGAGTGTACTCACTGGAAAAAGATGTATTATACATGGCTATGGAGATGATTTGAATATCACTCACGGGTAAGATGTATTACTCATGGTTATGTATATGATAAGAATAATATTGAATATGAATTTGTTCATTTTGGTTTACTGAAATGAGGGGTTACTCCTCGACCAGGAATGGGGGAGATTTGTCTATTAAAGACAAGGGGTTGCTCCTCGACTTGGAATGGGGGAGAATTGTCTATTGCAGACAGGATATGTGAATCATGATTCGGATAAGTTGGTCATTCTATATGAATGAGCCGGATAAGTGTATAATTGATAATTCTTTATGAATGAGCTGGATAAGTATATAATTAGTAATTCTTTATGAATTGACCGAATACGTAATACATAATTGTTAATGACCTGGATAAGTACATATGTATCAACACAGGTATATGATTTATTGCATTTAATTTTATGGAATAGTTTAGTAGTGATGCATTCACTGGGATCTTTTGCTCACGGTTACTATGGTTATGTGTTTCAGGTAACATGAGGTCACGGCCAAATCTAGGAGGTCGGGTTGGCTTAGAAGGGGATGCATAAAATCATAATTTTGGTCAAATAATTTTACTTATCCTTGAAGAAAGTTTGAATAAGCATAATCACTTTAAAATATGTGAAAAGTTTTGGCTTTATGGCTTCATGCTGTTAACGAAAAAGAATACTCGTGAAGATGGTTTGGTTAAGGTAATTATGATTTGACTCACCTTGACTTTCAAACTTAATTATAAGTAACTGGGTTGGGGTGTGTCAATAGCTCACTGCATTAATACTATAAGATGACAAAACATACGTAGACACCACATTTTAGGACCCCCTAAGTATCTCCTTAGGTCCCTAGAACCTCCCCATTTTACTACAAAACTTAGGTCTTAGAGGCCAGTAAGCGCTCCTAGGCCCCTTTGACTCTGGTAAACTATATCGTCAAAGTGAAATCTCAATGAAACTTTAAATGGATCTGAATCCCCTTTCCAACGGTCCGCCCCACGCGCGAATCGACATAAAGGTTCGTATAAACGGACCATTTTACCACCAAAATCGATGTAGAGGCCACCGAGCATTGATTTGACCTCAGCCAACTCTATCTTCAAAGTGAAATATCATTGAATCTTTGAAGGGATTTGAATCTCTTTTCCAACGGTCTGAACGGTTCGGATAAACAGACTATTTTCCATCAAAAATCAATTTGGAAGCCAATGGGCAATCCCATGCCCCGATTTGACCCCAGTCAACTTCATCGTCATAGCGAAACATTTTTGAATCTTTGAACATAATTGAAACCCCTTTCCAATGGTCCACTCCATGCATTAAATGGCATAACTATTCGGATGAACGATCCATTGTCCCCCAAAAATTAATCTAGAGGCCACCGGGCGCTTTTGGGATCCATTTGACCAAGGTCAACTCTTCAGCTCAAACGAGACTGAATAAATCTTCAAAGGAAAATGAATACCCTTTCCACAGGTATACCCCGTGCGTGAATAAGTCTTAGAGTACGGGCGAACAATTCATTTTACTCTGACAGGTCACCGAGCGCTTCCGGGCTCTGGTTGACTAAGTTCAACTTTTCGAACTGAGCGAAGCTCTTTGGATTGTCAAAGTACCTCGAATATAATTTCCAACGGTCTATACCGTGCACGATTCTAACTTATTGTGTGGAAGAACGATCCATTTTCGTCCAATGATCCCGCCGTCCAAAAGATTGATGAGTACTTTCGAGCCACGTTTGACCCAAAGCCAACTACTGTACCCGGGAGAGGCCCAAAGGACTCTTAAAGGTCTATGAATTTCCTTTCAAAAGGTATATCCTGTGTATGATTTGGATCAACAGATTATTTCCTATGACCATTATTCCAAAAAAATCTGCACGAGACTGCCGATTGGCAGGTCCATTTCCCTGCCTATTAGTAGTGTGTCTAGGGTTACCTGTCGATTGGTAGGGCTAGGGCTATGCCAATCAGCAACACCTTACCTTATAAATAGAGGGCATGACCGCACTCCCAAGACACCTCAGATCCATCAATATCAGTGGTCTCAATAACATTCTCTTGCAATCATCGAATTTTCCTTGTGTTAAATTCCTTTCCATCTTACATTCCCTTTGTTTTCATACCTAATTTTGCAAAATCTCATTCTCCCTCATCCAAAATTCATCTCAACACTCAATGGAGTTCATCAAGGATTAAGATCAAGCTTCAATTCTTCAAAAAAGATCCAAAATTCTTCTCTCTCTCTCTTTAGATTTCTTATTTTTGCATTAATTACATCAATTCATAGTCTACGTTTTACTTTTGTTCATAAACATTAATATCTCACCTCTTTATTAGTTATATTGTTCATACTTTATTTTATAAAAAAAAACAAAACAAAAAAAAGGGTTACACCTATAAATTCCAAAGGGATTATCCACCACAGTTTCTCAAAACTAAAATATATTTTCTACACACACACATATAGTAAATCCCCGTTCGAATCTATGGGATAAACCCCACCCTTATGCCGCATACGAACTACGTGGACTTTGATGCCTTTATAGGCTACATAGGCATTTCGAGATAAAACCCCAGACTCGAGTCCAAATTTTGCATTTGTCTCCTTTTCATCTATACATTACTTTAATATACATTATATTTGTGATCCTTATTGGCATTTTATCCCAATATGTATTATCGTTTCATTATAACGATCAATATCACGATAAATGCATAAATCATATCTTTAATATTATTTTGGGAACATTCTTATGGATGACCTCACTCTACCCTTTCCATGGTATGAGTTGAGCGATTTCAATATCCATTATATATACATGCACACACACTTCATGGAGAAATAAAGGAAAACAGTAATACAAACCCATGAGAGACTGAGAGGTCGGGATGGGTGCCTAACACCTTCCTATTTCGTAACTTATCCCCCGAACCTTTGAACTATTGGTTTCGTAAGCATTAGTTCGTACATTTTCTTTTGCGTGTTTTGTGCAAAATAGGCTGGCGAGTCCATCTCTTTACATTCACCCCACACTGACGATGGTCGAAGAGCTCCTAGAGGAAGAGGGCATGAGAATTTTCTCCCCCTTTCCTTTTCCCCACCCGAGAAGAGAGAGAGAGAGAGGGAGAGAAAGAGAGAGAGAGAGAGGAAAATATGGGATGGACAGAGTGGTGACTCTGCTAAGGACTTTCTTTCATAAGAAGGCTAGACTCTATATTCATGGGTGTTATTATTTTTTGCTTGTGTGTGTATGAACCTGTAATAACCCGCCCTTTTGGAGACAATTAAATTCCCTGATTAAGTATAATTTGGAATTTGGAGAATTTCTCGAAATAGTGATTTTTGGGATTTTCGAGGATTTAATGATTTTCGAAGGGTGTTATAAATTATTTTGGGACCATATAGGTCGAAAATTTTTATTTATATGTCGCCGTGGAGTATAGCGACAAAAGATATAAGATTTGGTGTTGAAAACCCGCATTTAATTTTGGGTTAGAATAGTGATTTGTGGTCAAGTATCTCGGATGGAAATTTTGACTGCACCACGAGTCTCGGAATGTCCGAGATAGTCAGAAAAGAGTGTCCGATTGTCGAAATTGAGTTCCGGGTAATTTTGGAGTTAAATAGGCTCGTAATTGGGTAAACGAGTCGTTTTTGGGTTTTAAGGGATTAAAACCCTTTTTCTCTATATATAAAGAGTAAGAGAGAAGATAAAGAAGAAAGAAGAGAGGGAAGAGAGAGAGAGGGAAGAAAAGAGGAAAAAGGGGGAGATTCCTGCCAGCCTCCGCGGGATTCGGCTCGAGGACGTCGGATTTTATCCACGAGGCAAGTGTTTACTTGCTTTATTTATTTTTGAGCATAAATATCTCATATCATTGTTGGTATAACAAACCCTAATGATTTTGGGTTGGGTATTCGTGGATAAAACGGGTTTTCGGTAGATAAAACGAATAAACCCCTGAAATTGGTAAATTGGAGAAATTTAGAAATTAACCAAAAATATTGGGTGATTCCGGGTTCTAGGATGTTTAGGACCCGTATTATAGGTGTATTTGTTGTTGGTAGAAGTTGTAGGCTATTTGGTGAAGAGATGGAAGCATGGGGGAAGCTTCTATGGCCGAATAGCTTCTCGGAGAAGAAGCTGCCCAACATGATCGATCGACCGATCATGGGGCTTGATCGATCGAAGCCTTCGATCAATCGACGGCCATGGGTAGATCGATCGACCCCTGCTGAAAATGGACAATTTTCTTAGGGTGATTTAGATGGGATATATTCCATTTCATCTTGCTTTGAGGTTAATTAGGTGATAACCTAAAGGACCTTTTAGGACTTTATGGTCCATAACTTAAGGCAATTTAGGAGGGTAAAGTAAGGGTTTTAAGTATATAAACCTTAATCTATATTTTCGAGGAAAATAGAGTATTTGTTGAAATTGATGGATTAGGGTTCCTAAATTTTATTGGGGACTTCTAAATGATTAATTGGACTAGGTGTAGTCTTGGAGTTCAAGGATATGAAATCCTTAACTCGTTGAATTTAAGGTGGATCGGGTGAGATAAATCCCGAGGATATTTCTCGTAGGTATAGAGGCCTATATAATTATGCTTATAGAAAGCATAATTACATCGATTATCATTAAGTGTATCCCAGGAGATAATTAGGATAAACTGGGAATATATATATTTGTTGATTTCACTTAGAGTGAAGGGTATCATTGGAGATATCCAATAAATCCTTAGATAGGATTGAGAGATATAGTGATTATTAAAGTATGAAATACTTTGGATTTAGAATCATGCTAATATGAATGCATGAGTGTGATTCCTAGAGGGAATCTTTGGGATTATGGTCATCGTTAGATGATATAGGCCATTATAGCCGGTTATATATTCTAGGAGGAATATATAGGATATGTATATACTGTGTGATTTAGGTATATATATATATGTTATGATGGAAATGATTTTGAAAATATATAAATGAATATTTTCAAAATGGAAAGAAAAATGATTTTCATAATTGATAAATTATGGTTACACACCTCCCTAAATCTCTATCATAAGGGAAGTTGCGCGCGTTGTGGTGAAGCCTTGCTGGCTGTTGAGCAGGTAGGATATAGTCCCTAGGCCATATGGGCATTTGTATTACTGCACTGGTTAGGGGATTCCGGGTGTGGTCTTGACTTTCCCGCAGGCAATATGGCCGCTTCCTGACGTTGGTAGGTTCCCAGGTTGTCTTGTATAGATAGGCCCTGGAAGATGATAGCCATTTAGGGGCGCGTCCAGTGGGGAAACCCGGAGGGGCGGTCTTAGATTTAAACAATTCATGATAATGGATTGGCTTCAATTTACATTTTCTGAGTATAAAAAGGGAAATGGGATAAATGTTTGGCTTCGGTAACACTCCCGGATGGAAGAAGGGATGTGGAAGAAGATGGTTTGATCAAAGCATTTTCATGATAATGAAAATGGTTTTGGGTACATTTCCTGAGTATAAAAAGGGAAATGGGATGATTTAAAAAGGTAAAGCATTTTTATGTTAATAAAATTGGCTTTTAAAAAGATATATGTTTTGGTAAAGCAATTCATGCTAATGAATTGGCTTTAAATACATTTCCTGGATATGAGAAGGGAAATGAAAGGTTTTGATATGAGTATAGAATACACCTCAGTCCGTGAGATAGATCCGGATGATTATGGATATATGTATATACAAATGGATAAATCGAGTGCCGAGGGTCTAATGGATCCCGATGATCGACCTTGCCGCATAGTAGTGTATCGGGGGGGGGGGGGGGTTTCTTGTTTGGATTTCTCTTTGCGACACACCCCACGCACGAATATGGCATTGTGTTGAGACTGGGGAGAAGTTTAATCCTTAATGCTCTAATATTATAAATGTTTATGGTATATATATATTTATATATATCTTTCTGTACTGAGGGGCTGACAGATCTCGACGATCGACCGTGCCACATAGTAGTGTATCGGGGGGATTCCTTGTTTGGATTTCGCTTTGTGAGACACCCCACTCACAAACATGGCATAGCGTTGAGACTGGGGTGAAGTTTAGCCCTTAGTACATTGCTTGGACTATCTAGGATTGATAGTGGGTTTGAGATAGACTAGTTTAGCAGATATAGCTTGACTAGAATGTCTAGAGGGATGCGCTAGGAGTGCACTGTTAGTGGATAGGTGAGGGGTATCTCATGGGAGTGCGATACCAATTTAAATATGAGATAAAACTATTTTTATAAAAATAATGCATTTATGCACTTGCAAAATATTTTCAAAAATTCGGGCTTTGACCCGTCTATCTACTCTCATTTCTTTCTATATATTATATATATATATAGGTGTCCATACACAGGGACGCCTGGATGGAAATTCTTTCGAGTCAGACGTCAGCTGCAGCAGCTGTGGATGCGTGCAGGTTTTTGATAGCCTCTTACATCGTTGTACTCTAGATAGGAGGTACTGTATAAACATTTGAGCCAATGGCTCAACTGCATTTATTTATTCTTTCGGTACAGCATTCGATATGGTTGTATCTTTTTGACCGAGTGTTCGATTATTTTATTTCATTTCAGTTTCATTTACGCATTAAATTGTGGATTTTTTATTTATTGTCGTTCAAAAGAGTAGTTAAGTTAAAATTTTGACACCGGCCTAATAGGTTATTAGTAATTAAATGGATTTTCGACAGTGATGCTAAGAATGATCCATATGAGACTCCTGTTTTAATTTATATTGGAGTGATCGCCCGGTATCTTATTAGGAGGGGTGTTACAGATGGTATCAGAGCATCAGGTTCTAGTGTCCTTAGGAATCTGTGTGGATGTACTACGCTTTCAGCGTTGCTCTCGATTTGTTATAAAGCCTCAGGATTAGGATTGTTGATTTCTCTTATGAGACTTCGTTCTACTGCCATAGCATCATAGCGTAAGATTATAGAAATCTTTTGCGCGCTCGTTTGAGAATCGTGTGCGGAGCTTGGGTGGTAGCAGGGGGTGAGGCTTAGCTGGGGCAGCTGGTGGAAGTTAGGGATGAGGGCCTTAGTAGAGGTCACTCTCCTTATAGAAATTGATAAGGATTTTGGCGGCAACTACTAAAGAATGGTAGTTAGGAGTACCACAGTACCGCTGAAGTTGAGAGTGGTACTAAAGTTGAATTCCTCCTTGAAATTGAGGGTTCAAAAGGGATCTTACGGATAGTCTTAACCGTGTGTCCCCACGATTTAGTCGGTATGAGAAGAATGTTGTTATGAGTTTTACCTCAGAAGGAAGAGGTATATTTGGCGTGGCTAGATAAGGTCGTGGTATTTGTTAGCCCTAGACTCGTGTGTGTAATTTGAGCCTTGTATTTGGTCTCGATAACATAATAATGTAGGCTTGTGTGTTTTCCGCGATAGCGGCATTTTGTTTTCTTTCACTCGCCATATAGGCGGGTGATTATATTTTGTATGTATACGTATAATGTATTGGTTGATCGGAGCGATAGCAGGCTAATGATGGCAAGTCTATCGTGTCCATAGTTCCTGAAGGGAACAGATTGTGGCCGTGGTGTCTCACCTTGATAAAGGTTGAGTTCACCTTTATTGTTAGGGATTGATGGAACCTCGATGAGTAGAGGCTTCCTTATTTTGGTGGGTATGTGTGGCAACCTTATAGATATAATTTAAGGCCCACAGGATCATTGTTGAGCTGTAAGATTTAGCTCAGTATTGGTTTGCGCAAGGACATAGAAATAGTGCGAGCGCTGGGTGGTGTGACTCTTAGTTAGAGATAGGAGTTCAGACCACCTTTTGTTATTTAGGGATAGGATTATCCCGGTTGCATGTCTGAAATAACGGGACTCCGTGGCCGACGATGTCAAGTGTTAATGTGTCGAGGGGTTCCTTGTTTGGATTTCTCTTTGCGAGACACTCCACACATGACTCTTAACGGCGCCGGGCGTGGAGAGCTGTTATGGGATGCAAGGATGGTGGTTAGTCTTATAGTGTGGATGAACCACTATAGACTATGAGCCCTGTTAGGATGGTACTCATATGTAAATATTGTGCTATGGAAAACACTAAAGTGGTCCCCTCGCCACAAGTGGGTGGGTGAGGTTGGACTTGGAAAAATTGGTTTGAGGATAATAACCAGCCTTAATGAAAAGGCAAATTTTGAGGAGATACAATTTGGGTATTATGTTCGTGACACTTTCTACAGAAAGTGGGCACTTCGATGGATTAGGTTTCCTTCTGTATGGGCGGAAGGATAAGATAGTAGGAATGCGTTCATAGGCTAGCCTTGTAAGATTTAAGAAGTCCCGCTTATGTGCCTTGGGTCGCTATATCTCGATGACCGACTACGCGAGGGAGTAGTGTAACGGGAGGGTTCCTTGTTTGGATTTCGCCTTGGCAAGACGTCCCACGCATGAAACTAAACAATTGTCGGGAGTTGAGAGAGTCCTTGGGCACTAGGGACATACTTAGGATTATAGTAGTTTCGCGTATGTAGGATATCGCATAGACTTTAGTATTATTTAGGATGTAAGATCGTCAGTGTTAGTGGGCCGAGGTTAGGAGGATTGAAAATTCGCGGGTTGGAAGAACCCATAGGTGAGTATTACACCGAGGAAAGGAGACCCTTATTGCGAGAGAGTGTTACGTGTCAGACGTTCGTAATGTTTGTGCAGATATGCACAAGTTAGAAAGGTGTATGGGCACCTTGGTAAGTTGGTTTATATACCGCCTGAAATAGAATGGGCGTAGTATATAAGGTTAATATTCATGCCGATAGGCATTATAGATGATGGGTATTATGTGACGTATTAGAGTCACTTTATGATTGCGGTAGCCGCGTAGTGTATGGTTGGAAACCATTAGGTTAGTATCTTTCCCTTGAGGTTTTAGGATTTGTAGTAATCCTAGTTGGAGGGTGTAAGTTGTATCTGAATTTCGAGGATGAAATTCCGTTGTAAGGGGGGAGTATGTAATAACCCGCCCTTTTGGAGACAATTAAATTCCCTGATTAAGTATAATTTGGAATTTGGAGAATTTCTCGAAATAGTGATTTTTGGGATTTTCGAGGATTTAATGATTTTCGAAGGGTGTTATAAATTATTTTGGGACCATATAGGTCGAAATTTTTTATTTATATGTCGCCGTGGAGTATAGCGACAAAAGATATAAGATTTGGTGTTGAAAACCCGCATTTAATTATTTTGGGTTAGAATAGTGATTTGTGGTCAAGTATCTCGGATGGAAATTTTGACTGCACCACGAGTCTCGAAATGTCTGAGATAGTCAGAAAAGAGTGTCCGATTGTCGAAATTGAGTTCCGGGTAATTTTGGAGTTAAATAGGCTCGTAATTGGGTAAACGAGTCGTTTTTGGGTTTTAAGGGATTAAAACCCTTTTTCTCTATATATAAAGAGTAAGAGAGAAGAGAAAGAAGAAAGAAGAGAGGGAAGAGAGAGAGGAAAAAGGGGGAGATTCCGGCCAGCCTCCGCGGGATTCGGCTCGAGGACGTCGGATTTTATCCACGAGGCAAGTGTTTACTTGCTTTATTTATTTTTGAGCATAAATATCTCATATCATTGTTGGTATAACAAACCCTAATGATTTTGGGTTGGGTATTCGTGGATAAAACGGGTTTTCGATAGATAAAACGAATAAACCCCTGAAATTGGTAAATTGGAGAAATTTAGAAATTAACCAAAAATATTGGGTGATTCCGGGTTCTAGGATGTTTAGGACCCGTATTATAGGTGTATTTGTTGTTGGTAGAAGTTGTAGGCCGTTGGGTGAAGAGATGGAAGCTTGGGGGAAGCTTCCATGGCCGAGCAGCTTCTCGGAGAAGAAGTTGCCCGACATGATCGATCGATCGAAGCCTTCGATCAATCGACGGCCATGGGTCGATCGATCAACCCCTGCTGAAAATGGACAATTTTCTTAGGGTGATTTGGATGGGATATATTCCATTTCATCTTGCTTTGAGGTTAATTAGGTGATAACCTAAAGGACCTTTTAGGACTTTATGGTCCATAAATTAAGGCAATTTAGGAGGGTAAAGTAAGGGTTTTAAGTATATAACCCTTAATCTATATTTTTGAGGAAAATAGAGTATTTGCTGAAATTGATGGATTAGGGTTCCTAAATTTTATTGGGGACTTCTAAATGATTAATTGGACTAGGTGTAGTCTTGGAGTTCAAGGATATGAAATCCCTAACTCGTGGAATTTAAGGTGGATCGGGTGAGATAAATCTCGAGGATATTTCTCGTAGGCATAGAGGCCTATATAATTATGCTTATAGAAAGCATAATTATATCAATTATCATTAAGTGTATCCTAGGAGATAATTAGGATAAACTGGGAATATAGATATTTGTTGATTTCACTTAGAGTGAAGGGTATCATTGGAGATATCCAATAAATCCTTAGATAGGATTGAGAGATATAGTGATTATTAAAGTATGAAATACTTTGCATTTAGAATCATGCTAATATGAATGCATGAGTGTGATTCCTTGAGGGAATCTTTGGGATTATGGTCATCGTTAGATGATATAGGCCGTTATGGCCGGTTATATATTCTAGGAGGAATATATAGGATATGTATATACTGTGTGATTTAGGTATATATCTATATATGTTGTGATGGAAATGATTTTTAAAATATATAAATGAATATTTTCAAAATGGAAAGAAAAATGATTTTCATAATTGATAAATTATGGTTACACACCTCCCTAAATCGCTTTCATAAGGGAAGTTGTGCGCGTTGTGGTGAAGCCTTCCTGGCTGTTGAGCAGGTTGGATATAGTCCCTAGGCCATATGGGCATTTGTATTACTGCGTTGGTTAGGGGATTCCGGGTGTGGTCCTGACTTTCCCGCAGGCAATATGGCCTCTTCCCGACGTTAGTAGGTTCCCAGGTTGTCTTGTATAGATAGGCCCTAGAAGATGATAGCCATTTAGGGGCGCATCCAGTGGGGAAACCCGGAGGGGCGGTCTTAGATTTATTGAAGCAATTCATGATAATGGATTGGCTTCAATTTACATTTCCTGAGTATAAAAAGGGAAATGGGATAAAGGTTTGGCTTCGGTAACACTCCCGGATGGAAGAAGGGATGTGGAAGCATATGGTTTGATCAAAGCATTTTCATGATAATGAAAATGGCTTTGGGTACATTTCCTGAGTATAAAAAGGGAAATGGGATGATTTAAAAAGGTAAAGCATTTTTATGTTAATAAAATTTGCTTTTAAAAAGATATATGTTTTGGTAAAGCAATTCATGCTAATGAATTGGCTTTAAATACATTTCCTGGATATGAGAAAGGAAATGAAAGGTTTTGATATGAGTATAGAATACACCTCAGTTCGGGAGATAGATCCGGATTATTATGGATATATGTATATACAAATGGATAAATCGAGTGCCGAGGGTCTAATGGATCCCGATGATCGACCTTGCCGCATAGTAGTGTAACGAGGGGGTTCCTTGTTTGGATTTCGCTTTGCGAGACACCCCACGCACGAATATGGCATTGTGTTGAGACTGGGGAGAAGTTTAATCCTTAGTGCTCTAATATTATAAATGTTTATGGTATATATATATTTATATATATCTTTCTGTACTGAGGGGCTGACGGATCTCGACGATCGACCATGCCGCATAGTAGTGTATCGGGGGG
The DNA here is from genome assembly GCA_949130495.1 of Sambucus nigra. NCBI lineage: Eukaryota > Viridiplantae > Streptophyta > Magnoliopsida > Dipsacales > Adoxaceae > Sambucus > Sambucus nigra. The sequence goes on from OX422216.1 coordinate 600,407,300, forward strand.
TTCCTTGTTTAGATTTCTCTTTGCGAGACACCCCACGCACGAACATGGCATATCGTTGAGACATGGGTGAAGTTTAGCCCTTAGTACATTGCTTGGACTATCTAGGATTGATAGTGGGTTTGGGATAGACTAGTTTAGCAGATATAGCTTGACTAGAATGTCTAGAGGGATGCGCTAGAGTGCACTGTTAGTGGAGAGGTGAGGGGTATCTCATGGGAGTGCGATACCAATTTAAATATGATATAAAACTATTTTTCTAAAAATAAAGCATTTATGCACTTGCAAAATATTTTCAAAAATTCGGGCTCTGACCCGTCTATCTACTCTCCTTTCTTTCTATATATTATATATATATATAGGTGTCCAGACACAGGGACGCCTGGATGGAAATTCTTTCGAGTCAGACGTCAGCTGCAGCGGCTGTGGATGCGTGCAGGTTTTTGATAGCCGCTTCCATCGTTGTACTCTAGATAGGAGGTACTATATAAACATTCGAGCCAATGGCTCAAATGCATTTATTTATTCTTTCGGTACAGCATTCGATATGGTTGTATTTTTTTGACTGAGTGTTCGGTTATTTTATTTCATTTCAGTTTCAGTTACGCATTAAATTGTGGATGTTTTATTTATTGTCGTTAAAAAGAGTAGTTAAGTTAAAATTTTGACACCGTCCTAATAGATTATTAGTAATTAAATGGATTTTCGACATTGATGCTAAGAATGATCCATATGAGAATCCTGTTTTAATTTATATTGAAGTGATCGCCCGGTATCTTATTAGGCGGGGTGTTATAGCACCTACCTTTATGTTCCCTTTTTTCTCCTCTATTATTTCTTGCACATATATACCTCATGCTTATATGCCTACTCACTTACACACTTGTAGATACTTTACATGTACACTTCACACTACTTACACGTAGGAACACTAATATCCACTTATTTCACACACCACTTAGATTATCCATCCTTAGGTGTCAATAACACACACCTCCACTTATCACATTTGTATATATCCATGGTCACTCACACTTGTCACACACTATTTGTAGTTGATCCATACATAGGCACTTCACCAAATCCTGCGAATGGTCACGCCCAATGAGTCACGGCCCAAGTCCGCGACCAGATCGTCGCGGACTTGGGCCGTGACCCACTCCATATTTGGTGTGACCATATTTATTACCACACTAAATTATCGATGCTCTGGAAGTGGTCACGGACTTGGGCCGTGACTACAGTGGCCGCGGACTTGGGCCGTGACCAGGTGTGACCATCTTGGCGCAAAACTCGCGCCAAAATTCCCTCCAAGCTTGGTCGCGGATGGGTCACGGCCCAAGTCCGTGACCCATGGCATGAGGAAGAAGTGACTACACACATTGAGGGTCACGGCTTAGGGCCGTGACCATTTCTGGGCGTGGGTCGCGGCTATGGGCCGTGAACATACCTCATTCAAGCACTATAGGTTGGATGAGAAGGGTCGCGCATTACAGATCAAGGGTCACGGCTTTAGGCCGTGACCATGTCTTGGTATGGGTCACGGCTACGGACCGTGACCATACCTCTTTTGATAGCTGCTGTAGGTCGCGCAAGGGGGTCACGGCTGTAGGCCGTGACCATTCTTCGTCAATCAGGTCGCAGGCAGAGCTCCAAGGGTGTGGTGGGTCACGGCTTTAGGCCGTGACCAGGTCATTCCTAAAAAATAAAGAGGCGCGCTAATTTCTTTTTTCATTTGCCCGCTTCTCTCTCTCTCTCGTCAGATGTTGATGACCTAGCGCTAAAACATGGCGATTCTCTCTCGTCAATCAGTTGGAGTTCTAAGGAGGTTAGTCAAACACGTATTCCTCAGCTTCAACCTACTAGCAGCAACCGCCCCAGCTCCGCCCTAGCTCCAGCCCCAGCCCCAGCTCTCTCCCAGGTAAATTTTATTCTTTTTCTCCATTAATTTATGTAGATTCCATTAATATATGTATATATAGTGTACATGTCTTTACAATTTATACACATTATATATAGTATATATAGATAATTTATATGATTTGAATTTGGGATAATATTTTTTATCTATATATATAGTATATATAGATAATTTAATGTAAAAGTAAAAATAGTGTGAGATCATGTTTTTGAAACTTTAGTCTTACAACCTACTAGGTTGTTAATATTAGTAAAAAAAACTTTGGGTAAGCAAATTTATATCACATATTTAGATTTTAGGATGTTAATATTCATATTAATCGATTTTAGTATATTTGTTATTTTAGTCCTAATTTTTATCTTTATCGTTTTTTTTTCCTTTTTGTATTATATGGTTAATGGAAAACCTCGTAGAAAGTACATTATAGGAAATGGTTGCAGAGTTGGTTACTCAAGTTCCTGAATCTACTAGTTCTCCTTTGAGGCAGATTGAAACTATGCAGGTTCATAAGTAAATTATATTTACATTTGTTTCTTGAATATTATGATCTACTATACTAACTTTACAGTCATTTTCTTTGTTTCATGTTCCTGACTTGAGTCATTTCTCTACTGGATTAACCAGACCCTCATAGTGCCCCTGTAATTAACCTAACCAGACCCTCATAGTGCCCCTATAATTAACAGTTCAGGGAGAATATGTCGTCATAGTGACCCTCATATTTTAACGGCATATTGTCCCTGAAATTAACGGAGTGTTTAAATTAACCATTTATTTTAACGGAGTGTAAATATTTTTTCAGATTTGGTATTTCACAGTGAGTGAGTATCCGGATAGAGGTGCAACGCTACTACCTACACATATCATGGTAAACTTTATGATATTTTTTATTTGTTCATCCAATTTTATAGAAATTGAATGCTCACATACATTATTACATACCAATTAGATACCACTTCTTCATTACATACCAGTTCTTCATTACACACCAGGTACTCTTTACTTTAACTAAAGTAGTTATATAATTGATATGCATTATTTATTAAATCTTTTAGATGATAGAAGGAATACGGGATAATTATTGGTTGTTGTCTTGTTGTTGGATAGTATGTTTGAAGGAATATGTGATAATTAGAAGGAGTACGGGATAATTATTGGTTTGATTGTTGGATAATATGTTGAAAAGATTTTAGACTCCCGGTTTTAGAATACGACGATAAGCATAAAAACATGACATCGAATGATGAAAATGTACAACATCCACAAAACGGTCCCGTAAGAGTCACGAACACATCGCAGGGGATCAATGTAAATCGTAGGAACAAACCGTGTAGTCACGGGGCTCACGGTTTGAGTGTACGACGTAAATTTGCAAAAAGTTAGACTTAAGCATAAAAACATGTCATCGAAGGATGAAAACCTAAAACAAACACCAAACGGTCCCGTAAGAGTCACGAACACCTCGCACGGGATTAATGCGACTCATAGGAACAGACCGCGTCGTCACGGGACTCACGATTTCAGTGTACGACGTAAATTTACAAAAAAATTAGACTTAAGCATAAAAATATGCCATCGAAGGGTGAAAATGTAAAACAAGCACAAAATGGTCTGGAAAGAGTCACGAACACCTCGCAAGGGACCAATGTGACTCGTAGGAACCGACCACGTAGTCACGGGTCTCCGGGGTGAGTGTACGGCGTAAATTTGCCAAAAAATAAACTTAAGCATAAAAACATGCCATCGAAGGGTGAAAATGTAAAACAGCCTTAAAACGGTCCGGTAAGAGTCACAAACACCTCGCACGGGACCAATGTAACTCGTAGGAACCGACTGCATAGTCACGAGGCTCCCGGTTGGAGTGTACGACGTAAATTTGAAAAAAAAATTAGACTTAAAGCATAAAAACATTCCATCAAAGGGTGAAAACGTAAAACAAACACAAAACGGTCCTATAAGAGTCACGAACACCTCGCACGGGACCAATGTGACTCGTAGGAATAAACCGCGTAGTCACGGGGCTCCCGGTTTGAGTGTATGACGAAAATTTGATAAAAAATAGACTTGAGCATAAAAATATGCCATCAAAGGCTGAAACGTAAAACAACCTTTAAACGGTCCCGTAAGAGTCACGAACCCCTCGCACGGGACCAATGTGACTCGTAGGAACCTTCACGGGGCTCCCGGTTTGAGTGTACGACGTAAATTTGTAAAAAATTAGACTTAAGCATAAACAAATGCAATCGAAGGGTGAAAATATAAAACAGCTTTAAAACGGTCCCGTAAGAGTCACGAACACCTCGCACGGGACCAATGTAACTCGTAGGACCGACCGCGTAGTCGCGGGGATCCCGGCTGGAGTGTACGCGGTAAATTTCCAAAAAGTTAGACTTAAGCATAAAAACATGCCATCGAAGGATGAAAACGTAAAACATCCCTAAAACAGTCCGATAAGATTCACGAACACCTCGCACGGGACTAATGTAACTCATAAGAACCGACCGCGTAGTCACGGGGCTTCCGATTAGAGTGTACAACATAAATTTGCAAAAAAATTAAACTTGAGCATAAAAACATGCCATCGAAGGGTGAAAACGTACAACAAGCACAAAACGGTCCCGTAAGAGTCACGAACGCCTCGCACGAGACCAATGTGTCTCGTAGGAACCGATCGCCTAGTAACGGGGCTTCCGAGTTGAGTGTATGATGCAAATTTGCAAAAAATTAGACTAGAGCATAAAAACATGCCATCGAAGGGTGAAAATCTAAAATAGACACTAAACGGTCCGGTAAGAGTCACGAACACCTCGTACCGGACCAATGTGACTTGTAGGAACCGACGACGTAGTCACGGGGCTCCTGGTTTGAGTGTACAACATAAATTTATAAAAAGTTAGACTTGCATGCCATCGAAGGGTGAAAACGTAAAACAACCTTAAAACGGTCCCGTAAGAGTCACGAACACCTCGCACAGGACCAATGTAACTCGTAGGACCGACCGCGTAGTCGCGGGGCTCCCGGCTGGAGTGTATGACATAAATTTCCAAAAAGTTAGAATTAAGCATAAAAACATGCCATCGAAGGGTGAAAACATAAAACAGCCATAAAACGGTCCGATAAGAATCACGAACACCTCGCACGGGACTAATGTAACTCATAGGAACCGACCGCCTAGTTACGGGGCTCCCGGTTAGAGTGTACAACATAAATTTGCAAAAAAAATTAAACTTGAGCATAAAAACATGCCGTCGAAGGGTGAAAACGTACAACAAGCACAAAACGGTCCCGTAAGAGTCACGAACACCTCGCACGGGACCAATGTGACTCGTAGGAACCGATCGAATAGTAACGGGGTTTCCGAGTTGAGTGTACGATGAAAATTTGCAAAAAATTAGACTATAGCATAAAAACATGCCATCGAAGGGTGAAAATCTAAAATAGACAATAAACGGTCCGATAAGAGTAACGAACACCTCGTACCGGACCAATGTGACTTGTAGGAATCGACGACGTAGTCACGGGGCTCCCGGTTTGAGTGTACGACGTAAATTTACAAAAAGTTAGACTTGCATGCAATCGAAGGGTGAAAATGTAAAACAACCTTAAAACGGTCCCGTAAGAGTCACGAACACCTCACACGGGACAAATGTAACTCGTAGGAACCGACCGCATAGTTACGGCGCTCCCGGTTGGAGTGTAAGACATAAATTTATAAAAAATTAGACTTAAGCATAAAAACGTGCCATCGAAGGGTGAAAACGTAAAACAGCCACAAAATGGTCCCGTAAGAGTCACGAACACCTCGCACGGGACCAATGTGAATCGTAGGAACTGACCGTGTAGTCACGGCGCTCCCGGTTTGAGTGTGTGACGTAAATTTGTAAAAAATTAAACTTAAGCATAAAAACATGGCATCGAATGGTGAAAACGTAAAACAACCACAAAACGGTCCCGTAAGAGTCACGAACACCTCGCACGGGATCAATGTAAATCGTAGGAACATACCGTGTAGTCACGGGGCTCCCGGTTTGAGTGTACGACGTAAATTTGCAAAAAGTTAGACTTAAGCATAAAAACATGCCATCGAAGGATGAAAACCTAAAAAAACACCGAACGGTCTCGTAAGAGCCATGAACACCTCGTACGGGACCAATGCGACTCATAGGAACAGACCGCGTAGTCACGGGACTCGCGATTTGAGTGTACGACGTAAATTTGTAAAAAATTAGACTTAAGCATAAAAACATGCCATCGAAGGATGAAAACGTAAAACAACCACAAAATTGTCTCGTAAGAGTCACGAACACCTTGCACGGGACCAATCCGACTCGTAGGAACCGACCGCGTAGTCACGGGGCTCCCGGTTTGAGTGTACAATGTAAATTTACAAAAAGTTAGACTGAAGTATAAAAAATGCCATCGAAGGGTGAAAACGCAAAATGAACACAAAACGGTCCCGTAAGAGTCACGAACATCTCACACGGGACCAATGTGAGTCATAGGAACCAGTCGCGTATATATATGCAGTATATATATACATATGCAGTGTACTGCAGAGTATATATATACTGCATATATATACACTGCAGTATATAATCTGCATATATGTATATATATACATACTATATAATATATACAGCAGAGTATATATATATATATATATATATATACTATATATATAATGGCATATATATGCATATATATAAAGTATATATACTACATATATATACTAGTATATATACTGCTGCTCAGCATATATATGCAGTATATATACGGCATATATATGCATATATATACTGGTATATATATGCATATATATGAAGTATATATACTGCATATATATGCAGAGCAGTATATATACAGTATATATACTGGTATATATATATGCATATATATACAATTATAAACATGCATATACAGTTATATATATACATATATATACATGCATATTAGTCCAGCTTCTAATGTTGAGATTCCTAACCACACTAAGAGTCTCCTCTTCATCTAAGCTAGTAATGAACATATTACTTTTATAACGATTAGGTCTAAGCCCTGATAAACTACTAAATATATGCAAAGCTTCCTAGGTAACCAAACTTTAGATCACATCCCCAACACAAAGCAGAATTGAATACTTTTTCTTGGTAACCAATGTGATAAGACTAGAAGAGTTGAATGAAGAGAAAAATGTTTGCTCATGATGATGGATACTTTTTCTTCAAATATCACAGCCCCACTTACAGAGATGAGGTGGTGGAAAATGGCCCTTGGAACTTCGCGGGGAACCCCAACATTTTGAATAAATGGAAACATGGCTTCAAGTTCTTTAACGAGGATACTATTAGAGTTCTAGTTTGGGTGCTCTTGCCCAACATCCCTATGCAATATTGGACTGTTAAAGGCCTCAATCACATTGCTAGTGCCATAGGAATCCCCATCTATGCTGATTCAGTCACTAGAAATATGAGCATAATTAGCTTTACTAGGATTTGCATTGAAATCGTGCCAAAAGTTAGCTACCCAAACTCCATTAACCTCATTTTGGAGGATGGTTCTTCCACTTGTGTTAAGGTTAAATAGAAAGCTATGACCAACTCAAGTCCCCACTATGTTGCCTTTGGCCATAATATATCCAAATGCCCCAAAATTAAAAGAGTGTGGATGATAAATCCTGACACTAAAGCTACCACCACTAATGTAACTGGAGAAGAATAATGGACTCAAGCGAATAAAAAAGGCCCCAAAGCTCCTCATATTGAGAAATCAACTTTACAACCTGATAAGACTCTTCCCACCAGTCCCAGTTCTATCCTTCAATCCTGTCAATTGGAGAATAAAGAAATCTTATTGATATGACTCTCACTAGCTCTATTCGTGTAATTACTTTGCCACAACCCCCAATTATGGAAATTTACAACTCCCAGTTAGACTTAGGCTTAAAAACACGGTGTTAGAGGTAAAAGGGCAAACCCAGTCCACGAGGCTCCCACGGGGCCAATGTAACTCGTAGGAACTGACCCCGCAACCGCGGAACTCCCGGTTTGAGAATACGACGGTGATTTGCATATTTCTAGACTTAGGCTTAAAAACATGGCGTTAGAGGGTGAGAACTCAAAACAACCCTCTAACGGAACCGCGGGTGGCACCAACACCTCCCACGGGACCACTGTAACTCGTAAGAGCTGACCCCGCAGCCGCGGGACTCCCGATTTGAGAATACGATAGTAATTTGCATATTTCTAGACAGAGGCTTACAAACATGACGTTAGAGGGTGAAAACTCGAAACAACCCCCGAACGTCCCCATGGGTGGCACCAACACCTCCCACGGGGCCAATGTAACTCGTAGGAACTGACCACACAGCCACGGGGGTAATTTGCATATTTCTAGACTTCGGCTTAAAAACATCACGTTAGAGGGTGAAAACTCGAAACAACCCCTGAACGGCCCCGTGGGTGGCACCAACACCTCCCACGGGGCCAATGTAACTCGTAGGAACTTATCCCGCAGCCGTGGGACTCCCGGTTTGAGAGTATGACCGTAATTTGTATATTTCTACACTTTAGCTTAAAAGCATGGCGTTAAAGGGTGAAAACTGAAAACAACCCCCAAACGGCCCCATGGGTGGAACCAACACCTCCCACGGGACCAATGTAACTCGTAGGAACTGACCCCGCAGCCGCAGGAGTTCCGGTTTGAGAATAAGATGGTAATTTGTATATTTCTAGACTTAAGCAAAACATGGCGTTAGAGGGTGAAAATCCGAAACAGTCCCCGAACGGACCCGTGGGTGGCACCAACACCTCCCACGGGACCAATGTAACTCGTAGGAACTGACCCCAGAGCCGCGGGACTCCCGATTTGAAAATTCGATGATAATTTGCATATTTTTAGACTTAGGCCTAAAAACATGGCGTTAGAGGGTGAAAACTCGAAACAACCCTCTAACGGCCCCGTGGGTGGCACCAACACCTCCCACGGGACCAATATAACTCGTAGGAACTGAACCCGTAGCCGCGGGACTCCCGGTTTGAGAATACGATGGTAATTTACATATTTCTTGACTTAGGCTTAAAAAAATGACGTTAGAGGGTGAAAACTCGAAACATCCCCCGAACGTCCCCGTGGGTGGCACCAACACCTCCCACGGGGCTAATGTAACTAGTAGGAACTAACCACGCATCCGCGGGTCTCCCGGTATGAGAGTACGATGTTAATTTGCATATTTCTAGACTTAGGCTTAAAAACATGACGTTAGAGGGTGAAAACTCGAAACAACCCCTGAACGGCCACGTGGGTGGCACCAACACCTCCCACGGGGCCAATGTAACTCGTAGGAACTGATCCCGCAGCCGTGGGACTCCCAATTTGAGAGTACGACCGTAATTTGTATATTTCTACACTTAGGCTTAAAAACGTGGCGTTAAAGGGTGAAAACTGAAAACAACCCCTGAACGGCCCCGTGGGTGGCACCAACACCTCCCACGGGACCAATGTAACTCGTAGGAACTGACCCCCCAGCCGCGGGAGTTCCGGTTTTAGAATACAACGATAATTTGCATATTTCTAGACTTAAGCAAAACATGGCGTTAGAGGGTGAAAATCCAAAACAGTCCCTGAATGGCCCCGTGGGTGGCACCAACACCTCCCACGGGACCAATGTAACTCGTAGGAACTGACCCCAGAGCCGCGGGACTCCCGGTTTGAGAATTCAACGATAATTTGCATATTTCTAGACTTAGGCTTAAAAACATGGCGTTAGAGGGTGAAAACTCGAAACAACCCTCTAACGGCCCCGTGGGTGGCACCAACACCTCCCACGGGACCAATGTAACTCGTAGGAACTAACCCCGCAGCCGCGAGACTCCCGGTTTGAGATTACAACGGTAATTTACATATTTCAAGACTTAGGCTTAAAAACATGACGTTAGAGGGTGAAAACTCAGAACGTCCCCCGAACGAACCCGTGGGTGGAACCAACACCTCCCACGGGGCTAATGTAACTCATAGGAACTGACCACGCATCCGCGGGTCTCCCGGTATGAAAGTACGATGGTAATTTGCATATTTCTAGACTTAGGCTTAAAAATATGGCGTTAGAGGGTGAGAACTCGAAACAACCCTCTAACGGCCCCGTGGGTGGCACTAACACCTCCCACGGGACCAATGTTACTCGTAGGAACTGATCCCGCAGCCGCGATACTCCCGGTTTGAGAATACGATGATAATTTTCATATTTCTAGACTTAGGCTTAAAAACATGGAGTTAGAGGGTGATAACTCGAAACAGCCCCCGAACGTCCCCGTGGGTGGAACCGACACCTCCCACGGGACATTTGTAACTCGTAGGAACTGACCCCGCAGCCGCATGAGTCCCGGTTTGAGAATACGACGGTAATTTGCATATTTCTAGACATAGGCTTAAAAACATGACGTTAGAGGGTGAAAACTCAAAACAGTCCCCGAACGTCCCTGTGGATGGCACCAACACCTCCCACGGGGCCAATGTAACTCGTATGAACTGACCATGCAGCCACGGGTCTTCCTGTATGAGAGTACGATGATAATTTACATATTTCTAGACTTAGGCTTAAAAACATGACGTTAGAGGGTGAAAATTCGAAACAAACCCCGAACGGCCCCGTGGGTGGCACCAACACCTCCCACGGGGCCAATGTAACTCGTAGGAACTGACCCCGCAGTCGCGGGACTCCCGATTTGAGAGTACGACGGTAATTTGCATATTTCCACACTTAGGCTTAAAAACATGGCGTTAAAGGGTGAAAACTGAAAACAACCCCCGAACGGCCCCGTGGGTGGCACCAACACCTCCCACGGGACCAATGTAATTCATAGGAATTGACCCCGCAGCCGCGGGAGTTCCGATTTGAGAATGCAACGGTAATTTGCATATTTCTAGACTTAAGCAAAACTTGGTGTTATAGGGTGAAAATCCGAAATAGTCCCCGAACGGCCCCGTGGGTGGCACCAACACCTCCCATGGGACCAATGTAACTCGTAGGAACTGACCCCAGAGGCGCGGGACTCCCGATTTGAGAATTCGACGACAATTTGCATATTTCTAGACTTAGGCCTAAAAACATGGCGTTAGAGGGCGAAAACTCGACACAACCCTCTAACGGCCCCGTGGGTGGCACCAACACCTCCCACGGGACCAATGTAACTAGTAGGAACTGACCCCGCAGCCGCGGGACTCCCGGTTTGAGAATACGACGGTAATTTACATATTTCTAGACTTATGCTTAAAAACATGACGTTAGAGGGTGAAAACTCGGAACATCCCCCGAACGAACCCGTGGGTGGCACCAACACCTCCCATGGGGCTAATGTAACTCGTAGGAACTGACCACCCAGCTGCGGGTCTCCCGGTATTAAAGTACGATGGTAATTTGCATATTTCTAGACTTAGGCTTAAAAACATGACGTTATAGGGTGAAAACTCGAAACAATCCTCAAACGGCCCCGTGGGTGGCACCAACACCTCCCACGGGGCCAATGTAACTCGTAGGAACTGACCCCGCAGCCGCGGTACTCCCGGTTTGAGAGTACGATGGTAATTTGTATATTTCTACACTTAGGCTTAAAAACATGGCACTAAAGGGTGAAAACTGAAAACAACCCCCGAACGGCCCCATGGGTGGGACCAACACCTCCCACGGGACCAATGTAACTCGTAGGAACTGACCCCAGAGCCGCGGGACTCCCGATTTGAGAATTCGACGATAATTTGCATATTTTTTGACTTAGGCTTAAAAACATGGCGTTAGAGGATGAAAACTCGAAACAACCCTCTAACGGCCCCGTGGGTGGCACCAACACCTCCCACGGGACCAATGTAACTCGTAGGAACTAACCCCGCAGCCGCGAGACTCCCGGTTTGAGAATACGACGATAATTTGCATATTTTTAGACTTAGGCTTAAAAACATGGCGTTAGAGGGTGAGAACTCGAAACAGCCCCCGAACGTCCTCTTGGGTGGCACCAACGCCTCCCACGGGACCAATGTAACTCGTAGGAACTGACCCCGCAGCCGCGAGACTCCCGGTTTGAGAATATGATGATAATTTGCATATTTCTAGACTTAGGCTTAAAAACATGGCGTTAGAGGGTGAGAACTCGAAAAAGCCCTCGAACGTCCCCGTGGGTGACACCAACACCTCCCACGGGACATTTGTAACTCGTAGGAACTGACCCCGCAGCCGCGGGAGTCCCGGTTTGAGAATATGACGATAATTTGCATATTTCTATACTTAGGCTTAAAAACATGGCGTTAGAGGGTGAGAACACGAAACAGCCCCCGAACGTCCCCGTGGGTGGCACCAACACCTCCCATGGGACCAATGTAACCTGTAGGAACTAACCCCGCAACCGCGGGACTCCCAGTTTGAGAATACGACGCTAATTTGCATATTTCTAGACTTAGGCTTAAAAACATGGAGTTAGATGGTGAGAACTCGAAACTGACCCCGAACGGCCATGTGGGTGGCACCAACACCTCCCACGGGCCCAATGTAACTCGTAGGAACTGACCCCGCAGCCGCGGGAATTTCGGTTCGAGAATATAACGGTAATTTGCATATTTCCGACTTAGGCAAAACATGGCGTTAGAGGGTGAAAACTCGAAATAGCCCCCGAACAGTCCCGTGGATGGCACCAACACCTCCCACGGGGCCAATGTAACTCATAGAAACTGACCGCGCAGCCGCGGGACTCCCGGTTTGAGAATACGACGGTAATTTGTATATTTCTAGACTTAGGCATAAAAAGAGGGCGTTAGTGGGGGAAAACCCGAAAGAGCCCCCGAACGGCCCCGTGGGTGGCACCAACACCTCCCATAGGACAATGTAACTCATAGGAACTGATCGCGCAGCCTCGGGATTCCTGGTTTGAGAATACGACGATAATTTGCATATTTCTAGAATTAGGCATAAAAAGAGGGCGTTAATGGGGGAAAATCCAAAACAGCTTCCAACCCTCCCCGTGGGTGTCACCAACACCTCCCATGGGACCAATGTAACTCGTAGGAACTGACCCTGCAGTCACGGGTCTCCCGGTTTGATAATACGACGGTAATTTGTATATTTCTAGACTTAGGCTTAAAAAGATGGCGTTAGAAGGTGAAAAATCGAAACAACTCCCGAACGTTCCCGTGGGTGGCACCAACACCTCCCACAGGGCCAATGTAACTCGTAGAAACTGACCACGCAGCCGCGGGTCTCCCGGTATGAGAGTATGAGGGTAATTTGCATATTTCTAGACTTAGGCTTAAAAACATGGCGTTAGAGGGTGAGAACTCAAAACAGCCCTCTAACGGAACCGTGGGTGGCACCAACACCTCCCACGGGACCAATGTAACTCGTAGGAACTGACCCCGCAGCCGCGGGTCTCCCGGTTTGAGAATACGACGGTAATTTGCATATTTCTAGACTTAGGCTTAAAAATATGACGTTAGAGGGTGAAACTCAAAACAGCCCCCGAACGGCCCCGTGAGTGTCACCTCCCACGGGACCAATGTAACTCGTAGGAATTGACCCCACGGCCGCGGGTATCTCGATTTTAGGATACGACAGTAATTTGCATATTTCTAGACTTAGGCTTAAAAACCTGACGTTAGAGGGTGAAAACTCGAAACAGCCCCCAAACGGCCCGGTTGGTGGCACCAACACCTCCCACGGGACCAATGTAACTCGTAGGAACTGACCCTGTAGCCGCGGGTCTCCCGGTTTGATAATACGACGGTAATTTGTATATTTCTAGACTTAGGCTTAAAAACATGGCGTTAGAGGGTGAAAACTCGAAACAACCCCCGAACGGCCCCGTGGGTGGCACCAACACCTCCCACGGGACAATGTAACTCGTAGGAACTGACCACGCAGCCGCGGGTCTCCCGGTATGAGAGTACGACGATAATTTGCATATTTCTTGACTTAATCTTAAAACATGACGTTAGAGGGTGAAAACTCAAAACAGCCCCCGAACTGCCCCGTGGGTGGTACCAACACCTCCCACGGGGCCAATGTAACTCGTAGGAACTGACGCTGCAGCCGCGGGACTCCCGAGTTGAGAGTACGATGGTAATTTGCATATTTCTACACTTAGGCTTAAAAACTTGGCGTTAAAGGGTGAAAACTGAAAACAACCCCCGAACAGCCCCGTGGGTGGCACCAACACCTCCCACGGGACCAATGTAACTCGTAGGAACTGACCCCGCATCCGCGGGAGTTCCGATTTGAGAATACGATGGTAATTTGCATATTTCTAGACTTAAGCAAAGCATGGTGTTAGAGGTTGAAAACCTGAAACAGTCCCCGAACGGCCCCATGGGTGGCACCAACACCTCCCACGGGACCAATGTAACTCGTAGGAACTGACCCCAGAGCCGCGGGACTCCCGATTTGAGAATTCGACGATAATTTGCATATTTTTTGACTTAGGCTTAAAAACATGGCGTTAGAGGATGAAAACTCGAAACAACCCTCTAACGGCCCCGTGGGTGGCACCAACACCTCCCACGGGACCAATGTAACTCGTAGGAACTAACCCCGCAGCCGCGAGACTCCCGGTTTGAGAATACGACGATAATTTGCATATTTTTAGACTTAGGCTTAAAAACATGGCGTTAGAGGGTGAGAACTCGAAACAGCCCCCGAACGTCCTCTTGGGTGGCACCAACGCCTCCCACGGGACCAATGTAACTCGTAGGAACTGACCCCGCAGCCGCGGGTCTGCCGGTATGAGAGTACGACGATAATTTGCATATTTCTAAACTTACGCTTAAAATATGGCGTTAGAGGGTGAAAACTCAAAACAGCCCCCGAACGGCCCCGTGGGTGGTACCAAAACCTCCCACGGGGCCAATGTAACTCGTAGGAACTGACGCTGCAGCCGCGGGACTCCCGAGTTGAGAGTACGATGGTAATTTGCATATTTCTACACTTAGGCTTAAAAACTTGGCGTTAAAGGGTGAAAACTGAAAACAACCCCCGAACAGCCCTGTGGGTGGCACCAACACCTCCCACGGGACCAATGTAACTCGTAGGAACTGACCCTGCAGCCGCGGGAGTTCTGATTTGAGAATACGATGGTAATTTGCATATTTCTAGACTTAAGCAAAGCATGGTGTTAGAGGGTGAAAACCTGAAACAGTCCCCGAACGGCCCCATGGGTGGCACCAACACCTCCCACGGGACCAATGTAATTCGTAGGAACTGACCCCAGAGCCGCGGGACTCCCGATTTGAGAATTCGACGATAATTTGCATATTTCTTGACTTAGGCTTAAAAACATGGCGTTAGAGGGTGAAAACTCGAAACAACCCTCTAACGGCCCCGTGGGTGGCACCAACACCTCCCACGGGACCAATGTAACTCGTAGGAACTAACCCCGCAGCCGCGAGACTCCCGGTTTGAGAATACGACGATAATTTGCATATTTTTAGACTTAGGCTTAAAAACATGGCGTTAGAGGGTGAGAACTCGAAACAGCCCCCGAACGTCCTCTTAGGTGGCACCAACGCCTCCCACGGGACCAATGTAACTCGTAGGAACTGACCCCGCAGCCGCGGGTCTCCCGGTTTGAGAATACGACGATAATTTGCATATTTCTAAACTTACGCTTAAAAATATGGCGTTAGAGGGTGAAAACTCGAAATAACCCCCGAACGGCCCTGTGGGTGGCGCCATCACCTCCCACGAGACCAATGTAACTCGTAGAAACTGACCACGCAGTCGCGGGACTCCCGGATTGAGAATACGACGGTAGTTTGCATATTTCTAGGCTTAGGCTTAAAAACATGGCGTTAGAGGGTGAAAATCCAAAACAGCCCCCGAACGGCGCCGTGGGTGGCGCCGACACCTCCCACGGGACCAATGTAACTCGTAGGAACTCACCCCACATCCGCGGGACTCCCGGTTTGAGAATATGATGATAATTTGTATATTTCTACTTGGTTACTGATAATTTTAACTCATATATGCAATTTTTCAGCTTGATTAAATTTTTCGTAAAACTACTTGGTTACTGATATTTTTTTTATGTATCCTATCATTTGTAGGATTTTTGCACGCGGATAAAACGAATGAGGCAATGGTCTACAGCATGAAGATTGTTTATATGTTGTGGACAATCAGGATTTTGTTAGCCATGCGGGCTTTTATTGTTTAGTTTTATGGTTGTGTAGGCTTTTATAATTTGATTGTTGAATTTTATGGCCGTACAGGCTTTAGAATAAGTAGGTTTTACATTTACAAGTTTTGGAATGTTAAGAAAATAGAGGAAACTCTGCCCAATTTTTTTTTTGGTCTGTGAATTATTAAGACGTGTAATATTTTTAAGTTTGTATATATAATTGTTTATTAACAACGTTCTCGATTCACAATTTGTGATTTTTTTATTGTTTTGCCAATAATAAATATTTGGAACACCTCGTACGCGTCAAACGTTACATGTAGCAACTGATGGTGCACTCGCAGGACCCCCAGTTTTAGGATTGGACCAAAAAATACATTTTTTTTAATTATAGTTAAATATAGTCATGGACTTTGTCCATGACCATTTTTATTTTTTCAACACACATAAAAATGGTCGCGGCCAAAGTCCGCGACCATTTTTTTCGTCACGGTTGTGGGTCACGGACTTGGGCCGCGACCATTTTTATTTTATTTTTTTTGTCACGGTTGTGGGTCGCGGACTTTGGCCGCGACCAATTTGTTACGGTTGTGGGTCACGGATTAGGACCGCGACCAATTTTTTTATATTTTTTTGTCACGGTAATGAGTCGCGGACTTTGGCCGCGACCAATTTGTCACGGTTGTGGGTCACGGACCAGGGACGCGACCAATTTTTTTTTTTTTGTCACGGTCGTGGGTCGCGGACTTTGACCGCGACCAATATTTCACGGTTATGGGTCACGGATAAGGGCCGCGACCTGTCACGGCCTAAGTCCGCGACCATCTTCCGTGACCCCTATCGGCCGTGACCATTTTTTGGTCACGGACTTGGGCCGCGACCCACGAAAATGGTCACGCCCGAAATGGTCACGACCCACGTCCACGACCCACATCTTTGGTTAGGGATTTTGGCCGTGACCAATCGCCAGTTTTGGTGTAGTGAGGTTCACTACCACACACACACTTGTAAATATTCACACATCACTCACCCTCACATATCCATGCTTAGTATATTATTCATGATCCATGTTAGATTTACTTTTTATACTTGTACATTCTCCCCTATTTGGTATAATGATCATCATGTCAAATAAGATACTTTCTCCCTAATATGCTAATCAAGAATCATGCATTTTGCACACAACATCTCCAAGAGCATCAGTATTGACCAAATTTTGTCCCATAATTGGGGGATCACTTTGTGATGGGCGTTGGTCCGAAACGTCGCAGTTAGCCTAAGTGATATGACTCTCACCTTCCATTTTTCAAGTACCTTCAACGTATATCGAAATATTTCCCCCGAATAGTACAGCTTGATCGATGTCATTACGGGAGGTATATCGTAGGTAACTCATTCACGTACATCGAGTATATCGAATTCTCTCTCACACATACTGTCCCCATGAGGTATATAGTGAGGCAATTCATGTGCACGCAAGTATGTCAAATGGATTGTCCACAAGTAGCGATTGCCATCAAAAGCAAGATTTATATCGTGGAAGTCATGCTAAAGGGGGGAACCTTTCCAATTAACCCAATAATTGAATACCCTTATATAGGTGTCAAACCTAGGACACTCATATGTATTTTGTCGATTTTTACTCAAAACTTTGTCTTTTTTAAAACGGGACCCTGCCCATGAGCCCGGCAACAAGTCCAATCACGTGTTTACATATTTTTCAAACCAAATTTTTCCAGGCTCGGGTCCCGTCCGACATTTCTTCTTGCATTTAGGTAAACCTAATACAAGTGGTAACATAATAATAATAATAATAATAATAATAATAATAATAATAATAATAATAATAATAATAATAATAATAATGATAATAATAATAATAATAATAATAATAATAATAATAATAATAATAATAATAATAATAATAATAATAATAATAATAAGACCCTTTTTCTAGTCTTTCCTCTTTCTTTACCAAAAGTGTCAAAAATATTTCCCCCCCCCCCCCCCCTCTTTTATCAAAAATACCAAAAGCGTTTTTCCTTCCTTATACCAAAAATATTTCTCCTCCCTTTTTACCCACAAACATTTTGTCCTCATCTTTTTCAAGAAATGTTAAAAATATTTTCCTCCCTTTTCAATAACAATTTCCCCCCCTCTCTTTAAAAAATTTTCGAATTTTTCTCCTTCTTAGGTCGATCACAAACCTGACCCTTGGCTTGGCTCCCTATTAGCTTTGATCTTTCATTAAACTAGCTCCGTAAGTTCCCCCGCGACTTCCTCCGACTCCGTAATTCACCTTCATCCACTTTCCATGGACAATGCTAACTAGGTATCGAATATGCAGCTGAATTTGATGATGGACCAATCCCAACTCACTTCCAAGATTGACAACCTTTAAACTGAGGTTCATGAGATACAACGAAACCAGGTCCCTATTCTCGAAGAGCTCGAGGTTTTCTTCCCTCCCGCTATGGGTTTGCTCGCACCCGAGCCTATTTGGGTCCCTATGGAATATCAACAGGCTCCACGTGCTCCTCGTGCTAATGGGCCATCGCCATCTTAGATACCTATATCGAATCTCACCCAGCCAGGGGCTAACCTACTCATAATTGTTGATCTGAAGGAGGAAGAATTGGAAAAGGTCAAGGAGGACCTCAAGATGTTGATAAAAAAGTTTGACCAAGTCAGAATATCTTGGAACTACATGTATTACACCTATATATCTCCCTATCCAAATCAGGATTGTCGAAAAGTTCAAGATGCCTAACATTGAGAAATTTAGGGTAATGAACCCCCCAATTATTCATCTCTGAATCTACCACTGAGCCATGACTCTCCTAAGAGCTTCCGAGGAAATAATGGCCCAAATATTCCAACAAACTTTTATGGATAGTGCTCTTTGATGGTTCTTATCTCTCGAGGAGTCCATAATCCATGGTTGGGAGGACGTTGCCCGCGAATTTATGTCACAGTACAAGTATAACGAAGAGTTGGAGGTTACCCTCCATGATTTATAATTTCGTAAATAGAATCCTGGGGAATCTGTTATCAATTTCATAGCAAGGTGATAGAGAAAGTAATCACTGTGACAAACTGGCCTTCTGAAAAGGAGAAAGTCAGTATCGTAACGAAGAATTTCTTACCCCATATCCGAATGATGATGTGAGGATAGTAAAACCCTTATTTTTTAGCCCTCTGAGAAGCAAGAGTAGAGATCAAAGAAGGTCTTGCCAAGACAAACTTTAAGTCGAAGAAAGTATTCGGAGAGTTCACTCTGAGAAAGTATGAGAAGCCTACCAATACTGTAGTTTCAACCATCAATAACATCTCTTAGCCTGCCACTTCATGGGTACCATAAAGACGCCCAAACCTAATAAAAAAGGAATAAACCGATATTCACGCTCCCCTCTCTAAAGTTTACCAAGCCATTTTAAGCTGAAATCTCATAAAACCCTTGGACCCTCGTCCATTACCAAACCCACTTCCTAAAAATTTCAAATCAGATACCCGTTGTGACTTTCACGAAAGTGCCAGCAATACCATTGATCAGTGTTTCCACCTTCGAAATGTAATCCAAGGCCTGATTGATCGGAGTATCATTGCCCCATTAGTCAATCCTAAACCAAAAACTATCCACAATCCACTCCCAAATCATACAAATTCCATCTTCCGAGATGAAGACCCTGAATTTGATCCATCTACCCAAATCGTACCCAGTAAATCACTCATCATACCCATATATTCCCCTAAACCCTTGAAAGTTTGCCCATATTTTCTCCTGCATCTTACCTATTTTTCCGACCAGGCCCTATCATTTATTACAAGAACTTGAATTATTATTCTTACTCGTTTCAGAGGGAAAGATATGGAATTGTCAACGGTACTAAATAAACTCCTAGAGTTTGGGTTTAAATTTCCCTTAAAATGACCATTGATTGCCAGAGATTCAGTACATTATTCTTGGAAGCTCGAAAGTTGGGTCGACAGTCAGATAATTAGGTGGTACCAACCGATGAAGTCAGTTTAGATGATTTCATCCAAATCATGAAAGACTTATTCCAACAAATCGGTGAAATTTAGAGTATATTTGAGCTAATTGATGCTTTCAAACTACAAGGGCACCTGGTCCCTTCACTTCTATATTTCCCTGCCGAATGGGAGGATCTATACGAAGAGGTGATTGAGGTTGTAGAGTGCACTGACTTTTCATGAAATTATGATGTTGTTGCCACCAGATGGGGGGACGAATTTAATAGTTTAGATGAAGAGAAAATCCCAGATAAGACTATCCCAATAGTCATTATATGTGGAATAATATCATTTGAGGATCTGCTAGGAGAAATCAACAAGGTGGCTGAATAACTCGAGATAGATGAGGGAAGCGGGTTTCTATTTTTTCCCTATTCTGTGAACCATATGACTAGATTAGGAAGGTATTACCAGGTTTTGAACTTGCAATCATCAGCGATCGATAAGGGAAAAGTTGTTGAGAAACTTCCTATGCCAAAAATGACACTCGTGGAGAGCAAGATCCTCGATCAGTTGAAGAAAACCCAAGCTAACATCACCCTGTGGGGACTCTTTATGTCTTCCCAGGTGCATCGAAATGCCGTTATCAAACTACTCATTGGGCCCATAGTCCCTCCTTCCACCCACCAGAAGAAGCAGTGCATCTGGTCGGATCTCTAACCTCTACTAGAATGCTCTTTTTATCCGAAGAATAAATCCTTAAGTTTGGACCAATCACAACTATGATCTTAATAATTCTGTCAAAGTTATGGGAAAGGCCATCCCACTTTCGCTTGACGATAATGGATCAGCTCTTTATGTTTTCCTTTTGAGAACCCTCAATTGCTTGGGACTGAAAGTGAGCAACCTTCCTCCAACCTCGATCGTAGTCCGCGCTTATGATAATACTCATTGGGAAGTGATGGGATCCATAAAGCTTGCGATAAGGGTTGGCCTTGTAAATACCGTTATTGAATTCCAAGTCATCGATATCCCGACTTATTTCAATCTGTTATTTGGACAACCATGTCTCCATATTATTAAGGGTGTGTCTTCTTCCTTACATCAAAAACTAAAGTTCTTCGCAACTGGGCATGTCATCACCATCTTAGGCGATGACGATAACACTGAGAATGCAAGCATCAGCAATCCAGTACTAGAGATACAACATGGGGAAAATGTTATGCTTTTGTCAGGTTTTCGAGTCGAACCACTTTTGCTCCCAGTAGGGGAAAATTTCAAAGGCAACGTCAATGTGATACATATGTCCAAAAAATGCACTTTATGCTGGAGTGGGACTGAGACGACGATAACAAGGAATACTTGATCCCATAGTATTAAAGAAGGCCTTTCCTCCTTGTGGCCTGGGTTATGAACCATTAGTAGAAGAACTCATAATGCTCCGCCAACCTCGGCTGAAGAGGCTGCTAAAAAGCACTAAGACTGTCCCATAAGATTACTTGAATGGACGATTCATCAGATAAGGTGAAGATTTCCCCTTTTACGTCTTTCTCGAAATGTGGTATGATCATTTGTATAAGAAAATGAAACCATGAATGGAGATCTTTTGCAAGAAAGCTACTCATGGGCTGAAAGTTCCCATCATCAAGTGTAACCACTCGTTCATAAGACTATGGCTGCGACGAGAGATTTCGAGGTAAGTGACTTTAAGGATTCATTCAATTTGAAAACATTGGGGCTGACACACTGCATGGTCCACTTAATCGCTACATCATTGGATCCATCCCGCGTGATCAGAACTGATGATGTAACTCTCCTAAACTAGAATGATATGCCAATTCCACCTGCTGAAATGAAACCCAACTCTAATGTTTATCTCATTTCCCCTTCTTTTGTTGTTCCTCCCTATTCTGATGTAATTGAGACCTACTTTGATGAGGTTCTCAATGTTATTTTTCCCAACAATGAAATAAACAAAGATTTTTAGTATCTTGTTATGCCTTACATTAATTGTCTTAATTCTAACCAAACTCCTGATACTGATAATTTTGCAAATGAATAATTCTTAACTGATCTTAATAAGGTTAATAACAAACAACATAATCACATTCAAGTTAGTGTTGATGAAACTTTTGTTATTAATCTCAGTTCTAGTAGCCAAATGTACGAGATTAGGATAGGGTCTATCCTTAACGAGCGTGAGCGCATGAAACTAGAAGAATTACTGAAGGAATTTATGGATTTCTTCTCATGGTCCTGTGATGAAATACCCAACATTGATACCAAGATATCTCAACACGATATTCCAACTCTCCCGAAATGAAAACTGGTCAAATAGAAACTATGAAAGCTCCGTACCGAATAGTCGCTCAAGGTTAAGGAATAAGTGTTCAAATAGTTAAACGTGGGTTTCATTCATGTGATCGAATATCCCATATATCTAGCCAATATCATACCTATTCCAAAATCTAGTGGAAAGGTTCACATGTGCGTTGACTATCGAGATTTGAACAAGGCCTCTCCAAAGGATGACTATCTGCTACCCAATATCGACATAATTATGGAAAACATAGTTATCCCCTCTCTTAAGTCATTCATTGATGGGTTTTTCAGATATAAATAGTTACCGGTAGTATCGAAACTCATGCGCCAATAGACGATGCAGTTGCGCGTTCCCCCCGGTCACCCCCGTGTACTGGATAGTCGTCCCCAAGGGGTAGAAGGTCACCTACAAGATCCCCAGTGGAAAATCAATATCTGAAAAGGTCATCGGATAAAAATGATCTCAAGAGGAAAAAATAATTTACTCAATCACTCGTCAGTCCATTCAAGACCTGACGCACCACTGCCAAAGAGAGATACTGTCTCGGCTGTTGGTTGGACTTCCGCCACCGGTACATATGACATAAGTCCCTTATGTACTCATCCTTCAACCCTATCAAATGGGAATTAAGCCCAATCACCTCATAGAACAACGTCTACAAAGGACAAGGGCCATCAATCAAGGAATCAAAAAGGAAAATAAAATGCATAAAGGAAATAATACCTCTACGTGGCGCCAATAAATGTTTATCGACAATACCGACTGAATACATCAAAAGACGAATAAAGGGTCTCCAAAGTCAGGCTCCCCAGTCAAAGTGAGGAATATCCGAGAATACCCTCAAATAAGGAAAAAACCACAAATGGACGACGTCTCTACCAAAAACCCTCATAATAATAAAAGAATAAACAAGCGAGACATATGCCGCACCTCAAGCCCGTCAGTCTCGTCGATCCATCAACTCAATAAAACCTCATTCAAAAGAGAGAGGTGGATGAAGTCCCCGGAGACTATCCTATCCACATGACCTAACGTTGCCTCCACCTCCGTCGGCGTTACCCGTAAAGTCCAGTCCACCTCTATCTAAGTCCCCTCATAATTAAGCCCCAATATTTGTTGCACATCGATGGGAGTTACCGTCATCTCTCCAAAACCAAAATACATGGTGTAGGTGGTGTCCCACCACCTCTCCCCCAAAGAAAAAAGGACGGTCGTCGAACGAGGCAGCTCGTCCAGGGCAGACACCAAACTTCCAAAGTCGACTGATGAAACCACCAAACGCACCACCGTAGGAAGGTACTCCCAAACATCCTTGAACCCCGTCGTCCCTCAATAATGCAAGTTTAACGCAGAGATATCAGTCTATCAAAGAAAAAAGGAAAACCCTTGTCAAAATTCAGAAAAAATAAAAAGATATCACCAAGAAAGAAGAAATGAATACCAAAGGTCATTAAAACTTACATAGTCACTAAGGTTCACCACCCTAGAATATCGATGGTGCGTAGGCTCGCGTAAAAGAGTCCGTTCATCCAAAACTTTCTCGAACCAATAAAAAACATTCTCACTACCCAGCGCTATGGAGACCTTGGACCACCAATCCAAATGCACCCAGTCGTCAACATTCAACCATGACATGTAGATCGCACTGCTTAAAAAATCTGCCATTTCTTAGTTTTGAAGGAGAAAAAAACACTAGAACGGTTTGCAGAAAGAAAAAGGCATAAGAAAGAAGATTTGAGAGCTGTGAAAAATGAGGAAATCTTGCCCCTTTTTAGAGGAGGCTAAGGGGCACATCGATCGGTAGCTCCCAGTAACATATCGATCAACATTGTGACTTCACCTGGAAGAGAAAGCCTAAAATACAATGCCACTGCCGTTTGGCACCTCCTACACCCTGTCGATTGGCACCTCCCTGAATTTTGCACAAAAATACCGAACAATCCCAAAACATCCACAGAAAATACCTAATATTACAAAATGAATTTTATAACCTTTGTTTCACCAAGAAAAACATTTAATACCACACTTAGTTCCCCAACAAAACATTTACTTACCCAGCAGAACACTAATTCCCAAAATCAATTGGATATCTACCTAACAACGTCTGCAAAGGGCACCACAAAAATTAAGAAAATTCCCTAACAAGAATGCATATGATCCACGGATTAATACCTTTTCCCCAGCGGAGTCTCCAAACTTTCCCAAGGGAACTGTGACTTAAGCCCTCAGAATTGGCTTTAACTGGCATAATTGGTTACCCCTAGTTAAGCCCTCATAATTGGCTTCGACCCTCAAAATTGGACACCTCTACTTAAACCCTCAGAATTGGCATCGGCTCGCATATTTGGTCGCTCCTACTTAAGACCTCAGAATTGGCTTCGACCCACATAATTGGTCACTTCTACTTAAGCCCTTAGAATTGGCTTCAACCCTC
Source organism: Sambucus nigra (assembly GCA_949130495.1). NCBI lineage: Eukaryota > Viridiplantae > Streptophyta > Magnoliopsida > Dipsacales > Adoxaceae > Sambucus > Sambucus nigra. The sequence continues at coordinate 600,432,094 of OX422216.1, forward strand.
AAAATTGGTCACTAAAACTTAAGGCCCTCATAATTGACCTCCGCCCTCAGAATTGGCCGCTTCAACTTAGGTCTTCAGAATTGACCCCGACTCACAGAATTAGTCGCTCCCTACCGTAGGTCCACAAAATTGACCTCGACCCACAGAGTTGGTCCCTTCTGCTCAAGCCCTCAGAATTGGCTTCAACCCTCAGAATTATTCGCAGCCAACCTTAGGCCCTCAGAATTATCTTTGACCCTTAAAATTGGTCGATCCATACCCCAGCTCCTCATAATTGACCTTGTCCCTCAGAATTGGTCGCTTTTACATAAGCCTTGAGAATTATATTTGACCCTCAAAATTGGTCTCTCCCTACCATAGGTCCTCATAATTAACCTCGGCTCATAGAATAAACCATCCACAACATTTCCTTAGTGTAACAACCCGCCTAATGGGATACCGGGCGATCACTCCTATATCAAATTATAATAGGAGTTACTTATGGATCATTCTTAGCATCACTGTCGAAAATCCATTTAATTACAAATATCCTATTAGGCGAGCGTTAAAAACTTTTAACTTAACTACTCTTTTTAACGATTAAAATAAAACATCCACAATTTAATCCGTAAATGAAATAAAAAGGAAAATGAAATGAACTAAAATAACCGAACACTCGGTTCAAATTATACAACCATATCGAATAACGTGCGAAGAATAAATAAAATCAGTTGGACCATTGGCCCGAATGTTTGTACAATATCTCCTATCTAGAGTGCAAGGAAAGAAGCGTCTACCGATAAACCGCAAGCATCCACAGCTGCTGCAGCAGACGTCTGACTCGAAAGAATTTCCATCCAGGCGTCCCTGTGTCTGGACACCTATATATATATATAATATGGATAGAAAGGAGAGTAGATAGAGCCCGAATTTTGAAAATATTTTGCAAGTGCATAAATGCTTTATTTTTAGAAAAATAGTTTTATCTCATATTTAAATTGGTATCGCACTCCCATGAGATAACCCTCACCTCTCCTGTAGTAGTGCACACCTAACGCACCCTAACACATACCCTAGTCAAGCTATTCCTGCCAAACTAGTCTATCACCCAACTACTATCTACCCCAGATAGTCCCAGTGCTAAGGGCTAAACTTCCCTCCATTCTCAACACTGCACTAAGTTCGTGCGTGGGGTGTCTCGCAAAGCGAAATCTAAACAAGGAACCCCCCCGATACATTACTACTTGGCAGGGTTAATGGTAGACATCCATTAGGCCCGTAGCACACACAATGTATACATATATATATATACACATACATCTACAATATACGTCCGGATAATATCTCCTGGACTGAGGTATACCAATTGAATTATATCTATATAATACACATTCGGATCTTTCTCCCGGACTGAGGTGTATTCGATACACAAAGTATTTATCAATAGTTATCCTTTTCATTTCAAAAACTTCCATTTCCCTTCTCATATCCAGGAAATGTATTTAAAGCCAATTCATTAGCATGAATTGCTTTACCAAAACATATATCTTTTTAAAAGCCAATTTTATTAACATAAAAATGCTTTTCCTTTTTCAATTATCCCATTTCCCTTTTTATACTCAGGAAATGTAATTAAAAGTCATTTTTATTATCATAAAAATGCTTTTACCATATCATATGCTTCCACATCCCTTCTTCCATCCGGGAGTGTTACCGAAGCTAAACATATAACCCATTTCCCTTCCTATATCCAGGAAATGTAATTAAAGCCAATCCATTATCATGAATTTCTTTAATATAAACGCGTTCTAAGACCGCCCGTTCGGATTTCTCCACTGTGCGCGCCCCTAAATGGCTATCATCTTCCAGGGCCTATCATCAAGACAACCTGGGATCCTACATCGCAAGACGTCGGGAAGCGGCCATGTGCTTGCGGGATAGTCAAGACCACACTCGGAATCTCCTAACCAGCGCAAAAAAATATATCAACAAACGCTCACATGGCGTGTAGGACTATATCCACCCTGCATTCATTAGCCAGGGGGCTTCACCATACGTACGCAACTTCCCTTATGATAGCGATTTAGAGAGGTGTGTAATCCATATTTTATTAATTATGAAAATCATTTATTCACCATTTTGAAAATATTCATTTTTATATTTTCAAAAATCATTTCCATCATAACATATATATATATATACCTAAATCACACAGTATATACATATCCTATATATTCCTCCTAGAATATATATCCGGCCAGAATGGCCTATATCATCTAACGATGACCATAATCCCAAGGATTCCCTCCAGGAATCATAATCATGCATTCATATTAGCATGATTCTAAATCCAAAGTATTTATTACTTTAGTGATCACTATATATCTCAATCCTATCTAAGGATTTATTGGATATCTCCAATGATACCATTCCACTCAAAGTAAAGTATATATATATACCTCTATATTCCCAAATTATCCTAATTATCTCCTAGGATATACTTAACGATAATCGATATAATTATGCTTTCTAGAAGCATAATTATATAGGCCTATATGCCTACGAGAATTATCCTCGGGATTTATCTCTCCCGAACAACCTTAAATTCAACGAGTTAAGGATTTCATTTCCTTGAACCCCAAGACTACACCTAGTCCAATTAATCATTTAGAAGTCCCCAATTTAATTTAGGAACCCTAATCCATCAATTTCAGCAAATATTCTATTTTCCTCGAAAATATAGATTAAGGGTTATATACTTAAAACCCTTACTTTACCCTCCTAAATTGCCTCAACTTATGGACCATAAAGTCCTAAAAGGTCCCCTAGGTTATCACCTAATTAACCTCAAAGCAAGATGAAATGGAATCTATGCCATCCAAATCACCCTAAGAAAATTGTCAACTTTCAGCAGGGGTCGATCGATCGACCCATGGCCGTCGATCGATCGAAGGCTTCGATCGATCGAAACCCCATGATCGATCGATCGATCAAGTCGGGCATCTTCTTCTCCGAGAAGCTGTTTCGGCCATGGAAGCATCCTCCAAGCTTCCATCTCTTCACCCAACGGCCTACAACTTCTACCAACAACAAATACACCTATAATATGGGTCCTAAACATCCTAGAACCCGGAATCACCCAATATTTTTGGTTAATTACTAAATTTCTCCAATTTACCAATTTTAGGGGTTTATTCGTTTTATCTCCCGAAAACCCGTTTTATCCACGAATACCCAAACCAAAATCATTAGGGTTTGTTATACCAACAATGATATGAGATATTTATGCTCAAAAATAAATAAAGAAAGTAAACACTTGCCTCGTGGATAAAATCCAACATCCTCGAGCCGAATCCCGGGGAGGCTGGTCGGAATCTCCCCCTTTTTCCTCTTTTCTTCCCTCTCTCTCTTTTCTCTCTCTTCTTTCTCTCTTCTCTTCTCTTTTCTCCCCCTCTCCCTCCTTTTATAAGGAGAAAAGGGTTAAATCCCTTAATACCCCCAAAACGACTCGTTTACTCATTTACGAGCCTATTTAACTCCAAAATTACTCGAAACTCAATTTTGACAATCGGACACTCTTTTTCGACTATCTCAGACATTCCGAGACTCATGGCGCAGTCAAAATTTCCATCCGAGTTACTTGACCGCAAATCACTATTCTAATCCAAAATAATTAAATGCAGGTTTTCTACTCAAAATCTTAGCTCTTTTGTCGCTATACTCCACGGCGACATATAAATAAAATATTTCGGCCTATATGGTCCCAAAATAATTTATAACACCCTTCGAAAATCATTAAATCCTCAAAAATCCCAAAAATTACTATTTCGAGAAATTCTCCAAATTCCAAATTATACTTAATTATGAAATTTAATTGTCTCCAAAAGGGCGGGTTATTACATACTCCCCCCCTTACAACAGAATTTCGTCCTCGAAATTCGGATACAACCTACCCCATCTAACTACAATCACTAATCCCACTATGTCTTAGTACCCCCAAAACTAAAAGGTGCTAACACGATAGTCCTTAAACCTGTTCCACCTACCTCAAGGGGAACTCAAAATACTAGCTTATCATAAGGTCAAACAAATTTCTATCTGCTAACGCACAACATCTATGCGTTACTCCAATGGCTTCTTTTATTACCAATAGGAGAAACGAATCTATAACTACCGTTCTACATTTCGCAACACTTCAACCTTATATATATGCCCATTCTATTCTAGGCGGTATATAAGACTATCTTACCACCAAGGTGCCCATACACCTTTCTAACCTGTGCATATCTGCACATCCATAGCGAACGTCTGACACGTAACACTTTCTCCCAAGAAGGGTCTCCTTTCATCGGTGTAATACTCACCTATGGGTCCTTCCAACCCGCGAAATTTCAATCCTCCTATCCTCGGTGCCGCTAACTCTAGCGAACCTATATCCTAAAATGCTACGATCTATGCGTTACCCTACCTAAGCGAAACGAGTATCCTAATTATATCCCTAGTGACCAAGGCCTCTCCCAACTCCCGACAATTGCTTGGTTTCATGCGTGGGATGTCTCGCCAAAGCGAAATCCAGACAAGGAACCCTCCCGTTACACTACTCCCTCGCATTGTCGGTTATTGAGATATAACGACCTAAGGCACACCAGCGGGACGTCCTAAATCTTACTAAACTAACCTACAAACGCATTCCTACTATCTTATCCTTCCGCCCATACAGAAGGAAACCTAACTAATCAAAGTGCCTACTCTCTGTAGGAACACTTCTTACATCACACTAATCACACATTTCCCCCAAATTTTCCTTCTTATTAAGGCAGGGATATCATCCTCAAATCAAATTCTCTAAGTCCTACTCCACCCAACTACTTGTGGCGAGAGGACCACTTTAGTGCTTTTCCATAGCACAATATTTCCGTAAGCATACCATCATCACAAGGCTCATAGTCTATAGTGGTTCATCCACACTATAAGACTAACCCCCATCCATGCATCCCATAACAGCTCTCCACGCCCGGCGTCGTTAAGAGTAATGTGTGGAGCGTCTCGCAAAGAGAAATCCAAATAAGGAACCCCTCAACACATTGACACTTGACTTCGTCGGTCACGGAGTCCCGTTATTTCAAACATGCAACCGGGATAGTCCCATCCCTTATCAATAAAAGGTGGTCTGAACTCCTATATCTAACTAAGAGTCATACCACCCTGCGCTCGCACTATTTCTAACTCCTTGCGCAAACCAGTACTGAGCTAAATCTTACATCTCAATAATGATCCTGTGGGCCTTGAATTTTATCTATAAGGTTGCCACATACACCAACCAAAATAAGGAAGCCTCTTCTCATCGAGGTTCCATCAATCCATAATAACAAAGGTGTACTCAACCTGTATCCAGGTGAGACACCGCAACCACAATTTGTTCCCTCCAGGAACTGCGGACACGATAGACTTGCCATTCTTAGCATGCTATCGTTCTGAATATACCATATACCTCATACGTATATATACAAAATATAAACACCCGTCTCTATGACGAGCGAAAGAAAATAAAATTTCGCTACCGCGGAAAACACATAGGCCTATATTATTATATTATCGAGACCGAAACCAATCTCAAATTACACACACGAGTCTAAGGCTATCGAACGCCACAGCTTCATCTAGCCACACCTCTTACTAGAATTTCTTAACTCTAGGCCCCATCTGGGCACCCTAACCTTGTCCTTTATTCCTACCGGGAAAGGACTAATCGTATGGCTCCGCACTCCACAATACCATTTTCATCACTGGCCTTCCTAACCATGATAAGGTCGTCATTACCATCAGACTCTATAACTTTACTCCTTATAATCACCTTATTGATCCTCTTAACCTCTTCGTTAAAAAGAAAATTCCACCACCGGTTCCAACAATCCTCCCTCATTAAATCTCCCCATGTGGATGTCCCCTCAGGGGCACCTGAACACACCCACATTCTCCGTAAGTGTTAACAACACTTCTCTAGTGAGCCTATCCTTCCTAGAAAGGACTCATTTTTCATTGTACCTTCCTCACCTCGGTACAAAGTTCACTTCTCCATAATGTTCTTTATTCACTGTCGGTCTTTGGCCGACCCTTATGTGAATAATTACGAAACGGAATTCTTCTCCTTCCTGCAGAATCATGGGGACTCACAGATAAAACTATCCGTAAGATCCCTTTGGAACCCTTATCTCCGCGGGGTAATTCAACTTGAGTACCACTTTCTACCACAGTAGTACTTGGTTGCTCATAACTACTATACTTTAGTAGTCGTTGCAATAATCCTTAGCATTTGCCACAAGGAGAGTGGCCTCTACTAAGGTCCTCGTCCCCAACTTCTACCAGCTTCCCTAGCTAAGCTCCAACTCCTGCTGCCCTCCGAGCTCTGTACACAATTCTCAATGAGCGCGTACAAGATTTCTATAATCTTCTAGCATGGAAGGAGAACGAAATCTCACAAGAGAAATCAACAATCCTAATCCTGGGGCTCTATAACAAATCGAGGGAAACGCTGAAAGCGTAGTACATCGCACAGATTCCTAAGGACACTAGAACCTGATGCTCTGATACCATCTTTAACAACCCGCCTAATGGGATACCAGGCGATCACTCCTATATCAAATTATAATAGGAGTTACTTATGGATCATTCTTAGCATCACTGTCGAAAATCCATTTAATTACAAATATCCTATTAGGCGAGCGTTAAAAACTTTTAACTTAACTAGTCTTTTTAACGATTAAAATAAAACATCCACAATTTAATCCGTAAATGAAATAAAAAGGAAAATGAAATGAACTAAAATAACCGAACACTCGGTTCAAATTATACAACCATATCGAATAACGTGCGAAGAATAAATAAAATCAGTTGGACCATTGGCCCGAATGTTTGTACAATATCTCCTATCTAGAGTGCAAGGAAAGAAGCGTCTACCGATAAACCGCAAGCATCCACAGCTGCTGCAGCAGACGTCTGACTCGAAAGAATTTCCATCCAGGCGTCCCTGTGTCTGGACACCTATATATATATATAATATGGATAGAAAGGAGAGTAGATAGAGCCCGAATTTTGAAAATATTTTGCAAGTGCATAAATGCTTTATTTTTAGAAAAATAGTTTTATCTCATATTTAAATTGGTATCGCACTCCCATGAGATAACCCTCACCTCTCCTATAGTAGTGCACACCTAACGCACCCTAACACATACCCTAGTCAAGCTATTCCTGCCAAACTAGTCTATCACCCAACTACTATCTACCCCAGATAGTCCCAGTGCTAAGGGCTAAACTTCCCTCCATTCTCAACACTGCACTAAGTTCGTGCGTGGGGTGTCTCGCAAAGCGAAATCTAAACAAGGAACCCACCCGATACATTACTACTTGGCAGGGTTAATGGTAGAGATCCATTAGGCCCGTAGCACACACAATGTATAAATATATATATACACATACATGTACAATTTACGTCCGGATAATATCTCCCGGACTGAGGGTTACCAATTGAATTATATCTATATAATACACATCCGCATCTACCTCCCGGACTGAGGTGTATTCGATACACAAAGTATTTATCAATAGTTATCCTTTTCATTTCAAAAACCTCCATTTCCCTTCTCATATCCAGGAAATGTATTTAAATCCAATTCATTAGCATGAATTGCTTTACCAAAACATATATCTTTTTAAAAGCCAATTTTATTAACATAAAAATTCTTTTCCTTTTTCAATTATCCCATTTCCCTTTTTATACTCAGGAAATGTAATTAAAAGCCATTTTTATTATCATAAAAATGCTTTTACCATATCATATGCTTCCACATCCCTTCTTCCATCCGGGAGTGTTACCGAAGCTAAACATATAACCCATTTCCCTTCCTATATCCAGGAAATGTAATTAAAGCCAATCCATTATCATGAATTTCTTTAATATAAACGCGTTCTAAGACCGCCCGTCCGGATTTCTCCACTGTGCGCGCCCCTAAATGGCTATCATCTTCCAGGGCCTATCATCAAGACAACCTGGGATCCTACATCGCAAGACGTCGGGAAGCGGCCATGTGCCTGCGGGATAGTCAAGACCACACCCGGAATCTCCTAACCAACGCAGAAAAAATATATCAACAAACGCTCACATGGCCTATAGGACTATATCCACCCTGCATTCATTAGACAGGGGGCTTCACCATATGTACGCAACTTCCCTTATGATAGCGATTTAGAGAGGTGTGTAATCCATATCTTATTAATTATGAAAATCATTTATTCACCATTTTGAAAATATTCATTTTTATATTTTCAAAAATCATTTCCATCATAACATATATATATACCTAAATCACACAGTATATACATATCCTATATATTCCTCCTAGAATATATAACCGGCCATAATGGCCTATATCATCTAACGATGACCATAATCCCAAGGATTCCCTCCAGGAATCATAATCATGCATTCATATTAGCATGATTCTAAATCCAAAGTATTCCTTACTTTAATGATCACAATATATCTCAATCCTATCTAAGGATTTATTGGATATCTCCAATGATACCATTCCACTCTAAGTGAAGTATATATATATACCTCTATATTCCCAAATTATCCTAATTATCTCCTAGGATATACTTAATGATAATCGATATAATTATGCTTTCTATAAGCATAATTATATAGGCCTATATGCCTACGAGAATTATCCTCGGGATTTATCTCTCCCGAACAACCTTAAATTCAACGAGTTAAGGATTTCATTTCCTTGAACCCCAAGACTACACCTAGTCCAATTAATCATTTAGAAGTCCCCAATTTAATTTAGGAACCCTAATCCATCAATTTCAGCAAATATTATATTTTCGTCGAAAATATAGATTAAGGGTTATATACTTAAAACCCTTACTTTACCCTCCTAAATTGCCTCAACTTATGGACCATAAAGTCCTAAAAGGTCCCCTAGGTTATCACCTAATTAACCTCAAAGCAAGATGAAATGGAATATATCCCATCCAAATCACCCTAAGAAAATTGTCAACTTTCAGCAGGGGTCGATCGATCGACCCATGGCCATCGATCGATCGAAACCCCATGATCGATCGATCGATCAAGTCGGGCAGCTTCTTCTCCGAGAAGCTGTTTCGGCCATGGAAGCTTCCTCCAAGCTTCCATCTCTTCATCCAACGGCCTACAACTTCTACCAACAACAATTACACCTATAATATGGGTCCTAAACATCCTAGAACCCGGAATCACCCAATATTTTTGGTTAATTACTAAATTTCTCCAATTTACCAATTTTAGGGGTTTATTCATTTTATCTCCCGAAAACCCGTTTTATCCATGAATACCCAACCCAAAATCATTAGGGTTTGTTATACCAACAATGATATGAGATATTTATGCTCAAAAATAAATAAAGCAAGTAAACACTTGCCTCGTGGATAAAATCCGACGTCCTCGAGCCGAATCCCGCGGAGGCTGGCCGGAATCTCCCCCTTTTTCCTCTTTTCTTCCCTCTCTCTCTCTTCCCTCTCTTCTCTTCTCTTTTCTCCCCCTCTCCCACCTTTTGTAAGGAGAAAATGGTTAAATCCCTTAATACCCCCAAAACGACTCGTTTACTCATTTACAAGCCTATTTAACTCCAAAATTACCCGGAACACAATTTCGAAAATCGAACACTCTTTTCCGACTATCTCGGACATTCCGAGACTCATGGTGCAGTCGAAATTTCCATCCGAGGTACTTGACCACAAATCACTATTCTAACCCAAAATAATTAAATGCGGGTTTTCTACTCAAAATCTTACCTCTTTTGTCGCTATACTCCATGGCGACATATAAATAAAATATTTCGACCTATATGGTCCCAAAATAATTTATAACACCCTTCAAAAATCATTAAATCCTCGAAAATCCCAAAAATTACTATTTCGAGAAATTCTCCAAATTCCAAATTATACTTAATTATGAAATTTAATTGTCTCCAAAAGGGCGGGTTATTACACTTAGGTCCTAAGAATCAGCTTCGACCATATGAATCGACCATCCTCGTCCCTTAGGTCTTTAGAATCGACCTCTTTCCAAAACATCTTGTGGTGTCTATTCGACGACTTTCACTTATTCCAAGATCACTCGCTGAGGGGATCTATAGACACCACAATATAGGATCCCCTAAGTCTCTCCTTAGTTCCCTAATGCCTCCCCATTTCACTACAAAACCTAGGTCATACTCTGAGTACCGATCTATAGGCCATCAGGCGCTCTCGGGCCCAATTTGATTTTGGTCAACTCTATCGTGAGAGCGAAAGTGAAATGAAACTTTGAATGGCTCAGAATCCCCTTTCCAAAGGTTCACCTAGTGTCCGAATCGACATCGTGGTTCGAACGAACGGACCATTTTACCATAAAAAATTTATCTAGAGGCTACCGGGCGCTTCCGAGCCCCAATTTAACCTCAATCAACTCTATCACTATATCAAAATCTCTTTTAATCATTAAAGGGCTATGAATACCCTTTCCAATGATCTGCCCCGTGCATAAATTGGCATAATGATTCAGACGAACGAAACATTTGAACAGTGAAAATCAATTTTGAGGCTATCGAGCACTCCTGGGCCCCAATTTGATGCCCGCCAACTTCATCGTTAGAGTGAAAGATTTTTGAATCTTTAAAGGCATTGAAACCATTTTCCAACAGTCCACCCCGTGTGCCAAACGACATGACCATTCGTCTCTAAAAATTGATCTGGAGACCACGAGTCACTCCCAGCCTCTATTTGACAAAGGTCAACTCTTTAGCTCGAACGATAATGAATAAATCTTTTAAGGAAACTAAATTCCCTTTCCAAGGGTCCATCCAGTGTGGGAATCCGCCTTACGGTAAGGACGAATGATTATTTTTACTCCGATAGGTCACCGAGCACTTCTAGGACCCGGTTGACCAAGGTCAACTTTTCGAACCGAGCGAATCTCTTTAGTATCGAATACCTCACATATACTTTCCAACGGTCCTACCCGTATATGTTTCTGACTTACTATTAGAACAAATGATTCGTTTTTGTCCAACGATCCCTCGTCCAAAAGACCGACGAGCGTCGCAGAGTCATATTCGACCCAAAGTCAACTCCCTAACCCGGGAGCGTCCTCAATTACCTTTCTAATGGTATGACATGTGCGAAATTTGGATCAACAAACTTCATTCTACAACCATTTTTCCAAAAAAATATGCACGAGATTGTCGATTGGTAGGTCCATTTCCCTGCTTATCGACATAGTGTCTAGTATACCTTGTCGATTGGCTGGGCTATGCCGATTAGAACCCCCATACCCTATAAATAGAGGGCATGAACTCACTCCAAAGACATCTCAGATCCATTAATATCAGTCATCTCAATAACATTCTCTTGCAATCAGCGAAGTTTCCATTTGTGAAATTCCTTTCCATCTTATATTCCCATCCTTTACATACCCAATTTGGTAAAATATCATTCTCGCTCATCCAAAATTCATCTCAACACTCGAGGGAGTTCATCAAGGATCAATATCAAGCTTTAATTCTCCAAAGAAGGTCCAAATCTTTCTCTCTCTCTCTCTCTCTCTTAAATTTCATATTTTTGTATTAACTACATAAATTCATAATCTATCTTTTTATTTAGTTCATACACATTAATATCACATCTCTTTATTGGTTATATTTCACATACTTTATTTTCTTCAAAAGAAAACCTAAAACCAACAAAAAGAGGGTTACACCTATAAATTCTAACGGGATTATCTACCATAATTTCTCAAAACTAAAACACATTTTCTACACACACAGATATAATAAATCCCCGTTCGAATCTATGGGATAAACCCCACCCTTATGGAGCATATGAACTATGTGGACTTTGATGCCTTTATAGGCTACATAGGCATTTCGATCTCAAACCCCAGACTCGAGTCCAAATTTCTCATTTTTCTCCTTTTCATCTATACATTACTTTACAATACATTATATTTGTGACCCTTATTGGAGTTTTATACCAACATATGTTAATGTTTTATCATAACTATCAATATCAAGATAAGCGCATAAATCATATTTTTAATATTATTTTGGGAACATTCCTATGGATGATCTCACTCTACCCTTTCCATGGTATGAGTTGGGATATTCCAATTGCCATTATATATACATGCACACATACTTTACGGAGAAATAAAGGATAATAGTAACAGAAGCCCATGAGAGACCGAAAAGGCCGGATGGGTGCCCAACACCTTCCCATTCCGTAACTTAGCCCCCGAACCTTTGAACTATTAGTTTCGTAAGCATAAGTTCATCTTTGATGCCGCTCTCTCGATGTGGCGACATGTTATTTTTCCTATTTTTTACAAAATAGGGTGGCGACTCCATATATTTACATTCACCCCGCACCGACAACGGCCGAAGCGCTTTTAGAAGAAGAGGGAACGAGACCTTTATCCACCATTACTTTCCCCCACCTGGGAAGAGAGAAAGAGAGAAGAGAATCTGGGATGGCCACAACATACATTAATAACATTTTATAAATGTGGGCTTTCTTTTGTAATAACATAAAATATTTATATATGACTTTATTGGGTACAATATTTTGTAATTTAGATGGACATGTTGTCTAGGATATATTTTCACCACCTATTTACATAATTTCTTCATAGTTATTTCAGTTATTCAAAATGAATTTCCTTTGAAAAATTATCCTGCTTGACGAAATAAACCAAGCATACCCCAATAATGTCTTTACATATATAAGCATGATAAGTTATTACTACCACTTTTATCTTTAAATTTAATATTCACAAGTATTCTAGTTAGGTCACTTTGGTGACTACCAAACTATCCATTATATGAATATTATATTATTTTATGGATTGTATAATAATTTCAAAAGGTATTAGTCTTTTCAAAAGGCATAATGCACAGTGTGCGTATAAATTAAGGAAGATTTTGGACTCTTTGGAGAAACCGATACCAACCTTAATAAACAAACATATTGTCCATTAATTTTAACTTCATCATTACAACCAGACTCTTTGGAGCAACCAAATCACATCGGCTTAATCATAATGAAATTAATAATAATTCGAACACTCAAAAACATATCTCCACTATTTGGCGCAATCGAAACATAGTATTTGATTGTTATCACAAAATTCATCATTTACGATTTATAAGATTAGAGCACTTTAGTGGAATCGTAACCTAATCCTGAAATAAATATTGAGGTGAAAACCTTAAGGCATGCAAAAATATAGTATTTGAACATTATCACAAAATTAAACATTTATAATTTATTAAATTGTACCACTTTGATGAAATCGTAATGTAATCGTGATATAAATAATGAGATGAAAATTTTAAGGCATGCTTTTCATTCCATTACTCATACTGGAAATAATATGCATATACACATTATTAAATATTCATAATTTGGGAGCAATTTTGAGCACCGAATTAAACTTCATGTAAATATTAGTTTTAAGGAAGAATTTAAATCCTTCGAGGTTAAACTAGGGTAAAAAATATTCATTGATGTTTATTTGATAATCGAAATTATTATTTCGGGCAATATTACAATGAACAAGCCACAACATTATTGCATTAACAATCTAACATTCATAATTATATTTGGACCTATTAATAGACAAATTTATACACAATAAGTTAGTATTTACAATTATAAACTAGGGTACATCAATGGACACCTAATCTAACATAATATAAATATAAATATAAAAACTTTAATGATAATTATAATAGTCATAACAATATTTTGTGTGTACCAAAAATATTATGAGTGTTAAATAAGGTAAGACAACTTATATATTTATTAAAATACATAAAATGAAGAAATCCATAATTTTCAATAAGAGAAAATTTGAGTAATCACTGCAAAAGAATTAAGAAAACTCTTAAAACAATCTCCAATAAGTGATATTTAAAAAAATGGAGAAAGAAATAGTTTTCATTTTTATTACTAAATATGACAAATTAAAGGTTTTGAGGGCTTAAATGGATTCAAATAGCCAAAAGTGCTCATCACCTAAAATGATGAGGTTTGATCACTAAACGGTTATAGATTGACATAAGAATTTCATTAAATTTCGAGTACGTTGGCCATTTCAATTTTGATTATTGCATATTAGAAGCATAAGAAAACTGTCACTCAAAATATCTCAAAATTCTAGTTTTACATTTTTATAAAATAAGCAAATATGAAGACATAATTAAACTGCCACAAAATAAAATCACAACAGGGGAACCATATCCAATTTTAATCTCATTACAAAACATTTGGAACCCAAAAATTTCATCATATGAAATTTTCTTGTAAGTGATTATACATATACACCAATTAATTCATTTAATTGCATTTAAAGAGATCATAAGTTAGTTTATAGATTGTGATTTTGTTTTAATTCATGGAACATGCATGCACACATAAATTACATAACATATCTAAACATCAATGCCCTTAAAAATGTTATATTCAAAACTTAATGGATAATCAAAGGTGTAAATATAGATACATAAATAGTAATCTAATATTTATAATGATAGATTAAAATATTTTCTTCCTCATCCACACAAATATAAGAGTCTGAATAATCACATGATAAATAGATAAATACTAAATAAATACCAAATAAACCATCGACTCCGAAACAAAATCCAAACCATAAGTGTTCAAAAGTAAAACTGAATCTAAATACATTATCGGATAAATGAAACTAAATGAATGTATCAACTAAAGGGAAAACATGCCCAAATCACGCAGCCAAAATTAATATTTCTCAAACTTAGCATACAACTGGTGCTCGGGCAATGTCTGTAAAACCCGATGTAGATTCTCGGCATTCTCTTTCTTAGTCTGAGAATAAACTAGGATGTCATCAATAAAGACAATGACAAACTGATCCAAAAAATCTCTAAACATCTTATTCATCAGGTCCATGAACACAGCTGTCGCGTTGGTTAGCCCAAATGGCATAACCCGAAACTCTTAACACCCATATCTCGTAAGAAAGGCAGTCTTAGATACATCCTGCTCCCATATGCGCAACTGGTGATATCCCGACCTCAAGTCTATCTTAGAGAAGTAGGCATCTCCTCTCAACTAGTCAAATAAGTCAATTGTTCTGGGCAACAGATACTTATTCCATATAGTGACTTTATTGAACTCTCGATAATCCACACACAGATATAGACATCCATCATTCTTCTTCACAAACAGTATCGGGGCACCCCAAGGCGAGGTACTCCTATGAATAAAGCCCTTCCCTAAAAGCTACTCGATCTGGTCCCGTAGCTCCCTCATTTCCATAGGAGCCATACAATAAGGGACACGAGCTATCGACCGAGTGCCCGATACTAAATCAACAAAAAAATTATCTCTCGGCTAGGCGATAATCCCGATATCTCCTGAAATATGTCGATGAACTCCCACACAATTGGGATAAAATCTTGGAAAATAGCTACCCCCTGAGAGGTATCCTCCTCTATATAATATAAGAGATTGGACAATCCT
The DNA here is from genome assembly GCA_949130495.1 of Sambucus nigra. NCBI lineage: Eukaryota > Viridiplantae > Streptophyta > Magnoliopsida > Dipsacales > Adoxaceae > Sambucus > Sambucus nigra. Next base: position 600,447,649 of record OX422216.1, read on the forward strand.
CCTTTGGGATGGGGCATCGCCACTAAGAACATCTCCTCACTACAACCAATTACATTTATTCTTACTCTATTGACTAGAATCTCTAATCTCATAGCTCCCTTCACATGGAAACATTTATATTGCCCTTGCAAAAGTACAATATTAACGACATCACCATCACTCTTACCGACCATATTTTCCCTTCAATTTTGGCGTATTCTACCCATGAGTCGGTCATCAACTTAAAGACCCCCTCGTCAGGTACGAAGTTCGCTAAACAAGTAAATTTTTCCTCCCGTTCGGCCACTGTCCGACCCTCCTGTAATAAGTACTAGAATTTACTTTGACTCTCTATTAAGATATTTGATGAAAGGATTTGCGATCAAACCGCACCCTACATTCTTTGATATTCCTGGTATCTCTCCTCGAATGTGGTGATTGAATCCCATCACGACAATACTGCTCTTATTAGCTAAAAATTTTGTCCCAAATTTTTAATCATAAATGTCATTGCACTCCACCGTACGTAATTTTTTTTGGATGACACCCTTCCAGTGGCTAATCACACTTCCGCATTTCCCCGAACTCTTGTGGATGACCTTTCAAAAAAATATTCTTGACTCTCAACCTTACTGACTATACTGGGTGAGTCTGAATACGCGTAACCATCTACAATGGTGATACTTGGGGAAAACTATCGTGCCCTAGTGGTTATCCTAATGTCAACTACTTGAACTATAATACTGGTAACTTCCACTAAAGTCATTGTTCCCATAATACTCCTCCTTCAATCCTCTTAACGCCCTAGTTGGTCATCCTATATTGTTCAGTGTACGAAACCCAAGCAAACTCATATATGATTCTCATAAACTATATTAAATAGTAAGATAACATAAGTAACGTTATGAATCAACAGTCCTAAGCATAAGGCTCTATATCAAATAAAAGCAACGCTGAAATCATAGTAAGTCTTCACAGATACTAACGACTCTAGAACTTAATGCTCTGATACCATCTATGACACCCCACCTATTTTAATCAAGGCTTATCAGTCCTTTATCAAAATAATTAGGTATCTCATTTGGTTCATTATTAGCATCACTGGCAAAAACCTTTTAAATTACAAACCACCAATGTTAAATTAATTCGGTGTCAATTTTTTATCTTTTATTAATGTAGCAACATGAAGGAATCCGCACAAATATAGGAGTTTGAATCATCACATGATAAATAGATAAACACTAAATACCGAATAAGCCATCGGTTCAAAAATAGAATCCAAACCATAAGTCTACAAAAGTAAAAATGAATCCAAATACATCGTGTGATAAATAAAACGAAAATAATGTATCAACTGGAGGAGAAATATGCCCGAATGAAATATTGAATCATAATCCTAATCTAGGAATGAATAACTGAAGCATTCACATAAAATCCTGCAAGCCTCACCAAATGCTGCATCTACGTATTCCTGGAATGAGTCCCCAAGCTTGGTGTCTCTGTGGCTGGACACCTAAAATGTTTCGAAAAATATTTTTAACACGGATCAGAGCCCAAAACCTTTTGAAAATATTTAGCACGTAATTAAAATGCAACAACTAAATATGAATTAAACCCTTCCATATTTAAGCTTGTGTCACACACTCTTGAGATATTACTCACCCCTCAACTATTGTGCACACATAACACTTACCTCCTAACCCAACTAGTTATACTACCCCACCTAACTAGTCCTATTACAAAAACTTTTCATCACCATACTCTATTCCAGGTACTTCCTCCCTTTGATTCATAAGTTTACTCATTAAGTTACTTAATCGTTTCCACTTTAATTAATTATATAACATTCACACAAATTATATAAAATACATTGACACTTTATGTATTTAACCCCTATATAATTATCTACTGTATTATATACGTACAAATAAACTACAACAATCACACATATATCGCGTATAATAACCATCCTTTTGAGTAATAACTCCCTGGATGATTTTCTCTAAAATTCTACCATATCCCAGGTACAGTCACTCAAACCTATCCGCCACAAGTCAGACTTAGTCACACTAAACTTTTATAAAAATATCGCAAGAGCATAGTTGAGCCGGTCATATTCCCCAGAGAGTCAAACCAAATCATACCCAAAGCATCTCACCTCGATAATAAATCACAGAATAAAATGTTGGGAGCTATGGCATGAAGACTATACTCTCCCTGCATTCAATAGCCAGGGGATTCACCAACATCGCGTAACTTCCTATATGGCATTAGAGTGGTATGTTTTCACATAAATATCATTCACACCGATATTTATAAAGTACACACACACACACACACACACACACACATATATATATATATATATATATATATATATATATATATATATATATATATATATATATATATATATATATATATATATATATATATATATATATATATATATATATAGAGAGAGAGAGAGAGAGAGAGAGAGAGAGAGAGAGTCAGGCTCTCCAACATACCTCATTAAACATACATATGAACATACCTATATATTTAAAATAGTAAAAAAATTAATTTTGAATTGATGTTTTTATATGAGTTCGTGATACTTCAATGTGCCCCTGTAAACATATTCAACTCAAAATAATGTGTTTTGGTATTTTTAAAAAATATGTAAAAAAAAGTGACACTTTTAAAGGGTAAAAACTGTCAGTTTTTTGCCTATTTTTAAAAAATAACAAAAACATTATTTTCAGTTGATTCCTTTTACAGGGGCCCATTGAAATATCATGAACCCATATAAAAAATATCATCTCAATTTTTTTTTACTATTTAAAAAAAAGGGTATGTTGCTAGGAAGTATGTTTGAGAGCCTGACTATATATATATATATAATTAAAACAAATCCGGCAAATTATGCCAAACAACCGTAAAACTAGCCCAAAATCCCCGAGTTTATCCCCCGTCTCTTAATTTAATTAAACTCTCATTAATTAAATAAGCAACCTAGCGTTACCCTGCTAGAGTATTCAAGCTTATCCACACACCCCGTTCATCATTTATTTCTGAACTCATCGCACTCAGTTCACAATTCATAATTAATCATCAATCATATATCCCACTATAATTCTTCTAACTTTTAATTACCCTATCATCCCTCTGTAATTTAACCTCTATCAAATTGCCCTAATAATATTATCTAATAATCAAAGGTTTCTGAATTCTCTTGAACTTCCCGAAAATCACCCAAACCATCAAAATAATTCAAATTCATGACTGCCAGATAGCCAAACTTGTTTGGTTCCTGTGCCCAAAAATCTGAACCGATTCAATTCCTTAGCGACTGATTAATTGTCCAGACACAACAAACCCAAATCCATAATAACTCCCAAATCCGATCCTATCTTCTTCTAAATAATAATAAGCCTTCATTAAAATGTATAGAACTTAATGGAATGTAACTGTGATGACTCTAACACTCATAAATCATCCTCACATAAAATATTGGACTAAAAATCATCAATTAAATCAATCATATGGGTTTATATCAAAATCTCCCAACATAAACCTAGATTTAATTCCCGATCCAAATTAAGTATAAACTTCCCATATATCTCTACAAGATTCAATGTTTAGCAATTATAATTTTTCTACAACATCAAATTTTCATCCCATCAAACACAAGAGATTAGTTTTACCCAAAATACCCTTTTTCATATGAGAACCCTCGTCGAATCAATTTCGGTTCTACACCTACCATGATATGAACATTAATTTCTACAAATTAAATTGAAAGAAAGTTAATCACTTGCCTTTCTATGTTCGTAGGGTCTGACTACACATTTTAGAAGACGAATTAATGATAACACTCCAAAATCTCCTTTGATATTGGCTCGTAAAGCTTTTAATTTTTTTTCTTTTTATCTTATTTCAATCTCCGAGGGTTTAGAATGTGAGTTGCAAATGCCTCAAACTCTTAGACTTATGTTTTAATCTCCAATCCCGACATTTGGCTAATGGCTAAGTCTAAATGACCCAAATAACCCCGTGCGGGTCCGATTATATCTGAAGAGGCCCCAAGATCAAATTTCTACCCCCGATTACACAATTTTGACTATCTCGATCCATCCGAAACCAACCATGACATCGGAATTTCCATCCGAGTCATTATACATAAATTTCCCATATCGACATCGTATAGTCTACAGATGACCCCCGGTTGAGATATGAGATAGTCCCATCATTATTACTCACTTTGACATATAATAATTTACTATATTTTATTTAATATGCACTTATTAAATTTACCACATAAATATTAATAATAATCTCACCCAATTATTATTTATTAAATACATAATTGTTCACTTAAATTAAAATACTGCACATGTGTAATGTAAAAATAGAAAAAATAATTAAATCCATAATTATCCATAAATACGGGGTGTTACAAAAAAATTGTCACTAAAAATTCAGTAATTCATCAATTTTTTTACCTTGATTCTTTTTTATGAAAAATACTCTTAATGGATAATCATGAGATCAGAAAACTAAGCTCTAACAACATCTCTAAATATAAACAAAAGAATATGTAATTAATAGTTTAATATGGATTCGAAAATCTAACTCCTGAATGCCTATTTGTAAATGTTATTTGTCCATTAATCATACAAAACGTTATACATTATATATTTCTCATTAGGATCTTAGATCAATATGATTATCACATATAATCATTATACGGAATATAAAATGATATTATAATCACATACCTCTATTACATCACAACTGAAAATCGTGTTCGAGTTTCAGTGCATTTAGATCTTCCTTTATGATCATAACACTATTCCAAAATTAACTCTTATTAAGAATTTATATTTTTATCCCTTATCCTATAATTTCGTTATGTTATTTTTTTTAGTATCTGAATGATGGAAAATCAGTCATTTATTTATAAGCATGAACATGACCTAAATCTCTAACAGTCACTTAATCTCAGTAGTCCATCCAAGTGGATACTCAAGATTTATTTTGACTCTTGATATTCGGAGTACCCTTTCATTAATCAAAGTAGCTCTTAGTATTAATATAACTAGCATGTAACCCGCGCGATGCACAGACATTTTATTATTTTTATAAAAACCAATTTAATTTTATAGTAATAAATATGTAGTAAAGATAATTCAAGAAATGAATATACTCCTGTACAAAAAATATAAAAACTAAGTATAAATAAATAATTTTTTTATGGATGGGGGGAAATGATTTAAAAGAATAAAAACTCATGGGTTCTCAAAGTTCATATGAAAAAAACATTTTTATTATGAAAAAACAGATACATGGAGATATTTCCTCTTTCCTAATCCACCAATTCAAAATCATATGGAAAAATAGGTACAATTGAAATTTATTTTAATTGTATAGGAATTAAAAAATGGATTAAATTAGACTTTTGATTTTAATAAACTACATAAAGACTAATTCATGTATATGAGTTCCATATTTCTTACAAACGAAATATACTTATAGTATAGTAAATTTTACCAACAAAATCGTCTGATTACTACTAATATTAAGTCAAAATCTATCACTACATCATCAATATCCCTCACTATATAAAGAATATAAATAACCCAACAACATTTGTAATCGGCACAATTAAAATTTAATTTTATAATATAAAATTAAAAAAATACATTACAACATATTTTTTATACTAATCAACTAGATAAAGATTGTTGAGATATTTTTCGATATTTTGGGTTGTGCACTTTAGCTACACGAAAATTGGAAGGGACAATGAAATAATAATAGAATATTGAACATATAGGAATATAAATAGATAAATATGTGTTTATAAAAACTTTTTTCAACATGTATTTATTTTATTTTTTATAAATATGATATTAAACCTTTTATAAACCCTTGTTTTTATAAAAATACAATTGTAAAAGGAATCAATATCCAACTATTTTTTTTAAATAATGAAAACAGTTTTTTAAATAGCTTTAACACAAAATATTTTTTTTGTAAACTGATATTTTATTATTATTGTATATAACAACAACTGCTTTTCTAATTTTTTCACATATACAGTTATTTTGCAACATTTAAAAAAATCATAAACAATGTACGTTTAGTTATTTTTATAAAAAAAAACTAATATCCGTTTCACTCCCTTAAAAAAAAGGAGTGATTTCATCCGATCAAAACAGCACATAACTCCCGGACGTGCGAGTAAGTTTTGCAATTTTAAAAAATCTCGAGCAAGCTTATAGTAGAAAAAACCCCATATTGTTTTCAACAATAAAAAATATATCAAAACAAAGAATGTAAAAGTTCACAATTCCCAACAAATAGTTGGCATACATTATAGCAATGCTAGCAATATTTACAAACGAACCATGTAACTGGGTTTTGATACTTACTCGAATTATATTGGTTACCAACTTACACAAAGAAAAATGTTTATGCAACACGACAAATTTGTTGAGTATTCCTTGAGTGGACTAGATGGAGACATCACTCCAAATTAATTTTAAAATCACTTAACAAATCTGCTTTTACCTGGCCAAAAATAAACTGTTGTTTTAAGCCCCTGTTTAATAATGGTCTGCCGAAAGAGTTCATTGAGCCATCATTTGGGGTCATGGCTACGCATATTAAAAGAGTCCCCTGAAACCCGAAAATGGCTGCAACAGAAAGGGCAGCACAGGTGGTGATGAGGAGACATACTATAACAGCAGTGGTGTTGGTGATGAGGAGACATCATTTGAAGTGTTTTTTTGCATCGATCCATTGAAAGATAATACTTTGGAGTTTTAGATTTGTCTAAAGTAAAGGAAGATATAACATAGAAAGCACTAAAGGAAAATGAAAAAGTGAGAGTGCGTGTGTAGGCCTGTCAATGGATCGGATTTTATCCGAATCCGAATTCGAATCCGATCCGTTTAAGCGGATATGGATCATGCCTAAAATCCGATTATCCGATTACCCGATTATCCGTTTATTAAATGGAGCGGATTTGGATTCATATGCTCCGATCCGATTAATATTTTTAATATACATATATACATATATAAATTATATATAATATATTTTTCAATAATATATATTGTATTTAATAAAATTGTATATACATATTTTACATATTTATTATAATAGTTCTCTATTTCATTATTTATTTTTTTGGAACATTTGCAAAATAAATTTATGAAATAAGAGTTGAAAATAAAAATGTTGCAAATCAAGTTTAAGATAAATGGATAATCGGATAATCGGATCCGATCCGAATCCGTTTAATATTAACGGATATGGATTTGGATTTGCCTGATCCGATCCGATTAATAAACGGATCAGATCCGAATCCGTTTAACATAAACGGATATGGATTTGGATTTGCCTGATCCGGTCCGAATCCGATCCGTTTACAGGCCTATGCGTGTGTAGTGTACGAGAATAGAATAATTCAGAGAAAAAAATTGCTAAGAGAAACTACCAAAATAAAATTTATTACTAAGATTGACATATACTTTTAATTAGTTTTATGAAAAAATAAAAAAATCATATATTTATGCCGAATATATATTGAAACTTGTTGAATTTTCAATGTCACCCAAAATTTCAAAATCATTGTTAACTTGAGAATTGAACATATGAAATTAAAATTTTCTACAATTTTTTCCCACCGAGTCTTCAATAAATGCATGAGCTTTTGCTGAATTAGAAGACATTCCTATGTCATACTTTGATAACTCGACATAAAAATTTATTTTAGGGCTATCCTCTTTTGTCATTGAAATGTCCTCTAGAGGAGGCATATCATCACAGGAATTAAACTCCTCGTTATCAGAAATATCCCCTCTGATTATTTATTTAACCAAATATTTTGTGCTACCAATTTGAATTTCAACCTTTTTCATATCCGTATTTCTTCATCTTCTTGCTCCTCGATCTGTTCTGATTCATTATTTTTCGACATTGAACGAGTCAAAGACTCAAAATTTTCAAAATTTGCGATCGAATCTTTTATGTTCATTTCAGCTTCTCCACTGATATTAATGGCTCCATTTAAACTTTCCCATGTGGAGTTGACTTGATCTTTTTAAACACTCTAATTGTGATTCTAGCATATTTTCAGTTAGGAAATATAAAATTTTCGAATTGCTTGGAACACCTTTGCCACCAAATTCGGTTGCTAGAACCCATTTTCCTTTTCACTTGATCCGGATGCCTTCTGTGAGATATTGAATAACTCATTCGTTTGAATTCCATGTTTGCCCAAAAAAGTTTTTCTTGAATTACCAATAGCTTGACCTTTGTTTACCTACTGATTATCATAAGTAGTGGTTTTTTTTTACTAAAACTTGAGAAGTGGCATGCCTTTTTTTTCTTAACCTTTAGACATGAAGAGATAGGATGCCCAATGCATCCACAAAACTTATGAAAAGTAGGGGTATTTTCAATAATTATTTTAACGGGGATTTTCATTTCTTCATTCTCTATGATAACCACATTAGGCAAATAAAATGGGAAATCAATGTCGATAAGAACCCTAGAAAATATACCAAATTTTATTTTCAAGTTAATTCATCATTCCTAGTAGAAACACCCACACCTCTAACTATTTCAAGAAGTAGCCGAGGATGCCAGAATTCGACCAGAAGATCTATGAAACGAACCCAAGCACGAAAATTTGATGAGACAAAATTTGAAGGGTTAAAGTTTGGATAACAAGATATTAGTTTAAAGAAATCTACACTTAATTGGATTGGTCCAATCATCCAAGCCTTTTGCATGTCAACCATGGATTCAAAATAAAGAGTATAAAATCCTTTACCCGTAGGTGTAATTTTTCATGATTTTTGTGGATCCAAAATTACTAATAGCGATTTCTTCAAGGATTCCACAATAAATTTTTTACCCTTATATATTAGAAATCTTTCCAAAATCCTGGATTTACCTATGTCTAATGATTCTTGGTAGAACTCTATTGATATTTTGATGGTTGGATTATATTCATGGTAATAAGGTTACTAGAGGTTGATAAAATGATGAGCAATGTTAGGAAAACATTTAACATTGGAATTCTTAATTTCGAATCCATATGCACCATTTGATACTGGTTTAGCATAAGACAATTTTGGTGTATTGGAGATCATCGTTGGAAGATTATGGGGAGGAGAAAAAAGAAGAGAGGGAAATTTTTGGGAGAAGTTTGAGCTTCTCTCTAGAAGATCAATGCTTCCCAAAATAATTGTGTAGAACATTTAAATGCAGAAAAATAAAATATCAGAAAACACAATGATCTACCGAGTAAAAAACCCATAATAGGAAAAAGCTCGGTCGAACCGAACAATAAATTAACCATGGTTGAGATCTTATACTAGGGAAAACTTGACTAATGATACAATTACACAACACTCACTAACACTCTTTGCACGCAATATTTTCTACGTGGAAGGAATCAATAAATGGAGAAAGTTTCACAACCATCACCGGATTTTGTCCATGACCAATATCTTCATAACCCAAATGAAACATCTCTTGAATGTTAAAGATTAAATAATTTTCATCAATTTTGATTGGAACTAAGTATTGTATTTCTGACTTCATAGAATATGAGATTTCTAAATATTTGATGGAAGTATTTGGCTTACTCAAAATAAACTTACAAGGTATTTTTAGCTATAAGAAACATAAATTTTTTGAAAAGAAAAATAAATGAATATGTTTTAAAGGAAAAAGATAATGTAATGAAACCTCAATAAAACTTTAAATTAGAATACTAAGCACAAATATTTCAAGAATACAAAGAAGGTTTTTGCACTCTAAAAAGAAGAAGATGAACAGTTTGATGCAAAAATATTTCGAAGAAAAACGTGAGATCCCTTAACATTTTATGCCATGAAGAAGCAAAGTAATAGGTAATTTAAAATTTTGGAAATAAGGTATCAAAATGCTGAGTGATTATTATTCATACATTTAAGTCTAAACAAATCTATCCAAAAGTTATATTTAAAAAAATGGTTCTCACGAAGATAGACGCGAAACCTTGCAAAAGCTTTTGTCCAATATGTAGGCTTCCTAATGACGCGATCACTCAAAAATTGGTTATCCAGTATTAAGAATTACTTTGCTAAATAAAACCATGGAAATGATAAGAAAATTTTCCTTTAGTATTTCGCACATAATTTTAGGCCTTCACTGGAGAGATCTTCTGCAAAATATTTTTAAAAGTTTTTGTGAAAAAAAATTCTAAATTCACAATATGAAGTTTTTCATACATGTTTTTTCTATGAAATATGACATATGTGTATTGGAAATCAAGAAAGTAGCCTAAAAACAGGCACATTTTCAAGATTAAGAAAATCAAATTTTAGTCTAGACCATGGGTATTCTAAGTCATCTGAGTCCTTTAACGTTATCTTCAAATGACTTTATCATTGTTATGATCATGAACAATGTTGGGATGAGATTTAATGAAGTCTAATGAATATATCTTGATGTGTATCTTTAACTGGATGACCTCAAATACTATGACTTAATATGTGCAACATTTCATGCAATTAAGACAATGCGAAAATCGAAGGGAACATTAGTGTACAACTACATAGTTAGTATTACTATAATAGGTTTATCCTTATTTTATTATATTTGTGAGGTAATAAAATATATGATATGGATGTCATGTTACGGAGCATTAGTTAGATTACGGTTGTTATAGTATGAGATGGGATATTCAACTGTTTACACTACTGTCAAGATTACATAGATATATTATGTTTATATTCTTTCATTAGGATAATATATAAAGCTATTTATTAAAGAGTTTTAGACTCTAAAGATTTCAAAATTAGAATATAAGATATGGTACAAACTCGCTTTAATAACGAGAAATTGGAGGTGATCGATTATGAAGAGAAAACTGTCATTACAGTCTTAATGAGTGGACTGCTTTCGAAAAAGCTATATTATGCGTTGGTGAAATAACCTCCAAAAATTATGATTGAACAAATGGAAAAGGTTGGTAAAATCATAAACGTATGTAAGGACATATTTCGTCATACTTAGTATGTCGTATACCGCTACAAGTTTGTCGAAGCATTGGAAACCGTACATCTCAACGATCTGAATTTCAAGTCAACTTCTACAATCATGCCCAACAAGGACGAATTTAGTAAAATGCTTTTTAGTCCCATTTATATTTTACATAAAAAATGTTGGGATATTTTTATGAAAAGAAAAATAATTTTTGAAATATTTTTAAATGATTTTAATTATAAAAAGTTTTGGATAAATACTCTTGATCCCTTAAACAAATTTGGTTTTTAAGGATTCCAAGTTATTTAATTTTTAAACATTTTTAATGAGGATCAGTGTCGGTCATTCGAACGACGTCACATCTTGTTCGAACGACGTCACATCTCGTTCGAACGAGATGGAGTTATCGCTCAAATGACGTCATGCTTCGTTCGGATGACATGATTTTTTAGCTGACACATCATCGCCTTGAATTTTAGTATTTAAAGGGTGTCAGGCTACTGCTTTTCGGGTGGAGAAAACAATGTTTCAATCAGAATACGTTTTTGGTTTATTCTCCATCACTTTTTAGGGTTAAAAATTTGTTTTCACAATTTACAAATCCCAGACTTTTTATTTGAGTTATTTTATAGAACCCAAAGCATAATTTTGTTGGGAAGTTTGATGTGATTCAACCTCGGTGGAGAAGGAAATTCCATATCTGATTGGTGGATATCGAGCGTAGGGGTGTGCGTGTGGACGAGTCGAAGATGACGAACCGACACTCGGAGGGTATTTCGCTGTCTCTCGTATCTTTGAAAATTTACTGAAGGCATCGTGCATTACACACTTGAGGGCAATTATCAGGTTGTATGTAAGTCAAAGGTCTTGTAAATTCTTTAAAGTATTATAAAATATTTTTAACCGAAAGGGGTTTTTTCCTGAATCAGTCGTCTTTATTTTTCATGCATGGTTAGAATGATTTATATGACTTAGATGCATGTTTAGGGGCTAAACTAAAATTGAATTTGGTTTGTTAAAAGTTTGACACCTAATTAAGTAAGTGCATTTGAATTTCATTGAAAAATTACGAAGTAAGTTGATTGGTATCACACAATATTTTCAAATTGGTATCAGAGCAGGTTACGCTAATTTATCGCGTATTCCTATTTTTCGCAAACTTGGGTGATATTAATTTTGTTTGAAAATTTTAATTTTGTTTAAAATTGCAAGTTTCTCAATGGGCACTTATATAATCGAGTGCCCACCTTTGACGGCAGTAATTATGCCTATTGGAAAGCTTGCATGATATCCGTTTTAAAAGCCATAGATGAGCGCGTTTGATTGTTGGTTGAAAATGGTTGGACTCCTCCCACCGTGACTGTTAATAATGTCACTTCTTCAAAATTTGTGTCAATCTGGAATGAGGATGATTATAAATTGTCTAACTTTAATTCCCGTGGTTTGAGTGCTATTTCTGGAGCCGTCACTCCTGACGGGTTCCAACATATTATGACGTGCACCACTTCTAAAGAGGCATGGGATTTTTTAAAATTGACACACGAAGGTACAACCGCTATTAAAGAGTTAAAGTTACAAAATCTAGCCACCCAATTTGAGACCATTGATATGTTAGAGTCCGAGACCTTTGATGAGTTTTACGCATATTCGTCGGACATTGTCAACACTAGCTTTAATTTGGGTGAGGTAATTGATAACATGCGGGTTGTGAAAAATATTTTGACATCCCTTCCAAAACGTTTTATTCCAAAAGTCACTACTTTAAAATCGATGGGGGAATTTAAGTACACTTAAGTCAGAATAGTTGGTAGGTGATCTTCCGACTTACGAGTTAGTTATGTTTCCCTAAACTGTTAAGCCTAAGGAAAAATGGGTTTCACTTAGGACACAGTCGAGATCGAGTGAGGATGTTTCAAGGAGGGGAGAGAAGAAAATAAAAGAGAGTGTTTTTTACTCCGATTCTGAGAGAGATTTTTATTTTAATGATATGTCCCTCCTCCCAAATTTTTTTAAAAAGTTTCTCAAGGTGTATAAAGAAAATTCTTCCAATAAAAAGAGATATTTTGAGAAAAATAAAAAGAAAGAGGAGGCTAAAGAAAGTGATAAGGAAGATGAGATCAGGTGCTTTGAGTATGAGGGTAAAGGACACATAGCTAAAAAGAGTCCTACTAGGATAAGGAGAAAGGGTAAAGAAACTACTTTGCCCGCCACACTTAGTGATAGTGAGGGAGATGAGGAAGATAAAGGAGATGAGTCGAGTAAAGGTCTAGCACATGGGTTGTATGTAGGTTTTTCGAGTCATGGTAGCGTACCCTCTTTGTCCCACGATGATAGTGTCCACGAGAGCGATGACGATTAGTCAAGTGTTTCTAGTGGAGATGAGAGCGAGTTTGGGAGTGGAGATGAAAGTGATCTCCAAAAAGACTTTAGGGATTTCTACACCGAGACCTTGAAACAAAGAAGTACAATAGAGATTTAGGTCATCGGGTTTTAGTTTTAGAGAGAGAGCAGGAAGTGTTGAAAAGGGAAAAGTGTGACTTAACCGACACGGTGTCTAGTCTGACGACACGTGTATCCTAATTCGAGAGTGATCTCGAATGTGCCCGGGAGTTCATAGTCCCTTTAGAGAACGCATCTAAGAATGTTTAAAAGATGGTTCTCAATCCCGTTTTGGGTGGTGATGAGAATGTAGGAAAAGGTCATGACGGTGTGTCCACTTCTTTTATTTCACCTGAGCTCGTTCCCACTTTTGTGGTTGATTCACGTGGTTCTCATGCCAACCCACCTAGAGGTCCTGTACCGATAAGGAGAGAACTTCCTAAAAATTTTGAAAAATTAATTTCTAGGTCGGTTTATGTTTGCTCCCATTGAAAGAAGAGATGCTACCTTAGGGAGTTTTATTTTAAGTTTGGTTTCGTGCCACATCATACCACTACACATGTTCACGCACATGCAACCACTCATGATACTTTTCTTATACATAATGATAGAGAGTTTTAACATATTAGCGAGCAAGTAAAAGTTTTTAGTCAAGGCTTCACATGATTTATTGGATTTGTTTCAAAAGATGTCACCGTCTTTGGAAAAATTCACCGCACTTCCCGGTTGAGGTCTAGACATGTTTACTAGCATAGGGTGATCTACATGATGATACTTTTTCCTATTGCTAGTATGTACCATTTGTACTTTATTTTTCTTATTCTTTTGGTACTATTTTAGCACTGTTTTAGATCCGTCTGCACATTTCAGGATCTGTTTTTTATGAAATTTTCCCACTGGTCGAAACTGCATAACATTTTGTGTAATCTGGAAAGTTTATGTTTTCTCGTTCTATCGAGATTGCATCTTGCTCGAACGAGATCGCATGTCGTTCGAACGACATGGCATTTCGTTCGAACGACCCCTGGAATTTGGTTTGCAATCCCATGCTTCATCCTGTTATATGTTATTGGTACTGCTAGGTTGTTTCTAAACAGTGTTTGAAAAATACAAAAAGATTTTGTCTTTTTAGAAAAAAATTGAAAAATCCAAAAGGAGTTTTGTATTTTTTTTGTACCATATATGAATGCACACTTAGGATGACTAACTCACAACTTCATGACATATCCATGTGATTGTTTTATAGTGGTTTGAGACAATATATTGTGTCATTCATGTGCTTTACAAAGTTTGGAGTCTTTGAGATGATATATAGTGTTTCTACCTACATGTTTGACTTGTTTGTCCTTTATTGCACACATGCACGGATTTGTTTTACGTTTGTTCTTATCAAATCACATGTTGGTTACTTATTTTTATCTCAATTATGTCTATTAAAATGAACCAAATGAGATAAAACAAGATAATAAAAGATGTGCATATTTTTATCGCTTGTCGTATGATTGTGTGAATTTTATAAACGGTGAAGGGCTACGAAAGGTACGCATTTATCCTTTGCAATTAAGCCGTTGTTTAAATTGGACCTAAAAAATTGAGGAGTTTTAATTATACGGGGTCCAAAGAGGTTTGAAAGAGCCCGAACAATTTTCATGGCAATAAAAAGAAATATATGCCAATAATGGAATATTAGGTTTACTCACCAATTCACCAATGTTGGAGAATTTAGATCACCTCAAAAAGAAAATATATATGAGGGAGTTTGGTTGGAGAATTAAAACGGATTTCCACGTCCTTCAAAAGTCTTTAAAAAGCATGAAAAAGTTTTAAGACGTTTTTGGTGTGAAAATCATGTTGACTTCGATTTGTTGATTTTCTTTTAAGACGATGTCATCTAAATTCAACATTTTAACACCTAAAGACGATTTTGATATTCATTCGTTAGGAGTACATTTATACATCGTGCACATATGATATGATTGAGTTGATTTTCCTATCGAATTTTTTCACACCCATTCATTCTGTATCCATGATTTGATTATCTTAGTATAAATTCATGGTGTGTGTTTTTTGTAACATCTTTTTTTTGATTTTGTATGAAAATTTTGAAAATTCAAAAATAGTTTATTTGTTTTGTTTACTGTGGCACTCCGTTTTGCGTTACTTGATTTATTCTTTTTCTTATCTATTTTGGACAAATTAAAAGGGGGAGAACGAATTTTGATTTTATGGGGGAGTTTAAGTATGGGGGAGATTTGATTATGCTTACATGATTTATGTTTAAATTATTTCAAACTCGATACGTCTCTAGTTTTTGCTTTGTGTCATGTGTGTAGGTACAATTGAAGATCTATTGGATTGCACACCCTGATGAGAAAAGCTTGGAGTTTAAAAAATTGATTGTTGAAGCATCATTTGAAAGTTTGAAGACTTGTTCAATCTATTTGTTCACTTTTTAGTTTATGGTAGGGTAGATTTGTATAGTTCATATTTTGATTGATAATTAGGATATTTTTATTTTATAGCAGCATAGACATATGAGGAGATTTTTAAAGACATAGTCTGTCACACATAGTATGTCATATACCGCTACAAGTTTGTCGAAGCATTGGAAAGCATACATCTACAATCAACGATCTGAATTTCAAGTCAACTTCAACAATCATGCCCAATAAGGACGAATTTGGTAAAATGTGTTTTTGTTCCATTTATATTTTACATAAAAAGTGTTGGGATATTTTTTTGAAAAGAAAAATAATTTTTGAAATGTTTTGAAATGATTTTAATCATAAAAAGTTTTGGATAAATACTCCTGATCCCATCAACAGATTTGGTTTTTAAGGATTCCAAGTTATTTAATTTTAAACATTTTTAAAGAGGATCAGTAACGATCGTTCGAATGACGTCCCATCTCGTTCGAACGAGATGGAGTTATCTCTCGAAGGACGTCATGTTTCGTTCGAATGACAGGACTTTTTTGCCAATACATCATCTCCTTTAATTATAGTATTTAAAGGGTGTCAGACTACTGATTTTCGGGTGGAGAAAACACTTTTTCAATCAGAATACGTTTTTGGTTTATTCTCCATCACTTTTGAGCGTTCAAAATTTGTTTTCACAACTCACAAATCCTTGACTTTTTGTGTGAGTTATTTTATGAAACCCAAATCATAATTTTTCTAGGAAGTTTACTTTGATTCAACCTTGGTGGAGAAGGAATCTCCATATCTAATCGGCGGATACCAAGCATAAGGGTCTGCGTGTGGACGAGCTGAAGACTACGAACCGACACCTGGAGGATATTTCACTGTCTTTCGTATCTTTGAAGATTCCCTGAAGGTACCGTGCATTTCACACTTGTGAGCGATTATCAGGTTGTATGTAAGTCAAATGTCTTGTAAATTCTTCAAAGTGTTATAAAAGGTTTTTACCCGAAGGGGACTTCTTCTTGAATCGGTCGTCTTTATTTTGCATGCATGGTTATAATGATTTATATCACTTAGATGCATTTGTAGGGGCTGGACTAAATTTAAATTTGGTTTGTTCAAAGTTTGACACCTAATGAAATAAGTGTGTTTGGATTTCATTGAAAAATTACGAAGTAAGTTGATTGATATCAACGATATTTTCAACATAGAAGAAGCTATGGCTGTGAAGCAAGCCTCCGGGACAAAGTCTGATGGCCAAAAGAGCTCTAATTGTAAGGAAAACAAATAAGAAAGATGATAAATCTAAGAAGTATGAGGAATATAATCCACTTACTATAGGTTTGCATCATATTTTGAAGCAGATTAAGGGCACTAAGGACTTGAAGTGGCTTGGGAAATTGAAGTCACTGCCTAACCTGAAGGACAAGTCTAAATACTGTGACTTTTATAAAGACCATGGGCATACCAACGATAACTGCACCGTTCTGAAGAATGAAATTGAATCTCTCATTCACCGATGAAAACTGGCCAAGTTTATTGACGGAACTGAAGGTCGGGACACGAGAAGAAGATCAAAGTCTCCTTGGAAAAAAACGCTGACAAGAAAAGAAATCGAGATAATGATTTTGAGGATGACCCTGAATTTCCAAAAAATACTAGGGAACCTGAGCTTGAGGTAAACATGATATCTTTTGGTTGTCATTTAATTTAATGAGGAGATAATTGAGGTGGGGATGAAGTCACGTAGAGAAGGGCCTATTTAAATGAGGCCAAAACTTGGTCTTAAATTAGGCGAGTCAACTTATCAGATGAGACAAATGGTCAACCGAGAAAGATGAATAAATGTACGTTAGTCATTGTCTTCTCCAAGAATGACTTATCAGGAGTGCTTGACCATCATGATGACTCCCCCTCTAGTCATCACCTTCTGGGCATCAGACAAGGGTTGCAAGAAATTTTATGGATAATGGTAGTTCAACAAATGTTATGTTCTCTAATTGCTTTCATAGGATGGAGTTATGAGATAGAAAATTAGGACCTTATCATAGGCCTTTAATCGGTTTCTTAGAAAGAAAGGATTATCCCTTGGGAATTGTCAAATTAAAAGTCTTGATAGGCACTTGGACAATAAATAGAGCTTAGAAGATTCGCTTATTCGTCCTAGACAAGAATATTCCCTTAGACTATAATATAATTCTCGGTAGAGTGGGATTGAAAATTTTTGAAGTAGTGTCATCTACTGTTCATCAGTGTATAAAGATCCCCACTCACTATGGGGTTATCATAGTAAAAGGCAACCAAGTAGAGGCCATGGAGTGCTACCATACTTCAACTGACCAGCAAAAAGTTGAGAAGAGCACCATCATTTACCAAATCGACACTCTGGACCCCCGAAAGGAGGTTGATTTAGTCAAGGGACAGGTAATGGAAGCCACATAAACCATCATACTATACGATGAAAAGCTACAAAGGACCACCCCAATTGGCTCAAACCTAGCACCATACCTCAAACAGGAATTAATTACATCCCTTAGAGAGTGGAGAAACATGTTTTCTTGGAGCTATAAGGATATGCCTGGAATCGACCCTAAATTTATATGCCATGAACTTAACATCAATAAAGATACCAGGTTAATCAAGATGAAGCACAGAGTATATAGCCCCAAGAAAAATGAGGTTATCCAGCAGAAAATAAACAAATTGCAGAGTGCTTGTTTCATTAAAGATGCCAAATACCCTGATTGGTTGGCTAACGTAATAATGGTAAAGAAAAAGAATGACAAATGGGGAAGGTTTATGGGTTTCACCGATCTCAACAAAACATTCCCAAATGATAACTTTTCTTTACCAATAATTGATCAGTTGGGAGATTCCATAGCAGGTCACGAGCTACTAAGCTTCATAGATGCATATTCTAAGTACAATCAGATCAAAATGAAGCCTGAGGATAAAAAAAGTACATGATTTATCACTAGTAAAACAATTTACTACTATAATTTTATGCCTTTCGGGCTTAAAAACGCTAGAGCAGCATATCAAAGGATAGTAAATAAGGTTTTTGAAGAGACGATTCGAAAGAATATCAATTCTATGTGGATGACATTCTCACTAAAAGTAAGAAGGGAACCGATCACATCTAAGACCTCATACAGACATTTGATGGTCATGAAAAACATAAAATGAAGCTTCAACTCGACCAAATGTGTGTTCGGCATGCGGGAAGGGATGTTCTTGGGCTTTATTATGAATTAAAGAGGAATTCAAGCCAATCCAGATAAAATAAAGGCATTGATTGATATGAAATCTCTAACATAGAAGAAGGATGTACATAAATTAACTAGAAAAGTGTTTTTTTTCAATCGATTTGTGTCTCGAGTAACTAACAAATGTCTTCCATTCAATAAAGTGCTCCAAAAAACCTTCTAATGGAATAAGGAATATGAAAATTCCTTTAAGGATTTGAAGAAGTATTTGGGATCTCCATCATTGCTCTCCCGACAAATTCTGGCGGAGAAACTACATTTATATTTGGCTGTGTCGGAATATGCTATTATCTCGGCATTAGTCATATTGGAAAATGGAGCTAAAATGCTAGTGTATCACACTAGTAAAGCATTTAGAGGGCCAAAAGTCAAATATCTACGCCAAGAAAAACTAGCCCTTTTTCTTATTGCATCTTCAGAAAGTTTAAAACCATACTTTCAAGTTCATACCATCGTGGTCTACACAGATTTACCTCTGCACCAGGCACTTCACAACGTAGATAAATCAGTGAGATTGATTTCCTGGGCCGTAGAGCTAGGAGAATATAAAATCATTTTATGAACTTATAACCACATTAAAAGGACAGGATATAACATATTTCATTATTGAATTCATATATTCAGAATTGGCTAATATGCAAAATTTGCCTGCCAAGCATACTTCCTTGGAAGAGAGATCCACTCTAAAGAAAAGTTACTATTGATAAACTTGAAACATCATATGCTTAAGAGATGGTTCAACGTTGCGATGAGCTGAGGAAGAAACTATTCCAGCAAGCTGTATTATCTTTGGGGAACTTTAATGATGACATTTCTATTTGGATGTTGTATGTAGACGAATCCTCATGTGCCACTGGTAATGGAGAAGGCCTTATTATCAATACTTTGGACGAAATTGATGTGGAATATGCACTTAGTTTTAAATTCTAGGCCTCCAACAATAAAGCCAAGTACAAAGAATGAATCGCATACCTATAATTAGACTTATCATTAGGAGTCGAGCACGTTCAGGATAATAGTGATTCTCGGCTAATTGTTAACCACATGCTTCAAATATATGAGGTCAAAAGATATCTCATGATCAAGCATCTGTCTAAAACTATAGAAGCCATCTCTAAGTTTCCCATAGTCAATATGATCAAGATACCAAGGATAGAGAATGCCTAAATAGATGCACTTGCTCGACTAGCTTCAGTGACCAGGACAAAACTCAAGAGAACCATCCCGGTGGAGATTATTGCACATAGAAGTATAAATGTGAAATCCATTACTAGTCTTATGACGATGGATTTGAGATCTCATGTATGAATCTTATTAAAAGCTACATTGACAAAGGTGTATTACCTGCAAACCCAAAAGATGTTACGAAATTAAAGCAGAAGGCATCGAGTTATGAACTAGAGAGAGGAGTCTTACATAAAAGGGGATACATTGTTTCACTACTTCGATGTGTACAGCCCATTGAGATACCAAATTTGATTCGAGATGTATATGAAGGTAGAGCTATGCAGGAATACTATTGTCCAACTATGAAAGTAGACTGTATTTTCTTTGCCAAGAAGTGTGATAAGTATTAAAAATTTTATACAATCCAGAAAAGATCGGGGGGGGGGGGGGGGGGTACTTTAACTATGATTACTTCTTCTTGGCCTTTTGATATCTTGGGAATTGATTTGGTCTGCCCATTGTTAAGGACCAAAGGAAGGTTAAAGTACTTAATGGTGTCAGTAAATCAGTTTATAAAATGGGTGGAAGCTGAGCCATTAGTTAAAATGCCTTATGGAAAAGTTTCCTAGTTCATCTAGAAACATATCATATGCAGGCATGGAATTACATATGCCTTCATCACTGATCAAGACACTCATTTAGATAGAGAGGAATTTTAGGATTACTTCATTCAGTCCAAGATTATAGAACTTCACTTTGCACCTGGACACCCACAATGTAATGGCCAAATAGAGGTCACCAACAAAACTATACTTGATGGGTTAAAGAAGAAGTTTGATGATTCTAATGTAACCTTGATAAATGAGTCACACAGTATTCTTTGGGCATATAGAACTATGCCGAGAAAAACCACAGATAAAACTCCTTACATGCTTCCTTTTGAAATTGAGGAAATGGTACGAGATGAGATATGTTTACCAATTTTTGGGGTGTCAAACTTTTATTACCCTCAAAGTAAACTCATGAGGAGATTGGATCTAGACATAATTGTGGAAGATAGGGAGGATGATACACTCAACTACATGCATATCAATAAAGGGATGATATATTTTACAACAGGAGGGTCAAGACGAACAACTTAAAAGAGGTAGAATATATCCTTAAGAAAGTCATCCATAAAGAAAACAAGTTAAACGCAAATTGGCATAGTCCTTACCGTATCTCGACATTCGTTTGACCCAAATATTATCGCCTATAAACACTTGAAGGGAAGGAATTTAAGAGTCTATGGAATGACGATCATCTCAGAAAATAATATCAGTAGCTCTCTTACATATTTGACGTAATCATTTTCATCCAGTTTAGTAAAGTTGTGATTTTCATCCAATTATTCTTCCTTTTTGTGTTTTTTCCCGAGTACGGCGATAACACATCCCCAAAAAACTTTGACAACTTCAAAAAAGAAAAAAATTTAGAATTCATAAATGGCTTCGTCTTTAATAAGTCAAGAACAATAAGTCTTTAAAACTTTATGTACAACCTAATGTCAAGAACAAAAAATTACTTGACCAAGTTTAATTCAAGAAAACACTATATTCCTAAGACATTTGGCCGCCAATGGTAACTAATCCAAACATATATCTTTAAATTTGACAAAGATTTGTTTTACCTAAGTAGATTTAAAGAACCTAAGTACCAATAACTAATGTTCACAGTTAACCCAACACAGATAAGTCAAAAAGGTTAGTTGGTTTCATAACCAATCAATTAAACATAGATCTGTCAAGAAGATTAGTCGATTGAATATCTGATTAACTAATCAAATGTTTAATTAAAAAAAACACTAAAATCCATAGACAAACATGTAAGAAAAAGAAATTATTTTTCATTTCAACAGACTTCCATAGAAAACAAACATAGAGATGATATTAAAATAAAAATAGGTGATGACAAAAAAAAATCATTCCATTGGATGTTTTCCATCAGCTTCGTCCATCCCAGCTAGAGGAACATCAAGAGTACTTAGGATGAGTAGTAGTCCTGATGTCCCTCAACTTATTGCGACCATTGGTGGTTGGTCGGTCCAATAAATGAAGATGACAAATGTAGGAATCTTCACCATGAAGACCATAATCTCCTATTTACTTTCTCACCAATCTTTGAGGAATTAAAATAGTCGAAATCCAGTCGACATCATTTTTGAATGAAGGGTCAGGATAATCCAACATACCTGGATCATGACAACGCTATAAATCACTTTTTCATCTACCTTTAACAATGTTAACATGTTTAACCACCCCAACTTATAACGTTCTCAGTTATACTGCTCTAATTAATCCTCCATATGAGTTATGACCTCATCATAACCATCCATTTAACCAACTTTGGGTTGTTTATGAACGTGAAAAATTAATCGATCCACTTGGTCTTGGAGCTTTTTAATGGTTTTATCTTTGTTCTTCAAAAGATATTTCTGGTCGACAAAGGTTTTTTTGGTCCTTTCTTCATCCTTAGTAGGCCGAGCAACGATCACCTACCTAGAAAATTAGCCATAGTGTTTCTTCTTCTTCTTCTTCATGTTTTCCAATTCTTCCATTAGTATGGCATTTTTAAAGCTCCAATAAAGAAGCACCTTCGCTCGGCACAACATCAGTAGATTTCTTCAAACTATTTCATTCCTCAAATTGTTGTTTTATATCTCAAGAAGATCAGCAATGTCCCTAGAAATTTCCACCTCCTTATTTAATAGGAACTCATTCTTCCTAAAAATTAATGTGATCTTTTAAATATTTTTATCAAATCCCCAACTAGAACTCAAGGCCTCAAGCATGGCCTCATAATTAGAATGGAGCAAAGCCTGTGAGAGATTGTGTCCATCTTGAAGTTTCTCAATCATTTCATAGTAGGGTGCATTATTCTCCACATCTCTATAAAAAAGAGAGAGCAGATGAACATAAACTTCCTTAACCTGGTCTGAAGCATCCATGACGAGCAGCCCTACCAACTCGGTCTTAGTTAGATATACATGTCCAACACCAAACAAGTTATTGCTACGTCTTAATAAATCACTCTTAGCAGAGCTAATGGCATTTCTCGTGGCATTAAACTAGAAAACAACACTATGAGAACAAAGAATTCGACCAAGCAAAATAAGCAAGCGCAGTTAAAAGAAAAAGCTAGCAAGTTGGCCAAAGAAGATTTTTGATTCATTGAAAGGAAATTCATTACACTGAGCTATTCCATTATAATTAAAAGGAAAAAGAAGAAAATCTGACCTAAAAAAGAGATACAAGATAGAGCAGTCCATCAGACTTTTAAATATTTACACCTTATCGGTGTCCTTTGTTGCTACTTTCGATAGGATGGATTCACTCACACTTACAAGTACCAATGAGGATTCTCCTGTTCCCTCTTCATTATCACCATCCTCTTTTAAGTTAGGGTGGGTACCAGGATCATGTCTCTGAAATAAATCAGAGTCGACAGTGGTACCGACCTCCTTTAAAGCACAAGTCCAGCCATCCTTGAAGGACACATTCTTTATATACTCTATTTGAATGGTAGTTACTGTAAAGTCTTTATCCCAATATCTATTTAAGGCATCTTCCTTGTATTTTTTGCTCTGGGCCTTCAATTCCAAGAATTTCGTCTTATTAGTAGCCACTTTAACAACTGAGTTAGTTTTCATATCCTCAATAGTCTTCACCTTCTCCTCGGCTACTGTTACTCTATCTTTAAATTATTTAACCTTATCCTACCATTATTTTTGGTCTCTCTCGTATGCTTCCTCAGATTTTCTCAAAGACTTTTTTAAGCCTTCAAAGGCTTCTTCCACATCCATTGATGATAACCTCAATTGGTCATCCCTGATCAACAATTGGTCATAACTGACCAAAAACTATAAGATAATGCAACAATAAAATCATTAGTACACCTATATAAGCAAAAGGGAAATTACTGAAAGTAGGCAAAGGGTCAAAATGTTTACCAAGGCTAAATTATAATTTTCCCTCTCCAACAGATAAGCTCTGAATAGGGGGTTTTAGTCGACCTGTCAGCCAAAAGAACATTAGTACAAATTAATCCCTTGGCTAATCTAGAATTCACTACCACTGAGGCAGTTTCAACAACAGTTTGGTTGACTAAGCTTTTTTGGACCAACTCTTGCTGAACAACTGGTTCCCTCCTCAATCTCTTAAATCGAGGCTATGCGGTTTTGGTCTCTTCAACATTAAGGAATAATGGCCTTTTACCGGTAGCATTGATCTTCTTAGGTGGTGGAGAAGGCAGACCAACCATAAAGTTGGGAACTCTACTCTTTTCTATATCTGTAGTGGGTGAAGTTTGGATAGCTTTGATGCCAAAGGACTAAAAGGAGGATGATGTCCCTCATAATGTTAGTTCCTTATCTTCTCTAAAAGACTCAGTAGCAAAAGAAGTAAAAATGTGCTCCACCTCTAAGCTGATTGGCGATTAGGATATAATCTTAGTTGGTCGGGCCACAGGATGTGATGGAGCTCTTATACTCCAGTAGTGTAGAATCCAGTCTAGGGTGATTTTCCCCTATTCTCAAATGGATAGACCATAAGAACTTCAATTCATCAAAATTGACTTCAAAATCCTTAGAACACCTTTTTTTACTTTCCTCTGCAAAAATAAAATAAGAATTGTTAATTGGCATATTAGTAAGCAGTTAACAGACATTGAAGAAAAGTAAAATTCAAAGTGTTAGCCGACCTATGCCATGCCCTTCTTGGGGGCATTTGGTACTATTGTATTTTACCCCCTCAGGAAGGGGGACTGGCTACAAGTTATTAACCACGACGCTATAATCCCAATAATCCTTGTTGGAGTAAGGTAAATTATCTATTAAAGACCTATTTCCCTGCTTAGTCTCCAGATAGTATGTATTATCTCCTATTGTTCCCCGCTTATAGCAATACATCAGTTCAGAAATTCTAATATGGGTCCCATGAATTTCATTTAAAGGATGGACCCCGTTAACAACCCTTCAAGTGTTGAGGGCTACTCTCATAGGGACCACATTAAATACTGATAGAATTTAAGGAATAAATGGTCTTGGGGGGGGGGGGGGGGGGGGGGAGTTATTCCACACTCTGCAATGAATAGAGTGGGTATCCAGTGACCCTCATATAATGATAATACATCTACAGGGCCTTTTATTAGTTTTAAATATACCAAGTCGAGTATTTTTCACGTTTCCCTAAACTCATTTAAAGAATCATGATTAACGATGTAGACCATTGTTGAAATGAAATAAAACAAATGAGTGGGATAAAAAAGGAGGAAATCTTAAAGAACTTATTAAATAACAACAAAGAACAAACGATAAAGAAAAGCTTGACGATAATAAATTTCTTAAGTACGAAGGTTGGTGATAAAAAGAAATGGGGGAGAAGATACGTCCTTTTATATATTTACCTCGAAAGTTGAGAATAAATGATTAACTAAACCACCGATTGAACTCTTGACGGTTTCACATTTCCTAAAAGTGCGTAAAGACTAGTGTACCCTTTGGTGGTTCATTATTTTTCAAAATATTGAGCAAAATTCCACCAACTGATATACAGATGAAAAATTTACAAGTCTATAAGGTTGGCTACTGACCATCGTTATATGGGGATAACGAGAATTTTTTTAAAAACAAATTCTCCTTCCTGCCAATAATTATCAAGCATGGAGCATTGGTGAATTTTGTTGTGGGTCAAATTATTCATGCCATGTGGACCAATGAGCTAGGGACACTTGTCCTCATATGTATACACCTCTGGTTTCATTTACACTTCGTTAACTCCAGAAATACTTGATCGGCATACCAACCAGCAATCTTAAGAAGATGAACCATCATGAAGAGGAAAGATCATTCATATGGAAATTATAAATAATCATTCCACACGTGCCTTAGAAGATCAATAGTCTCATTTATTGAATATGGGTGTAGATGGTTTAATGTATAATGGCATTCCATCCCTTAGTTTCCAGGACCACTATAAACATATCATTTCCTTTAGCTCAAGGGATGATTCGATTGCCATAATCAATACTTAACAAAGTTCTATGTAACTACCCTCAATAGTAAAACTATAACCGCGAATGTAGGTTTTTCCTTTGCTCAACCACGTTGAAAATCTTTGTTGCCTTATTTATTGTTTCTTCTTTATAGCTAAGATATTATATATACCCATTTTGGACATCAATGGTGATTACATATTTACTTAACTCAATTGGGCATGATGGGTTCATTCGTAAAAATCGAATGATAATTCACTTATAGTTATGTGTTGTTTGAACATAATAAAAATTTCTATGTTGAGTGAAAAAATAATTCGAGCACATTTCGGGATGATTTGGGGATTAATTTAGGTGTTTTAGACATTTAAAATTAGGCATGGGGTATGGTTATACCATTTGGGGAGTTATCGGGCCAATCTGGTTATGATTCCGGACTCATGTGGGGTCTAAATTGGGGGGTCATGGGATAACTCGGGATTAGTGCTTATCTTAAGTTAATTGGCTATTAAGAAAAAATTTCCCATCCACCACAACTTGACCCTGGGAGGCCCACAAAAAATTAGAGAGGTTATAAAGGTTTGATAAGGGAGGAAGATTAAGGAAAGGGAGGAAGACAAAGATCCAAGAGAAAGAGACCCTAAATCGTCAAACTAAGGCACAAATTCTTTTTCGAAATTAATTTTCAATATGTTTCTTAATTCATTCATATATTTTCTCATACTAATTTTTGTGTTGAAGATAAATTGATGTTTTTATGATTGGAATAAATCTTATGCATATTGAAGAACATATATGAATTTTGGATGATTAATGATTAAACTAATTAATGACAAACCCAGAAATTGGAATCGTGTTAATCATGAATTTCATATTGGAACCCATCTTGTAGGACTTTCATTTGATGATTATCATTCATGTGTAGAACCTTAAATTTGATAATAATTGATTAGGGATAGGGAATCAAGATGGGGTTAAATGAACTCTAATGTTGGGATAAATTTATGGGATTTTGGGGAATAATCTTGTGTTTATTTATGTAAATGATCATATAAACAATGCAATTTAATCGTGGAGAACCTATGTTAATGGAAATAAACATTGGTAAAGTATTGGGATACAAGTTGGGTTTCAAATTATGAATCACATTTTGAAAAGTAGGCAAAAATCTGGGTTTTTGCACAATTTACGTCAATCTCGTTAGAACATCCTTCGAACTAAGTGACTTTGTCATTTGAACGAGATTAGTATTTGTTCTAACGAGCCATCAGTTCAAATGAGTCTTTTTGTTATGAGCGCATGGCCTCCAGGTTCGTATTTTTCTGATTTTATTTAAATTAGTTACAATTTTTTTACGGAAGGGTGTTCGATGCCGAAATCTTTAGCTAGTAATTTTGGGATGGACTTTATTTTTGGAACGATTATATTTAGAATGATTATAACACCTTTTTAATGGATCCACTTGATTGTGAATTTATAGTCAATGAAGTTGAGGTGTGGTTTTGTTCAAACAACCCTTTCAAGTTTGGATCGGGTTAGGAACATGTATTGATCCGGGGAATTTTTAGGAACAGATGCGAGATTATGAGAGGTCATCCAACTGAGCGGATATTTTATTAAAAATGAAATTGGGTAACTATTTGTAAATAGGAACTTGTAAATAAACTAGATGGTTTACTCATAGAATAAGATTAGTACAAGACGATTAAATGGGATTTCTCAAAAATTGTGAGTAAGCGATTAAGGGGACATCTCGGGGAGGTAATTATGGAATTAATGATTGTGGGGTAATTATAGAGTCAATTACATATACATATTATGTGATAAAGATAAGTATTTCTATATTTGGATGAGCATACCCATGTTCGTGTGACACCCTGCCTAATTAAATATCGGGTGATCATTCCTTTATAAAATTAAAATCAAGGTGAACGGTTGGTTCATTCTTAGCATCACTATCGAAAAATAACTTTTCCAATTTAAACATCCTAAATAATTAAGCTAAGTGTCAAAACCATTTTTAGACATTACTTTCCAAATTTTATTTTATAAACCATCATTTAAAACTTTACATAATTCATAGATAACGAATCACACAACAACTATCCTGGAACATATAATCCAAATAATTTAAGCATTCAACAAATTGATTCCAACATTAAAAATTAAAGGAAACATCCTGACAATAATAAATCCCAAAGTGTAAATAAATGAATCACAATATCCAATAAAATAACTAAATGATGGAAAAAGGCGACACATGCCCAACTGGATAAAATAAATGCTAGGAGTGGAATCAAGAAATGAGGTTGTCTAAGCAAGAGGCCTGCAACTTCCACCTAAGCTGCAGCGCGTTCCTTCCAAAGGATCATATGCAAGACGCCCCTGTGGCTGGGCACCTGTAATATATACAAGAGAGAAATGAAAATGGAAACGGGTCAGAGCCCGATTGTAAAAACGATTTAAATTTTGTTTATTAAGTATTTAAAATGTTTACTGGCCAATGTAACAACATATTAGTGCGGCACGCCCTTGAGAAATTCTCACCCCTCTTCTAATGTGCACGCCTATCTCACTAACATTCCCAACTGTTTAACTTATCTTATCTTAGGTGGATCGTAAGGTTAAACTGACAAATTCAATTGTTTACGAGGTTAATTCCATTTGACAACAAAGTTCTCATTAAACCTTATTTGCTAAATAAGTTTATCCGTAACATATTATACTTTTCAAACACATATTCCCCAATTGAAATATTTATTCATTTCTTACTTACCATAAACACAGTGGGTAGTTCCCAAGTTCCAGATTTAAATATATATCTATTATACTCATATAATATGTATATTCTAACAGCACCCCACATAATAATTATGGTGCGGGCAAACTCTGCTATCCATGCCCCGTATCACTCCTACTAAGGGAAATACAAGTTCGGAATCACTCTCGAACTGTATTAACACAAACACAAACACAAACAATATTGAGGCGAATCATAGATTTCAGGTCTCCAAGAGGTCATCACATGCCCCTATGTCTCTTAGCACCGTCTGACTATCAATCCGATAGCCTGGATCAACGGATTTCTATCTTATAGAGTACGAGTCAATATCCCCCATAAAGGTCACATCGAGATAAGACTGTCCCAGTGCGGTAACCTCAGGGATAGGAAGTAGCGCGGGCATGATTTTCACACGTATATAGTATATGCATATACACAGTCATACAAATATACTACTATTACCATATCAAGTTTAGGTACCTACTCACGACCTATAATTATGACATTTGTCCTTATTACTCGTTATTTAGTTATCACGTATGACGTTTACCTCTTATCTTAATTTGTGGGATTATCCCAACTTATCCAGTGACACTCGTGGATTTCTATACTCCCAAGTGTAATTTCAGTAGGTAACTCATTTATTTTCCAACGTACTCTCTTACGCGTCTCCCCCTTTAATACATAGTTCCATCATCCCTTATATGTAAACATCCCCGAAAAATGTAAATCTCGTCTTACATTAAAGACTTCCTATTTTTAATAAGTCCTACTGGTCTTCTTTATCTCCCAAATTATTTTAATAAGGATGTCCAAGGATTATTACTCATTTAAATTGAATTCAACTATTTAGAAGGGGAAATATGAGTCTGCTAGGAGGGATCGATCGATCGATGGAAGGAGCTCGATCGATCGATGCGTCGATCGATCGATACTCCTGGTTCGATCGATCAATCAAACAGGTATGGCGAATCTGCAGAATACCAGTTACGGGTTCTATCATACAACATCATCGAAATCCAAATTTTTAACTTCCAAACTCCCAGAAATTTATACCACAAACCTTCTAAACCCAAATGGACTACATTCTACGTAAGGCATGTGAGTTTTCATCAAGAATCATGGATTAAAAGTGCCAAAATTTATACATTTCTCATGAACCCTAAAAATTCATTTAAATTGATTCAAATCATTATTTTTCCAGAATTTCTACTTCTAATCCATCATAAATCCGTGGTTGAACCTCTACATGTGAAAAGGATTTCCAGATTATTGTTTATATCACTATTACATGCAATTTCTAATCTCCAACATGGGTTTTCTTTCATACAAAATCATCCTAATCAACCCTAAACTAACATGAATGAAGCATTAACGAAATTTAGCAAGATAAATACTTGCCTGGAGATTTTTGTCTCTGGATTGTGGCTGAAATCAGTGTGGTGGTGATCCTCGTTACGCGATCTATCATTTGGCGGCGACGGCGGTGCAAACATAAGAGTGCTCGGCCTAGAACTCTTTAGCAAGCTCTCTCTTTCCTTCTCCAATGGTCGTCACTTGTTTTTGGTTGTGTTAACCCTAGAAGACAACCCTAAGCTATGACACCCCAACTAATTAAATACCGGGTAGCTACTCCTTTATTAAATTAAATCAAAATGCCAAGTTGGCTCAGTTAATAGCATCACTGTCGAAAACGTTTTATAATTACTAACCCCCTAGTATTAAAAAGTAAGATGTCAAATTTTAATTTAAATCTGATTAACAAGCAATATAAGAATACTGGAAGAACAACATTATCCATTCACCATAGCAAAGTAATTAAATAACCAACAAGTATAAATAAATCCGGAGTAAAACTCCTCACAATAATCCCACAACTGAAAACAAGAAACAAAGTACCCTGAATTAATTACATGCCACATAGTCTGAAAAATCTGAAATAGGAAAATGTCTCTACTAGAAATGGGCAACATGCCCTATAACTGATAAAGGCTGAATATGGAATCAAGATAGATGAAGCGTCTACAATCAAAGTCCTGTAACTTCCACAAACAGCTACAGCTTGTCACCTGAATGAAAATCCTAAGCATGGTGTCCTTATGGCAGGGCACCTAAAATGGTTTTTACAAAAATAGATTTGAAAGCAAATGGGTCAGAGCCCGAAAGTGGAAATCATTTTAAAAACATCAAGTGTTTTAATAAAATTAAAAGATTAAATGCAAAATACATGTTAGGACGTGCACTCACATGAAATTCTCACCTCTCGACTACATGTGCACCCCTAACATACCATACCCATCTAACTGACATACCTATCTAACCAAACCGTAATAAGTTCTACCCCTTACTACTCGATTCCCATATTACATTCTAGCATTATCAATTAAATAGAGGGCTTTACTTAAACTCAGATTCTCATTTAGTAATACAATTCACTATTGGTTAACCCGTTATATTTTCTCAAAACATTACCATAATTATATTCACAGTACCAACATGAAAGTTCCCATTAATTACGTGTATATTATTCACATCATAAATATACAATACAAGCACCCCGAGTCTAAGCTGCGGTGCACACATACTCTGCTATCAATCCCGGTACATCACGTACATAAAGATCACGTATTCCGAATCTCTCAGGAATCGTTGTCAGATAACAACAATCACAAACAATGGAGGCGAACATAGTCACATCACACGGGTCACGCACATACCTACGCTCCCACGATCAGAAGACTTATTAACAACCCAATAAGTCCTTCTTTGACCTATGTTCTCGAGGTACCAATCTAAATCCCCCCCGTAGGCAACACAAGGATAGATGGCCCTAAACGAACGCAAACCTCCCGTGATAGCATGGTAGGTATGTCATACACATCAAATCATATACCTATACTAAGTATGCACACATATTAGTAATCACCATAATTTATTTCGTACACTTCTCATTCTCATACCAACTTATAATGTTACACAATTTATATGTTCCCAGTTACTATAATTATTTAGGCCGTCAATAATTCTCGCATCGTAATAGACACTCACGTCCTAATTCACAATTTCCCTTAGGTTCAAACTACACTTCTAAGTTTTACTCCTCATTATATCCCAAATATAACAATTTATCAACAAGGAAGTGTTATCTCTACATATAAACAAGGTTACACGACACTCGGAATCAAAACAGGCTAAAAAGCCTAAACTGTCAGCTCGTTAGAAGTCTCGTTCGAACGAGGCTGTTCGAACGAGAGTTCGTTCGAATGAAGTGGGCTTTCTAACGAGATCTCGTTCGAACGAACTTCACCCTCGTTAGAAGTAAATGGTCAACTCGTTAGAAGCTCGTTCTAACGAGCTCGTTCGAACGACCTAGGCAGGTCTTCTAACGAGTGGTCAGTTTCGAGCCCAGATTTTCCCAAGTTCGTTTTTCCAACTTTTCTTCACCTCTAATCACCTCTAAACATCAATACAACAATTTCTCATGGGTTCTAATCATTCCTAAACATACTTAGGTCATATATTAACGTTTATATAGGGCCAATTCTTCCTAAATATCATTGAATCATCAAATCCCTTCATTTATCCCCAAATCATATGAACATGAAACCTAAAATTTTAAAGTCACCAATGGGCATAATTAAATCCGTTTTTGATATGAACGAGGTGTATTTCCATCAGAATAATCCTCCTAACACAATTCTACATGCAATCCTTTCATCAAAATATACAGTTCTAATTCCAATTAATGGGTTTTTATCAAACTCCCAAGAACAATCCAAATTCTGTCAATTTCCTACGCATGGAAGAGACATTCTTTGTAATAAACGAAATTAAACCACTTGCCTTATGTGTATCTCTGATTTGATGGCGAATTGATGAGTGATTCTCTCTCTCTCTGCAGAATTCTCCTCTCTTCTCTCTCTACAAGCCTTCTTCTCCAAAGTGACAATGGTGGCTAGGGTTTTCCTTAGGAACTCTTTTGGAACTAATTTTAATAACCTCCGTAGCCCATTAGGTTATTAGTGGGTTTAGTGGGTAATTACCAAATAAGATATTAATTCCTAATTTTCGTGGGTTTTAATTCCCAAAAATCCAAAATTACCAAACTACCCTTATACGTTGCCAGTATAGCCTAAAAATGCCCCGGGACCCAAACTAAACCCCCGGCTAGTGTTTTCTGACTATTTCGACCCTTCCGGACACGTTGGAGCACTCAAAATGACCATACAATTAATGGAATTTAAATTCACTTTTATAATTAAAATAATTATATTCCTGACGCGACTATCACACGCGTCTCAATAAAATTTCCAAATTGCCGTATTTCAATCTCACGACAAGTTTCATAGTTCAATATTCAAATATTGCCATATATACACATTATAATCAAATACTAACTCACATCCCGTTAGTATTTTATCTGGATTAATTTCCAATTAATTCACATTTAAATTAATTAATCCCAAAAATAAATATCACGAAAATACGGGGTATTACATACTCCCCCCTAATAACTGAATTTCGTCCCGAAATTTGGAACTAGAAAGTACCTGGTAAGAACAACTCTGGATAACGTTCGCGGATCTCATCCTCGCGCTCCTAGGTGGACTCCTGGACATTATGATGTCGCCACTGAACACGCACTAATGGAACTATCTTTGACCGTAGTTTCCACTCAATTCGGTCCAAAATAGCAATAGGCCCCTCCTCATAGGAGCTATCAGGCTGGAGATCGATGTCCTCCAAAGCAATGTGGGAATGAGCCAAATCGTCTCTAAGACATTTCCTTAGCGAGGAAATATGAAACACGTCATGAATCCGATGCAAATGCTCCGGTAACCCAAGTCTATATGCAACCAGTCCAATCCGCTCAATAATAGGAAATGGCCCCACATATCTCGGTGCCAACTTCCCCTTCTTCCCGAATCGCATAATCCCCTTCACAGGAGATACTCTGAGTAAAACCTGTTCCCCCACTTGGAACTCCCTGAAGAACCTCTTCGCATCACCGTAACTCTTCTGCCGATCCTGAGCTACTCGAATTCTACTCCAAATCAATTCAATCCTCGTCGAAGTATCCTGGATTACTTCCGGTCCAAGTAGTTTGTTGTCCCCCACCTCCAACCAACATGCAGGGGAATGACAAGGTCTACCGTACAATGCCTCAAATGGATCCATGCCAATGGTGAACTGGTAGGAGTTGTAAGAAAACTCCACTAGTGGAAGATACTGCTCCCATCCACCCCCAAAGTCAATGATGCACATACGTAGCATGTCCTCCAACATCTGATTTGTACGCTCGGTTTGCCCATCATTCTGCGAATGATAATCCGTACTCAACTGCAATTCCGTTCCCATGGCCTCCTCGAAACTTTCCCAAAACCGTGAATCAAATATCTTGTCTCTGTCAGACACGATATTTAGGGGCACACCGTGAAGTCTCACTATCTCTGCGATAAAAAGCTGGGCATACTGTCCCGTAGTGTAGTCTATCCTTACGGGTAGAAAATGAGCGACTTTGGACAACCTGTCCACAATTACCCAAACGGAGTTGTGACCCCTCTGTGACGTAGGCAACCCCGTAATAAAATCCATGGATATGCTCTCCCACATCCACATCGGGACCTCCAATGGCTGTAGAAGTCCTGTCGGTCTCTGATAATCCACTTTTACCAGCTGACAAGTGGCGCATCTAGAAACAAACACGGCAATATCTCTCTTCATACCGCTCCACCAATACTGTCATCTCATATCTTGGAACATTTTGTCCCCTCCGGGGTGTACCGCGAACCGTGAGCCGTGCGACTCTACCATCACCTCATATCGCAATTCCTCCCCTTCCGGAACTACTAATCTCCCATTGAAGCGTAATCCCCCGTCTGAACCAACGGTATAGGACTCGGCTCCCTCTATTAGTAATCGAACTATCTGCTCCTGACAGAACGAGTCATCTGCTTGTGCCTTTACCACTCTAGTGACAATATGCAGTGTAACAGTCATCACAGACATGAACGATCGTGCCACTCCATCCTGGTGTCCCAACTCCTTCCATTTGGCTTTCCACACCCCTGCCACCTCATCTACTGGCCTACGGCTCAACGCGTCTGCTACTACGTTAGCCTTCCCCGGGTCATATTGGATATCAAACTGGTAGTCTTTCACAAACTCGAGCCACCTACGCTGCCGCATATTCAACTCCTTCTGCATGAATAGGTATTGTAGGGACTTGTGGTCCGTGAACAATCTAAACTTCTCCCCCCAAAGATAATGTCTCCAAATTCATAGGGCAAATACCACTGCCGCTAACTCCAAATCGTGAGTGGGGTAATTCTTCTCGTGAGGCTTAAGCTTATGGGAAGCATAAGCTATAGCCTGACTCTCCTGCTGCAATACACCTCCAAGTCCTTGTAAGGACGCATCGGTGTAAACCAGATACTCAACTCCCGGTCTCGGCAATG
Organism: Sambucus nigra; assembly: GCA_949130495.1. Taxonomy (NCBI): domain Eukaryota; kingdom Viridiplantae; phylum Streptophyta; class Magnoliopsida; order Dipsacales; family Adoxaceae; genus Sambucus; species Sambucus nigra. Next base: position 600,483,167 of record OX422216.1, read on the forward strand.
CTAACATAGGTGCTGAGGTCAACTTGTCCTTCAACTCATCAAATGCCAACTGGCAGGCATCACTCCACATGAACGGCACACCCTTACGAATCAGATGGGTCAAAGGACCCGCTATCTTCGAAAATCCCCGAATGAACCTCCTGTAGTATCCTTCTAGGCCCAAGAAACTACGAATCTCAGTCGGTGTTATGGGATGTCCCCACTCCCTCACCGCGAATACCTTCCCCGGATCAACAGATATCCCCCGGTCGGAAATAATGTGACCCAAAAACTGGACCTCCTTCAGCCAAAACCCGCACTTCTCATACTTTGCATATAACTCATTCTGACGTAGCATCTGCAAAACTTGCCTCAAATGCTCGGCGTGTTCCTCCTCTGTCTGGGAGTAAACCAGAATATCATCAATGAAAACAATGACGAACTGATCAAGGAACTCTCTGAACACCCTATTCATCAAGTCTATAAACACGGCTGGAGCGTTGGTCAAGCCAAAAGGCATAACCCGAAACTCGTAAAAACCATATCTCGTTAAGAACGCCGTCTTCGAGACATCCTCTTCCCTAATACGCAACTGATGGTATCCCGATCGTAAATCAATCTTCGAGAAGAAAGAAGCTCCTCTCAACTGGTCGAATAGGTCATCGATTCGAGGCAACGGATACTTATTCCGTATCGTGACCTTGTTCAATTCTCGGTAGTCCACACACAATCTCAGTGAACCATCTCTCTTCTTCACAAACAAAACTGGAGCGCCCCAAGGTGAGGTACTCCTGCGGATAAGGCCCTAACCTAACAGCTGCTCTATCTGATCTCGTAGCTCTCGCATCTCTGCCGGAGCCATACGGTACGGTGCGCGTGCTATAGGTCTCGTATCTGGCAGTAAGTCTATGACAAAGTCTATCTCTCGATTGGGGGGTAGGTCTGGTATCTCCTGAAACACATCGGAATACTCCCTCACCACTGGGATCGAATCTAAAGGATTCACAACCTCCTTAGAGGTATCCTCCTCTATGTAATATAAATGAGCGGTCGAGCCTCCCTCTGGGCGAGGCATCGCCACTACAAACATCTCTTGCCCCGGAACGGCAAAAATAATGCTCCCACTGAAGCAATCAATCATGGCTCTATAAGCTGCGAGCCAATCCATATCGATAATCACATCGTGCACATGCATATCTAATACCAACATGTCTGTAGGTAATACCAAACCACCAATCTCTACCCCCACTCCCCGTCATATAAAGAAAATAAGTGACCCACTCCCCAATGGTGAGTCTACACACGTCACTGTGCTCTCTGCTGTGACTAACAACCCTAAGGCCTTCGTAAAATGTGTAGCTATAAAACAATGCGTTGCTCCCATATCAAACAAAACCCGACCCATAGTACCATGGATAGGAAACATACCCTCAATCGCGGGGGGTGCCTGTGGAGTTGCTGCCTGGTGGACGTTATAGACACATCCATACTGTAATTGCCCCCGCTGCACCGGAGCTGCTGGAATGGCTGGTAGGGCTGGCACCTGGGCTGGAGCGGGAAGGGCAGGTGGAAAAGGTGGCCTCTGTGACTCATGTTGAGCTCCCTGCTGCTGCTGCGGGACCCTGCCCCTATCAGGACAGTCCTGGCGTTTATGGCCAGTCTTTCCACAAATGAAACACTTCCCCGGGAAGTTTCCCCCTCGCTTTCCATACTGACCACGGCCCTGGTGACCGTTACCATTTCTGCCCTGGCCCTGGTAAAACTGCTGCTGTTGACCATTATGACCCTGCTGGCCCTGATGCTGACCCTGCTGGCCCTGCCTATAACCCCCATATCCCTGCCTGGAGTCACCTGCACGGAATCGCTTAGCAGGGTCCCCCTGATGGGAACTCTGCTCGTGCTGACGATTCTGTCCATGAGATGGTGCTCCATTATCACCATTACCCCCGGTCATGCCCTGCTGGATGGACTCTCCTTCTCTCTTTCTTCCCTGAAGGTGGAAGCGGTGATCCTGGTAATGTAGCAATGCGACATTGAGTACATCAGTGAAAGTACTCAGGGATAAGTTCCCAATAAGGTGCTGACGGATCCTCCAAGCCAACCCGTCGACAAACAACATAATCTTCTTGCTCTCAGTAGGTGCCTCATATGGCACAAGAGTGAGAAGTCTCGTAAACTCCTCCTCATACTCGGCTACAGTCAGATTCTCCTGCTTCAGGTTCAGTAATTTCCCCCTCATCTCAGTCTGCACTGCGGGTGGAAAGTACTTGCGGTCGAACCGCTCCCAGAACATCTGAATAGGGATCGTGTCCCTCTCCTACAAAGTGGTAGTGGACTCCCACCACTGCAACGCGGCTCCCATCAGCTTAAAGGAAGCCAATAACTGCTTTTGCACGTCGGTTCACTCATACATACGGAGATGCCGCTGGATGTCTTTCTTCCATTGGCCAACTGCAACAATATCGGAGCTACCAGAGAACTCATGGGTATGCGCCTTCTGAAAAGCATCCCTCACCCTCCCCCATGCAGAGAGAAACTGTGCTGGTACTGGCGCCACTGCCTGAACCTGGGGTGGAGCCTACTGTATCACCGCTATCGCGACATTCACCGCCTGAGCAACAATGGAGGCTACATCGTTGGCATTCATAGTACCCTGTGCCGGAACTGCTGGCTGCTCGGCCTGGGCATGCCTATCTTTCGGAGCACGTCTCGGAGGCATCTGAAACGTGAAAAAGTTTATTAGTCTACAGTTATCATCCAATCTCAAATAGCTGAAGACTTAAACGTAAAAGCAGGAATACAGCAATCCTAAAAATATGGCTCTATAGCAAAAACGTTAAGCGAAAAGCGAAACAAGCCGTACAGATCCTATGGACACTAGAACCTGATGCTCTGATACCACCTGTGACACCCCGACTAATTAAATACCGGGTAGATACTCCTTTATTAAATTAAATCGAAATACCAAGTTGGCTCATTTAATAGCATCACTGTCGAAAATGTTTTATAATTACTAACCACCTAGTATTAAAAAGTAAGATGTCAAATTTTAATTTAAGTCTGATTAACAAGCAATATAAGAATACTGGAAGAACAACATTATCCATTCACCATAACGAAGTAATGAAATAACCAACAAGTATAAATAAATCCGGAGGAAAACTCCTCACAACAATCCCACAACTGAAAACAAGAAACAAAGTACCCTGAATTAATTACATGCCAAATAGTCTGAAAAATCTGAAATAGGAAAATGTCTCTACTAGAAATGGGCAACATGCCCTACAACTGATAAATGCTGAATATGGAATCAAGATAGATGAAGCGTCTACAATCAAAGTCCTGTAACTTCCACAAACAACTACAGCTCGTCACCTGAATGAAAATCCTAAGCATGGTGTCCTTGTGGCTGGGCACCTCAAATGGTTTTTACAAAAATAGATTTGAAAGCAAATGGGTCAGAGCCCGAAAGTGGAAATCATTTTAAAAATAGCAAGTGTTTTAATAACATTAAAACATTAAATGCAAAATACATGTTAGGACGTGCACTCACATGAAATTCTCACCTCTCGACTACATGTGCACTCCTAACGTACCATACCCATCTAACTGACATACCTATCTAACCAAACCGTAATAAGTTCTACCCCTTACTACTCGATTCCCATATTACATTCTAGCGTTATCAATTAAATAGAGGGCTTTACTTAAACTCAGATTCTCATTTAGTAATACAATTCACTATTGGTTAACCCGTTATATTTTCTCAAAACATTACCATAATTATATTCACAGTACCAACATGAAAGTTCCCATTAATTACGTGTATATTATCACATCATAAATATACAATACAAGCACCCCGAGTCTAAGCTGCGGTGCACACATACTCTGCTATCAATCCCGGTACATCACGTACATAAGGATCACGTATTCCGAATCTCTCAGGAATCGTTCTCAGATAACAACAATCACAAACAATGGAGGCGAACACAGTCACATCACACGGGTCACGCACATACCTACGCTCCCACGATCAGCAGACTTATTAACAACCCAATAAGTCCTTCTTTGACCTATGTTCTCTAGGTACAAATCTAAATCCCCCCCGTAGGCAACACAAGGATAAATGGCCCTAAACGAACGCAAACCTCCCGTGATAGCAAGTATGGTAGGTATGTCATACACATCAAATCATATACCTATACTAAGTATGCACACATCTTAGTAATCACCATAATTTATTTGGTACACTTCTCATTCTCATACCAACTTATAATGTTACAAAATTTATATGTTCCCGGTTACTATAATTATTTAGGCCGTCAATAATTCTCGTATCGTAATAATTCACAATTTCCCTTAGGTTCAAACTACACTTCTAAGTTTTACTCCTCATTATATCCCAAATAGAACAATTTATCAACAAGAAAGTGTTATCTCTACATATAAATAAGGTTACGGGACACTCGGAATCAAAACAGGCTAAAAAGCCTAAACTGTCAGCTCGTTAGAAGTCTCGTTCGAACGAGGCTGTTCGAACGAGAGTTCGTTCGAATTAAGTGGGCTTTCTAACGAGATCTCGTTCGAACGAAATGCATCGAATGAACTTCACCCTCGTTAGAAGTCAATGGTCAACTCGTTAAAAGCTCGTTCGAATGAGCTCGTTCGAACGACCTGGGCCGGACTTCTAACGAGTGGCCAGTTTCGAGCCCAGATTTTCCCAAGTTCGTTTTTCCAACTTTTCTTCACCTCTAATCACCTCTAAACATCAATCCAATAATTTTTCATGGGTTCTAATCATTCCTAATCATACTTAGGTCATATATTAACGTTTATATAGGGCCAATTCTTCCTAAATATCATTGAATCATCAAATCCCTTCATTTATCCCCAAATCATATGAACATGAACCCTAAAATTTTAAAGTCACCAATGGGCATAATTAAATCCGTTTTTGATATAAACGAGGTGTATTTCCATCAGAATAATCCTCCTAACACAATTCTACATGCAATCCTTTCATCAAAATATACAGTTCTAATTCCAATTAATGGGTTTTTATCAAACTCCCAAGAACAATACAAATTCTGTCAATTTCCTATGCATGGAAGAAACATTCTTTGTAATAAACGAAATTAAACCACTTGCCTTATGTGTATCTCTGATTTGATGGCGAATTGATGAGTGATTCTCTCTCTCTCTGCAGAATTCTCCTCTCTTCTCTCTCTACAAGCCTTCTTCTCCAAAGTGAAAATGGTGGTTAGGGTTTTCCTTAGGAACTCTTTTGGAACTAATTTCAATAACCTCCGTAGCCCATTAGGTTATTAGTGGGTTTAGTGGGTAATTGCCAAATCAGATATTAATTCCTAATTTTCGTGGGTTTTAATGCCCAAAAATCCAAAATTACCAAACTACCCTTATACATTGCCGGTATAGCCTAAAAATGCCCCGGGACCCAAACTAAACCCCCCTGCTAGTGTTTTCTGACTATTTCGACCCTTCCGGACGCGTTGGCGCACTCAAAATGACCATACAATTAATGGAATAAAAATTCACTTTTATAATTAAAATAATTATATTCCTGACGCGACTATCACACGCGTCTCAACAAAATTTCCAAATTGCCGTATTTCAATCTCACGACAAGTTTCATAGTTCAATATTCAAATATTGCCATATATACACATTATAATCAAATACTAACTCACATCTCGTTAGTATTTTATCCGGATTAATTTCCAATTAATTCGCATTTAAATTAATTAATCCCAAAAATAAATATCACGAAAATACGGGGTATTACATAAGCATCTGATATAACCTTGGAATTTTCGTGGTTTTTCAGGCCTAAAAATGTAAAATGTCCAAAACGCCCTCCCGGGGTGTTAATTAGGCCTAAAAATGCCCCGAGACCCAAACTAAATCCCCGGGTACATTATTTTAACTATCTCGACCCTTCCGGACACTTTGGCGCACTCTAAATGACCATACGAATGACTTATAATTTATTCACTTTTATTAATCAAAATTTAGTCCCGACACGACACGAGCGCGTCCCGACTTAAATTTCCAAAATTATCATTTTACTCACTCGTGACATTTAATAGAACCAATATTATATATTACTTTGCTCATTAGTAATATTCAACAAGTTTTCCAATGATTACTAACTCTCGTCACGTTAGTAATAATAAAAATAATAAATTTCCGGATTTATATTAAATTAATAACTGACATTAAATTTAATAAATCCCCAAATTTAAAAAGCATAAAAATACGGGGTATTACATACTTCCCCCCTAAAAACGGAATTTCGTCCCGAAATTCAAAAAACAAGGCATTACAGGTAATAATAAATCTGGGTATCTCTTGGGTATATCTGCCTCGCGCTCCCAGGTGGATTCCTCCACATGATGATGCTCCCACTGGACCCGTACAAGTGGAACTACTTTCGACCTCAATCTCCTCTCGCTATGGTCTAGGATAGCCACTGGTCTCTCCTCGTAAGAGCTGTCAGGTTGTAAGTCTATCTCTTCTATTGCGATGTGGGTGTGGGACATATCATCCCGAAGGTATCGTCTCAATGACGAGATGTGGAATACATCGTGGATGCGATGAAAATGATCTAGAAGTCCCAATCTGTATGCTACCAGCCCAATCCTCTCGATAATGGGAAATGGTCCCACGTACCTCGGGGCCAATTTCCCTTTCTTCCCGAATCTCATCACTCCTTTCATAGGCGATACACGTAGTAATACCTGGTCCCCACATTAAACTCTTGGAAGAACCATTTAGCATTGGCGTAGCTTTTCTGCCTGTCCTGGGATACTCGAATGCGACTCCTGATCATCTCAATCCTAGCGGAGGTTTCCTGAATCACCTCTAGTCCGAGCAACTTGTTATCCCCCACCTCTAGCCAACAAGTTGGGGAACGACAAGGCCTGCCATACAATGCCTCAAATGGAGCCATGACAATCGTGAACTGATAAGAGTTATTATTAGCGAACTCCACCAGTGGAAGATGTGGCTCCCAACCTCCTCCAAAATTAAGGACACACATGCGTAGCATATCCTCCAACATCTGATTAGTACACTTTGTTTGTCCATCTGTCTGTGGGTGATAAGATGAACTCAACCTCAACTCTGTACCCATAGCCTCCTGAAAGCTCTCCCAGAAACGCGACACGAAAATCTTGTCTCTATCTGACACAATATTCAGGGGCACCCCATGTAATCTGACAATTTCAGCAATGAACAACTGAGCATACTGACCCATGGTATAGTCCGTCCGCACCGACAGAAAATGAGCCACCTTGGTCAAACGGTCCACAATCACCCAGATGGAGTCGTGGACCCACTTTGATGTAGGCAACCCTGTAATAAAATCCATGGAAATACTCTCCCACTTCCACGCGGGTATGTCCAATGGCTGTAGCAACCCTGACGGTTTATGATGGTCCACCTTTACCAGCTGGCAGGTAGAACACTTGGACACGAACTTAGCAATGTCCTTTTTCATCTCACTCCACCAGTATTGTCGCCTCATATCCTGATACATCTTATCTCCTCCAGGATGTACCGTAAATCGGGATCCGTGAGACTAGGTCATCACTGCATGACGTAAGTATGCTCCTTCTGGGACCACCAATCTCCCATTAAACCTCAAACCCCCATCAGAACTAACAGAATAGGATTCAGCACCCTCAGCTAACAGTCGTATAATCTGCTCCTGGCAAAATGGGTCTGCGGTCTGTGCTTGTATCACCCTCGTAACAATCTCGGGTGTCACTGTTATGATAGATATAAAGGAACGGGCTACTGCTTCTTGGTGGCCCAACTCCTTCCACTTTGCTTTCCAGATGTCCGCTACATGGTCCACCGGCCTACGGCTCAACGCATCAGCAACTACGTTGGCCTTCCTCGGATGGTACTGTATGTCGAACTGATAGTCCTTTACAAACTCTAACCACCTGCGCTGGTGCATATTCAGCTCTCGCTGAGTGAACAGGTACTGCAGGGACTTGTGGTCTTTGAACAAGCGAAATTTCTCCCCCAATAAATAGTGCCTCCATATCCTCAATGCAAAAACGACCGCTGCTAACTCTAGGTCGTGGGTGGGGTAATTCTTCTCATGCGGCTTAAGCTTGAGGGAGGCAAAAGCTATAGCCTTCTCCTCCTACTAAAGTACTCCCCTAAGTCCCCGTAAAGAGGCATCGGTGTAGACTAGGTACTCCACGCCCGGCTTAGGTAAAACAAGAACCGGTGCTAAAGTAAGCTTGTTTTTCAGCTCGTCAAAGGCCAATTGACAAGCATCATCCCAAAAATATGGTACCCGCTTGCGAGTCAGGTTCGTCAATGGACCCGCTATTTTAGAGAACCCCCGAATGAATCTCTTGTAGTATCCGACTAATCCCAAGAAACTATGTACTTCAGTCGGTGTCGTGGGCTGTCCCCACTCCCTCATCGCTGACACTTTACTCGGGTCAACTGCTATCCCTTGTTCAGAAACAACCTACCCCAAGAACTGCACTTCACGTAACCAGAACCCGCACTTCTCGTACTTAGCATATAGCTGATGCTCTCGTAGAGTCTGAAGAACCTGCCTCAAGTGCTCGGCATGCTCCTCCTCGGAGTGTGAATATATCAGGATGTCATCTATGAAGACGATGACAAACTGATCCAAGAACTCTCTGAACACTAGGTTCATCAAGTCCATGAATACGGCTGGAGCATTTATGAGTCCGAATGGCATCACTCTAAACTCATAGGACCTATATCTCGTCAAGAAAGAAGTCTTTGAAACATCCTGCTCCTAATACGTAGCTGATGGCACCCTGACATCAGATCTATCTTCGAAAAGAAAGTTGCTCCCCTCAGCTGGTCGAACAGATCATCGATTTGAGGCAATGGATATTTGTTCCATATCGTGACCTTTTTCAGCTCCCGGTAGTCCACACATAGCCTCAATGAACCATCTCTCTTTTTCAAAAATAAAACTGGAGCGCCCCAGGTGAGGTACTCCTGCGAATGAAGCCCTGACCTATCAGCTGCTCTATCTGATCTCATAACTATCGCATCTCTGCCGGAGCCATATGGTATGGAGCACGTGCTTTAGGTCGAGTATCCGGTAATAAATCTATGATAAAATCTATCTCTCGACTGGGTGGTAGGCCTGGTATCTCCTAAAATACATCGGAATACTCACGAACAACTAGAATAGAGTCTAAGGGAATCACAACCTCCTTAGAGGTATCCTCCTCTATGTAATACAAATGAGTGTTCCAGCCTCCCTTAGGGCGAGGCATCGCCACTACAAACATCTCTTGCCCCGGAATGGCAAAGACAATACTCCCACCAAAATAATCTATCATGGCCCTGTAAGCGGCGAGCCAATTCATACCGATAATAACGTTATGCTCATGCATATCTAAGACTAACATGTCTGCTGGTAATACCAAGCTACCAATCTCTACTCCCATACCCCGGCATATAAAGAAAATTAGCTACCCATTTCCCAGTGGTGAGTCTACACAAGTCACAGTGCTCTCTGTTGTGGCTAATAACCCTAAGGCCTTCGTAAAATGGGTAGCTATAAAACAGTGTGTCACCCCAGTATCAAATAAAACTCAACCCATAGCACCAGGTATAGAGGACGTACCTTTTATCTCAGTTGGGGCCTGGGGTGCTGCTATTTGGCGGATGTTATAGACACGTTCATACTGTAATTGCCTCTGCTGCACTAACGCTACTAGAATGGCTGGTGGAGCTGGATTCTGTGGTTTATTACGGGCACCCTACTGCTATGGGGCCCTATCACCCTCTCTGGGCAATCCTGACACCTATGGCCATTCCTGCCACATTGGAAGCACCTCCCTCGAAACTGCCTCACTTTACTAAGTTGATGACTAGTCTCGCTATTTCCTTGGTCTTGCTGGCCTTCCTGAGAAAATTGCGGAAAAATGATGTCAGGTAGAGGATAATCTCTCCACTTGTGACCCGGTTGCACACATTTATAGCAGAGTCTTGAAATTTCTCGTTGGTCGGGTTGTGGTTTCTCTCCAGTCTGATTCGAACAAGATTGATGTTTATGACCGTCCATTCCACATTTGAAACACCTCTTTGTGACTTCATTCTTACCCCAACTGTGTTGGCCCTGACGCTTTTGGCCCTCTACATAAATTCGGTTACCTATGGGGCTGTCTTGATCTTGAGGGGTTTGTTGTCGCAATTTCGGTGTCTTCGCACAATTGTCAACTCGAGTCACATGCAGTTGGCAAATCTCTCTAGGTCTTTTGCCTCCTCTGTGCTGCATGCTGCATTCGTGGTACTGTAAGACTGTAGTGGTAACTGCTTGTGCCACAATGCCTGCAAATTCGGCGATTGGTACCCTTTTTGAAGACGCATGAGATGTGAGTTGTTCTTTCTCGTTAACTTCCCTAACGGCATTAGCTTGTTCATTTGGATGGTCCATCTGAAAGTTTAAAATAATTTGAATAAGTTCAACATTCGCATCGACAAATTTGCAGAAGCACGAATTTCAAATGAATAAAGGTGAACACAACATTCCTAATATTAGGGCTCTAAATCAAAGACGCTAAGCGAAAAGAGAAATAAGCCGTACAGATCCTAAAGGACACAAGAACCTGATGCTCTGATACCACGTGTGACACCCTGCCTAATTAAATACCGGGTGATCAGTCCTTTATTAAATTAAAATCAAGGTGAACGGTTGGTTCATTCTTAGCATCACTGTCAAAAAATAACTTTTCCAATTTAAACACCCTAAATAATTAATCTAAGTGTCAAAACCATTTTAGACATTACTTTCCAAATTTTATTTTATAAACCATCATTTAAAACTTTAGATAATTCATAGATAATGAATCACACAACAACTATCCTGGAACATATAATCCAAATAATTTAAACATTCAACAAATTGATTCCAACATTAAAACATAAAGGAAAACATCCTGAAAGTAATAAATCCCAAACTGTAAATAAATTAATCACAATATCCAATAAAACAACTAAATGATGGAAAAAGGTGACACATGCCCAACTGGATAAAATAAATGCTAGGAGTGGAATCAAGAAATGAGGTCGTCTAAGCAAGAGGCCTGCAACACCCACCTAAGCTGCAGCACGTTCCTTCCAAAGGATCCTATGCAAGACGTCCCTGTGGCTGGGCACATGCAATATATACATATATATATATATATATATATATATATATATATATATATATATACAAGAGAGAAAAGAAAATGGAAACGGGTCAGAGCCCGATTGTAAAAACGATTTAAAATTAGTTTAGCAAGTATTTAAAACGTTTACTGGCCAATGCAACAACATATTAGTGCGGCACTCCCTTGAGAAATTCTCACCTCTCTTCTAATGTGCACGCCTATCGCACTAACCTTCCCAACGGTTTAACTTATCTTATCTTAGGTGGCTCGTAAGGTTAAACTGACAAATTCAATTGTTTAAGAGGTTAATTCCATTTGACAACAAAGTTCTCATTTAAACCTTATTTGCTAAATAAGTTTCTCTGTAACATATTATACTTTTCAAACACATATTCCACAATTGAAATAATTATTCATTTCTTGCTTACCATAAACACAGTAGGTAGTTCCCAAATTCCAGATTTAAATATATATCTATTATACTCATATAATATATATATTATAACAGCACCCCACATAATAATTATGGTGCGGGCATACTCTGCTATCCAGTCCCCATATCACTCGTACTAAGGGAAATACAAGTTGGGAATCCCTCTCGAACTGTATTAATACGAACACAAATAATATTGAGGCGAAGCATAGATTCCAGGTCTCCAAGAGGTCAGCACATGCCCCCACGTCTCTTAGGACAGTCTGACTATCGATCCGATAGCCTGTACTAAAGGATTTCTATCTTCTAGGGTACGAGTCAATATACCCCATAAAGGTCACATCGAGATAAGACTGTCCCAGTGCGGTAACCTCAGGGATAGCAAGTAGCGCGGGCATGATTTTCACACGTATATAGTATATGCATATACACAGTCATATAAATATACTACTATTACCATATCAAGTTTAGGTACCTACTCACGACCCATAATTATGACATTTGTCCTTATTACTCATTATTTAGTTATCACGTATGACGTTTGCCTCTTATCTTAATATGTGATATTATCCCAACTTATCAAGTGACACTCGTGGATTTCTATACTCCCAAGTGTAATTTTTGTAGGTAACTCATTTATTTTCCAACGTACTATCTTATGCATCTCCCCCTTTAATACATAGTTCCATCGTCCCTTATATGTAAACATCCCCGAAAAATGTAAATCTCGTCTTACATTATAGACTTCCTATTTTTAATAAGTCCTACTGGTCTTCTTTATCTCCCAAATTATTTTAATAAGGATGTCCAAAGATTATTACTCATTTAAATTGAATTCAACTATTTAGAAGGGGAAATATGAGTCTGCTAGGAGGGATCGATCGATCGATGGCAGGAGCTCGATCGATCGATGCGTCGATCGATCGATACTCCTGGTTCGATCGGTCGATCAAACAGGTATGGCGAATCTGCAGAATACCAGTTACGGGTTCTATCATACAACATCATCAAAATCCAAATTTCTAACTTCCAAACTCCCAGAAATTTATACCACAAACCTTCTAAACCCAAATGGATAACATTCTACGTAAGGCATGTGAGTTTTCATCAAGAATCATGGATTAAAAGTGCCAAAATTTATACAATTCTCATGAACCCTAAAAATTCCTTTAACTTGATTCAAATCATTCTTTGTCCAGAATTTATACTTCTAATCCATCATAAATCCGTGGTTAAACCTCTACATGTGAAAAGGATTTTCAGATTATTGTTTATATCACTACAACATGCAATTTCTAATCTCCAACATGGGTTTTCTTTCATAGAAACTCATCTTAATCAATCCTAAACTAACATGAATGAAGCATTAACGAAATTAAGAAATCTAAATACTTGCCTGGAGATTTTTGTCTCTTGTTTGTGGCTGAAATCAGTATGGTGGTGATCCTCGTTACGCGATCTATCGTTTGGCGGCGACGGCGGCGCAAACAGAAGAGTTCTTGGCCTAGAATTCTTTGGAAAGCTCTCTCTTTCCTTCTCCAATGGCCGTCACCTGTTTTTGGTTATGTTAACCCTAGAATACAACCCTAAGCATCTGATATAACCTTGGAATTTTCGTGGGTTTTCAGGCCTAAAAATATAAAATGTCCAAAACGCCCTCTCGGGGTGTTAATTAGGCCTAAAAATGCCCCGAGACCCAAACTAAACCCCCGGGTACATTATTTTGACTATCTCGACCCTTTCGGACACTTTGGCGCACTCGAAATGACCATACGGATGACTTATAATTTATTCACTTTTATTAATCAATATTTAGTCCCGACACGACACGAGCACGTCCCGACTTAAATTTACAAGATTGTCATTTTACTCACTCGTGACATTTAATAGAACCAATATTATATATTACTTTGCTCATTAGTAATATTCAACAAGTTTTCCAATAATTACTAACTCTCGTCACGTTAGTAATAATAAAAATAATAAATTTTCGAATTTATATTAAATTAATAACTCACATTAAATTTAATAAATCCCTAAATTTAGAAAGCATAAAAATACGGGGTATTACAGTTCGTGGACAACCTATCAGTTGGGGTTGCTTACGTCTCGGGATCGTAGGATGTGTCGACACAAGTGGGTTAGGCATTGCATAGGTCATTATTATAGGTACCACATAGCAAATCCACTTACCGATGGGATCTATTGTCACCGTTGGGGGGGGGGGGGGGGGGGGGGCATGCACCATACAATTGTGTATTGTGTAGGGACCGCCCCACTTGTACGTGTTTTATGATGTCTATTTGGATGAGGGACTCCTCTGTACTTACCGATAGATTACGAACGTGACGCTTAATTTAGATGCCTTCATGTTTTGTATATATAAAATGACACACACACACACACACACACACACACACACACACACACACATACTCAACTCAACTCAACAAAGCCTTTTTCTAATTATTTGGGGTTGGCTACATGAATCCTATTTTTCCATTTCATTATGTCCAGTGCAATATCTTTGGTTAAACCACATGACATCATGTCCATTTTTATAATATTCCACCTAGTCAATTTAGGCCTACATCTACCCCTTGTGTTACCATCAATACTAACTAAATCACTCTTCCTTACATGAGCATCCATTGGTCTATGTTTGACGTGTCCAAACCATATAAGTTGATTTTCTCTCAATTCATCTTCTATAGGAGCTACTTTTACCGTTTCACGAATTTGTTCATTTTTAATTTTATCCTTTCGAGTTTTACCACAAATCCATCTTAGCATTCGCATCTTCGCCACACTCATTTTATACATATTTTATTTTTTGGTTGCCCAACACTCTGTCCCATATAATATAGTGGGTCTAATGTCCATCCTATAAAATTTTCCTTTTAACTTCAAAGGTACACGCCTATCACACAAAATGCCGGTAGAACTCCACTTAACCCAGCCTGATCTAATTCTATGAGTAACATCATCACTAATATCTCAATATTTTTGGATAATCGATCCTAAATAACGAAAATGATCATTTCTAGGTATCTCTTGACCCTCTAATTTCACCACATATCCATTTGTCCTCCTATTACTACTAAAATTGCACACCACATATTCTGTTTTAGTTCTTCTTATTTTAATTCCTCTTATTTCTAAAGTTTATCTCCACAAGTCCAACCTAGCATTAATCCCCATCTTAGTCACATCCGCTAAAATAATATCATTTGAAAATAGCATACACCATGGCACCTCATCTTGTATTTGTCTAGTCAACTCATCCATAACAAGAGCAAAGAGATAAGGACTTAATGCTGAACCTTGGTGTAGACCTACCGTAATTGAAAATTCACTACTTTCTTCGGTTGATGTTCTTACTGTAGTCATCGCACCATCATACATATCCTTGATCACATCAATATATCTGCGAGTCACTCCTCTTTTATGTAGAACCCACCATATTATATCTCTAGGTATCCTATTATACGCCTTCTCCAAATCTATAAAAATCATATGAAGATCTTCTTTTTCTCCCTATACCTCTCCATTAGTCTCCTTAATAAATAGATTGTGTCCATTGTTGACCCCCCATGCATAAATCGAAATTGGTTCTTAGATACTGTTGTCTTCAATCTTAATCTATATTCAATCACTCTCTCCCAAATTTTCATTGTATGACTCATTAACTTAATACCATGATAATTTGAACAACTTTGTATGTCCGTTTTATTTTATAAATAGGTACTAAAATACTTTTTCTCCATTCATTGGGCATCCTATTAGTCATTAAAATTCTATTAAATAATTTTGTAAGCCGTGATACTCCATCCTCCCCTGAGCACTTCCAAACCTCAATAGGGATACCATCTGGTCCTAAAGCCTTCCCTATTTTCATCTTTTTTAGAGCAATCCTGGCCTCTGTTGTCTTAATTCTGCAAAAAAACACATTTTTTCGAGTCTCCCTAAGTTCCTCTATATCTAATATACTCCCATTATCTCCATTTAATAACCTCTCCAATGCTATGTGAATGTATGATACATAGGTGTGATGTTACCTTTATGGGTAATATAAAAGGGGTACGCTGGGAAATAAAAGCTCATGTGTAAACGATTATCTTCGGTACATGAATAATACTCGATGCATCAATTATTAATCATTGTTATACTTCACATTTTGGACTTAGATTGATATGCGAATAGTATTACACTTAGATGAGGGGTAGGATACTTATTACATGCGAGTGTCGATGAGCGATACATACTTTGAATTAACTGCATTGTTGCATTTTAATTTCGTACATTAATTCTTGCAACTCTAGGGTGCTAACCCAAATTATAAAATATCCCCCTCGGGTTTACATAGACAGAGAAATCACGACTGACAAGAGATCAGACTTGCGGTCATGTTTGCATAGAGACTACTTCTATTCATTTGATTCTAGCATAGGTTCCTATTTCCATGTTAGTTAATCAATAATTTCGGATTATTATATGGACATAAGCCCAAATTTATTATTCAGTTGTTGGGACAATTATATTGTTGTTGGATTTTATTTATCATCAGTTGGTATTTAAATGTTTTATCCATGTCATTTCAAAAGAAAAATTCAAACGTGTTACTATTATTAATTTGGTTTCGATGCTGAGAATGAAATAGATTGTTAGACAAGCCCCATTTTTGGCATATCGTGTTTGGTCAACCATTATGTGGAAAATGTGGGTTGTAACATTCTCTCTTTAATCCCAATTCTTATTCATTGTTTGGATTTGGCGTAGATGCCTTCCCTTTATCCATCGAAGGGTTCCTTGTGATGGATAATATCCCCTATATATATATATATATATATGGAGAGAAAGAGAGAGAGAGAGAGACTCTCATACATACCAACTATACATACTTGCTGGTGCAAACCTATGTTTCTAAAATATTAAAAAAAACCAGTTAATTTTTTATGTGGTTTTTAAACATATCAAGAGACCCATATAAAAAATCAGCTCAAAAAAACATTTTTTGCTATTTTAAGAAAATTGGTCAAACTTTCACAATTTTTATAGTACTTAAAAGGGTATGAAAATTTGCTTATTTTTTTAAAATAACAAAACAAATTATTTTGAGTTTTTTTATATGGTTCCCTAGAAATATTTAAATACAACACAAAAAACCTCAACTCAAATATAATTTTTTTACTATTTTAAAAAATCAGTATGTATACTTAGTATGTACTACAACCTGTTTGTATGTGTGTGTTGTAAGGACATATTTTATAAGTCCTGTTTACATTAGTGTATGTCGTATATGGCTACAAACCATCGAAGAAAAAGTTCAATTTTGAAGATACAGGCAGACGGACTTGAATATCAAAGTTCTTCAACATTCAAGCC
Organism: Sambucus nigra; assembly: GCA_949130495.1. Classification (NCBI taxonomy): domain Eukaryota; kingdom Viridiplantae; phylum Streptophyta; class Magnoliopsida; order Dipsacales; family Adoxaceae; genus Sambucus; species Sambucus nigra. The sequence goes on from OX422216.1 coordinate 600,500,156, forward strand.
TCAAGGAGTTGAATTTTGGTACGGTGTGTTTTGATCACTTAATGGTTCATTTAAAAGTGTTGGGATATTTTTTTAAAAATATTTTTTTAAGTGTTAAAGTGTTACTTTTCATCAAAAAGAACTTTTCTAAGTGTTGATGTAGAGTTTTTGACACAATAAAATTTTTATTTTTTTACTCTGATGTTGTTCAAACGACATCGGTATGTCGTTCAAAAGGCATAAGGATGTCGCGTAAAATTGTCGTTCAAGCAACAACGAGGTTTCATTCGAGCGACTTTCCATCTTGTTCGAGCAACGCGCTGACTTAAGTTTTTTTTACATAAAGCGTGTTCAACCACTCCCTTTTCGTTAAGAAGACCTGACGAATTTCTTTCTGCTAAAACGGTTAACAACAAATTACTTATGTCTTCTTCATTTAGGATTCAAATCATTTTGTTTTCAATTCAAAAAAATCCCAATCTTTTAGTGCATTGTTTTGGAACCCAAGATACAATTTTACTGGAGTTTCTCTTATAGGGAGGATAACCTACTGCGGATCTAGGTGCCACTTGAGGGAGGTGTTGGGCTAACGTGACTACGTGTCAAAAGGAGTACTCGTAGATGTTTCTGGGCTGACTGGACTGCAAGTCTTTGTCGGTCTTCCGAGATTGACTCATTGCTGATTTAGGTTTCGAACTATGAGACTTTGTTGAGGTAAATTCTTTGTAGATTTCTCTTATAATCATTGTGAGTATTATTAGTGAAATAAAAAGTTTTGCCCTTTGGGGATTTTTCCTGAAATGTGTGAGTCAACAATTCATATTTGTTTGTATTTGTATGATCCACTACACCTAGATGTTTGTTTAAGGATGAATTAATTTTGTTTAAAAATTGACACAAATTAAATAAGCTTAACTTGGAAATTTGCAAATTTATTTAAATCAGTTTCACTCTGCATTTTACAAATTGGTATCAGAACGGGGTTCTCTAAATTATCGAGTGATCCTTGTTTTCCACAAATTTTTATGATACTAATTTTTTTGAAAAATCAGATTTTTACTGTTTCGCAATTTTTTCGATGGAGCAGTTATGCAATCAGATGCCTCCCCTTGATTAAACGTGTCAAAATTTTGATGATTTAAATAGTTTGAATTTGACGTTTGCGAAAAGAATTAATTTTTTGGAAAAATAAAATTGTCTTTTAAAATTCGTTATGGATCTTTTGCAAACGGTTCAAAATCAAAGAGATTTGTATCGTGGAAAATTTATTTTTTTGGACCATGACTTTTAGAAACTGTAGTATTGTCCGAAAAGGAGAGTATTGATAGAGTCCTATTTTTAGAAAAAGAATAGTAGGACTTTAAAAATTCTAGGATTTTTGTTTGTGCCAAGGAGGATAAAAATATTTTAATTGATGAGTTTGTGGCACATGGGAGACTCCTAGGGATAAATGTGCGTATTTTAATTGAGAACGTGATAACCTTCTAGAAATAATTAAAAATTTAGAGAATGAGTCCCTAAAATTGAAAGAGTCTAATTTTTTGCGTGAGTAAAAAATTTTGGAGATAAAAAATAATTTGACAGACTCGAGTAGTGTTCGGAGCAATGGTAGTGAATCATCGTGTTCTCATGTTTCGAGTGTTAAAGCCAAGTCCATTATTTATTTTAGAGGGACAATAAATTCCAACGATGTTAAAAAATATCAACCCATAGGTGTCGTTTCACCCGTTTACTCGTGTTCACATTGTGGTAGGAAATGTCACCTTAGGTGTTTTTTGTTTTGATCTTGGAAGAGATCCTAAGAAGTTGAAGTTTAGAGTTCCGCTAGTTTTCGAAACCCCTATTCGATGTTTCACATCTATTTGGGTTAGGAAATCACTTTTAGAGGAGCTAGATGGTAAACTAGTTGATTCTCACATGCTTGCACATTATGCATCACTTGCTATTTCTTATGGATAGTTACTTGCATGTTGTATTTGTCATGCACTAGTTGTGCTTCATGATATATGTTTGCTAGTGTGATGACACGTGCACTTTTTGTATTATATTTTTATTTTTGATAAAAAATGTTGGAAAAATATAAAAAGATTTTCTATTTTTTGAGAAAAATTGAAAAAGGTCAAAAATATTTTTTTTTGATAAAATTTTTGAAAAATTCAAAAATATTTTTGTATTTTGTTTTGCACCGTTTATGGATGGATATTTAGGATGACCGAGTCACAATTTCATTCCATATCCATGTGACTGTTTGATAGTGTTTTGATATGTTTCGTCATTTAATTTTTGTGTTGTACAATGTTTGGAGTCATCGAGGTGTGATTTGTTATTACTACCTACATGTTTGACTCATGATTTCCTTTAATGCACACTTGCATGAATTTGTTTGACTATTGTTCTTGTCAATCACATGGTGGTCGATGTGTTTTCATCTCAATTCTGTCTTTAAAATGATCCAAATGCGATAAAACATGACAATGAAAGTAGTGCATGTAAAAACCATTGTCGTGAGTTTGTGTGATATATCTAAAACACGGGGAAGGGCTACGAAAGGTACTCATTTATTCTTTGCGATTAAGCCACCGTTTAAATTGAACATAGAAAATGCATAGCCCAAGAACATAAGCCAAGGTCCAAAGAGGTTGAAAAGAGTCCGAAAAAATTTACAGGCAATGGAAACAATATGCCAAAAGTGGGCGAATTTGTTTTGTTTCACCACCTCAAAAGAAAAATAAAAAAGCATTATTTTATATGAGGGAGTTTGTATGGAATATAAAAAGAGTTTGCAGTTCCTTGAAAAGTCATGAAAAAGCGTTATATTATTTTAGATATTATTGGTGTGAAAATCATGTTTGACTTTAATTTGTCGATTTGATTAAGACGATGTCATCTAAATTCACATTTTCAACACATAAGGATGATTTTGATGTTCATTCGTTAGAAATACATATGTTCATCGTGAACATGTGTTATGTTTGATTGCATTGATTTTTCTATTGAATATGTTCACACACATTCATTCTGTTTCCATGATTTGATTATCTTAGTGTAAATTCATAGTGTGTGATTTTTGTAAAATTATTTTTGCATTTTTGTATGAAAAATTGAAAAATCAAAAATAGTTTGTGGAATGCTTTTGAGGATTCCTTTGCATTAACGCAGTTTGATCCTTGTTTTATATGCATATTTGTCGTAACACTCCGTGTTTATTTCGTTTTTCTTTTCCTTGTCTATTTCAGATGAACAAAAAGGGATAGAATGAATTATGGGGGAGTTTTACATTATGGTAAGATTTGAGATTCAATATTTATTTTGATTTATGTTTATCTCATATCAAACTCGCTACGTCACGGAGGTATTTTCTTTGTCTCGTGTGTGTAGGTCCAAAATTGAAGATCATTATTTTGCACACCCTGATGACAAAGCTTTGAGCTTTGAAGATTTGAAGTTGAAAATTTTTGAAGAAAAGTTTCAAACTTTCATTTTTAATACCTATTCAGTTTTGGGTTCATGGGAGGGTATTTGATTTGTATTGGCATTTTGATTTTTTAAAATAATTTTTTTTTATTTTGTGCCTGCATAGACATAGGGAGAGATTTGTATAGACATACCTTATAAGTTCTATTTACATTAGTGTATGTCGTATACCGCTACAAATTGTCGAAGAAAATTTCAAGTTTGAAGATACATGAAGACGGGCCCAAATATCAAAGTTCTTCAACATTCAAGCCTCCACGAGATGAATTTTGGTATGGTGTGTTTTGGTCACTTAATGATTCATTTAAAAGTGTTGGGATATTTTTCGAAAAATATCTTCTAAGTGTTGAAGCGTTAATTTTCGTCAAATGTTTTTTCTCTAAGTGTTGATGCGGAGTTTTTAACGAAATAAAATTTTTATCTTTTTATGATGACGTCATTCAAAGAACATCAGTATGCCGTTCGAACGACATAAGGATGTCGCACGAAGCTGTCGTTCGAGCGATAATGAGGTTTCGTTCGAGTGACTTTCCATCTTGTTTGAGCGACGCGCCGACTTAAGTTTTTTTATATAAAGCGTGTTAAACCACTCCGTTTTCGTTAAGAAGCCCTGAAGAACTTCTTTCTGCAAAAACTGCGTGAATTGTTTTGGAACCCCAGATACGGTTTTGCTGGAGTTTCTCTTATAGGGAGGATAACATACTACTGATCTAGGTGCCACTTTAGAGAGGTGCTGGACTGACGTGATTGCATGTCAAAGGGAGTACTCGTGGGTGTTCCTGGGCTGACTGGACTACGAGTCTTTGTGGATCTTCCGAGGTTGATTCATTGCTGATTTAAGTTGCAGCATATAAGAGTTTGTTGTGGTAAATTCTTAGCAGATTTCGCTTGTAATCATTGTGAGTATTATTAGTAAAATAAAAAGGTTTTGCCATTCGGGGATTTTTCCTGAAATCTTAGAGTCAACAATTCATATTTGTTTGTGCTGGTATTATCCACTACACCCAAATTCTTTATTAGAGCTAAATTAATTTGGTTTAAAAATTGACACCGATTAAAAAAGGTTAACTTGAAAATTTGCGAATTTATTTAAATCAGTATTACACGACATTTTACATTATGTTCGTGTGTGTGTGTGTGTGTATATATATATATATATAGGATTTTTATAAATGAGCAAAAAAACGGACCAAGAAACGAAAAAAAAATTTCACAATCAATGACAAAAAAAACAATGGCCTGATATTTTTTCAAAGAATCAAAGGCAAATAACATTTGTCACTGCATTTGATCGTGACAAAAGTTGTATTATAACTATAAAAATATGAGTTATACCTGATATATATTTCTTACTTGCCCATATATAATACATACTGGTAAGAATAACAAGATTTTATAACTAACATTTTTTCCTCAAAATAGAGAAATTTTTAAAACATGATTTTTAGAATGTATTATGGAAAACATAAATTGTAATAAAAGGTATATTTAAAAACATATAAGAATTCAGAAATAAATAACCAGACGTATGACATTGTAGAGTTTCTTTTAAGGTTCCTTAATTGCAACAGTTAAAAAATGTAATTTCGAATGTGAAAGCAATATAAATACTTGTAATAAGGTTTATTATTATTATTATTATTATTATTATTATTATTATTATTATTATTATTATTATTATTATTATTATTATTTATTTATTTATTTTTTCACAACAGATTTTGAACTCATCATTGATTTCACAAAAGTTTCATCTAAATAGGTATTACATATTCGTGTTTAACATTAATAAAAGTACTACACGGATGCGATATGTGTTTCTCATATTTTTTAATATAAAAACAATATTTTTACATATGCAAATGTAACGTATTTTTTGCTGAAACGAACACATGGACCCTAATATGTTAGAAATCACATGGACCCTAACATGTTAGAAATCGCTTCCAGAAGTCGAACTCATTACATCCAATATTACATAGTAAGGTAATACTACGTACACCATTTTCTGTGAACTTTTTTAATTACCCGACTGATGTGTCTAATATACATTGACTAGTGTTCGTAATTCACAAGGTGCCATTATAAACATCAGCCGATGTGTATTTGACATATCGACTGGATAATGAAAAAAAGATCAGATAAAAGGATATTCCAAATATTACTATACAAAGTAATATAATGTCATTATTATGGAGTAGTTCGATTTATTGGGTCAAAGATGCATAAAAGCTATTGACTTTTTTTTAATGCATCAAGTCATGTTTCATTATAGATAACATATATTTAGACAAATGTATCCTCACATATACATATTTTAAATCCACTTAGTTTCTCTCCTTAAAAATAAGCACATAACCCCACACTATTTTTCTCTCTAGCAGCCCCACCTCCACCCACACTCCCACCCGCGCCCCATCGGAGACTCTTCGGAAATAGCCCACCAAAAAATTTCGTCGGAGACCGTCGAAATTCTCACCATAATCTCTCTCTCTCTCTCTCTCTCTCTCTCTCTTCTTCTTCTTCTTCTTCTTCTTCTTCTTCTTTCTGGTCCGCATCAGCGGCAAAATTGCCCAAGTCCAAAAAAATAGAGTTTTCGCCAGAAAAAATGGAGTTATCACCAGAAACAATGGAGGTTTTAAAGAAACAGTGAATTTGTTTGTTTTAATTTTTTCGTCAAAAAATATTCAATATAGTATTGTTTGATACATCTTGACGAGTAGATTTCAAATATATAACCAAGCCTCTTGGCCCAGTTGTATAGGGCTACCACTGGGACACTGTTTAGGGGTGGATTGGATTTGGTCCCCAGTTTGATCCCTGACAGTGTCAAAATAATGCTTGGCCCGCGGAAGCCACGAACCGAGAGCGGAGATTAGTCGAGGTGCGCGTATGCTGACCCGGACACCTCGTGGTATGAAAAATACCTTACAAAAAAAAAGAATTTGTAGATTAAAAATACTTGTACTAAGGTTTATTTTATTATTATTATTATTTTTTTTTTCCATTTTTTCACAACATATTTTGTATCCATCCATGATTTCACAAAAGTATCATCTAAATAGGTATTACATGTCCATGTTTAACATTAATAAATATGTATTACATGTCCATGTTTAACATTCATAGTGTCAAAATAAAGCTTGGTCAGCGAAAGTCACGAACTGCGAGCGAAAATTAGTCGAGGTGTGCGTAAGCTGGCCCGAACACCTCGTGGTATAAAAAAAAACATTCATAACAAAAGTATAATGAGTTAAAAAAATGTAACCTCCAATGTGAAAGCAGTGAAAATACTTGTACTAAGGTTTATTTTATTATTATTATTTTTTTTTCATTTTTTCACAACAGATTTTGTACCCATCCATGATTTCACAAAAGTATCATCTAAATAGGTATTACATATCCATGTTTAACATTAATAAAAGTAATACACGGATGTCATACGTGTATGTCATTTTTTTAATATAAAAATAATATTTTTACATATGCAAATGTAATGTATGTTTCATTGAAACCAATACATATACCATAATATGTTATGCTAGAAAATTGGAGTTAAAAATCCGACACATTATATCGAACGTTACAAAGTAGGGCAATACTATATATATATATATATATATATATCATTTTGTGTGACCTTTTTTTAAATCCAAATGATGTGTTTAATATACATTGACTAATGTTTCTAATTCACATGACTCTATTACAAACACATGTCAATTTGTGTTTGACACTTTAGTTGAATAATAAAAAAGGATTACACAAAAGTACATACCTAATATGGATTTTTTGGGTTTAGTTTCATTTCTAATATTTTGTTAGGCTCTCTCTCTCCCCATGTATTTTTTAAACTGTACTAAGTCTGATAACCATAAAAATCCGTCTACAAGTGTCTTGTACCCATCTCTTTTTTTTGTCTTACAAAATAATACTTATTTCGAAATGATTAAAATAGGACCAACAATTAAAAAAATTAAAATATGAGACATATGAATCATTCACAAGGGCGGCCAAGCATCTTTTGTGGAACAATGGATGTCCATATCAGCCCCAAGTAATGTAGACGATGTATCTATATATAATTAAAACCCGCACACCTATAGGCATCTCAATATTGAACAACGAAAGCAGCTTATTTTTTGCTGCTTAGTATGGCTACTTCTCAAGTTGGACCATCGAACAGCCAGCCCCAAGTTTTTCGGCCATTGGCAAACTTCCCTCCCAGTATATGGGGTGATCGTTTCACATCATTTTCCATAGATAAAAAGGTGAACTTTCCTATCTTTGTGTTGTTACATTTTACTCTCACGTATGTGTATTTGTGTAAGGCAAAATTCAAATTATTCTAAAACTATTATTGGCATACAGTTTTCAATTATCATCATTTTGAATCTTCTAAGGGTTCATACATTATAGCATTAACAAATCCAATAGGACTCCTCCATATATCAACAACCCTAAAGGTATTTTTTTTTTTAGAATTAACTTTGCACTTTCTTTATCAACAACACTAAAGGCAAAGCTTATAACGATTTGATTAACATTTTTTTTAAGAAAAGGAAAATATTATTGATATAGAAGAAGAACAACCCTTCTTTGGAAGCTTACAAACTAGGAACAAGCTATAGCAAAATCATCTACGAAGGAGTTAAGAAATCTAGAAATTGGGCCCTTATACGGTTTAGGATTTAATTAACATAACTAAATAAATTCTTTACAAAATTAATTAATGTTAGTAAGTGAAATATATTAATACCAAACGAGATTCATCAACTATCACATATTATTGGATCAACACAAAATTAAGACGTCTGTGTAAACCATGACGTTTTTTCATCTCTATCATAATAAAGTCTTTATTTAAAAAAAAAAACACAAAATTAAGACCTCTTTGATTGTTCCCTAAACTATTAGGATTTAATTGTAAGAATAAACAAAGTCAAATTGATGAATTCAAGTTAATTCATACAAACTTAAATTATCCCGTGTTAAACTAGCATATAAATATGAAATGTACCACTTCCATCTATTTCTCTCACTATACTACTCACACACACACACACACACACACACACACACACATATATATATATATATATATATATATATATATATATATATGTGTGTCAACAATCAATAATTCCATTTTACATTTTCGAACACAACATAAATAAAATTTAAATACATTTAAAATAAATACATCAATGACCAACATCTATAACTAAACAATTTATCTGACAAATAGTGTTATAAGGTTCACACATTAATCAATAATGAAGTATTGTTTTTTGTTACGTCAGGTTTTGCTTTATCTACATTAATTAAAGCACGAATCCAGAAGTGTTCAATAAAATTCCAACTAATGCAATGATAAAGAAAATGCAAAGTTAAAATATCTCAAAATATTGTTTTTAATGTTGTGTTCTCCTTTTGTGTGCATAATGTGTTGTGCGCAACAATTTCAGTGCCAGACATTTGTAGACAAAGATGTCAGGTATAAGTCTCGAGTAATGTTACGAGTCCCAAATAATTTATTCAAATCTCTTTCAAAATGACTTGTGCTTTGTTCTCTGGCGGGACCCCCATCACATGGCAATAGATGACAAGTAAGTGGAAGAATGACGTGGCGTCCACAAAAATTTTAAGGGAGATTTGAGGGAGTTATTTGAAACTCAAAGCATTATTCATAAGTCTCTCCATCTTGGATTCTTGGGAAACTTTACCTGTACCGCATTTTGAGCCCAGGGACCGCGTGCTGCTTCTTTCTTTCTTTTTCTTTTTTTTTTTTTTTTAAAGCTTCTTACCTTTTAAGTTTTTAACTTTTAATATTAAAATAGTTTTTTATATTTAAAAAAAACAGTTTTTATATTTTGAAAAAAAACAGTTTTTCATTTATTATTTTTTGATTAAAATCAAACAGTTTTTTTAATTAAAAGTAAACAGTTTTTTTTTTTAAAATTAAAAAATAAATTTTCATAACAAAAAATATGTTTACTGAAATAATATCGTGATTGATTAAAAAAAATTATATAATCAATCGCGATACCATTTCAATCGCGATACATTTTCGGATCCACAGTCCGGGAATTTGGGTCCGCGTCAGTGGCACTAATCAATCGTGATATCATTTCAATAAATATAATTTTTTTAATTAAACATAATTTTTAATAAAAAAAAGTTATTTTTATCCGGATTTACATTTCGGGAATTTGGTCCGCGCTAACAACACTAACCAATCGCGATGATGATGTGGGTCCGCGCCAGCGGCACTAACCAATCGCGACGATGATGTGGGTCCGCGCCAGCGGCACTAACCAATCTCGACGAGTAATTAGTGTCGCGCCATCGGCACTAATTAATCGCGATATTTTATGAGCCGCGCCAGCGGCACTAACCAATCTCGACGATTAATTAGTGTCACGCCATGGGCACTAATTAATCGCTATATTTTATGGGCCGCGCCAGTAGCACTAACCAATCTCGGCGATTAATTAGTGTCGTGCCATCGGCACTAATTAATCGCGATATTTTATGGGTCCACACCAGCGGCACTAATCAATCACGATATTATGTCAAAAACATATTTTTTTTTTATTTATAAAAAAATAATTAACTTTAATTAAAAATTTACTTTCAATAAAAAAAATTAGTTTTTTATGCTAATAGAAAAAACTGTTTTTCTATATGAAAAACTATTTTTTTATATAAAAAACTATTTTTATATCAATTGTTAAACACAAAAGAATAAGAAAAAAATATTGCGATTAATTAGTGTTACTGGCGCGGACTCACAATCCTGGACCAAAATCATTTGTTGAATGTGGGTCTGCACCAGCGGCACTAATTAATCGCAATACTTTATTGAAAAAAATATCGCGATTAATTAGTGCCACTGGCGCGAACCCACATTTCCGGATCAAAATCATTTGTTTAATGTGGATTCGCGGCAGCGTCACTAATTAATCATAATATTTTATTAATAAGAAAACTGCTTTTTTATATATATAAAAACTGTCTTTTTTTATTTTATAAAAGTCTATTTTTTTAATTTTTTAAAAAAATGTTTTTTTATATATAGTAAACTGTTAAAAAAAAGAGAGAAAAAAAAATGCGGTTACTATGCGGTTCTACATTCGGTTCATGTAGAACCGCTCCTCCATCTTTATACATTGAACCCATGAACTACTAAATAAAATATTTATGATGAAAATTTATTTGCAAAATAAAAATATGGAATACTTTTGGATTCTCATGCTTTTTCACGTAATAACATGCGAAGTCTTCATTTTTATTAGTCTCATTAATCCTCCCCTACATTTATATCTCTCTTTTCTTCACCCTTCATTTAAATATCTCTACAATTTATTAGTTTAATTTATCTCTCTCCATTCATCTCTCTCTCTCTCTCTCTCTCTCTCTCTCTCTCTCTCTCTTATTTTATGTGGAAATTTTTCGAAATTAAATTTTATATTCATATTTTTTCGTTCCTTTCATTTAAAGCGCTTGAACATCGCGCGGGGCAGAATACAAGTTTCGAACATATATTTGGTACTACTCAAGGGGAAATTAATCCATATTACTCAACAAAAAATGTTTGTTAAAATATTATGTGTACTATGAAAGAAAGTTCAACCAAAGGTAGCAAATAATGAATTTGAAACCGGAAAATCACAAAAAAAAATTAACGATATATCACATGTGAAAATTAAGCCATGTGGAGGATTATATTCTATAAACTTTTAACTATTATAGATTTTATTTCTATTTATCTATTGCTATAAATTTGTACTTTTAAAAAAAAATCGGAGAATATAAAATACTTTAAAAAATCTTAAAGAAAACTCATTTCACATGTGTTTTGTGTCTTTTTGTTACAATGACTGCACATTAAAAAAAAATTAGTAAATCATGGCTGATATAGTGCACATGCTTACAGGAATGGGAAATGTATGCCAAACAAAATGATGTGTTGAAAGAAGAAGTAAGGAGCATGTTGATAGCTAGTGAAAAGAAAACAATAGAGATGATTAATTTAATCAACACACTAGAACGGTTGGGTGTTGCTTATCATTTTGAGAAAGAAATTGAGAAGCAGTTGGAGGGAATATTTTATGCCAATGCTAATATTGAAGATAATGAAGACTATGATCTGTGTACTGTTGCACTTATCTTTAGAGTATTGAGGCAACATGGGAAAAAGATGTCGTGTGGTAAGTCTATTTCAAAACATACTTCATGTAAACACAAGATTATACTAATTAAAATGATATATTTAATAGTCACATGCAAGAAAATATATCACATCTAACGCAAATGTAAATTATAATTTGAAACCAACACTTAGGCTTTCATTGACTCGTTTATCAGTTGGTTTGTGGTCTGGATCTTAACATAAATTATGCTTGTCACTAAATTAGATTCGGATTTGAGTATGGTCAGTACGAATCAATTTATTAAGAATATTATCGTATTGAATCAAGTTCGGATTATATGTCCAATTATTAAAACTCCATTCAATGTTGGACTCTACATAAAAAACTCATATATATTATTTTCTACAAGTGCAATAATTGGATTATTACAAATACATGTGTACTCAATAATATATATGTAATATTATTTAATAATTGTAATGATAATCGTCACATTGCAAAAACTAAAGGATTAAAATTGCAATTTTAAACCTATAATTCAAATGTTATTTAATTCAAATTTAAAAAACAGGCTGGTTTGTTGGCTGATTTTGTTACCACTCAGTCAATGTTTGATTAATTTACTAATTGGATCTACCAGATTACTATATACAATCATTGTCCCAGTAAATTGGTGTTATTACAGTTGGATTAACTAAATTTCAATCCATTAATAGACTTTACATGGTCAGATAATAATCATCTTTAGATAAAACGAAACCTGTAAGATGTTGATTAACTAAAAATAAAACACTTTGTCTCATATAGAGCAATAAGATTGTTGTCTTAAATAGATCATACAACAACAGTTTAGAATAACATTACCGTGCATTGGTTAAATAACATTATTCCATAGAAAAGAAAGAACAACATACTCATACACTTATGGGCTGGATAACAAGGGTATGTAATGAAAAAACCCAAAAGTAAGAACAAGAGTAATGATAGGGCGACCTACTTCGTAAACACATTTTGTGAACCCGTGAATAAGACAAAAATAGGTACAAGCTTTTAATGCATTAGTTGATGCCCTGGCGAGGCTCAAAACAATAAGGTATAAGCTTTTAATGCAGTGTGTCCACGAAATGTGTCCACGAAGGAGTAATGCTAGGGAGACCCACTTCGTGGACACATTTCGTGGATCCGTGAATAAGACAAAAAAAAGTACAAGTTTTTAATGCATTAATTGATGGCCTGGCGAGGCCCAAAACAATAAGGTATACGTGTCCACGAAGTGGGTCTCCCTAGCATTTTCCAATTAACAAATCACTGAAGTGTTTTGCAATTATTTGGGATCAAATAGTATTATTATTTATCCACATAAGAACGAACTATTGGGGATTTTATTTTTATTAGGGAAGCTTTTTGCTTACACCTTTGAATCCATTATATTCCATGTAGCTTAAACGTTTAAATATAAAAGCTTATAAGCATATATTATTTTATGTGCAGTTAACTAATATGAATACCTACAAAGAAAATATAAAAATACATAGTTATTATAAATATAGGCACATGAGTTTTTTCATATTTTTGGTATAAGAAATTTCACACAACTAAACAACTCAACAAACTATTTTTTTTTTCAATTATCTGAGGTCGACTGTATAAGAAATTTCATACTTAAAACAAAATGATGTGTAAGCTTTTTTTCCCTTATAACATAAAAAAAGAAAGGTTTTAAGTTCATTACCCACTATCGACATCACTTATTATATGTTTAATCTAATGAGAGATCTTGTAACTCAGATGTCTTCAACAAATTCAAAGATAGTGCAAATAAATTCAAGGATTCCCTTACTAGTGATGCGATGGGAATGCTAAGCTTGTATGAAGCTTCACATGTACGAACACATGGAGATGACATTTTAGATGAGGCCCTTACATTTACAAAAACTCATCTTGAGTCCATGTTACATTCTCTAAGCCCCCATGAAGGCAAGCAAGTGATGCATGCATTGAAGCAACCCCTACACAAGGGGATTCCAAGAGTAGAGGCAAGGCACTACATCAATGTGTACGAAGAAGACCCTTCGAAGAATGACGTGCTATTGAAATTTTCCAAGATAGATTTTAATCTATTACAATTATTGCATAAGGAAGAACTATGCCAAGTCACAAGGTATATATATATATATATATATATATATATGGGTGGGGCTCCAATACGGGCACTAATGACCCCCCCTCTGGCCTCCCATGCGCGATTCGTTTTTAAAAAAAATATATATAATTTTTTTGTATGAGTTTTAAACATTTTATAGAGGACACAAAAAAGAAATCAGTTCAAAATGCATTTTTTGGTATTTAAAAAAATAACTTTTTAAAAATAATTAAATATTGACTCATTTTTTTAAAATACCAATAAAATGCGTTTTGAGTTGATTTTTTTAAGGATCCTCTCAAATGTTTAAAATCTATTAAAAATCACGAAAAGTTTATGTGTCGTAGTTCAAGCTCTCTCTCTCTCTCTCTCTCTCTCTCTCATATTATGTGTTTCCGCGTGTCTAATTTCTTATTTGTATTGAAGGTGGTGGAAAGACTTGAACTTTGAGTCAAGACTTCCGTACGCAAGGAATAGAGCTGTGGAGTGTTATTTATGGGTTGTTACAGTCTATTTTGAACCGCAATACTCCCTTGCTCGAACAATGCTAGCCAAAACCATGCTTATGTTCTCAATCACAGATGATACATATGATGCATATGGAACATTTGATGAACTAAAACTCTATACAGATGCAATGCAAAGGTAATATTCAAAAATGGTATATTCTTGTAATATCTAGATATGTAGTCTAAAATCAGAATTTGGAAATTATCTTTCTTCCATCAAAATGAAATCTTTGAATATAATATTACCTCTTAATAATTAAGAGAAACTACGATTGTTACCCTCTTAAAGTTTTATAATATTAAAAACATTTCACACACACAACTCTTAATTAATTTAGATTCATGCCTAATATGCAAAAGCGAACGACCCCAACGAATTAAATTCAGCTTGAAAATTATATTGTACTGTAACCTAAATTTTATTCGCATTTTGCCGTAGCTTGATGATAAATTAAAAAAATATTGTGCCTTTCTCGTGCAAAATATTAGACGTATTTGAAAATATTTGTTTTTTTTTATTTTAGGTGGGATATGACTGCCATTGATCAGCTTCCAGATTATATGAAGATCATCTACAAAGCTCTCTTAGATTTATATAAAGAAATTGATGAGGAACTAACAAAGCAAGGAAGATCTTATGGCGCCGTATATTCCAAAGAAGCAGTATGGCATATGGAATCTATTGATTTTTCTTTACTCTCCCATTCTTTTTTCCTTTTAATATATCTATCATTTTAAATCTTCTTTTACATATATTATAACAATGACATTGAAATTTTTCAACAGTTTAAAGAAGTCGTCAGGTGTTATGACATTGAGACAATATGGCTTCATGAAAAATATGTACCACAGTTTAATGAGTACATGCGCAACGCATTAGTCACTAGTTCTAATTTCCTACATGCAACATCATCCTTTATGGCCATGGGAGAAAGTGCAACCATTGACGTATTTGAATGGGCACAAAAGAAGCCAAAAATTCTTATTGCTTCAAATACAGTTGGACGACTCATTGATGATATAATGAGCCATGAGGTATGATACAGAAGTTACACATGGACAGAATGCCTCTACATGTCCAAAGTGTATAGTAAAGATTATATACTTATATATATGCAGCTGTCGCACCTATATGTTGAAGATCCCAAAAATTCTTTACTACATTATTTTAGGGCAAATCGTCTAAAATTAACATGATATTATTGCAATTAATTTCCTCACCCAATTTTTTTCCCGACATACTACACATACCATATAATTGATCTACTCATTTTACTTAATCACAATATTATATTACTTGATGGAGTGATATGAGAATATAAATGTCACATTTTAATATCTAAGCCTTTCCTTTCTATATATGTTTAGCCACTTTTGGATATGTGCATACATGTTGAGTCCATTAACATGTAAACATCTTTTATATTTAAAGGAAGAAATAGAGAGGGGACATGTTGCTACAGGGATTGAATGCTACATGAAGGAGCATGGATTGCCAAAAGAAGAGGCTATTGAAGTGTTCTATAATAAGATTGAAAATGCATGGAAAGATATAAATGAGGAATGTCTCATGCCAACCTCGGTCCCAATGCCTTTCCTTACTCGAGCTCTCAACCTTACTCGAATTTTAGACGTTGTTTACAAGTATGAAGATGGATACACACATCCGGAAAAAGTGTTGAAGGATCACATTATCTCGTTGTTCATTGAGCCAATAACCATATGAACATAATCTATCATTAGCTTTGTCATTGTGTGGAGTTTGAATTTGTCATGCACACATGAATTTGGATTCATATGCATTTCATATATTTGTTTATTTCCGTTAATTGTATTTAGGATTTTATGTTTGTGTGTGTTGTCTTCTTAAGATTAAATTTCATTTCGAAGCGCGTGGATTGTGTTGTTTAGGTTTGGGTTTGTATTTGTATTTGTTTCAAGTATTGAATAGTAATAATTCATGAGTCTGGTCGTCTTGTATATAAAATTCTAATAGTGTTTTACTCGTGCACATATATTTATGAAAAAGGATATATAATTTTATTTTGTTGATGTTTAACAGAAGAAAACGTATTAAAATATACATGAGTACTAAATTTCTATGAATCTGCACCATTAACAACATATGAAAAATCTATTTTAGTTGAGGTTCTTGTTTTATGACAATTTAACTAGAGTCCATGTCACAATGATTAATGTCAGTACTAACTAAGAGCATCTGCAGTGATGTGCGTTGGCGAAAGGTAATTTAATTTGCGTTTGTTGCCTTTTACCTTTCGCCCAAATAGGCAGCATGCAATAGGGGGAATTCATATGAACTTCTGTAGTTCGTAGGAACTTCTTACGATGAAATGAAGTTCGTAGGAAGTTCCTACAAACTATAGAAGTTCGTAAGAAGTAAACGATTATAAACGATAACATTTTCCTCTGTGTATTTATTGATAGACCTCCATCAGATCTTTGCATCTAATCTTTATCAATTCCTCTTCCTCCATTACGCAGTTCTCTTAATCTTCTTCCATCAGTTCTCTTCATCTTCTTCCTAATTAATTCCTCAATCTTCTTCTCCCTATTTCCTTAAACTTTTTGCATATTTCTCACCAAAACAGTCCCATATAATCTCCAAATAAAACAGTCCCAAACTTTCTGCATATTTCCCATAAATTTCTTCATATACTCTCGAAATTCATCCCATATAATCCCCAAATAAATTTCATATCAGTCCCAAATTAGATTTATATAATCCTCCAAATCAGTCCCAAATCAGATTTATTAATACAATGGAACTACGTAGAAAATAGAAAAAATACATTAATATCGGGTAATAAAAAAACACGGGTCGACTTCAACAACAATTCTCGCTCCTTCCGTGCCGATTGAACCGTCGAATCACATAATCGACAACTATACCTGTATTTATGACGGAGTATCACACGCATTGGACGGGAAAACTCCGATCATAAACGGAAATAAATTCGAATTTCGAGAGAATTGGGCGGGCTCAATGAAATTGTACAAATTGATTGAAGAGAAAAAATCGGGATCAAAGCAATTATCGACACTGCCGGTTTTATGTCGAATTTTTTTCTACGGTGATGCCCAATTCCAATCAATGTATTGTGACCGCGATGATCGAACGTTGGTGGGACACGATGCATACCTTCCAACTACCATACGTCGAGCATGCCTTCACGCCGCTCGACTTCACAATGCTTTCCGGTAATAATTTTTTTATTTATTTCATTGTACTTATATTCATAATTGTTTCGATATATGAAAACAATTTGTTGTACTTAAATTCATAATTAATTGTTTGAAATATATTTTAGGGTACTTATATTCATAATTATTTAAATATATGACAAAAATTTTAAATTATGTACAGGCATTCCGATTTGACAAGGGCGACCCGTTCTAAATCTACCAATTGAACAATATACCAATTTTGGAAATACCATAAATGATTTGTTCCCCGAAATTCATATACAGAGATTTACTGGTGCGGGAATTCCAGTTTCGACCTTAAAAAATACATAGAAAATTTTATCAAGGTTGAAACTATACCAGATTATATGTCCACAATCATAGCGTAATCGGGAGTATAATTTTTCCAAATGCTAACTCCACTTCTGACCTCAGCTATTTACATTATCTGGAGGATATTCCTACCATCGGCACATACGACTGGGGTTCGGTTATTTATTCCCATTTTATATGGTCTTTGGACAAAGTCAGTCGATGATCGTTGACTAGCGTTGAATGCATATGGCAAATACTCGAGGTATATTTTCGTTTCATCTTATTTAACCGCATTTATGAAATTTATGTTACAGTACAATATATGTCAACTTATTTTAATGAATTAAATTTATTGACAAATTTTATAGTATTTACATCACGAGTACATGGTCACGGCATGTCCTATTCTCGTCGATCTGTCCATCGATGCGTGGCCACGCATATTCCGTTGGTCGAGGGGGAACAGAAAGAAAGTCAAGGGAGCACAACGGTTTAATATCTCAAGCAGTCAACATCATCTTGAGATGCGATCACCCGAGTCCATTATATGGTAGCCATACGAGACTTCTGCCTCCCGTTCCTCTAATGCCATCTTATATGTTCATGAGATATCGGGGTTACGGATGATTTTTTGGGATCCCTTATTTAAGGGTTTTTAGTACATGGGTGACTGGGCCATCCGACAATTGACTGGGCGGATATGTATAGCAGACAACCCACCATCGAGTTTGTGTTGTGTCTCAGAACACGATTTTCAAGCAGCTGCTGTCCAAAATTGGCCTCTCGCAAATCAACACATAAGCGATGTCTCCCAAGAAGAGTACAATGCCTACTGGAAGGCAGCAGCACTCGGGCCATTACTACCGCTGATTGCCAGATATGTTGATGTAGATTTGATTAGAGTTGGTTCAGTAGCACCTTTAACGTTGCGAATCCCACGAGCACCAGCACCGACAAATGAACCGCATGTGTATGAGACACAGTTCTCTGCGGGTGGTTCTATGCACATCCAACCACCGAGGCAGAATTAGACTGTTGACATCGGCCTACCGGAGGCGGCTTCATATATGATGGATGTCGTGCGACCCGAGTTTTCAACCAACGCACCTCCAACTCAATCTTTGACGCAGTTAGAATGGTACGAGTACTACATCGAAGCAGCATATAACATTCGATGTCTCCGTCATTTAGTATTACACGAGACACGTCAACGAGAGGGTCAACTCAAAGCACGTGATGACCGCATTGAGGAGTTGGAGCGTAGACTAGCACGTTTTACTATGCCTAGTCATGGGTTTGAGGAGGGTGGTACTAGTTCTAGTCGTCCGAGTGTTTACATACCACTCCCAGCCCCACCCTCCGACCCGGTCCCGGCATATGAGTCGAAACAAGGTTGGGAAAATTTATTTGGGTCTGACCCTTATATGGGTTCACATGCGGATTTAGGTGCGGATTATGAGTTCGGTCCGGGGCGGCAGTGATGTATAACGTTCTATTGAAAAATGTTATAACTTTATTTTGTATTGTTGTCTCAATTTAATTGTGATGATAAATGTTATGAAGTATAATGTCTCATATTTATGATAAATGTTATTAAAAATGTTATGATGTATAATGTCTCATATTTATTTTTCATTTATTACACATGGAATGATGACAACCAAGTTATTACACTGTTGTTTACTTTATTAATCTTTTAAAATCAAAGTGGCACTGTAATTTAAATTATGGCACTCAAAATATATGGTAAAAAATTAAAAATATGGCACTTAAAATATTATAATAAAAGAATCATCACAACGAATATTTGGAAATAAATGTATCATTTATTAGTATTGAAATAATGACTTAAGTAGTAAAAACACTAATTCATGATCGAAATGATTATTAGGAGTATGTGTTCAAACGATTAGGTCGAACCTAGTAGAAGTACAACATAATGGTTTCCCACTGCACACTAAACATTTAGGTAAGTAAGATCGTTGCGTATCGGAATCATCATATTCTTTGTTATAGTTTGATAGATTTGATCCTTACTCTTCCCCATCATTTTCATATATGCATTCTGAAAAGTAATCATAACCGGAATTGGTGTAGTCGAAAAAGTCTGAGAAACCGAATAGGTTCGGTGTGTGATAATGGTTTAAATTAAATTCGCAAGTTTCCAAGAACCCTTATTTAATTAGCGTCTACTTTTAAACCAAATAAAATCAACCCTTAAACATGCATCTAAATCAACCCATCAAATATAAAACATGCGACACAAAGTTAAGGAAAAATCCCCGAAGGGCAAAACCTTTTATTTCTAGAACTTTAAGAATTTACAAGACCCTTGACTTACATACAACCTGATAATCGCCCACAAGTGTAACGCACGGTGTCTTCGGTAAACCTTCAAAGGAACGGCTAGAAACAGTGTGACACAGAAATACCCACAGGTGTCGGTTCCTATGTCGGCGGCTGGAAGTTTCCCTTTCCCGGAGGGCAGCAATGAAGAAGAGAACGGCTTCTCCACAAGGTTTGAACAAACTCAAAGTTGTGTTCTTGGGTTACCAAAAAGATTCACAAAAGGTTTGGAAATTTGTGTGAATCAAAAACCTAGAGTCTTGGGCTCAATAGGTGAAGACTTAGAGTATTTAGGACTCTAAAAATCGTCTTGAAAAGTCTTGGAAAACCACTTCCCGTAGTGGGTTTTAAATAAGAAAACTTTGAGCCTAAAAAATCTCTAACAGATCTGGCCGAATTTATCCCAGGCGGACCGGTCCGGCTTGGGGGCGAATCGGTCCGGTTGACCGGATCGGTTCTATTATTCCAGGCTTCATCGGTTCGCTTGCGGTCCGGGGTATACTGGCCTTCAACAAACGGATTGGTCCGGGTCTGAGGCGGACCGGTCCGGTTAGCCGGATCGATTCTTTTATAGCAGGCGGACCGATCCGGTCTGTCAGACTTTGATTCCTCTTCTTCTTTTGATATTTGGATCCGTTGATGAATGTATGAATCTTGAATTTCTTCAACGATGTAACGGCGTGCAACATAATAAATTGTTAATGGACAGAAATGTCCTTACAAATCTCCCCCTATGTCTATGCCGGTACATACATAAAAACAAACATCCGAATTATCAAACAACTAAAAATGCCTATACAAATCTACCCTTCCATGAACCCAAAACTGGAAAGATACAATTTAATAAGACTACAGCGTTTGCTCTTCAATTCTTCAGGAATCTCAACACTTTTCTCATCAGGGTGTGCAATCCAATGATAATCCATGTAGTACCTACACACATGAGACAAAGCAAAATACCAAGTGACATATCGAGTTTGAAATGAGATAAACATATATACCAATTTATGAGCAAACTCAAACTTTCAAATCTCCCCCATAAAAAGATAATTCTTTGTTCCCCTTTTTATGATATCCCCAAATAGACAAATGAGAAGAATGAATCAAATATGCAAAATCGGGGTGTCACGATACACAAAACAGGGCATCAAATAATATGGTAAACGTGCTCTTGCAAGGAGATGCTCAGAAATAAATGCACAAACTATTTTTTATTTTTCAAAATTTTCATACAAAGATAGGATACCAATATGAACAAATATGATACAAAAATCACACCATGGATTTCGACTCAAACAACCAAGTCATGGAAATGGAATGAATGGATGTGAACACATTCGATAGGTAAATCAACTCAATCAATCATATGTGAACGATGCATATGTGTACCCCTAACGAATGAACATCAAAAGTATCCTTAGGTGAAAAAATTGTTGAATTTAGATGACATCGTCTTATGCAAATCAACAAATCAAAGTCAAAATGATTTTCACCCCAATAACGTCCAAAACTATGTAACGCATTTTTCAAGCATTTCAAGGACGTGCAAACCCGTTTTAAATCTCCAACCAAACTCCCTCATATATATTTTCTTTTAGAGGTAATCTAAATTCTCAAACTTTGGAGAATTGGAGCAAAAACCTAAATGGCCCCAATTTGGCATGAATATCTTTTTATTGCCTTTCAATTTTTTTTCGGGCTCTTTTAACCTCTTTGGACCTCGGATAATAAAATTCCTCCATTTTTAGGTCCAATTTAAAGGTGGCTTTTGCGCAAAGGATAGATAATTACCTTTCGCAACCCCTCCCCGTTTTACAAATAAAGCACACAAACTCACAAAACGGTTTTTATATGCACAATTTCCTTATCAAAAATTTATCACACTTGGTTTGTTTTAAGGACAGGATTGAAGTGAAAACACCCAACCAACATGTGATAAGACAAGCACAATAATCAAACAAATTCGTGCATGTGTGCAATAAAGGAAACATGAGTCAAACATGTAGGAAGTAACACTTAATTACATCTTAATGACTCCAAACATTATAAAGCACAAGGATGAATTGACCTATTGTCTCAAAACACTATCAAATAGTCACATGAAAAATGGATTGATGTTGTGACTCGGTCATCCTAAGTGTTCATCCATAAACGGTGCAAACAAAATACAAAAATCTTTTTGAATTTTTCAAAAATTTTGTCAAAATAAAATCTTTTTGTATTTTTCAAAATTTTTCAAAACAAAAATATATACAAAAAGTACACATGTCATAACACTAGCAAACAAGTATAAATCATGAAACCACAACTAGTGTATGACAAACATGCAAACACAATCATCTATATGATATGGCAAGAGAAGAATCATGTGCAAGCAACCGGGAATCAACTTATCTAAAATCTAGTGCCTCTAAAAATGATTTTCTAACCCAAATATATGTGAAACATCATGAGGGGGCTTTGGAAACCACGGGAACACTGGACATAAACTTCCTAGGACTTTTTCCAAGATAAAAACAAAAACGCCTAAGGTGACCTTTCCTACCACAATATGAACATGTGTAAACGGGTGGAATGACACCTAAAGTGTGATCTTTTCTAACATCCTTGGAATTAGTTGACCCTCTAAAACAAATAATGGTTTTGGCTTTAGCACTAGAAGCATGAGTACAAGATGAGACATTACCATCACTATCAAACCTACTCGAGTCTGTCAAATCATTTTTTAACTTCAAAATTTTTTACTCGAGCAAAGTCAATTAAATTTAACAGTTTATCGCGCTCTCCCTCAATAAAAACAAACTTATCTCTAAGATTATTTTATGTTCCGTAAAATCATCGATTAATTTTTTATGCTCGACGGCACAAACGGGAACCCTAGAATTTTTTAAGTCCTCTAATTCCTTCTCTAAAACTAGGACTCTCTCATTACTCTTCTTTCTGGCAATTTTTAAAGAATCAAAATCAGTACACAAATTACCAAAGTGCTCACGACAAATATCACTTTGAGTTTGAAACGCTTGCAAATATTCAATCTTACTTTTAAAGAGAGAATTTTCTTTTTCCAAAACTTTAATTCTTTTGCAAAGTTTCAAATTCAAACTTTTTAAATTTTCAGCATGGTCGTGAACTTTTTCAAAAATGGGCTCCTCATTAAATGGGCGTTCCATTGAAAAATTGCGATTTTTCACAAAACTGATTTAAAAAAAATCAATATCACACGATTTTGCGGAAAATAGGAATACGCAATAAATTAGCGCAACCCGCTCTGATACCAATTTGAAAACGTGAGTAGACAAATTGTATCAGAAAGTAAATCCTCAAAAAATCAGGATCACGCGATAAATTAGCATAACCCGCTCTGATACCAATTTGAGAAACCGAATAGGTTCGGCGTGTGATAATGATTTAAATTAAATTCGCAAGTTTCCAAGAACCCTTATTTAATTAGCGTCTACTTTTAAACCAAATAAAATCAACCCTTAAACATGCATCTAAATCAACCCATCAAATATAAAGCATGCGACACAAAGTTAAGAAAAAATCCCCGAAGGGCAAAACCTTTTATTTCTAGAACTTTAAAGAATTTACAAGACCATTGACTTACATACAACCTGATAATCGCCCACAAGTGTAACGCACGGTGTCTTCGGTAAACCTTCAAAGAAATGGCTAGAAACAGTGTGACACAAAAATACCCACAGGTGTCGGGTCCTATGTCGGCGAGTGGAAGTTTCCCTTTCCAGGAGGGCAGCAATGAAGAAGAGAACGGCTTCTCCACAAGGGTTGAGCAAACTCAAAGTTGTGTTCTTGGGTTACCAAAAAGATTCACAAAAGGTTTGGAAATTTGTGTGAATCAAAAACCTAGAGTCTTGGGCTCAATAGGTGAAGACTTGGAGTATTTAGGACTCTGAAAATCGTCTTGAAAAGTCTTGGAAAACCACTTCCCGTAGTGGGTTTTAAATAAGAAAACTTTGAGCCTAAAAAATCTCTAACAGATCTGGCCGAATTTATCCAAGGCGGACCGGTCCGGCTTGGGGGCGGATCTGTTCTATTATTCTAGGCTTCATCGGTTCGCTTGCGGTCCGGGGTATACTGGCCTTCAACAAACGGATTGGTCCGGGTCTGAGGCGGACCGGTCCGGTTAGCCGGATCGATTCTTTTATAGCAGGCGGACCGGTCCGGTCTGTCAGACTTTGATTCCTCTTCTTCTTTTGATATTCGGATCCGTTGATGAATGTATGAATCTTGAATTTCTTCAACGGTGTAACGGCGTGCGACATAATAAATTGTTAATGGACAAAAATGTCCTTACAAAGTCATAATTTGATTTCAACGTAGAGTCGTTATATATGTTAATTAATTGTTCCTGAACGGGACAACCTGATAACATCGCGAGTTGTGCTTTGTGATGACGTTGTAGGCACCTCTCCATCTTCCATATCTATTCCTCCAATAAATCAAGATAAAACATATCCGCTTCTTCGGGATACAATATTGGCCAAAGTGCTGCAGCCCAATTTTTTGGCACGAATATGTGATGGTAATGGCAAAGCACTGTGACACCCCGCCTAATAAAATACCGGGCGATCACTCCTATATTAAATTAAAACAGGAGTCTCATATGGTTCATTCTTAGCATCATTGTCAAAAACCAATTTAATTACTAATATCCTATTAGGCCGACATCAAAATTTTAAATTAACTAATCTTTTTAACCAAACCATTCAAATAAAATAATCAAAATAGTTTATATGCAGCAACTGAAATAAAATAAAATAAAACATTCGAACACTCGGTACAATATAATACAATCAAATCGAATGTTGCACTAAAAGGCGATAAAAGAATAAATGGGTAAAGTTGGGCCTTCAGCCCGAATGTTTCTACAATACCTCCTATCTAGATCTCAATGATAGAAGTGTCTACAAAAAACTTACCTTCATCCACAGCTGATGCAGCAAACGTCTGACTCGAAGAAATCATGATCTAGGAGTCCCTGTGTCTAGACACCTATATATATATATATATATATATATCAAGAGCGGGGAAAATAGAGAGACGGGTCGGAGCCTGAGTTTTGAAAACGTTTTAGAAAGTGCTTAAAATCCATATTTTAAAATATGATATTTCTCATATTTAAACTCGTATCGCACTCTCATGAGATACCCCTCACCCCTCTTCTAATAGTACACAACTATCGCATACCTTTTTAAACAACCTAGTTAAGCTACCCTTCCTAACTAAGGTATTTCACCCATCTTCTAAAATCCTCAAAAATTCGAGTACTAAGGACTAAACTTCTCCCCATTCCCAACATTTTGTTACGTTCGTGTGTGGGGTGTCTCGCGAAGCGAAATCCAAATAAGGACCCCCCCACCTCGATACACTACTACGTGACAATGTTGATCGTCGGGATCCATTAGGCCTTCAGTACATACCACATTTTATACCATCCCATATTTATCAATAGTTCTCATTAGAACCTATGATCTATAATCATATAAATCCGGATATAAATCTACCGGAAGGAGTATATCACTTTACTCATTCTTTTCACTTTATACGAGGTTATGTTATATGATATCTCATCCCATATATAAATAATATACTATACGCAAAAAAGTATAGTAATCAGTCTACCGAGCAATAATATAAGTAGCTTAGTCATTCTCATCTACTAAGCAATAGTGGAACATCACAAGTATACATATATATTATTCTCAGTACATATGTACATATATGGCATCCCTAGGCTCAGCTGTGGTGCACTCATACATCACAAGTATACATATATATTATTCTCAGTACATATATACATATATGTCACCCCTAGGCTCAGCTGCGGTGAACTCATACTCTGCTATCAAATCCCTATACATCATGCACATAAGGATCACGCGTTCCACATCACTCAGGAATCGTATCAATACAAATCACACATATTGGAGGCGAACATAGTTCACATACCCATGGGTCATGCACATACCTACGCTCCCATAGTCAGCAGACTTATCGACTCACAAATAAGCCCTTCACAGTCCTATGTTCTTGAGGTGCCAAATCTAAATCCCCCCGAAGGCAAACAAGATAAGATTTTCCTCTTTCGAAAGCCGACCTCCCGTGATAGCAAGTATGGTAGGTATGTTATACATATAATAAACAATAATATAGGTATCCATTCCACCAATATAAATATAACATCAATGAGGTATTCAGACAACCATATGATAACGATAGGTATTCCTCTCACCTATACATACATTAGCAACGGGTATTCATCTCGCCTATATATAATCCCCATAGGTAATCATTTAGGGCATATATATAATAACATCAGGGCATATGCACAACCCATATAATAACGATACGTATTCCTCTCACCTATATATAATCACCATAGGTTTGACACTGAAGGAGTTTAAAACAAATCTTATAAAGTACAAGTGATTGATTCAGAAAATAGAAAATGTTGAAATTTAAATGATTTGCGCAAATGTTATTCACTACACCAAAATGGGTAAATTGGCACCCTTCCACTGCTTAGCCTTGTCACGGTCAATGACCGTGATAACAAACACGCATTTTGTGTCACGGTCATTGACCGTGACAATACTTATAAATATTGTCACGGTCAATGACCGTGACACGACCGTGATAAATGTCGCAGTAAAAAAACCCTTTCCCTTCTTTTTTCCCCCGCCGTTTCTTCCCTCCTTTCTCTCTCTCTCTCTCTCTCTCTCTCTCTCTCTCTCTCTCTCTCTCTCTCTACGTTGCGTTCTCTCTCTCTCTCTCACTTTCAGGCTACTCTCTCTCTCTTCCATTTATATATATATATATATATATATATGTGTGTGTGTGTGTGTGTGTGTGTGTGTGTGTATATGTGTATGTGTGTGTGTGTGTGTGTATGTGTGTGTGCGTGTGTGGGGGGTGGGGAGGGAGTGGGGAAAGGTAGGGGGAGGGGGGTTGTGCGTGTATGTGTGTGTGTGCGTGTGGGTGGGGCAAGGTGGGGGTGGGGCATGGGGCAGGGGCGGGGTTGGGGAGGGGGTGTTTATATATATATATATATATATATATACACTAGCATGAAGGCCACGCGATGCGTGGCCGAATTTAACTAAATTGTATTATTTTGTTGTTCTGACCTATTTAACACAATATATTCTAGGAATGAAATTGCAAAATTTGATGATTAATTAATCGTAACAAATAAAATTCATCCATATCAAAAAGAATCCCTAAAACATAATAACAAAAAGTCATATACGCATTTATCTATGTATATATTAAACTGTTGGAATAAAATGTCTGCATATATTAACCTGGAATGGAATCAAATGTAAGAGGTATCTTGCCTTGGAATCAAATGTAAGAGGTACATTACCTCATCAGCAATAAAGAGGCTGACTTTTGTGTGTGGTACATTACCTCTACAGTTTTTATATAGTTATATAGATTATTTTGTGTGTGTGTGGGGGGGGGGGGGGGGGTGGTGTTTATACATCCAACTCTCGAGTGTGTTTTACCATTGAGTCATGATAAGATAGTTGATCAATTACTTGGCATAAAATTGAGGCATACTAGAGTTCGTGAGGAACCAAAGACAACTATATAAAACACACACACACACACACATACAATAATAATACACACCGACATGGATTTGGGCTACCGTTGGGTAAAACCGGAGTCTAGGTGTTAAGAAATATAAGGTAATTAACAAATTTGAAGCATTTTATAAGAAATATAAGGTAATTAACAAATTTTCATTTATGGAAAAGACTTTCACTTCAAGGAAATTAATTAATTAGCAATATTTACTTAGAAAAAATTCCATTAAATCCAACAATGCTAATAATAAGGAAATATACCAGGCAATTCCTGTATTATTACGATAAATGGGCCACGGCCTGAATATTTTTTTTTTCAAAATGACATAAATTTTGTGGGGGGTGTGGGGGTAGGGGGTGGCATGGTCATTGACCGTGACAAGTCCGTGACAAATATAATTGTCACGGGCTTGGCACAGTCATTGATCGTGACAATACTTATAAATGACCGTGACAATACTTGTAAATATTGTGCGTATATGTGTGTGCGTGTGTGTGTGAGCGCGTGTGTGGTGGGTGGGGGTGGGGCATGCGGCAGGGTAGGGGTGGTGTTTATATGTCCTCAACACAATTTTTAAAATGTGTGTGTGCATGTGTGGTGGTGGGGGGTGTGGTGGGGGTGGGAAGGGGGTTGGGGTAGGGTGGCGGGGCTGTTTGTGGGGGGTGGGGGTGGGAAGGGGGGATGTTTCACTCTTGTACATATTAACAGTAACAATTCATTTTTATTTGTAGTAATTGTACATATTTTCATGTCTTCTTTTAATTCATTTTGATATGTACTAATAACATTTTTTTACAGCAAATGTCTCCTTCAGATATTAATGCGAGAATGATGATGTCGTCTAGACTCGGTGGTAGCGGAGGCGACGAGGGCTCCTCTGCCCCCCCCCCCCCCCCCCCCCCAAATATGGCAAATTGGGGATGCCCATCTAGAACAAGTCGGTGCTATTAGCAAGATCCCTCGAGCTGGTAAAGACAATCATCGGCCCGGGGTACATTAGTTGGAAGGAGGTGCCATATGAGCTCAAGTTAGCTGTTTGGGTTACACTACATGTAATATATTTATATTTATATTTATATTTATATGAATATGAATATTTTAATTTCAATTTCAATTTCGATTTCAATTTCAATTTCATTTTATATTTATATTTATATTTATTTTCAACTAACATTGTATTTATTGCACAGGAACAATTCAACCTGGATCCAAAGCTACGCGATTCCGTCTTGGAGCAGTTGAGGGAGCAACACAAGACGTGGAAGAGAAATATGCGGACCCGATACTTTGGAAAGACACGAGAGTCCATTATCCAATGGCGTGAATCCGTCCTGCCAAAGGAGCCGATCTTATTGGCACAATGGCAAAGTTTCATTAACAGTGAGATCGGAGAGTGACAATTGGCATCTCGCCAATCGGGAAGGAAAAACCGGGAAAAATGACGGACGTGCACTACTTCGGTCGGACGTCTTACGTCGAGGTGGAGCATAGGATGATGGTAAGATTTAATTTTTCTATAACTACATAAACTATATTATTCTGCATTATTTTACTTTGCGAGGCCGATACTAATTTTACTTTATTTTATTTCAGGGGACAGGGAGTGGCCCTGGGGGTAGGCTACATAGGCTCGATACTTATGTGGCTCTTCGGTCGAAGAATGGGAAGGACAAGGAGGTGTCCCCAAGCTTCGCGGCCATGATTGTAAGTAATCTGACAGTTTACTTTTTCTTAATTACGTTATAATTTTTTAATTTACTTATTTTACTAATCATGTTCTTTTTGTTGTTTCAGGCAAAGCTTAAGGAAGTGCATGAGTCACAATCTGATGCCGACAAGGCATCTTTGTCCACAGACGCACTCATCCAAGTGCTTGGCTCTGATCGCAAGGGGAGGACAAGGGGGTGAGCTCGCGGGTGGCCAAATCTAGGATCATCGGATTGGAGACGAGCGACACTGGGTTAGCTCGAACGGTGGATTCACATGACGCGAAGCTATCCCGTTTGGAGGCGACGGTCCAGGATATGTACTCATTCGTGAAGCGTTCATTGGGAGAAAACCGTAAGGGTAAAGGGAAGGAGAAGGCTGTGTGGGAGGAGGTGCAGGAGAAGGAGGTGTGGGAGGAGGAGGATGAGGATGTGGACCTCGCTGCTTCATCGCCGAGACGTGCGGACTTTGATGATCCACTTCCCTATTTGGCTCCCTTCAACAGACCGATGTCGACACTTGGTTGACCGAGCGTGTTTATATTGGCCATATTTGATGTCCAGCGGATAGGGCGGGGTTTGAAGGACCTGAATATCGTCCAGGGCGCACTAGTTCATAGACGTGAGCTTCAATACATCAAGTCCAGGGTGCTCGTCATGGATGTGATTCCCGGGAAGGAAAATTCCCAATTGTGGTTGCGCGAACAATGCGGCACGGAATATATTAGTGGATGTGTTAATTCGTATAACGTGTGGCCTACTCACCTCCTCAGCGTTAACCATACCCCAGACTTTTAGTGACATTGATTTAAGTTTGAATTGAATTGTTTTAAATTATTACATTTGAATTATATTTGGATTATATAGTGATGCATATTCTCTCTATTTTGAATGTATATTTTCATTATCTCTATTTTATTTGGATATATGATGTTTGAACAGGTACAACGTCGCTATAACAGGTACAAATATACTGCTCGACAGTAGCAGTGGCCATACTGCCCAGCAGAATTTTTTTCAATTCTGTCTAAAATTATCACGGTCATTGACCGTGACAAGTCCTTGATAAAGAATCTTGTCACGAACTTATCACGGTCATTGACCGTGATAATTTTTTAAATAATGTCACGGGCTTGTCATGGTTCTTGACCGTAACAAATATTGTCGCGGTCATGGACTGTGATAAGACCGTGACAATTCTAATGAACTTATCACGGTCAATGACCGTGACAAGTCCGTGACAAAAAAAGTTATCTCGCCCAGAATTGTCACGGTCATTGACCTTGACAAGCTGAAGTTGTCCAGGTCAATGACCGTGACAATTCGACAGATTTGGTGTAGTGATTTTTATTTCCCTTTTGTCTTGGACCGAGGGATCTCAATAACTAACTAAGATGTGCAGTAGTGTATCGGGATAGTCCTTGTTTAGATTTCTCTTGTGAGACGTCCCATGTATGAAATTGACAAAAGTCAGGAGCTGAGAAAAGTTGAATGCTAAGATAGTTGTTTTTCTTGTTACATATACATATGTGGTGGTATACTTGATGTATGGTTATGGTTGGTATAAATGGTACATAATAGATGTATATGTGTGATTCATGTTTATTAATAGTATGTGTGTGCATGCATGTAATGTGAAATATGTGGGCACCTCAGTGATGTTATGATTGCCAGGGATGAGCCTTTTCATTTATCTCATAGGATATGCATATGGACTAATTCGATATAAACATAATTTAATGATATAAATAAAATATGACTCCATCTTACTTTGAATTCTGGGGACGGAATTCCATTATAAGGGGGGTAGAATGTAATACCCAGTATATTTTTGGGCATAAAATAAAAATTAAAAAGGGATTAATTTATTTTGGTGAAATTAATTAATTAAGGTTGTGAGCAATAGGACTCAATATTATTTATAAATTTTAGAGCTAGGCTTTAACGATTTGGAATAAATTAAAAGGAATTTTATATAATATGAAATGTATTTACATGTGTCGTGTCACAATTAAAATCTATTTTAGCCTGATAAAAATGTCCGGGACACATATTGCAAGGTATTACAGACTTGTTCGGGCATTTTAGACCGTGAGGAATGGTCCCGGGGTATATATATATGAGTTAGGTAGGTATTGGGCTAATTAGATTATGTATTTGGGCTCATTTGGGGGTCCAAAGTTATAGCCTAAGGCCCAAGTCGAGATTTGGAGGTTAAAAATATTTATTAAGGGCTAATCCATCCTTGGAGACTTATATCCAATAACCCAAAGACACACCCACCCAATAGGAGGAGAAAGAACACCATAGGAGGAGAAAAAAAGGATTCTCTACACAATCTGAGGCTAGGTTTCTCTTTCCATTCTGATTAAATTTTTATATTCTTATATAAATGTTAACTCCACGCTTGGATTTAAAGTTGTATTATGTTTTGAGACTACACAATTAGAGATCTTTAAATTAGCGTAAAATTTGATGATTATTACATGATTCATGCATAGATCCATAATCCTTTGCATCAAATCTGTATACATGTGATTTCAACTGAGAAATTAATTGGAAGACAAGTTGTAGGAATATTTCAACACATCTGAAAGTTAATGGAGTAATATAAGAAGAAATCTCGAAAAGTTTTATTCATAAGTTCTTGACAAGCCATATATTTACACTAGAACGTGTAAACACGAGTTTTGAGGATTTAGACATGTTGTGTAGATTCAGGGTGAGATTGATTTTATAACCTGACTTAGGGTTATTGGAAATTAAATTAGGATATGATTCCAATAGTTAGTGTTCACTAATTCAAATTTGGAGATTTAATGTTTGAATAAAATCGTATGAAAACTTTGAAAAACCCAAATCAGGAATTGGTGATTTTTAATGAAATTGGATATTGTTTTGATACCATTATGAAGATTGAAACTTGTTAGAGGATGAATATATGAAGAGGAACAAATAATTAAAGTTGGATGGAAGTTTTAAACGTTAAAGGTTCATTAATGGTGGATACCAACAACGAAGAAGGAGAAGTGGGTTGTGCGTTACGTCGGATGACGCTTCAAGTCGTTCGAACGATGTTGCAAGTCATTTGAATGACATTGCAAGTTATTCCAATGATGGGGTGAAATTCTTGACAGCATCGTTCTTTTTACCTTAACTTTTCAACGGATTTAATTGGTGAAATAATAAAATGAGGTTAATTCCTAGTATATTGGTAGATGGGTATTAAGGAATATTAACATTAAAAAGGGTGTCAAGCTTATTTACGGGACACTGTGCGATATATAAAAAAAGGGTTTATATACGGATCGAATGAGTGAGTCTGGGTATTGTAGTTGGGTAAAACTACTTTAACGTATTAGAGGATTCCTTGTATATGTATATATAAACCTTATTCATGTTAGTTGACCCCTTATATATGTACATATAAATCTTTCAAAAAAGGTAATGAGAAGCGAAGATTTATTAATAATCAGGAATGATTTAAGTAGAATTCAAGACGATAACACACTAAAATCCTTAATTGTACTCGCAAGGTTAGTTTAGGGATAAGTATACCTATAATTGTGTTAGTTAGGGTAGTTTGGGAATAACTATACCTATATAGTGATATGGAAAGGATAGTTTGGAAATAGCAATACGTACAATGTTTTGGAAAGGTTAGTTTGGGATTAACTATTCCTATAATGTTTTGGAAAGGTTAGTTCGGGAGTAACAATGCCTATATAATTAAAGGATAATAAATGCTGAAGTAAATGTGATTTTAAGTCTAAAAGGCAATGTATGAGACTTAATTTTTAATCGGGAAGTAGTCGTAGGATAATGACTTAAAATGAGCTATGGAATAATTATCTAAAATGTTATAGTTAAGCCAAGAATGTTGTATTTTATATGATGAGATTTCCTTTGATTAAAGTAGTTATAGAGTAACTACGTATACATATTGGATAATAAATGTAGCATATTATTTGGTTTGGAAATATCAGTGTTTGTGGACTGTCCAATCGGCTTAGGGGTTCGTTCGTTCGGACCAGGTACTACATGCCGACACAGGTTGTCTTGGCTACATGTCACTTTTACTTGACTTGTTTATTTAGTCACTTATAATTTTTAACAATAATCAACAAATTCTGCCTGAAAATTGTTATATATATATATATATATATATATATATATATATATATATATATAATTTAATAAAAACAAATATAAAGAAAATTATTACGAAACACTAAATCAGTTAAATTCTAAAACAAACAAATCCCAAGCAAAGGCTCCATTTTGATAATAGGAGAAAATGGCAGCATCTTGCGAAAACGTCTGTCGTTGTTGTCGATTACCGCCGCTATGCAAAAAACCAAAACTTTAACCACATTCTTTAAGTCGCTGATGATATCTAAATCATTATTTTGATCGGTTAAGAAAACGTGTGAAATATTGTTTTGAAAATGTGCTAAAAATGCCTCAAAATTAAAAGTAATCTCGAGAAGCATATGGTAATGTGATTAGCAATTTTGATAAACGAAGTTATTCCATCGTTTGTTTAACAAAAAATATTAGCCATAAAAAGTCGATAAAAAATGATCAGTTTGCAAGTCAATTTGATCCTAGTAATTTATAGCTTTTTCATTTGTTAACTTGAAATATCCAATTAGCTTATAGTTGGGAAAATAGGAAAATTCATCAATTGAGTCTAAATGGTGGATGAAAAGTTGCAAGAGAAATAAAAAAAAATGGTCAAACAAAAATAGAAAGAAAAAAATGAAAAAATCATAGAAAAGTAAAAAAAATATAAAATATAGAAGGAAAGAGAAAAGAAAATGAAAAAAATGAGCAAATGCCTGAAAATGGGCCCATAACATTGCAAGAAAAAATTTCAACTTCGAATTTTTCCATACATTCCCATCATTACCGAATACATCTTAACTAGAAAAAGTCCTAACTAAGTCCGAATAACGAAATTAATTATAGCGTGGAGCGCTACAACACGAAATGATAATAAATAGACAAAACGATGAGAATTAATAATGGTGTTTTTCAGTTTATCAATGACCGTAACCCGTTCATGAGATACTTTCACCCTAAATATTTATGTCTTTCAATCTGTGTGCATTAAATTGCCGTCCATTAAATTTACTCCTAATATCACACACACCGAGATAAAATAGGCACAATACGAGTGATTCGATTGTGAGTGCATTCTGTGAGAAATTGAACTGAAGAGAATTTTTTGAAAGTAAATTTAGGCCTATTTCTTTCGAATGTGTTTTAAGGATGTCAAAACCAACTTTCCTTTTGAAAGACATTTTTTTCTAATTTTAACTGCACCAAGAATGTGAACCAATTTCTAGCCCAATTTTATCTTGTTTAATACTAAACATGCATTTAGTGATCAAAGCAAGTAAAATAATGAAAGTTCACAAAAGCGATGACATATGTATTCGGAAACAACTAAGGGAAAAAACCTTGGACGACCCAAGCCAGACAATCACTATGCTGTGGTATTTCAAAGTACAGACTAGTGACACCAGAAATGGTATCACCAGGTCAAGATGTATGTAAGCTCAAACTAGACAACATTGTTGTATAGAAGACATAAATGTATAAATAGAAGGAGATGAGGCAAAGAAGAAGATGATACAAAATATAAGTGGTTCAACCGGAGCCTATGTCCACTGTGTAGTGTGAATGGTGGTTTTCACTATAAGTATGACACTCAAGATTTTTTCTCTCTTCTGTATATTTTGACAGAGTTTTGCTAGGGTTTTGAATAATGAGATCCCTTATCATGGAGAAGATGAAGAGTATACATAAGACTTGGGTGTATAGTGTACCCCCAAGCAGGTGTGGAATGTTCCTAGCCATTGAGACCGTGCCATCTGTCACCGTCACATGTAAAGTATGATGAAATATTCCCTCATGTGGGGGAATGATTCGGTTACAAAGGTTTCATCCATGTAGTACCTGCGTCCCACGTGCACTGTTCCATGCGTATCCCAAACCATGCACTCTGATAGCCATCACTATCAGCTTCACGATCCAGGCCGAGGCCGAGGCAACATGTGATGAACTATGAGGAAGACGATGAGGAAGAGGCACCAAGTGATGAGATATGAGGCCAAGGACGAGGATGAGCCATCATGTGACCAGCTATGAGGCCGAGGATGAGGATGAGGCACCATGTGACGAGCTGTGAGGTCGACGAAGAGGCTGAGTCATCATTTAATGTGCCATGAGGCCGAGGATAAGTTTGAGGCACCATATGATGAGCTATGAGGATGAGGATGAGGCTGAGGCACCATGTGATGAGCTATGAGGCCAAGGTCGAGTCCGAGGCACCATTTGATGAGCTATGAGGCCGAGGCCAAGGACTAGGCAATATGTGATGAGCTATGAGGTCGAGGATAAGGACGAGGCACCATGTGATGAGATATGAGGCCAGGGACGAGGCTGAGGCACCATGTTATGAGCTATGTGTCTCGGGACGAGGTTGAGGCACCATGTGATGAGCTATGAGACCCAAGACGAGGATGAGGCACCAAGTGATGACCTATGAGGCCAAAGCCGAGGAACAGGCACCATGTGATGATCTATGAGGCCGAAGACAAGGCCAAGGCACCATGTGATGATCTATGAGGCCGAGGAAGAGGCCGAGGCATCATTTGATGAGCTATGAGGCTGAGGATGAGGTCGAGGCACCATTTGATGACTTATGAGGCTGAGGATGAGGACGAGGCACCATTTGATGACCTATGAGGCTAAGGATGAGGCCGAGGCACCATGTGATGAGCTATGAGGCCGAGGTGAGGCGGAGGCACCATGTGATGAGCTATGAGGCCGAGGACGAGGGCGAGGCAACATGTGATGAGCTATGAGGCCGAGGACGAGGGCGAGGCAATATGTGATGAGCTATGAGGCCGAGGACGAGTTCGAGGAACCATGTGATGAGCTAAGAGGTCGAAGATGAGTTTGAGGCACTATGTGATGAGATATAAGTCCGAGGATGAGGTCGAGACATCATTTGATGAGCTATGAGGCCGAGAACGAGGTCAAGGAATCATTTGATGAGCTATGAGCCGGAGGACGAGGCTGAGGAACCATGTGATGAGCTATGAGGCTGAGGAGACATGTGGTCACTAATATAGTCACAGTATCATGAGACTTTGGAGTTATACGTTAACTTATAGGCCGAGGCCGACCCATCTTGCATCGACACCCAGGCTGAGGTATAAATTTCTCTGTTCGACGATCTGGCACGGGTCGACCGTGTCCGAGAGGACAACTCTTAGATGAGGACATATTTAGTATATAAATAACCCCCTCTAGACCTTAGTCTTCAATGTGGATGGAAGGTTGAGGGATATCGTGTTGTGACACCCCGACTAATTAAATACCAGGTAGCTACTCCTTTATTAAATTAATTCAAAATGCCAAGTTGGCTCAGTTAATAGCATCACTGTCGAAAACATTTTTATTATTTCCAACCACCTAGTATTTAAAAAGTAAGTTGTAAAAATTTTAATTTAGTGACTGATTAACATGCAGTAAAAGATTTAAGTAAGGAATAATATCACCATTCACCATAACGAGATAATATAACATCCATCACATGAAATAAATAAATCCGGAGGAAAAACTCCTCGCAAAAATCCCATAAACTAAAATGAATAACTAAGTACTGAATACTGAAACAATACAAGCCAAAGTTTGAAAAACTGAGATAGAAGGATGTCTCTAATAGAAATGGGCAACATGCCCTACAACTGATAAGTAATGAAACTGGAATCCAAACGATAGAGGCGTCTAAGGGCAAATCCCTGTAGCTTCCACAAACAGCTACAGCTCGTCATCTGATTGAGAATCCTATGCATGGTGTCCTTGTGGCTGGGCACCTAAAATGGTTTTACAAGAAAATTGATTTGAAAAGCAAACGGGTCAGAGCCCGAATGTGGAGATATATTTTAAAAATCTGCAAGTGCTTTAAAAACATTTAAAACATTAAATGTAAAGTACATGTTAGGACGTAAACTCACATGAAATTCTCACCTCTCGTTTAACTGTGCACTCCTAACGTAAGTACCCATCTAAAGTGATACAAACTACTAGCTAAGTGACAACATATCTATCTAGACTCTCATAGGTTTTACCCTTATTACTCGGTTCCCAATTAACATTAAAACGATCTCAATTAAATAGGGGGCTTAACGTAAATTCAGGTTCTCACAAAAGTAATACAACTCAGTATAGATTATCCCATTTATATTTTTCCATATTTATACACCCATTGCCATATGAAAATTCCCATTATAAAGTGTATATTTTCCATAACATAAATATACAATATAAGCACCCCGAGGCTAAGCTGCGGTGCACACATACCCTGCTATCCATCCCGGTACATCACGTACATAAGGATTACGAATTCCGAATCTCTCAGGAATCGTTCAGATAACACAAATTACAAGTAATGGAGGCGAACACAGTCACATCACATGGGTCACGCACATACCTACGCTCCCACGATCAACAGACTTATTAACATCACAATAAGTCCTTCTCTGACCTATGTTCTCGAGGTACCAGTCTAAATCCCCCCCCGTAGGCACACAAGGATTAGAGGGTCCTAAGCGAACGCAAACCTCCCGTGATAGCAAGTATGGTAGGTATGTCATACACACAAATCATATATCAATACTAAGTAAACACGCATCTTAGTAATCACCGTAGTTTAATTGTAGTACATATCGCATTCTCGTACCAACTTATAATTTACACACTTTATACGATTCCGATTTATAATCATACGCGCCATAATTTATTCTCACGTCGTAGTAGACACTCACGTCTCAACCCAAACTGTCCATTTAATTTAACTCACTCGTATATAATTTACTCCTCATAATATCCCAAATGTCCCAAATCTATCAATACATCATCAAAGGAATGCTATCTCTATCCTCGAACAAGCTTACGGGACTCCCAAAATCAAAACAGGCCAAAGAGGCCTAAACTGTTAGCTCGTTAGAAGTCTCGTTCGAACGAGGCTGTTCGAACGAGATCCAGTTCGTTCGAACGAACTGTGCCTTCTAACGACATCTCGTTCGAACGAAGTTATCGAACGAAATTCCCTTTCGTTAGAAGCGACTTGTCAACTCGTTAGAAGCTCGTTCGAACGAGCTCGTTCGAACGACCTGGGGAGGCCTTCTAACGACCGACCAGTTTCAACTCCAGAATTTCTTAGTTACGTTTTTTCACCATTTCTACTCCTCAAATCTCCTCTAAAATTAGTCCCAACGATTGTTTTAAGATCTCTAATCAATCCTAAACATATTATAGTCACATCCTAACACGTTTTAAAGGATTAATTCATCCTAACATCAATCAATTTACAAATCTCTACACTTTTCCCCCAATTATTCAAGAACCTAAACCCTAGGATTTGTAATCATCAATTAGTCCATTCTAGATCCATTTTTTCTTACATCCAACATATATTAATACCAGAATAATCATCTCTATATGATTCTACATGCAATTTGTCCTCAATATTCAAGTTCTAAGTCCAATTAACATGGGTTTTCATTTATCTTCCAAGAACAATTGTAAATCTTCAAATTATCTAACATGGAAGAAACATTCTTTGAATTAAAAGAAATTAAATCACTTGCCTCGATTGTCTCTGAATTTGGTGTTGATTTGGTAAACTTTTTCTGCAGAATTTCTTCTCTTTCTCTCCCTCTCTAAGCTTTCTTCTCCAATGGCTATGGTGGCTAGGGTTTGTTTTGGGGAAACTTAGAAAACCTAATCTAACAACCCCCGTAGCTTGTTGGGTTAATATGGGTTGGTTAGTGGCTTAGTGGGTCAATTCCCAATCAGATTAAAACTCTTAATTTTCATCACTTTTAATTCCCCAAAATACAAAATTACCAAAGTACCCTTTATGTTGCCGGTATGGCCTAAAAATACCCCGGGACCCAAACTAAACCCCCGGCTAGTGTTTTCGGACTATCTCGACCCTTCCGGACGCGTTGACGCACTCAAAACGACCATACGGTTAATAGAATTTAATTTCACTTTTATAATTAAACTAATTATATCCTGACGCGACTGTCACACGCGTCCCAATAAAATATCCAAATTGCCGTATATCAAACTCAAGACAAATTTCATAATTCAATATTCATATATCATCATATATACTCAATATAGTCAAATACCAACTCACATCTCGCTAGTATTTTATCCGGGATTAATTCCCAATTAATTCACATTTAATTAATTAATCCCAAAAATAAATATAGTCAAAAGTACGGGGTATTACACGTGTATTTAGACCGAGAATTTGATGAGACATCCTATCATATGGATGTTGAATGATGACCTTGAGTTGTGATTCAACAATCATTTTATTGAGTTGTGTGTTGCCCACTGACGCGGACGAGGCAGTGGGGGAATGATTCCACTGATGTAACTATCATGCTAAGCTATCTTAAGTCGGCCTTCGTCTTCCATGTGGTGGACGAGGCTGAAGGGACTTGAGTCATAAGACCTCTGATGTTGGAATCCTTTATTGTACTCTAAGAGGAGGATGAGGCCCCATGAGGATGGGTGCACAGCCGAGGACAGGTGCACGACCGAATCATTACTTGCACAAACTGATGGTTTGATGTTGGTCGACCTTGGTGGCCAAGGCTGAGGTGACATGAGGTCACATGTTGTATGATGATTGTTAAGGTCGGCCATAGCCGAGTGCTGTCTAATGAACCATATCTATAGGATTTTCGTCTGTGACCAATACCCCTCTTCCTGTAATTCCTTTTTATTGTGTTAAGTGTGCTTTCTTTTGTCTTGTGATTGTAGTGTCTTCATATCATAAGTCGAGATGAGTGTAACCATAAACTGATTTACCAAGTTAATGATGTTTCAAGTATGAGATCACCAAGTTAATGATGTTTGTCTTGGATCACCAAGTTATGATCTTAACTCTCATGTCACCAATTTAATGATGTTTCGAATATGAGGCCACCAAGTTAATGATTTTAACTCTCATGTCACCAAGTTAATGATGTTTCAGATATGAGGCCACCAATTTATTGATGTTAACTCTCATGTCACCAAGTTAATGATGTTTCAGATATGAGGCCATCAAGTTAATGATGTTAACTCTCATGTCACCACGTTAATGATGTTTCAGATATGTGTCCACCAAGTTATTGATGTTAAATATCATGTTACCAAGTTAATGATGTTTCAGATATGAGGCCACCAAGTTAATTATGTTAACTCTCATGTCACTAAGTTAAAGATGTGTCAAATATAAGGCCACCAAGTTAATGATGTTAACTCACATGTCACCATGTTAATGATGTTTGAGATATGAGGCCACCAAGTTAATGATGTTAACTCTCATGTCACCAAGTTAATAATGTTTCAGATATGAGGCCACCAAGTTAATGATGTTAAGTCACATGTCACAAACTTAATGATGTTTCAGATATGAGGCCACCAAGTTAATGATGTTTCCCTCTACTCGTCTCGTCTAAATCCATTTTACATACATTTAGACGATCCCTAACATCTTTTAACATCAAACCTCATTAAATCTCATATATGGGTTAAGGAATTTAAACGTCAAAAGCCCTAGTTTTACATAATTATTAATTTTGTCCACCCAAAACCCAAAAGTAAATCCGTTTGTCTTCATGTAACAACACAGATTCATAGCCTCCACATATAATATTTCATCTACAACCAAATCCCCACCTAAACGCTCGATTTACAATTCAATTTCATCTCGTATTTCATCATATCATGAGTATATCATCAATTCTACACTAACATGTACAATATATGCACTAATTAAAGCAAGATAACCACTTGCTTTATTGGGAAGGCCTGAATCGTTGAATAAAAGTTGTATAAATGAGTTCTTGTCTTCCCAATCTACACGTTGATGGTATATTTGGTGAAAGATGGGTGGGTTTGGTCTTGAAGCTCCTAGGAATCTCTTCTCCTTCTTCCTCTTGGATTCTCTCTTTTCTTTTGCAAATAAAATTTAACTTCTCCCACGTACATGCTGATATAATTATTCCAATTTTCGTCCATTAATTTGCCTCAATTTTTTAAAAGACAAAAATACCCCTTCGGGGTGTCGGTTTGGCCTAAAAATATCCGAAAATCCAAACTAAACCCCCGGGTAGACTTTTATAATTATTTTGACCCTTACAGACACGTTAACGCACTCGAAATGACCATTTGATGCGATGTATAAATATTTTACTTTTTATTCTACTAATTTAGTCGTGACACGACTCACACGCGCGTCCCGACTTAAATTCCTTAATTGTTGTATTTCTCTCTCGCGACAATTTCCATAAATTCAAAATCACATTCAGAATCATATATTACTTTATTCGCTCAGTAATATCCAATGTAATTCCCAATATTAAATACTAATACTTATCTCGCTAGTTAATATTTATTTTATGCCGGATTAATTATTAATTAATTCTTCTCACATTTAATTCAATTAATCCCACAATTAAAATCAATAAAATTTTGGGGTATTACAGTTAGATATAAACAATTAACCCAATATCAGTGATTATTTTTGTGTACAAGGACGTGGACTATATCCATAATCAAGTCCTTATTGAAAGAACATAATAATCTATAGAGTATGTGGAGTGTACTATCACGAAAATGGATCAAAGTCTCATATGCCTTCTCTCCAAATGGTAGACAACTGAACATAATTTGCTAGAAAAAAATGGGCGGTGGCGTTGAAGTAAGTGGAATGGATGGCGGAGTCAGGTTCACGACGGCAGCGTGATGATGGTGAAATCTAACACCACCAGATAAGTGATTATGAGCTCAAACAGTACTAACCATGGTAGCCATAGATATGTATATGTATAAGTGTGTAAGTGTGTAAAAGGAGATGAGTTTAAGAGAAACTAGATAATGATGTATAGTGGTTCAGCCAATTGGGCCTACATCCACTATGAGTGTGTGATCCACTAAGTATGGGCACTAATGGCCTTGGATACAATGCACATAAGCTCACTTTCTCTCTCTACTGTGTGTACAAGCAGAGTTTTAGCTAGGGTTAAAATTATCGATCCCCTTGTGGGGTTGTAGGTGACAAGTATATATAAGTCTTGGGGGGTGTAGTGTACCCCCCAAGTATGCATGGTGCATGTGAACGATGATTTAGCCAATCTCCTATTGACACCTGTAGATGCTAAATGATGACATAATATTCCCTCACGTGAGGGGGTGATCTTGTTATAACGGTCTTCCACGTGCAATGTGAGCCTCACGCGTACTGTTCCATGCATCTCCCAAGCCATGCGCTGTGATGATGTCACCCTTGGCCTGTGACATGAGGCCGAGGGCAAAGTTCCCTCCGGTAATGAGTCTGGCCCAATTTGGGCCTCGTATTATCACACCCTCGGAGGGTCATCTGGGCCTGATGAGGGGTCAACCCCTTGAATGGTCATCTGGGCCTGATGAGGTGTCGGTCCCTTGAAGGGTAGTCTGGGCCTGATGAGGTGTCGGCCCCTTGGAGGATCGTCTGGGCCTCATCCAGTTGCAGGGCGCCCTCATCCTGGACGAGGGTATATACGGGTATATCAATCATCCCCCAGCCCTTAGCCATCGATGTTATTGAGATGGCTGAGGGATAGTGTTTCCCTTGAAATGAGTGTGTGGCCAGTTAGATGCATGACACCTGTCAAGTTTTTATCCCACGTCGTTCCAGTTTTCTAGGCATGGCGTCTGCACACTGCTTGGGACTTCGTGTCTTAATGATGCCCTCCTCGTGGACTGTGCTCTACATATGTTAATGGGCCCATTCATTAGCAAGGTATTATGCAATTTTTGAAATTACTTATTTTCTTCTTCTTCTTCGCGCCTGAACTCTCTCTTTCTCCAGCTTATCACCAGCTTTCTAGGTATTTCTGTAATTTCAATGTTTCGAGTTTGGCAGTCCCGATATTTCTTCTCAGCTAATCCCTCTGCCCTAGTGCCCTCTTTATCTTCATTTCTATTTGATTTCTTATTTTGGGATCATAGGGTTGGATTCTCCCTAGGCTGTTTCAAAACTTTTCCCGCGTATTCTCTGGTGGCGTGTTCTTGAATGTTCTTGACAAAAACCCTTTAATTCTTTTGTTTTGATCGAAAAGTCCTACCTGGTCAACTGTAAGATTGTTTGTAGTTGGCTTAGCCAAATTCTTCTAAGTGTAGGGTCTTCCCCTTAATGCTTAGGAGGATTTACAGTTTAGCCGAGGAGTTTCCATCCCTGAGAGAGAAGTTCCTCGTAGAGATTAGGCGAATAGAGGAAGAGGAGGAGAGAAGACGAGGGGTCGACCCTAATTGGGTACGACCCATTTTTCCAATTCATCTAGCCACAATAAAACCATCTGAGTCTTGTGGGTCGTCCGGTCATCCAGCCGAGAGTCATTCATGAGAGATGGATGAGAGAGCGTCGTCACCAGCTGGCGTTGGGCCTTCTGGGAGGAGAGAGACGTCTGATTTAAGCCCAAGATGACAGGCCAAGGGTGTGGTCCCTTCCTAGGCTGTCCCTGTGATAACTTTATCCCCCACGCTTTCCAGATGGCTTTTCCTCATGGTCCTCTGACAGGTGATGAGGCTGAGGGAGAGGGGACTGAGGATGATGGTGAGGACTCAGATGCTAACCCAGTTGACACCTCTCATGCTTCGTCCTATATTTCCTCAGTCAGGGATCGCGACCTCTTGCTGTGGAGGCATGCATTTGGTGTGCCCTCCAACATAAGTATGAGGGTTCCCTCTGAGTCTGAGAGGGTCTTTGAGGGTGAAGAGGGAGAGATAGCAGTGTACGGACAAATGGTTAAGGTCGGTGTTAGGTTCCCCCTGCACCCTACCATTGTTAATATACT
The DNA here is from genome assembly GCA_949130495.1 of Sambucus nigra. Classification (NCBI taxonomy): domain Eukaryota; kingdom Viridiplantae; phylum Streptophyta; class Magnoliopsida; order Dipsacales; family Adoxaceae; genus Sambucus; species Sambucus nigra. Next base: position 600,544,523 of record OX422216.1, read on the forward strand.
GTCAGCCCTCGGCGTTTCCCCCTCTCAGCTTCCTCCCAATTCCTGGAGGACGATCCTCAGCTACATCTCCTTGTGTAAGAATGCCTTCACTGAGGAGCCTTCCTCCGAAGTGTTTTTGGACTGTTATAATATCACTTCCTAGTCCAAACATCCTGGGTACTATCACCTGGGGGCGAGGAGGTCTGATAAAAAACTTCTCCACGTGGCACAAACATCTAACCACGATTGGAAGAAGAGATTTTTCTTCATTTATAGAGAATGGGAATTTATCACCGAGGCTCAACATTTGAACGATGGTCCGAGGGTTCCAAGAATATGGTCTAACCCCTCGATGAAGGCCAGGTCAGATCCCGGACTTAGTCTGGACGAGAAGGACATAGTTGAGTATCTGAGGGAACGAGGGAAAGGGGGTGAACTTACAAAGTTTGAAGATCTGATGACCCCTCATTTCCTCAAGGAAGCCGGTCTGAGGGTCGGCCCCCTGACAGAGCTATGTGAGTTATATTATTTTTTGCACAATCTTTTCCTTTTTTCAAGTGTTTCATCTTTGCGTCCGCATTTTTCTGACGTGTCGTCTTCTTTTCAGGTCATCCTGTAGGTATATCCGACCATCTTTAGGAAATGACTGCCCCGAACTTACTCTCTGGTCTGGGCAATAAGAAAGGCAAGGAGCCTCAGCAAGCTCCGAGGAAGACAAAGACCGTGGGGCAGACGCATGTTGAGCCGTCCTCCGACAGGCAAAAGAGGAAAGAGCCAGAAGTCCCCGTTGACCCTCGGCCAGATTCTAGGACGAGGGTAAGGGTGGAGGCATCCAGGGGACCGCCTCTTCTTCCAGCATGGGAGCCTTCTGGCCCCAAAACATGGAATTTTTGAAGGCCGAGTCATCTTCTCTGATTTCCAACCTGAGGGCAACCAAGGCATCTATGTTTTCTTCCCCCTTGGCTGCCGACTATGAGTTCTTATCCAAGATGCCCCCGACAAAGGTGTATGTCTATGGTCTGCACACTCTGGCTCAGGTACTTGTTCATACTTTTTCCTCCTTAATTGAATTTTTCACCAACTATTTACTCGGCCTCTTAACAATTGTTTATCATTTTTCTGTGCAGTCTGTCTGTGCCTTTACTTCGGCCACCAAGTGGATGGATCAAAATCAATAAAAATTTCATGAGGCCGAGAGGGCCATTCAGCACAAGGCTGATCTGCAGACGGAGTTGGAGACTGCAAGGGCTGAACTGGAGAGTTCCAGGACAGAACATGCCAGGGCCTTGGATGAGCTGACGAGGCAACACGATGTAGACTTGCAGGACAAGGACGCTGAGTATCAGGACTTGATCAACTTGGGGATTCAGTTCAAGACCGATCTTGAGGTGGTTGTGAAAAAAGCCGAGGCCGATGCTGTGGAGGCCCACAAACTATCGGATGAGTTTCAAGGCTTTGGTCTTGAATACTTAGAGAGGGGGATTAGGACGGCCTACCGGTGGGTCGTCCTTAAGTTTGCTGATGCAGTATCTTATGTCCGCCCCTGTATCGAAGCAGTCCAACTGGACGACCCCCTGATTGCTGAGGCTTTGGCACAGGTGGAGTCTCAAGTGCACGTCGAGGGTATCGGCACGTCTGAGGATCAGTCTGTCATGGTCGTTGAGGAGACTTCTCTTATCGACGTTGAGGCCCTGCCCTCTGATGCTGCTCAATAGGGTGGCTGTTTAAAGCCAATACCCTCTTTATGTACCCCATGAATGTACCTTATTTTTGTAGAACAACATCCTTTTGTAATATTTCATTTATAATATCATCTCTCTTATTGTCTTCCATACTCATCTCTTGTCTGATTCGTATTGCGAATTTTTTATATTAACAATATCACTAACCCCGCCCTCGCCTTTCTTGAGGGTGAATGAGGGGTCGTCCCCAACATTCACCCTCATTATAGCCGAAGATGGTTTCCACCAATTTTAATTGATGAGGTTGATAAACTCCCCCCTCGTCTTTCTTGAGGGTAAAGGAGGGGTCGTCCCCTCCGTTGACCCTCATTATAGCCGAGGGTTGCTTTTACCAAATTAATGGTTTTTAATCAGGTTCTCCCTCGTCTTTATTGAGGGCAAAGGTGGGGTCGTCACCACCATTGACCCTCATTATAGCCGAGGGTTGCTTTTACCAAATTAATGGTTTTTAATTAAGTCCTCCCTCGTCTTTCTTGAGGGCAAAGTTGGGGTCATCCCCATGATTGACCCTCATTATAGCCGATGGTTTCTTTTACCAAATTAATGGTTTTTAAGCAAGTCCTCCCTCGTATATCTTGAGGGAAAAGGTGGATTCGTCCCAACCATTGACCCTCATTATAGCCGAGGGTTGCTTTTACCAAATTAATGGTTTTTAAGTCCTCCCTCGTCTTTCTTGAGGGCAAAGGTGGGGTCGTCCCCACCATTGACCCTCATTATAGCCGAGGGTTGCTTTTACCAAATTAATGGTTTTTAAGTCCTCCCTCGTCTTTTTTGAGGCAAAGGTGGGGTCGTCCCCACCATTGACACTCATTATAGCCGAGGGTTGCTTTTACCAAATTAATGGTTTTTAATCAAGTCCTCCCTCGTCTTTCATGAGGCCAAAGGTGGGGTCGTCTCTGCCATTGACCCTCATTATAATCGAGGGTTGCTTTTACCAAATTAATGGTTTTTAATCAAGTCATCCCTCGTCTTTCTTGAGGGCAAAGGTGGGGTCGTCCCCACCATGGACCCTCATTATAGCCGAGGGTTGCTTTTACCAAATGATAATATTTCTTCCAAGTGTCCTGTTGGAGCAACACCCATTACAATTATGGTCCGTCAAGACATTACAACACTACTGATAGTATTTCTTCAAATGATTTGCATTCCAGGGGTTGGAAAATGGTTCCCCTTCTAGGTTTTCTAGTCTATTGGTCCCAGTGACAACTTCATCGATGACCCTATATGGGACATGCCAATTTGGGTGGAGCTTGTTGGGCTTTTGCCAAGTCTTTTTGAGGAACAAGTCCCCAACTGCAATTGGTCTCTGCTTCACCATCTGATTGTTAAACCTTGCAGTCCTCTGCTGGTAGGCGGCTTGCCTTATCTCGGCGTCTTCCCTCCTTTCCTCAATCAGGTCTAAGTCAAGTATCCTCTCTTTTGTATTTCTCTGGGGGTCATACACTTTGACCCTATGAGTAGGAAACCCAATTTCGGTGGGGACGACGGCTTCTGAGCCATAAGCTAGCATGAACGGAGTTTCTCCGATAGAGGTCTTTACCGTCGTCCTGTAGGCTCACATTACGGCATACAACTCCTCAACCAATCCTCCTTTTTCCTCCTCAAGTCTCTTCTTGATCCCATCTAGGATCGTCCTTTTTGTGACTTCCGTTTTCCCATTAGCCTGAGGTTGGCTTGTGGTAGAGAAGAATTATTTGATACTCACCCTTTCACAGTACTTATCGAGAGATGTATTCTTGAATTGAGTCCCATTAACCGAGAGGCCATATTTGTATATAATATTTTTCCAGATGAACTGCAAGGTTTTTTGCTCGGTAATCATGACCATCGGCTCTGCCTCCACCCATTTTGAAAAATAGTCAATGGCCACGATGAGGAACCGATAGTTATTGATGGCCCTAGGCAAGGGGACTACTAGGTCGATCCCCCACACGGCAAATGGTCATGGGGATGTAATGGAGGTAAGAGGCTGATGGGGATGGTGTGGGATGGTGGCAAATCTTTGACATTTGTCACACTTTTTTACATATGTCGTGGCATCTTTCGCCAAGGTTGGACACCAGTACCCTTGGGTGATCACCCTCTTCGCTAAAGACCTGCCCCCAATGTGGCTTGAATATGACCCCTCATGCACGTCTCGCAAAATGCGTGGAACTTCAGATGGGTGTACATACCTAAGTAAGGGGAGCAAAAACCCCTTTTTGTACAAGGTGTCTCCGACGACAGTGAATTTTGCACCTCTGTATCTCAGCTTCTTCCTTTCTTGACTTGCTTCTGGAATCTCCCCCTCTTTAATGTATTTGATCAGAGGGTCCATCCATGAAGCTTCCTTGGAAACATTCAGTCAATTGCTAAGTGTTCCCTCAGTATCTTCAATAGTTGGTCGAAGCAAAATTTTCACTGGGACTGTCCTCCTGATATCTGTCCTAGTTGTCGAGGCCAACCTAGCAAGGGCATCAGCTCGGCCATTATCGAACCTAGATATCCTCTTCAATTTCACTTCTCTGAAGCTCTTCAGCAATGATCTCACCTTCTCGAGGTACTTGGCCATCCGCTCATCCTTGGCCTCGTAGGCTCCTATCATCTGATTCACTACTAGCCTTGAATCACAATGAACCAAAATCTGGCCGACACTAAGAGACTCGTCCAAGGAGAGTCCTGCTATCACGGCCTCACATTCGGACTCATTGTTGGAGGCTTTGAAGATAAATCTCAGGGCGTACTCAATGTCTGTGCCATCGGGTGATGATACTATCAGTCCAGCCCCACTTTCGCTATAGCAGGAGGACCTGTCAACGAAGAGGCTCCACACAGTCTGTTCTTATGAGAAACTTCCCTCGGTGAGGATCCCCTGTCTAAAGAGATATCTTCCCTCTTCATTTTCAGCCACTTTTCCTCTAGCGGTGCTGGTCTCAGTCGTATCTGCATGTGTGTCGGTGAGTCTGCCTTGTAGGGTATCTGTCTCCCCGAGGATCTCATCTTTAGTTTCATCATCTTCCCAAGTGAATTCAGCCATGAAATCTGACAATGCTTGCCCCTTAATGGCCTTCTTATGTTGATACACAATGTCAAACTCCCCCAACTCTATGGCCCTGGCCATTAGCCTCCCTGATTTTTCTGGCTTGTGCAAGACCTGCCTAAGAGGAGAGTTAGTGAGGATGATCATTGTATGGGACTGGAGGATGATCCGTGAGCCTCTGAACGTCTTTGATGGTCTTGGGGGTCTTCATTTCTAGGAGGGCCTTTATTTTCTCAGGGTTGGCCTCAATGCCTCTTTGATTCACGATAAACCCCAAGAATTTCCCTGCTCCAACCCCGAAGACACACTTGGTCGAGTTGAGCTTCATCCGATACTTATCCATCGTGTTAAAGGTCCTCTCAAGGTCGGTCACATGATCCTCTGCCTTCAAACTCTTAGTCATCATGTCATCTACGTAGACCTCAATAGACTTCCTAATTTGGTCTTCAAACATTTTATTTACAAGGCGCTGATATGTTGCCCCTGCATTCTTCAGGCCAAAGGGCATGACCCTATAACAGTATGTCCCCTAGTCGGTAATGAAGGCTATTTTCTTCGAGTCTTCAGGGTCCATGAAGATCTAGTTGTACCCTGAATAGGCATCCATGAAGCTCATGATCTCATGACCTGCGGTAGCGTCTACCATCTGGTCAATGAGGGGGAGAGGGAAGTTATCTTGAAGACAGTGCTTATTGAGGTCGGTGAAGTCCACACACTTTCTCCACTTCCCGTTGCCCTTTGGGACAATGACTGCATTGGACAGCCATTCAAGGTAGATGACTTCTCTGATAAATTTAACATCTTCTAATTTTTTGACCTCATCCCTTATAACATCATACTTCTCTCTAGAGTAAATTCTCCTCTTTCGCTTTACCGGCTTTACACCCTCTACCACGTTGAGCTTGTGGCACATGATTTCAGGATCGATCCCCGGCATATCTGCATGACTCCATGTAAAGACGCTATGTCTTCTCCTCAACAGTTTAATGAGGTCTTCCTTGATATTTGGCTTCAGAGACTTGCCGACTTGGACGGTTTTTTTCGGGTCATCCTCATTGAGGATGATGGATTCTACCTCTTCCCCGGCCTCTCCATTCTTCAGCTTTGTCTCGTCTCTGGGGTCTAAGGTATTAATATTGTAAGTGGTTGTAGCCTTCTTGTGTGCCTCTCTTTCTTCATTGGAGTTGTAATAACATTCCCGTGCTGTCGTCTGGTCTCCCTGAACTTCCCCCACCCCGTAAGGGGTTAGAAATTTAATCATCTGATGGACCGTACACGACACAACTTCGAACCCCTTGAGGGCTACCCGCCCCAGTATAATATTATAGGCCAAAAAGACATATTCATCCATCACAAAGAAGCTGACCTTCTTGGAAAGCCATCTCTGCTACTCGTCCCCCATCCTGACATCGGCCTCATACACTCCGAGGGGATAAACCTTTTCCCCACTGAATCCAATTAATGGGTAATGGTACGGGACGAGTCTAGCACAGCTGAGACCTAGGGCTTTAAAGCATGGCCAAAACATCACGTCTGCGGAGCTACCCCTATCTACCAAGATCCTAGGCAGCTCACATCCATGTACCCTGGTAGTGATGACGAGAGGGTCATCATGTGGGGCTAAGAGGCCTTTGAAGTCCATTCTTAAAAACCCCACTATCAGAGTATCCATATCGACCTTCTTCCTCTTTTCTGACTTTGCCTCCAGAGAGGTTGAGTGTACTGTCTTCGTCACTGCCTTGGCTTCAGCCACGTGGGCCTTCCTATCTGCGACCTCTGACCCTCCTCCTTCCAGTCCTCCGGAGATCATACCCACACCGAGAGAGATCATATTAAGTCTCTTGACGGGGCCATGGTCGTCTCTCGGAGGGAGGTCGGGGTCGTCCTCATCCTTAGAGGGGTCGTCTCCTCTTTTTTGAGGATCTTCTCGGCATGCATCACCTCGCTTTTTCCTGGGTTGTCCCCTCGGCCCCTCATGAAGGCACTCTTGTCAACGTACTTCCACAGCTTCCCTTATTTTAACATTTTTTCAATCCCATCTTTCAGAGTAAAGCATTTGTATGTCACGTGACCATGGTCTTGGTGAAATTCGTACCACAGGTTTTTATTCCTCTTGTTGGGGGCTTCCCTCAACTTCTCAGGCCACTTCAGGGATCGGTCACTCTTTATCTCATTGAGAATATGTTCACAGCTGACCGTTAGAGCTGTGTAATCAGCGAACTTGTCATCCGTAGACCTCTTCTTCCCCTCTTTGTTCTTCTTAGGGTACTTACCCCCACTGGTGCCTCCTTTTTCATCTTCTTATTTTGCGGCCATCACCTCTTTGGCGTTCATCACCCTCCCTGTTGTGGACAACAATTCAGCCATCGTCCTCGGAGGGTCCTCAGCAAGCTTCCATAGCAACTTCCCCTTCTGGAGTCCTCCGATGAGGGCAGTCATGGCTATGCTCTCCTCATAGTCTTCAACTTCTAATTTTTCTTTGTTGAGTCTGGCTATGTAGTCTCTTAGACTCTCATTCTTCCCCTGGTTAACATAGAGCAGGTGTGTGGTCTTCTTCTGTGGGCTCACCCCAAAGCAAAAATTGTGGATGAACCGGTCTACCGACTGCTTAAAGTTTTCAATGGAATTTTTTTGGAAGAAACATATACTAGACATGTGCAGCCCCGGTCAGGGTAACAGAGAAGGCACGACACCTCACTCGTCTGAGATAGAGTATATGTCGACCGCTGAATGATACATCTCAATATGGTGGACTGGGTTGGTACTCCCATCATATCTTGGGGTGACCGTAGGTGGCTTGAACTTTGATGGTGTAGGGGATTTGACTATCTTCGCCACAAAGGGTGAGCCTATGGAGTATCCTCTCTCAAGAGGGTCCTGGCTCTTCAGTATATCACCGATCTTATCCTCCAGTCACTGGATCGAGTCATTCCATGGCCTCGTAGGGTCGGCTTGGCCGTTGTTATCCCTTGCCGCCTCTTTGAGGTGGACGAAGGGTTCTGCTGCGGTAGGCCTGTGTTGGCTGTTTACTTCCCCCTGGACATCATCCCGTCCTTTGGGTCGGCACCCATGGGGTCGTCCATCTGCTGCCTCCCTTTTGGACCTCGCAGCATTCCTTGTTCTGGACAATTTTTCCCGTAGGTCATTTACTGGGCCCAGCCTCTCAAAGGTCGACCCCCTTCTCAAGCGTTAAAATGCAGAGCCTCTCGGACGATAGTCAGGATTTTGCCTTCCACTCTTTCCTCTGCTCTCCTGGAGAGGTCGTACAGTATTGTTGGAGACCTCATACGGCTCCCAGCACTCTATGGGGGCCTCCTCCCCCTCCAGATCATCATACCTATCCTCAGGGCAAGGGTTTCCTTGCCTCCCCAGGTGTAGACGCCGAGGGTCAGCAAAATCCCTCTGCCGCTGTGGGGGTGGCAAGTCTTTGCGTGGTGCCTGGGGTGGATCCTTGGCCTCATGCTGCCCTGGAGCCGCTACCGGAGTAATCATTTCAGGTGAGACCCCTGGTGGTCTTAGTATGTTCTGGCTTAGGGCTGTGAACTTCTCCTGCATGATCCGCTAGCTTACTGCCAGAGACATCAAGGCTGCCGCCACATCAACCATCTCAGACTGATGTGGTGGCTGACTGGAACTGGGTCCTACTCCACTATCCGGTGGAGGAAGTGGTGGTGGTGGCATCTCCAGTGCCATGTGTTTGAGCTATGAAAAGCTGAACTGGAAAAAAAAATTGGTGAGCTTGAGAACCTTAGTGGGTCTCTTTCAATGGTGAAACATCTCCTCTCAGGGGGAGAACTGGTTCACCACCAGAGTGCCCAGTGAGGTCAAGCTGTACAAATGAAGAGATGTCTTCTCGTTCCCACAAACAGCGCCAAACTGATGATGCTGAAATCTAACACCACCAGATAAGTGATGATGAGCTCAAATAGTAGTACCATGGCAGCCATAGAGATGTATATGTATAAGTGTGTAGAAGGAGATGAGTATAACAGGAATTAGATAATGATGTATAGTGGTTCAACCAATTAGGCCTACATCCAACGTGAGTGTGTGATCCACTAAGTATGGGCACTAATGGTCTTGGATACAATGCACATAAGCTCACTTTCTCTCTCTACTGTGTGTACAAACAGAGTTTTAGCTAGGGTTACAATGATCGATCCCCTTGTGGCGTTGTAGGTGACAAGTATATATAAGTCTTGGGGGTGTAGTGTACCCCCCAAGTATGCATGGTGCATGTGAATGATGATTTAGCCAATCTCCTGTTGACACCTGTAGATGCCAAATGATGACATAATATTCCCTCACGTGAGGGGGTGATCTTGTTATAACGGTCTTCCACGTGCCATGTGAGCCTCACGCGCACTGTTCCACGCGTCTCCCAAGCCATGCGCTGTGATGATATCACCCTCGGCCTGTGACATGAGGCCGAGGACAAAGTTCCCTCTGGTAATGAGTCTGGCCCAATTTGGGCTTCGTACTGTCGCACCCTCGGAGGGTTGTCTGGGCCTGACGAGGGGTCGACCCCTTGAAGGGTTGTCTGGGCCTAATGAGGATGAGGTGTCGGCCCCTTGAAGGGTCGTCTGGGCCTGATGAGGGGTCGACCCCCTGGAGGGTCGTCTGGGCCTCGTCCAGTTGCAGGGCTCCCTCGGCCCGACCGAGGGTACATACGGGTATATCATAGCGGATTACGGTGGAGAAATTCTTTGAGAGTTAAGGATAAAGAGATTCATTGTGGGTTTCAGATTTCGAGTTACTCTGAAAGAAAAGTAACGTAGATACATTGAGATACCCCTGTTACAATTACAACCGGTTTCTTTGTCCATTGGTATTTTTGTAATACCCCCTTTAATTTTGTTTTATCATGTCTAATATTGTATGGATAATATATGCTGTAGTATAAAGAGAAAAGTTATTACTACTATATGAATTACTTAGGACTACAGATATATGTATAGATATAACATATATTTGATTCAGGAAGATAAATGTGTGAGCAATGCGTTCAATGTCAGGTCTTTTGGAAAGATTAGTAATAGTTCTTTCTTCACCTTTTAGCTTCCGTTTATGTATTGTTTGAACAAATGTTTCAAATATGATGATGAAAAAATATCTACTTGATCTAAATTTTCAATTCATATTTTTCTTACTTATGCATCGCGCATTGCGCCTGGCCCACACATCGCTTGGGCTTACATCTAGTATATATATATATATCTGAACACACACACTTATATATAGTAATAAACATAATAGCCCACTATAACACATTTATATATACTAACTAACTAACTGATATTATATATAATACTAGCATGTACCCACACGATGCACGGGCATTTTATTAATTATTTACAATTTATTATGCATATTAACTTAAAACATTGTTGAAATAAATCTCAAAATAAAATTCGTACTTCTAAACTTTTTCAAACACAAGTTTAACACGTTAAAGTAGTTTATATTTAGTGTGAGAATTTTTCTTTTTATAAACATATCAGCATAAAATAATTATAATTTTATAAACTTGAAATTTTTTAATGCATAACCTACATAGAAGTTTGTTAATGGTGACGGAACATGTATATGAAAGTGATTGCTTATATATAAAAATTGTAAATTATTTACGATTAAGGGAGTTGGAGAAGTATAGTAATCTTTTATAAAATATATGGATGAGTGGGAAGGGAGGAGACTTTTATGTTAATTGATTGACATTGATATTTGTATGTGTGAGTCAAAGAGTAATATTTCTTTTTATAAACAACAACGAACGTCATATAACCCTAAAGAGATTACATACTGCGAGGAGCAGAACATGAATTTCGGTGTACTATGCTTTACCCTTGTGTTACTTGCACTTATGGATACATATAATACCATGGAAATTGTAGTATGTATTTTGTATAATAATATATGATAGGTTTTCTCACTTCCTTCCCCGTGTCATTGAAAAAATTAAGATTTTGTAGATAAACTTCTAAAAGTACCCAAATAAATTATGGGAATCGCACATCATGATTAGACAACTTCTTACACTCTTTAAATATTACTACTGTAATTTTAATGAAAAAAGAATTGGTTCCTTTACCAATTATCACTTCAAATTACTTGCACAACCCAAAGAGCTATTATTGATCAACTAAACATTTAATAAAGAAGAAAAAAATATTAAAAAATAATTTATTAAAACAATGTGATTTGACCGAAGATTTAATAACATCCTTCAGGTAAACAGATATCAATCAGATAATAAAATCCATAGGTAAAGCATTCACATTGAGACACATGTTGTATTTCCAAATTTACTCGCTATTTACTGCCACAATATCATGTCTCGTCCAAACATTTAGAGTCACAAAAACATATGTCTCAGTGGGAGATGGCCAATAGAGGTTTCTCTTCTGATACACGCTACATGACGGCAAAACTGTTGCCTCCGGTGCAACCAACAACGTGGATTAGGCGTTCAAACATGAAAAAAAAAGACAGATCTGTATGTGTGTATTTTGTACAAATAAATTAACTAATGAACCTCACCATTTAAGTTAAAAACTAATAGCGTTCTCGGGTGTTGCCCCATTATATGATGCTTTTAACAGAAAATTTCAAAAAGAGTTAACCACTTGGGAGAGAAAAAGGAGGCGAGGGGAATCTATAGGTGATATTTTTTACCTGTTGGTATTCTATACTCTCTCTATATTTGAATGGTTTGCAGAATATCAACAGTCACAAAAACAGAAAGGACGGGTGAGTTTTTTTTGTGTGAAAGGTAAAAGTCACAAAAACAAAAAGGACGTATGAGTTTTTTTGTGGCTAGTATTATGTGTGAAATGTGTCTAGGTAAACAATTGCATTAAATTCAATTCATACCTTTAATATTATCGTATTAGAGGAATAATATAGATAATTTATACTAACTAACTACCTACTTATATACAGATGTAGACTAACAAACTTCTACTATATATACTATAAAAACATGCACACTATAACACATTTATATATGCTATTTATACTTATATACACAAATATATAAAATGATATATATATATATATAGATAGGCTCAGGTGCGGATTTTCCGTGCGGACTTTGTCCTTATCCCGTAAGTGGTCCCCTCGTGGTCCCAAAGACTTTTGTTATTTACTCTAGATGGTCCTCTTCTTGTCTTATACTAAAACCTTAATTTAAGATCATATAATTAAAAAATTTATAGTTTAGACCCAAAATTGGTATCAAGACCTTAAAGATTTTAAAACCTCACCAAATTCCGACCAAAACTCAAATTCTGGTATCAGAGCCATAAGACATTCCTTTTAGACTAAAAGTAAAAAGACTTTAATGCCCTTTGAATTTATCCCTCGCATTTACCAAGATATTTTTGGATCCAACCCAGACTACCAACCTATATCCATAACTGATTTAGACTCAGAAGGTTGTTTAACCACACACATAGACGATTGTTCACACATTGAACATATCCCAGCCAAACACGCAGACAGTAGACAAGTTACTGCTAGTGCTATTAATAGCATAATAGAGCAAAATAAGTGTATACTGCTTATATTAAGACAATTAATAAAAGACACTCATACCTTAGAAACAGAGATAAAAAATATCTCTAAAAGATTATTAGACATAGATAATCAAATCCCAATAGAGTTAGTACACGTGTTACAGGAAATAGATATTAAGACTAATCATATAGAAGTCCTTAACAAAGACATTTTAGAAATTAAAACTTTAATTAAAAATCAAGATAGTGAGTTAATTAAACTTACTAAAGAACAAGCCAAGCTTATCCCTAGACTAGAAAGTTATCTTCCTAATGGAGATAGTTAGATCAAACTGGAATGAGGTACCAAGAGACCTCTCCATTCAGACCTTATCAGAATTTTATCAAAGAATTTTAGAAAAGATAAATGAAAATGAGATTGCCAACGCGGCTAAAGCAACTAGACTCATATTAGAAAGATTGAATTTAATTTCTACATCCATAGCAGCTACCCAAGACTATAACAGTAGCTTTGCTAAAGACTTGCATTTAGACTTAAAGGCTAAGACATAAGGATTAACCACTTTCTACACAGACTTTGTTAAATTCCAACAAAATTTAGCAAATTATCTTTATAATATGGAAAGCCATAACCTATCCAAAATGGATAGTATTATTAAGGAACTTAGACTAGACATGGCCCAAGTAGAAGAAAAATAGGGAGAAATTATAAACGGAATTCAGGCCGTATATAATAAACCATCCCAAGCAGAAATAGACTCTCCTTTTATTCTAACTAGGTTAGATAAAATTAAAAAGACTGTAGAATCCATAGAAGTTAGAACTATGCAACAACTAGAAAAAGATAATGAGGTAAAAGACTATATCGCTAATGTTGGTAAAACCATCGTTGATTCTCTAGCTAGACATAGTGAAGAAACTTTTGAAAAGACTAGAAAAGAGAATAAGAATTTTAAAGAAGAAATCCTTAATCAGATAAAAAGACAAAAAGATTATTTAGACTTCTTAGAAAGAATTTAAAAAAGACTTGAACAAAAACAGGTAACCACTTGTATGTTTAGAGAATCCCCTTCTATAGAAACTAGAGAAGGAAAGACCTTAGGTAGACGAGTCATAAATGACGGATTAGATAAGACTAGTAAGATAGTTAGCTATATCCCAAATATAGGACAGAGTAACCATATGCTCCAAAGACTTAAGGATTCATCCTCCAATGTTAGGACATGGTGGAAAGAAAGAAATTTCACCAACCCCTTCCAATGGAAAGAATGGGGTGAAGTGGACTGGAAGATTGTTGAAGATTCCATTTATAATGAACAACTTCCAGCCGTTAGATACATAGACTTGTTCAAAGAAGGTGCCACTCCTAAGACCCCCAATTATAACATGACTTACCATTGTAGAAATCATATGTTAGATAAATCCTATACTGAGCTCCAAATATTTGACTCAGAATGACTTAGATCTAGAGGAACTGATAGGAAGTTCCAATTCCTAACCTTTGGACTCTTTCAAGCAAGAATCCAAGGATTACATAGACCTCAGAATAATATTAACATATTATGTTGTTTAGTAGACAAAAGATGGAAAGACTTTGAGAAAAGCCTTATTGGGATAGCCCAATTAGAAATGTCAGACAACATTGGATACTTTAATGTCATTCCGGCATTTACAGTAACCGTAGACAAAGCCAAACATTTTAAGTTAATCTTATATGTTAGTGGCTATGAAGACTATATAATCACAGACACTAATATAAATATAGAATTCCAAAGCTATGTGAAGGTCTCCCAATTTCCTTATGAAGGAATGCAATCGGGAATTCCTTGCGGTAGACTTAATAAAGAAATCTTAGTTAGAACCAAGGTGTCAGACTATAATCATACTTACAGTATTAGGAATACTGGACCTATGAGAGAAAAAGCCAAGACCCTCTGGCAATTGCTAAAATTTTAAGAAACTAAGACTATACAAAATAAACGTTTGTTTATTAATCAAGACGACGTCACTGGAAATATTACCATACAGTTTGGTCCTCTTAAGATTGTCAATAAGAATATCCAGACCGAAGAAATTAGATTTAGGAATATGGGAGAAGCCATAATCAATGATCCTTCAGAAGGAGAACGTAGTAGTAAGACTAGTGCTAGTTTACTAAGACAAGCCCCTGTAATTAGACCTAGAAGATCATTTGAACAAAAATACTTAATTAAAGAAAAAGCTAGGATCCAAAACTTTGGACATGAACCCTCAGAATTGGATATGAAGACATTTAAAGATAACCTTAAGAAAAGTCATTCTGTTAGATTTCAAGAAAGAGAAAGATTTAATATGATAGCCCAAGACCGCATATTAAAATTAAAAGAATGTAAGAACACTAAAGAACTTCTTAGAAACTTAAGACTAATAGAAGAAGGAGAATAAAGATTAATGCCAGCTACATAAGTAGAACCTAGTAAATAAGAGATAGGAAGTATTAGTATACTAGAAGATGCTCCTAGACTTTTTAGTAAACCAATGGGAATAAAAATTCCTATATACTCGAGCACCATAGTAAAGACTAAACCTGATTATATAAAAGACTTCCCAACAAGTGACAAGAGTTTCACTCCTGTTAAGACTATGGCAAGCCAAGCCATAAATCCAGTAGGTATATACCTTAACTTAGACAATGTTCAAGATAGGAAAAAATCCTTAGACGAATAGCGAAACCAGATGAACATGTATTTTGCATCTAATGAACAATGGGATGCAAGTTCATGCAAGCAGTACGCTGAGCAATCCATTAGAGGTATTGCAAAAGATTACTTAGACAGTTTAAGAAAGGCTACAGACGAAGACTCCTTAGCTAAGGTTGAGAAGATGAAAGAAAACTCAGAAGAAAGATCAATTGAAGAATATATTCAATTATTTACATCGGAATTCATTGGAGCTGGACATCTAGCTCATATCAATGAACAAGACCTGGCAAAAACTAAGTTAGCCCTCCTTAGCATTTGCAAATTAGATAAGATAAATGAATATAGAAATAATTACGAACAACTATATTACCAAATTAAAGAATTTGGAGAGACCTTAAAAGACGAATACTTTAGAAAGATACCAGCCATTGGACAAATCCTAATTAATGAATATAGGAATTGGCCAGGTGTAGCTGGAGTTAAGAATAACTTCCTTGGTGAAATAATCAATTTCGCCAAAGACTATATCATATCTAAAAGACGTGATATAACTCAAGGAAAGTTAATAAAAGAAACTTTCAAGCAGATCCCTCCGATCAAAGACGAAAGAGACATCGCTCCAATCCAATGGGGATGTGGAAGTGAATCTAAGAAATTCAAAAAGAAATTAGAATGGAAACATAGGAAGTTTAAAACTAGACCTTTAGGATTGCCAAAGAAGTATAAATTTAGACAATCTACTACCTTTAGGGAAAAGAATCCTAAGACTAAGAAAAATAGATTTAACCAAAGAAGATACTTTAAGAAGAATACTAGTAAGCATAAGAAGGTTCCTAATTATAGGAAAGAAAAAGATATAGCTCAATCTAAGACTGTCACCAAAGAATGTTGGACTTGCGGCAAAGAAGGACACTTTGCTAAAGACTCCCCTAATAAGAAAGATAAAGAAAATATTAAGATTATTAATACAATATTAGACTATGCAGATCAAGAAGAATTAGATATCTTATATGCTATAGAAATATCAGACATAGAAGATGATGATAATACTAGTATTTGTAGTGTATACACAGACAGTGATTTTGAAGACTATAGTGATACTGATGAGTATGAAGACTCTCAGGATACCCTAGACTTATATATGATACAGACTGATCAAGGCGATCTAGATGATGAATATATAGACTTTGAAGAAGCTTGGTATAAGTGTATATTAAGCCCCTTTTTAAAGAAAAGATGGGCAGTTAGTAATCCTGAATTACTAACCTATATACCTAGATGCTATTTTGATGAAAGGCATTATTGTACATTTAAAATGAAATGTAGCAAGAAAGCCTTTAGATGTGTACAATGCTTTGAGGTTATACAGACAGAGTTATTTATGGTTTGTATTGTTTGTCAATTACACTACCATGAAGACTGTTTGAGAACTATATTTAGAGAAATTTATACTAGCCAATATGATGCTCAAATAGACTCAGATATTAAAACATATTATCAAGACATTGATAAAAATATAGCCAAAAGATTGCAAGAAAATGAAGACTTCAAGGGGAAAGGAATTTCCTATGATTTAGAAGAATACCATTATGATAATAGTTCAGAAGACCAAATACCCTTAGATTTTATAGATAAACCTCAGAAAGGAATATCTATTTTAGAAAAGAACAATTTAGGAATTTCTACTAAACCATATGCTTGTTTTGTAGAATTATTTGTTCAACATAAAGACTATCCTAAAAGACTTTCAGCTTTTATAGATACAGGGTGCTCTCAGAGTATTTGCAAGGATAATGCCTTCCCCGAAGACTATTTTTTAGAATGTACTCAAGAAATTTATGGTAAAGTGGATAATGGATATCCATTTACCTTATATTTCCAGACTATTCCTATTTATTTTAAATTCGGAAATCAGACCAACAAAACCATTAATCATCGATTTTGGATAATGGACCCTCGTCCTAGTTTCACAAGAAACATTATTTTAGGACAAGACTTTATTAGTAAATATCATCCTTATACTCAGTATAATGATAAGATATTAATTAGTGATCAAGAGAAATTTAATATTTAAGCCCCTTTAATTGATCATAAGACTGCCTTTGACCTTATGCAGGTCAAACCAAATTATAGACCCCTTAAATATCAAAGTTCTTCAGCTGAGCATGGTGGACCTAGACGTACAACCCAACAAGAAGCCTTAGATATCACTAAACCCTTACAAAAAGAGTGTAAGTGTTCAGACCAAATGTGTTATAAGCAAATAGTGCTTATATAACAAGACATTTTAGATTAAGCCCAGCAGACCTTATTAGAGGTCCAAGCTATATCCAAACAGAAAAAAATGGATATAGAAGTAGAAAAGAAAAAGATTAGGAAACTAGCAGAGCCTACTTTAGGAGAAAATCCCATCGCTAAGTGGGATAAAGACCAAAGCTATTGTGAAATTATCCCTATTAACCCAGACGCCACTATTAATGGTGGAACCTATAAGAAAGGATACTCACAAGAAGATAGGGAAGAATTTAAGAAAGACATAGATGAAATGCTTAAGTTAGGCATTATTAGAGAAAGTAAAAGTAGACATAATACCTTAGCCTTCTATGTTCAAAATGAATCTTAACGTAAAAGAGGAAAAAGACGAATGGTTATAGATTATAGACAATTAAATAAGAATTGTGAATTTGATTCTTATTAGATACCAGATAAGAATAATTTGATTAATTTAATTAAAGACATAATTATATTCAGTAAGTTTGATTACAAATCAGGCTTCTGGCAAATTAAGATGC
Source organism: Sambucus nigra (assembly GCA_949130495.1). Classification (NCBI taxonomy): domain Eukaryota; kingdom Viridiplantae; phylum Streptophyta; class Magnoliopsida; order Dipsacales; family Adoxaceae; genus Sambucus; species Sambucus nigra. The sequence continues at coordinate 600,562,253 of OX422216.1, forward strand.
ATCTAGACAGTATTACTTGGACAGCCTTTAGTGTGCCCCAAGGAAAATACAAATGGTTAGTCATGCCATTTGGATACTTGAATGCTCCTCAAGTTTTCCAAAGAAGAATGGATAATATATTTAGACCTTATTCAGAATTTTGTCTTGTTTACATAGATGATATTCTTGTAGCAAGTAAGACTGAGATAGAGCATGTAGACCATCTTAAAATGATTATTTTAGAATTAGATAAACATGGTATTGTTATTTCCGAAAGGAAAATGCAATTATTTCAGACTGAAATAGACTTTGTGGGAATGCACATTAATAAAGGAAAATTATCCTTATCAGAACACATAACTAAGAAGATTCTTGAGTTTCCATATCAACTCAAAGATAGAAAACAATTACAATCATTTTTAGGATTGCTTAATTGTGTTGCAGACTTTATTAAAGACCTTGCTTCAAAAAGACAAAGCTTAACATCCAAATTAAAAGGAACAGATAAAACCAATCCCTTTTATTGGACTAAAGATGATTTTGAAGTCATAAGACAAATTAAAGATGCAGTCAAGAATATTCCTTTACTTGAACTGCCTAATGCAGAAGACCAGTTTATAGTAGAAACAGATGCCTCTGATAAACAATGGGGAGCAGTATACTTTGCCATTGATCATCAGATAAAAAAAGAAGAAACTTTGTAGGCATAGTTCTAGAACCTTTACAGACCCAGAAACAAGATACACTTCCCATGAAAAAGAAGTTTTAGCCATAGTAAGGGCAATAGAAAAATATATGTTATTTCTTAGACCTAAACATTTTACTGTTTATATTGACTCGTCTTATGTAGTAAAATTCAGGGATTTAGACTTGTCCAAATCAAGGACTAATAGACTAATTAGATGGCAACAATTGCTTAATGGTTATGACTTCTCTGTTATACATATTAAGGGAAGGAAAAATACCATTCCAGACATTATATCAAGAGAGCCAATGTTTGCTAACACTAATATTATTTCATGTTTTATGTTGCAAACAGAAGACCTAGAAGACATGAGTTCCTCTGGAAGGAATAGACTGAACAGGGAAGACGTTACAGACTATCTTAGACGCGTAAGACCAAATGCTGGTGTAACGCAAAGACCGACTCATATTCAAGACTCTCAAGAAAGACCAATCCTAGAAAACTTTGATGATATCTTAGTTCCTCCTGGAAAATCTAGACAAGAGATTATTTCTCAAAATAGACTCATTGGGAATATGTATTTTCCCCAGTATAGACCCAATCAAAGATACCCAAACCTGATCAAATTTAGACGAGAATTTTCAGAAGACGAAAATACCCTTATAGATGCCATATGGTGGAACGTAAAGAATAGACTTTGGATCGAGTTCAAATAAAATTTGGTAGCTATTGCCAAATTTATGAGGACTCAAAGACTTGCAGTTACCCAACTCAGTGGTACTGCTATACCTAGACCTCAGACTCAAACCTATGCTCAGACTCTTGGAGAATCCTCCAAAGCTAGAGCCACTGATAATTTTTGTTATAAGAAAAGACCTTTAAGATTAAGATTGTTATACCAATTGGTCATAATAATCTTCCATTAACAGAAGACTATAAGAAAGAATCTAATAGCATTATTGAACATTTCAATATGTTATTATCTGAGACTAATGGAGATGCTTTAATAATGAAAGGTTTCTTCAAAGACGTTCCAAAGTTTTATCTTGCTTGGAAAGCTGAAATTGCCCAGATAACCTTAGCAGACTATGGGTTCATCGAACTCATCCAAATTGAGACTATAGAAGACTCTGTTGCTCTTGGAAAATAGTCCATGAGTATGTTAAAAAGGTAAAATATTTCCTTCCTTTATTTGCTTGAATCTATCAGATTGCTCCAAGTTCCTGCGGAGGAATGAGAGTGGAAGGATTTGGACTTGTTAGATTTTCTAACTATACATTTGAAGATGTTGAGATCCTATCAGAAGACGAGATTAACGATTTAATTATTGTTAAGTCCAAGGTCCAGATTGCTCAAGCCATGGAGACAATTGAAATCATGGAGTTGTTAATAGGAGAAGACAGGTGGTACACTGCCTACAACAAAGAAGACCTGATAATCCAAGTTGATGAGCCATTCAATGGAAGGCTCAAGAAAGAATCGAAAGAAATGGTAGAGATAGCTTTGCCAGCCAGCCTTAGAACGGTAGGCCTTATTGATGAATTTTTCAATAATACCCTCCTAAACCAGGACAAGGCAGAAGAAGACACAGACACGACAAAGAAGGGCCCCTCAGTGGTGGATGAATTATTAAAGACGAAAGAATCGTTTGCCTAGACCATGCTTTCCATAAAGCAAAAAGGATGCCTGCCCCACACGGGCCACCAGACTGATGAAAAAGTCGAAGACTTTGTTTGATGCTCTTAAATTATTACAAAACGATAAGACCCATGATGAAGACTTGTCACGCCTTTCTTTTCATAAAGAAAGAGGTACCCCCAAATTATCAAAAGACGATAAAAGCTTTTAGACCCAGTTGATAAAGATTCTGAAGATAATATTGCTTTAATAATTTACTTTCAACTGGATTGCTTTTGGTAGCCGGTTACCAGTCATATTGTAAGTGCCCTTGTGCTATAAAAGGGAGCGTCCATTTGTGTTTTAGATATAAGGAGTTAGAGAGTGAGAGATTGTTAGACTTTTAGAGAGTATGCTTCTAGAGAGTAATATGTATATGAGTGAGTAAACCTCTCATAGTTAGGGGAGAGGGGAGAGTTGTATTTACTTATGCTATGCAATAAAAGTATTTTCTTTTCCAGAAATCTCTTATGCTAAGTTGTTATTATTTTCCAAATTGTTGCCAACTTTTTGTTCATAGAAGACTATTGTGTGGAACCTCTGGTGTAGCACACAAGGTGTTATACTGGTGAACCGCCGTCAGGTGCCGATTAGCCGTGAGCCGTTAGCCAGGTGGGCGTTAGGCGTGAAGGCGTACAGGAAGGAAATGGGTCAACCGCCAAAGTAGTGGATTGAGGTGCGACACATAAAGAGAGAGTTGTAGGAGATCGAGACCGGAGAAGAATAGTAGCAAGGCTGAAGAGACAAAGGGAAGAAGATAAAGATATTGCATACAAGAAGGAAGGTACAACTCGAACCAAACCCTTAACTATTTTTACATATTATTTCTTTAAAAAGATTTTTATATGAGCTTACAAATAACTAAAGACTTTTTAGAATTTGTTAATCAAACAAGCTTAGACTTAACTAGAGAAATTCAAGACTGGACTCTTACAGAACCTAAAGATAAAGAACTTATAGAAACTGCTTTAGTATATGCAGGTGGTACTTTTAAATACATAGACCAGATCATTGAGTGGTTAGGAAGAGAAGTACCTAGAATAGAAATAATTAGAACAGGGATCCGAGATCTCTTTAGACAAAAATTAAGAACTGAAGATTTTGCAGAAGAACTATCAAGACCTGAAAAATATCAAGAATACACTAGAATACTTGAAGACAGTATAGACGTATTAAAATTTGTTAGACGTAAATGGTTAGCTGAAACAAAAGCTACTTTAATTAGAGCCGGAGGAATCCGTCCTCTCCTTAAAAATGTAGAGACAGCTTCCCCTAGAACATACCGAAGATTTTGTCATCTTATGGTGATAATAATTTAGACGAATTTATAGATAACGATATAATTGATACTATTAATCAAATATATAAAGAAACTAGACAAATAAACCCACGATACCGTATAAGGTATTTAAGACTAGAATATTTTCCATCAAAACCTCTTCCAAATTCTAGACTTCCTGAAGAAATTATTTATATAGATAATCCTCACTATTCAGAACTTCAGTACGATAGTGACGGAAGAAGCTTGATTAGTAGCAGTAGCCCTGAAACTTCCACTCTTAGACTTCCAGATTAATTAAGCGTTAAAATAAGCTTAAAAGACCTTAGAAATCATTGGGGTAAAAATTGATATTCCCCAAAATTTAGAAGAAGTTAAAAGACATCGCGGTCCCAAAAGGTGGTCCTAAAAAGACAAAACGGTCCCTAGATAATTCTTAGACGGTAGCGGTCTGTAAACTAGGTCCGTAAACTAGGTCCGTATACGATCCAATCTCTCTCTCTCTACACACACACACACACACACACACACACACACATGCACATACAACTATACCACCTAAACCACCCATCTCACAATCAATCTAAACCATCTGCTATTCCAACCCGGTCCTTATATGACCTAACAACTCGAGCTCCGGACCACCTGGAACCCAACGGCCTTAATTTGGCCATCTTCTACCATAACATGTATGTTGATTTAAAAAAATATACTATCTCTAATTCTTTGATCATGGATAAATGAGTAAATGAGAGACACAAAATATATTTTATGTGGTTCATCCCAAGGGGAAAAGCCTATGTCGACTAGCGTATATTGCCTTGTGTTTGTTCAATTATGTCTTGTTTTGTTTTTTTCTAGCTGTAGGGATTACAATGTATTTATAGACCTTGAGGGCATACAAGAAGTGGAATATTAAACGATGGAATTACTTTATAACATAGACATTTACATCTGTACAACGTTCATAATGTATACAACAGATAGCGTTTGATAACCCCTGTTGGTCAGTCTTCCTGGTGTTGGTCACTGTTGGTCGGCATTCTTGGATTCATTTTGATAAATAGGACTTGCTGAGTAGGACTAATGCCACGATGGATAACACATGTTTATTTCTGATTGGTCCAAGTAATAGGATAATTTTTGGTATGAACAAAAGCCTCCAATGTTTCATGCTTGAGGTTTTTACAATAGTATGGAACATTTTGCTCTTAAAGTTGCTCGGGAAACAATTTAGGGTCTTTGTCGGTTACTGACTTTCCATACTAGTAAAATTAATGTTTTGATTATTGGTTCACGATGTGAATGGCCTTTTTGTAATTGTCCATAATTTTAATGAATCTTTTTAGGGAAAATGTATCTTTTCTAGCTTTAGCCGCCAACTGTTCAATCGACGCTTCCTTTAATCATTACTTTCACCAATTTTGAGGAAACCTATAAGAGGTGGGAAAAGCCATGATTGCCTTTTAACTCAAAATCTTCTAAGTTTTTTGATGTTATCTCTTTATGCTCTCGGTGCGATTGTTTTCCCGTTCTTCAGTTATTGCTGAATCCTTAAATTCTTGTAAGAATCTTTTCTCTTTCTTTTTTCTTCTTCTTTGAATATGCTTTATTCTGTAAAAACTTTAGAAGAATTCAGAAATGAATGGAATATCCCTTCGTGGGTAGATTTAGAACTTCCTAGTCTTCCCACTCATCTTTTTTATTTTCCCTCGGGCCGTTGGTTTCCTTCTATTTTCATTGCTGAGTGTGGGTTTACTTTTGCCCCAAACCCATTTTGTCTTGAATTTTTTCAGTACTTTGATGTCATTCCTGCTAGAATAACCCCCAACACTTAGAGAGTGGTTAATAGTGTTTATAGGTAAAACTAGCTCCATAGGACACATATAGGGTTCCCAAAAATTATGTTTTGTGACAAATGGGTTACAAGTGACACCACATATTATTTAAAAAATAGGGATGTAAATAAAGATTTAGTTGTTGATCTTCCTGACTCTAATAGAGATTACTTTGATCATGGAGTAATTGTCAAAAATTGGTAACATGCTCCCATTACTGGAAATGCTGAGTATCTTTGCATATTCTTCTAAATGTTAATACTAATGTTTACCTTGTTAATTTTGACTGCAGTTAATCAAAAAAGAAAGTGTATGAAAGAGAGTGACATCAACCTTAGAGAGTTAAAGTTCAACTGGGGCATTCAATAGAAAATTGGGGAGGACCATACCAAATCAGCCACATATATGTTGCAGTACCGTAATACTATCACTTTTTTTATTTCTTGCCCCACTATTATTGTGCCTTCACCCCTGATTGATCTTGACCAAGATCCCATATCCATATCCTCAACCATTGCATCTGGCAGTGGTGAACTTGATGTTGCTTCCCCCTCCTCTCTAAACTTAGATTTACCTCTTGCTACTACTATGAGGAGGAGGAATTTTCCCAATATTTTGGGTAATATTGATGCTACTGGTTCCTCTAAGCAGGTTTCTGATGGGGTTATGAATAAAGAGGATGTTGGGAAGAAGCCCCCAGGTAATAAGGAGGATGCTGGGAAGAAGTTCCTAGCTAAGAAAGCTGATGAAAACCATCTCAAATGGCAAAAAAGAGGGATCCCTTCTAGGCTAGCAGAAGGATCTTCAGTCAACACCAACCAATAATAGTTGGTCAATTTAACTATTTCTGGCTCACTAGAGGCCCTTGACCCTATCTTGCCAAAAAACTAATAAAGTTTGGTACATTGCCAGACCACAGGGGGGCTCCTTCTGCACTGCCCTGATAAAAAATTTCTACAATGGATGCTCAAAGCCTGGCTATGGTAATTACTATCATCTCTTCTTATTTTTACTCATTTCTTTGCTACTCTTTATACTAACTTTCTATGTTTTCTTGTTGCAGTTCTTGGTCGACTTCAACAACATGTTGGAGAAGGATGATATTTTGCGTTCTTCTTCAACTAAGGCTGAGGAGGACTTTAACGAATTGAAGAAGTCATTGCTTAACTCTAAATAAGGTTTGGATAATGAGCAGAAGAAGTGGGAGTCCAAAATAAAGACTTCTTAAGATGATGATAATGATGCTCGGGGACAGGTTGCTGATCTACAAAAAAATTTGGATGATGAAAAAGCTAAGGTTATTGCAGAGAAGGATAAAAAGCCAAGGCCAGGGAATCTGCCTTCAATAAAGGATGGGATAAGTCCATTGGAGGTGCTTCTGTGCAAATTAAATTTGTAAAGAAAAAATGCTTCAAGGATGGATGGTCGGAAGCCTTGGTGGAGGTCGACACTCCCCAAGAACATGAACTATTCCTTAGACATGACCCAAGATCTACTCCTAACATAGATGATGAAATTGACGATGACGAGGAGTCAAGTGAATCTAATTTGGTGCTGGAATATGTCGATCAACACCAAGATGCTGTAGTTGACTCCTCTGCTCCTTTAGCCGGTGGTCACCCTACCTTGCCTGCTCATGTTTCCAATCCTGCTGGGTCTACTTTAGAAGTGAGGAAGGTGTAGACAAATTTCCTAAGCATCCTTTTTATTTCTTTTCTTCTACAGTTTTAAATTTTCTTTTCTTTTATGCTGATGTACTTGTACTCAATAGTTTATCAATAAAAAGAACTTTTGCGTATAATTTGTCTGTCTTTTCTCCTTATTTCACATAGTGTTGTTGATTGAAAAAATTTCTTGCTCTTAATAGTTCATGGATAAATAGGACCAATTCTCCAAAACTGAAATGAGCTACTTTAGAGATGCAATGAAATTTTTAAAGTTGGTCATCTATCTTTGACCAAGGAAGAGCTATCAACGTTGGTCGGGGAAAATGCTTCAGATCAAGCCAAGGAAGCCTACTTTAATTTAAAATTCTTCATTGATCGGGTAGTGGCCAATAATGTTTCTTATTATGAAATGATTGAGGAACTACAAGAGAATCATAAGGAATCCAAGGCCCTCTTGCATGCTGACCATGAACAAAAATATCAAGCTTTAAGCGAAGGAGGGGGTTTTGAGCGAAAACTAGAGAAACATGCTTCCTATTTTAGAAGATAAGATTTTTTCTTAATTGTGAGGTGGAGGAACAGATGGCTATTGCCAAGTTTCTGTAGGAGGAGAATAATAGCTTGAGGGATGAATTGAATGCACTTAAGACTTCCTCTTAAACTACTGCTGCTATTGATGAAGGAGTTTCGTTCTTGGAGGCTGAAAATGCTAAGTTAAGGGAAAAAGTGGAGTAAATAAAAAAGACATAATCTGCTTTTTCTTCCCGAGCAAGAACTAAACCTGGACGAGCTACTACAGATGAGGAAAGAACACAACAGACTCTTGCAAGTCAATCCGCTCAATTAAAGGCTAAAAATCAAGCCCTTACTGAAATGTCCCAGAAGCTTCAAACACAATCCGAGAAGCTTGTTACTCAGTCTACTCAGGTACAAGCCAAAGATGGGGTATTGAAGAAGCTGCAACACCAGGTCGATATGTTAACCTTCCAATTCCACGAGCAGCCTAAGGAAATCTAAAATGAGGGGTACAATGAAGCTTTAGGTCATTTTGATGAATGGTTTAAATAAGCCCAGAATGAAGGTTATAAATAGGGTTGCACCAATTGCCTGATAGTACTAAAGGTAGAGCAAAATAGTCCTTTCTAAAAATGGTATGATCCTAGGTTGTTAGACCTTAAAGACCCTCCCTTCAGGTTGGATGATAATTGAAATTATGTCAATACCATTCCCCCAATGCCTGATTTCTAAGTATTTAGGGGACTATGGTCTTCACGACGAGATAGAAATTATTCGTCCTCCTCATCTGTTAGATCGACCAAGCAGCAGCAATAGAAGGATTCTCCAAGACTTTAACTTTATAAATTCTCCTTACACCTTAGAGGATCCTCCAGCTGGCATGGAACTAGTCTCTAAGGCTGAGGGAAAACATCCCTTATAGTAATTTTCTATATGAACAAAATCATATAATGATGAGTAAATGAATGAAATATATTTGATAAATCTGTCTCATCAATCTTGGAATGTGATTGTCTTATTTATTTCATTAGTTCTATTGACACCCTTAAGCATCAATTACCAATGAATACATAGGTTCTACTAATTTACATAGATTAAAATATAAATTTAGCACTAGTTACCCATGTGTCTCCATATGTTCTATTAATTCACCTAAGTTTTTAGGTTTTTTGCATTAGTTACCAGTGTTGTGACCAGGCATATGTTGAATATGTGTCTACATTGCTCTTGAAGAATCTTTATAAATTTCTTCCTTCACTTTGCACAGTAGGATAAAGATCTTGTTTTATCCATATGTTTATTTACCAAGTTGCTTGAGGACTGCATGGGTTTTATCTTCTGCTAATCAAGTTATATTCATGCCGAGCAACTTATTGTCGGAGCCGATTAACGTTTGACATCAATTATGTGGTTGTACCTATTCTGAGTGGCGACTAATAATATGGTGCAACTTTTGAAGTTTTCTTGGCAACTCGATATAATGTAGTGCATAGCACTAGTAATCCCAAAAAAATCAAAAATAGAAATGGAAAGAAGCATCATTTTATAGATACTGAAAATTGATATTGAACTGGGTAAAATTGATTAAATCATTGGTAGTACTTCCTGAGGTGCTCGACATGCCATGAATTCTTGAATTCTTCTCCCTCTTGACTCTTAATTATGTAGGTTATGGGCCGGATAACTACTAAAATATGGTATGGCCCATGCCAATCGGTCTCAAGTTTGTTGTTCTTCTGGACAACCTATTTTAGCATATAATCTCCTTCCTTTAGGTTGGTTGGATCCATTCACTTGTTGTAAAAATGTGTTGTTCTTTACTAGTAAGCAGTGTTTCTCGAAGCTGCATCTTCACGTACTTCTGCCAACATAACCAAATCCAATCTTTGCATTAGATCACTTACAGGAGAATCAAATTTCAAAACTCTATGGGATGGAAGCCCAGTTCAGCAGGTATTATGGATTCAGTCCAAAAATTCCAGTGTGGCCATCCCGGTCGGCCCATCATTTGTTCTGAAGGGGGAAGGGGTAGGATCCCTTGAGGAAGAACCACGTCGCAATCTCGTACCCTTCTCTTTGAAAAGGTGCTTCAACCGTCGTCGGTGTGGGGTGAATGTAAAGAGATAGAGTCGCTAACCTATTTTGCACAAAAGAGGCAAAGAACATGTTGCCACTTCAAGAGAGCGGCATCAAGGACAAACTGATGCATACAAAACAAATAGATCGGTGGTCCGAGGGCTAAGTTAAGGAATGGGAAGGTTTTAGGCACCCATCTCGCCCTTTTGGTCTCTCATGGGCAAATGATAATATTTTCCTTTATCCCTGTGAAGTGAGTGTATGTGTTTATATAATTGAGATTGGAATCGTTCGACCCATACCATGGACAAGATAGGGTGAAGTCATCCACGGGAATATTCCCAAAATAATAACAAATGTAGAAGATAGAATATGAATGTTTATCGAGATATTGATCGTTATTGGGAAACGATAATATATATGAGATGAGACGCGGACAAGCATGTTATATGTATATATATGATATTATGAAAATGAGGGATTTGGAGAAATTTGGAAAATAAAAGAAATCGGAAAATTGAAAAGTTGGACTTGGGTCTCGGATTTTAATCCAAGATGCCTATGTAGCATATAAAGGCATCAAAGTCCACGTAGTTCGAATGTAGAATAGGGGTGGGGTTTATCCCATAGATTTGAACGGAATTTTATTAGGTGTGTGCGTGTAGAATATTTGTTTTCGATTTTGAAAAAAAGTGTTGTGGATAATTCTGTCTGGAATTTATGGATGTAACCCTCTTTTATTTATTTTTGGGATTTTTATGAAAAATAAAGGATGTGAAATATGCTAATAAAAGAGTAGATGTTAATATGTATGGACTAGAGTGAAACTAGATTATGAATCTAAAGTAATTTATGCAAAGGCAAGAGATTTAAAAGAGACGGAGAAGGAATTGGACCTTGCTAGGAGCTTGAGCTTCGGTCTTGGATGAACTCCTTTGAATACTGATGTATGTTAATGAGAGAGAAGGATATCTGCCAAATTGGGTCTGAAAACGATGAATATTTAGGCTTGAATGAAACTTCTCATATGGAACTTCACTGACTTCGAGAGAATGTTGTTGAGATCAGTCATGCTGATGGGTTTGCTGTCTGTCCTGGGAGTGAGGTCATGACCCTTTTTTATAGGATTAGGGAGTTGTCAATCGGTGTATCCCAAGGGGTGCCTATCGACAGGTCACCCTTGAAACTGTTTCGATTGGCAGGGTTCAGGACCTGCTAGTTTGCCGTCACGTGCGGAATTTTCTTAAAAAATGATCATAGCGCACAAGCCGTTGATTTTAATCATGAACAAGGCATACCGTTGGTATTTCAGAGACCTTTGAGTGTCTTTTGAACTGTACTTTGGGCCAAATGTAGCTCGAAAGTGCACGACAATCCTTTGGATGGGAGATCACCAGACGTAAATGGATCGTTCGTCCATATGGTAAGTCTGAATCGCGCATGGGGTGGACGTTTGAAAAGGATAACAGATGTATTTTGACGTTCTAAAGAGTTTCGCTTGATTCGAAAAGTTAACCTTAGACAAACGGGGCTCTAAAGCACTCGGTGACCTCTCGGAGTAAAATGGATCGTTCATCCGTATCATAGGTCAGAATTGCACATGAGGTGGATTGCTAAAAATGGTATTCAGTGATTTTCGAAGATTCATTCAGTCTCATTCGATCTAAAAAGTTGACTTTGGTCAAACGGAGTCCGGGAGCACCCAGTGTCCTCCGAATCGATTTTCAGGAGGAAACTGATTGTTCATTTCGCATATGGGGAGATGGTTGGAAAGGGGTTTTAGTACCCTTTAAATATTCAAAGAGCTTTCACTATGAAGGTGGAGTTGATTGGGGTCAAATTCGGGATGGCCTCTGAATTAATTTTTAGTGGGGAAATGGTTCGTTTGTCTGAACCGTTATGCTGATTAATGTACAGGGCAAACCATTGGAAAGGTTATTGGGAGCCCTTAAAATATACAAAGAGCTTTCGCTCTGAGGAAAGAGTTGACCGGATTCAAATGGGGCTCGGGGGTACCCAATAGTCTCTAGATCAATACTTGGTAGTGCGACCTATGTTTACAGTGGATAGGGTTAGTAATAGGGATCTAAGGAAAGATTTATGGGGTCCTAGAATGTGATATCAACAGATCCCCTCGACGGGTGATCTTAGAACAAGTGATGGACGTCGAATAGAAACCACATGATGGAGGGAGGTCAGTTCTACGGACCTAAGAGATGTGGATGACCGATTCAGAGGGTCGGGGTCAATTCTAACCTAAAAGAGGTGACGATCGAGGATTGAGGTCAATTATAACCTAAAATAGGTGACGATTAAGGATCGAGGTCAATTCTGACCTAACCGAGGTGATGATCCAAAACCGAGGCCAATTCTAACCTAAGAGAGGTGACGACCGAGGACCGAGGTCAATTATGACCTAACTAAGGTGAGGATCAAAGATCAACATCAATTGTGACCTAACTAAGGTAACAATCCAAGACCGAGGTCAACTCTGACCTAGAAGAGGTGAAGATAAAATACGGAGGTCAATTCTGACCTAACTGAGGTGACATTCCAAGACCGAGGTCAACTCTGACTTAAAAGAGGTGACGATTAGGGACCGAGGTTAATTCTACCTAGCTAAGGTTATGATCTGAGACTGTGGTTAATTCTGACCTAGAAGAGGTGACGACCAAGGACCGAGGTTAATTCTACCCTAATAAGGTGACGATCTAAAACTGAGGTCAATTCTGACCTAGAAGAGGTGATGGTCGAGGACCAAGGTCAATTCTGACCTAACTGAGGTGACAATCCAAGACCAAGGACAATTCTAACCTAGAAGGGGTGATGAACGATGACCAAGGTCAATTCTGACCTAATTAAGGTGATGAGCTAAGACCGAGGTCAATTCTGACCTAGAAGAGGTGACGATCGAGGACCGAGATCAATTCTGATCTAACTAAGGTGACTATCTAAGCCTAACATCAATTCTGACCTAAAAGAGATGACGACCGAGGTCCAAGGTCAATTCTGACCTAACTAAGGTAACGATCTAAGATTGAGTTCAATTCTGACCTAAAAGATGTGATGACCGAGGAACGAGGTCAATTCTGACCTAACTAAGGTGAAGATCCAAGACTGAGGTCAATTCTGACCTAGAATAGGTGATGACTGAGGACCGAGGTTAATTTTGACCTAAATGAGGTGACGATCCAAGATCGAGTCCAATTTTGACCTAAAAGAGATGACGACCGAGGATCGAGGTCAATTCTGACCTAACTAAGGTGACGATCCAAGACCAAGGCCAATTTTGACCTAAAAGAGGTGACGACCGAGGACCAAGGTCAATTTTGACCTAACTAAGGTGACGATCCAAGACCGAGGTCAATCCTCACCTAGAAGATGTGATGATCGTGGACTGAGGTCAATTCTGACCTAACTATTGTGAACATCCAAGACCGAGGTCAATCGTGACCTAGAAGAGGTGACGACCGAGGATCGAGGTCAATTATGACCCAAGAGAGGTGAACTTTTCCTTCGGGAAATTTGGGGACTCCACTGGGGATAATGATTGGATTTTAGGTTTGGTGGGGAATGTTGAATGATACGAGGATTTTGTAGCTGGGGGGAAGTTTGGAGTGTCTTTTGGAGACGTTGTCGGAGAGAATGATTCTTTGGAATTCCGCTGGGGGTGTAAAATAGTGTTTTCCTTAGTGAACAATGTGCTAGAATTGTTTTGGAAATTTTTTGGGAATTTTCTAGTATTTTTTCAGACTTTTTGTACAAAATTTTAATGGGTGTGCCGATCGACATGGATGGAGGTGTGCCAATTGGAATTGGTACGGACTTTTGGGGTCCCTCGAGCAGGTGAAAGGCTGAGTGCCGATCGGTGGGTGGAGGGGGCTGCCGATCGGCATGACCCGTTCCCTCCTATAAAAAGGGGGAGGGTTCTCCTCATTTTGCACAGTTGTTTGCCTTCTTTTCTTCTATTATAAACTTCTGAAAATCATCCTAAAGTGTAAAATGGCTGACTTCTCAAGTAGTGTGACCCATATGGAACGGCTTAATGACGATGACTGGGCAGAGTTAAAGTGGAGGGCTAGGGTAACCCTCACATTAGGCAGTGAGAACTCTTTTGACCCGTTTGAGCCGGTGGTGGATGATCAGACTCTTCTGCACGAGCCTTCATGTCATCGCTCTTCAAGGGTGGTGAACCCTGATGGATATGTAAGTATTCCATAAGTCCTGGTATTCCTTTCTTCTTTTCTTGACGAGTTTGATTTATTTCTTGAATCTGACAAGGATTTTCTTCATTTCTTGACAGTATGACATCTCCATGTCGACTATTAATGGTCGCGGTATGACAAGACTTAAGGATGTTTGGGAGAAAATTTCTTATGTGCTATGCTTGATGGTTCCCTCTACGGGTTTCGAGAGGCTAGCGTCGGCTTTGGATGAGACGCCCCACTCTATTACAGTTTTATGTACTTTGGGAGAGTGGTGGTGGGACACTACCCACACATTCCATTTTGGCTTCGAGGATATGACGGTGACTCCCATTGATGTTCAGTAGTTTCTGGGGGGTGGAATGTGAGGGTGTACACATTGAGGTGGACAGGATGTTGAGGGAGATGCCGGAGGCGGTGACGGAGGCTTTAGGTGACATGGAGATGGTGGTTTTCGGAGACTCTCTCCGCTTGTCTTATTTGAGGAAGCTTTTGCCGAGGATGAGGGTTGATGAGAATGAGGGGAAGTAGGTGCATCAGATGGCCTATTTATTTATCTTTCTGGTGTTAGGATTTTTTTTGGTGGTGACGAGTGGCGAAGTCGTCCACTTATAGTTTTTGCCATTTCTGAGGGTGTTTTCGGACATCTGCTTCTATGAGTGAGGGAGCCTGACTTTAGCAACCCTTTACTATTCTTTGGATGCATTTAGCTGGTGCTGCAGGTCGACTTTTACTAGGGCCACGTATCTTTTGGAGGTATTCTTTAGTTTGCGCATTTTCCTTTATGCATTCGCATTTTCCATTCATGCCTTTCTTTTTGATTTCTTGAATGTTGATCCTTGTCTTTTTCAAACATTGTTCTAGAAGATGATTGGGTTGAACACCTAACTGATTTATTTGAAGGATGACTCCATTGGGGACTTCTGCCGTATGTTCCGATGGCGGAGGTCTAATCGGCAATCGAAGAAGAACCTTTCTCTGAAGACCGTGCGGTAGGTCTTGAATGGGCTGACTAGTGAACGAGTAAGCATTCTTTTATCTTTGAGACTGTTCTTTTCCTTTGATGATCTTTTATTGATACTGATCCTTCTCTTCTATTGGGGATTTGTAGTTGACCTTTTATCCTTGGGGGACTACTATTCAGCATACTAGGGTGACTAGTGGACATGCGCAAATGCGGTACCTGCTGGCGCATGAGTTCGGCTACTCCTGATATCTTGGGGATAGGGTAATCTAGAAGATTGTGGAGGATGAGGATGCGGTGCCACCGATGAGGCCCCTTATGTTCATGAGGCGTGTGCGAGAGATGTATGATAATCCCCCGGTGGATGTGATGATGGGAGAGCCATATTCCCTATACATTGACATAGCGGCGATGTATGATTATCTGGACTTCATCTTGAGTTGGTTGATGCCCCCTAGCATTCTAACTGGCAGGAAGTGGTCTTCCTTGGTCAAGCAATCCATGATAACACAAATGGAATTATGACTCCTCTATAACGTCGTTAACCCCATGATGAAATCCAGTGAGATTCTCTCATATTTCCGGATCGGAACCTCCAACGGTTATAAAATCCATATTCGTCTCTCATGGTTTATCTTTAGTAACTGGTATGTAGGTAACTTTAAGAAAAACTTCTCTATGTCCCTCGTTATCCTCGACCACTAGTACTGCCTGTGCACATCCTGGTACATCTTATCCCCATCGGGATATACTGCAAACTTTGCCCTATGAGACTTGGTCATCACTACGTCTTTCAAATCCTCCTCCGGAACAATAAGTCTCCCTTTGAAGGGTAATCCTCCCTTCTAACTGATCAAGTAGGACTCTGCCCCATCTACTAACAACTTGGGAACCTTATCGTGACATAACTGAGCTCTGACCTACACTTACACCACCCACATAATGATATCGAGAGTGGCAGCCAATACTTTTATACATGCTTTGGGGAGTGGATTTCATCCCATTTCGTCTTCCAAACCTTCTCCATCTCCCTTATAGGTCGTCGGATCGATGCGTCTGCTACCACATTATCCATCTCAGGATGATACTAAATATCGAACTTATAATCCTTCATGAACTCTAACAATCTTCGCTACCGCATATTTAGATCCTTTTTCATGAACAAATAATGTAATGACTTATGATCCATGAATAGATTTAACCAATCACCCAAAAGATAGTGCCTCTAAATCCTTAAGGCAAACACACCTTATGCTAACTCCAGGTCGTGTGTAGGGTATTTCTTCTCGTGGTGATTAATATTATGAGATGCATAAGCTACATCCCTATCCTCCTACTGCAACACACCCCCAAGTCCCTATAGGATGCATCTATAAAAACACAATACTCCACTCCTCCCCTAGGCAGTGCGAGCACGGGTGCTGAAGTCAATTTGTCCTTTAGATCATCAAAAGCTAACTAATAATAGTCATCCGAAATGAACGGTATCCCCTTATGATTAAGATTAGTCAAAGTACCCTTAATCTTTGAGAATCCCTTTATGAAGCGGCGATAATACCCTACCAACCCCAAAAAGCTCCGAACCTCCATCAGCATCGTAGGCTGTCCCCACTCTCTCATCACTAATACTTTACTCAAATCCACAAAAATCCCACAATTCGATATAATATGGCCCAAAAATTATAGCTCCCTCAACCAGAATCCGAACTTCTCAAACTTGACGTAAAGCTAATAGTCCCGTAATATCTGCAAAACCGTACGCAGATGCTCGGCATGCTCACCCTCTATCCAAGAATACACCATAATATCGTCTATAAATACGATCATAAACTAGTCAAGAAAATCCCCAAACACCCTTTTCATGAGATCCGTGAAAACTTTTAGCGCATTAGTCTGCCCAAATGGCATAACCCTGAACTCATATGATCCATACAGCGTCAGGAATGTGGTCTTAGGAACGTCCTCCTCCCTATTATGCAACTAATAATACTGCATGTAACACCTCATAAATTCAAAGACCTTTATTTAAATAATATTTTGGAAAAGAAAGAATTTATTTTATTGGGAAAAATTAAATTATTGATTTGGGAGAATTTTAAATTTGAGGAATTTATTAATTTGGCGAATCGAGGATTAATTATTTTGGACTATTTTATGTCACCTTTTGAAATCTTAAATTTGGAAGATGTTATAAAATAATTCAAATGTCTAATTTGAGTGCACGGGTGAGTTCGATAAGGTCAAATAGTCTAAAATGAGTGGCCATATGTATATACAGAGTTTTGGGACTTAATTAGACATAATTGAGCTCCAAATAAAGAGTTTGAGCAAACGGGATTAGAGTTTTTAACCCTAATTGTGTAAGGGTAAGGTAACTTAAATTCATTTTAGAAAACTACAATTGTGGAGACCGTAAGAGGAGAGCCATTAAAAGAGAATTTCATGATTTTGGGAGATTTCTTCCAGAACAAGAGGAGATCTTTGAATTCAATCCAACATCTTCATCCAAAGGCTTTGATCTACAAATTAAGGAAAGTTTTTTAATTTGCAATTGTTAATTTGCATTTACCTATTCATATTAAAGGAGGTGGGAATCAATTAATATGTTAGGGTTTGTGTTCATAAAAAATTAGGGATTTCTTTAATTGGGAATTATAAATATATAGAGGTGTTAAGATTTGACTAAATTGATGCCCTAAGTGATGTAATTATTGGGGTTATATTGAATATGATAAGAGGATGGAACTAGAAAATCTTGGGAAGTTTTGATGACGAAATCTTTACAGAATGGAAGTTTTAAACATTTCAATGGCGGACTGGGTTTTCTAGGCAGAATAAAGAAAAAGATGATACCCGGGTCATTCGAATGACCTGATATCTTGTTCAAACGTGAGCCATTATTCTTCGAACGACATGGCTGGTCATTTGAACGACCTGATAAGACGATCAGATTTCCCTTCCCCTGATTCAGACTTGTTATGTGTTTGAGATACACTGTTTATGCATTACTTGATTCTGCAATTTTGGTTATGATCTAGGGTTTTAATTTGTGAATATTTTCCCTTGAATTAATCAGAGGATTAATTAATTAAAGAATTAAGGTTCATGATTGAGCGATTTGAAACCTTGTTAATTAAGTGGGTAGGCTTAATTAAATGAAATTGAACGATGAATTAGAAATATTAAATTTTGGGCTGAGAGAGAGTCCGGGTATAATTGGTAGGGTGACACCAAGGAAATGAAAACTAATGAACGTATATAATTAATTGAAATGAAGTTGGACCATAGACTTTCATGTTTTAGGCTTGGGTATGTGCATAATACACTGGTAGCCTGGATATATATATATATATAATAATGCTCATGTGCGGACTAGTCCGCATTTTAAGAATGTGGACCGAATATGTGTCACCTAACGGTGCGCCTAGAAATTATCACCTAAATTATAGGCACACTCTCTCTCTTTTCTAGGCTCATCGCCAGGTGACACGTGTCCGGTCCGCATTCTTAAAATGCGGACTAGTCCGCACAAGAGCAGGACTGTATATATATATATATATATATATATATATATATATATATATGTATGTGTGTGTGTGTGTGTGTGTGTGAATAATATTCATAGTAAAACATACCTATTGTACTGCTATCAGGGGAGGTTACGTGATGTGGGTGAATCCCCTGGCTAGTGAATGCAGGGTGAGTATAGTCCCCAGGTCATAGCGTTCGGTTCCGGAGTACGACGAGTGGTGTTTGATCCGATGCCATTACCGTGGGAAACTATGGCCGTCTCCACATCGTTTGTTTATTTTTCTGAAATGGGGAGCTAAACGTTTCAGGGTTTCAGTTGGATGAGAATACTCGATTATGATAGCATCTAGAGAACACCCGATGAGTGCCTACTCGGGGGATAGTCTATATCTACGATATGTATGTGTGAATGTTGTAGGATGTGTACATAGATATGTTATAATTATATACGGGATAATGCAGGATGAGAATTGTATTAATTATATAACTTGTGAAATGTTTATATGGTATCAAATGAGAATTGATTTAAATTAGTTTGTGTGATTAATAACTTATAAAATGTATACAAAACTCACCCGGGTTAGTGTGATGGGGAAGTTGTGGATTATATATATGACAAGGATAGTTACGGGGAAGATACCTAGATGGGTCGTGTTTAGGTACGTTAGGCGTGTAAATTAGTCGAGGGGTGAGGTGACCTCAAGAGTGTGTGGTACTAACTTAAATATGAAGAGCATTCATGCATTTTAGTTACTGCAATTAAATTCACTTGCTAAATATTTTCAAAATATTTTGTGTTTTAACCCTTGCTATAAAATATTTTCAACATCTTTTAGGTGTCCAGCCACAGGGATGTCAGAATTGTTCTATTCTAGGATTACGTAGCTACGACAAATGTGGATGTTGCAGGACTTTGACTTAGTGGATTCCATTATTTTATTCCTAGTGTAGGATGCAGGAAACATGTCCTTTGGGCATGTCACCCTGGTTATTCCATTTTATTTCAGTTAGATGATATATTCAATTATTCCTCTTGTGGTTTATTTTTAGTATTTGATTTGTAGCCGGTGGTTGTCTCGTCAAGGATTACATTTATTCCATTTAGTATTATATGATTTATTGGTTATGTTAATGGTTAGTTATATTTTCTTTCTCATGTTGTTAGAGATGTTAATTAAAAAGATAAAGTTTGGCACCATGTCTTCTGAATACTAGGTGGTTAGTGAGTTTTAAAAAGTTTTGGACAGTGATGCTAAGAATGATCCAGATGAGATTCCTATTAAATTTGATATAGGACTGATCACCCGATATTTATTTAACCGGCGTGTCACAGATGGTATCAGAGCATCAAGTACTAGTGTCCTTTGGATCTGTGTGGATTTTCATGTTTCAGCATAGTGTTCTTTGATATAGAGCCTTATTATAGGATTCTTTTATTCCTTCACGTATTCGACTTACGTTCTCCTTCTATAGGGTATAGTTCATGTGATTCACATATGGCTTCGATCGAGCGGGGGCAGATCGAACATGATAGAACGACAAGCGTGGGACGTTGGAAAATTTTCAGGAGGGAGGATTTAATAAGAGCCAGAGAATATTCTGGAAACAGTGACATGGTAAGAGTCACCATATTGTCCGAACAATTAAATTTGGAGTAACTGCTGGGGTGCAGTAGTTTCCCCAAGACCCATCGGGAAGGACGATGGTGCAAGGTTAAAAATTCAAGTGTAGACGACAAGGGGTAAGGGTCGAAGGCGATTTTGTTTTAGAACAACAACTCTCTACAATTCGAGTTAGGTGCGGAAGGGTGAGTTACCAATGGATGCAGAACATCCAATTAGGATCACATATGGGGGAGTGTAGTGACACTCAAGTCAAAATTTCGGGTAAGGAAGTTTTCTCTTAGAAGCATTATGGGGTGATGGGAGCCAGTCACCACATTCATGGGGAGATACTGTGAATAATGAGGAATTTAGGGTACGAATTATTATGAATCCTCTAAATAAAGGTTAAATTGAGAAGCAATGGAAATTTTAGAAATTTTCCAAAAAGGGTCAGACAATGGCTGGATAGGAAGGAAAGTTGACGAAATTCGTAAACTTCATAACCAATGAGAGGTATACGAAGAATCAAATGGGGTTTGTAAGTTGATATTAGACTCGTGGGTAGAATATATAATCATGGATGGGAGATCTGGCTAGGATGGCTGGTGTCGTTGTCATCAAGGTTGTACATTTAAATTCGTATCAATGCTCTCGAGAGAGGGGAGATAAGGGAATTGGAGAATCTATCAGAAGAGTGAGACTAGATTTTAGTTCTAGTGAGGCACCAAGGGAAGGGATACCCAATAGAGAACCCAAATTTATGATCGAGATCAATAGAATGTCTATCAAGTGACGGTGGGTTCAGTTAGGGACGTCAAGGCTAGCAAAAAGTCTATTGGATCAGCGGATCCAAAGGGACAATTAGGGTATCAATCAGGGTCAAGGCTATTAGGACCGTGAGAAGGACAACCCCGACATGGCCAGCAAGGTCAGAGAAAGGGGAATGACATATAGAGGTGTCTTATATGTAAAAGAGTAGAAACACATGGATGGATCTTGTCCGCGGCAAGTCAGGGGACAAGAGAGGGATGCCTAGTCGGGGCATCTGTTGGAAAAGTTTATGTATGGATTAGGACCAGAGTGTTATGTCTAATAACCATTGATTCGGAAGTGTTATGGGCAACTGAAACTATGAGTTCTATTCCGAGATGATTCGAGTTTGTTTTCGTGTGATGCGAGCGAGTCACAGTAATGTATTAGTACTAGATTCGCGTCAGAAACAAATTTAGTGGAGGTATAATTAATTTCACTTGTATGTGTAAAATTACCGCGAAGTAGTGGGGTACTCTTCAGCTCCACCTAAAAGTAATGGGTGGGTACATTAAGACGATATATTTTTCTGATGATTAGCTCGTTTGTGAGGTAATATATGAGGTGTGGTTTTATCTTGGGTACATACGGGTTCGCAATGGTTGGCGATTATAGCAAGGCTATCATATTCGTTGTCTCAGGACAGTAGATATGTTTGTGTGATGTCCCACCTAAAACAGGTTTAAGATCGCGATAGTATTGTGTGAATTAGGCTTCATAGAGTACAGTTCTCTAGTTATATTGGATCCCGATGTGTAGGACTATTATTGATAAGATTCAGGGTATGTTAGATTACCGTGGAGCAAAAAGATTTAGCTCATTATTAATATTTAGCGCTAAAGTCTTAGTGATAGTGCGAGCGCAGTAATATGTGACTCCTTTAGAGACACGGGCGTCCATGATAGACTTGTGAGTATAGGGGAAAGGTTTGAGAGTCCTGGGGATATGATTTGGGTTCTGAAAAAAATCAAGGATCGACAATGCTGAGGAATAGTGCAGTAGGAAGAGTTCTTTTGGGCTTTGTTGGGAAGTTGTAATAACCGGGATTTTTAATTAGGTATTTTTAAATGAATTTTGGAAAATTTGAGAAAAATAAATTTTTCGATTTAATATTTTTTTTATTGGTTAAATATGTTGGTTATGATTTTAGAAGAATAAAACATCAAGCGGAATTGAAATCAGATTTAAAATGGATTTTTAGGGACTTTTTAATTATTTTTTCCTTATAGGCATTTTGTGGGGGAACTGTCGCCAGACCTGTAAGGTCGATCGATCGACCGTGGGAGTTGATCGATCGACTATGCCCAGATTTTGAGTCGACAACCTGGGTTTTGAAGAGTTTTGGTTTAATAAAGTTCATATGTTTTCCCCTTATAAATAGAAGTCGTGGGTGGACCTTTAAACCATTTTTTTTTATCATATCAAATATGTAGTATCCCTTTATTTTTCCTCTCCCTTTAGGTGCAAACCCTAGCCCCTATTTTATTTAATCTTCAGCCTTAGATTTGAAGGTTTATTTGGGGTTATCTCGTGTTGGGACAAGAACATGATTTGATTATTTTCGCGAGAGGAATGTGCTGATGCTATCAGATTTAGAAGCTGAAATTTTGTGTCGATTCATGTGATGATTTTGAGGTACGGGACTTACAAAATATGCTCCCAAATTCTCTCGAGAGTATTCCATTTATTTTTCTGCGTCGATTGCACTCATGTTGAAATATGATATTCATTTGAAATATGAAAATTATTGGAATCTTGATATTGATTCATTGTGGTATATTAGTGATTTGAGCATAGTGTCATGATATTTTAATATGGCACGGAGAATGGGCATCCGCCAATAGTCCAAAAACCATTATATGGCTTTGAGATGCATAAGGGAGATGAGGTGAGGCATGGTGACCCATTGATGTATTGGTGAGAAATTAATATTGATATAATGCTTGAGTTATGCATTTGATTTGTATATGCGATTCCTATTGTTGCGATTTATTCATCGTGCTAATTATTTTTGAGCATCTATTCCTGTCATATTGTGTACTTCCCCGTATTTTCTTTTAGTTAGCAGGTTAGCATGGACTGGGATGCTACGGACTATTTTAGGAGAAATATTTTAGAGCTTGGATTTGGAAGATTTATTTTTGATGTATAAATTAGTGGTATAATTTCAACTGGAGAATTTTGTAATTGAGAGACATTATTGTGGGAATAGAAATTGTGGATTTGTTGTATTTAAATTGTGGAAATTTAGATGCTCTATACTTATTTTGGATGGTTTTAGTTTAATTTTATCGTACTAGCACGCCGCGTGTCTTTTCGAGCAAGCGGGGATGTGATAAAAGTGTTATACGCATAAGCCTTGATAAAATGCCGAAAGTGGGATGACGTCATTGGATTCAAGGTCATCGGATTTAATGATAATTAGTAAACATGTGGAGCAAATATGTTGACCAGAGAGCTACTAAGAGATAGGGCCGGTGGATCCGATAAGTGTTGTGAATGAAACACCGCGAAGTTTTGCACCACAAGTTGATAGGTGGGGTAATATCGGAAGAATTGTAAAGTAATTGGTAAGGTCATCAAAAATATCTGGACATTATAACCATGCGGAGAATGCGGGAGCTGAACGTGAGATAAATATGGTTACGTATGTGATGATCATAGGTTTCTGCAAATATGCACGAGATATAGGGTGTATGGGCACCTTGGGAGGAGCCAGAGTCTCTACTGTGTAGATACTTAGCATATTCAGGGAGAAGACGAAAATGCGATGATGTTGGGTATTATCCTGAGGAATGGGAGTAAGATGTTCCACATATTATGAAATGTTGAGCGTGGGTGTGTTTGGAAGTGACACTGAGTGCGTCACAACCTATGGTTTGTTACCACTAGGATATGCAAGTTGCATGGATATTAGTGGATGTGCTGGCTGAAATACCCATAGTGTATATACTTAAGTACCGTGGGATAGCGGGGTTATTTGGTGTTAACCACAAGATAGTGGAATGTACACTAAGAGGAAGGTTGTATTCTACGAGAGATTTCTACTTTCGAGGATTCTGAGAGTAGCGTGGATGTTTTTTCAAGTTTCAACTATATAGCTATAGTTTGGGGTTATAGTGGATAGTTATAGTAAGACTGGGTGTTTGCGGTACCAGGGTATGAATTATCATTGCTAGGTTTTACCTAAGATAGGGTCTAGCACATATATATGGTTATGTATGTTAAAATGTGTTGCATGTTAACGTCTCAATGGAATTAGGATGAATCTTGGGAAGTTTTGATGATGAAATCTGTACAAAATGGAGGTTTTAAACATTTCAATGGAGGACTAGGTTTTTTGGGCAGAATATAGAAGAAGATGATACTAAGGTCGTTCGAACGACCTAGTATCTCATTCCAAAGAGAGCGATTATCGTTCAAACGACATCACTACACCAAAAATAGTAATTTGGCAAGGTTTAAAATTGCGCCAAATCAAATCTGGCATGATTTTGAACTGTGCCAGAATCGCGTGTTCTAAACTGGCAATTTTTTTTCTGGCACGATTTAAAATTCTGCCAAATAGGTTCACTTCTGGAACACTTTTAGAGTGTGCTAGAATTTGATATTTCTGGCCCCCTTTTGGTACAGTTTCTAGTTGTGCTAGATTGAGTACATTTTGGTACACTTTTGGAACAGTCAAAACCATGCCAAACTTAATTTCGCTTTTGGGACAATTTTTAACTGTGCCAGATTTTTGAATTCATAAAAAAAATAATTATTAATAATATTACAAAAAAATTAATTATTCTTGCATATTGAGTAACAAAGAATTAATGAGTAACTTTATCTAATTAAATCTTCTAGACAAATTCATAGATGAAGACTCTTTTTATAGAAAATTCGAAGAGCCAAATTTATTAAAACAAAAAGAAGAACAAGCACACAAAAAATCCCCAAAATGAACATAATGAAAGAACCTAAGCCTTATAGAAATGGCTACAGGAAACTAAAGTCTTCAGTTGAGTATTAAACCAATGATACCCAATCCAAGGAAAATTAAAAAAGGAAAAGTAGGGATTTTTTTAGATGCGAATGAAATAGTTACATAGAAGGAGCACAAGTAATAAAAAGGAAATCCATATGTGGATCATAGAGATTCGTTGATAAAACGTTTGCAACTTTCCATCATCCAAAACACCATGAGCTCTATGCAAATAAAACGCTCTTGTATTGACTTCACGAGGCTTTGTTGACATGATTTACGCACTGCAAAATAGTACCAAATGTCAATATCACTGAAACGATGAGCACGAGAAAAACATAACTCACACAAAGGTTTTACTAAGTGACCATTTGGAGAAAAAAAAATGGACATACTCTCCTTTGAATATTGAACTATCCACCCTCTTAAGGGATAACAACCAATCCAACAATATTCAATGATCTTAAATTCATCTAAAAATACTTCAATGAAACAAACTTCGTAAAAAATTACAAATATATCAACATAGGTTCGAGGGCTTTAGACGGTTCTTTAAATTTTGTAGTTTACCTTCCGCATACCAACTTAGAAAAAAAGGTACCTTTAAATATTATTGTCTACCTTCCGCATGCCAACTTAAACTTGTAATGGTTTAAGATGGAATTTGCAAAAAGGAGAGAAAAAAATCATTTCTGGCCAAAATGGAATCAATCAGTGAAATAACATGAAATCAAAAACACAAAAGGAGATAGATAGATGTTCTAGAAATGAATTTCTTAGAAATTCTCCCTCTTTTAGCGCCTTGAAATCAATATAAAGCCTTTGATCGGCTAGTTGAGTTCCTCGTATCTGAGTCCCTATCGATTGGGCGTCTAGAAGCGGGATGAGATTCCAATCTCTAATAATTGCACCTTCTTGAAGGTCCAAACGAAGCAACAGACTCGGGGGGAGGATCTTATATATAGCCACTCAGCCTACAATTATAGGAAAAAGAGTTACAATTAAATATTCTCCTTCTGCATGCTAAGCATACCTTAAATGCTCTCGAGTCTTATTCTTCTAGTATTCTGTTGTTACATGCGAATCAATCATAGCAGCAATGACCAAAGGCAGGTGATTGACATACTCCATTTTGAAGTAATGTCGTTGCATTTCGTGAATCCACCACAACATGTAGAGTAGCATCCAACCGCTTTCCAGCAACAACAGTGTTTAAAAAAACCCAATCATCTTTCAGAGTTTTGTTTATAGCTTCTTGGCCCTTTGCAGAGAAGACTTAACAATGTAGAAAAGCTAAAATTAGAAAAGAATCCAAATTTTTGTTGACCCTCACTTTGTAGTTTTTCAAGGATTAATATGACAATAATGTAATCACAATGATTCCCTCAAATTTTAATGTTTGTGTTAACCCTCACTAAATGAGGATCATGGAATTTTAAGCAATTGTTAAAAGAGTGAGAAAGTTGCACAATGAAGCATTTTAACTTCAGGGTAAGCAAGTTCATCCACAATAAACAATGTAAAAAGGTCAATATACTAAATTACATATGAAACTTCCCTTAAGATTACTTAGTATGCAGGTTCATACATACATGTCATCATTCAATTTTACTCCCAACTCTTCATGTGCTTAGAAGAGTGAATGGTGTAAGGAACTATGAAGCACAAATAATAACATGGGAAGGGGCGCTATGCGACACAAACATGGCCTTTATACATAAATAAGCATTGAAATAATTTACATATATTCAAAAATTAAGTTTTGCTTATTTTATACACATTAACATAAAAATATAACTAAATGGATTGCTGCAATATATATATATATATATATATATATATATATATATATATATATATATATATATATATATATATATATATATATAAGTAGCGCTGCTGTTATATAACAACAGTGGCACACTTAACCGTCCAATAGAGAGTGAGAGCACTAATAATTTTGTTGCGAAGTGTTTTATCATATAACATTGAATCCAGATTTAGAATTTCAGATTGTTGTACCAATATCAAGTTTGAGATTAACATATAACATTACATGCATTAAGGTCTCATAACTGATGTCAAGTTTGAAATATACATAGTCATTTCATTTGCCAAACCTCAAACTTAACATGTGAGTTTACTGATTTCGAATTCAAGGGAAACGACCCTTAGTCATGGATTTCATGCCTTAAATATATAAACTAGTTATCATCCAATTCCAAAGCATGGATTTCATATCCCAAATACAACATTATTTTAGAATTTTAATGCGTGGACCGGAACACCCTAACTTTACTGTAATAAAAATTTTAAAGCATGTGACTGGAGTTCCTAAACAGTTTCTCAGGAATATCGTCATAGTATGAGTATGGATAATTCAATTTTCCTCTTCATAGTTAGACATGTTTAATTATGTCAACCATGACATCATTTTCTTAACCCCTTAGCTTTGTTTTATTTTGTCAACATTCCACTGCCAACAGTCATTTGTTCAACAAGTCAAAGCAAGGCATGGATAGCGGAAATTATTTTTAGAATGCTTGTCCAAATTCTTTAAGCCACCGAAGTTAATAAAATAAAGATAATCCAATATGAATTAATGAAAAAATTTTGAGTGGTAAAGAGATGTTACGGTCAAGTGTTCAAATTTCCACTTCAATTACCTACAGTAAAAAAAGGAGATTTCGTGAAAAGAAAATAGATAGTTAAATAATAAGATCAAACAAAAATGCCAAGAATTTATTTGTTTATAACTAAGATCAAACAAATAGATAGTAAAAACATAAGATCAAACAAATAGATAGTAAAAACATAAGATTAAATCAATAGTTAAACAATAATATCAAATAAATAGAATCAATTTAGTATTTCATACCATAATGTTGAAGCTAAAGCAATGCTGAAATCCTCAGCGTTGCCTTTGTATTCCTTGATCCATATGCGGCGATAAATACTGGACCAACTATATGAAGATTCTCCCAACCCTCAGAAGGCGATTCAGGAAAGGCATATCCTGACCTGACATTTGTTCTAGACAAAATTTTTAACGGTGTTTGCAGGGCATTTAAAGTGAGAGTTGAACAAGTTTTGCAGTGTCAACCTAATCTCATCCATACGCGAATATAATATGAATTCCATCCATGTCACAACACCACAAACGCAAATATAATATGCATTCCATCCATAATAATATTTTATCACAATACCACAAACACAAATATAATATGCAAACAAACAAAACAAAGATAGCAGTTATATCGTCAGAAGCGATAGTTACTTTTACACTTAGGACTACAAAAGTTGAAGCAATACCACAAAAAAAAGTTGGTGCAATTCCACTAATTGGCACTAAAACAACAATTCATCGATGTCACCAATGGGATGATAAAGGTCGCCGATCCAGTATATAATTCTATTTTTACCAGCATCTCCCAAGTTCTTCCAATGATCTTGTTTTGCACCCCAAACTGGATACTCGGGCACCTTGATGCCATGCAGTAAACCTCGCACTTCATTCTTTCTCAACATATGGAAGTGAACGGTAGAGACGGCCCCTAGTTGCATTTTCCTCACATGACCAATAAGTTCAAGTGTGTGGGATAATATTTTGCATTCAATTAGAGAGGTGAAATTTGGAACCTCGAATGTGGGGGAGGAAAGAGAACACGAAGGGGTTCTAGTTTATAAAGTAGGTAACTCCTGAACGTTGTGTCCAACACCAGAAAATTTCCCAGTAATGAATTTTGATAATGCGGACTTCATCCCCTCCCTTTCACTCCTAAGATCTTCAACATGATCCTTCCAATTTTCGGTGTCCTTGTTCACCTCTCCAAGCATTTTTCTAGTAAATTTTGACCCTAATATAGTGGTTCTCGAAATTGTGGACCCAACACAATGAACACGTCCTCGCGTATCTTTTTTCGAACACCTCAAAAATGGCCCGACATCCAAGGTCTCCTCCTGGACACTCTATTTGTATACATACAAAAGAAATTGAATTTGGTCTTGTATAAAAATATATTAACATTAGTTTTGATGATAATGATACGATACTTTTGAAGGACAAAATGAACATTAAAAAAATTTAAATTACCATAAATTTTTTATCTTGAGAGCTCGGGCATAACCATGACGAACTGTGTTATGAGTTTTCTTTCTCGCACAATTTTGTTTAGTCTCTTTGTTTTTTCTTCGCAATGTCTTTTGAACCTCTAAAGATTCAATATTGCAAAACACCTCCCAGTCCTCAGATTTGACATTCCGTGGAACATTTTCCTTCCACTTTCCAACATCACCATCCTTCAAATTAACTCTTAGCTTTGACTTGAAATTTTTCCAAGCATTGTTCACTTTTTTCATAAACATAATCTTTCTGAGTTTTGCGCACATCTGGGAACTCTTTCTACAATATATGAAGAAATAAAATTAAAACATCACACAATTGAATTCACTAACTATTACATTCTTTGGAAAAGAAAAAAATATTCTACCATGAATGATGACCAACGTGATGTCTTATATCGCACATCCACTTGTTTCCAACTCCTATAAGAAATGGGAACATATGTCCTTGCCAAGTCTCCCATCCTAGTTGAGAGTGTATATGAATCCTGACTAACTGAAAAGTCGTGGTCATTACATTTCAATTTCTTAGCGAAAGAGTCATCACCTACTCTCGAAGCACCAGAAGCAACCTTAGAACGGGAGGTTGATACAAGTGTCGCCCCACTTAGTGACAGTTTCAAACTATCAACCATATGAGACATTTATCTGGAAAAAAGTGACTAGTAGACACCAAAATAATTAGAATAAACATTAACATGAATATTACATGTTCAAATAGCAACATAAAGAAGATTACATGTTCAAATAATAGTAAACATAATATTACAAGTTCAAATAGCCGTACACAAACTAGTAAATGTTTACAAAAACAACAAAAAATGGAATAAATAAATTATTACCCGTTCAAAAATAACAAAAAATAGAATATTTCATATTCAAAAACAAGTTCAGAACTAAATCATTGCACTAGAACACTTCATCGGTATCCAAAAGCTCTATCAATTTATCATTTTCCTCAAGAATGGAGTCATACATCGTACGGTGAATATCAATCGCATCTATTTCTTTTGCCAGTCTCTTGCGAGAGTGTAAAAAACTGACTACCCCTTAATCTTTACATCTTGACAATAAAATACTTGACTTACTTGAGATATAAGGATGAACGGATCGTCGTGAATGGTCTTTTTACTCATGAGCTTACTAAGATTCACCATCACCAATTTTGAGGTGGGTTCAACTTTGCAAGTATTATTATCATCAACATCCACCCAATCATAATAAAAGACCGTATGTGTGACATAAATGTAATTGAGGTCAAGTATTTATCTAATAACTCCATAAAAGGTTGTCATAATCCCCTTACTATTAAAGGCCTTAGTGGATACAACGCTACTTTGAAAGTTATGATTCTCTTCATGTGCAAAAGTACAAAAGGTGTACCCATTGCATTGAAATTTCTCATAACTGGTAAACCTATGGAATGGACTATCGAAATATAGCAAAATTCTTGTATCATTACATCTTGAGTCCTGTAAGGAAATGATTTTTTTTAGAGTTTCATTAAAAAAAATTACGGTTGATAAATAAGTACATATATAAATAAAGACTTGCCTCGTTCCTTAGCCAAGGGATGAAATCATCAATTCTATGCCTCGATGAAGCCTCAGTTACCAAAAATTTTCTACAAGAAATTAGTTTTAAATTAAAAAATATCACATTACAATCAATTAATATGAATTAATATAGAACTAAGTGTGTACCTTCTCCATTCATTAACACTGTCGCATTGAGATAAAATCCATCTTCGTACTTGCTCACATTGTACATCATTTAAGATCAATTATTTACTTTTACCTAATTCTCATTGACATTTCGAGTAATCAAACTCATCATCAAGAAAATCCTCTAGATTCCTCTTATGAGTTCCTTCACCTCTTTTTGAATTGTACTCCGTGGCATACAAAGAAGCTTCATGTAACAAATATGCATTAGTAATGCTCCCTTCAATGTACCTCTTACTTCGTGACCACTTCTTATATCTTCCTATTTCTCTATCAAACAACCACATCGCCCGATATCTTGGAGGCCCAGCTATAAAAGCTTCATCGACTAAATGGTGCATGAGGTGTATATTCAACACAAAAAAAGAAGGTGGAAAATAATTTCAAAGACACAAAGTGCCTCTACCAATGCATTTTTAGCTTTCAAAAGATGTTCCCTAAATATCACTTTGGCACACAACACGTTAAAGAATATGCTTATCCATTGTATATCTTTAAATAAAGGCTTATGATCCGGAAATGAATGCATAAGCAATGCTGGAAGCAACCGTTGCATAATGAGGTGATAATCGTGGGACTTGATATTGGTAAATCCAGGTGGATCAAGGTTAACATTGTTGCTGAAATTTGATGAAAATCCAATCGGTACCTTTAATGTTCTTAGTGTACAATAAAAGGATTATTTATCTTCGTTTCCTAATGTGAAAGGTGCCTTTGGCATCCGCCTTTTATTACTTCCTTCGACATCTTTCATCCATAATTTCCTTTTAAGATTCAAATGATATTTCAACTCTTCACGGGCTTTGAACGTATCTTTATTTGATGAGTTTTTCAACGAGAGTATTGTACCTAAAAGAGTCTCTGTGACATTCTTTTCAACATGCATAACATCTAAATTATGTCTAATATCATGATCATTCCAGTAATCTAAGTAAAAAAAAATTGACCTCCTTGAAAAACTATCGGTACCCATTAGATTCTTCTTCCATTATGACATCCTCCTTCTCCTTTTCGTTCCCCTTTCCCTTTCCTTTTTTGTCTCCCCCGCTCTTTCCTTCTCTTTCAACACCTTCTGGAGCGATAAGTCACACTATCTGCTCAACTTCTACACTTGTTAACTTTCTTGGAGCCATTACATCCTATATTTTACTATTAAATGTTTTCTTTGATGTGTCAAACTTGTAAGGATGGTTTTGAGTAAGGAACATACGAGATCGTTGGTAACAACATTTTGTTGACTTAGGAAGATATTGCGAAGGTGTATTTGTAGAATAAATGGGACACCCATTGTAACCTTGAGTTCGACAACCTATTAACACCCCAAAAGATGGAAAATCTTGAATGCCCCACATTAACATAGCTTTTAACTGAAATTTCTCATTTTTGTTCGTATCCCAAGCCTCAACTCTAGACCATACGATCTTTAACTCATCGACCAACAGTTGCAGGAAGACATCAATATGACTTGATGGTGTCTTCGGCCCGGGAATCAATACAGACAACATTGAAAACTCACTTTTCATACACATTAATGGAGGTGGATTGAGAGGATAAATTTTCACTGGCCAACAATTATACTTACTGCCAAACATGTTATTTGGGCTGAAATCATCAGTTTCTATTGCAAGTCGAATATTGCGTGGATCTTTTTCAAAATCTCTCCACATAATGTTTAAATTTACCCATTCTATTGAATCTCGATGATGACGCAAGAATTCCATACAAGAGCTTGAACGAGATTGCCAAGTCATTTTCTCTGCTATCCATTTTATGGTATACAAGCGTTTTAGCCTAGGGATTAAAGGGAAATATCGCATTACCTTCTTACGAACCCTAGAGTACTTTTTCCGATTATTATTATGAATTTTTACCCCATCCTCGTCTACAGAAGTAAAATTGTAGCATAAAGAACCACATTTTATATATCTATGAGATTTTTCATTCTCTTAGCAAAATAACATACAGTTGTTAATGCATACGCCATACTTAACATAATCCATACCAAGATCTCTAACAGTGTTTTTCATTTCTGTATAACTATTTGTCAAATTGTTCCCTTTAGGAAGTAGTTCATTTAACAATATAAGAATTCCACCAGTAGCACCATTCGACAAATTGAATTGTGTTTTCAAATCATTCAACTTTCTAAGAGCATACATTTTGGTATGGCGTGAAGAACCAGTAGCTGGGTGCAATGGCTCCTGTGCGAGTTGAGGTAAACGATCATACTTTTTGCACTTGTATTTATGTTTGTGAGAATCATTAGCAACCTCAAAAGTTGGGGGGATTCATCACTACCTACACAATTAGGTTCACTAGGTTCTTCTTCACCCATAAACATCTCACAAGCATTATTCAAGTACACAACTGAAAATGCATTAGGTTCACTAGGTCCTATCCCATCTGAAAATGCATATTTTGTATTGTTCATAATGTCTCATGACATGTCCTAATCTGAGAAATTTCACCATCATCTCCCTATAGTTCTTCAAGTACACAACTTATATTGGGAGTATTCATGTGTTACTTATGTTTTTCAACCAAAAAAATACAAAACACTACATTAATAATCTAGTATGCACCCAAATAACATAAATAGAAACCACCGAATTTTCCAAAATAGGACATGCAAAAACATTATTCAATTCAACAATGAAAGATTAAACGTTTGCTCGAATATGGTCATAAATGGATTAATTTTGGAATATCTTTATACACACTACCGTTGCATGACAAAGTAAGTTAAATGTCTAATATTCCAAATTTCATACATAAGGTTTCAATTAAATGCATTTCTAACAAAAACCTAGATTTCAATGATCAATACCCATTAATGGTGAAAATATGACCCCAGCCTTTTAACTAACTACTACAAATGATTAAAACAAAAAAAATGACAACTTAAAGAATGAATACAACTAATTAACAAATAACATTAGGTCAATGATGCCATTTTGATGAGGTGGAGATCGAATGTCTGTGTAGATATGCTAATCGTTATTATCAGTTTCTGACCGAAATGCAAAAAACCTAAACTTTAACTACAATCCTATGGAGTATAGAGGTTAGTCTGAGTATCAAAAATCCACAGAGAATATTTGATAGGCTTCAATTTATCTATTACTTATCGAATAAAAAAGTAAAAGATGATGCTTGTTGAAAAGGGGCAGGGGAAAAAGTTAACTACGCAATTAAAACTAAACAAAGATTAAGAAAGCAAGATTATGATCACATCCCCACCATGGGATCTAGAATACATAAAATGGATTTTCTTTGAAAACATTTAACCAAGCATACTCAATTGATTATAAACATCAAACATGAAGAAATTATGTTTAACAATGAAGGATTAAACTTTCGCTCGAATCTGGTCACAAATGGATTAATTTCAAAATATCACTATAAACACTACCGTTGCATGACAAAGGAAGTTGGATGACTAATATTCCAACTTCCATACACAAGGTTTCAATTAAATGCATTTCTAACCAAAACCAACATTTCAAAGCTCAATACCCATTAATGGTGAAAATATGACCCCAACCTTTTAACTAACTACTACATTAAAACAAAAAATACAACCAATTAAAGAAAGAATACAACTAATTAACAAAAAACAATAAATAAGGCAACGACGCCATTTTGATGAGGCATAAATCGAGCGTCCGTGTAGATATGCTAATCGTTGTTATCGATTTCCAACCGCAATGTAAAAAAACTAAACTTTAACTACATTCCTATTGAGTATAGAGGCTAGTTCGGGTATAAAAAACCCAAAGGGAGTGTTTGATAGACTTTAATCGATTTATTAGTTTTCGAATTAAAAAGTAAAAGATGATGATTATTGAAAAGCGAAAAAGAGGAAAAAGTTAACTAGGCGATTAAAACTAAAAAAATTAAGAAATAGAGATTAGGATCATATCCCCAGCATAGGCTAATCAACACGTAAAAGGAATTTGGATTCAAAAATATTTAACCGAGCATACTCAATTGATTATAAACATCAAGCATGAAGAAATTCAATTCAACAATGAAAGATTAAACTTTTGCTCGAATATGATCACAAATGGTTTAATTTCATAATATCTCTATACATCCTACCATTGCATGACAAAAGAAGTTAAACGCCTAATATTCCAACTTTCATACACAAGGTTTCAATTAAATGCATTTATAACCAAAACCTAGATTTCAAAAGTCAATACACATCGATGGTAACCGCAACCTTTTAACTAGATACTATGCTTGATTAAAACATTAAATTCAACAAATTAAAGAATGTATACAACTAATTAGTAGACCATAATAAATAAATAAATTAAGACAACTGAATAACTAACAGGTAATCTAGATAATAAAGCAAGAACCAGAAAATGGAACTCGGTTAAATATGGAAGAAGATGAATAGTATCATACTTACAAAATGATGGTATAAACCCTAAGAAAGGGGAGAAGGCAAAGATCCCCAAAAAAATCCCTAAAATCTTATATAATCAACCAAAAATGAATCCCCATACAAATGAGAACAAAAATCTATTTAGACAATACCCTAAAGGCAAACATGTAAGTCAAAAACAAAAATCTACCGGCCTGAATCGATTATATTATAGTAGACAAATGGATTCGGCTACAGGGAAAATTCGTTTCTTGTCCAAACCATATCAATTCCCCAAAATGGGAGAATTTATTCTCCCATGACAATCGGCATTCTTCACTAGGGATCAATATATGAAAAACACCATAACTTCCTCGTTATAAATCAGAATTAGGCACAGTTAGAGGTTACTCGAAGCTAACTTAGGGATACAACTTTCAAGAAGAAAATAGGGCAAAAACCAAAATACAGAAATGACAAAATTTCCCTTGATTGTGCCCTTGCATGTGTACTTTGGGATGAAACTTTTTCGAAATGCGACCAAACATCACATGAAGCACTTTAATCCCTATAAAATCTCAATTATACGTCGTAAAACATATAAAAATATATTGAAGAGGTTTCTAGATTAATGATCATAAATAAAGGAATTAAGGTACCCGAGGGGGATAAAATGCATAAATATAGAGGCTAAAATAAATGCAATATTCGATATGAAGCCGCACCAGCAATAGAAACATGTTCTTCAGGGCTACCAGGGCAAAATGAACAATGGAGGAGGCCAACAGGGTTGAGGCCATCAGGGTCAATGATCGGGGAAGCCTGAAAAGGGCCACCAGGGCCAAAGACATGGGTACTTCATCGATCGATGTTTTTCTTATGGTGAGATGGGCCACAGAAAGAAGGACTTATCGCATCTAGACAGAGGACCTCGGTAGGGTGGCCAACATGGACAACATGAATAGTTACCACTGGAAGCACTAGCTCCACCTGCTCCATAGCCTCAGTGGTAGTTACAGTACGAACGTGTTTATAACGTCCGTGATTTAGTCATACCACTGACGCAGCAGGCTCTGCCAGCAGTTGTGGGTACATTTTCTATTCATGAACATATGGGTAGGGTGTTGTTTCTCACTTATAGCCACGAAATTTAAACTCGTGGCTGGCCTACTCAAAACAACTGACAATACCATTATGTGTGTAGACTCACCGTTGGACATTCATTCCCTTATACACTTCATTTGTAAGGTGTAGATATAGATATCAGGAGATTATGTTTAGCGGATGACTTGATAATTTTATATATGGTGGGGTATGATGTCATTTTAGGTATGGATTATTTGTCTAGGTATCGAGAAATGGTGGATTGTTTCGATAGCATCACAGTGTTCTCTATCCCGATATATGAGATGTTTCTTGTGGAGAGGCCTCTTCCCGAAGGAGAGTCGACCACACATACTTATTATATTGAGGAGGAGACCACATATGAGGTGGTTATTTCCTTGGATTTGATTCTGGTAGTGAGGGAGTTTATAAATCTTTTCTAGGAGATGCCCAAATTTCCACCGAGTCGAGAGATAGAGTTTCTTATTGACATAGCTCCTGGGACTAGTTCGATTGCGCGAGAACTGTATCGTATGCCCCCATTAGAGATGCGATAATTAAGGGATCAGATTCAGCAGCTCCATGGATAGGTCTTTATCAGCGGAGTACAATGTCATGGGGTGCGCTTATATTGTTTTTAAAAAAGAAGGATGGGTCACGTTGTTAGTGTATAGACTATAAGAAACTGAACAAAGTCACGATTCAGAATAAGTATCTGTTGCCTCGAATAGATGACTTATTCGACCAGTTGAGAGGAGAAACTTACTTCTATAAGATAAACTTGAGATCGCGGTGTGACACCTCACCTCATAAAATACCGGGTGATCAGTCCTATATCAAATTAAACAGGAATCTCATCTGGGTCATTTTTAGCATCACCGTCGAAAACTTTTTAAAACTTACTAACCGCCTAGTATTCAAAAGACATGGTGCCAAATTTTATCTTTTTAATTAACATCTCTAACAACATGCGAAAGAATATATAACTAACCATTCACACAACTAATAAATCAGACAATACTAAAATGGAATAAATGTAATCCTTTCCGAAAAAACCACCGGCTACAAAATCAAATACCAAAAATAAACCACAAGAGCAATAACTAAATACATCATTTAACTGAAATTAAATGGAATAACTAGGTTGACATGCCCGATAGAAATGTTGCATGCATCTTACTATAGGAATGAAATGACTGGAGCAACTAAGTCAAAGTCCTGCAACATCCACATTTGTTGCAGCTGCGTAACCCTGGAATAGGACAATTCTGGCATCCCTGTGGCTGGACACATAAAAGGATTTGAAAATATTTTATAGAAAGGGTTAGAACCCAAACCATTTTGAAAATATTTAGCAATTGAATTTAAGTGCAGTAGTTAAAATGCATGGATGCTCTTCATATTTAAGTTAGTGTCGCACACTCTCTTGAGGACACCTCACCCCTCGACTAATGTGCACGCCTAACGTACCTAAACATGACCCATCTAGGTATCTACCCCGTAACTAGCCTTGTCATATATATAATCCATAACTTCCCCACTAAACTAACACGAGTGAGTTTACTATACATTTTATAAGTTCTTAATCACACTAACTTATTTAATTAAATTCTCATTTGATACCATATAACAGTTTCACAAGTCATATAATTAATATAATTCTCATCTAGTATTATTCCGTATATAGTTAGACCATATCTACGTACTCATCCTACAACATTCACACATACATGCCGTAGATATATACTATCACCCGAGTAGGCACTCATCAGGTGTTCTCTAAATGCTATCAGAATCGAGTATTCTCATCCAACCGAACCCCAATACGGTTAGCTCCCCGTTTCAAAAAAATAAAAAAATATTGTGGAGGTGGCAAAAGTTTCCCAAGGTAGTGAAATCGAATCAGACACCATTAGTTGAATTCCTGAACCGAACGCTATGACCTAGGGACTGTACTCGCCCTGCATTTACTATCCATGGGATTCACCCGTATCGCGCAACCTCCCCTGATAGCACTAGAATAGATGTTATTTACTTTAAATATTATTAAATATTTTTAAAAGATATATATATATATATATATATATATATATATGTGTGTGTGTGTGTGTGTGTGTGTGACAACAGGGGGAAACCACGATGCGAGTGTATAAAGATATACACCGATCGTTGGAATCGGTTCCCTCCGCTATGCAAAAACCTAAACTCTAACTACACTTGTTTTATAAGTATAGTGGTAAGTTCGGGTATCAAATCCACAAGGTGTGTTCGACAGATTTCAGGAATAAAATTGTAAAAGGTGATGTGTGGTTGTAAATAAAATGAAGAAATAAGAAGTTTAAAGTAAACAATAATTAATGAAACCAGGGTCGGGATCGCATACCCATCATGGGCTAAACACGTGAAAATAGAATTTTGGTTCGAAAATATTTAACCGAGCATTTTTACTTAATCATAAACATCACACAATAAGGAATTAAATCCAAAGTTGCGAGATTAAAAGTTTAATTCAAAATGATCACACACGTATTAAAATCGATTTATCGCTTTAAATACTAACATTGTGTGACAAATAAAGTTAAACACATAATAATCCCATTTTAATAGGAATGGTTTCGATTAAATGTAGTTTGACACAAAACCTAATTTTCGGAGATCGACGCCCAACAATGACGGACACTATATCCAAATCCTATTTAACTACTCAACACACATGATTAAACTAAGTAAAAAACTAATTATTTAATTAGAAAAAGAAATAATTAAATTACAACATTGAACTAGGCATGTAAAATAAATGCAAAGCATAAGTAAATAAGCATGGAAATTGAAGGAAAAAGGTAAGAAATAGTATCCACTTGCATAAATGGGTGTCGAACCACCAAGAAATGGAAGATATGGGGTTATATCTACAAAATCCCCAAAGAAACTAACCCTAGGACCTAAGAGAGAAGAGATCTAAAAATCTAATTATCTGAGTTAAGCAAGACTCCTTACTTATATACTAAGTTACAATAAAGAATTTAAAGAAAAAGAAAAATAAATAAAAAGGGGATAAGATGTAATTAATTAACAAAAGAAAAAGGAAAAATAAAAATAGAAAAAGAAAATCAGGTAAAATATCGGACCAAAACAGAACACCGGTCGACCAGGGCCTCAGGCCAGTCGACTGTATCAAAGGGAGGTAGGCCACTGTGAAGCCCGCAAGTCAAACTTCCGAAACCCGGTCCACCGCCGGTGAGAGTTCGGTCGACCGGTCTGCCCAGGACTCCGCACGCAATCACCAAATCTCATCAACTGAAAACCAAAGACCTTCAGCAATGGAGGTTAGCTGCCATGGAAACAAAACTCGAGAACCAATTCCATGTTATAGTCAAAACCTCCCACCATTTATGCCCAAGCTGAGAACCTCCATACCCATCTATTGATACAAAAATTATTCAGATGATGTGGACTAATTATATTAAGACATGTATCATCTAACGTGGAAAACTATATATTCACCGAGCTACTTAGCATATCGAGCAACTCAGCGTACCAAGCTACTCAACTTGACGAGCTACTCAACGTGCAGAGCATCTAGTCAAGAAGATCAAGCGACAATTACAGATTCAATGAACATCGAAATCAATGAACATTTTATTATGTATAGATGTATATGTTTATTAAATAACGGCGTATTGTCTATTCTTATTGACAACCAAGGGCTATAAATACATTGTAACCCCCTTCATAACGGGGCAATTGATTATTAGCGATCATAATTGAGATCAAGGAAAAACACCCAGCAATACAAGATAGTGGACGTAGGTCATTTTTATTGAGGCTGAACCACTTTAAAATCTTTTTTCTTATTTCATTATTCGTATTTATCTGTGATTAATTAATTAGATCAAGTCTAGTTTTTTACATCAACAGATTGGCACTACACCAAAATGGATAAATTGGCACCCTTCCAATAGTTAGCCTTGTCACGGTCATTGACCGTGACAAAAAACACGCATTTTTTATCACGATCATTGACCGTGACAAGGTATTGTCATGGTCATTGACCGTGACAAGACCATGACAACTATACTTGTCACGGACTTGTCACGGTCAAGGACCGTGACACGTCCGTGACAAATGTCCCAGTAAAAAACCCCTTTCCCCTTATTTTCCCCCCCGCCGATTCTTCCCTCTTTTTTTCTCTCTCTCTCTTTACGCTGCTCTCCCTCTCTCTCTCATCTTTCAGGTTACTTTCTCTCTCTCTCTCTCTCTCTCTCTCTCTTCCATTTATATATATATATATATATATATATATATATATATATATATATATATATGTGTGTGTGTGTGTGTGTATATATATATATGTTTATGTGTGTGTTTATATATATGTGCATGTGTGTGTGTATGTGTGTGTGTGCGCGCGTGTGTGTGGTGGGGGGACAGGGTGGGGGAAGGGGTGGGGCAGGGTGGGGGGAGGGGGCAGGGATGGGGGTTGTTTGTGTGTGTGTGGGGTGTGTGCGCGCGTGTGTGTAGTGGTGTGTGTGCATGTGTGTGTGTGGTGGGGGAAGGGGGTGGGGTAGGGTGGGGGAAGGGAGAGGGGGTGGGGCAGGGTGGGGGTATGGATGGGTGGGTGGGTGGTGGGGTAGAAGTGGGGGGGGCTGCGTGTGTGTGTGTGTGTGTGAATGTGCACGAGTGTGTGTGTGTATGTGCACGTGTGTGGATATGTGCATGTTTTTTAAGTAAATTAATATATGATTGCCCCTCATTGTAAATTAGTAAATTAATATATGATTAATTATGAAAGTAGGATTTCCCCTTATTGTAAATTAGTAAATTAATAGTTATATACTTTAATTGTTAGTTTAATTGATGAAAATAATTAATTGAGTAGCTGAATTAGAAGGAGTACGGGATACACATTTGTTGTTGATATTGCTGTTGGATTATAGTGGATCGATGTTGGGTTGGTTAGTTTTAAAAGTGGCATGACCACTGGATTATTGTCCATATGGGGGTGAGATTTTTCAACTTTTTTTTAAAATTACTTTGTATATCGAACAATATATATATATAGTATGATAATTAAATGAAACATGATTGAAATTATATATAGTGCGCATAGATACTAGCCTTTTAGTTCTTATGCGTACGCATTCAATAGCCCTTAGACCCGTTCGAGAGTCATTACCCCTGTAATAAGATCTCTCGAATTGTCCCGTTCGGACAGTTTGGGACTGCATACTTTATGTATAATATTCGTAGTGGATTAAAGTTGTTACTTTTGGAGGAAGTCCTACAGTCGTATCATAATGTTCTCTGAGTACATACTAGATTGACAAGTGTGACTATTATTTCAATTGATCAATTGAAATAACACTCACACTTGCCAATCTATGTCGTGTACTTGGAGAACTACGAGTATATGCTGCCGAATTTTTTCAAATCGTAACAATGTGCATGAGCTGTTAAGTATATTAAAGAAAAATGCGGTCTTGAATGGGATAGGACCACTCACCCTTTAGAGTAGATGGAGGAAATAGAAATTTCTATTACAAATTGAATTTGAATATAAATAAGACATAATTAAATGAAACATACTATAAATCTAAGTTTTGTTTATACTAATCCACAAATATATGATTCGTACCTTCAATAGGTGATGAGTTGTGGTAGCTATGATGGAATATCCAAAATACAAAGAGTGGATGGGCAAGACAAATAGAATGGGGGATGTGTTTCGCAGAGGTGCTAACGAATTTGTGACATGAATATACGCTGAAAGCTATGTTGATGTGGGCAATTCATGATTTTCCAGCTTATGGGACATTATCCGGTTGTGTAGTACATGGTTATTTGGGGTGTCCAATTTGTGGAGAGGAGACTGAATCTCTTCGTCTGTCCTTTAGCTCAAAAAATGTATACCATTGCCACAAGAGGTTTTTACCCCCGGTTCATAGTTTCAGATTTGAGAAAGGTTCCAATTTTTTATTGGGCGGGGTTGAACATAGGCTACCGCCGAGACTTCTTTCGAGTTCAGAAATTGAAAGTAAATCTTCTGAATGTGACCCTAATATGCCAGGTAAGAATCCGAAATTTAAGAATGTCAAGCATAAGAAGACCCCAACTGAGAATGAAACTAATACAAGAAAGGCATGTTCTTGGAGGTCAATTTTATTTGGCTTGCCTTATTGGAAGAATAACCTGGTGTGCCATGTATTGGATGTGATGCATTCATAGAAGAACTTTTCTGAACATATTGTGGGCACTTGCCTTGGGGGGAGTCATTCGAAGGATGGAGAAAATGCATAAAAAGACTTAAATCGTTTGTTTGTGCATTTCAAAAGGTTAACCAAGTATTTTACTCGGAGTATATCAACAACGAGCCATGGTCAATTGTCCAACACGTGCCAAAATGTCTAAATAGTAGTGTGGATGACTTAGTTGCTCCAACCGAATATCAATCCATTTTTTAAGATGTCCCGAATTTTAAATAATTTTTTAATTTGTAATAAATATTCCAATTTGTACCGAAACATCCGTTTTTAATGCTTTTAATTGATTTTCCCTTTATCATTTTCACTCTTGTGTAGTGTGCGTGTTTATGGGCAGTAGGGGTGGGGGTGTTTTGGATTTTTAGTAATTGTACATATTATGAGCTAGATGTTATTGTTTTGGAATTCAGAATTGAGGTGTTTGACAGTAATAATTTATTTTTATTTGCAGTAATTGTACATATTTGCATGTCTTCTTTTAACTCATTTTGATATGTTCTAATAACATTTTTTGATAGCAAATGTCTCCTTCGGGTATTAAGGCGAAAATGATGATGCTTGTTATGATGATGTCGTTTGGGCTCGGTGGTAGCGGAGGTGACGAGAGCTCCTCGGCCCCTAGGCTCCCCAAATATGGCAAATTGGGGATGGCCATCGAGAACAAGTCAGGGCTATTAGCGAGATCCCTCGAGCTGGTAAAGACGATCATCGGCCCGGGGTACATTAGTTGGAAGGAGGTGCCATATGAGCTCAAGTTAGCTGTTTGGGTAGCACTACAGGCAATGTATTTATATTTATATTTATATTATTTTCATATGATTATTTCAATTTCGATTTCAATTTCATTTTATATTTATATTTATATTTATATTTATATTTATATTTATATTTATATTTATAGTTATATTTATATTTATATTTATATTTATATTTATATTTATTTGCAACTAACATTGTATTTGTTGGATAGGAACAATTCAGCCTAGATCCAAAGCTACGCAATTCCGTCTTGGAGCAGTTGAGGGAGCAACACAAGACGTGGAAGAAAAATATGCGGACTCGGTACTT
This sequence comes from Sambucus nigra, assembly GCA_949130495.1. Taxonomy (NCBI): domain Eukaryota; kingdom Viridiplantae; phylum Streptophyta; class Magnoliopsida; order Dipsacales; family Adoxaceae; genus Sambucus; species Sambucus nigra. The sequence continues at coordinate 600,605,710 of OX422216.1, forward strand.
TGAAAAGACACAAGAGTCCATTATCCAAAGGAGTGAATCTGCCCCGACAAAGGAGTCGGTCTCATTGGCACAATGGGAAGAGTTCATTGACAATGAGATCGGGGAGCGACAATTGGCATCTTGCCAATCAGGGTGGGAAAATCGAGCAAAAAAGACGGACAGGCACTACTCCGGCCGGACGTCTTACGCCGAGGTGGAGCATAGGATGATGGTAAGATTTAATTTTTCTATAAATACATAAATATATTATTCTGCATTATTTTACTTTGCGTGACCGATACCAATTTTACTTTATTTTATTTCAGGGGACAGGGAGTGGCCCTGGGGGTAGGCCACATTGGCTCGATACTTATGTGGCTCTTCGGACGAAGAAGGGGAAGGACAAGGAGGTGTCCCTGAGCGTTGCGGCCACGATTGTAAGTAATCCGACAGTTTACTTTTTGTTAATTACGTTATAATTTTTTAATTTACTTATTTTACTAATCATGTGCTTTTTGTCGTTTCAGGCAAAGCTTAAAGAAGTGCATGAATCACAATCTGATGCCGACAAGGCATCTTTGTCCATAGACGCACTCAAAAAAGTGATTGGCTCTGATCGTAAGGGGAGGACAAGGGGGTGAGCTCGCGGGTGGACAAATCTGGGATCATCGGATTGGAGACGAACGACACCGGGTTGGCTTGAACGATGCACTCGTATGACATGAAGTTATTCCGTTTGGAGGCGACGGTCCAAGATAAGTTCTTATTCATGAACCGTTCGTTGGGCGACAGAAAATGCAAGGGGAAAGGGAAGGAGAAGGTGGGGGGAGGAGGTGCAGGAGGACGAGGATGTGGGCCTCGTTGCTTCATCGCCGACACGTGCGGACTTTGATGATCCACTTCCCTATTTGGACCCCTTCGACCGATCGATGTCGACACTTGGTTGGCCGATCATGTTTATACTGGACATATTTGATGGACAACGGATAGGGTGAGGGTTGAGGGACCCGAATATCATTTAGGGTGGACTAGTTCATGGACGTGAGCTTCAAGACATCGAGTTCAAGGTGCTCGTCACGCATGTGATACCCGGGAAGGAGAACTCCCCATTATGGTTGCATGAACAATGCGGCATGATGTATATCAGTGGGTGTGTCAATTCGTATTTCGTGTGGCCTACTTACCTCCTCGGATTTAACCTTACCTAAGACATGTAGTGACATTATTTGAATTGAATTGTATTATTTTTAAGTTGGTACATTTGAATTATTTTTATGTTGGTACATTTGAATTATATTTGAATTATATCGTGATGCATATTGTCTCTATTTTGAATGTATATTTCCACTATCTCTATTTCATTTGGATATATAATGTTTGAATAGGTACAATGTTCTTATAACAGGTACATATATACTGCTGGGCAGTGGCAGTGGACATACTGCCCAGTAGATTTTTTTTCAATTCTGCCCAAAATTATCACCGTCATTGACCGTGATAATTTTCTATTAAATGTCACGGGTTTGTCACGGTCCTTAACCATGACAAATCTTGTCACGGTCAAGGACCGTGACTTGACCGTGATAATTCTAACGAACTTGTCACGGTCAATGATCGTGACAAGTCCGTGACAAAAAAGGTTATCACCCCCAGAATTGTCACGATCTTTGACCTTGACAAGTCCAACTTGTCAAGGTCAATGACCGTGACAATTCGATAGATTTGGTGTAGTTTGGCTCCATCTGTGGGAAGTGACTATACGTAGAATTTTTCACTAAAAATGCATTATACATGGCTGAGCTCCCAGAATCTAGAAATAGGAACAATGACGGAGTTCCCCCCATCCCGTTTGTTCCTCCAACTGTCAATGAACTCACTGGAATAGTGGCTAGCTTATCCAGGGGACAAACAGCTATACAGGATACCATGCGACAACTCATTCAAACTGTTCAAAATGCAACGCCTACTCAGTAAGGCCAGCGAAGCGTTTATAGAAACACTCACCTGCCGTCTTCGATATCTAGACGTACTCAGTTCCTTTATGCTTCCTTACCCAAGCATACTGAATCGCATCATACTGAGAGGTCCAGTGATCCCTATTATCAGCCTGGTCGAACATTTACCATAAGAGTTATGGACTCTCAAGAAAATGTTACTTTAACGTCGGAACAAATAAGCGCTCTGGAGAGGTTAAGTAGAGTCTCCCCCTTTGATCGTTTGGGCCCCAGGAGGAATAGAAATCCTCCTCGAACTGAAACGAGAAATTCTCAATGACTAAATAATCTAAGGGAAGGTTCTGCCCAATCACGCCCTGCAGCTCGTACAGAAAGATCCCAAAAGGAGAATTCAATGTGATCTGTTTCTTGGGAAAATTAATCAAACGCTGGTAATGATGCATGGAAGGTATCTATTCAGAGGTTAGAATATAGGTTAGAGGAAATGGCTAAGTCCATGAATCCTCTCCAAAGAACCTTTGTCAAAGGATCACCCTTCGTACAAGCAATTGTGGACATTCCCACACCCTCAAAGTTTAAGGCTCCTATGGTTACGCCGAAGTACGATGGAAAGACTGATCATGTTCTCCACATAGAGCAGTACCAAGATTCTGCCGATATATATGCAGTTCCAGATGAGATGAGGTGCAGGGCATTCTCAGGAACTATCACTGGGTCAGCTCAAATATGGTACAATAACCCTCCCCGGGGACAGATTGCTACTTTTCATCAACTAGCAAAGATGTTTATAGGAAATTTCTGTTTTGGTGCGAAGTGAGTCAAGAGGGTAGCACACCTGTTGAGTGTAAGGCAGAAAACAAGAGAGAGCACTATGGATTACGTCACTCATTTTAACAATGAGAAATTAGAGGTAATCGATTACGAAGAGAAGACAACCATTACAACTCTGATGAATGGTCTTTTACCGAACAAGCTGTATTATACCTTTTCCAAAGATCCCCCAAATCCATGGCAAAATTAATGGCCAAGGAAGCCAAAATTATGAACGCCGAAGAAGCTCTGACTGCAAAGAAGAATGGTGTGACCTAAGTAGAGACTAGAGCTGAGGGCACGTCCGAGAGGAAAGATCAAAAGCATAATGGGGGCAACAAGCAATCAAAAGGCAAGAAAACTATATATCACTTGAGGAAGTATGCTAATTATACCCCCTTAAAGGTAGGCATAAACCATGTTCTGGAGGAGATAAAAAATAGCGAAGAACTAAACAGGCCGGAGAAATTAAGGACAACCCCTAAAAGGAGGGATAAGTATAAGTATTGTGAGCTCCACAAAGACCATGGCCACACGACCCAGCGGTGCATAACTCTCCATAATGAGATTGAGGCACTTATTAAATGAGGAAAATTGAGCAGTTTTGTTAATCGCCGGAATGATGGGAAGACCAACGACAGAGCAAGCCAAAGGTCTAAATCTCCTCGCCGAACAAAAGAAGACAAGAAAAAGAACCATGAAGATGATCTGGAGGATGACCCCGACCTCCTCAAAAAGCCAAGGTAACCAGAGCGCGAGGTATTTTCAATCCATTTTGATTCATTTGACTATAATATTATTACAGGTGGAGATGCAGGAGGTGGTGATCATACCGCTGAAAGAAAAGCTTACCTCAATGAAGCCCAAGCTTGTTCCTACATACAATGGATAAATATGGCGGAAGAAGATCACCCGAGGAAGGTTAACAAGGATAAACTACTCATTGGTTTTTCCAAAAGTGATCTGGAAGGAGTCTTGTATCCCCACGATGGCCCCATGGTGATCAAGATGAGGATGAATGATGTAATCATTTCAATTGTATTGATAGACAATGGTAGCTTGGCAGACATTATGTTCTACCTTTCTTTGACATTTTAAACTTGAAACTATCCCAGTTGGAGCCATAATACAGGACGCTCCTTGGTTTCTCTGGAGAAAAAGTCTTTACACTTGGGACGATCAAGTTGGACATGGTAATTGGATCCTGGCCTGCCTGCAGAACCGAAATAGTATGCTTTTTCATAATGGATAAAAATATCCAATCAGCTTACAATGTAGTCATGGGAAGAGTAGGTCTGAAAAATTTCGAGGCAGTGCCATCTACGGTACATCAATGCTTAAAATTATTGACCAATTTTGGTGTGGAACTTGTGAAGGGCGATCAGAAAGTATCTTGAGAATGTTACTATTCATCTACCGAACAAGAAGAGTTAGAAGATGCCAGGAAGAAGACCACCACTTACCAAGTGGATGAGTGTGAAGATTCAGAGATTGAGACATTGGACCACATGGATGAATCAGAGCTCGTGAAGGGTCAGGTCATGGAAGCAACGAAAAACATTATTCTGGACGATGAACGACCAGGGCGAACAACTCAAATTGGCGCCTCACTAGATCCGGCGATAAAAAAAAAGTTGGTGGCATTTTTTTTGCATAGGAAGCAAGCTTTTGCGTGGATTCATGAAGATATGATAAGAATAGACCCAGCCTTCATGTGCCATGAACTCAATGTTAATAAATAAATCAATCCAGTGAAACAAAGAAGAAGGAACTTCAGCCTAGAGAAGAACCAAGCTATTTAGGAGGAAGTTGAGAAACTGCAAAAGGCCTCCTTTATTCCAGATGTCAAATACCCTGAATGGTTGGACAATGTGGTGATGGTTAAAAATAAGAACAATAAATGGAGGATGTGCGTTGATTTCACATATCTAAACAAATCCTGCCCAAAAGATCACTTCCCACTGCCCCAAATAGACCAGCTAGTAGATGCCACCTCGGGGCATGAATTGTTAATCTTCATGGATGCTTATTTCGGCTACAACCAGATTAAGATGAAACCAAAATATAGGGAGAGTACCTCTTTTATTACCCCAAGGGGAACATACTGCTACAATGTTATGCCTTTTGGTCTTAAAAATGGAGGTGCTGCGTACCAGCGGCTAATGAACAAGGTGTTTGCGGATCAAATCAACAAAAATATGGAGGTCTACATTACTGACATGCTGACTAAGAGCAAGAAATTTGCTGACCATATAACTGACCTAGGCCAAACATTTGATCAGTTGGAGAAATATCAGATGAAGCTGAACTCGATCAAGTACGTATTTGGTGTATAAGAAGGCATGTTCCTTAGGTATATTGTGAATCAGCGGGGCATTGAAGCGAATCCTAACAAGATCAAAGCTTTGCTAGAGCTACAATCTCCAACTACGAAGAAGGAAGTAAAAAGCCTTATGGGTTGTGTTGAAGCTCTCAACAAGTTTTTCTCACGAGCAACTGACATATGTCTTTCATTCTTCAAGACACTCAGAAAAACATTCGAGTGGAATAATGAGTGTGAGAAGGCGTTCCAAGAGTTAAAGACATATTTGGGGACACCTCCTTTACTGTCCAGTCCGGTAGTAGGAGAGAAATTATACTTGTACCTGGTTGTCTCAGAAAGTGCTATCAGTTCAGCGATGATAAGAGTAGAGGACAGAGTACAAAGACCGGTGTATTATACAAGCAAAGTATTCCGAGGAGTAGAGATCAGATATCCACAATTAGAGAAGATGGCATTAGCACTGATCGAAGCCAACAGGAAGATAAAACCTTAATTCCAAGCCCATACTATAGTGATATACACCGATATGCCACTTAAACAGGCTTTACACAAATCAGAGAAATCCGAAAGATAGATGTATTGGGCAGTGGAACTAGGCAAGTATGATATTGTTTATGAACTAAGGTCGTCACTCAAAGGGTGGGCAGTGGAAGATTTTACTGAGGAGTTCACTTACCCAGATACCTCCGACCAACAGGGATCTAATTAAGAACAACCCATGGATGTTAGAGGATCATCAAAGATAATCTCTGATCAGCGTCCATCGATAGATATTCTGGAGGGGATAGTAACCGAGAAACAAGAATCCTCTGATAAAAGCCCAGTGTATAGAGATGATACGAGGAAGTACCAAATTTTCCATAAGGGAAATTTGTCAGACCAAGAGCTTGATAATTGTATCCCGATATGGACTTTGTAAGTTAATGACTCCTTGTACGCCACAGGCAATGGGGCTGGAATAATTTTGAACACTCCAGATGGATTGGATATAAAATATGCTCTGCGTTTCCAATTCAAAGCTTCCAATAATAAAGCTAAATATAAAGCTATGATTGTGGGCCTCAGTTTAGCCAAAACACTGAATGCAGAGCAAGTTACGGTGTTTAGTGATTCACACCTAGTCGTAAATCAAATTCTCGGGTTATACGCGGCGAAGGGATACTTTATATCTAGGTATCATGCCAAAGCTATGGAGATTTTGTCCAATTTTGCAGCTGTCCAAGTGATCAGAATACCAAGACTGGAAAATGTGAGGGATGGCGCATTAGCTCGGTTAGCCTCAGCTACTCGCACCAAGCTGCGAAGAATGATTCCTATCAAAATACTAGTGGATCGAAGCATTGATGAAGATTTGATTGTGAGGTTCATCATGTTGGATATGGGACCTTCTTGGATTGATCCCATTAGAGCGTACATTGAAGAAGGAATTTTACCAACTGAACAACTTACAGCCAAAAGGATGAAGTTCAAAGTTGCTCGGTATGTGTTGAGCAATGGAATTCTGTACGGAAGAGGAATGATAGAGGGCCTTCAGAGATGTGTTCATCCATCAGAAGTTAAAGATCTGATAGAAGAAATTCATAATGTCTCTTATGGAGCTTATATAGAAGGTCGGACCCTCTTGCAGAGGATGATGATGTAGGGATACTATTAGCCAATGATGTGAGATGACTGTAAAGCTTATGCGAAGAAATGCGATAAGTATCAATGGTTCTCTACCATACGAATATGTCTACAGGCATTATTAACCCCAATTACTTCCCCTTGGCCATTTGCCACGTGGGTAATAGACTTGGTCGGGCCTCTGCCAACTACTAAAGGACGATTTAAATACTTGGTAGTCACTGTTGATTATTTCACAAAATGGGTGGAAGTTGAACCTCTCATTGACATGGCCTATGAAAGGTTTTATCAGTTCATCTGGAAGAACATTATTTGCAGGTATGGTCTACCACATGCCTTCATCACTAACCACGGTACCCAATTCGATAATGAGGAATTTTTTGCGTATTATCACCAGTCCAATGTTCAGAAGATCCATTCTGCATCGGGCCATCCCCAGAGAAATGGGCAAACAGAGGTGACGAACCGAACTCTGCTCAACGGGTTGAAGAAACGATTGGATGGCGTAAAAGGGAACTGGATTAATGAACTGCATTCTGTGTTATGGGCTTACCGAATAACTCCCCGAGCAGTAACTGGGGAATCTCCTTACATGTTAACCTTTGGAAGTGAAGAAGGCATACCAGTTGAACTGGGCCTACCTACTCACCGGGTGCTTAATATCAACTCTCCAGTAAGGGATTTGATGAGACGCTTAGACCTGGACCTGCTCGAGGAAGTAAAAGAAGACGTGGCTATCCGGAATGCAGCTTATCAACAAAAGACTGCCATGTTCTACAATAAAACAGTTAATAAATGTGATCTTAAGGAGGGAGATTATGTACTCAAAAAAGTCATTTAGATGCATAATAAGCTAGAGGCCAACTGGCATGGGCCTTATCGTGTAACAATGATTGTTCGACCTAGAACCTATAGAATAAAAACTTTAGAGGGGGAAGAATTCAAAAATGCATGGAATGTAGAGCAACTGCATAAATATTATCAGCGGTGTAGATTCACATGTATTTCGTTCTTTCAATATGAATAAAAATAATATTTTCCCCATTTTCTTTTTAGTTCAATTTTTTTCGGAGTACTAGTGTTACACACTACACTTGAATTTTACAAGAAGGCACCAGCAACCACCAACTACGGTTGGTCGGCACATCAGCAACCACCAACTACAGTTGGTCGGATATCAGCAACCACCAACTAAGGTTTGTCGGCATCAATAAACATAACCAACAATGTTGGCATAACAAATCACACAAGGCAAGGCCTGTTTGATTATGGTTGACCTCAAGGGATATCTAACATTGGGCAAGAGGGTGGGTGACCTCAAGGGGCATCCACCGCCAAGGCACCAAGGTAATCTAGATAAGATTGCTACAACTAAGCATGACCATGGGATGAAAATAATTCCATTGCTTAGGCACTTATGGGTGACAAGTCACTACAACTAGGAAACAAATGGGGCATAGTTCCATTGTCTAGGCAATTAAAATAGAATAGGATAAATTGTCCTTTTATAAATATATATACTCATCAAAAGAAAATTACAATTTATTTCCAAGGACAGACAATTACAAAACAACGAACTTTTCTCCATCAAATACAAATCTCCTATTCTATTGGCCTTTTCCCTTTCGATTTTGGTACAGGTTCCATTCCAGCGGGAGGATCATCTAAAGCATAAGGAGAGTTAATAAAATTCATATCTCATAGCATTTTGATGTTTCTCGAACTTGATCAATCAAGAAAATGTCCAGGTCTAGATATCTCAAAGTCTTCATGAAGATGGTAGTCGCCAAGATACTTGGAGATCAAACATTGAGGAATGGAATGAGATGGAATCCAACTGACATCTAGCTTAAAGGGAGGCACAGGAAGATCAAGTAATCTTGTCTCATACCAATCCCATAAGGAATTTCCTTTATCAATTCTCATCACAGTCAAGGCGTTCAGCCATCCTTGTTTGTATCCCTCATTATTTGATTGTTTCAACCGAGCATCGAGATGGCATAGAGCTTCATTGTATCCCCCTATCCAATATTCTCTGGGTTGTTTATGGAATTGATAAGTCAATCTCTCCACATATTGATGAAGTTTTTTCACTAAGTTCTCTTTATTTTTCAATGCAGAACTCTGATTGGGAAGTTTCTCGGTAAGACTTTGAATTTTCTAGGACATCTCAACCAGAGCTTGATTTTTAGCTTTCATCTAACTAAACAGATTTGCTAAGGCTTGTTGAGTCCTAGTTTCTTTAATAATTCTCCGATCAGCTCTAGCTCTACCCCGCGAGGAAGATGTAGGTCTGGCTCATTTTAAAGCCTCCAATTCTTCTCTCAATGCAGCATTTTCAGTTTCTAAAAATGAAATGCCCTCAACATTAAATGGGACCAGAGCTCCAGCAGAATAAGCAGGTTTTAATTGTCTCATTTCTTCTCGAAATGCAATATTTTCTTCTTCTAACAGTTTGGCAATGTTTTTGGGCTCCTTAACCTCAAGTTTTAGCATGCTCTCTCTCTTTTTATGGGCTAAAATGAACTTGTCATAGCCCCGATCATCACTCAACTGTTGGTAGTTCTTCTCATAACCCTCATGCAGAAATGCAGTGGTTTCTTTGTTTTGAAGTTGAAGTTCCTCGATCAATCCTTGAAGATCTTCAATCATTTCATAGTAAGTATCATTATTGGCCACAGCCCGATCAAATAGACATTTTAAATATTGGTAAACCTCAATTGCTCGCTCAGAGGCATCAGGTCCAAGGATATTAACTATTTCTACATTATTGAAGTCTGTATGACTAGCCTTGAAGTAATCATTAATATTCTTCATCAACTCTGTATCTTGAGCTGACAAGAGTTCCATCCTGGTAACAAACTAGCAAAGAAAAGTAAAAATGGATCAACAATAATACACATCGATCAAGTAAATGAGAAAACTCAGAATAAATAACAACGTCCATTTTATTGATCACAGTAGGAGAAAGTACAACCAAGGTTACAAAAAAATAGAAAAATAACATAATTAAAGAGTCGAACAACTCTACACCTTCTCCTTATTTCCTACAACATCTTCAACCGATTTGGATGAAGGAGTTGGTTGCTCGGAGGTTAGTTGAGGTTGCTCGGTAGAAGTTATTGCCTGCTGAACATGCTTAAAAGATTGAGGAAGGGTAGCAGCAGGTGTTTGTTCTACTATCTCCATAAAAGATTCATAAAATGAAACTTTATCTTTCTCTTCTTCTTTAATAGTAGGAGGATGGCCATGAGTGTGTTTCTGAAAAAGTTCAGAATCATTAGAGATGTTGAACTCTTTCAAAGATGCAACCCATCCATCTCTGATGTATTTCAGACTTGCATACTCCATTTGGGAAGAGACAATAACCAAACCTCTATTCCATCCTTTGTCCCAGCTAAAGAAAAAGAACTTCTTTCGAGCAGTTTTCCTCTTCACTCTTTCCGACGAGGATTTCTCCCAGAGAATCTCTTCAACAAACTTCACGTTCTTCTAAATCTCTTTCTTACGTCATTCAGCCTCTTTAAGCTTGCCATCGTCTTCCACTTGGATGGAAAGAGAAACCTTTAATTTTTCCTCCAACTCCTTTGAGGCATTTACGGCTTGTCGATGAGTTGACTCAACCGATTGGAGTTTATTCTCCCATGCAGCTTTGTCCTCTTCGTACTTCTGATGGGACTTCCCCAAAGACTTTGATAACCCAGTAAGGGTTTCCTCTACTCCACTAGATGAGGTTGAAGCTTTGATGGATTCATCCTTCTCTACGATATTATCAAAGTACACCAAAAACTGTAAGAAAAAGAAAGGCATGAATCAGAGCATGAACATGGTAATGTAGAATTAGAAAGATAAGTATAATGACCACTTACTAAGGCAAGGATTTGAGCAGCCACATCGATAACTTTATTTCGAGGAGTTGAAGTTTCAGAAGCTCGATAATTAGGGAGAGTCCCTGACTTGATCAATTTCTTGGCCAAGCCAGGGGTAAGGATAGATGGAGAACTAGCCCTCAAAAAAGAAATCCTAACTTCAGTAGGTTGGGCAACAACATCCACGGGTCTTTCAGCAAGACCCTTCATCAACCTTCTCAAAGGAGCACCTTCAATCACTGGTGCTGCCTATTCTTCAATCAAAGGTGCTGCCTCTTTTGGGACAATAACTTCAACCAAAGATGTTGCCTCTTTAGGGGCAACATGGGCCTTCTTGTTGATATCTTTGGCAGGAGGAACAATATATTTTTTCTCAGTTCTGTCAGCTAGAACATCGCCCTCGTTCATCTTCGCCCCTTCAGTACCAGGACCAGACTTAGTGAAGAACTCAGGTACCTTCCTCTTCTTCGTCATCAGATCAGCAATAGAGGTACCCAAATCAGAAGAAGATTCTCCTACAGTTGCTGGATATGCTGGTACTTGGTTAAGATCAATTACCATAAGAGGAACAAGAGGTCGGGAAATAAAAGATAAGGTAGTGTTCTTGTATCTCAAAAAATAATAAGCAGACCTCACGTGCTCCCCATTAATGGATTTATTCAAACCCCATATTAGTGTATAGTTTTTATATTTATGCCACTCTCTTTTGGAGGTTTCCTTTTGCTATCAACTACAAAATAAAAATGTACATGTTAGTGATGCATTTTATCGAACAAAAACAGAGCTAAATTGAAAAATTAAAAACAACCTATCCCATTGCCATAAAGTGGACATCTAGGACTTTGGAATACATCTTTTCCTTTTAACGGGGGGTGTTGCCAATTTTTCATCACAACCCCGTGATCGAAATAGTCCCTATTAGCATCGGTAAGATTGACCACTAAAGCTCTATTTGAAAACCTAGTTTTTATATAAAAAGTAGTGTCATTGGTAACCCATTTATAACAATACATAATTTCATGAATTCCTAAGCGAGTTCCATGTATTTGGTTCAACCTATATACGCCATTAACTTCCCTCCATGTATTTGGATCTACTCTTGCATGAACAATATCGAAATATTGGCAAAACTCCAAACACACGGGATTAGGCGGGAAAGAAAAACCGCATTTCGCTACAATAATGGAAGGAAACCAGTGTCCCTCAGCAAAAGGAAATAAATCAGAAGGGCCAGAAGGTTCCTTTAGAATAACCCAAGATGGAATTGTAAAATCAACCCAAAATTTATCTAATGATTCGACAAGATAAATCATGGTGACTAACGCAAAGAAAGAAGAAGGAAGAATTTCTTACAGAAAACTGAGAAATCTTCTAAGGCGGGTGACAGAAAGAACGATCGTAAGAAGACAAAGTAAGAAGAGAAAGAGTTTGGAAGTCTAAAAAGAGAAAGGTGGAAGATGATTTGATTCTATCTCTTTTAAATGCCCTACATCGGGAAGCGAGAAAAGAAATGATTACTAGAAAAGACGATTGCGTTTTCGACGGCTAAATGATGAAAAAGACGCAAATACCCAAGCTTTGTCAAAAATTTAAAATATTTACGAGTTTACCATTTCGCGCTCAAAATCATTAAATGTCAAGTGTTGGAGATCTGTAATCTAACAAGAGTGGGTAAATCTGCCTGAGCAACTTCTGGACATAATGTTCCACACTCATATTCAACTTCAACTGTGAAATATTGGGGGATTCTATTGATACAAAAATTAGTCAATTGACGTTGACTAATTATATGAAGACACGTATCATCTAATGTGGAAAAATATATATTCATCGAGCTACTCATTGTACCGAGCTACTCAACTTGACGATCTACTCAATGTGCAGAGCATCTAGTCAAGAAGATCAAGCGATAATTACAGATTCAATGAACATCAGAATCAATGACCATTCTTATTATGTACAGATGTATATGTTTATTAAATAACGGTGTATTGTCTATTCATATTGACAGTCTTAGGGCTATAAATACATTGTAACCCCCTCCATAACGGGGCAATTAATCATTGGCGATCCTAATTGAGATAAAGTCAAAACACCCAGAAATACAAGACAGTGGACGTAGGCCATTTTCATTGAGGCTGAACCACTTTAAAATCTTTTGTCTTATTTCATTATTCGTATTTATCTGTGATTAATTAATTAGATCAAGTCTTGTTTTTTTACATCAACACCATCAAAATTGAGACCTAAAATTTGTTACTGCCATCGCCATAAATGGAAAAAATTGACATGGGTCAAAACCTCCGTGGATAAACCATTAAGACCTATTTTCACAATTAATGGCCAAAACCCAAGCTCCAAAAATGGCTAAAGAGACCCATTTGCGCGTGTGGTTAAAGATCGTGCTCCAATTTTGGACGAAACTCCTCAATTTATGACGAGACCAAAACCAGAGCAAAACCCGAGACGAAATCCAAAATCGCAATATGTGTGAAATTTTTGGTGCAAAAGTGAAAGAGAAAAGGACATGGAGTGTATTATTAGAATTGTTAGTATATTGAAGAAACTAATAATAAAAAGTATTCTTATATTTCTTCCCCTATTAAAGGTCTGTGTTTCATTCGTTTGGACTCCGATTCTTGCACCGTTTATGTCCACGCGAAGCTTGGCCCGAGGGATACAACTTCCGTGAATGCTTCGGCCAAAAATATCGAAGTGTGAAATTACAAAAATGCCACTGAACGTGTGAATCACGACGGAACTTTACCGGAACGCGACCAAACTTCATACTAAGCACTGTAACACCTATAAAAGCTCAATAATACCTCAAATAACTTATTAGCACATAAAACGTACGTTTTCTAGTTAATGAGCATATTTATAGAAATTACGGTACCCGAGGGGGCTAAAATGCCTAAGTTCGATGGTATAAATTTACAATATTCGATATGAATCACAACCTCCAACTTACACATTGCTAGTCCCTAGTAATGAAATTAAAAGAAAGAATAACTATAAGAAAACCACAAAATATGAGATATATACAAAAGCGATAAAAAAGATAAGGCCACTTTCGTGGGCGAATGATTGCATTTAGAGTATGGAATAAGCCGTTAAACCCCTAGTTTACTCTAGTGGATGAGTGTCATCTCGTGAGAGTTTTCAGGGATGAAACCTACAAACATTATACGGTTTGTTCAAAAATATGCCCAATCACATGCGATACACCCAACAATAGAGAAAAAGATTTCATACACATTATTAGCAAAGTGAATGAATTCACACAGAAGTCCGTATTATTAACATTACAGAATGCACCTCACACAATTTGAACCTTAAAATTTAGGAGGGGGAGAAAGCACATGCAAATCATGATTTGGCAAAAACTTAAATAAACCGGATAAAAATTAAAGGAAACATATATTCAATCGTCACGGGCATTACACTCATCAAGTGAATTCGCTCGAAACAGGGAGTTAACACACGGAACATGCAGGCATAAAGAGTAAATGTAAATAGAAACTAGGTCGTTCACATGTCACATATGAAGAACGCTATATATAAAATGAAAAATTGTAATCTCAATGAAATCTATCGCTCATTAAAGGAGTGATATGCATTTTCACAGATTATCAAAACTATTTAAAATTTTAAATTAAATTCACCCTAAGATCACATAGGAATTGTTAGGGTTGTAATGTAGGTTTGGGGTTAAGGTTATGAAACGAAGGAAATATGTACGGATTCAAAGTGTTCGGGCATGAAAACTTGGGATAATGGAAAATGCGGGTAATTCCAAAAAAATAAAATGGAAAATACAATCCATAAATGGCATTGAATAAAACAATGGGGAGAGTAAACAAAGATTATTGAACATTGTACACAACATATACAACTTTCTCTTTTCTTTTCTTTTCTTCTTTTTCTTTTCTTTTCTTTTCTGCTTTTTCGTTTTCACTCTTTTTCACTTCTTTCTTTTCTTTACTTTTCACACTCTCACATGCATAAATTACAATCGCAACACAACATCATTAAATCCCAAGTATCATTCCAAACAAAGGTACGGAAGGTAATATATATATGGCTTATAACTCCAATGTGGAGTTGGTTATGGGATTTTGGGAAATGGAATGAAAGGCAAATATTTAGGCTCAAAGGGGTTGATGACGGGAAACATAGGTGAGGTCAAGGCTAATATGGGTGATATGACAAAGATTCCCTATGATCATTACCTAAGGTTTACGCAATTCTCCTGTCAAAACAAACTTTGAAAATCATGCTCAAGTAATACATTTCAAGATACAAACTCAATTAATGAACGATCAATTAAAGAATAGTGAGATTACCAACGAATTCAACGTTTTCAATGAGGAAAGAAAAGTGTATACACTCACAAAAGACGAAAGGTACAAATCTTACTCGGTGTAAGTATATACAATGCAACAAAAGATTATCGAGCTATAAAAATTTAAACCAAATCAATAAAGCAAGAAAATTACATGTGCTCATGGGATTAAAATTTAATTCATGAAGTTATTCATAATATCAACAATTAGGAATAAATTCTAATAACTTCTAAAATCGAGAACATGCATCACTGAGTTGCCTATTGGATCGGACAATTATTAAAATTTATCATCGAAAACAAAGGAAAAATGCCCAAAATAGTAGAGAAAAGAAAGAAAATATTTTTTAAATTTTTAAATTTTTCTATGAAAAGCATACTTGGAAATAATATATAATCAAATCAAAGAAAATACCAATGAATGAATAGAATATCCTACACCCCCTAACTTAAAACCTGACATTGTCGTTAATGTAAATTAAGAACCAAGTTCAAGAGAGGAAAATAGCGATACTACCTTAAAATGAGCAATCTCGTGAAAGTACATGTCTAATGATTATACAAGACATGTTATTACCAAAGAATAAAAAAAAGAAAGAATAAACTTTTTAACTAATTACACTAAACTATAAGTAAGAATAAAGAAGAAAAATGAAGAAAATAAAACTAACTATTCATAACCTACAATTTTAACTTCTAATTAACTATACACTAAAAGTTGAAATTTTTGAGGGTCCATCGAAAATATGATTTGGCATTGAAAGATCCACGACGGACCCTCCCTCTCATTCATACCGCCCGAAAAATAGTAATTTTGTTTGAACAACGGAAGGCATGTGTAAGGTGGAAAAGGTGAATCGTCACCAATTATCAATTTTGGGCGGACGATGGGTGATTTGGATAATAAGGGGGAGAGTTCACATGGGTTCAAAAAAAAATTAAATTTCCTCCAACATATTTTTCAATGGGAATGGGAGGTGGCGCACATGGAGGCAAAGATGCCACATTGGAAAGCGACCCGAGCGAGTACTCTTCATCGGTGAAAAGATTTGGAACTATAAAGTTTTGAACCAACTCATTGAGTACTAAAATTGGTGTGATAGTATAGAATAAATATGGGGATGCAAGAAATTCAATCTCAAGAGTTGAGTTATCATCGCTCGAAGGTTGAATTTCGAAGGAAATAGGACTGTTTGCAATGAAACTTTCTTCTTTGAGAATCAAGGAAGAAACGAGTTCATTGCAAATGGATATTACTCACATTTCTTCCTCATTTTCATCATCTACTCTACTATGGGTCAAGTCAAGAATGATTTTTCCAAAGTAGGCGCAAAGTCCTCATTTGGTTCAAAACATTCCTCAACTTCAAAAGTCTCGGAAGAAAAATCGCCATCGGATTGAAATAATAAATCCAACTTATGTTCCCAACAACAATTTTCTTTTCGATAACGGTTTTCAATTTTCTCATTTTCAAGAATGCGCAAGCCCTCGTCGAAATTCATAGAGTGAGGAACGGATTCTTGTAAATGAGAACGTTGAAAATTATCATCAGAATGACTATCAAAATCATTTAGATAAGAATTCTGAAAGCTACTGCAATCTGTTTAAAAATTCTTATCATAATGATCTTACGACCCAAAATTGAAATGATCATTCCCAAAATTTATGTAATCCATACTTTGACTTTCGTAATACTCACCCCATGTCATTTTAGATGTTGCAATTTTTGGGGCTTGTAAGTATTAACCTAAAGGGATTTTGAGAATTATCATTAGGAGTACCAGAAAAATTAGAATAAGACATGCTTACCCCAACAAAGGCTCGAGATGGATATTTCCACAAAGATATTGTGCGGACGGAAAAATTCAAGTGTTTCTTAGTGCTCAAATGTGAAAATCCTACAAAAAAAGGTTAAAACAAAAAAGAAAAATACTACAAAATAATAAGACAATTACAATATATAACAAAACTGTCCCCGACAACGGCGCCATTTGACAACAAGGGGAAATCGTGGCGTGAGTGTGTAAAGATATACGTGGATCATTGGAATCGGCTCCCTCCACTATGTAAAAACCTAAACTCTAACTAAACTTGTTTTATAAGTATAACAGTAAGTTCGGGTATCGAATCCACAGGGAGTGTTCGACAGATTTCAATCGGTTTATTAATTCAGGAATTAAATTGTAAAAGGTGACGGGTGGTTGTAAATAAAGGAAGAAAAAGAAGTTTAAACTAAACAATAATTACTGAAATGAGGGTCGGGATCGCGTACCCTCCATGGGCTAAACACACGAAAATAGAATTTCGGTTCAAAAATATTTAACCGAGCACTTTTAGTTAATAGTAAACATCACACAATAAGGAATTAAATCCAAAGTTGCGAGATTAAACGTTTTATTCAAAATGATCACACGAGGATTAAAATTGGTTTATCACTTTAAATACTAACGTTGCGTGACAAATAAAGTTAAACACATAATGATCCCATTTTAATATGCGAGGTTTCGATTAAATGTATTTTGACACAAAATCTAATTTTCTGAGCTCGACGCCCATCAATAGCGGACATTATATCCAAACCCTATTTAACTACTCAACACACATGATTAAACTAAGTAAATAACTAATTAATTAATTTGGACAAGAAATAATTAAATTACAACATTGAACTAGTTATGGAAAATAAATGCAAAGCATAAGTAAATAAGCATGGAAATTAAAGGAACAAGGTAAGAAATAGTATCCACTACATAAATGGGTGTCAAACCACCAAGAAATGGAAGAGATGGGGTTATCTCTACAAAGTTCCCAAAGAAACTAACCTTAGGTCCTAAGGGAGAAGAGAGATAAAAATCTAATTATCTGAGTTAAACAAGACGCCCCACTTATATACTAAGTTACAATAAAGAATTAAAAGAAAAAACGAAAAATAAATTAAAAGGGGATAGGCTCTAATTAATTAAGAAAAGAAAAAAGAAAAATAGAAAAATAAAATCTGGCAAAATATCGGACCAAAACAGAACATCGGTCGATCGGGGCCTCAGGCCGGTTGACCGCGTCTAAGGGAGGCAGCCCACTGTGAAGCTGGCAAGCCAAACTTCCGAAACTCGGTCGACCGCCGATGAGATATTGATCGACCGATCTGCCCAGGACTCCCCACGCAATCACCAAATCATAGAAACTAAAAACCAAAGACCTCCAAAAATGGAGGTCATCTGCCATGGCAACAAAACTCGAGAATCAATTCCATGTTTTAGCCGAAACCTCCCACCATTTATGCCCAAGCTGAGAACCGCCATACCCATAAAAATTGAGACCCAAAATTTGCTAATGCCATTGCCATGATTGAACAAAATTGACATTGGTTAAAACCTCCATGGATAAACCATTGAGACCCATTTCCACCATTAATAGCCAAAACCCAAGCTCCAAAAATGGCCAAAGAGACCCATTTGCGCGTGTGGTCAAAGACCGTGCTCCAATTTTGAACGAAAGTTCTCAATTCGTGACAAAACCAAAACCCGAACAAAACTCGAGAAAAAATTCAGAATCGCCAATTATGTGAAATGTTCGCTGCCAAGGTGAAAGAGAAAAGGACATGGAGGCTATTATTTGAGTTGTTAGTATATTAAATAAATTAATAATAAAAAGTATTCTTATATTTCTTCCCCGATTAAAAGTCCGTGTATCCTTCGTTCGGACTCCAATTCGCGCACCCTTCATGGCCACGCGAAGCTTGGCCCGAGGGATACAAGTTCTGTGAATACTTCGGGCAAAAATCCCAAAGTGTGAATTCCAAAAATGCCCCTGAACGTGCGAATCGCGACAGAACTTTATCGAAACGAGCCCAAACTTCATACTAAACACTGTAACACCTATAAGAGCTCAATAATACCTCAAATAACATATTAGGGCATTAAACGAAGGTTGTGTGGTTAATGAGCATATTTATAGCAATTACGGTACCCGAGGGGACTAAAATGCCTATGTTCGAGGGTATAAATGTGGAATATTCGATACGAATAAATATACTACACATCTATATATATATATATATATATATATATATATATATATATATATATATAGTACTATGCCCATACACACACCTAAAACATGCAAGTCTATGGTTCGATTTCATTTCAATTAATTATATGCTAATTAATTTCCATTACCTTGGTGTCACCGTACCGATTACACCCGAACTCTCTCTTTATCTCGGCCCGAAATTCAATATTTCTAATTCATCATTCAATTTCATTCAATTAAACCTACCCACTTAATTAATAAGGTGTCAAATCTCTCAATCATGAATCTTAATTCTTCAATTAATTAATCCTCTGACTAATTCAAGGGTAAGCATTCACAAGTTAAAACCTTAGACCATAACCAAAATTGCATAATCAACTAATGCAAAAACTGTATATCTCAAACACATAATAGGTCTGCATCAGGTGAAGGGGAAAATCTGAAAGGCAAACAGGTCGTTCAAATGACCAGCCATGCACTACACCAAGAAAAGTGATTTGGCACACCCTGATATTAAAATTTTTTGCACGGTTTAAAATCGTGCTAAATTCTATCACAGTTTAATGAAAATCTAACACACTTTAAAATAGTGCCAAAATTTGGCACTGCTTTAATGTGTGCCAAAATTGAGTACACTTATCTAAAATATAAAAAACCCTAAAAAAATCACTATCACAAACTTTTCTATATCCCGCTCGAAGTATATCACCCCTGCTCGTCTTCCCGCTCATCCCTCTTTCTGACCTCTCCGCTAAGTTCTCTCTCTCTCTCTATCTATCTATCTATCTATCTCTCTATCTCTATCTCTCATTCCCTCTCCCGTCAGCTCTTAGTCTCTCTCTCCCTGGTCAGTTTTCACTCTCTGGTCAGCTCTCTCTCCGCACACAACTCTCTGGTCAGCTCTCTCTCCGCGCATCTCTCTCATGTCAGATCTCTCTCTCCGCTCAGCTCTCTCTCTCCGCTCATCCCACTGAGGTAATTTTTAAAAGCATCGTATTTTTTAACCTAAATCTATACATTTTTAAATATTTATTGTGTGTTTTTTAATGTGTGAGTTTTTGGTACAAATTGAATGTTGGTAATGAAAAAAAAAAATAAGCCATTGATTTTTGGATGGAGCTTGGGATCTTTTAGTGGTAATCTATGTTTTTATGTTCTTACCCTTCTATTTAACATTCATATTTGTTCTGATTCGTATAGATTATATAGTTTTAAGAAAATTTTAGTGTTAAACATTCAATAGTAATGTAAACATACAAATTGAAATAGTAAGTAGACACCCCCACTAATTAAATTGATAAATGATATTTTGTGTTAAAAATTTAAAAAAAAGTAAAAAAAAAATATTTAAATAGTAAGTAGACATTAATGGTAAACATTCAATAATAATGTTACACATGTAGAAAAACCCTAGACCCGTTCAAGAGGTATCACTACTACTGTGGTGAGAATTCTTGAATTGTCCCATTTTGGACAGTTTGGAAATGCAAAAGTTTGTATTGTACATATCTTCATGCTTGATTTTTATAATCAATTCAGTATGCTCGGTTAAATGTTTTCGAATCAAAGTGCCTCTTACGTGTTGATTATCCCATGGTGGGGATGTGATCCTAATAACGTCTTCTTAATCTTTTTTTTTTCAACCATCATCATCTTTTACTTTGTTATTCGAGATAAAAAATTCCATGTGGATTTTTTATACCCGAACTAGCCTTTGTACTCCATAGGAATGTAGTTAAAGTTTAGTTTTTTACATTGTGATCGAAAAATGATAACAATGATTAGCATATCTACACCGACACTCGGTTTTCGCCTCATCAAAATGGTGTCGTTGCCAGTGATTGTTTTGTTATAGATTGTAACTGATTTACTATTTCGTAGTATATTTTTCCTTTGTATTTGTATTCTTTATTTTAACTTTCTTTTTTATCCTGTACTTAATTGTTTCAAGAAAATTATTTTTTTGTGTTCGCCACGTATTTGAATTTCCCACGTTGAAATGTCTTATTTTAATTCTTTAGATAATTTTAATTGTTATGATAAAAGTTCTCAAAGTTACACTCCCAGGACAATGCGTGAATTCTTCCAAATTTTTGAAAATGAAAGAATCGAGCGTGAAAACATTTCTCCACCACCTATGATGATGGCATTACATGAAAAATCTAGAAAATGAGAGACTTCAACAAAGCACTTGGGAACAAACTTTGCAAAATGGGGAATCCTCTATCTATAAGCAAACCTCCTAAGAAGATGTTATGTCTTCTTGTTGGTTTTATGAGGTGTTAGCAGAAAAGTAATTGAATAAACAATTCGACAGTTTTAATGCTTCGTCTTTAGAAATAAATTCCCAACTCGATGTGATCATTTCTTCTTCAAAAAGCTCGGTTGAGGTTGAAACTTGCATTTCACCTCCACCCTTTTTGAAGAAGAAATCATTGAGAATGATCCAAGAAAAAATGAATTTTAGTCCCTTTTCAATATTTCAAATTCTATTGAGGTTTATGGTCTTTATTTCCTTAGTTCCCCACCATTATCGAACCATTAAATCTATCACAAGAATCAAATGAAAGTCATGAGGACTTTGACCTGATTCTTGAACGGGAATGTTATTTTGAGATGATTCATCCTACGGACTATTAACTCACACTTACCCCACTTTCCATTCCAATTAAAAAACCTGGGGAGGAGATTTAAATTTTCTTGATATAAATTTGGTATTGTCCCCATTAGAATCCAAATCACCAATCATGCGCCTAAAATTTTAAATTGGTGATGGTTCATTTCTTACGCCTTATAAACGTCTTCCATTATTTAAATGGAATTCTTATATTTTCGGAAGGTTGTAATACCCCGTATTTTTAATGACTTCTAAAATGGGATTAATTAAAATTAATTGAGATATAATTGGAAATTAATCCGGATTTAAATATTACTCGAGAATAAAGTAACACGTGATTTATGTTGAATATTACTTAGTGATTAACTTAATATATATGATTATGAATTTACAATTGATAATGACTTTATAAACTTGTCTCGAATTACGTGTACGATAATTATGGTTATTAAGCCAGGGCACGCTTCTGAGTCGTGTCGGGATAATAATTTAATGAAATAAATGTGAATTATTATTATGTCATCCGAATGGTCGTTTTGACTGGGCCAAAGTGATCGGAAGGGTTCAAATAGTCAAAAAAGTCTAGTTGGGTGTTTGATTTGGGTCTCTGGGCACTTTAGAACTGAAACGACAGCCCGGAGGGGTATTTCGATCATTTGACAAGGGAGATGAATAGTAACTACAGAAATCTGAGTTTATTTTATAAGTAAAGAGATTAGAGAGCTTAGGTTCATTCACCATAAATAAGAGGAAAAGGTTTAGGGGGGATTGATAGACTTTCTATGGGAGAAGAAAAGACTTTTCTAGGAAACCAAAGGACAACCACCTTCAACACCAAGAGCCACCACCACCACTACCGAAAGTTGGCCGAATAAAGAGAGGACCACCAGTAGAGTATCATCCCCAACGGATCAGACCTACGAATTAGAGGCAAGTGATTAATTATTGCAATCTTAGCTTTTATATTGTCCATGTTAGGATAGTTAGGAAAATTCTAAAAAGTTGCATGACCAAAGATAAATTTATGATAATTTTAAATGGATCTTTGAAATGGATATTATCTAGGAGTGATCTTTTTTAATTATAGAATAAACTCCATGAATTTTATATTATATTGTGAAGAACTATGGGATTTACACTCTTATTGATGATAAAATAAAAAATTAGAGTTCTTGAGAATAAAATGGAATTTGAGTTAATCGATTCATGTTAATGATGTTTAAATGATTATAGATATTTTCGAACTTATCCATATATGATGGTATATGATATGGATTTCATGAGATTAAATTGGGAATCATTTGGTGAAGAAAATTGGAGTTTATATGATGTTCAGGGATAAATATAAAATATGAGTTTTTATGGAAATAGTATTTTTAAATCCAACCTTCTTCATGATTTTAGGTGGTTTGGTTATTAGAAATCAATTATATATCTTGGTATATCATATGGAATGAATATTGGGGAGTTTGGAATTTTTTGATAAAATTTTTGATGATTAAAAACTAGGAAACCCGTAGGAAAAAAATAATGCAGAAAACTAGGCAATATATGGTCGATCGATCGATCGACTCAAGACTGTTGTCAATCGATCGACCAGAATCATCTATCAACTCCCCCTGGAAAGGTGATATATTTTTCTATTTAACTTTTTATTTAATCCCAACTTTGGAAAACCTTTGGTAATGATTTATTGAACTTCATGGGATTTAGGGAACAACAGTAGGATATACCTAAGACCTGAAAAATATTATTTTGGGGATTTTTGAATGAGGGGAAATTAACGAGTGTTAATTAAATGAGTTATTATCAAGACTTATGCTACTTAGTATTTAAATTGGATAAATGATAATTTAAGGTTGGGACCAGTTGTCAGAAAGTTATTAATTACCGATATAACCTTAGGAATAGGTGGGATTAACCTTAAGAGATAGAATGAAGAGTTAAGAATGAATTAAGGGTTATTGAGAATTAAACCTAATTAAAGATGAGTATAATTCATAAAATTTCGGAAGTTATGATGACATTGATAAGTAGGGTGTAGACATTTACCTACTAAATTAGGTTAAGGAATACTTATTTAATCTTCGAGTAATTAGTGAGGCTCGAAAAAATAAAATAAACAAGTAAAGTCATAATCTTTAATACATAGGATTTGGTAGAGAAAAATACAACGTATAGGAATTATCATATGGTTCTGTGAAAGCCTTATGGATGTTATATTTATATAGGTGTGATGAATACCTATATTATTTTTTGTATGTATGACATAGCTACGATGCCTGCTATCGGAGTGGAGATTTTGCATTGTGGGCGGTTTTATCATGTGCAGCCATTTCGAAGGATATTTGATTCGTACCCAGAGTGTAAGACCTTGGACACGTGCTATCGGTGTATATGATAGTTTCAACAGTTGAATGGGAGCGTAGGTATGTGCGTGACCCATTTGGCTGGGGAGTATCCTCGCCACCAATATGTTTGTGTTATGTTATATGATTCATGAGAGATACCGAATCATTTGTCCTCTATACAGTGACAATATGTACCAGGACATGATAGTAGAGTATGCATGCACTACAGCTATGACTAGGGAGGTGCCGTATTAGTATATAAATATATATATATATATATATATATATATATATATATATATATATATATATATATATATATATATATATATATATATATATATATATATATAGTGTGATATTATATATATAAACAATGATGTAATCTACTGTGTGACATTATAGATATAAATATGTAATATTCTGTGTGATATTACAGATTAAAAATATAAACTGCAATGTAATCTACTGTGTAATGTTGTAGATAGAAGTAAATAATGAAATCTGAATTGAATTAAGTAAGTGAACACTTAATTCCAAGGTTGTAACAAGACTAGTTCATATTAAAGAGAAATGAATATGAATAATTATATTACATATGATATGGAACATACGGGTTTATGACATGGGTTAGAATTATGTTGTGGGAACTAGTAAGGAGGGAACCTTAACTAGGAAGTTACTGAGATACGATATGTGTGCACTCTATATGAGAGGTGAAAATTCTCAAGAAAGAGCCGAGAAACTAACAACTACATAATAAACGCTTATTTGTAATTGCTAAGCACTTGCTATTTTTAAATCTTTTACAATCGGGCTCTGACCCGTTTCCTTGAATATTGTCTTCTTTACTATATCTTGTACATCGGGTATCCAGCAGCAGGGATGCCCAACATAGATTATGGATGTTCCCATGGATTATAGGTACTAGTAGAAATGTGGATTTTGTTTGGACGCTTCCTTTCTAATAATTCACTCATATGTAGTGTCTACTTCATTTAGGGAAAGTCGCCCATGATTCTAGAGGTTGTAATTATTTATGTAAGCATTATGGATATTAGTTTTATTTAGTGTAAAGTTATAATTTAACTCGAGAGTTATTCCAGTCACATTTATTCTTGTTATAGTTAATTCAGTTGTCATGTGTTGTTGCATATTATTTTTCGTGTCGTGATATGGTTATAATTAAATTAAAAATGAAAAACGTTTTGACACTTAGCTTAATTAACTATTAGGTGATTAATAAAGAAATTATTTTCGACAGTGATGCTGAGAATGAACCAACTGGATATTATGATTTAATTAATTGAAGGGCTAATCACCCGATATTTAATTAGGAAGGTTGTTACAAGTGGTATCAAAGCATCAGAATTTAGTGTCTTTAGGATCTCTGCGGCTTACTACATTTCAGTGTAGCATTATTTGATGTAGAGCCCTATTATTAGGATGTTAAATTCTTCTGCGTATTTCGACTTACTTTCCCCTTCCATGAAGTATGTGAGATTTAATGCGTATACTAGTTCGGTCGGGCATCGAGCGCCAAACACATTGGGACGACTAGCAAGATCCACTAGAAGGACATCAGGAGGAGGATTTAGCCAAAGATAATATAGTATTTTGGAAAATGGTGTTGCAGATAGAAACCATTATAATTTTTATTTGGGCTTATAACATTAAGGAAATCACTTGGGAGCTGTAGTTTCCCAAGAACCATCAGAGTTGATGGTTGCGCCATTCTTAAATCACCCATCACTGTATGTGAAAGGTGAGGGAGTCAAAAGGACTCTTGTGAATGAATAAATTCAAAGACAATTGTGAAGGGTGAAGTGTAGCAACAGAGAGGATTTGAAAATTTTCTAATAAATTTTTTCTAGGAAGAACAAACTTATGTGACGAGAGTTAGACTTCACATATAAAGAACATGTGTGAAGCTGGAATAAGAATTTTAGTTAAGGTTCGATAGTGAAATTGCTCATTTTATGTTTTAATCAGGATATGAATGGAATTTTGAAACTTATCCCTTATGGGCAAGAAAAGATAAGTAACTTGTTTAACGAACTCCTTACCCTAGGAAGAATGGGGTACATAGCAGATAAATAGAGTTAATTGTATGAAAGGACTCTTGAGTGAAATACTCTAGTGTGAGTGGAAATCTAATGAAGACGACTAGGATTAATGTCACCAAGAAATTTGATGATGCTTCCTAATGAAGGGGAGCTAGAAGGGTTAGGAAACCTAGCCTAAGGGTAAGATTGAATTCTATATTGTTAATGAAACATCACCGGAAGGTGTACCCAGTAGGGGAACCATTTAAAGTGACATGATTAAACCCCTACTTAGTGGTGAGGAAATCAGCCAAGACTAGTTTAGTTGACAATGTATCCCATAGGACCCGTAGAGCCAAAAGAATAATGGGAATAACGATTGGGAGTTAAGAGTGATAGGTCCAAGTGGAGGGCATTAAAATGGACATTAACGAGAAAATAGTAAGGCAAAAGACCCTATGTGTAGAGAGAGATTCTTCTAAGTGTTAAAAATGTCCACATTTAGTATTGAGACTGATAAATTTTGGGAATAGTAAACCATACCAGTTAGGCATAACAACTAGAGGAGTGAGACTTCTAGGGGAGTAATTTGGTCAAGATAATTAGGCCGAGGAAAATTACGACAAAAGAGTGGTAGGTTTAAACTAGGCCAGTGGAGTCCTTGGTTATTGTAGCATACCGTATTTTTAAGGTCGACGAGGTCCAAGAAGAAAAAGGGAGGTCGGTAAGACCATAATTAAGGACTAGATATATTGGGCTACCATTTCGATAATAGGTGTGTAAACCACAGGAGTGATTAATTTGTCGACAACCACCACCAAAAACAGCAATTTGGTACACCCTGATATTAAAAATCTGGCATAGTTTAAAATTGTGTCAAATTCTAGCACGGTTTAATGACAATCTAGCACACTTTAAAACACTGCAAAAATTTGGCACTGTTTTAAAGTGTGCCAGAATAGAGTACAGTTGACTAAAATATAAAATACCCTAAAAAAATCATTATAGTAACTTTTTGCCTATGTTTATTTTCCCTCTTCTCTCTCCTTTGTCCTCTTCCATCTCCCGCTCCCCCCCCCCCCCTCTAGACCAAAAAACTTCCTCTCTCTCTCGGCTAAACATCCTCTCTCTCTTCGAAGGTTGGGACCAAAAACTTCCTCTCTCTCTCTCGGCTAAACATTTTATCAATTAGGTTTTTTTTAATGTCCGTATTTGTTTGTTTTTAAGTGTTAGTTTCTCATACCATTTCTGATATCTTGTTTTAATTTATCGCATGTGAAAAAAATCTCATTGGAGCTCATATGTATGTATCCCATTTCTTCATTTCTTTTCATTGTTTATGAATTTTGTATAATATAGCTAGTTGGCTTCAATTTGAGTGTGACATAAATTTTGTTAGTTTGATAACATGGAATATACCACATGGATTTATTTGTTAATCCTTGTATTTTTGTTTTATCAATATGGGTATTGATGTGGTTATGTGCATTTCAATGGTTCTAAATGATCTAATGCTTTTTATATTTTATTGTATGGAGATTTAATTTTACTCATCATGGATGATTATAAGTTGTGTAAAGGGAAATCAATGGATTTGAGGAATAATGTTAAGTCTAGGTTGGTTGAGTTTTTGAAAAAGGCTCCTAAGGAGAATGGGCAGAAGGCTGGGGGCATTTGGGAATTTTTGTATCGACGTATGCGCCCAAGGCGTTAGTGATGTTGAACATGTCTTCGGTGAGTGGGAATAAGGATATATGTCAGTTTGGTTATTGACAAAACTTGGAGTTGTATGATACATGTTTTCTTATTTCAATTCATATATCTTCGTTTTTTGTTAATCCGTGTATTTATACCAATTTTTATAGTTAATTTGTTTCTATATCTATCAATGTTTATATTGAGTGGTGGTTTTATTTGTAGTTTTACTTTTACTGTAATATATTCAATATTCTTTGTCATGTCAGTTGTGATTTTCATCATTACGCAGATATAGACATTGATTATGCTAGATAAAGACCATTGGGTGACGTGTTAATGGTGGCTATGGTGGTTGGGGATACTATGGAGGTAACAATCAACACATATATGTGGTTGTTTTTAAGCAACCATGATGGTGGGAGATAAATGAGGGATATTGTCAATGAATTAAGCTCAAAGTTTGATATTCTTTCAATCTAGTGGTTGCTCCCAAAACACTATTGCCCCATTGGATTAAAGAACTATCAATAGTGGGTCTTTCTGAGAAGACAAGAGAGGGAGACAATTTAATAAATTTATTTTGAATATTGTAGTTATCTCGTTATATGAACTTGATTTCTACATGATTGCATGGTTTCACTACATTTCAACTTCGGTCCTGCCCAAAGTTGGATGATATTCTTGTGGAGGTTTATAATGGTGTCATGTATGCACATGTTTGTAGCGTTCATATTGTATGAATTCACTTTAAAAATGGTAATTTGGATCTAGCAATACTTAATATGTTTTCACATATGGTATGGTAAAATTTGATATTAGTTTTCATTTTCCTTGTCCCCTGTAGCACGGAGGTATACTTCTTACAGCTTACGATATTGTTCGTAACAATGTAAAATCTTTACGTAGAGATCATTACATCTTTAACGATCGAAATGAGGATGACATCCTATGGGATTACATGATTCTTGATGAGGTGTATTCCGATTTTTGGCGAGTTAATCACTTGTTTTGAATTTAACTTGATGTAATGGAAATGAGCTGCTACCACTCTTTGTTTAAATTCCTGTTGAAATATGAGTTTGTGTTAAATGTGCATGTGTCGTATCACTGTTATAACTGTTGTATAACAGTTTACTTATTCCCACAACCAATTAATATTGTGCACAATTGTTTATTAGATAAAATGATATGAAAATTTATTTATCAAAATGACATCAGTAATGAACATTGTCGAGGTGATTAGAATTCAGGATGGATAAGTCTAGGATGAAATGGCTAATTAGAGGGAATAGGAGAACTACTTTTGTTCCTAAAAAGCATGCTAAATATAGGGGCAAAAATCTTTTTTCTTCTCTTAGAATCAATAATCAGTTAGAGGAGGACCCACTGGCTCTTTAAAATCATATAATTTATTATATCTCCCAATTATATGAGTACCAAAATCACTTCATATAAATGTCATAGCCAAGTACATCACTAAGGTATTAACTAAAGATGACATCCGTTTTCTCATAGTTATGCCTACTTATACTGAAATCAAATCTGCTATGCTTAATATGGATCATTAATCACCACTTGACTTGATGGATTTACTGGTACCTTCTATAGATCTTGCTGGGATATAGTAGGTGTTGGTGTTTTCAATGCTATTAATAATTTTTTTAATTTTAAATGGATTGTTCTTGGTTTTATTTCTAACTTCTTTTATCTTATTCCCCCCAAAAAATATTGATTCAATAATATATTTCAGACCTATTATTATGGTTGATTTTGTTTTCAAGCGGATTCCAAAGTTGTGCAATTTGGGTATTGATGATAGTGTGTGTTCAGTTAGCTGGGCTCAGCATGGTACACATCTTGTTGTTGGAACCAGCAATTGAAAACTCCAGGTGATATGATTAGTCCATTAAAACTAATGAGTTTGATTAATTATTAGTCTGTTAAAACCTATGAGTTTGGGTTGAAACCTGTGAGTTCGATTTATTATAAACATCCTAGTCTAGACAGATTTGTTGTGGCCCTGTTTAAGCATTACTGGGACATGATTATGTTGGATTTATTGAGATGTTATAGATTTTTATTTGAGAATGGACTATTAATGAGCGTGTGAATGTGATTTATATTTACTCTATTCCACTGGACTTAAATCATAAAAATAACAAAACAAACTTTTACCCGTCTTTCAGTTTAGACATTAAGTTTTGGTTTTATTTGGAAAAAACATTAAGTTTCTTTTAACATATCATTACAGTCCACTATTTAGTTTCCGGCCAAACTGACATTTATTTTTCTGATGTTGCAATTCTTTTTGTTTACAAAAAAGGCTAAAATGGACTATTAAATACCAGCATGCCATGTGGGAAGAGTTCATTGTCTTCAGCCTTTGAAACCCTATCGTAACCTTACTATTTTATATAATTCCAAAAAATAGCTAGTATTCCTGATTGCTAGTGGCGGTCTTACAGCGAAAGATGGTGGTCAACTCCGTGGCAATATGGGAACTATCATACACTTTTCGCATTTAAAAAAAAAAGTAGATTCCAAAGATAATAGCTTATAGAATGACCTTAATCATTAATAATATTGTCTCTCCCGACCAAACAACTTTCATTAGAGGAATAAGAATCCATAAATTAATTGCTCTACTTTCTAAAACTTATAATATGTTTGACTAAAATTATTATAGAGGTAATGTTGTCAAAAAGCCTGATGTTACCAAGGCATTTAACACTCTAAACTCGGAGTTTTTAGAGGTTTCTCTCATGACTTATGTTTTTTTCCCATTTGTAATGATAAGATCGATTATGAGAAAATAGGAGAATATTGGAACATGATGGTGAGGTCTTCGCCTGATGACTGGAAAAGAAATGTGGAAACCATAGTGCAATAGTCACCATACGCAAGTGAAGATGAACTTCTTCAACATGTAATGTTTTGCCTTTTTAAACCTCAATGGAAGTTCTTGGATCATAACTGATGTCAAATTGAACTATATTTAATGAATATTTTATCATTTAGCTAATGAAGTTAGCCTTTTCAAGACTTACTTTAGTGGGTGAAGTGAGGACGACTATTGCGTGCTTATTAAAATAGTTCCTCGAATTCATGAATGATGTGACTAAGGCCAAGTAAAATTTCTCTATAGGAATATAACATATATCATGTTCAGGGAGAGTGTGATTGATGTAATACACTGTCTTCTTCTCTCATTCTTCCGATTGAAATGATGCCCTGCTAGTGGTGCGTTGTGAAACTACTAATAATAAAGGAACTTCTTACCACTAGCTGACTTTGACAATAAAGGTAGGGAACCCATTTTTTTCTTGATCTTCTCCAGAATTCATCAAATTATGTTATCCAAATTGTCATGGATTTCTTGAATGTTTAAAAAAGGGCAGGTGTTTACCTGATGATATAGATATGAACTGATTAAGTGTTACAAGAGCCTATTGAGTACTTTCACCTCTCAAATTGCGATCGATCATTTAATCTCTTCCAAGTCCTTGATCTTATGAGGATTAGTCCTATGACCCTTTGCATGACAAGGTATATAAGAATTTGCCTGAGATAACATTAAAGACACACTTTAATTCATCGGGCTTCATCCTGTAGCTTTTAAGGATCTTGAAGGTCCTAAAAAGATCAATGATGTGTACGGAGGCAAGACTACTCTTCTTCATAAGCGTGTCATTGATATAAACTTCCAAGGTTAAGGGGATCAATTTTGAGAACATATTTATCAGAAACCTTTGACAGGTTTCCCCGATCTTCTTTAATCTGGATGGAATCACCTTGCAATAGTATAGTCCTAATGTGGCAATGAATGAAGTTTTTACCTATTTAGGGACAAATAAAGGTATTTTATGGTACCTAGACATCCATTAATATCATATACTAATGCCCGACTATTAATTCAACTAACTGATCAATATGTAGCAAAGTTAATTTCCTTAGGGAAAGCTTAATTAAGGTTGAAAAAATCAACACCTACTTTCCACTTACTAATTTTCTTTTGCACAACCATTGTATTTGATATATAGATTAGGAATTCGACATTATTTATGGAGTTGGAACAAAGTATCTAATTAACTTCATTATCCAACGCCTTACTTTCTTAAGAGTTGGTTTTCTTGACTTTTGCTTGACATGTCAGCTCGCGACATCCATATATAGCCAGTGACAAGCTATTTCTAGGTCAATACGCAGAAGATTAGAGGCTGGTGAGTAAATACATCAAATTTACTTTTCAACAAATCCACAAGCTGATCAACTTCCTCATCTGACGTTTCCTTGCTCCCTTGGCCCGTACCTATCTTTCAAACAGTTATATAGCTCTTATATATACTTCCTATATATTTATAACAGCTATATAGCTGTTATAGTTATTATATATATATAATAGGGTTGTTATATATATATATAACAACTATAACAACTATATAGTTGTTATATATATGGAGCTATATAGTAGTATATATATATATATATATATATATATATATAACAAGTATATATGGAGCTATATATGCAATTATATAGCTATAATCAGTTCTAAGTGATATACAAAGAATGTGATTCTATTTTATTGGTCTTTCAATTAAATAGAATTCAAATCACTTTCATGGTTGATTGATCTTTTTTTTCATTTTTTCTTTAATCCCCATAAATGTGGTAGGTTTAAATTTACTAGCACTCTTAATACTCATTTGGTTTGAGTTCCGATCCTTTCCAGGATTCCAAAAATGGTAAATCCACCAATAAATCTCACAATCCAAATTTAAGTTTGGATAACAAGAATTTGAACTTTAAATGTGAATTTACCTATTTGGATTTCAGCAGAGCATGGAAACTCTACACCAAATAAGAATTTGTGTCTTGAACCTTCCTCCATTTTTATTTCTAAATGTGGACCATATTTGACCAACCATGGTATGATGGTTATAGTACAGTATTTAGCAACTGCAAGATGCTATCGAAGCTAGAATAAAATTTTGAAATTGACATAACATTTTCCTCATTTTTTTCCAGGCCTATAATGCCACGATATCGAACTTTGGATCAACAAAAATGGGACCCTTATCTAGCAAGCATATGTAACTATGATCATCACTCAAGAGTTTTCCAGAGATTAACAACTTCAATATCTTAGTTAGCTTTATTTTTCAAAAACATAGTTTGAAGTGTATTTTCACGTCTTTGCAGTTGGTCGACCACGTCGAGAATTCTTTTGGCGTTTCTTTCCCGATGGCAAAGGGGTGAGTTACTCATCAACTCCCTTTAATTTTTACTCCCAAAACAGTCCCCTAAAACAACCCCAAAATAATGCTGCAAAAAGTCCAAAAGTAAAGATGAAAACAGTCCCAAAGTAAAGGTCTCCGTCTCTTCTAACGGAGAGTGTAGAACAAATGTATTGTACGAAATAATATTGAGGATTATGTGCCCAAAGCTATAATGCACTTTTTTGTGAGCACTACAAATCCATTTATATCTGCTGACTGTATATCTATCGTTCTAAAGTATGCATTAATAAGACTTTATCCTCATTACACTTCAATGGATACGTCTATACAAGTTCAAGTTCAAATGGCTCAAGGCTTAAGGCATTCCTGCCAAGTTATCCTGCATACAAGTTCAAATGGCTCACACTATAAGTTGATTACAATTAAAAAGTTTTGATCCTAATGAGGTGAGGGTTTACTTTTAGTGTTTTACTTTATTGTTTTGATCTCTCATATCTCTTTCTCTAATTCTATTTGTTTTCTATAGAAACTAAATGGGTTTTGTAGGCATATTTTTCTGTTGATGTTATTATGTACCTGCATACCTTATTGTCTGAACTGTAAAAGGAGAAATATAATATAGAGAAATACCAAGTGAAGCTTTATGGTTAGCAACATCTCTGATTTTCTCAGCTCTCATAAGAAACTCGGTCATAGACACGTGATGGTTTACAAACCCAAACCAACCCACAAACGGCCCCGTAAGAGGCGCGAACACCTCGCACGGGACCAATGTAACTTGTATGAATTGACCGCGTAGTCACGGGCCTCTCGATTTGAGAATATGAAGATAATTTCAAAATATATCGATTAAGCTTAAAAACAACCCCATAAAGGGTGAAAACCCAAACCAGCCCCCAAACGGTCCCGTAAGAGGCACGAACAGCTTGTACGTGACCAATGTAACTTGTACGAACTGACCGTGTAGTCGCGGGTCTCCGCATTCGAGAATATGACGATAATTTCAAAATATGTAAATTAGGCTTAAAAATAAGCTGTTTGAGGGTTAAAACCCAAACCAGCCCCCAAACGGCCCCATAAGAGGCACAAACACTTCGCACGGGACCAATATAATGTGACACCCCGCCTAATAAAATACCGGGTGATCAGTCCTATACCAAATTAAAATAGGAATCCCAGTTGGATCATCCTTAGCATCACTGTCGAAAACTTTTTAAAACTTACTAACCACCTAGTATTCCAAAAACTGGTGCCAATTTTAACTTTTAAATTAAACCAAAACTGTACATGCGGAATTAAAATATAAACCATTCACACAACTGAATGAAAATAAACAGAATCATAATTACACAACATGCCGAATAAATCACCGGCCACCAAAGAAAATAAGCCAAATACAAATATACAACACCTGAAAACTGTACCGAGAAGTCTGGGCTACAAGCCCTAAATAAAACTGAGACTGATTCCAGATTCCTACTCTAGAAATGAACGAATGACGCGTCTAATCCAAACTCCTGTTAGCATCCACATATGCCGCAGCTCCGTGTCCCTGGAATAGAATATCAATCCTGGCGTCCCTGTGGCTGGACACCTAAAAGGTTTTGAAAATAGTTTTATAGCAAGGGTTAGAACCCAAAACATCTTGAAAATATTTAGCAAGTGAATTAACTGCAGTAATTTAAAATGCATGAATGCGCTTCATATTTAAGTTAGTGTCGCACTCCCTTGTGGACATTCTCACCCCTCCACTATTGTGCACACCTACCGATTACCTTAACCCCACCTAGTTGTACTACCCCGTCCAACTAGTCCTAGTTTAACCTTCCCTTGCCATGCTACTCTAACCCGAGTATAATGATCCTTGAATTATAAGTTATTTCACAATTACTTAATTAATTCCTCTTAAATAGTAGCATATAACCGTCTCACAAGTTATATAAAGTAAATACATCACACACTGTATTATCCCCACAAATGATTAACTTAATTAATTTCTCATTAATTAACATCATATAACTGTAACCCGAGTTATATAAAGTAAATACATCACACACTGTATTATCTCCTACATATAATATCTGCTACCATATTGTACGTACCTTTACTAACAACCACACATATATCATACGTGTATCCATCCTTCTGAGTATACCCTCACCGGATGATTCCCTCTAAAATGCTATCTCACTAGGTGTGCTCACAAAACCTAGTTCCCTAAATTGGAATCGCTTACCAACTTGGCCCAAAATATAAACGTAGTGGAGGCGGTCATATTCCTTCCCTGAAAGTGAGATAAGTCCCTCACCCATATATACCGGACGCTATGACCTGGGGATATACTCGCCCTACTCCTCAAGCTAGGGGATTCACCCACATCGCACAACCTCCCTTGATAGCATTAGAGTATATAAATTTAATAAATATCTAATCACTGATATTTAGTATCACGCACAATAAATACACACAGATATATATATATATATATATATATATATATATAATATAAACCCGGCTTTACCGTGTACTCAAAATCCCGTACACTGCCTGTAATTTAATGTCACACACAATACATACACGTATATATATATACTATCACTACACCGTATATATATATATATATATATTAATAACCCCGGCTTTACCATGTACTCAAAATCCCATACACTGCCTGTAATTTCCTGAGTCTGTGGCCCGACTCAATGTAATTAATTTTCTCACTTAATAACTTTTCCTCTTCCCGAGTCTATGGTTCGACTCTAATATAATTAATTCACACCTTAATTAATATAATACTTTCCCCGAGTCTATCGCCCGACTCTAATTAAATTAATTAACACACATATTAATTTAATCCTACCCGAGTCTACCAACCGACTTTAATTAAATTAAATAACACCCATATTAATTTAATCCTACCCGAGTCTACCAACCGACTCTAATTAAATTAATTAATACACTTATTAATTTAATCCTACCTGAGTTACCAACCGACTCTAATTAAATTAAATAACCCACCTATTAATTTAATACCTTCCCGAGTCTACAATTCGACTCTAATTATATAATTAATACAACTATTAATTTAATACCTATCCGAGTCTGTGGTCCGACTCTACTTAAATTAATCACTCATTAATTTATTTAATACTAGGCGTCGCCTAACCATATTTCCCGGACTCGTTCACTTGGCCCGTAACTTAATACTTTCTCGAGTGTATATCCCGACTCTAAATTAATTATTCTCTCCATAATTTAATTTAATACTTTGGTGTCACTAACCGACCTACCTGGACTCGCTCAATTGGTCCATTTACACATTATAATTTCAATCCCACATTTTTGCCACAATGTGCCATAGAGTCACCTCCATAATTTCTCCAATTATATTTACCTATAATTATCAACATACCCGGACTCACTCACTTGATCCGTATCTCACCTATTTTGGCATAATATCCCTCCAATTCATCCCTAAAGTTTCCCCACATAAATTGTCCCTAGTCCCAATTACTTTTCCCCATAATTACTAGGAATATGTGTGTCATCATTTTATATCACTCATTAATGTAAGGGAATTAAACCTTTAATTAATTTCCCCCTTTATATGACAATAGGCCGAACTGCCCAGATTTTTCCATCGTCGATCGATCGATGCCCCCCGATCGATCGATCGACCCCTTCGTGACAGATCTCCTTCCCCCTGATTTCCACCATTAACGAACTTCAAGCTTTTTAAACCATAATTTAAACCTCTAATTACATCATCCCATCATCTACACATGGTTAATCCACATCCTATTCATCATAGAAATCATTAAGATAATCAACTTCTCTAATTATCTCACAAATTTTCGAAATGGGTCTTTCTCCACAAAATTCAATTATCTGTTTTAAATCCCAAATTCCAGATTCGATTTCCACTCTTTTATGTTCTGAAATTCTCGTTCAAATCATATATACATATTCAGATATCAATCACCCATCTAAATTTTACTTTGAATCTCATTCAAGTGTTCCAAAAACAAAAACCCCATTTTGTACCCATTTACACCCAAAAACGAATTTTAGTATACACATCACTAAAATATGAATTAAATATCACAATTTAGAAGTAAAACAGTTAACCACTTGCCTGAAATCATTTGTAGGGTCTGATCTGTTGTAGTAGCCCCTTGATTTTGCTCCAAAATCCCCAATTTGCTCTTGATTTGTTTTCCCCCCAAATCCCCTCTCAAACCCTAGATTCTTAAGTTGTGTTGGCTGCCATACCCTAATCCCTCACTTAGGTTAAAACTCTAAATTCCGTTTTTCACCTAATGGGCTTAATTAAAGTGGCCCAACTCATACCGTGTGGGCCCGGCTATGCCCAAAAATACCCCGAGACCCAATTGCTACCCCCGGGTACTCTTTTCTGACTATCTTGACCCATCCGGACTCAACCACGCACTCAGAACTGACATCCGAATTAATTTATAAAAATTCTTATCTCACACCCCCTTTAGTCTACACCGACTCCCGACTGGGATAAGTGCATACCTCGTCATTAATACTCGAAATGACGTAATTAAATTATTACTATTCACTTAGTAAATAAATTTCCCTAAACATTAACCATTCACTTCCCGATTATGGCAATATATTTATTTATATATTTATTTATTACTATTGTGTGTTGTAATTTTAATTGAATTAATTATGGCAATATATTTATTTATATATTAATCGGGAAGTGAATGGTTAATGTTTAGGGAAATTTATTTACTAAGTGAATAGTAATAATTTAATTACATCATTTCGAGTATTAATGACGAGGTATGCACTTATCCCAGTCGGGAGTCGGTGTAGACTAAAGGGGGTGTGAGATAAGAATTTTTAAAAATTAATTCGGATACCAGTTCTGAGTGCGCGGTTGAGTCCGGATGGGTCAAAATAGTCAAAAAAGAGTACCCGGGGGTAGCAATTGGGTCTCGGGGTATTTATATAGGTGTGATGAATACCTACATTATTATTTGTACGTATGACATACCTACGCTACTTTCTATCGGGGTGGAGGTTACGTGTTGTGGACGGTCTTATGATGTGCACCCTTTTTGGAGGATTTTAGATTCGTACCGTAAGCATAGGACCTTGGACACGTGCTATTGGTGTATATGATAGTTTCGACGGTTGAATGGGAGCGTATGTATGTGCGTGACCCATTTGGCTCACCGCTAATATGCTTGTGTTATGTTATATGATTCGTGAGAGATACCGAATCATTTGTCATCTATACAGTGACATTATGTATCAGTACATGATAGCAGAGTATGCATGCACCGCAGCTATGACTGGGGAGGTGTCGTATTAGTATATATTTATAATTAGTGTGATATTATACATATAAACTATGATGTAATCTACTGTGTGACATTATAGATATAGATATGTAATCTTCTATGTGATATTGTAGATTATAAATATAAACTGTGATTTAATGTACTATGTAATGTTACAGATAGAAGTAAATAATGAAACCTAAATTGAATTATGTAAGTGAACAGTTAATTCCAAGGTTGTAACAAGACTAGTTCATATTAAAGATAAATGAATATGAATAATTATATTAGTATGGTATGGGACATACGGGTTTATGATATGGGTTAGAATTATGTTGTGGAAACTAGTTAGGAGGGAACCTTAACTAGGAAGTTACTGAGATAGGATAGACGTGCACTCTAGATAAGAGGTAAGAATTCTCAAGAGAGAACCGAGAAACTAACATGTACATAATAAATGCTTATTTATAATTATCAAGCACTTGCTATTTTAAAATATTTTACGATCGGGCTATGACCCATTTCCTTGCATATTCTCTTCTCTACTATATATTATACATCAGGTATCCAACAGCAGGGATGCCCAACATAGATTATGGATGTTCCAATGGATTATAGCTACTAGTAGAGATGTGGATTTTGTTTAGACGCTTCCTTTCGGTTGATTAACTCATCTGTAGCGTCTACTTCATTTAGAGCATGTCGCCCAGGATTCTAGAGGTTGTAATTATGTATGTAAGCATTGTGGATATCCATTTTATTTAGTGTAAAATTTATAATTTAACTCGAGAGTTATTCCAGTCACATTTATTCTTGTTATAGTTAATTCCGTTGTCATGTGTTGATGAATATTATTTTACGTGTCATGGTAAGGTTATAATTAATTTAAAAATGAAAAAAAGTTTTGATACTTAGCTTAATTAACTATTAGGTGATTAATAAAAAAATCATTTTCGACAGTGATGTTAAGAATGAACCAACTGGATATTTTGATTTATTTAAATAAAGGACTGATCACCCAATATTTAATTAGGCGGGTTGTTACAGGTGGTATCAGAGCATGAGGTTCTAGTGTCTTTAGGATCTCTTCGGCTTACTACATTTCAGCGTAGCATTCTTTGATGTAGTGCCCAATTATTAGGATGGTAAATTATTCTGGGTGTTTCAACTTACATTCCCCTCCCATGAAGTATGTGAGATGTAATTCTTATACGAGTTCGACCGGGCATCATGCGCTAAACACATTGGGACTACTAGAAAGAGCCGCTTGAAGGACAACAGGAGGAGGACTCAGTCAAAGATATATAGTATTTTGGAAAAAGGTGTTGGAGATAGAAACCATTATAATTGTTGTTTAGGCTGAGAACATTAAGGAAGTCGCTTGTGAGTTGTAGTTTCCCAAGCACCATCATAGTTGATGGTTGTGACGTTCTTAACTCACCCAACACTGTATGTGAAAGGTGAGGGAGTCGGAAAGACTCTTGTGAAGGAAGAAATTCAAAGACAATTATGAATGGTGATGTGTAGTAACACCAAGGATTTGAAAATTTTTTAGTAAAATTTTTCTAGGAAGGACAAACTTAAGTGATGAGAGTTAGACATCACATATAAAGAACGTGTGAAGCTGGAATAAGAATTTTAGGTATGGTTCGATATTGAAATCGTTCATTTGATTTTTTAACCAAGATATGAATGGAATTTCGAAAATTATCTATTATGGGAAATAAAGAGAGAAGTAACTTGTTTAACGAACTCCTTACCCTAGGAAGAATGGAGTATATAGAAGATAAATACAGTTCACTATGTTAAAGGAATCATGAGTGAAATACTCTATTGTGAGTGGAAATCTGATGAAGACGACTAGGATTAACGTCACCAAGAAATTTGATGATGCTTCCAAATGAAGGGGAGCTAAAAGGGTTAGGAAACCTAGCCTAAAGGGCAAGATTTAATTCAATATTGTTAATGGAACATCACCGGAAGGTTTACCAAGTAGGGGACCCACTTAAAGTGACATGATTAAACCCCTACTTAGTGGCGAGGAAATTATCCAAGACTAATGTAGTCAACAATATATCCCATAGGACCCATAGAGCCAAAATATTAATGGGAATAACAATTGGGTGTAATACCCCGTACTTTTGGCTATATTTATTTTTGGGATTAATTAATTAAATGTGAATTAATTGGGAATTAATCCGGATAAAATACTAGCGAGATGTGAGTTGGTATTTGACTATATTGAGTATATATGATGATATATGAACATTGAATTATGATATTTGTCGTGAGATTGATATACGGCAATTTGGATATTTTATTGGGACGCGTATGACAGTCGCGTCAGGTATATAATTATTTAATTATAAAAGTGAATTTAAATTATATTAATCGTATGGTCATTTTGAGTGCACCAACGCGTCCGGAAGGGTCGAGATAGTCAGAAAACACTAGCCGGGGGTTTAGTTTGGGTCCCGGGGTATTTTTAGGCCATACCGGCAACATAAAGGGTATTTTGGTAATTTTGTATTTTTGGAGAATTAAAAGTGATGAAAATTAAGAGTTTTAATCTGATTGGGAATTGACCCACTAAGCCACTAACCAACCCATATTAACCCAACAAGCTACGGGGGTTGTTAGATTAGGTTTTCTAAGTTTTCCCAAAACAAACCCTAGCCACCATAGCCATTGGAGAAGAAAGCTTAGAGAGGGAGAAAAGGAGAAGGAATTCTGCAGAAAATCTTTACAAAATCAACACCAAATTCAGAGACAATCGAGGCAAGTGATTTAATTTCTTTTAATTCAGAGAATGTTTCCTCCATGTTAGACAATTTGAAGATTTACAATTGTTCTTGGAAGATAAATGAAAACCCATGTTGTTTGGACTTAGAACTTGAATATTGAGGACAAATTGCATGTAGAATCATATAGAGACGATTAATCTGATGTTAATATATGTTGGATGTAACAAAAACAGATCTAGAATGGACTAATTGAGGACTTCAAAGTTTAGGGTTCATGTTCTTGAAAAATTGGGGAAAAAGTGTAGAGACTTGTAATTTGATGATGTTTAGGACGAATTAATTCCTTAAAACGTGTTAGGAGATGACTTCAATATGTTGAGAATGAATTAGAGAC
The DNA here is from genome assembly GCA_949130495.1 of Sambucus nigra. Lineage (NCBI taxonomy): Eukaryota > Viridiplantae > Streptophyta > Magnoliopsida > Dipsacales > Adoxaceae > Sambucus > Sambucus nigra. Next base: position 600,647,050 of record OX422216.1, read on the forward strand.
CCTAAAACGTTGTTGAGACAAACTTTAGAAGAGATTTGAGGTGTTAAAATGGATGAAAAAACGAGGTAGGAAAAATCTGGGCCGAAACTGGTCGTTCGAACGAGCTCGTTCGAACGAGCTTCTAACGAGTTGACGAGTCGCTTCTAACGAAAGGGAATTTCGTTCGATACTTCGTTCGAACGAGATCTCGTTATAAGGTACAGTTCGTTCGAACGAACTAGATCTCGTTCGAACAGCCTCGTTCGAACGAGACTTCTAACGAGCTGGCAGTTTAAAATTTTTTTTTTGATTTTGGGAGTCCCGTAAACTTGTTCGAGGATATAGATAACCTTCCTTCGATGATGTATTGATAGTTTTGGGACGTTTGGGTTAATTTGAGGAGTAAATTATATACGAGCGATTTAAATTAAAGGGATAGTTGGGTTGAGACGTGAGTGTCTACTACGACGTGGGAATAAATTATGGCGCGTATGATTATAAACCGGAATCGTATAAATTGTATATATTATATATTGGTACTAGATTGAGAAAAGTACTACAATTAAACTTCAGTGATTACTAAGATGCGTGTTTACTTAGTATTGGTATATGATTTGTGTGTATGACATACCTACCATACTTGCTATCACCGGAGGTTTGCGTTCGCTTAGGGCCCTCTAATCCTTGTGTTGCCCAGATTTAGACTGGTTACCTTGATGAACATAGGTCAGAGAAAGACTTATTGGGATGTTAATAAGTCCGCTGATCGTGGGAGCGTTGACCCATGAGATGTGACTGTGTTCGCCTCCATTACTTGTGATTTGTGTTATCTGAACGATTCCTGAGAGATTCGGAATGCGTAATCCCTATGTACGTGATGTACCGGGATGGATAGCAGAGTATGTGTGCACCGCAGCTTAGTATCGGGGTGCTTATATTGTATATTTATGTTGTGGAAAATATACACTTAATAAATGGAAACATTCATATGGTATTGTGTGTATAAATATGGAAAAATATAAATGGGATAAGCTATACTAAGTTGTAGTACTCTCGTGAGAACCTGAATATACGTTAAGCCCCTATTTAATTGTTAACGTTATACCGATAATGGGAACCGAGTAATAAAGGGTAGAATTTACAACGGTCTAGCTAGATAGTATGTCACTTAGCTAGGTGTTAATGTAGTTAGATGGGTACTTACGTTAGGAGTGCATAGTTAGACGAGAGGTGAGAATTTCATGTGAGTGTACGTCCTAACATGTACTTTACATTTAATGTTTTAAATGTTTTTAAAGCACTTGCAGGTTTTTAAAATATATCTCCACATTCGGGCTCTGACCCGTTTGCTTTTCAAATCTATTTTCTTGTAAAACCATTTTAGGTGCCCAGCCACAAGGACACCATGCATAGGATTCTCACTCAGATGACGAGCTGTAGCTGTTTGTGGAAGCTACAGGGATTTGCTTTTAGACGCCTCTATCGTTTGGATTCCAGTTTCATTACTTATCAGTGGTAGGGCTTGTTGCCCATTTCTATTAGAGACATCCTTCTATCTTAGTTTTTCAGACTTTGGCTTGTATTGTTTCAGCATTCAGTACTTAGTTATTCATTTCAGTTTATGGGATTGTTGCGAGGAGTTTTTCCTCCGGATTGATTTATTTCATGTGATGGATGTTATATTATCTCGTTATCGTGAATGGTGATATTATTCCTTGCTTAAATCTGTTACTGCATGTTAATCAGACTTTAAATTAAAATTTTGACAACTTACTTTTTAAATGCTAGGTGGTTAGTAATAATAAAATGTTTTCAACGGTGATGCTATTAACTGAGCCAACTTGGCATTTTGAATTAATTTAATAAAGGAGTAGCTACCCGGTATTTAATTAGTCGGGGTGTCACAGGTGGTATCAGAGCATCAAGTTCTAATGTCCTTTAGGATCTGTACGGCTATTATGTTTCCGCTAAGTTTTCTTTGATATAGAGCCCTATATTCTAGGATTGTTGTATTCTTTTTGTGTATGCTTCGTTCTTCAGCTATTTTAAGTTTATAAATGGTGAACTTATAAACTTTATTCTTATTTCAGATGCCTCCACGACGTGCACGACGAGTTCCCAGGGATGCAACGCCCGAACCCCAGCCCGCTCCAGTTCAGGGCATGATGAACGCCGCTGAGGTTGCAGCTATTGTAGCCCAAGCGGTGAATACCGCAATTGCCGTAGTTTAGTAGGTACCACCTCAGGCCTCGGTTTCCGTGCCAGTACAGGCAAATACATTCCCGTCTGTTTGGGAACGTGTACGTGACGCTTTTCATAAAGTGCATCCTCCAGAGTTTGCAGGTAGCTCAGATGTGGTAGTCTCGAGCCAATGGAGGAAGGATATGCAGAGGCACTTGAGGATGTATGAGTGCACTGATGTTCAGAAGCAGGTGCTAGCTACTTTCAAGCTAGTTGGGTCTGCACTGAAGTGGTGGGAGTCTATTACCACCGTAGAGGAGAGGGATACTCTCACTATTCAGGACTTTTGGGTGCGGTTTGACCGCAAATACTTTCCGTCAGCTGTTCACACAGAAATGAGGAGGAAACTGATGAATCTGAAGCAGGAGGGTAAGCCCGTGGCCGAGTATGAGGCCGAGTTCACGAATCTGATGAATATCGTTCCGGATGAGATACCGACAAAAAAGAAGAAGATTGAGAAATTCACCGACGGGTTGACATGGAGGATCCGTCAGCATCTGTTAGGGAACCTTTCGTTGGCCACTTATTCTAATGTGGTTAACGCTGCTTTGTTACACTGCCAGGATCACCGCTTTCACATGGCTGAAGGCAAGAGATCGGGGGAGTCTAGCCATCAGGGCAGGACTGGAGGACATGGTGCCAGTGGGGCACAATCTTTTCAGGGGCAGAGATAGGGTGAGCAGGGTTCCCAGCAGGGGGATAATAAGAGGTTCCGATTAGGGAACTACAGACAGGGACAGGGAGGTTTTCGTCAGGGCCATCAGGGTCCGAACGGCCATCAGGGCCAACAGGGGCAGAATGGACAACAGTTCCAGTAGGGCCAGGGGAGGAACGGTAACGGCCACCAGGGCCGGGGACAGCAGGGGCAGAGAGGGGGGAACTTCCCAGGGAAGTGTTTTGTTTGTGGCAAAACTGTCCATAAACGTCAGGATTGTCCTGATAGGGGCAGGGCCCCACAGCAGCAGCAGGGCGCTCGCCAGGAACCCCAGAGACCTATGTTTCCCACCGCTCTCCCCGCACCGCCGCAGATGGCAGCATTGCCACCTATTACAGCAGCTCCAGCTCAGCAGGGGCAGCTACAGTATGGACGTGTCTATAATGTCCACCAGGCAGCAGTTCCACAGGCACCGCCCGCGATTGAGGGTACATTTTCTATCCATGGCACTATGGGTCGGGTATTGTTTGATACGGGGGCTACACATTGTTTTATAGCTACACATTTCATGAAGGCTTTAGGGTTATTAACTACAGCGGAGAGCACAGTGACGTGTGTCGACTCACCATTGGGGAATGGGTCACTTATATTCTTTATATGTCGGGGAGTGGGGGTAGAGATTGGTGGTTTGGTATTACCTACAGACATGTTGGTATTAGATATGCATGTGCATGATGTGATTATCGGTATGGATTGGCTCGTAGCTTATAGAGCCATGATTGATTGCTTCAGCGGGAGCATTGTTTTTGCCATTCCGGGGCAAGAGATGTTCGTAGTGGCGATGCCTCGCCCAGAGGGAGGATCGACCGCTCCTCTGTATTACATAGAGGAGGATACCTCTAAGGAGGTTGTGATTCCTTTAGATTCGATCCCGGTTGTCAGGGAGTATTCGGATGTGTTTTAGGAGATACCGGGCCTACCCCCCAGTCGAGAGATAGACTTTGTTATAGACCTATTGCCAGATACGAGACCTATAGCACGCGCACCGTACCGTATGGCTCCGGGAGAGATGCGAGAGCGACGAGATCAGATAGAGCAGCTGTTAGGTCAGGGCTTTATTCGCAGGAGTACCTCACCTTGGGGCTCTCCAGTTTTGTTTGTGAAGAAGAGGGACGGTTCACTGAGATTGTGTGTGGACTACCGGGAGTTGAACAAGGTCACGATACGGAATAAGAATCCGTTGCCCCGAATCGATGACCTATTTGATCAGTTGATAGGAGCTTCTTTCTTCTCGAAGATTGATTTGAGATCGGGATACCATCAGTTGCGTATCAGGGAGGAGGATGTCTCGAAGACTGCGTTCTTAACGAGATATGGATCTTACGAGTTTCGGGTTATGCCTTTTGGTTTGACCAACGCTCCAGCGGTGTTTATGGACTTTATGAATAGGGTGTTCAGAGAGTTTCTTGATCAGTTTGTCATTGTCTTCATTGATGATATTCTGGTTTACTCCCAGACAGAGGAGGAGCACGCCGAGCATTTGAGGCAGGTTTTGCAAACGCTACGTCAGAACGAGCTGTACGTAAAGTTTGAGAAGTGCGGGTTTTGGTTGAAGGAGGTCCAGTTTTTGGGACACATTATTTTCGACCGGTGGATATCTGTTGATCCGGGGAAGGTATCCGCGGTGAGGGAGTGGGGACAGCCCACGACACCGACTGAGATTCGTAGTTTCTTGGGCCTAACAGGATACTACCGGAGGTTCATTCAGGGATTTTCGAAGATAGCGGGTCCTTTGACACATCTTACTCGTAAAGGTGTGCCGTTCATCTGGAATGATGCCTGTCAGTTTGCATTTGATGAGTTGAAGGACAAATTGACCTCAGCACATGTGTTAGCATTGCTGAGACCAGGAGTTGAGTATTTGGTTTACACCGACGCATCTTTGCAAGGACTTGGAGGTGTATTGCAGCAGGAGAGACAGGCCATATCTTATGCTTCCCGTACGCTTAAGCCTCATGAGAAGAATTACCCCACGCATGATTTGGAGTTGGCGGCAGTGGTATTTGCGCTACGGATTTGGAGACACTATCTTTTGGGGGAGAAGTTCCAATTGTTCACGGACCACAAGTCCCTACAGTACATGTTCACGCAGAAGGAGTTGAATATGCGGCAGCATAGGTGGCTTGAGTTTGTGAAAGACTACCAGTTCGACATCCAGTATCACCCGGGTAAGGCTAATGTGGTAGCAGACGCGTTGAGCCGTATGCCAGCAGATGAGGTGGCAGGGGTGTGGAAGGCTAAGTGGAAGGAGTTGGAACACCAGGATGCAGTGGCCCGATCTTTCATGTCTGTGATGACCGTTACACCGCAGATTGTCACGAAGGTAGTACGGGCACAGGCTAATGACTCGTTCTGTCAGGAGCAGATAGTTAGATTACTAGCAGAGGGAGACGAATCCTATACCGTTAGCTTAGACGGGATATTACGCTTCAAGGGGTGATTGGTGGTTCCGGAAGGGGAAGAATTGCGACACGAGGTGATGGCAGAGTCGCACGGCTCACGGTTCGCGGTACATCCTGGAGGGGACAAAATGTACCAAGACATGAGACGGCAGTATTGGTGGAGCGGTATGAAGAGAGATATTACTGAGTTTGTTTTGAAATGCGCCACTTATCAGCTAGTAAAAGTGGATCATCAGAGACCGACAGGACTTCTACAGTCGTTGGAGGTCCCGGTATGGATGTTGGAGAGCATATCCATGGACTTTATCACGGGGTTGTCTACGTCGCAGAGGGGTCACGACTCCGTTTGGGTAATTGTGGACAGGTTGTCCAAAGTCGCTCACTTTTTACCCGTAAGGACCGACTACACTACGGGACAGTATGCCCAGCTCTTCATTTCAGAGATTGTGAGACTTCACGGTGTGCCCCTAAATATAGTGTCTGACAGAGACAAGATATTTGTTTCGCAGTTTTGGGAGAGTTTCCAGGAGGCTATGGGCACAGAATTGCGGTTGAGTAAGGCCTATCATCCGCAGACCGATGGGCAGACCGAGCGCACAAATCAGATGTTGGAGGACATGCTACGCATGTGCATTATTGACTTTGGGGGTGGATGGGAGCAGTACCTTCCACTGGTGGAGTTTGCTTACAACAACTCCTATCAGTTCACTACTGGCATGGCTCCGTTTGAGGCATTATACGGTAGGCCTTGTCATTCCCCAGCATGTTGGTTGGAGGTGGGGGACAACAAACTACTTGGGCCGGAGGTCATTCAGGATACTTCGGCAAGGATTGAGTTGATTCAGAGTCGCGTTCGGGTAGCTCAAGACCGGCAGAAGAGTTAAGCTGATGCGAAGAGATCTTTCAGGGAGTTCAAAGTGGGGGACCAAGTTTTGCTCAGAGTATCTCCTATGAAGGGGATTATGCGTTTCAGGAAGAAGGGGAAGTTGGCACCGAGATATGTGGGGCCGTTTCCTATTATTGAGCGAATTGGACCAGTTGCGTATAGGCTCGGGTTACCGGAGCATTTACACCGGATTCACGATGTGTTTCATATTTCCTCGCTAAGAAAATATCTCAGAGACGATTGGGCTCATTCTCACATCGCTTTGGAGGATATTGATCTACATTCTGACAGCTCTTACGAGGAGGGGCCGATTGCTATTGTGGACCGAAGTGAGCGGAAGCGGCGGTCAAAGATAGTTCCGTTAGTGCGTGTTCAGTGGCGACATCATAATGTCGAGGAGTCCACATGGGAGCGCGAGGATGAGATGCGCGAACGTTATCCATAGTTGTTCTTATCAGGTACTTTCTAGTTTTGAATTTCTGGACGAAATTCTGTTATTAGGGGGGAAGTATGTAATACCCCGTACTTTTGGCTATATTTATTTTTGGGATTAATTAATTAAATGTGAATTAATTGGGAATTAATCCGGATAAAATACTAGCGAGATGTGAGTTGGTATTTGACTATATTGAGTATATATGATGATATATGAACATTGAATTATGATATTTGTCGTGAGATTGATATACGGCAATTTGGATATTTTATTGGGACGCGTATGACAGTCGCGTCAGGTATATAATTATTTAATTATAAAAGTGAATTTAAATTCTATTAACCGTATGATCGCTTTGAGTGCGCCAACGCATCCGGAAGGGTCGAGATAGTCAGAAAACACTAGACGGGGGTTTAGTTTGGGTCCCGGGGTATTTTTAGGCCATACCGGCAACATAAAGGGTATTTTGGTAATTTTGTATTTTTGGAGAATTAAAAGTGACGAAAATTAAGAGTTTTAATCTGATTGGGAATTGACCCACTAAGCCACTAACCAACCCATATTAACCTAACAAGCTACGGGGGTTGTTAGATTAGGTTTTCTAAGTTTCCCCAAAACAAACCCTAGCCACCATAGCCATTGGAGAAGAAAGCTTAAAGAGGGAGAGAAGGAGAAGGAATTTTGCAGAAAATCTTTACAAAATCAACACCAAATTCAGAGACAATCGAGGCAAGTGATTTAATTTCTTTTAATTCAGAGAATGTTTCCTCCATGTTAGACAATTTGAAGATTTACAATTGTTCTTGGAAGATAAATGAAAACCCATGTTGTTTGGACTTAGAACTTGAATATTGAGGACAAATTGCATGTAGAATCATATAGAGACAATTAATCTGATGTTAATATATGTTGGATGTAACAAAAACAGATCTAGAATGGACTAATTGAGGACTTAAAAGTTTAGGGTTCATGTTCTTGAAAAATTGGGGAAAATGTGTAGAGACTTGTAATTTGATGATGTTTAGGACGAATTAATTCCTTAAAACGTGTTAGGAGATGACTTCAATATGTTGAGAATGAATTAGAGACCCTAAAACGTTGTTGGGACAAACTTTAGAAGAGATTTGAGGTGTTAAAATGGATGAAAAAACGAGGTAGGAAAAATCTGGGCCGAAACTGGTTGTTCGTTAGAAGACCTCCCCACGTCGTTCGAACGAGCTTCTAACGAAAGGGAATTTCATTCGATACTTCGTTCGAACGAGATCTCGTTAGAAGGTACAGTTCGTTCGAACGAACTGGATCTCGTTCGAACAGCCTCGTTCGAACGAGACTTCTAACGAGCTGGCAGTTTAGGCCTTTTTGGCCTGTTTTGATTTTGGGAGTCCCGTAAACTTGTTCGAGGATATAGATAACCTTCCTTCGATGATGTATTGATAGTTTTGGGACGTTTGGGTTAATTTGAGGAGTAAATTATATACGAGCGATTTAAATTAAAGGGATAGTTGGGTTGAGACGTGAGTGTCTACTACGACGTGGGAATAAATTATGGCACGTATGATTATAAACCGGAATCGTATAAATTGTATATATTATATATTGGTACTAGATTGAGAAAAGTACTACAATTAAACTACAATGATTACTAAGATGCGTGTTTACTTACTATTGGTATATGATTTGTGTGTATGACATACCTACCATACTTGCTATCATGGGAGGTTTGCGTTCGCTTAGGGCCCTCTAATCCTTGTGTTGCCCGGATTTAGACTGGTTACCTTATTGGGATGTTAATAAGTCCGCTGATCGTGGGAGCATAGGTATGTGCGTGACCCATGTGATGTGACTGTGTTCGCCTCCAGTACTTGTGATTTGTGTTATCTGAACGATTCCTGAGAGATTCGGAATGCGTAATCCTTATGTACGTGATGTACCGGGATGGATAGCAGAGTATATGTGCACCGCAGCTTAGTCTCGGGGTGCTTATATTGTATATTTATGTTGTGGAAAATATACACTTAATAAATGGAAACATTCATATGGTATTGTGTGTATAAATATGGAAAAATATAAATGGGATAAGCTATACTGAGTTGTAGTACTCTCGTGAGAACCTGAATATACGTTAAGCCCCTATTTAATTGTTAACGTTATACCGATAATGGGAATCGAGTAATAAAGGGTAGAATTTACAACGGTCTAGCTAGATAGTATGTCACTTAGCTAGGTGTTAATGTAGTTAGATGGTTACTTACGTTAGGAGTGCACAGTTATACGAGAGGTGAGAATTTCATGTGAGTGTACGTCCTAACATGTACTTTACATTTAATGTTTTAAATGTTTTTAAAGCACTTGCAGGTTTTTTAAATATATCTCAACATTCGGGCTCTGACCCGTTTGCTTTTCAAATCTATTTTCTTGTAAAACCATTTTAGGTGCCCAGCCACAAGGACACCATGCATAGGATTCTCACTCAGATGCCGAGCTGTAGCTGTTTGTGGAAGCTACAGGGATTTGCTTTTAGACGCCTCTATCGTTTGGATTCCAGTTTCATTACTTATCAGTGGTAGGGCTTGTTGCCCATTTCTATTAGAGACATCCTTCTATCTCAGTTTTTCAGACTTTGGCTTGTATTGTTTCAGCATTCAGTACTTAGTTATTCATTTCAGTTTATGGGATTGTTGCGAGGAGTTTTTCCTCCGGATTGATTTATTTCATGTGATGGATGTTATATTATCTCGTTATGGTGAATGGTGATATTATTCCTTGCTTAAATCTGTTACTGCATGTTAATCAAACTTTAAATTAAAATTTTGACAACTTACTTTTTAAATGCTAGGTGGTTAGTAATAATAAAATGTTTTCGACAGTGATGCTATTAAATGAGCCAACTTGGCATTTTGAATTAATTTAATAAAGGAGTAGCTACTCGGTATTTAATTAGTCGGGGTGTCACATTGGGAGTTAAGATTGATAGGTCCAAGAGAAGGCCGTTCAAATGGACAGTATTGAGTAAATAATAAGGGAAATTACCCCATGTGTAGAGAGGGACACTATTAAGTGTTAAATGTGTCCACATTGAGTAGTGAGACCGATAAATTTTGGGAAGAGTAAACCATACCAATTAGGCATAACAACAGGAGGAGTGAAACTTCTAGGGGAGTAATTGGGTCAAGAGAATTAGGCCCGAGAAATTTACGACCCAAGAGTGGTAGGTTTAAATAGGACCAGTGGAGTCCTCGGTAATTGTAGCATACCTCATTTTCAAGGTCGGTGGGTTCCATAAAGAAAAAGGTAGGCCGGTAAGACCATAATTGAGGCCTAGATATGCTGGGCCAACGTTTCAATAATGGGTGTGTAAACCACATGAGTGATTAATTTATCCACAACGGGTGGGTACAACTATAGGATGAAATCCTAAACGTGTAATGGGTGCAAGTAATCGTGGGTTGTTTTGACCGTGAGAAATGAATGCAAGGACCCTACGTGATCAGGAGAGACTGATGAAGTTTTATTAGATCCTTGGGAATAAAGGATTGATTCTAAAGACATGGTGTGTCACAACAGTCATATATAAATTGAAATCCCTAAATTCCCATGCGAGTCGAGGTTAGTGGAAATGATAATTTTAACAGTCTGGTTACAAAAGTATTTTTCACTGATTACGGGACTTTTTGGTGTCGCTCGTGAGTGAACCGGGTGGTCCTTAAAAGTATATTTTGTTATTATAATCTTCTATTGCTTTGAGTTAGCATAATAGAACTCATTATGGTAATATGTAATAATAAATTACTAGATGTTTAAATGATAGTAAATTGAGTGATAAGACTATCGTGCTGGATACTCCGGGGAGAGTAAAACATAACTTTGTGTGGCGCCAATTGAAATAGGGTTGGGCTTATATTTCATGATATCATATACCTTAGTGAAAGTTTTGTCTAGCTATATGTGTGAGTAGAAATTTATTTTACTGATGTGACTCGGGATATATTATGTTTCTATCGAACATCGAGATATAGTTCATTACATATAACACCGAGAATTTGGGATAGTGAGAGCAACACGTTTTATGTTATTTGTAGGGATATATAAGCATGGACTAGTAGACTTTTATGTTAACATACATAAATTGTGGGAAGGTACAGATTATAAATAGAGGTCCATTACGGATCTCGATGACCGACTATTTTAAGTAGTAGTGTATCGAGGGGGGGTCGTTGTTTGGTTTTCACTTTATGAGACATCCTACGCATGAAACAAGCGAACGTAGGGAGTGGGAGAGAAGTTTGGTCGATAGTACATAAGTACGTTCCTTTGTCATTTTAAATATACAAACATAAATTTAGAGTTGATCATTCTATTATGACTTAAGAGTGGCCTATTCCTAGTAGCATTATGAATAAAAAAAGATGCCACTGATAAAGTGATTAAATTATGACTAGTGGGGTGATTGAGTGCACCCCTACCATATCAGTATGTCAAGTGAGAAAAAATTAATTCAAGAAGAGTATATATTGTTTATGCAATAATGCGAGAAATATATGTTGTATTTGTGCCCATGGTAACTGAATATGATATTATTCCCCACTTTGGAGACATGGGATAAGGAAAATAAATATAGAGGTTTAGATATCGGGACTTGAATGTCTAATCATTTATGAAGATTAGAGATATAGTCAGAAGAATAACAAATGTATCGGGATATAAAAGACAATGAATATAGGATTTAAATGAAAAGATGTTTGACTAGATTCGTCTTGTAGTGGGCCACCTGTCTATTGGAATTAGGGTTGACCATTCAAAACCAGCAGAGGTTTCTCCAACTGTTAGGAATTTCTAAGTATTATTGGGAGAGTATTCATAAGGATTTTATCGTAAAGATGGTTACGATCCAATATGGGTGATAGTGGATATGTTGACTGAAGTAGATTACATTATGCCAGTTAGGGTTAATCATAGTATGAGATAATATGCTTTGATCTTAATAACCGAGATAGTGAGGTTACATTGGATACCGTTTAATATAGTGTCCAATTAGGATGAGATTTTGTCTCCCAATTTTGGAAGAGCTTTCACGAGGCATGGATACCGAGTTGTGATTGGGTATGATCGATCATCCGTAGAATAATGGGCAGACTAAGCGAAAAAATTTGATGTTGGAAGATAAATTATGTTTGTACCCTTGAATCTTAAGGGAGGATGAGAGACGGGAGTTTCACTAGTGAAGGTGGTGTACTACAACTCTTATAATTTACTGTTGGGTATGGTGCCAGTTGAAGTATGGTACAACAAGTCTTATTGTTTCTCCTACTTGTGGGTTAAGAGTAAGGAACCAGTAACTATTGCGAATAGTAGAGATGATTTGAAACTTATAGTGTATATTGTGTGTAAAATATATACTGTACAACTAACCTACTTGTGTATGATAATCGCAAGATAAGATCGTGTTTATCTAAACAACAGTTAATCTATTTAAGTGCATATAGTAAAAGGTTAGACAGTGAATATCTAGAATAAAGTATAAGTAGTGAAACTTAAACTATAAAGCATGGACAAGAAACTACGTAAAAGGGTAACCTGGGGTTAAAATGATCAGAAGTGAGGTGTTCTTTTTTTGGAGTATTTGATAGGGTATTGTATGGGCGGTATATAGTAGTCTACTTGGGACCGCAATACTTATCCAAAATTGTTCTTTCCTTCTATACTTTACTTTTCCAAATTTCGGGACAAAATTTCTCATTGTAAGGGGGGAAGTATGTAATACCCCATATTTTTAATTTCTTTTAAATTGGGATTAATTACAATTAATTGTTATATAATTGGAAATTAATTCGAATTTAAATATTACTCGAGAGTAAAGTAACATGTGATTTATGTTGAATATTAATTAGTGATTAAAGTAATATATATGATTATGAATTTACAATTGATTATGACTTTATAAACTTGTCGCGAATTATGTGTACGACAATTATGGTTATTAAGCCAGGACGCGCTTCTGAGTCGTGTCGGGATAATAATTTAATGAAATAAAAGTGAATTATTATTATGTCATCCGAATGGTCGTTTTGACTGCTCTAAACTGTACGTAAGGGTTCAAATAGTTTAAAAAGTCTACTTGGGTGTTTGATTTGGGTCTCGGGGCACTTTAGAACCGAAAGGACACCCCGAAGGGGTATTTCAATCATTTTACAAGGGAGGTGAATTGTAACTACGGAAATCTGAGTTTAGTTTATAAGTAAAGAGATTAGAGAGCTTAGGTTATTTCACCAAAAATAAGAAGAAAATATTTAGGGGAGATTGAGAGACTTTCTATGGGAGAAGAAAAGACTTTTCTAGGAAACCAAAGGACAACCACCTTACACCACTAAGAGCCACCACCACCACTACTGGAAATTGGCCGAAAAAAAAGAGAACCACCAATAGAGTATCATCCCCAATGAAACAGACCTACAAATTAGAGGCAAGTGATTAATTATTGCAATCTTAGATTTTATATTGTCCATGTTAGGGTTGTTAGGAAACTTATGAAAAGTTGCATGACCAAAGATAAATTTCTGATAATTTTAAATGGATCTTTGAAATGGATATTATCTGAGAGTGATCTCTTTTAATTATCGAATAAATTCCATGAATTTTATATTATCTTGTGAAGAAATATGGGATTTACACTTTTATTGATGATAAAGTCAAAAATGAGAGTTCTTGAGAATAAAATGGAATTTAAGTAAATTGATTCATGTTAATGATGTTTAAATGATTTTGGATATGTTAGAACTTATCCATATATGATGGTATATGATCTGGATTTCATGAAATTAAATTGGGAATCATTTGGAGAATAAAAATTGGAGTTTATATGATGTTGATGGATGGAAATATGAATCTGGTCGATCGATCGATCGACTCAAGACCATCGATCGATCGACCAGAATCATCGATCAATCGACTCCCCCTGGAATTGTGAAATATTTTTCCTTTTAACTTTTGATTCAATCCCGACTTTGATAAATCTTTGGTGATGATTTATTGAACTTAATGGGATGTAGGGAAGGGCAGTAGAATATACCTAAGACCCAGAAAAAATATTATTTTTGAATAAGGGGAACTAACAAGTGTTAATTAAACGAGTTATTATCGCGACTTATGTTGCTTGGGATTTAAATTGGATAAATGATAATTTAAGGAGGGGACCAGTAGTAAGAAAGTTATTAATTATCGTTATAACCTTAGGAATAGGTGGGATTAACCCTAAGAGATTGAATGAAGGGGCAAGAATGAATTAAGGGTTATCGAAAATTAAACCAAATTAAATATGAGTTTAATTCATAAAATTTCGAAAGTTATGATGACATGAACAAGTAGGGTGTAGACATTTACCTACTGAATTAGGTTAAAGAATACTTATTTAATCTTCGAGTAATGAGTGAGGCTCGAGAATATAAAATAAAGAAGTAAATTCATAATCTTTAATATGTAGGATTTGATAGATAAAAATACTACGCATGGGAATTCTCATATGGTTGTGTGAATGCTTTATGGATGTTATATTTATATAGGCGTGATGAATACCTATATTATTATTTGTATGTATGACATACCAACGCTGCTTGCTATCGGGGTAAAGGTTTCGTGTTGTGGAAGGTCTTATCTTGTGCCTCCATTTAGGAGGATTTTTTATCCGTAACCTGAGCATAGGACCGTGGACACGTGCTATCCGTGTATATGAGAGTTTCGACGGTTGAATGGGAGAGTAGTTATGTGCGTGACCCATTTGGCTAGGGAGTTTTCTCACCGCTGATATGTTTGTGTTATGCTATATGATTCGTGAGAGATACCGAATCATTTACCATCTATACAGTGACATTATGTATCAGGACATGATAGCAAAGTATGCATGCACCGCAGCTATGACTAGGGAGGTTCCGTATTAGTGTGTGAGTGTGTATATATATATATATATATATATATAATTATTGTGATATTATAGATATAAACTGTGATGTAATCTACTGTGTGACATTGTAGATATAGATATGTAATCTTCTGTGTGATATTGTAGATTAAAAGTATAAATAGTGATTTAATCTACTGTTTAATGTTCTAGATATAAGTAAATAATGAAATCTGAATTGAATTAAGTAAGTGAACATTTAATTCCAATGTTGTATCAAGACTAGTTCATATTAAAGAGAAATTAATATGAAAAATTACATTACGTATGGTATGTTACATACGGGTTTATGATATAGGTTAGAATTATGTTGTGGAACTAGTTAGGAGGGAACCTTAACCAGGAATTTACTGAGATACAATTAGTGTGCACTGTACTTGAGAGGTGAAAATGCTCAAGAGAGAGCCGAGAAACTAA
The DNA here is from genome assembly GCA_949130495.1 of Sambucus nigra. Lineage (NCBI taxonomy): Eukaryota > Viridiplantae > Streptophyta > Magnoliopsida > Dipsacales > Adoxaceae > Sambucus > Sambucus nigra. The sequence continues at coordinate 600,662,077 of OX422216.1, forward strand.
CATGTACATAATAAATGCTTATTTGTAATTGTTAAGTACTTGCTATTTTAAAATCTTTTACAATCGGGCTCTGACCCGTTTCCTTGCATATTTTCTTCTCTACTATATCTTGTAGATCAGGTTTCTAGCAGTAAGGATGCCCAACATAGATTATGGATGTTCCGATGGATTATACCTACTAGTAGAGATGTGGATTTTGTTTTGACGCTTTCTTTCTGTTGATTCACTCATATGTAGCGTCTACTTCATTTAGGGCATGTTGCCAAGGATTCTAGAGGTTGTAATTATTTATGTAAGCATTGTTGATATTCGTTTTATTTAGTGTAAAAGTTATAATGTAACTGGAGAGTTATCCAACTCACATTTATTCTTGTTATAGTTAATTCAGTTGTCATGTGTTGTTGCATATTATTTTCCGTGTCGTGGTATGGTTATAATTAAATTAAAAATGAAAAAAAGTTTTGACACTTAGCTTAATTAACTATTAGGTGATTAATAAAGAAATTATTTTCGACAGTGATGCTGAGAATGAACCAAGTGGATATTCTGATTTAATTAAATAAAGGACTGATCACCCGATATTTAATTAGGCGGGTTGTTACAATGGTATGCATTCAAGTGAGGGTACACCAACTATCCCTCAAAGTCAAAACGTATTTTTGCGTGGACCCTAAAATTTTCAACTTCTAGTGTATAGTTAGTTAGAAGTTCAAACTGTAGGTTGTACATTATTTGTTATTTTTCTTTTCCTTTTTCTTTTTAATTATAATCTAGTGCAATTAGTTAAATTTTTTATTATTCATTATTGTTACGTTTAGTTCTAACATGTTTTGTAGATTTAATGGACTTGTAATTATCGAGGATCACTCATATTGGGGTAATATCTTTCTTTTAATCACTTTTGTTGTGTTCTTGATTCGCATTGAGTACAATGCAACATTTAACTTAAGGGGTGTGGGATATTCATTCCATTCATTGTTTAGTTTCATTGATTTGATCACCTGTTCGTTCCAAGCAAGCTTTTGTTGAAAAATTAAAAAAAATAGAAATATTTTCTTTCTTTTTTCCTGTTTTTTGGGCATTTCGCATTTGTTTCCGATGATAAATTTCAATAAAAGCCTAATCCAATAGATAATTCAATGGTGTATGTTCTCAATTTGAGAAGTTATTAAACTTTAGTCCTCAAATCGTTGATGTTATGAAAACTTCATAAATTAAACTTTGCACCCATGAGCACATGCACTTTTCTTGTTTAAATGTTTTGGTTTAAGATTTTTATAACTCGATAATCATTCATTTCAATATATATTCTTACACCAAGTGAGCTTTGGGATTCTCTTAATTTATTTGTGTTTATACATTACTCTTTCCTCCTTGAAAACGTTAAATTCATTGTTAATCTCAATATTCATTCATTAATCATTCATTAATTGAGTTCATTTTGAAATGTGTTAGATGAGCATGATTTTCAAAGTTATTTTGACTTGAGAATTGCATAAAATTTCGCAAAGGATCATAGGTCGTATTTGTTATATCACCCATATTGACCTTAACCTCGACTTATATGTTTTCCCTCGTCAACTCTTTTGAGCCTAAATATAGCCTTTCATTTCATAACCTAAAATCTCATAACCAACTCCAAATTGGAGTTATAAGTCATACATATTACCTTCCATAACTTTGTTTGGAATGATACTTAGGATTGAATGTTGTTATTATTATGTGGTTGAAATTAAGCATGTGGGAGTGAAAAAGTGAAGTGAAAAACAAAAGAAAAAGAAACAAAGAAAAGAAAAGGAAACAAAAAAAGATGAGAAAATAAAGAAAAAAACAAAGACAGAGAGAAATTATTTCCATTTTGTATATAGTGTTCAATAATCTTTATTGCTTTCCAATTTCATATCCAATACTAGTCATGAAAATCATATTCTAAGTTTAAAAAATTGCCCATAATTTTTCATTATCCCAAGTGTTTCATCACCAAACACCTTTGAATATATAATTATCCCATTATTTCATAACCCCAACCCCAAGCCTACATTACAACCTTATAAAAGTCCTATGTGATCCTGGGGTGAATTTGATTCAAAAGTCATAATAATTGCGAAAATCTATGAAAATGCATTTCACCTCTTTAATGATGATATATTTTCATTGATATTACAAAGTTTTCAGTTTATATATAGTGCTATTCAATTTATGGCATGTGCGCGTCCTAGTTTCCATTTACATTTACTCTTTATGCCCGCATGTCCCGTGTTTTACGTCCCATTCGTCGCGATTTCATTTGCTGAGTGTAATATCCAAAAAGGATTGATTTATGCACGCTTTAACATTTATCCGGTGTATAAAAGTTTTGTTAAATCATAATTTTTATGTGCTCACTTTTCCTCCAACATTTAAGGTTTCAATTCTATGAAGTTCATTCTATAATGTTAATAATTACGGAAATTTTTCTTAATTAATTCACTTTTCTAATAACATGTTGAAATGTTATTTGTTATTGCTGAGCATGTCTTTTTTAATTTATTAGGAATATTTTGAGGAAACTTTGATGTTTGTGGGTTTCATCCCTAAAAACCCTCACGAGACAATACTCATCCACTGGGTTAACTTGGGATTTAACGTCTTATTGCATATACTAAATGTAATCGTTCGTATGAGAAAGTGACATTTATCTCCTTTGTACATATCTCATCTATTGTGGTCTACTTGTAGTCTTGTTTCTTCGGATTTCATTTCTAGGGACTAGCAATGTGTCAGTTGGGGGGGGGGGGTGATTTGTATCAAATATTACATTTATTTACCCTCTATATTTATGCATTTTAGTCCCTTCGGGTACCTTCATTCCTATATTTATGTTTATTAACTATAAAACCTCTTTTATATATGTTTACATGATTTGCGAGGTAGAATTGTTCCTTTTTAGGTATTAAAGTGCTTAGCGGTGAAGTTTGGTCGCATTTCGGAAATTTTTCATCGAAAAGGGAACATTCAAGGTTTTTTTTTTTATCATTCCATCATTTGTTTTTTTGTCCTAATGTCTCATTGGAAGTTGTATATCTCTGAGTTAGCTTCGTGTAACCTCCAACCGTGACCAATTTTGATTTATAACAAAGAAGTTACGGCCTATTATGTATATTGATCCGGGATGGAGAATGCAGACTGTTAGTTGCGAATCAGTTCGCCCAATTTGGGGAATCGATTCGGTTTGGACTTGAAATGAAACTCTAGCAAAATCAATTTGGGCCTACAGATTTTGGCCTTTTGATTTACAGGTTTGCCCTTAGGGTTTTGTTACATAGATTTTTGTTCTCATTTGTTTGGGAGATACATTTTTTTTAGATTTGATCAGATTTAAGGGATTTTTTGGGAGCTTTTCCTTCTCCCATTTCTTACGTTTTATACATATGTTTTGTAAGTGTGGTACTATTAATCTCCTTTCGTATTTAATCTAGTTCCATTTTCTTGTTCTTGCTTTGTTATCTAGATTACTTGTTAGTTATTTAGTTGTCTTCATTTTTTTATTTATTTACTGTTGTTTGTTAATTAGTTCTATTCATTCTTTAATTTATTGTATTTATTATTTTAATCATGTGTAGTAGTTAGTTAAGAGGTTGGGAGGTTGGGGTCATATTTTCACCATTAACGGGTATTTGGCTTCAAAATCTAGGTTCTGGTTAGAAATGCATTTTATTGGACCCTTGTGTAATAAAATTGGAATATTAGGCATTTAACTTCCTTTGTCATGCAACAGTACTGTTTGTAGCGATATTTCAAAATTAATCCATTTGTGACCATATTCGAGAAAAAGTTTAATCTTTCATTGTTGAATTGAATTTCTTCATGTTTGATGTTTATAATCATTTGAGTATGCTTGGTTAAAAAAAATCAAACCAAAATCCCTTTTACGTGTTGATTATCCCATGATGGGGATGTGATCCTAATATCGATTTTTAATCTTTGTTTAGTTCTAATTGCGTAATTAAATTTTCCCCCCTTTCCCATTTTCATCCGTCATCATATTTTACTTTTTTGTTCAAGAAGTAATAAATCAATTAAAGTCTATCAAACATTTTCTGTGGATTTTTTATACCCGGACTGGCTGCTATACTCCATAGGAGTGTAGTTAGTGTTTAGTTTTTTTCATTACGATCGAAAATCAATAATACAAATTAGATTATCTACATGGACGCTCTATTTTTGCCTCATCATCAGCTGATGTTGAGGTCCCTGCTAGCCCTGTCAGCCCCCGTGCTGCTTAGGTGCTCCATCAGCACGATTCTTTCCTGCTCTGCTGCCCTAAATAATATCTCTCGTTGTCTATCTTCCCTTTATATGGAAGCAATGGTCCTGGGAGTAAAGTAGTGCGACATTGACGAGCTCAGAGTTGGTGGTCAATGTCGGGTTACCAAGCAAGTGTTGCATGATCTTTCAAGTGAGTCTATCCATGAACTTTATCATATTCTTCTCCTAAAATTTCACCTTGTCGGGAAAAAAGTTGGTCAACCAGGTAAACTTGTCCTTCTATTCTGCCACCGACCTATCTCCCTGAGTAACATCTAATAATTTTTTCCACATCTTTAGCCAGATTGATGACGAAAAAGAATTACAGTCAAACCGCATCCAGAACTCTTCAATAGTCATAACAACCTTCTCCTCTACCATGGTAATCGACTCCCACAAATACAGTGCTGTACCTATTAGATTAAAAGTAGCCAATATATATCTCTGGGTCTCACTGCACTCCACAAGCCGAAGATGGAATGTAATACCCTTCTTCAACTCAGCGGATGCAACTACATCTGAGCTGCCCTAAAACTCTAGTGGATGCCCTTTATGAAAATTTTCCCTCACTCACTCCTAAGCTGACGGTCCTGAGTTAGTCTGAATGAATGGATCCACCTGAAACTAAGGCTGGGCATGGGGAAAGTGTTGTCCCATTGCGTTCATCGACACATTTACTTTTTGTGTCACATTATCGGCCACCTATGTGGCTGTAATATTCACATGTGGGGTTTCCTCCCCAGTACTCGCTCTCATCTGATGGGTTGTCTTTGGCGGCACTTAAAATGAGATTGAAGTTGTATGAGTTCACAGTCAAATACAAAGTAATAGCAGAAGAACGTAAGCATGAAAATGGGTAATTATGAACGCAACAGTCCTAAAATAGGGCTCTATGTCAAAAAATGCTACGCTGAAATCGTAATAAGCCGCACAGATCCTAAAAGCCTCTAATACCATTTGTGACGCACCACCTCATAAAATAATGGGTGACTATCCCGTTACCAAAATAAAATGGTAGTCTCATAGGACTCATTCTTGGCATCACTATCGAAACATGATTAATTACTAGCCACCTAATTATTTTAACAAGAAATATGAATTTTGATCTTCCATTAACACAAAACAATATTAACCAATCCAACATAATGCCATGCACATTAATCATAATAAATGAGTTCACAATATAAGTTCAAAAGGTGAGATAAATAAATAAAGTCCCAGAATAAACCATCGGGTAAAAATCCATTATATCCAAACCAATTGACTAATATAAACGGAAATACATAAGACAAAATGAAATGGACAACACGACCAACCAACAACTGAAATAGAGACCTAATCTTGATAGCAATAAATGATAAGGATACTCGGAATCCTTCAAGCCATCACATCAACTGCAGTTGTCCCTAGAAGTAATAATCATCATTAGCGTCCATGTAGATGGACTCCTAAATGTTTTTGAATTTTTTTTATACGGATTAGATCCCAAAACCTTTGATAAATATTTAGCAAGTGTATAAGTTGCAGTATTGAAAATGTAAATCAATTTTCATCTATAAAGTGGTAGCACACTCGCATGAGATAATCTTCACCCCTCATCTATTGTGTGCACCTAACGTATTCTCTTAACCCTCCTAATTTTGCTACCCCACCTGACTAGCCTCTTTACTAATTTCAATGTAACATATTAGTCTGTCTCGAGTATTGTTTATCACTGATTTAATAATTAGCTTACTTTTTTTCTTAATTCATTATATTATTATTATTATTATTATTATTATTATTATTATTATTATTATTATTATTATTATTATTATTATTATTCATTCTCATAACCTTACTCCGATTATTAATAATAGTATCAATTACAGTCTTATGTACGTATATAATTGTCTACGTCTTTATATACATATAATCGAAATAATGAAATGCATATAAATACATATATCGCTCACTATATATATGTAACCACAATCCCTCGGAGATTTACCTCACTGGATAAGAAATCGCTAGTATGATACCAAGCCCCAAGGAGTCTACTACAACCTGGGCAACTGAGTCGGAATCTCACTGCCGAGCCCAAAAGTGTAACAAAAACCGGAGGTGGTCATGGCCTTATATTCTTGGTCATTACAATACCACATTATTTTATGGGACTACAACCCTACACGATGCGGGCAGGCACATACCTATGATATAGGGGAAACAATACTACCTTTGCTGAGATTCTCCAAAGTGACCAATCATGGCACATAACTTCCACCAATAGCATATCAGCTATGATGGGTATGTTTCATTTAAATATCATGAACACAAATATTAATACTCACACACACACACACACACACACACACACACACATATATATATATATATATATATATATAATATGATAGGGCGATTTTTGAAAATGTACACATTTTTAACGGTGCGGATTGATGCCACCTCCTTACATATTTTGAAAAAATGGAGGGTTGAGATTGATTCTTCCAACTTTAATTCAAAATTTGAATTTTAAATTTACCATTTTCACTCCCCCCCTAAACTTTTGGTTTTCCAGTACTTCTCCCCTTTCTCTCAGCTCACGCTTATCAGAAACTCCCACTTACCACACTAACCGGTAGTCTCTCTCTCCTCCCCCCAATCCGTCTCACGTAAGGTCATCCTCCATGGTATGATCTCACGTTCTCTTCTTTTGGGTTTTCAGTTAGTATGTTAGGTTTAATGTTCAGATTTTTGCGTTTTAGGGATTCGAGTTCTTACACTATGTGTTTTGGTTCGGATTTAAAGATTATTTTAGGGGTTTTGGTTTGATATCAAGTATAATTTGTAGGCTATAGGTTGTACGAACCAGAAAAGGGGGTTTCATGTTTGATTATCTCTACACACAGCAGGATGTTTGATACTTTAGTGGGTTTTATTGTTCAAATGACATATTTTATAGTTTGTTTACTAGTTTCACTCCTTATTTTCCATACCATGGAACAAATCATGTGTAACATCTATGCTCTTCCAACTTTTTTTCTTGGGTTCTAACATATATTTGTGTCATTTGTTTACTTTTTATTCTGTATAGTTCAAGAACATTTTCAAATTAAGGTTTTTAATAGAGGACTGATCAAATGTTATATTGTTGTACTACATTTTACGAGGTGTGGAACACCCTGTCTCACTCGGTCACTTATTTATGTATTTGGGGAAGGAAACTTGGATACCAGTTGATGCACAATTTGTTAATGTCTACCCTGTTTCAATTACACTATTTTTTCAATTTATTTTATTTCTGGATCTCTATATGGTAACATGTTAAGTTATAGTTGAATTAATAAAATTTGTAATGTAATTTATTATTACTATTTTAAAAGGTTTGGGATAATACCCGCAATGATTTAATTTTTGAATTGTGTTGGAGTATTGTATTGTGCTATATCTTTGACTCTATCTTTAAAAGTTACTATTGGTTCTAAAAGTGTGTGTATCGTTCGTCGTTATCTAATGAAACTATCCATGTTTTTTCTTCAAATGTGAGAAACGAAAAAATGTTTAGGATGTAGCTCAAGTATTTCTGGACCTTTTATTCCCATTTTAGTAATCAATTATCTTATTAATAAAAATATCATTTGATCTTTCTTCTAAAATAGCTTATTTCAGTTTTTTCTTTACATCTGTAGTAAGCATTGTCCATCATTACTTCACATTTGTGGATTTCTTATCAGGCACCCATTACCATGAATGCGGGGACCTTAAAGGTGCTTAAGGTATGTTGTTTGGGTTTAGAGTTACATGGCTTGATGTTTATATCTTTGACTCTAAACTATGTTGTTTATGTCGTGCCCTTTAAACGAGCGAGTGCATATTTACATCTTCAGGATATTGGCACGAAGAGTTTTCGAAATGGCTCATAAAGAATGGTGAGTTCTACTCTTCGACCACACTACGAAGATCTATCCTCATTTTTTTACTATTTGATATCCTTTTATATGTAATGTAAAAACTTCATCGTACCTTTTTTTTCCAGATCAGTTGGTAGTGATGTGCGTTAGAATATGACATTGATTTGTGATTTACCCCAACAATAGATTTCATATCAGTTATTCATGTGAGTTCAGACCAATTTTTTATCTACCCCAACTGTTTAGATAGTTTCTAATGATTTTTAAAATGATTCAACGTGTTTTCATTATCCATGTTAACTTATAAATCTATCGAGTCAAGGGTAGCCTCTCGCTTGATCGGTTTCTCAGACATTACTTATGTTATGTTTTGGGCATAATATCTCTCATCCACCTTCAGAATTGAGCATCACCATTTACTTATGTTATGATTTGGATATTATTTATCATTATAATTTAATCAATGTACATAAAGGTGGATAAAATCGATATGTTGGAAAATGTGGGTGGTATGTTGCAAAATGTGTATTCTATAGATTGATTAGGACTACCTCAATAATTCTTATATCTTCTCGAGAATCAGTTTGTGGAATTATATTTATAATTTACCTTGAAAACAATAACTGAAATGAAAGAGGCGGGTGTAAGTGACATATTTGTTTTAATAATTTTAGTTCCATTTGAATTTAGTACATATTCAAATTATCGGCTGAAAATGATGAGTAACACGTCTGGTTGACATTTTGTTATTGTTTTACACATGCACAAAAGTTTTTTTGGGGAAAAATCAAACACACTTAAAAGAAAAGTATCCCCATTGATTGGTTTAGTGTTCGTGTTGATGTTGATGTTAGTTTAGTGTTTATGCTGATGTTGATGTTGGTTTAGTTTTATGCTGATGTTGATGTTGTTGTTGTTGCCGTTGTTGCTGTTTATGGACGAACATATCCTAGGTAGAAATCATTACTTTTTATAGAAGGAATAATTGAGTCTAACATTTAGATTCGATTAGGATTTATTATCTAACTCATTTAATATGTGCCCATAGTACTCTACCGTCATATGCTTATTATGTTCCTAAAAAGTCATTTTTATGTGATTAAAGTTCCTCTACTTATTATATGTGAATAAGTATCAAAATAAAGCTGATATATTTGTGTCTATGTGTGTGTTACTAGCCATTTGAATTGTTAAGACATGAAGAATAGTGATCAAAGTTATAGATTAGAGTTTGGTGCAAGATCCAGGTTGAATACATATATCTTTATAGATATATTTATGTAGAGATGATTAATCCCCTTCTTTGGTGATGCAACTCTGTAATCACTGTCATTTAACTGCGCATTTGCTTCAAGTCTTTGTACTTTCTTGGAATCCCAGATTTTTAAGTTTTAGTTTAAATGTTGAGTTCAATAGAGGAATCAAATCTAGTGAGACGAAAGGAAGTGTGGAGAACTACCGGATTTTATAATTAGTTAAAAATGATTTTTATGCATTTAAAAGTAGTATGGATTTATGAAGAGTACTTGAACATATTTTGAACATATAGATATTTCTTTACTAATAAGGTTGTTAAAAAATAATAAATGGTACCATGTCAATGAGTCCCTTGTTTGTGTCCCATAAGTGTTTACGTTCTTAGTTTATTTTTATTTTTTTGATTTTATGCAATTCGCGTTGCATATCATATTGCTTCATTGGACAAATAAAGAACAATGAGGTAATAGCTTTTTAGGTTAGGTTTCGTGTTCATCCGATTGATTCTTAGGTTTCATTTTTCATTTCCGTGAAAATGGGTGCGTTTTTTTCACGCTTCAGTTTATGTTCCACGTTTTATTGATACTCATGTAAATACTCCACCCTATCATTTTGATTTATTTTACATGATGGTGGTTGCATCTTTCAGGCTATAGTTAGATCATTTTAAAATTTTAGTTTGTTGAGATTTTGGTGTTTCTTTTTTTTTAATCTTTCGTTTCATTATTTCCAATGGTTTCATTTATTGACATATCTAGGCCTATGTTCATACTGTCTGGACTATATTAAGAAGTGTTGTTGGGTTTAGACTATACTGAAATTTGTTGTCTAGGTAAGGTTTCATGTATGAGTTTATATAAAAGATCTATTACTCATATATATGTTTGATATTATATGATCTATTTTTGATGGAACAACTTTGAATCTTTGTAAGCCTTTTAGGTGTTTGAGAAAATCTCTCACGCACCTAGAAAGTATGAATTAGTCATACCAGTCAATAGATTATTTCGCTTCAGCATACCAAGTCAGTTTAAATAAAAGGGTATGATTGGGATATTCTCCTTATTTCATGCATTCAGTTTGTTTGGTCGTATATAAATATCAAACACCGCAACTATTATAGGAGTGTAGATTTTTTGCATGATTAATTTTAAAGGGGATTTCTTTGTACTGTGGCTTTGCACGTATATGTTTCCACTTTTAAATTTCATGTGTTTGAGTGCTTACTTGGCATTGGTTTACATATAGTTATAGAGATTTTTTGGTTCGAATGTAGGTATAATCTTACTTTTGTCTTCGGATGAAGAACTTTTTGGTTCAAATTATTCTTGATAGTACCAAGAAGAGTATAATATTATTTGTCATGTATTTTTGTAAAGGCAATGAAATCTTATCATTTTAAATTATTTATTTCAAATTTTCTATGCAATCCTTTGCATATATCATTTTCCAATAAATGCATTTATGATGTTTTTTTTATGGCTTCAAATGTACAAATCCAAAATCAACTGAGTTTTATGATAGGTAATTATATTATGTGTCTCTTATTTCTTGATTTATTTTATTGGGGAAAAATTATTTCAAGTCGTGTTCTTTAGATTTTATATTTAGTTGATTTGTTTTTTTGTTGTGCGAGTGTGAGTGCATTATCTCGATAATTATGGTGTTGTACTTTTTCTCAAGTAAATTTGGTGAAAAAAATAAGGCTTGGTGCTTTTATATAAAACATCATGCGGGGGAAGGACAACATCAAAAACAACCACTCAACAGTACTATCCTACTACTCTATCTAGATTATGGATGAACTTTTTAAATCTCACCTACTCCATCTCCACCAAACCCCTAAATCATAAACAAGTAAGAGAGGAAGATACACGTTATATTTATGAAGTTGTTGGGTCATAAATTTTTGATGTGATGGGTCTGATAAATACTATTACCAATTACTTTATTATTGAAATAAAATTAAGTTTTGAAAATTAAAAAATAAAAGTAATATCCACCCCTAATTACAAGAATTACAACATCTCTTAATACTCTAAAATGCAAAACAAGGCATTTATTATGCTTTGCAATTAGCCTATCCACGTGGCACATCACTTCTCTATAATTTCGATGTCTTTTTATAGAGAATTAACACGTGGCAACGCCATTAATTACACATCATAGTCTTTGCATAGGTATTAGACACATAACAATAATTAATTTTTCCTCATTTATAATATCTTTTCTTAAAATCCTCAAATCTCTTCATTTCCCAATCCTTACAATGGCCATTATTAAATACATCTCTTCATTTCCCAATCCTTCCAATGACCATTATTAAATACATACATGATACATGATGTTCTCATCCTCCTCTCTCCCTATATATATCTTAATCAACGTGTATCTCCCCATATATATCTTAACCAACGTGTAATAGATGGTTCTCTCTAATGTAAGTTTATTTCTTCTTTCTCCCTAATAATTTTTTTGTCTCTTATTCTCCTATTATCTCTCTTTCACGGAATTATTTTTTCTCTCTTATCCTCTTATTATCTCTGTGTCATGTTCACTCTTATCTCTTTAACAACTAAGATCTCCAAGAAATAGTATGGAGATGATCCTCAAAGTCAGGAAGATTATATGCACCCAATAATTTATCTCCCTCTCTTTATATATATATATTGACATTTCGATCGTTAGATATTCTAACTTAGATTCAATGATTTAAAAATAGGGGTTAGAATGATTTTAAGATTAAAGTCCAACCTTATAGTTTTAACTCTTTTTTTCTATTAAAAATCATTTTTTATAAAGTAAATTCCTAAAAAGTGGAGTTTTTAATTTCGTGTCTTTACATATATTGTGTTTTAAGAGAATGTTCTTAAAAATTAAATACTATATTCTTTAAGGAAAAATTATTTTTATAAAGTAATGTTAACATGAAAATTTTATAGACTGTTTTACAAAAGTATCCATTTTTTTTATAAAAAACATTTTTTTTGAGTTATACATAAAAATAACTTTTTATTATATAAATATTAGAATTTATTCATTGAAGAAAAAATGTTTCATATAATATAAACTTTTTTTTATACATATGAAAGTATTTTATGTGAAATATCTTTTTCTTTAATTAGTAAATACTAATATTTATTTATATAACAAATAGTTTTTTTATATAACTAAAAAATGTTTTTTAAATAAAAAATGTAAATTTTACTAATACAGTTTATAAATTCTGAACAATAACATTAGATTATAAAAAAAAATTAAATTTATATTTATATTTATAAAACATTCTTTTCAAGCACAATTTGTATGAAGAAATGAAGTTAAAAACTATATTTTTTGAAAATTACTTTATAAAAATACAATTTTTATAATAAAATATTTATACTTATCTTTATAAAATCATGTTTTGCAAAAAAAATTATAAAAAAGTTTTAACACCGTAGTGTTATTAAAAAAAAGATAATATATTTATATTTTTGTAAAAATAGTATTGTTTAAAAAAATAATTTTTACTTATAAAACAGTTTTTTAATATATATATATATATAGTGTGTGTGTGTGTGTGTGTGTGTGTGTGTGTGTGTGTGTGTGTATGTATATTCTATTCTTTTTGTTTTTTTAATTTTACTTACTTCATCATTAAATGTTTCCCTTTCTGCATTTCAATTTTACATGCAAGTATTTAGTTGGCATCATATATTCTATAAATTAAATACATATATTCGTTATCCTTTTATAATTTTTCTGCATTAACGACATATATCATAAAAATATAAAATAGGTCTTTTTAACGTTGTAGATTTTCCCTATGTTTTTGTAAGTATATCCGCATTGTATTTTTTAACAATAAATGCAAAGCACCCGCGCATCGCGCGGGATTAAAAACTAGTTAGTCAAATAAAATGCCATCTTATGTTTTATTTCAAAGCTAGATTTAGCCAACATAGTTATTATCAAAAATTTTACCATAAACTACTTATGCATTGTATTTTGACATTACGTTTTGGTTGGGATATGATTAAAAATCGTTTTTGAGTATCACGACATGGACGGAACATTCGGTGTCATTTTTTGTCCTTTTTGTTCCGCCTCATTGTATTGTTTACAATTTAAAATGTAAAACTAAGTTTATGAAATCTCAACTATGTGATCAATTTTCAATTTTTATAATTAATATTCCATTAATTTTTGTCATTTGAATCTCATATATTCAGATGAATATTGATATTTAAATAATAATTATTTTTATTACAATGATCATAATATATGCCCTAAAGTTCTAAGAAGTGTAGATAATTCTTTCATGTTTAAAATTATTAACTACTTTATAATGATTAAAATAAATACATTTGATATTTTAGTTACCTGCTATTCAAAGTTGGGGTTACTTTCTTGATTAATATTACAACTTTGAATCCTATTCAGTCATTTAGGACTTAAGTTTTTACTTTAACTCTTTTACTTATATGAAGCTTTCAGAAAAATCCCCACGTGGTATAATTCAAGTTCTACGAAACCTTCTCCATATTTATATGGTGGTATAATTCAAGTTCAAATTTCAGGAATGGATGTTGTGAGCAAAATTGTTAGGTAATGCCAATCACATAATTTTAGTAATAGGCAACAGTATGTTAACCGCGAGATATGCATATGAGGCAATGGACAATGCAGGATATCTTGACTCGAATCTAATAAATGTCATATCTTGAATATAGTTATTGTGTTATATTTGTATTTCTTAAACAAGGCAGATATCCCTATAAATTGAGGAAACTCTATCCAATTATTTTACATTCTTTACAATTATTTGTGTTAAATAATAAATCTTTTTTACTTGAGTATCGGTGTAATTTTCATGAATTAAGTTGAATTGATGGTTTTGTTTATACGATATTTAGGACGGACTATTAATTTTTTTGTTGGCATATTTTTATTTATTAAACAGGCTTGATAGTCCTATAAATAGGGTAAACACTGCCCAAATGTGTTATAATGTTTACACTTATTTGTGTTATATAAAAAAATATTTTCGTCTTAAATATACATGAATTAATATTTTGGAAAATTTTCTTCGTGCATTCGGGTACAAGCAATACGCTTATATATATATATATATATATAGGAGAAGACTCACCTACATCATGCTGTATACAACACCCATGCATCACGCCTAATTCAGGGTCCTAAAAAACATATTTTTTCAAATTATATATTTTTTCCTTGAAATTAACCTTCCAATCAATCCATATGCAAAAAATTAGGTCAAAATACATTTTGTAGCTATTTTTAAAAAATCCACAAAAACATGCTAAAAATACCTTATGTGTAAGGGTCTGCGCTAGCAGTTTTTTGTGGATTTTTTAAAAATAGCTACAAAATGTATTTTGACATAATTTTTTGTATATGGGTTTATTGGAAGGTTAATTTCAAGGAAAAAATATAAAATTTGAAAAAAAAGTTTTCAAGGGCCTAGAATTAGGTGTGATGTATGGTGTGATGTATGGTGTGATGTATAGTGCATGATGTAGGTGAGCCTTCCTCTCTCTCTCTCTCTCTCTCTCTCTCTCTCCCGAAGCACTAGCCCATAAGTCATGAGTTTGTCCCCGACTCTTAATTATTTAAGTCTTCACTAATTAAATTAATTTTTGTTACATAACCTTTCTAAAATGACCAAGCTTTTCCAACAGTCTCGTACATGGAAATAATGCTCCCCGAATCCTTCTATGTCAAATTCATAATTTATATTCCAAGTGTTACCTCTTCTAAACACGTGTAACCATGATTCGAGTCTACTTTCCCCTAACCGAGGTCGTATAACTATTTAAAAAATTTCCAAAAGTCCTACAACACTCAACGACTTTCTACAATTGACAGTTTCTAGAAAAGACCTCGAATTACCTTGCAATACCTGATTGTCACTCACATTAGGTCTGAATCGATTCGAGTTCATAGCCGAAATGATTCGCTTGCCAAATCGCTTCGCTTCTGAAGGTTGAATTGATTCGATTCTGGGTAGGAACCCAGTTCTTGAATTAAAGTGACAGGTTTTTCAAACTCCTTACATTAAATTCCAAAGCATTAATAACTTAAACAATATTTTTAGTCTTCCAAGGGGTCCAATACATAAAACATATTATAAATTTATCCTAAGATTCACAAATCTCATAATCATCATCGTAATTTCATCAATTCAATATATTTAAAGATTTTATCCCAATTTCCAGATTTCCTCCTCTTTCAATTACTTTTCTAATTAGATTAATTCCAAAATCATTTTTCACACAATTTAGACTATCATAAGTGTTGAATCTCACGAAAATCAAGATTAATTCCACATAAATCAAGATTTATTCTTATAAAAATCAATATTAGAATCATCACATAATTCATATGTAAATATTTTCCAAAACCCTGTTTTATATGTGAATCCTCCATCCTCAAAATCAGTTTTTACTCTACCAGTTTTGATATGAATCTAAAAAATGCAAATTCAACAAGCAAGTTATACACTTGCCTTGAATTATGGATGAATATTAGTCTCTTCCTTATTGAATCTAGTCAAGAATAGTCTTTTGCCACCCTTCCTTGTTTTCTTCTTCCTTCTTTTCTCACCAAAACAGTCCCAGAGGTTTAGTATGCATAAAATGGACCCCTCCTAACCCTAACCTCCCATTTAAACCTTTTAATCCCGAATTGAGGTTAGCAACTTAAGGAAAAATGACTTCAATGCTCCCAAATAGGTCCTGACTAGTGTAAAAAGATCCCGGTAACCAATCTCTGCCCACGACTACTTGATTTTTACTATTTCGACCCATTTCGGATCAACCGTGTACTCGAAATAACTCTACGAGTCGCTAAATATTAATATCATATCTTAATCCACAAATAGCGTACTCGCATACCCCGATTGTGATACCGTTAATTCCCATTGTTATTACCCACTACGATGTACTAACAATTCACCAAATTTAATTTACTTAATCACACATAGAAAATTTACTTCCACATAAATATTAATTTTATTGTCACTAATTAATACCTCTTAAATATGCAATATTATTTTGAGCACGCATGATATTAAAATGTTAAGATTAATTATTCAAATATATAGGGTGTTATATTGGTTTAACTTATCTCTTATAGTTTGAATTTATTCAAATGTAAATCTCCGAGAATCTCTCCCATTATTTTTTATTGTAAACAAATCTATAAAGGATTGAAGCAGTCATGCTTAATACACACTGAAACAATATCAGTTTTATGAACTCTGAAAATCAACAATATTTACACATCAATTAAAGAATGTATCTAGCATCTAATCCAACTTAAACATGGGTAGTAGTATTCTAATTAAATCATTAATGCAATATCCACACATACGAATTATAGCTTTCATTTGGCATTTAATTTAACTTAACATGAATATAAATACCGGCATTAACAATGAACCATATATCCAATATTCATACATATGAACTATAACCAGCGTTTGACATCTAATCCAACTAAACATGAATATTCGTATTAAAAGCAAAATCATAAATCTAATATCAATACATACGAAATATAGCATGTCCTTGACATCTAATTTAAAATAAATATGAATATTAGAATCTCAGTAATAAACAAAATAACCCCCGCGTTGGAAAAAGTACATAATATTTAAAGAAATCGTATGTTTTACAAAAAATAAAAAAAATTGAGTTAACTCCAAAGGGATGTAGAGAACTACTGTAGGATATCAAAATAATTTTTGGAATTAAAAAATCAATTTTTTGCAGTGAGATATTAACGTCAACATTATTATAAAAAATGCATTTATGGTGTGCGAGGAACAAATCCAATTTCAAAGTTTTGCCAATGCAATAATATTCTATTATTAATCATATTTGTGGAGAGATTAAGATGGATTCTCTTATGTTTCCTTTCAATGGTGTTAAAATAGCTTTTGCTTAGACATTTTAGAGGCTTTTTCAAGCATAGGTGCTCATATTGCTCATACACTATGTAAGCCACAAGCTGTGGGATTTTCCCACTTTTATCTTTACTTTTAGTATGGTATATATGATTACTATTTAAAAAAAGATTTAATCGACGTCAAAACACAAAATCAAGGCGATGCCCATTGTAATAAAAGGTTTTGTTTATTTCGATATTTCCAGTCGACCATGTGAGTTTCGTAAAATTCAAGAAAGTTTTTACCTTTCATTCCAACTAGTGAATATTAATGATAGAAGAAAACGTCATAGAAAGTCTAAGGCATACATTTTGAAAAGATTTAATGACAAAAGAAAAACATCACCGGAAGTCCAAGCCACACAAAAGCAATTTAATGCATATTTTATTATAAACAAAATCAATAAAGGAAAATCATGAGATCTTAAATTTTAGCTATGATACCACATGTAAAACTACACTTTAGAACACCATAATATTAATCAAGAACATATTAATTTGATTAAACTTTATCATACAAGTTCTCTTAATAAGGTGATCATGAAATGGTAGAAAAGAAGGCTTACATTCATCCAATGCATTGATCAAGTTTATTGTAGAAGTATCTTTGAATTATCTTGATAATTGCTCCACCATAACCCTCATCAATTTGATAGAAAATAATAATATTTAAATTTCATAATTTTCTCTTTAATGTCCAATGTAGTGTGTTATTATGTAAACTATTGATGGGGTACAATAAGCTACATATAAAGTGAGAGAGGACCCGATTTCTTGGTTAGACTATAATTCTACCATCCATCATAGAAAACTTTTCTTAGGAAACTAACCCACCATAAAAGTTCTTAACGTTTTTTATGATTAAATATATTCATATAACAAACGTGCCTAAGGGGGCGGAATTCCGTATACAAGAAGTACATCCTATAAGAGCGAACAACAACGAAAATCGATTCGGCTAACCTGAACCCCCACCTAACAAAACTATACTACTTTATGTAAATCGATAAACAAGGTAAGCGACGGACTATAACTTTCCTTGTGCCATATAAGTAGTGAGCTCAAAAAGTTGTAGCGCAATCTAAATGGAGCAAGATCCTCCCCATCAAAACATCTCTGATTCCACTCCTGCCAAACTGTTCCAAGACTGCAATGAGGGACCATCCTCCAAGTATTCCTATCTCCCTTCCTACCCCTAGGGCTCATCCCATTTGTGGCAGATACTACTCAATATGACATATGATAAAATAATCCTATTTGATCTAAATTCTTATGCGGACCACATAAAGTAAGATACTTATATTTAATTAAATATTTAATTCTAAATTATCTTAATTTTAAAATTAAATATTTATTAAATTTTTCCAACACAGAATTCCACAAGCACTTGAGGTGAGTTATGGTAAACCTAAGATCCTCATCTAATATGTCGTCTCCATGTAATCTTAGATGTGAAGCTTCATACAAGCTTAGCATTCCGACGACATCACAAGTAAGGGCATCCTTACATTTACCAGTAATGTCTTTGAATTTGTGGAAGAACATTTGAGTTACAAGGCCACCTTTAACATATAGAAAATGACATGTATAGTGCAAAATTAACTTTTTCGTTGCTTTTTACATGATTTTTAGTAGTGCCAAATATGTTTTGCGATAAAAAAGAACATAAGAAAAGAGAACTTATCGTATCTAAGTGTGAAATTTTTTATTCGAGCAAAATGAAGAAATGCGTGTAAATTGTGTTTAAAATAAATTCATAAAAAATACTAAATGTTTACGAGATTTTATATTTCAACATTTTGGTTAGATTGAATATAATACATTGAAAGATGTAAAACAAAAAGATTCCCTGATGAAAACAAATCCCATATTGCTCGTTAATTAGTTGGGTAAATAATGATACTATTTGTTCCCAAAACAATTTGAAAGTCCATGGGTGGTATGTTATTTACTTCTGACATTTACTTTGGCAACAAAGCATTCGTATGTTTTCTGAGTTTTGTATAATATAGACCCTTATAAATCAATAATAAATAATAATATTTTCATATTATCAATTATATCTGGGTTTTAACGTCCTATTATTACACTTATGCATAAATATTATCTGGGTACTTTAATTGTTATCTTATATGGAATTGAGTTTTAATTTAAATTCAAGTCGACAAGTATTTTAATAAATTGATTTGGATTGACCATACTAAGATCCAAATCTAATACAATGTCAAACTTAATTTAGTCAATGAAAGATAAGTGTTGATTTCAAGTTATCGTCTACAATTTTTCAGTTGTGGACATATATCTTTAGCACATGACCATAAAATATATATGATATATACTCTACGTGTGAATGCATATAATCTTGTATATACATGTTCATATTTTTACAAGTCCTAAATAGGCTTACCATATGTTTCCTGAATAATCTAAAGAGAAGTACAATGGTGCACAAATCATATTCTTCATTATGTTCAATGTTAGCATGGGCATAAAACTGATAACAAATAAGAATATCTAATAAAGAATTGTATTGCACACCTTGAATGCTTCGGTTTACATACATGTTATTTATAGAAAATGGCTACCTTAGGGTTTCCACAAACTAGGGCATATATATGACTAATTCCTATCTAGGTTTGCACATCATCCATGTATAACATATTATATCGTTAGAATTATAATAGTAATAAACAGATAAACAATAAGTCAAGGATTCTACTGCCAACTTTGTAGGAACTGGTTGTCATTTTGGTTATCCATGTTTAACATGTGGGGTTCCTTGATTGTATGAGATAGAGAGATTTTATCATTCCCCCATAAAGTTGGTGTGGGTGAAAACCATACACCAAGTTTGTAACGTAAATGCAAGAAGGAAGATATTGGCAAAGTCTTGGTTAAAATGTCTACAAGTTGGTTCTTTGATGAAATACAGTTAGTGATCAAGGTTCCTGATGCAACTTTTTTCCATACAATGTGACCCAATTCGATATATTTAGAACGAGCGTGAAGAACTGAATTGATAGACATGTAGATGCACTGATATTTTCACAAAAAAAAATAGGAGGTGTGAACAGAGGTAGACTAATATCTTGTATAAAATAAGAAACCCATGTTACTTCTGTAGTGGCTACTGCCATAGCCTTATATTCACCCTCACAACTTAAACAATAAATAGTTGGTTGCCTCTTTGATAACCAAGAAATGCAATTAGCTCCTAAAAATATAGAAAAACCAAAGGTTGACCTACGTGTAGTAGAGAGACCTTCCCAGTCCGCATCTGAGAATCCATAAAGAGAGAGAGAGTTAATTGCCAGAGGAATTTCAAATCATAGGAGATTGTTCCTTTTTTTTTTGATAAGTAAATGATATATAACAAAACCATAGCTAAGGGAGCGAACCCGTATACAAGAAGTATACAAAAAACAAAACCAACAAGTACAATGCAAAGATACCAAACAAAACCCCGCATAGAAAGCCAACTTACGCCACAGAGTGAAACCCTTCGACAAACTCAAGAATCTCTTGAGTCGATACGACTAATCTCTCCTTCCTCCAACTAAGAAGAGTGCTAAAAAATATATAACGAATCCTCGAGGGAGCCGTCTCAATACCGTCAAAGCATCTCGCATTCCGCTCCTTCCATACTGTCCAAAAGATACAATGTGGAACTAAACGCCACACACACCTATCCCCCGACAATCCCCACGGCGGTCTCCACCCATCTAGGAGAGCCCTAACAGTCCCTGGCATAATCCAAGTGGTACTAGACATGGAAAAAAACAAATCCCACAAACCTCTCGTCACCTTACAATGAAGAAGAAGATGATTGGTCTTTTCCTCCTCCTCCTTACATAACCAACAACGACTCGCGAGACGGTATCTTCTCTTTTGAAGGCCCTCAAGAGTCAAGATAGCCTGCCTAGCCGCAGTCCACACAAAGGACCTGACCTTCTCAGGCGCCTTCACCTTCCAAATACTCTTCCATGGGAAGAGGTCCTTAGGATTCCCCCTACCGCTCAGAATCTCATAGTACCCTCTGATCGAGAACACCCCTGTCCCTCCCCCTTCCACTTAAGGGAATCCTCCATAATCATCGGACGTGGGGCCGAACCCAACCACTCAAAGAATAAATCCGCCTCCTGCAGCTCCCAGTCCAAAAGTCTTCTTCTGAACTGATGGTTCCACGTCACACCATCCCCGCTAAACGATATGTGCTCCGCCACCAAACCATCTTGATTTCCTCCAAGGTTAAACATCATAGGGTAGAGCTCCTGAATAGACCCCTGAACACCCCACTTTTCCTTCCAGAATCTGATCCTGTCGCCTCTCCCTAGAGAAAACTCAGTCTGACTGGAAAAAGACCTCTACTCCTTTGGTATGTGTTTCCACAAACCCATTCCATGAGGAAAAGTCGCCACCAACGGCCCCCACCCTAAACGAGTACCACCCCCTCTAGCATTAACAACTCTTCTCCACAACCTATTTTCCTCACTAGGAAATCTCCACAGTCACTTCCCCAGCAAAGCTTTATTAAAGTTAACCAATTTTCTCACACCCTCCCCCCCCTTCCTTTATCGGCTTGCACACCTCCTCCCACTTAACCAGACTATGCTTAAAGCTAACCTCCGAGCCTCTCCACAGAAAATTACGCATCAGCTTCTCCATTTTAAGACGAACAGCCATGGGAATAGGCAGAATGGACATATAATAAGTAGGCAAGCAGGACAACGAACTCTTAATCAACGTGAGTCTCCCCCCTTTCGACAAGAACCCATTCTTCCATACTGCCAACTTTCTGCGCATTCTCTCCAACACCGGGTCCCAGATAGCTTTAGACTTGTACTTAGCTCCAAGAGGTAATCCAAGATAAGTACAAGGGAGATACCTAATTCTGCACCCCATGATGCCACCAAAATCTTCCACCATTAAATCTCCCCCGATTGGGATGACCTCGCTCTTCCCTGCATTGATTCGCAAACCTAAAACCACCTCAAAACAAATAAGGAATAACTTCAGAGCACGCACTTGCCTTTGATCAGCATCACAAAAAACAATCGCATCATCCGCAAATAACAGATGAGAGACAGACACCCTATTAGGACCCGGAGCCCCCAAAGAGAACCCCCTGATCCACCCGGCTTGGGCCACCTTTCCCATCATCTGACTAAACGCCTCCATGACCAAAATGAATAGGAAGGGGGATAACGGGTCTCCTTGACGAAGCCCGCGAGAGCTCACAAAAAAGCCCTCAGGCACTCCATTTATCAGAACGGAGAATATGGCCATCGTAACACACCTCCCGATCCACCGACACCACCGCTCACCGAACCCCATCCTCCTTAATGTGACACCCCACCTAATTAAATACCGGGCGATCACTACTTTATTAAATTAAAATTAAGGTGAACAGTTGGTTCATTCTTAGCATCACTGTCGTAAAATTAACTTTTCCAAATTTAACACCATATTTAATTAAGCTAAGTGTCAAAACCAATTTTAAACATTTCTTTCCAAATTTTATTTTGAAAATAAAGATTTAATTATCTACAACAATTTAATGTTTAAAGAATCACACCACAATAATCCTGGAACATATAATCCAATTAATTTAAACATTCAACAACTAAATCCCAGCATTTAAAACTTAAAGTAAAATATGCATGCTGAATAAATCCCAAAGTAACAGTACTAGAAATAACTGAAATACAATTGTCCCAATAAAATAGCTAAATAGTGGAAAGGGAGACACATCCCCCAATAACTGAGAATGATAGACGTGGAATCAAGTAAATGAAATCGTCTAATCAAGTGGCCTGCAACTCCCACCTAAGCTGCAGCACGTTCCTTCCAAGGGATCCTAAGTAAGACGTCCCTGTGGCTGGGCACCTGAAATATATACATATATATACAAGAGAGAAAGAGGAATAGAAGCGGGTCAGAGCCCGATAGTGTATATGATTTAAAAATTCGTTTAGCAAGTATTTAAATTGATACAGGCCAATGCAACAACATATTAGTGCGACACTCTCTTGAGAAATTCTCACCTTTCTTCTAATGTGCACTCCTATCGCACTAACCTTCCCTATGGTTTATCGCATCATTTATCACACTATCTTTCCCCAAGGATTTAACTTATCTTAGGTGACTCTCAAGATTTATGATTTAACAGCATCATGGTCTAAAAGGATAATTTCATTTAATACAAAACGCTCATTTTAACTTTATTGATTCATAAAGTTTTTCAATATCATATTATACTTTTTAAAACAAGTATTTCGAATTTGAGTCATTTCACATGTCTTACTTACCATAACACAGTAGGCAGTTTCCCAAATTTCAGAAGTTCATATATATATATATATTAAATACTCGTATAATATATATATTCTAACAACACCCCAAATAAAAATTTTGGTGCGGGCATACTCTGCTATCCAATCCCCGTATCAATCGTACTAAAGGGAATACAAGTTCGTAATCACTCTCGAACTGTATAAATACATACACAAACAATATTGAGGCGAAGCATAGTTTCCAGGTCCAAGAGGTCAGTACATACCCTCACGTCTCTTAGGACCGTGACTACCGATTCGATAGCCTGTACCTAGGATTTCTATCTTCTAGGGTACCAGTCAATATCCCCCATGAAGGCCCATTCGAGATAAGACTGTCCCAGCGCGGTAACCTCAGGGATAGCAAGTAGCGTGGGCATGATTTTCACAAGTATATAATATATGCATACACAATCATATAAATATACCACTTTTATTATATGAATTTAGGTTTATCCCATAACCCACATTCACAACATTTATCCTTATTTTACCATTATTATATATCAAGTATAATGGTTCGTTTCTAACTTTAATTCGAAGGGTTTTTCCAACTTACTACGAGATTGGACATAAATATTGTATATTTATTCCCCTAATTTCAGTGCATTTGCGAACCTGAGTGATGTAACCTATATGGATTTGACGCACATTTATGCTACTAATCTTCGTTGGCAAGTGTTTCGTGTTTCGTGCTTCTCTTATTAGTTTTACAGGTTAATTATGCAAGCAGCGCAAAAAAGAAAGCGAGACAATGAAAGAAAAGCTAAGAAGGCAAGTTCAAGGGCATTTTGGTAATTATGCAGCCAGATCCCGAAGGAGGAGTCAACTGGAAAGTTGAAGAGCTCGGAACAACAAGAACACTGGAAGAAACGGCACCCAAATCCGAGATACGGTTGATGAGTTATGGCCCGTTGAAGTTGAAGAAAAATCCAACTAAGAAAGGAAAGAAAACAAAAAAATTCTAAGTGTTGAATGGAAGAAAAAGCACCCCAGACCAGCAAACATTCACGAACCCAAGGGCAAACCGGTTTGGGGGGCGAACCGGTTCGAGGAACATGCGAACCGATTCGGGGGTCCTGAAGCGCGATTTTTCTCCTTTATTCTGATTGGCTCTAAGGTTTTCTTCTTATACAACATCAAAATTTCGTGGTTTAATCCTCTACATCACAAAAGGTTTCCATAATATCATTTAAGTCATCACTACATGCAATTTTCTATCTCCAATTGGGTTTTTCTTCCATACAATTCATCCTAATCATTCCTAAACCAATATGAAAGATGCATCAACGAAATAAGCAAGATAAACACTTGCCTGGGATTTTCAGAAATCTGATTTGTTGTTGAATTTGGTTTGGTTGTGTTCCCCATCTCGCGATCTACGCGTTGGCGGTGGCGGCGGTGCAAACGGTTGAGTTTTGAGCCTTGGAATGCCTTGAGAGCTCTCTCCTCTCCTCTTGTCTCCAATGGCCATTCTAGTGTTTTGAGTTATCTAACCCTAGGAGATAACCTAAACATCTGATATAACCCCTTTAATTTTTGTGGGTTTAATTACCCAAAAATACAAAATGACTAAAATGCCCTCCCGGGGTACTAATTAAGCCTAAAAATGCCCCGAGACTCAAACTAAACCCCCGGGTACACTTTTCTAACTATCTCGACCCTTCCGGACACGTTGGCGCACTCAAAACGACCATACGAATAACTTAAAAATATTTCACTTTTATTAATCAATAATTCATTCCCGACGCGACACAAGCGCGTCCCGACTTAAATTTCTAAAATTGTCATTCTATTCACTCGTGACATTTAATAGCACCAATATTATATTTTACTTTGCTCATTAGTAACATTCAACAAATAACAAATTTCCAATAATTACTAACTCTCGTCACGCTAGTAAATATTTAAAACAACATTCTGGATTAAAATTAAATTAATTTATCTCAATTAAATTTAATAAATCCCATAATTTAAAAGCTATAAAAATACGGGGTATTACATACTTCCCCCCTAATAATGGAATTTCGTCCCGAAATTCGGAAAATAAGGCCTATCAGGTAGCACAATTCTGGATATCTTTTTCCGTACACAAACTAACTACACATTACGGCGCTCAATCACTATAGCCCTTTCTTCACAACAACATTGTTTTACATTCTCATTGGAGACACTTCACATTGTGCTCCCACTAGACAATATTCGCATAGGTCACGCCTATACGTTATTATTTCCTTATCTCACTATCATTAGGAGGCCTCACCTCACTACATGACAAATACTCGGATTTATTCATATACAAAACTCCCATTCTGAGAAAATTATACGAACATTTGATCACTCTTGCTCTCCTGAAACAGTCGTGGAATTTTACCACAGTTATCATATGTTCTCTCGACCGATACAAAAACTCCGATTATCTACTCTCCTCTTAACATACGGGAGGAGAATAGTCGAGGTTCTTCCATAACAAAACCTTAATAAGCACCTTGCACGCGACAAACGGGTACGAGTGCTTCTACCGAGCATTCCTGAAATCATCGTACCAAGATTCCAAAATCTCCTTCACGTGGCTCCACTAATCTTTAATCACCATGCGCCCATTCCCTGGCTACGGGTGATACATCCTACTTGAAACGAAACCTTATCTCCGCTAGTTTCTGAAGTCCCATATCAAAGGTGGGTTTCACCAATCTCATCTTGATTTAGAAATTTATACTGTGCCGGATCATGCACTGGCGCGATCCTTCCTTTCAAAGGAAGTGTGGGGCATACTAGTTAATATTGTAAGTCAGCTTAAAGAAGTATCAATCACCTCCTTCTCGGCGACTTTATTCCCATGTTCGGGATGAACCTTTGATCTTGTTTTGAGGATGGAAACCCATCCAAGATCTGTACTGACTTTACCGACCTCTTCCAAATTCAGGAATTGTAGCTAAACACAAAATTCTTTGGTTGATTCTTCTCTTTCAACCCAACCTTACCAATGGGCGGTGCATGTAGAGACTATCACTACGTCCCGCTAAACATCGATTCTTCCTTGAAATGTCTCACATTAAGTGACACATAATACTCCCCTTTCTTCCTTGTAGTAAGCCGAAAGTTCCATCCGTGCTCTTCTCTCCACGAAGCGCTCTTTTGGATCTCGTATACCATACCAACATCATCACCCTTTGTATGTGCAAGTCGCTCTCATACTTGCCTACTAACAACTCCGCTCCGAGTGTTCTTCATAATCATTTAATTCTGCTCCATTCAAGGAATACTCTTCTTAAATGACTTCCCACAGTCTTCCAATTCAATTTTGGGTGTGCTATTCTAATTACACACCTATGTATGGATTATCGCCCCTCATGTGACGTTTAATCCACTCTATCACTTCCACTTCGTTATACTAGTCCCACAAACATATATTTCACACGTCTATTACCACTTCCCTTCGACTCGAACTATTTTAACTGTAGTTAACCAAGATGCCCACATTTTTGCAACACTCCGACCGCCCTGGGAGAGCGAACGGCGTGCTACTCATCTGTAGGACTAACTAAATTCAACGAAATAGAAGGAATAGGGCATTCAAATTCCATGACAATAAAAGAGGAATAATAATTCTCAACCTTCCTCAGATAAGTACAACAATTTTCCCAAATAGGTACAACAACCAAAATAAATCACAAACGCTCTATTCATAAAAATAATTACAGGTCATCTCTTTTGTATAATATAAAGTTCTTTCCAGATAATCCATGCTAAAAATCATTCCAACTCTTTATTCACCTTGTGTTCTGTACGCGGTTATGACATTTGGGTACTCTCAATCACCCTAGAAATTAAAATTCTTAAATTCTCCTTATCATCGTTCCACCCCTCAACTCGTGGGGATAACTTTCAATGTTTTCCTACCACAAAAATCCGGCTCCAATGACCTTAAAACAAAATTCAACTTCCAACATACATACATAATTACTTGATCCCATTTCGACCAGGGTACCGAACTCATGGAATAGTGACCAAACGTCTCCCTATTTCCAACCTTACGCTAAGTTTGATGCGTGGGATGTCTCGCAAAGCGAAATCCAAACAAGGAACCCCCCGATACACTACTACCTAGCATTGTCAGTTATCGAAATCTGTTAGGTCCTCCGTCCATAGTATATACCCCTTTATTCCGTCCCTTGACAGAAAAGTTACAATTTCTCCCGTAATTATGCTTAACAAAGAACATTTCACTAATTGCACTATTGTTCAGTATAAGTTGGTAGTAATAGCATTCCATAAACCTCGAATACATAGAATCATAATTCTCGAAATTCCTTTCCCTAATAATAGGGGTATAAATATTAACTCCCACATCTCTAAAGGATAAATATAACAATGCACTCTTCATATTACTAAGTCCGGAGTGCTAAACATTATACTGAGTCAAATCTTTTCTCCCAATGGTAAATCCCGTTACATACTGAATCATACTGACAAAGTCTATACATATATTGGTATTGAATATCTCGAGCCCACTATCTCCTCCGAAGTCTCTAGGATAGATAATATAAGTGTGAGTCCAACCTTCTTATAGGTAAAGCCTCGCCAAAACAAAACGTGTTGCACTAATGTAACTACTCCTATAGCCTTGCAATAAATGTCCACTATCATACTACCCATTTCTATAACATTTTAACAAAGATAATATCATACTCGTGTATCGCATCACTACAACGAGTAACCTCAATAAAGTATAAAACACTGTAAATATACTCATTCATCTCCCGCGGATAGCACCAAAGAAAAATCCCGCTATACTAAGGAAAAATATTCACATAATGGTAACATTTATAATGATATGCATTAAACTCTTCTCACATGATAATCTAGCAATGAACGAAATATGGTGACTCGCTCGTGTCACATAAACACGCCGCATCCTCTAAGGATACAACTTATACTTCCATCCTGGAAATCGTCTTGACTGCACAAATGGTTTTCGGACATAACACGTCTGCCCAAACCAAAACAAAATTATTTTTAATCGTCGTCCTTTACTAGGCACCGTATTCTTGTCCCTTTTTCTCACTTTGGAACATATTATCGCGAGCAATTTCACTCCGCACCAAAATACCCCAACACATAATCCACTTATCACCTGTCCTACTAACCAGGTTAGGATTGTCCTTCTCTCAGACTTTAGTAGACTCGATTCATGTTAGCCATCCCGGTTGTTCCCTTAGCTTTTTAGGCCATAAAGATCATGTTACTATCTATAATAGTACTTACTGAATTTACCATCACTTGGTAAGAATTTAACTATCTGAAGAATTTAAATGGTTTTCCTGATGTGTATCCACATCCTTTTGTGGTGCTATACCACCACCGTTGTATTCAGTCTTATTCTCGACTAAATTCTTCGATTCCTTTAACTTCCCCCACAAAGAAGCATTATCATATATATTGACAAAATATGACATTGTCAACCTCTGAATCGGTCGTCCATCAGAATTTCCTCCTCGAGTATTATCAACTATTATTACAAGTTGGTCTCCCACTTGGAGTCGTTTCCTCCACTAGTATCTACCTCTTTCGATACAAAATTTGCTAACGATTAGGATTCATATCCACAATTGGACTTTTGTCATGCCTTCCTGCTATGACTTCAGAACCACGTTTGCTTCTCATCCTGAACAGTTGAGGAAGGAACATACGGTCAACACTGTGCCTAAGGTTCTCCTATAGGCATAGCATTCCACTTCTAAAATTGGTGGTTGACTCCAACCATTATAATTTCATCCCGAAAGCCAAGAAAATTCTCCCTAAATTTTCACTTTCAGTTTTCCACACTCCGTCCTATATTTAAGCCTTTGGATACTTTACCTCCTTTGGTAAACACATATAATTTTCGCGTTTCGAAAATTTCCCACTGACAGTCTCTACATGTTTTTGTAATACATTGGGTAAGTTTACCCTCGCACCTCATTTGACTATAACAGCATTTGAAAATCATTATTGCACCTTAGTCGCCTTTCTAGTCATGGCTTCTCATGCCATAATGGAGGTGACCTCGACTACGGTCATCATCCTCGGATATATTTCATAATCTCAACTGAGCCCTGCCTCCTGATGTACGCTTAACGGTCCTCTTCTGACATCCATCATCGCTCGTCACACGCACACATCCGAATGAAATTAGAATTCACTAGTTTATACACATTATAGCAGGAGAACGAAATCTCGTCAAAGGAATCGACAATCCTAAACATAGGGCTCTATAACAGACAAAGCAACGCTGAAAGCATAATAAGCCGTACAGATCCTAAGGACACTAGAACCTGATGCTCTGATACCACCTGTGACACCCCGCCTAATTAAATACCGGGTGATCACTCCTTTATTAAATTAAAATCAAGGTGAACAGTTGGTTCATTCTTAGCATCACTGTCGTAAAATTAACTTTTCCAAATTTAACACCCTATTAAATTAAGCTAAGTGTCAAAACTAATTTTAAACATTTCTTTCCAAATTTTATTTTGAAAACAAAGATTTAATTATCTACAACAATTTAATGTTTAACGAATCACACCACAATAATCCTGGAACATATAATCCAATTAATTTAAACATTCAACAACTAAATACCAGCATTTAAAACGTAAAGTAAAATATGCATGCTGAATAAATCCCAAAGTAACAGTACTAGAAATAACTGAAATACAATTGTCCCAATAAAATAGCTAAATAGTGGAAAGGGCGACACATGCCCCAATAACTGAGAATGCTAGACGTGGAATCAAGTAAATGAAATCGTCTAATCAAGTGGCCTACAACTCCAACCTAAGCTGCAGTACGTTCCTTCCAAGGGATCCTAAGCAAGACGCCCCTGTGGCTGGGCACCTGTAATATATACATATATATACAAGAGAGAAATAGGAATAGAAACGGGTTAGAGCCCTATAGTGTATATGATATAAAAATTCGTTTAGCAAGTATTTAAATTGATACATGCCAATGCAACAACATATTAGTGCGACACTCTCTTGAGAAATTCTAACCTCTCTTCTAATGTGCACTCCTATCGCACTAACCTTCCCAATGGTTTATCTCATCATATATCACACTATATTTCCCCAAGGATTTAACTTATCTTAGGTGACTCTCAAGATTTATGATTTAACAACATCATGGTCTAAAAGGATAATTTCATTTAATACAAAACGTTCATTTTAACTTTATTGATTCATAAAGTTTTTCAATATCATATTATACTTTTCAAAACAAGTATTTCCAATTTGAGTCATTTCACATGTCTTACTTACCATAACACAGTAGGCAGTTTCCCAAATTTCAGAAGTTCATATATATATATATATATATTAAATACTTGTATAATATATATATTCTAACAGCACCCCACATAAAAATTTTGGTGTGGGCATACTCTACTATCCAATCCCCGTATTAATCGTACTAAAGGGAATACAAGTTCGGAATCACTCTCGAACTGTATAAATACATACACAAACAATATTGAGGCGAAGCATAGTTTCCAGGTCCAAGAGGTCAGTACATACCCTCACGTCTCTTAGGACCGTGACTACCGATTCGATAGCCTGTACCTAGGATTTCTATCTTCTAGGGTAAGAGTCAATATCCCCCATGAAGGCCCATTCGAGATAAGACTGTCCCAACGCGGTAACCTCAGGGATAGCAAGTAGAGCGGGCATGATTTTCACAAGTATATAATATATGCATACACAATCATATAAATATACCACTTTTATTATATGAATTTAGGTTTATCCCATAACCCACATTCACAACATTTATCCTTATTTTCCCATTATTATATATCAAGTATAATGGTTCGTTTCTAACTTTAATTCGAAGGGTTTTTCCAACTTACTACGTCATTGGACATAAATATTATATATTTATTCCCCTAATTTCACTGCATTTGCGCACCTGAGTGATGTAACCTATATGGATTTGACGCACATGTATGCTACTAATCTTCGTTGGCAAGTATTTCGTGTTTTGTGCTTCTCTTATTGATTTTACAGGTTAATTATGCAAGCAGCGCAAAAGAGAAAGAGAGACAATGAAAGAAAAGCTAAGAAGGCAAGTTCAAGGGAATTTTGGTAATTCTGCAGCCAGATCCCGAAGGAGGAGTCAACTGTAAAGTTGAAGAGCTCGGAACAACGAGAACACTGGAAGAAACGGCACCCAAATCCGAGATACGGTTGATGAGTTATGACCCGTTGAAGTTGAAGAAAAATCCAAGTAAGAAAGGAAAGAAAACAAAAAAAATTCTAAGTGTTGAAGGGAAGAAAAAGCACCCTAGACCAGCAAACATTCGTGAACCCAAGGGCGAACCGGTTCGAGGAACATGCGAACCGGTTCGGGGGTCCTGAAGTTCGATTTTTCTCCTTTATTCTGATTGGCTCTAAGGTTTCCTTCTTATACAACATCAAAATTTCGTGATTTAATCCTCTACATCACAAAAGGTTTCCAGAATATCATTTAAGTCATCACTACATGCAATTTTCTATCTCAATTTGGGTTTTTCTTCCATACAATTCATCCTAATCATTCCTAAACCAATATGAAAGATGCATCAATGAAATAAGCAAGATAAACACTTGCCTGGGATTTTTCAGAAATCTAGTTTGGTGTTGAATTTGGTGTGGTTGCATTCCCCGTCTCGCGATCTACGCGTTGGCGGTGGCGGCGGTGCAAACGGTTGAGTTTTGAGCCTTGAAATGCCTTGAGAGCTCTCTCCTCTCTTCTCGTCTACAATGGACATTCTAGTGTTTTGAGTTATCTAACCCTAGGAGATAACCTAAACATCTGATATAACCCCTTTAATTTTCGTTTGTTTAATTACCCAAAAATACAAAATGAATAAAATGCCCTCCCGGGGTACTAATTAAGCCTAAAAACGCCCCGAGACTCAAACTAAACACCCGGGTACACTTTTCTGACTATCTCGACCCTTCCGGACACGTTGGCGCACTCAAAACGACCATACGGATAACTTAAAAATATTTCACTTTTATTAATCAATAATTTATTCCCGACGCGACACAGGTGCGTCCCGACTTAAATTTCCAAAATTGTCATTCTATTCACTCGTGACATTTAATAGAACCAATATTATATATTACTTTTCTCATTAGTAATATTCAACAAATAACAAATTTCCAATAATTACTAACTCTCGTCACGCTAGTAAATATTTAAAACAACATTCCGGATTAAAATTAAATTAATTTATCTCAATTAAATTTAATAAATCCCATAATTTAAAAGCTATAAAAATACGGGGTATTACACTTATCAAATACATAAGGAAAACCCAATTGACATGATCATATGCCTTTTCGATGTCTAGTTTAAACGCTAAGCCTAGAGGTCCATTCCTAAATATGGATTCCACGCACTCATTAGCCACCAAAACCGCATCAAGAATCTATCTGCCTCCCACAAACGCGTTTTGAGACTAAAAAATAAGAGGATCAATAACCATTTTTAGCCTAACTGACAACACCTTAGCGAGAAGCTTGTAGATGCTACCAATCAAGCTGATAGGTCCGAAATCCGTAATATCAATCGAGCCCCCCTTTTTAGAGATCAAGGTGATAAAAGTCGCATTCAACCTCGGCACAAAGTAACCCCTATCGTGGAATTCATTGAAAAAATCCATCACCTCCCTCCTGATCACGGTCCAACAATGCTGAAAAAATGCCATCGAGAAACCTTCGGGACCAGGAGCCTTATCACCACTCGTCGAGTTCAAAACCCTCACCACCTCCTCTTCGTTGAAATAACCCTCTAAACCATTCGCCTCAGAAGAGGAAATATGTGCAAACTCATCCCCATCAAGAGAGGCCCACCACACCTGCTCTTCCCTGAACAACCCCTCAAAGAACTGAGAGATGAACCCCCCTAACCTCTCTATCCTCTTGAAATACCACACCCCCCACTATGATATTCCGAATATGATTACCTCGCCTATGAGAACTGTCCACCTTGTGGAAGAATTTAGTATTTAAATCACCTTCTTTCAACCACAACACTCTAGATTTCTGCCTCCAACTAATTTCTTCCTGAATGAGCCTCTTCTCGATCTCCCCTTTTTTCACCTCTCTAACTCTCTTTTCCTCCTCCGAGAGTCTGAATCTACCCTCTTTCTCATCGAGCCTCCTGACCTCCTTCAATAAACTAGTAGTACCCAGACGGACGTTCCCAAACACCTCTTTATTCCACCTTTTCAAATATTCCTTAAGTAAGCCCAATTTAGAG
The DNA here is from genome assembly GCA_949130495.1 of Sambucus nigra. Taxonomy (NCBI): domain Eukaryota; kingdom Viridiplantae; phylum Streptophyta; class Magnoliopsida; order Dipsacales; family Adoxaceae; genus Sambucus; species Sambucus nigra. The sequence goes on from OX422216.1 coordinate 600,696,089, forward strand.
GCCAATCTAAAGCTAGCATTCCCCTCCACATCATAACTAGACCACCAAACTCCTACTCTATCCACGAAATCAGTCTCCTTAAGACACATATTCTCAAATCGAAACGGCGAACTTCCCTCCCTCCATCCCCCACACGCTAAGAGGATGGGACAATGATCCAAGGTCACCCTAGACAAGCACGACTGTACCACCCCAGGAAAGTGCTCCTCCCACTCCTTAGATACAAGAAAACGGTCCAGGCAAGACATGGATGGCCTATCCCGGAAGCTAGACCAAGTAAAAAGCCCACCCACCAACGAAAGTTCCATCATCTCCAAGTCATCGATAAAATCTGAAAAATCTCGCATATACCTGTCGATTCTTCCTCCACTACTTTTCTACCCCTATGTACCTCACCACATTGAAATCCCCCCCCATACAAACGGGGACATCCCACACCCTACTAACCCCTGCCAATTCTTCCCACAATTCCCATCTACTAGCATCCTCCACTGGACCATAAATACCCAATAAGCTCCAAGTAAAACCATCCTCAATATTTTTAAATAGGAAATAAAGGGTCCATCCACCCTTCATTGTCTCAAGCAAGTCAACCACTTCCGAATTCCACAAAATCAACACCCCTCCTGAAACACCATCAGCATCTAAGCTCACCCATTTAACCCCCCTCCCACCCAAGATGGAGCTGATACAACTAGTATCCATATGGCACATCTTAGTCTCCAGTAGACACAATATGGCGGGTCTCCACCTGGCAATGGCACCCCCTATCACCCCTCTTTTGTCTCTGTTGTTCATCCCCCTGACATTCCATGAAATAATACGAATCTTCATTGTATTACTAAATTTTAAACTAAGTCCACCTCGTCAACTTTCTCCCTCTCCCCGACCCCACTTCCCCTCTCAATTTTCTCCAACAAAGCCCATGCTTCCCACTCGAAGCCCTCAAAAGCGACCCCCGAGTCTTTGCTAATAGCTTCCATCATGTCCTCTTTCCATCCCACCGGATCCTCGTCCTATACTTCTTGCTCAATTCCCTTATCATCACCCTCTTGATCCGCGATCACAATGTCCACCCACAGACGAGAATTATTCAAATCCTCAATACTCGAACCACCCCCCCTTACTCCCTCTCTATCCGGCGACTGATTAACTTGCAACACCCCGCACCCTTTTCCAGTCGAGGAAGTAGTTTCACTAGCCATCATGACAACCTTGTTACTATTGATTGGCCATGTTGCCACACCCTTATTAGTTTTACCCTCCCCTTTATGAACCGTCTTGGATAATTTTTTATTGACGCCCTCCTTTGTCGAAGCAAAGACTTTTTTACCATTTTTTCTCGAGCTCCTAAGAGTCTTGATATTTTTAAGTCCTAACATAGAATTTCCAACATACAAAGTTTTATTCTTATTAAAACTTGTTTTTGATGACACAGGGTCCATACAAACTAGAGCCTCATTTTTCTTTAACCCCTCTAAGTTTAAGTCAAGTGACAAAGTCCCTTCTTCAGCAAGTTCCACACACGTTTCGTCTATATTGAACTTTCTATTACTGACCACAGTCAAGTGCTTATCCCCAACCAATTTATCCGCCTCCAGTACAGACCCTAGCTTTGGACGATTCTCCCCATACCCATACACTTTAATTACCTTAGTCCAATCTGTCCCTTTTAAATCTGTAGCTAGCAGGCTACAAGGTACCTTGCCTATACCCTTTTACTTATCACTTGTAGCTGCAAAAAAATCTGCACTGACAAACCCACTATTCTTGACCAAGATTTCTTTAGTAGCCCTACACTTAATTCTGCTATCCAATATGATGCGTAGTAGATGACTCGTGTAGTTCAAGAATTAAGTTTTTTCAAAAAGCTTTGGTTGGGCGGTTTGGAAGTCCTCAGAGCTCTCCTCCGGGGAAGGACAAGGTCTTACGCTGGGCAGAGTCTCGGTGGAAACTTGTCCATAGCACTTGGGATAGCCGATGGAGAGTATGATGTGGACATGTTAGGTTAGGTTGTAGGGTTAATGAAAGGAGGTTTCAATTGTGTAGAGGATTCTAGGGGAACAGTTGATGGTACTACATTGCTAGTCTTAAAATATTGCAATGAAAAAGTCCGGTACATATTGGTACTGATAAAACAATGCTTGTTGCTCTCTCTCGATCACATTACCTGATGGTATTAATGACCCAGTACCTTTAGGTGTTTTAGGTGTTGGTTGCACATTACTTTTAATTCCTTCTTTCAGTGGGAGTGTACTACGTGCTTCCATGAATTCCTGATAGGTTGTCCACTCTATTGTTTCTTTACTAGAAATCATATATCTATCGATTATAACATAAGGCATGATAGATTCATCAAAGATAACATGCCTAGACATACATACTCTCATTGTATGTAACCCTTCTGCAAGGATATCTAACCAATGAAAACACATGCGAAAGACTTTAGAGGGAATTTATGTTGAGCTTTTCCTTTAATGCAAGGAAAACGTCATACATCCAAAAATCTTAAGAGAGTCATAACATGGATACTCATTGTTGATGTAAAAATTTATATCGTATCTAATTATTTAATCACAGATAAAATAAATGAGACACATAAGTTTTAAAGTGGTTCAGCCTTATAAGAATGACCTGCGTCCACTGTTTCTGTTATTGATGACTGTTTGGGAATTCTCGATTACAAGTTCAATCCAGAAATTTTGGTCCCCCTACAATGAGGGTAATACAATGTATTTATAGCCCTGAGGCTGTAATGTGAAAGGGTAATACATTAAATGCTGTACATGTGAAAGGTAATACATTCAATGCCCCTTAAGTGTATACGTCTGTGTACACATCTGAATGATAAGCATTTAATGAACAGTCAAACTATTGGTTATCCTTCTATTAATGCTTTGTTCGAGGTGCATCTCGGACTGCCTAAGCTGCTCGGACCGCCTAAGGTCCTCAGTAATCAAAAGTTCCTCGGTACTCAAAAGTTCCTCGGACAGTTGTTGTAGGTCGGAGCGTCTGAGTTCCTCGGGGATGCAGTGTTCCTCGTTGTAGTATGGTTCCTCGGAGCGTCTGAGTTCCTCAGAAGTGTTTGTTGTTTCCATGTAGATTGCCATGTGTCTTTACTCGATTGATCCATGTCAGCAGACTAAATTTGGTATCAACACTCGTGATACAACCTGAAGAGTGGAGTTTCATTCTTTAGTTTGGAAGATGGCAGTCTATTAATAAGGTACAATGCAGTTAGAAAAACATCTACCCAGAGATATAAAGGCCTTTTGGCATAAATCATAAGAGCTAATGTAGTTCTAACAATATACCTATGCTTCCTTTTTGCAGCACCATTTTGATCAAGGGTATCTGGGCTTGAAATTTGTCTAAGGATGCCATCGTTGCTTAGATGTTCAAAGAAAGCATTGCGTGAAAACTCTCCACCTCAAAAAAATATATTTTCCTATCAAACTAATTTTCAACCATCTATTGAAAATGGATGAAGGTTTCATAAAAATCAGACTTGTTTTCAAGAAGAAACAACCATTTTTATCTAGAGTAATCATAAAAAAAAACATAATACCTCATGTTATGTGAAGAATTAACGGGAGCAAGTCCCCTTAAGTTTGAATAAATTTTAGCTCTAGATTCTAATGAAACCTTTTCATTTAAATTAAAAGGTTGCTTACAACTCATTCCCATTTGACATGAAACAAAACTAATACAGTTTTTATTCCAATAAGTAACTTCTAAGCACTTAGTTTCGGACGATAATTTGAGAGTTTAGATACTAGGATGACCTAATTTTATGTTCCAAATTTCATCACTACCCTTGCTTCCCTGGTTGACAAACAATGCTTATAGCTTTATGTCATCAAAGGCGTATAAGGATCCTTATCTAGTTCCTTTGGCCATTACCTGTTTGGTCTTTTTTGTCCTGATCAACAAAGTCAATGTTAGTTAATTCAAGAGTACATTAATTTTCTTGGGCTAGTTATGAGACAAAGATGAGTAAGTTTTATGTTGTGGAAAAATAAGAACATCTTTAAGTGTGAGTCCATTTTTCATCTTTTCACAAACAAATGTTATGTCTGATTGTGAATCATCACCAATTTCAACTTTATTGTTATCAAAGTAATGTTTTAATTTTGAAATGCTACCTGTAGTATTGGTCATATGAGTGGAGGCACTTGAGTCCACATACATGTTGTGATCATGAGAATATTATTGTGTTCCATCATTGCTTGTGAGTTACCTAGTACTCTAACTGAGAAGTCCCACATATAGTAACAGGTTAATGCTTTATGCTTATTTGAACCACGAATTTGTCACTCCACTTTTGTTGTGTTGGCTTCTCCTTTGAGATGTCCATTTTGTGATTGATTTATGTTTTAAAAATAGCCACCCTTTGTGTTGAAAGGCCTCATGTCTTTTTCCATAGCTTGTGTTGCCTCGGCTTAATAATAATGATGGTTGCCATAATTACTGTTGTCAAACCTGCAATTTTGATTGACATGAGAGTTAGTGTTTGGATAAAAACCTGCTGGTCTGCAACCACGACCTCTTGAATTGTAATTTCTTCCAAAGTTTCCTCTGTAGTTGGCTCTGCCTCCATATTGTCTTCCTAATCCTCTTTTATATCCTTAATATCTCCCTCTTTGTTCCACAAAGGCCAAAGAGTGATCCATACCAGCGGATGAATGTCCTTGTGAGGTGGGAGATGGTTCCTTTTCTTCTTTCATGTCATATCCCCTCAAGGTTGTTATTAGTTACCCAAAAGTTATATAAGGAGGTTTACAAATCATAAAAGTATGAAAATTCTTATATTTGGCTCCCAATCCTTGGAACAAACTGATAACCTTTGAGCCATTATCCAAAGGTTAGTTAACGGCCATTAATCCATTACAACTCTCTTTAAATTCCGTTACATATTCATTAATGGTCTTCACATCGATTTGTAACAATCCCCATTTTTTCACGTAGCACGATACGCCAAAGATGGGGCTTACCAATAATTTACACCCTTCTCAGCACTTAAGGAATATAATTTACTTTATTTTATAACAAAATCCACAAAGAATAAAACTTATTCAACGCTTGAATAATAAAATCCAAATCATCATACGATGTCCGTAATGTAAAGCTAAGTATCACTGATATAAATAAACATTTGGGCTTATGCCCGTACAAATTCCAATATAAAATGAGATGGAAAAAAGACTAAAGTAGAACCTATACTAGAGTCAATGATGTGAGATCCACTACATCCAATGCAACTGCAATCATGATCCATCGCCAGTCTGACTTTTCCTTTCATTAACAATACTTGGGGGTAGGGGAACATTTATAATTTGGGTCAGAGCCCGAGGTATGCAAGGATTCTTCACCAGTAAATATGCAATTTGTGACTAACTTATACTTCATATCTCCCCATCGACGCTCACATGTAATGAGTAACTCACTTTTTATCTAGACACAGTCCTACTCATATCCCTAAATGAATATCAATTGTGTCTTCCATTATTTGATCATCTAAGTAAAGAATAAACCATTTCCATTATGCACTAACTACAAGTGGTTTCTCATGTATGGCGCTATGATCCCCGAATAGATTTCTGAATATAATTATCACAAATTACAAAAACTAAGTTCAAATATTACGTCATCATACCTTGTAACCCTTGTCTATTTCTTCAAATTATTTAATGATTAAATTCCTATTCCATGTCGTCTACCCCTTTAGACTATAAGTTTCACTCTCTTAGATTACAAAATTTATTATTCTCATTTAATAATTGGCTACACCATTTCTCATTTTATTTAATGTTTGTCTACTCCTTTAGAATATCCAATTATTATTCTTATTAATAATTGTGTATCGTTGTAGGTCCCCGTATATAACTTTCAACAAAAGAACTTTTGCTTGAGATGAATTAAGTTAAGGATGAATGCAAATCAACTTTCTTATTTTTGAAAACACTTTTTCAATTTTATCAAACCTTGTGACACAAATTAATTTAACCATATTTTATCTTGTTTAATCCTAAGCATGAAACTAGTGATTAAAGAAAGTAAAATAAAGTAAAGCAATACTCCCAACGCCGATGTACGAGGAAAAACCCAATCGGAAAAAACCTCGTACGGCCCAGGCCAGGCAATCACTCTAACAAAGGTTTTACAAAGTCAGACATTGGTCTTATACAACGATTCGATCCCCACAATACTTGACGCTCCTTTGATCTTCTACCAATCTTTACTGTGCCCATACAGAAAATAACCTTCTTCTACAATGATCGTCCATAGTAGTCACCTCCAAGAATGCCTCGGTGTCCATCGATACGGCCTTGTGTCGTCTATGATGTTGAACGTGAAAGTAACCTTCTTCGCTTCTTCACCGCAAAACCCACAATGTTCAAGTGTTGAACAAACCCAACTTGGTGCAACAAAGATCACATAACATATGATAATGATAACTCAGAACTTTGTTAACTCTACGGATGTGTTTAGGCTTTGAAACCTTAGAAAATATTCTCAGAATCACGTACTATTTCAACACTGTTTACGTTTTGGACACACTTCAAGAAAACTGGAATACACCTTTTATTTATAACAATTTTAAGGCGATGGTAGATCTCGTTCGAGCGAGATACTGTGTCGTTTGAACGAGAATAGCACTCGTTCGAACGACAACATTTTTCGTTTGAACGACGTCGTCCAGATTAGAGTTTGATATTAATCCAATTTTGAAAATAGATTTTTACAAAAAACCAACTCTTATTCAGCTGTAATCCATCCATATCCAATTAAAACCAAGTTTAAACTAATATTTTTTTTAAAATATTTTAAAAACATTTTCTTTTAAAAATAAAATCATTATTTTTGTAAAATAAAATTCCGAGTTACATTAACATTATGCATTCATACCTGTGTGATCTTGGAATGCAATTAAACTCGGAAGATGAAATTTTTGCACCAATTAAACTTTGGCATAATTATTTCCTTGTAGCTTTGCCGCAACGTCTTCAATTAAATCTTCGACAAGTCATAGTCTCGTAGTGGATCGGATAATAAAAACCTACCTCTGACTCAGACTTGTTTTGTTCGAGAATAAGCCAAAACTACATTAAGACACAATTGGAAATTGGGTCCTTACAAATCTCCCCCTTTGACTATTTTGGAACAAACCCAATAGTGAAATGCCTAAGCCGGGCTGGCAAGTCGTATGACGCCTAAATCCTATCCCACAATCTGAAAAAAAAAATTGCATCATCAGTACAGGATAAGATTTTTTAACAATGGACCGACAAGCATGAAACTGTCGAAAATATCTGAATATGATGTAGACTTGAAATCTCGAATATCTTTAAGCATACCTACATACATAAAATAGAAAAATACCCAGTGAAGTATGGAGGAACAAATGATATAAATCAATATAAACCAGTATGAAAACTCCCCCTACATCACAAACATCTCTCCCCCTTTTTGTCTCGAATAGACAATTCGGTGAAAAGATAAGCATATCTAGCATGAGATATACCATTATAATTAAATCAATTGAACATGAAAGTAACCTTCCTCTCTTCTCCACCACAAAACTAGCAATGTTCAAGTGTTGAACAAAACCTACTTGATGCAACAAAGATCACATAACATATGATAACCATAACTCAGATCTTTGTAATCTCTAAGGATGTGTTTATGCTTTGAAACCTTAGAAAACAATTGTAGAACCACGTATTGTTTAAAAATTGTTTACGTTCTGCACTCACTTCTAGAAAACTAGAATACACCTCCATTTATAACAATTTTGAGGCTATGGAAGATCTTGTTCGAGCGAAATATTGTGTCATTTGAATGACAACATCACTCATTCGAACGATAATGTTTGTCGTTTGAATGATGTCTCCCAAATTAGAGTTTGATATTGATCCAATTTTGAAAACATAGTTTTACTAAAACCCAACTCTTATCCAACTCTAATACGTCCATATCTGATTAAAACGAAGTGTAAACAAATAAAACATTTTCTTTTAAAAATAACATCCTTATTTTCGTAAAATAAAATTACTATTTACATTAACATTATGCATTCATGCATGTGTGTTCTTAGAATGCAATTAAACTCTGAAGATGAAATATTCACACCAATTAAATTTCACCATAATTAATTCCTTGTAGCTTTGCCAACGTATTCAATTAAATCTTCGACAAGTCATAGTCTAATAGTAGATCGAATAATAAAAATCTTCCTATGACTCAAATGTATTTTGTTTCGAGAATAAGTCAAAACTACATTAAGACTCAATTGAAAATTTGGTCCTCACAATCGCATTATTCATTACGACTCATTGTAGTACCCCGAATTTTTTATTGAATTAAAATTGAACTAATTGGAAAAAAAAACTATGCCAGTATATATATTCAAAATGTTTGGAAATGAAACTTTAAAATGAATTAATTGAGATACGAATGTGCGACTTAAATATTAGAAGTGAATTAACGCATAAAAGGATTGAGAGGGTTAAATTTTGCACAATGGCATTTTTGTAAATAAACTAATCCTAGGTATAAATAGAAAAGAAGAGAAGAAGTCTTCATTCTTTCATTTCACAAAAGGGGCTAGGGTTTGGTAGAGAGAGAGAGAGTAAGAAGAGAAGAAGCTAAGAGGATTTCAATATCTCCATACAATCCAAGGCAAGTTAATAACCTATATATGTATAATATGTATCTATAATGAAATTTCACATGAACATGTATTTGGATCCCTAAATTAATATGAAATTGATGTAAAAAATGATATGCAATGTATTAGGATCATCCTCCATGTAGATTCAAATGTAATAACATCATTATAGGGATTGAGTTGTAGAACAACCTCTTCAATTTGAGAAAATCTAGGAAATTAAGTAAATCATCATATTAAAAATTATTTTGAGCTATTTTGGTTCCGAAAATGTATGTTTCGTCCGTCCTTCCTGATAGAAAATCATATTCTGGACAACTTTGTAGTTTTAAGTTTTTCCAAAAAATCGGTGTTTTAAAATTCTGCGCAGAAAATTTTCGTGAACAGGTCTAAACTGTATATGTTAGTTTCGGGTTTGTTTTAAGCAGGCTACGGTAGCGTTACCGCATTTCCTTGTAGAAAATCATGTTCCGAACAACTTTGTAGTGTTAAGTTTTTCCAAAAACGGATCGAAAAATCCTTAAATCGGCGTTTTAAAATTCTGGGCAGAAAGTTGTCGAAAACATGGGTGAATATTATATGTTAGTTTAGGGTCTGTTTTTGGCAGGCTATGGTAACGTGCCCGCGTGTCCTTATAGAAAATCACGTTCCGAACAACTTTGTAGTTTTAAGTTTTTCCAAAATAGATCGAAAGAGCCTCGAATCTGCATTTTAAATTCTGGGCAGCATGTTGTTGAAATAAGTGTGAAATTGTTTTACATGTACATTATCGAGTATACACTAGACTAGTCCTCCGGTCGACGTAGGCACATATTGAACGAAATTTTTTGTGATTGATCCGGTTAGGTTCCGCTCGAGTGTCGTGTAGGAGATAAATCACCGGAACCGGACACATGGTAATGCGGGTCGGATAGAAAGACCTTGGAATGCCATGTGATTTATGACTTAGTATGATTGCCCTTGCCTTGTAATATTGGGGAATATTCATGTGTAGGCCTAGTGTTACGACTTGTTCCCCCGGGTAACGATAGTGACACGATATGACTTGTTGTGTGAGATATTATGCTTGTGTCTTAAAGTAATATCCCGAATCGAGGCAATTGATATTATACTTGAAGGAAATATTTTAATACGTTAAATACTGAAATGAGATTAATAATGATTAATCATGATACGATGTGAGGCTACACGTTACTCGAGTTTGGATTGGGTAGTCATGACATAGGAGCATTGGTTGGGTAATTGAACAAATTAATTACTGGAGACGAGTAATGACTAGTGTGCTTTCATTATAAGTACATCTTATAATCTTATAGCTTGTTTTCTTGCTTTGGCGTTCATCTATCTTTCTTCTTTCTCCTCTCCTATATATAATATATATGACAGGTCCTCGTCCCGCTAGACAATAGACTATGGAGCTTGATGAGATCATATCAATCTTAGGATTGCTGTAGCCGTGGAGTTATTATATTTTAATTTATGTCGTTTGTTTCCCTTTTCTTAAAGGTGGTATCAGAGATTAATATCACTTTGTTTATACTTGAAATTTAAGAAAATTGTTATATTACTCTTTCCCGTTTTGTGTTGGGCCGCATGTATTGGCATTTTATATTTTTTGAGTTTGAGATTACTGATGGATTATTACAGTTAATAGTTATGAGTCGGTTTCACTTATTATAGCTGTCATGATGTGATATGGTTACACGTATGAAAGTGTACATGTTTACTTTACTGCGTTTATTTAAATTCTGTTTCTAATGCTAACATATTGACGCTCCGCTTTAATTTAATTGGGCGTAGCTAACCGAATTTGATATAAAAAGCAGGGTTCTCACACTCATCTTCGTCCTTAATTATCCACATCATTTTGTTAGAACAATATTATCATCAATTAAACAATGTCTACATCATTAGACAAAAAGGGAACTATACATATGTTATACCACAATGTGTAAATGGGTAAATATAAATGACTATATTAATAATAAATTAATTCAAGTGAAATCCTCACATTTAAATTGTCAACTTACATTCATTCCAATCCCATCCGTATCAAGTATAAGGCATAAATATCTATTATGCATTATAGGGTCAGAATAACATTTATTGTCCTTAAACTTAGATGGTTTAATTTATTTCAATAGTATCCGGGTAATTAATAATATATGTCCTTCCATATTGGCACACAAGAGCATCTATCGTTGGTGTCTAATTCGTGATTTATCGGTAAGTCCGAAAGAATTCCAATATCCTAAGCGGACAGTTCGAAGGAATCCTGACATCCTAAGAGGACACCATAAAACACACAAAGTTGGGGGTGGTCCCTTCGAAGGACACCTGTATACGGCCCATACACAGCGGGGATATAGGAAGGGTCAGCGCCACACCTACCCCTGGAGCATGGAGCCTCTACGTAGTACCTATATAGCCTACACATCATTAAGCCTACCTGTGTCGACGTGTGGTCAATAGCCCGAACGCGTGAACCCTCAAGACGCTAGGAAAGTCCACTGGTATGTCAACACACAAACATAATGTAATGAATATTATTATTCCCATATAATATATATATATATACTCTATAACTACTTAAATACAAGGTTATCCCAATCCATATAAATTATAGTCTCCTTGGCTTATCCATAACATATAGTCAATTATTCCATAACTCCTTTTTTTTAAGTCGATACGTTAGGAATACTTCCCGATTAAATATTAAGTTTCATAAAAATCTTCTTTGGAATTAAATCACACTTCATAATTTATTACTCTATAAATACATAGGCATAGTTATTCCCCAAACTAACCTTTCAAAAACATTATAGGTATAGCCATTCCCAAACCAACCTTACCCACATATTTAATACCCTTGGCAAGTTTCCCTTTTGACTCAAACTCTAATCATTCCAAATTATTAATAACTACACACTTTTTAATGCCTTTTTAATAAGATTTATATGTGCATATATAAGAAGTCAACTAATCATGGAAAAAGGGTTATATATACATACGTAAGGAATCCTCTAATATGAATAAGTATTGTCACCCCAACCTACTATCACAACCGGCGTTAACCATTTAGACTTAACCCACTAGGCTTAGGATACCATTACTAATTAATGTCGCTATATGGTAATAATTTGAAGAATTTAATCATTAATTATAACCTCATGCCATTGACTTATCTCAAGTATCCGTTTCTTTTTATTTAAACTCTCTCCAAATTAATCATAATATTTTCATCGTATCTTTTAGGGTCTTATCCTCTATGTGCCCCTTCCAAAATTTCCCAAATCCTCTGGGTACATCCCGAACATTTATATATTTATTTCATATAACTTTATTCAAGAATCCCACCTAAATCAACTTGTTCATATGGTCTCGTACACCCTTTCGTAGAAAAATCATATCAAATTAAAAAAAAATCAGAAAAATACGCGGTCGGCGCCCACACGATTGAAATGAAAAAATCTATCTCCAAGACCTATACCACCGTTATTCATCATCCATGTATAGAACAACAATCACTACAAGAAAAATACCTTTTTATGACATTTAAAAAAAAAGACTTTATGACAGTTTAAAGAAAATTGTCATTATACATGTTAGTTTTAATGTACATGACACTTTAAATAGAAAAGTCATATTTAGTGGTACATATTATGACTCCTTTTAGTGAAAATCTATACGTATGTGTAATATATGACCTTTTTCCTCCCCCTAAAAATTATCTGGATGAAAGTAATTAAAAAAGGGCGGTCTTCCTTCCCTCCATGTCAAATTAGAACCTCTTTCTTCAGAAGCCCTAAATCTCATTCGACACCATAATCGACTCAACAGTCGCCAGCCAAAAATGACACAACATTCATCCACTACTAGGTATTATTTCGCTCTTTCTCTCACACACTTACAAAGAAATTTGTATGAACCCCTATCTACAATTGTACGTACACAATAATTCTGCAATATTGGTCTTTTTTGCTATTTGAGGTAATTTTTAGTGTTTGTAGCAATTAGAAATTAGCAATTTAGTGCTATAAAAAATTATTACCTTTTGCATTCTCTATTGGTCGATTTGGTGCTGTCAACAGTTAGCATTTTTTGCTATTTAAGGTAATAATTGATTTTGGATCTTCTTTTTTCAATTCTAGTTCTTTTTTCTGATTTACTTTATGTTTGGATCAACTTTGGCTTCTGTTTTTGCTTGGATTAATGTTTAAATTAGGGCTTGTAAAAAAATTTATATGTAAACAAAATGTTGGTCTTTAATTGTTACTCGTTGGGTGGATTAATTTTCTTGAGATAATTGGAGTTAATTTAGGTATGTATTTGAAGTTTCATGTGAATGTGCTGGAATATTACAGTGAACCGTCGTGTTGTGCATGTTAATTTTATTATATTCTTAACATAAATCTAGGTTATCCTTTTAAAATGATAATGTTTAAGTAATTGATTTTAGACATTCATATGTTAAATGAATAATGTAAATTATTGTTTCAAATAGTTGTATTGAACTTAGTTTATTATGCCGTCTTGCTTTGTTGGACATTGTTGTAAGGAAATTCTATGCAATTGAGTAGTTAATGTTAGTTTTAATGGTCTTGGTTGAAAACATCATTCATCAATCAAGTTCATTGTGAGTGATGATGAATAAAGTTGATGATGAGAATTCAGTTGGTTCATGGATGTGTTAGATACTTTCTCCATTACCTTTTCCCCATTTCATTCCTGTTGTTGTGGTCAATATTTAAAAAGGTTGTTGAGGCTTACGCCTTGAGGTGAGGCGGGCAAAAAATGCCTCGAGGCTTAAGCCTTAGGGTTGAATTTGAGGCTTACGCCTCAATGCGCCTCGACGCACCTCACGCCTTTTGCTGAGGCGCGAAAAAAAATATTTTCTTCTTCCATCGCAAAGTCTATTTTTTTAAAGGTTAAAAGTTCTTCATTTTTCTAAAATTGTACTTAACTTACAAAAATGTTGTTTTAATCTACTAATTCTTATTCTTTTTTTCTATTTTTGTTTTAAGATTGCACTTAACATATACTATTTACTATTGTAACTTGAAAGATTTTTTAACAAAAAAATAAATATTTGAATGAAACTTAAAAAACTTATTTTGTCAATTTGATTTTGCATTGATTAATTTATTGTCATGTTATAAAATAACTAATGCGAATGAAACTAAAAAAATGATTTAATCAATTTGATTTTGCATTGATTAATTTATTGTCATATTATAAAATTAACAATATGTAAAAACGTCAACTCGGGGGAACAAAAAAATGTTTAACTATGTGAGAAAGTCCTCAAAGATTTATTTGCAGTTTTATTTTATATTTCTTTGTTACTTTATTTTTTATGGTTTTATTTGTCTTTTTTTAATATTATTTTGCTCTTTTTTTTGTGAGGCTTAGGCCTCTATACGCCTCGAGGCTTACGCCTCGCGCCTTTTTAAAATTGGTTGTGGTCATGTTGTTCAATGAATACACTAGTCAAATCAGAAAGAATTTCTCTTATTCATAAACCATCCACTATCATGCGAAGTGTATCTCGCTTGTTCTTATGCATCTGAGAGTGGTAATGTATCTCTCCAACTACAAACGGTGATACTAATTTTGGGTTTGAAGGTGCATTATCTGTTGCAACCTTTTGGTGGATATGGAGATGCTCAACTTTGTGCCTTTAACTCATCCTACATATTGAATATAAACTTCATTATAATAACACTTGAATAAAAATATCCATAATTGAGCAATATCTAAAAAATATATGCACCGCCGGTAATTTGTACAAGTCTCACATGAGACCTAACAAGCCCCCTAGTGACTAACATAATGTGCACCTATAGATTTTTCCCTTGTTAGGAAATAGTGCGCGGCTTGGACCTGTCCCGATCATGATATTCTCATTGTGGGGGAAAAATATATGCCTATGTAATAGCATGACATGTGGCGAGCACCCCAGTCAAGATGGCGACGTGCCAGCAATATAGGGACGACTAAAGTCCTTAATAAACGTGAAGACCAAGGAACAGTATCTGATTAGAATCAAACTCCACGAAGATAGGACTCATCCATATTTGTTACTCATCCATATTTGTAACCCTAATGTAACCCCTAACTCTATATAAAGGGGACACCCCCCATTGTGAAAGGGGGCTTAGAAGTTAGAGAAACACTCTCATGTAAAACTCTCTGATCATTCTAATGAAACACACCAGCAGCCCCATGGACGTAGGCCATTCAGGGTCAAACCATGTAAATATTTGTCTCTCTCGTGTTTATCTTTATACTTGTATCGTGATGAATTGGCACCCCCCTCCCCCCCCCCCCCCCCCGATGGGTGAAATTTTTTGCCTCTATAATTGGCGTCGTCTGTGGGAAATGGCACAAAAGTCCTTCCCCTTCTTGCTAGAAGAGATCTAGGTTTACGTTCAAGAACAATGGTACCTCCACTATGCACATAATCAAAAGATAAGTTTTCCTTTTTGATCTGTGCACGAGCAGTTATGTGTTTCATATATAAATATTTGTTTTAAACAACTATCATTTCATTGATACATGATTTTGCATATAGTTATATTTACAAATGCTATATTTAATTGTTATCTAGACTCTATTGAGAGACTCCTGGTAAAACACGTTTATTTATTGGGCTACATCATATCTTGATTCCCATATCCAAAAATTTTGGGCTGGGTAACCGTCTAAAAGTTTCTCTCTCACGAGAGATCTTGAAACATATTGAAGGAAATTATCTCAACGGATATGTTTTTTCAAAAAGATACCCCCATATCTGGGCACATAATCAGTCGTCAATTTTAGTCTCCATCCATAAAATTCTGCGATCTAAATGAAATCGTGGAAGATAATAATTTTCTGATTATCTCTTCCGGTCAACAATTTTCTCCGACCTACGACTTGAGGTCGTCCCTGGCCTATGATCTGGAGTTGTCGTCTAGCCGGTTAGCACCAACAAGTCTCTGTTTCTAAAGTACCACGTGCCTTGTCGATCAAGGGCAAGGGGACAAGTTGAAGATCCAATAGCGATCAATCGTATTAATAAATTTTGGAATCGAAACATTTTGAGCCAAGCGTCACTAACCACCAATGAAGTCTGGCTCGCATCCACCAACATGTTAGCTTACATCAACCCAGCGACCTGGGACTAACTTCTGACCATATAAGTTGGTCGTCGGGAGGCACGAGAAAGGACGAGCAGTGACGACATCGGGTGAGATCACCATTGGACCAAACTACTGGTTATCAGCAACCTCGCCGGACAGCCCATCGTGATCGACGATCACTAGGTAACCAAT
The DNA here is from genome assembly GCA_949130495.1 of Sambucus nigra. Lineage (NCBI taxonomy): Eukaryota > Viridiplantae > Streptophyta > Magnoliopsida > Dipsacales > Adoxaceae > Sambucus > Sambucus nigra. Next base: position 600,712,076 of record OX422216.1, read on the forward strand.
TTTGCTGGTCGGCGACCAAAAAAAACCCTAATGTAATTTTCTCTCCCATCTCACCTCCGGCTACTCTCCGGCGATGATCACATCAGCGAGCATCAAGCGATCTCACCTCCTGTGGTTGAGCATCCGCGAGCTCACCTCCTATGGTCGAGATCACCTCATGTGGCCGAACATCAAGCAGTCTCACCTTCCTACGGACGATCTCACCTCCGACCTGCTCGGGCAACCCCCGTGGTCGGTGATCGACTAGTAACGGAACCCCTAGCGACCTGTTATCATGATTTTTTATCATCAAACATCATCGGCTCTACCCCAGCTGGTCAGCGAGCAGAGGCGAGCAGTGACAGGTGCAATCTCAGCTCAACACATTCAGTGCGTGTTGGTAAAAATGAGCACAGTAACTCTTGGATTGGGTTCCCAGATCTATTTAAAGCCCAACTTACAGTTTAGAAGATTTTAGTATACCTCTCTATACTTTCATGCTTCACAAATTTGTGTGAGAATAAATTTTTGAAACCAAACTTGTATTCACTAATTGACTTCAAATAATTTGTAAAAATTTCAAATTAATCCTTGTCTTACACTTGGAATATATTTGACTACTTTTTGCATTTTTCGGCTCTCTCTAAAAATAAAATTATATTAAGGGACCGTGTGATTTTATCACAATGATTTTAGTTGACACTTTTTTATGTGACCTTATTACAAATTATTTTGCTCACATAAATAAGTAGGGTGCACTTGTATAGCACTCATGTCATTTATTCAAACATTTTAATTTTCAATATTGTCATTCATCTACAACAGTTTAATCTGACCAGAAGGAGATTATTGGTTATTTAGCTTAGCCCCGATGGATGCTCGGGCACGGTTATCTCAATGGTATTTTTATCATAAAAATCATTTGGTCATTTATTACATTCATATGCTACTATGAATTTTTTACTGGTAAATGGCCAAGAGGATGCATATCTTATAAACTTTGTTGAACATATAATTTTCATGATAACTTCTATTTTGATTTAGCCTCAACAGATAGTCGGGGAATTTACTAACTTCCACATGTACAAGATTCAGTCCCGACGGATGCTCGACAACAATCTTAAGTCCTTGGAAATCTTATCGATGTTTCTACAGAAGCTCGAGAACAAATTGCTCGCTATATCTACTCGGTATTCTATAACTTTTCCCCGACAAACTATCCAGGCACCCTTCATTTTTTCTCCGACGGATAGTTGAGCATACTATAGCACTTTAGACCCAAAGAAATGCTTGGGCAAAATTATTATTACTCCAACCGAAGCTCGGATTCTATGATTCGTAGCCTGAAGGACGGTCAGGCACATTCAAGATTCATTTCGGCAGATGATCGGAAAAATATTTTTATATATTTAGTCCCGAAGACATCTACCGCACACGTCTTATTTTATCCCCAGTGTATAGCTGGTCAGGATAATTCTTGTATTTAGCACAACCCCACTTGATGGTTACACACATTTATTTGTACATTGTTTGTTTCCATCTCATAATACTTTATTTTCTCACAAATTATGCTCACGATTTTTATCATTATAAATTTGTTAGCAGGGGGCTATCTATACTCTATACTTCACATGAGAAAAACAATTGCCACTACACAAATTTTCTGTGAAAACAATTTTTTGAAACCAACTTAATTTTAAGTATTTACTTAAATCTATTTGCAGAAATTCCAAATTAGCTCCTGTGTTATACATGTGGATATATTTGATAAATTTTACATCTTTCATTCGACTTTATTACAATTATTTTGTCCACATGAATATTGGGGCGCACTTAAAGAGCACTGATGTCATTTATTCGGTCATTTAATTTTCAATATTGTCGTCTAGCTATTATTGGTTATACCAATGGATGGTCGGTGTAATATCTTTACTCATACTTACCGTAGCCCCAACGGATGCTCAGGCATGGCCATCCTCGTGAGATTTTATCACAAAAATTATGGGATCATTAGTGTCATTCATTCAATGCTATGAGTCCTTTCCTCGACACATGTTTGAGCAGATGCCAATCATATATTCTTTGATTGACTAAACAAATTGCATGATAAATTCTATTTTTAGCCTCGATAAATGGTCGAGCAACTTATTAACTTCCACGGGTACAAGATTCAATCCCGACGAATGCTCGGCCACAATCTTAAACTCTTGGAAATCTTATTAATACGCTGATAGATGCTCGAGCACGGATCGCTCTCTATATTTACTCAGACCTGTACAACTTCGCCCCGGCAGACCATCCTGGCACCACTTATTTTGTTAATGCTCCAACGGATGCTCGAGCACTTTACACCACTTTGGACCTAACACATGCTTGGGCAGTATTATTTATAACAGACAGATGCTCGGATGTTGATATTTCTTGAATTTCAGAATGGGTTATCGGGCTCTATGATTCTTGACCTGCAGGATGATCAGGCATATTCAAGGCTCATCTCGATAAATGATCGGTAAAATATTTTTATATATTTAGTCCCGAAGATATTTGCCATACATGTCGTATTTTATCTCCAACAAATGGTTGGTTAGGATAATTCTTATATTCAGTCCCAACGGATGGTTGGCACAGTCGATTAATAATCAACATTGCATTTATTAGAAGGTTAGTTTTCACTAACAATAAAGGATCATTCGTAATACTTGTCCGGTCCTTTTTGCCCCGACGAATGATCGAGCATGGATCACCCGCGATATCTACCAGATCCTCTATAATTTTTGCCTCGACAAGAATTCAGGCATCATTTATCTTATCAATGCTCCGACAGATGCTCGGGCATGGATCGTTCGCAACATCTACTAGGTCCTTTATAATTTTTCCTCCACGGACCCTCAGCTTCGATGGATAGTTGACATTGTGTGATCACGTCTCAAGCTCCAGTAAATAGTTGGGCAATACCATTCTTATTTAATTCAACCTCGTTGAATGAAAAGTTGGGCGATCTATACCACAAAGATCCAATAACACATAAAGCAGCATGAAGAGCAACGATCAACTATATTTATCAACAAGGAAGAATCCAACCTGTAAGAAGTCACACATCCAGTAAAATCACAGTCAACGAGCAAGACATGTTGATAACAACACTAGACCATCCTGAATGTATTGAGCAACATCGTCAGACAACCCACGGTGATCGATGATCACCAAGGAATGAATTAATACGTCATCAACACTAAGATATCCACTTAAGAGGAACAACGTTTCTTGAACGCCATATCAGATCAACGCATTTTTGCACAAGAACGCTTTGAACTCATATCAATTTCTTTAGGTGTACGAGCTATATGGAATCTTCCACGGCCTCTTGGAACCACTATGCATGGTCAGCGAACAAGTGTGCCCCAAGGAACGATACAATACGTGAAGATATACGAGCAAGATAATCCTTAAATATATCCAGGTCGACGAATGATCAATGCGATACTCTTCAAAGCAACGAAGCCTCGAGGAGCGATCGGGCACACTTATCATACCGATTATACAAATCAGATGACCCGATGGACGGTCGGGCAGCCTTCTCTTAACAGCCCGAATGGGGGCTCCATAGCAGCGATGACACGTGAATAGATTCACTACAACATTTAAAGAAAAATAAAAGAGGTCAACTCAGGACAAATGCCAACATGGTTAACACCAGAATTAGTCTTTCAAATGATGATCATGATCAATCATGATTTAGTTACAACGGCCTTCTTGCTTGTTCCCACTAAATTAAGTACGTCTACAGTCCTTTGTTATCTCCAAACACAAATGGCCTCACGATTTGCCCAGGCAATAATAAAAGCCCTACGGGGGATCCCTAGGCAAAAATCCGACTCAGGTTGGTCGCCAACTATATTGGTCGGTTAAAATCCTGAACGGGTGGATGACCCGCAAACTAGGTGCATTTTTGCCATCGCCTTTTAGGCCTAAGGAAGTGTGACGGCACAACCTAAAAGGTAAAATAGGCGGATATTTACATGTGAGGCATTAGAAAATGGAAAAATGCAAACGTAATTGGTATTATATTAAATTGTGGGAAAAACCTAAGGCAGGGTCTTACCCCTACTAGGTACATGCTTGAGCAAGCATCGACGCATAAGCTTCTGGTTGGCCTCTCCAATTTGACCATATGAAAAACCTAAGGTAGGGTCTTACCCCTACTAGGTACATACTCGAGCAAGGCTCGACCCATAGGCTTCTGGTCGGCCTCTCCAATTGGACCATATGAAAAACCTAATGCAGGGTCTTACCCCTACTAGGTACATGCTCGAGCAAGGCTTGATGCATAGGCTTTTGACCGGCCTCTCCAATTGGAACATATGAAAAACCTAATGCAGGGTCTTACCCCTACTAGGTACATGATCTAGCAAGGCTCGACGCATAGGCTTTTGGTCGGCCTCTCCAATTGGAACATATGAAAAACCTAATGCAGGATCTTACCCCTACTTGGTACATACTTGAGCAAGGCTCGACGCATAGGATTTTGGTTGGCCTCTCCAATTGGACCATATGAAAAACCTAATGTAGGGTCTTACCCCTACTAGGAACATACTTGAGCAAGGCTCGATGCATAGGCTTCTGGTTGGCCTCTCCAATTGGACCATATGAAAAACCTAATGCAGGGTCTTACCCCTACTAGGTACATGCTCGAGCAAGGCTCGATGCATAGACTTCTGTTCGGCCTCTCCAATTGGACCATATGAAAAACCTAATGTAGGGTCTTACCCCTACGAGGTACATACTCGAGCAAGGCTCGACGCATAGGCTTCTGGTCGACATCTCTAATTGGAGCATATGAAAAACCTAATGCAAGGTCTTACCCCTACTAGGTGCATGCTCGAGCAAAGCTCGACGCATAGGCTTTTGGTCGGCCTCTCCAATTGGACCATATGAAAAACCTAAGGCAGGATCTTACCCCTAGTAGGCACATGCTCGAGTAAGACTCGACGCATAGGCTTGTGGTCGACCTCGGTAAATGGACCATACATGATGAAAATACAAGGAGATTCCCCAATCTTAATGCACGATCGAGAAAGCCTCAGCAAACGAATTCGGATCAGGCCCGTGGTCGGCCTCACGAATTGGGCTATACAATAAAATAGTCAATGAACTACGTTTGACCTGATCCCAAGAGGATATGTAGGCTGCTCGACACTCTCAAGTCCGGTTCCCATATCAATTGAACGCCTCTCAACTCAAGCCAAACATTCATCTAAAAATCTATGAAGGTAAGAAGATCAACCAAATAAGGCTTAAAAGTTGAACGACAGATCAAAGAATGCCAGTCCAGTTCACACCAACAACTGCATACGTTTAAAGAGATTGTGGACCAGCTCCTAGCTCATCTAAGAATCAACTCAGTTGAACTGCGACCTGTGGGGCTATTGTGGGGGAAAAATATATGCCTACGTAATAGCATGACATGTGGCGAGCACCCGGGATAAGATGGCGACGTGCCAGCAATATAGGGACGACTAAAGTCCTTAATAAACGTGAAGACCAAGTAGAAGTATCTGATTGGAATCAAACTCCACGAAGATAGGAATCATCCATATTTGTTACTCATCCATATTTGTAACCCTAATGTAACTCCTAACTCTATATAAAGGTGACACCCCACATTGTGAAAGGGGGCTTAGAAGTTAGAGAAACACTCTCATGTAAAACTCTTTGATCATTCTAATGAAACACACCAGCAGCCCCGTGGACGTAGGCCATTCATGGTCGAACCAAGTAAATCTTTGTCTCTCTCGTATTTATCTTTATACTTGTATCGTGATGAATTGGCACCCCCCCCGACGGGTGAGATTTTTTGCCTCTACACTCATATTGCTAGTATTGGATGTCGACAGTCATGATCTCAGTTTACACACCAACTAAACTAAGGTTATGATGCACTTGAACAACAACCCACTGCGTTGGGTTTGTATTCCATGCAAGGATACGAAAGTAGGCATTAGAATTATTCTCATCCGCATTGTTGTCCATCATCGAGTGCCAAGTCGATAGAATCTCTAAGAAAAACTCAAATAAAGATTAACATCCTTTTTTGGACAACAGAATTGATTATTAAGCATAAAAATGGTACAATTTTATCTATTAACATAATGTTGGTGATTTTCATGAAGAGAATAGTGTTTGACACAACTAGTGTGTGCATGGTTTGGTTTGGAGCCTATTTTTCAATCGAACCAATCATGTCGGTTTTGGGAGAAGGCGGCCAGACCGCCGAATCGACCATGTCGTTTTCGGATGTTGTCGATTGTTATCGGTTTTCTTCGATTGAAGGTCAATTTTTAGTTGCAAAGGGTGGAGAAGAGATTCAAAACATACACAACTAATGTGTGTGTGTATATATATATATATATATATATATATATATATATATATATATATATATATATATATATATATATATATATATATATATATATATCAAACAAAAAATCAGCAAAGTATATAATATACCCACATACCTGTACGAAAATCAACAACATTTAATCTGAAGCCCTAGACACCAACATTCAATCTCAGGCCACCATCATTTAATTTTTGATCTGGACAGAAATCAACGTAGGTCTTCTTCAAAGGTTATGAGGGAGGTATGGGCATTGCAATGAAGGAGTATCATTTTTGGATTTATCATGGTTCTAAAGCGTCTTGGAATTGTTATACTGATGCGGTCAAGGCGGATCTCATATCGAATCAATAGATATGGGCTGCAGTGGATCCGAATGCCAAGAAGAGTGTTTTTAATTTCACATGCGGTGATGTTTTCAAGTGGAAGTATACATGGAATGCGTTGGCAAATAAGTTTGAGTTGGATATAGTGGGGTAATAAGAGGGGAAAGACCGGATTAGTTTGACCGAGATGATGAATGATAAATCTCCCGTGTGGGAAGAAATTGTGAGGGAGAACAAATTGGTTCCCACCAAGTTACAAGATATTGTCTCTTAGTGTTTTGCAGACATTGCGGTTATTTGTGAGAATGTGGTCAATAGTATGAATAAGAGCAGAGATCATGGCTTTGTTGCCTTTAGGAATTCTACCAAGTCCTTTATTTCTAGCATCAACAAAAATGAAATCTTACAAAAATATTCCCTAGATGAATTGACAAGCATTGTTAAGGACAATATAGATGAGTGCTTGGACCTCAACTATCCTCTCTTATGGTTTATAATGTTTTCTTCATTTCATTGATTATAGAATAATGTTTCATAACACTAAAGAATCTTTATTAAAGATGAACATGAGAATTAGCTAGTTTAGGAAACGAGAATTATCAATGTACCTATGTTTAAATCATGTTAAGTTCATTTATATTCTTCAATGGAAATTCCACTTCATAAAATTTGGTTGGTCTGAGGCACTTTCCATCATTCAAACATTCGAGGTAAATTATGCTGACTAGATTATGAAAGGTTTTGTCATGCAAATATTTTCATATTAATTATATTTTAAGTTTTATATAATTACTGACTGATTAGGAAATCCCTTGGCGTAGAACAAGATAAAATTCAAAATTTACTTAATAACCCGTTTCACAACATAAATATAGTTAGTAATTTCATAGGTAAAGAAAATTAAGAAAATATTATGTTAACTTTAAAGAGGTTGAATCATACGTACTTGGATTCTTATTTATTTTAACCCCTGCGGTTAGTAGCTCTGTTTTTTTGGTAATATCTGTTGAAGGCATAAGATGCATGTGACACTAGACTATCTGGCTCAAAACAAGGTTGGCTAGGTTGAATAGCAGAGCAGTCCACATTCCTAGAAGACCTACAAGCCCAATTTAACGCATTTTGCAAATATGCCTTAAAAGTCATAAGCAAAGCAATGCACAACATCGTCCCATTCAAGATGGTTGTTGGTGTTTACAACTTTTATAAATCTAGGAAGACTATAATTATTCTCAAAATTAATGGCGAAGACACAAGAATCATCAGTCCCATACTAGGTTTCAACATCAAGACCTTAACTTATAATAGGTATGTATTTCTTACTATACTAATGGCACCATACACAACTCATTAAACATGTAAATTATAGGTTTTAACGATTTCATTTTTTAGAAAATATCATACCTCATTAAATCAACCATTTATAATTAGCTGAATGTTAATTCCTTATTTGATCCTTTTATTCACTATTCAATCTAAAGATAGCTTCATTTTAGATTATAGTACAGTATGCTTTTGTCTTCACTTAAGTGGAAATTTACTTCCTTGAGTAAAATTGGACCCGACATTTATGCTTATTTGAAGCTATAAAGGAATTCATTGCAAATTGATTCTTTAGTGACAGGTATACTCTGAACATATGGGATGTTGGGGGCTAAAGAACAGTAAGGTCTTACTGGAGGAACTACTTTGAACAAACTGATGGTTTGTTATGGGTTGTTGATAGTTCATATCTCAAGAGGCTAGATGATTGTAAATTTGAGCTGCATAATCTTTTAGAGGAAGAGGTAATTCTCACTTTTCTTTTTCGTATTTAAAGTGTGTTGTTTTATGGATTCGGGTGGGAAAAAATGTTAACATTGAATATTCTTGTTAGTTGAGTTGGCGCTTGGCATTGTGATTACCTTACATTAGATTACTTTACTTTTGGTCGTCTTCTCGACAATTTAATTGACTATCTTTATTCATCGATTGACACTAACCTCAGTCAATATATGGAGGTAGAGACAGGGTTTGGTATTTTTTTTCATCTTCCTTCAAGTAGAAAAAGAACATTTTCATCATTATGGAATGTACCTTGTTGTTTCGATGTGAAAATTTCTAAGGACACGGAAACCCGTATATAAGATGTATTCAAAGTAACATGTACAAAAGAAGGTGAATACACACACGCACATTATGACAAAACATAACTAAAATTATATCAAGACAAAAAGAGATGGGGGAATCCTTCTTTGATTTTCAAATGCTAAGAACGTAACAGGTAGTGCAACTTTGATTTACAAATTCTATCAATGTTGTTGTTTGCAAAGGCTTTGACAACTTGGATGTTGGATTAGTATATCCTGACATATTTAATATGAGTGGTGCTATGAGTCCCAAATAAATCCCCCAAAACTCCCCCAAAAAGCAATTAATTGGGTGCCCTGGAGGGACCCCATAACACAAGGCAATACTTAATAGGCAGGTGAGAGAGTTAGTGGAATCCACATCAGATTTGGGGGAAATTTTTGTACTCATATTATTATTCATTTAATATTAGTCATTCTTCACTCGCTTGAGATAGCTTCTAGAGCACAGTGAAGAATAGAGTCTCTGCCATTTTATGAAACTGCATGTTGTAGATATTGGTGGTGTTCGGTTAATTTTTGGGTATATATTCCCCTCCTCTACTCTCATTGTCTGAGTCTTCACTTCTAGCCATGACCTTTTGAACCCACACACTAATTTTCCTATTTTATTCCTACATTATCCTCGTTTCATTATACACATGTTGTATTTATGACACATAACTATGCAATTGACACGCATTGTACGCAAAACCCTGTTGTTCTGAAATCCAAGGTTTCAATTATCATCATATTTCTGAGTTAATCAGATGAAAGCTTCATCATATATGAGTAATCAAATCATAGATTTGTTCCAATCTTGTTCACTCCTAATTTGATAGTATTTATCCTAGTGATTGCTTCAAGTGCCTTCATTATTTCCGTGTGTATGTTCGCACAATCATATATAATCTTCGGTAACTATATGGGTTACTAACCAAATATTAATGAATAAGTGAAAAATCTAAAAACGAGTTCATCACTCTTATGTGAAGAAGGAATTCATTACAGATCACTGAACTAGATGTTTAAATAATAACATATTACTCCAACTTAGTATGATTTGACAACATAGTCAAAAGGCAAGCCTTAGTGATGTTGTAAACAATGGCAGAATTAAGTGTCACATCTTCAAATCCCAACTTATTCATAATTCCTAATATTTTCTAAATCACACAAATAATAGTTTCCATCTAATGATTGTGCAATTGAGGGACAAACCTCATGACACTAATTTGTATGGTGACCAACAATAATATACATGAATTCAAGAAAAATAGTGTTGGACACTGTGATAGAAGAAATTTAACTAATGTTTACTCCATAAAGAGCTGATATAATGATCCATGAAAAGCAACAGTGTTTTGAAAATAAAAATGACTGAAAACACACAAAACATGCTTTACTAACACAAACAAAAATGCCCCACCACTTAATTTGAGTACAACAGTTAGTTGAGAGTCAATTATATGAGTCATCTGTTTGCCTATTGAAAAAATTAAACATTCTTAAACTAAGGCCATTGTCATTCGTCAATGATTTCACTTTCACATCTGAATCTGTATTTCTTGAGCTAGTTGACTCATTTTGAATATCCATAGGAAGCTTTATCTTCGTCAGGGATTTGATGAATTGAATTTATGTGATATGTTATGCAGAATATGTCATGATTATATTTGTGAATATTCAAAGACATAGAGAAAGAAATTATGGAAGAATCACAAATTCAACTCACCTCGTAGTCAAAAAGTTGTACTACATCAATAATTATGTTTTAACCAACTTATGGTATCCCATATTTTAAGAAAGGGTGATTTGGTAAATATTAACGAAACTTCAAAGGAAGGGGTAACCTAAATTGAGTTGGGACAAATTGTTCAAAAGGACATGATGAGGATATTGCATCAAAATTAAGCAAAATGTGAATATATTTTAGTGGAAAAATGTTTTGTTGCGTTTAGAATAACCATTCATATTATGTCATTAGATGCATGCAAGATGGGTTCTTAAAATGTACTTAAAGTCCCTGAGTTATAAAAGCCTCGTTGAACATACTATTTTGAAAATATAACAAGACAAAAAAACTTTTAAAAACTTTTTTTAAGGCATAAAAGAAAGAGGAAAAAAAAAGAAACAACCTCGAATCAATCCATTAGTTTTTCTCTAATAGTCCTGTTGATCAACGGCGACAAGTGGTGGTGAAAGTGAAAGTAGACACCAAATTGGAAGCTTATCTTCCTTTGTGGGAGGTGAATTCATTGGCGCGGGATCTTACTTTGTGGGAGGTGAATTCGTTGGCCACAACTTGGCAGTTTCTCTCTTCCTTTGAAAGGATATATAAAGAGGTAAATTGATTTGGACTAGAGACTGATTAAAGTGTTCATAAGTAGGTTAGTTCCATTTCAATTCTTTATAATGATTCCTCCTATTTTATTATCAAGTCTCATCCTCTACCCACAAGGAAATTAAGATCTGAGCTATACTCTTCCCCATCAAACCGCCCAAGAAAATATCTCATATACACTCAGCTGTTTTAATCTCAATTTTTCTGGATCAAATTCTCCACCCTACTTTGTTGCCCAACTTTATTGGCTACACTCCAAAACGGTTCCCATTCCAGCCTATCTATACAACTCTCATAAAATATTCTCCGGCTTTTGGATTTCTAATGAAGTTTTGATACTACCCATGTCATGAACAAGAATGTCCTAGGAAATCATATGTTACTCAATTGAGTCAAGGGAAATAGTCATATGGGTTCATTTATACAGAACATTTGGGAGAAAAAATATACATAATCGTAATGAAATTAGAAAATTTTGAAAATATTGAGAGGACTTTTTGTATGCAATCAAATATAATGTAAATTGTATGGAAAGTGAGTGATTCATTCAATTTTTGAGGTGGACTCTGGTTTCCAGTACAAAATATCAAAATAAAAGGTCACCCCTCTTTCATGAATATGTCCCACTCTCCTTTAAGCCTTAATGAAAACCCTGACACCAACCCACTCCCATTTTTCTACATCATTTATACTCCTCCTTTATAAACTACCCAGTGGGATCATAAGGGCTTCTAACGATGTACATTCTTCATCTTCACAAACATTTTTAAAGAGGAACATGCCCACAATGCTTGATATATCGATTAAATTATTAGGGACTGTCATGTCAACATTCATCACCATATTTTGAAAATTAAAATCTTCACCCTCATTATTCGCCATTTCACATAAAGTTGGTTTACTAACCATTGCCACAAAAGAACCTCAATGTTGAATTATTTCAAGTCAATACAAGTTGAGTATTTCCTCATGTACACTTGTATTATCAGTTTACCTCTGCATATTTTTATTGACAGCTATTTTGAATTAATTTCAGCAATACATTAATATAAAGAATTAAAATGTCATCTTTGTAAAATAAGATTAAAGTTGTATTTTATACTCTTATGTTGACATGTATCATTAATTTAATAACCTACTTATGAACCCTTATCTCCCTATGAATAACAATATTTTTGGGGGTGTCTTTCTAACTCACCTTTTAATGTATTTTTAGATTTCGAATAAGTGGAACAATAAATGGCACAATACCATGTTTAACAATAATTTTGTATCTTCTCAATATGTGGTTTTTAATTTCTTTCTCCTTGGCTTTGAATATTCACCTGAAAAGGTGTTTGTTAATTAAGTGGAAGTTTCTGATTATGTGGTGATTTGTATATTCAAATGGATCATTTTAATTGAAGTGTCTTTATTCTCATACATAAAACATAATTATTGATGGAGTAGAACTTTTTTACTTTGGGTTGATCTAACATAATTTTAAATTTTTGAATATTAAAATTTTTAAGAAAATATGCATCATTATACATCTCTACAGAATATCTCATGTATTATACGTTTTAAGTTACTTTGATTCTAATGCAATGGTGGTTCAATTTACTTTCATTATAGTTAGGGCCTTTAGCCAGTCATTATATCCATTTAATATTAATGCATGCATAGTATATATTTAGTGGTAACATTACAGTCATAATTATAATTCAAAAGTCAAGAATTGGTTCGATCTCTTAATTTGCAAGTCAATTCAATCTCTTAATCGACAAGTCAATTCAATCTCTTTTAGTTTTAACAGCTATTAAAGAAAGCATAATTTGAACAAATTTTTGAATAGACATTTCCTTTTCCAGCGTGATTAATGACATGGTATATTTACTTTGCATTTTACGTGTCATCTCCCTGCCATATTGAACTATACTTGTCTGAGAAAGAATAACCAGTCAAGAAAGAGGTAACTTATTTGTTTAAAGTATTTTGTTTTAATGACTTTATGCATGAAAACAAGTTACATCTCCATAAATCACTTGGCATTGCCGCTTAATGTGATTTATGGGTTTTGTAGTCCGAAACTCACTTGGCTCCTAGGAAGACAAAGAAGGATCAATCTTTACTCAGTGGTTCTTCCTCATAAACAACAAAGTGGTAATATCATTTTTGAAAGTGTGAGGATTGCTTCTTTTCTTCATCGTAGTGTTGAGATAACATTTTTGTGTCTTTGTTTTAGAGTCATTGGAATGTTATTGCATGAGATTCCTATAATTCTATCTTTGCTGAGTTCCATAATTCAGGTGAAACTCAACTAGTTAGTTATTAAGTAGTTTATCTTTGCTTAAGTGTGGAGGATTTAGTTTCGATTTTGCTTTGCCATTTTTATATGTTGTGTATTGCATTGGTGAAACTGGATCAAAAGATATGTTAGTCAAGACAAACCCCTTGATTCCTTCTATGTATTCTTAATGCCAATTTTTCCAATGGAGTTTACTTGATGAATGTGGTAATACAATTATTAGCCTTTTTAATCCCACTTGCACATTTGTAGTTATTAATACAAGTTTATATTGTTGACCTTAATATACTTCCCAATTTTTATTTCAGTTTGCTTATTTATATTGTGTTTGTTTGTAGGTGGGGTAAAGGGTAATGTGGATGGTGTGGTGAGGTTGAAGGCAATGGAGTAGGAAGTGTGCACACATGTTATTTTATGGTCTGACATCCTCTGTAAGAGTATTTCCCAAAATATTTATTGTTGATTTTCTATGAATAATATTTTTTTGTCCGTGTTAAAACGTGTTCTTGGTTAAGGATGGATAGGGGTTAAAATGGTTTGTGCTGATGTTAGTTTAATTGAAGTTGCTTTGAACTACTCTAGAGCATATTTTTCGTCCCCAAGTAGAAAATATTTTTTGCCTCTTTACCTACATATTTGTAATTACTGCCTCATTATTTACTCTTGTTGTTATCATCATTTTGAATAAGTGACTTAAAGCTTTGAACATATGTAGGAGAATCTACTTAGAGGCATGTAAAGGTGTATTAATGTCGGACAACACGATCGTGAATCTAAGTGGGAAGAGGACTTCGGCGCAATGTTGCCTAACACTATGAAGCGAGATGAATTAAATTTTGTTGATGTGTTAGATCAATATGATTTAGTGTTGTTGACTTAGGCACATAAATGCGTAATTTTTGGATGTACATTATTTTGGAGACATTTTTTTAATGATGTTGATAGTGGATATATTTAGTGATACATGTAGTAGGTCATTGTTTTTTTGCGAATGATGTACATTGCAAGAGGTTGAATACAAAAAAATTCAAGCTTGTTTTTATATTACTATGAATTTTAATTTGTGTTTAGATTTATTTGTTAACTATGACCTTAATATTGGTTATTAATTTTTTTATTATATGTTTAATTTATGACCGTTTATATTAAACCCTCATGTGATGAAAAATTTTATATGACCTTTTTAAATATTTGAAATTGTTTATCATGATGTTTTTTAAATCAAATATGACAACTTGTAAAGTATATTATGACACTTTTTTATAGCAGATATGACAATTTTGAAAAAAAAAGAGACATATATAACAGTTACATAATATGACACTTTTTATGGGTATCGATTATAACACCCAAACTTATGACGCTTTTTATTGAAAAATAAAGCGTCATAAAACGTGTTTTATGAAAAATAAAAAACGTCATAAAAAGACTTTTTTCAAGTAGTGAATCACAATCAATCAATCAAGACAACCTCCAATGAAATAAGAACCCGAAAATAACATTTCTTGACATTACCCTGCGAATCTACCCATATTTTTAAAATGTAATTTTGAGGCATTATAAAGCCGTTTTTGGAGAAAATGCGGTAAAGAACAAAATGCCGAAAACGGAATTTTCTACGAGGAAATGCGTACGAAATTACCATTTTCGGAACCAAAATAGCGAAAAACAGTATTTAAGATGATAGTTTATGTTTTAAATGATTCCTAATTCACCCAATTTCATAGACTTCTCAATTTCAAGAAGTTGTTCTGCAATTCAATCCCTAGAATGATGTTATTGCATTTGTATCTAGATGGAGGGTTCTACAACAAATCTTCTATAATTAACCTTCCATTTACACCACATCAATACATAGTTGATACAAGAGGTTACGGATCTAAACATGGGTTACACAATTTTCATCAATTTTTACATAATTCAAAAGGTCTCTAAATATGTAGTCCCAACCCATGATTAAACCTTATTATAAGCATGCTATATAATTAATATAAGATTAGTACAACTTGAATAAGAATGGCAAGAGAATACTTACCTGAAATTTGTAGAGGAGCCTCTCTTCCTCCTCCAAAGGTGGTGCTTCCTCTTTCTCCTAGGTGGTTATGACAAGGGTTAAGCTTTGATAGGAGTGGGGCTTTATTTCTCTTCTTATAATCTTATATCTTTCCAAATTCTCGAGTTAGGCTTTAGGCCCCAACTTTGGACCCCCAAATACAAAATCGCATTCGCCCGATAACTACACAACTCATATATATACCCCAGGACCATTTCTAAAGGTAAAAAATAACCAAACAAGCCCGTAATACCTCTCAAAGTGCATTCCAAATATTTTTATCTCAAAAATATATTTAATTATATCGTGAAACACCCCAATCCTTTTTTAATAAATAAATTTCGGTTCATTTATTCCAAATCATTAAAGTCCAATTCTAAAATTTATACATAATACTGAGTCTAATTACTCACAACCCATATTAACTAATTTCACCGAATTAATTTAATCATTATTAAATTTTATTTTATTGCAAAATATACGGGGTATTACATTCTCTCCTCCCCCTACAACGAAATTTCGTCCTCGAAATTCAAGGTAGCATAAAGTCGTATTTTATTTGCACCGTTAAATTATGCTTATACCCAATTAGTCCATACTCATATCCCATTAAATAAATGAAAAGCCTCATCAATGCCTATCATAACATAACTGCCCATATATTTCACCTTACATACATGCACACACATACCATTAACAAGTATGAATGCCACATATGCATCTAATATGTACCATTAATACCAAATATATCCATACCACAAGTATACCACCACATACGTACATAAAATAACCACCCTAGTAATCATTTCCCATAAATCTCAACTTTTTCCAATTCTATACATGGGATGTCTCGTAAGCGAAATTCAAATAAGGAACCCTCCTGATACACTACTGTACGGCTGAGTCAGTCATCGAGGTCCATTGGCCCAAGGCAAAGGAAAAATAAAAATAACCATTTATGTTATTGATATAATTTTCAATATTTGCTATTTTTCAAACCAAACATTTATTTCATTATAAGAGTTATACTAAACTCCTATAGAGTCAACCAACCTTACTATACTTCATACTGCAATTACCACAATTTAGGTAAGACATTCTCTGCCCGTATTTACTCTATAAATCACTTAGTCGTTTATAAGTTTTCAAAGGTATACCCACTTGTAACACCCCAAGATTTTGGGACAGAGAAATTTAATTTTTGAGAGAAATAAAATTTATTTAAATTGGAGAATTTTAAAATTTGAAAATTGAAGCCCAAAAATAAAGGACATTTTAAAGTATTCCGAATGATAATTCTGTGTGCCATTGGCTTCGGATGGGTCGAGATAGTCGAAATGACTGTCATTGGGTTTTATTTCGGATACGGATTATTTTTAAGTATGTCTGGCTCAAATTGAAGTAAATATGTCATTTAAAGTGTGTATTAACATTTAAAAGTGGGTTTATTATTTTAAGGGAATTAAGGGATTACGATTTCAGCCCTTCTCATTTGAGAGAAAGATAAATAGAAAGAAAAGATAAAGGAAGAAAGAAATACGAAGAAAGGAAGAGAGAGAGGAAGAAAAGCTTGAAGATTCCGGCCCAAACGCAATCCCGGGGACAATTCAACCCCTACAAATCTGAGGCAAGTGTTTAATCTTACTAAATATTTCATTTGTGTATTTCATTTCATGATTTGTGGATAAGAAAATTGGATTTTGGGTATTTATAACAAAACCTAGATTTTGAAGATTAAATCTTGATATTGATGTTTAGATATGGGTGTGATGGTGTAGAAACGGTTGGGATCAACTTTGGGTTGATTTATTAGCTTAGAATCAGGATAGGATGAAGGTTTAGGGGTTAGAAGTGAAATTTTAGGGTTTTAAATTCGTGGGTTTCATGAAGAAGAAAAGAACTTCTTGGTTCTGCAAACCGGAATCGATTCGCCCCCCAAGCGAATCAATTGGGCTTAGGCAAATTGGTAGGTCTGCATGACCGAATCGATTCGGACCCAAGGCGAATCGATTCGGATTGAGACAGAGTCCCAAGTCCTTTGGACCGAATCAATTCATAGTTGGAGCAAATCGATTCTCCCTTGAGACCGAATCGATTCGGGCCAAGCCGAATCGATTCGGAAATAGGGTTGTTTTGTGAATTTTCTCTAGAATGATTTCTAACCCTTTTTGGTAGGGTTTATTGATTTGGGCAATGATTATATGAGGTAAGAAAGATGTTTTGGAGAGTTATTAAAAGTTTGTCACATGATGGGACCGCGGGTAATTATCGAGTTATTTTGGGGACTTATACCCATATGTATTGGAGAGGGTCATATTGATATAGTGGGGAATCTCATTGAGAACGTGAGTTATATGTTAGGTCATAAGTGTGTCCAGTTATGATGTAAGGTTAAGGTCCCTTCGAGAGAGTGGTGAGAGTACGATATGAAATCGTAGGCCGAGGTTGTGCCAAATCCTTATAGTAGTTAGGATTCTATTGAGATTAAGAATTGGGGACCGACGAGAGGGAGTGATGGAAATGAATGGTTATATATATATATATATATATGGTTAGAATAAATACCTATATATATTTATATATCCTATAGGTGGAAGGATATGGAATTCCTATGGAGTACATCTTGGATGATTATGGTATACCAGATTGTTGGAGGTTAATGTATCGCACTTAAGGAATACTTCGGTTACATCATCCCAAGGTTATTTATTGGAGATTTTGAGGTTACTCTTAGAGAGTAACCAACTTTCAGTAGTTGCAAAAATAGAAATTGTGTGTATGATATAATGGATCCCTACTATTGACATTGTCATGGAGTAGTGTATTGGGGGGGGGGGGGGGGGGGTTCCTTGTTTGGATTTCGATTTGCGAGATGCCCCACGCACGAAACGAAGTTTAATGTGGAGAATAGTGAGAAGTTTTGTCTTTTATACTTATATATTAGTAGTATGATGTTGTGGATGACATAATGGATCTCTAAGATCAATATGGTCATGGAGTAGTGTATTGGGGGGTTCCTTGTTTGGATTTCGCTTTGCGAGACGCCCCACGCATGAAACGCAGTACCATGTTGAGAGTTGAGAGAAGTTTTGTCCTTATTAAATGGTGTATGATAATTTGAAAAAAAGTCTGATAATAAAGCTTAATGTTAATATGTAATGTATTACGAATGTTAACTGTTTAAGTTAATAATTGGAATCATTAAAGCCTAGTATGGCATATATGCGTAAATTAAATTAAGTGAAATTAGTATGGGAAGGATTCCTGGTTATGGTTAAAAGTTAGGTTGTCCTTATGGGTGGGGTAACTTAATTAAGATTCCAGGACGCGAATAGGTGCGTGCCATTAGATGAGAGGTGAGTTGAGGTTACACGAGAGTGCGACTCCACTGTAATTATGAAATAAGTGCATTTATATTAATTATGCACAGTTAACACACTTGCTAAATTTTTTTACAACTCGGGCTCTGACCCGTTTATATTTCTCTCCTGCATACATATATGTATATTACTACAGGTGTCCTACCGCATGGATGCCGGGTGCCCTTCTATCCAGAGTCGTGGGAGCCGTAACAGGTGCGGACTGTTGCGGGATTTAGATAGTAGTCGCTTCCTACTTCTTGTAAATCTAGGTAGGATTGATGTTGTATATCGGGTTTATACCCAAGGGATAGTTATAGATGTTTGTACTTTTTATTTCGGTTGTTTTACTGTCTGTGACCCGACAGCTTATTCGGGTATATTCTTTGTATATATTCATCTCATTTTATTCTAGCGCTTTCTTTCTTCATCATGCTTGTAGTTCTATACTGTTGGTTTGTTGTCTGTTGCATATTTTATTATATTTTAACATCTCGCTTATATGATTTCGGTTAGTTAGTCTTATATGTTGTTGTGTAGTTTGTTGATGTTGATACTGAGCCATCTGATATTCCTGATTTAAGGTAGTATAGGGCTGGCCACCCGTTATTATTTTAAGCGGGGTGTTACACAACTCTAATCAGGTCTACCATTACCACTTTAATGACGACGTGACTATACCAATATTACACACGATCATATACAATATCAATAATCGAAGCTATCAATAGCCTAACTTCTACTTTGTTGCCTCCGCTCTCAAAGACAACACTTTCCCAAATTATACCATCACGTTATCTCTCACACGAGTTTCCTCCTCATAAAAGACTTTTGCCCCCACTGAGCATTGCTCGATTTAATCCCTAAATTTGTTTTTATTCACGCATATGTACCTCCTCGAGTTGTTCAAAAATTTTGATCCATACTCACATGTTTCTTCCCTACGCATTCTCAACTTTCTAAAGGTTCTTGCATGACTTAATTTTCCATTGAAATTTATTGTTTCAAAGCTACGCTCACCTATAAAAAATTTCTCATAATAACCCTTAGGACTATGGTGAACACACATTTCTTACCAATCTTTTCCTTTAAACAAGACCACAACTCATAGCAGTCCGCACAATATTAATATATTCCATGTGACTATTATTTCATTCCCCAAAAAATATCATATTCCAACATAGCCGTCAAATAGGCCTAAAATAACATAAGCTTCCCAAATTCCAAGTCTATCCTTTCAAATTAATTAACAAGACCATAGTTAACATTAAGTCCTAACATAAAAAAAAAACATATCCCATACACTCCAAAGTAGTAAAACACCTTATTTACCATGAATACTATCACTAGTTTCTTTTTACCAAATAATTTTATCTACAATCTGATGCCAATTTTGTTGTGGGTCTTGGTCTAAAAGAACTAACCTATATTGGTGCATCATTGGACATTACCATACCCTCAAATTTTCTAAATGTCTTCCTTTAATTTACTAGGCACCATATTGCCCAAATTCTCATAATTCCAGCAAGTGGGCCACACAAAGGTCTCTGCGACTCTCTCTCTCTCCAAAAATTACCCTTTGCTCTCATAGGTAGTAACCAACCAAAAAGAATACAATGATTCCTAATCATAGGGCTCTACATTAAAAGACATAACGCCAAACGCAATAAGCTCAAACAAATATCCTAAGGACACTAGAACCCTGCTCTGATACCAACTGTACCAATTCCCATTTTCTCACGTAAAGGCTGGTCAGGCACGATACACCGAAGATGGGGCTTATCAACAATTTACACCATTCTCATCACTGAAGAAATATAATTTTCTTTATTTAATAACAAAATCCACAATGAATAAAACATTTGAATAAAACTTATTCAACGCATGAATAATAAAAACCAAATCATTATATAATGTCCGTAATGTAAGCTAAGTATCACTGATATAAATAAACATTTGGGCTTAGGCCCGTACAAATTATAGTATGAAATGAGATGACAAAAAGACTGAAGTACAACCATACTAGAGTAAAAGATGCAAGATCCACTACATCCAATGCAACTGCAAGCCTGATCCATCGTCAGTCCTGCTTTCCCCGTCATTAAGAATACCTGGGGGGAACATTTATAATTTGGGTCAGAGCCCGAGGTGTTCAAGGATTCTTCACTAGTAAATATGCAATTTGTTACTAACTTATAGTTCACATCTCCCCATCGACGCTCACATGTAATGAGTACCTAAACTCTCATCTAGATGCAGTCCTACTCGTACCCCCAAATAAATATATTTTGTAATTGTCATTATTTAATCATCCAAGTAAAGAATAAACCATTTCTATTATGCACCAACTACAAGTGGTTTCTCATATATGACACTACGATCCCCGAATACATTTCAGAATTTAATTATCATAAATTATATAAACTAAGTGCAAGTCTTACGTCATCATACCCTGTAACCCTTGTCTATTTCTTCAAATTATTCAATGATTAAATTCATATTCTCCATCGTATACCCCGTTAGACTATAAGTTTCACTCTCTTAGATTACCAAATTTATTATTCTCAATTAATAATTGGCTACAACACTTCTCATTATATTTATTGTTTGTATACTCCTTTAAACTTTTCAATTATTATTTTTATTAATAATTGTGTATCGCATTATTAATTAGGACTCATCTTCAGCCTTAATTATCCACATAGTTTTATTATCACAATTTTATCATCAATTAAACAATGTCCACATCGTTAAACAAAAAGGGAACTATCCATAAGGTATACCACAATGTGTAAATGGGTAAATATAAACGACTATATTAATAATCAATTAATTCAAATGAAATCCTCACAATTAAATCATCAACTTACATTCATTCCAATCCCATCTGTATCAAGTATAAGGCATAAACATCTATTATGCGTTATAGAGTCACAATAATATTTGTTGTCCACATCCTTCGACAGTTTAATTTATTTCAATAGTATCCGAGTAATTAATAATATATTTCATTCCATATAATTGACACACAAGTGTATCTACCGTTGGTGTCTAATTGGTGATTTATCGACAGTTTCGAAGGAATCCATACATCCTAAGCGGGCAGTCCAAAGGAATCCTGACATCCTAAGAGGACACCACAAAATACAAAAAATTGTGGGCATTTCCTACACAGGACACCTATATAAGGCCCATACCATGCGGGGATATAGGAAGGGTCAGCACCACACCTACCCCTCGAGGGTGGATCCTCTACGTAATACCTATATAGACTACAGATCATCAATCCCACATGTGCCTACATGTGGTCAATGGCCCGAACGCGCGAAGTCCCAAGCCGATAGAAAGGCCATAGGTATCTCCACACACAAACATAATATAATGCATATTATTATTCCCATATAATATGTATAAGTAGATACTCTATAACTACTTAAATACAAGGATATCCTAATCCATATACATTATAGCCCCCTTGGTTTATCCATAACATATAGTCAATTATTTTATAACTCATTTTTTTAAGTCGATACCTTATGACTATTTTCCGGTTAAATATTAAGTTTCATAAAAATCTTATTTGGACTTAAATCACAATTCATAATTTATTAATCTATAAATACATTGGCATAGTTATTCCCCAAACTAACCTTTCAAAAACATTAGAGGTATAGTTATTCCCAAACTAACCTTACCCACGCATTTAATACCCTTGACAGTTTGCCCTTTTGACTCAAACTCTAATCATTCCAGATTATTAATAATTATACACTTCTTAATGCCTTTTCAATAAGGCTTATATGTGCATATATAAGGAGTCAACTAATCGTGGAAAAAGGGTTATGTGTACATATATAAGGAATCCTTTAATATGAATAAGTAGTGTCACCATAACTTATTATCACAACCGACGTTAACCATTTAGACTTAGCCCACTAGGCTTAGGATACCATTACTACTTAATGTCATTATATGGTAACAATTTGAGGAATTTAATCCTTAATTATAACATCATGCCACTGACCTATCTCAAAGTATCTGTTTCTTTTTATTTAAACTCTCCCTGAATTAATGATCATATTTTCATCGTATCTTTTAGGGTCTTATCCTCTATATGACCCTTCCAAAATTTTCCAAATTCATTAGGTACATCCCGACCCTTCATATAGCTATATTCTTCAAATCCACTAGGTACATCATATCTTTTAAGGTCTTATCCTTTATTTCATATAGCTCTATTCAAGAATCCCGCATAAATCATCTTATTCATAAGGTCTCGTACACCATTTCGTAGAAAAATCATATCAAATTAGAAACAAAATAAGAAAAATACGCGGTCGGCGCCCACGAAATCAAAATAAAAAAAATCTATCTCCAAGACATATATCCTCGTAGTTAATCATCCAAGTATAGAACAATAATCACAATAAATCAATCGAGACAACCTACAACGGAACAACAACCAAAAATTAACATTTCTTGACATTTACCCTACGAATTTGTCCAGATTTTTAAAATGCAGCTTTGAGGCATTTCGGATCCGTTTTTGGAGAAAACGCAACAAAGAACAAAATGCAGAAAATAACATTGTATACGAGGCTTCGCGGGCAGAATAACCATTTTTGGAACCAATGCAGCGAAAAGCATTATTTTAGATGACGGTTTAAGTTTTAAATGATTCCTAATTCACCTAATTTCATAGACTTCTCAATTTCAAGAAGTTGTTCTACAATTCAATCCCTAGAATGATGTTATTGAATTTCTATCTAGATGGAGGGTTCTACAACATATCTTCTAAAATTAACCTTCCATTTAAACCACATGAATACATAATTGATAGAAGGGGTTACGGATCTAAACATGGGTTACACAATTATCATTAATTTTACACAATTCAAAAGGTCTCTAAATATGTAGTCCCAACACATGATTAAACCTTATTCTAAGCATGGTATCTAACTAATATAAGATTAATACAACTTGAATAAGAATGGAAAGAGAATACTTACCTGAAATTTGTAGAGGAGCCTCTCTTCCTCCTCTTAAGGCAGTGCTTCCTCTTCCTCCTAGGTGGTTATGACAAGGGTTAAGCTTTGATAGGAGTGGGGATTTATTTCTCTTCTTATAATCTTATATCTTTCCAAATTCCCAGGTTGGGCTTTAGGGCCTAACTTTGGACCCCAAAATACAAAATCTCATTAGCCCGATAACTACACAACTCATATATATACCCCGAGACCATTTCTAAGGGTCTAAAATAACCAAACGAGACCGTAATACTTCTCAAAGTGCGTCCCAAATATTTTTATCTCAAAAATATATTTAACTGGGACGTGACACACCCCAATCCATTTTTTTTAAATAAATAAATTTAGTTTGATTTATTCCAAATCATTAAAGTCCAATTCTAAAATTTATACATAATACTGAGTCTAATTACTCATAACCCGAATTAACTAACTTCAGCGAAATAATTTAATCCATATTAAATTTTATTTTATTCCTATATATACGGGGTGTTACATAATTGATATGTTGTGCAATTGTTCCTTTATTGTCTTTTGAGACTAGACGATCTTGATCTTCAAGGATCTGTGATACTTATTTGGCAGTGGTATAACCAACTATTAAGTACACTGACTCGTCACTCATAGTACCTAAGATCCACCTCCTCAAAAGGTAATATTTTTCTTCACAAGCAACATATGCAAACAACTGTGTATCTACTGCTTTTTTCTTTCTATTACTATTTCTAGGGTGTACATGTGGTTCATTGTAGAGAAGACGAGTGTATTTTAAGGACTGAATAAATTGTAAAATTTGAGATAGTTTGCAATTTTAAGCTTCATGGGGCAAATGGCTATAAACTGATGAAGAGATCTTATGGAGACGCTCATCCCAGATTAAGTCATAAAAGTGGAACCACTTAGCTCTGGTACCATGATAACAAATAAGAATATGTAATCAAATGATTTTATTGCGCAGCTTAAATGCTTTGGTTTGCA
The DNA here is from genome assembly GCA_949130495.1 of Sambucus nigra. Lineage (NCBI taxonomy): Eukaryota > Viridiplantae > Streptophyta > Magnoliopsida > Dipsacales > Adoxaceae > Sambucus > Sambucus nigra. Next base: position 600,736,937 of record OX422216.1, read on the forward strand.
TACATGCTATTTATAGAGATTATCTAACATAGGGTTTGCACAAAACTAGGGCATACATATGACTAATTCCTATCTAGGTTTACACATAAACTATGTATAACAGATTATAACGTTACAATTATAATAAGGTTCATTTACGATTCCGGGTACATTTGTTTATAATAATTGGGACTTGGGATACACTAGTTTCCATTGTAGTTGATTGGGTGTTGTTTTAACGGAAGATGTTAAACCTCCATTTATCAACTGTCATTTAATCGCCAACTGAATTAATTGCCCCTCTGTCATTTCATCTCAAAATGTTTTGTTTATATGTATGTATATATATATATATATATATATATATATATATATATATATATATATATATATGTATGGATAATCTCTTGTGCGAAAGATACCGTGAAAACTTGGTGTGGACTTTGTCCTTTTCCCAAAAGTGGTCCCATCATCGTCCCGAAGACAATTTTGTTATTTTCCTTAGTGGTCCCCTCTTGTCTTAAAGGAAAATCCATTTTCAAGACTATAATTATAACATATTTATATCTTAGATCATAAAAATATAAAAAGAAAAGAAGAACCCTAATTTTGTATTAGAGATTTAAGAGAAACCTACTGAATTTCGACCCAACCCCAATTGTGGTATCAGAGCCAAGACACTCCTTTCAGACCTAAAAGACTTTAATTCCCCTTGGATTTATCCCACGCATTACAAATATATTTTTGGAACCCATACAACTATCATCCCATACCCATAATTTATTTAGACATAGAAGGTTGCTGAACCTCTCACATATACGGTTGTTCACACGTTAAACATATATCGGCTAAACACGCTGACAATAGACAAGTCACTACCAATGCGATTAATAGCATACGAGATCAAAATAATTGTATCCTCCATATTTTAAGACAATTATTTAAAGACTTCCGAACCCTAGACATTGAGATAAAAAATATATCAAAGCGAATACAACAAATAAGCAGACAACTCCCAATAGACCTTGTACAAGTATTACAAGATATAAATATTAAAACTAATCACATAAAAGTTCTTAATAAAGAAATTTCAGAACTTAAGATTCTAACTAGAAACCAAAAAAGTGAGTTGGTCAAACTCATTAAAGAACAAGCTAAGCTTATCCCAAGATTAGATGATTATCTTCCTAATGGAAATAGTTAGATCAGATTGGAATGAGGTACCTGAAAACCTCTCCATTCAGACTTGAGAATATTTTTATCAAAGAATTTTAGACAAGATAAATGATGAAAGATTTTATTATTAGATAAATGAAAATGAGATTGCTAATGCTACCAAAGCAACCAAACTTATACTAGAAAGATTAAATCTAATTTTAACATCAATAGCAGCCACACAAGACTATAATAGTATCTTTGTTAAAGACCTACAATTAGATTTAAAGGATAAGAAAAAGTATTAACCACCTTCTATATAGACTTTGTTAAATTCCGACAAAATTTAGCAAATTATCTTAATAATATGGAAGGCCATAACATATCCAAAATGGATAATATTGTTAATGAACTTAAACTAAACATGGTTCAAGCCAAAGCAAAATATGAAGAAATTATTAAGGAATTAAGGTTATATATAATAAACCTTCCCACGAAGAATTAGACTTTTCATTTATTCTAACACGATTAGATAAAATAGAAAAAAATGTAGAAATCATAGAAGCTAGAATTACACAAGAATCTGTGCAACAACCAGATGATGTAAAAGACTACATTATAAAAGTTGCTAATTCTCTTGTCAATACTCTTGCTAAACATAATGAAGATATTAAAAATAATGTAAGAAAACAGAATAAGACCTTTAAAGAAGAAATCCTTGGTCAGATAATGAGACAAAAGGATTACTCAGACTCTTCAGAAAGAATTAAGAAAAGACTTGAACAAAAATAGGTAACCGCCTATAAATTTAGAGAATTCCCTTATATAAAAACTAAGGAAGGAAAGACCATAACTAAATGAATCATAAATGACGGATTAGATAAGACTAGTAAGATAGTTAGCCCTATCCCAAATATTGGACATAGTAATTTTATGCTCTAAAGACCTAAAAATTCATCCTCCAATGTTAGAACATAGTGGAAGGAATGAAGTTTCACCAACTCTCTCCAATGGAAAGAGTGGGGTGAAGTTCACTAGAAAATTATAAAAGACTCCATACACAATGGACAACTTTCAACAGTTCGATACGTAGACTTATTCAAAGAAGAAGGCACTCCTACGACTCCTAATTACAACATGACTTATCATTATAGAAATAATGTGTTAGACAAGTCCTATACTGAGCTTCATATTTTTTACTCGGAATGGATAAGATCAAGAGGAACTGATAGGAAGTTTCAGTTCCTAACCTTTGGACTCTTTCAAGCAAGAATCTAAGAATTAGATAGACCTCAAAATAATATCAACATATTATGTTGTTTAATAGATAAAAGAAGGAAATTTTTTGAGAAAAGCCTTATTGGTATAACCCAATTAGAAATGTTAGACAATATAGGATACTTTAATGTCATTCCAGAATTTACAGTAACTGTAAACACTGCCAAACATTCAATTTAATCTTATATATAGTGGCAATGAAGACTATATTATCCCAGATGCTAATATAAATATAGAATTTCAAAGCTATGTGAAATTTTCCCAATTCCCCTATGAAGGAATGCAATCAGAAATTCCTAGTAGTGGACTTAATGAAGAAATGTTAGTTTGTAGAGGGGGATTAAAGGTAATCCTGAGATTAGGGATAATTCCCTAATCAACAATAGTGTTTGAGATTAACAAACCGAGGTAGCTCAAGCGTGGAAACTCTGCATAGCAGCTCAGCGAGGCATCTTAGCATGGCAACTCATACTTTAGCTTGTTGTGTTAGTTATATTGTGTATTTGTTTCTAATTGAATGCAAGCTATAACGGTTGTAATGATGTAACGAGAATAATAACGAGTTTTAGTATATGGTCAAACGGTACTCGCGAGAGACCAGGCTTGGCAGGGCTTGGGAGAGCTTTCATGCTCTATCAAATGACCTCGCCGTGGGAACTTTAGAGGGACATGGTTTGGAGGATTGAGAAGTGAGACACCGTTGGGGCTTGTCCTGACCATCTTAGATACACCTGGTAAAACATCGAAGGACCCTGACCGTGGAACCTCAGGCAGAGCAGCTTGGAGTTCCATCGGGCATTGCGTTTTGAACCAAACACCCCTCTACTTAATGTCACATATATTATAGGTGATGCCACTAGATAGCTAAACAATGTCAGACCTGCACTTGAGTAAACCAATGTGGCATTTGGGGTTGTCAGGAAGTTGGTGAGCCACCTCTACGACAACAACCCCTGACACATAGTGGTTAGGCAAAAGGCATGTCTTGGCATTTAATGTTTATGACGTGGAGACAACTAGTGCATCAGGCATTTAATGTTGTGACATAAAGTATAAGGGATGTCTTTAATAGTCTTTAATAACTGAGTTATCTCAGGGATGGTGTGGGGGGATATTTAAGGACCCCAACCACCCGTGAGGAGAGGATGATCTTTTGAGAGTTTAAGAAGTTATTAGTAGAGAGAATACACATCAATGAGAGTTATTATGAACTAGAGGTCTTATTCACTCATCATTGTCAATTATTACAAAGTTTTTGATATGTGATAAACATTCTTGAGGGGTTTTTGGTGTGTTTGCCTGCCTACTAAGGTGTATCTAGGGTTCTTACTTCTCTTTCCCTCTAGCTAAGTTACTTCTAAAGTTCTTTACTATCTTCTGAGTTATACATGAGAGATTTGTGAGTTTAAACTGAGTTTTATCTTCATTAGGTTTGTGTTTGCATGCTCTATCACTAATGCAAGGTTTTGGCTAACTAACTTATCATTACCGTACTAAAAAGGGGTTACGCCAACATCTTATCTAAACTACCCTCTTACATTTGGCGACTCTGCTGGGGAGGCATTCTTATAAGCAAGGAGTATGGCATGAGATAACGTTAATCAAAGGATCAACTTTGATGACATCCAACATAATGAAGAACAAGCTGTGAGAGAACTAGAGGCTCTAAGGGATGGGGCTCCTCGAATAAAGGTACCTGCGGCTCAGGCGATGATAGGCGTTCCAGGGGTGACACAAGCTTCCACGAGTGCAGGGTTAGGACTCACTCTAGTGGCACTCCCCATGAGTAAGTTTAATGAGTTTTTGCAAACTCCGGTAACTTCAACAGTGTTGGGAGGATTTGAAGCCAACTCTTTCGTAACACTAGGGGCAGCCACAACGGCCCCACCATGTGCGGGCGTGATGGGAATAGTCCCAACGAGCATACCCTCTGTTATGAATCCAGCAGTGGGAACATCAGGAGTATCAACATCCCCAACTGTGATGGCTACTCCAGCTGTAACGGGAACTCAGCCCATGGTCTCGTTGGTTGTTGCCCAAGTAGCATCACCCATGGAGGAAATGAGGAAGGAGATGCTAAAGTTTATGCAAGCTTACTTGCAATATGTGGGCGAGGTGGTTTCGATTTATGATGATTTTCGAACACCTTATCCTCAGGAGTACAATGATGAGCCCTACCCAAAGGACTATATTCCCCCTATTTTTGAAAAATACACAGGGAAAGGTGGGAACCCAAGATAGCACATTAAGCGCTTCATTAAACACTTGGGAGCACATTACAATAATAATAATCTCAAGTTGAGGGGGTTCTCAAAATCCTTAACCGATAAATCATATACCTGGTATTCCCATTTGGCTCCCAAGAGTGTTTCCACGTGGGAAGAGATGCACATATTATTTTTCCAGGAGTTCTTTCTGGGAGAGGATGAGTTTACTTTGACCAAATTGGGTAGGGAGAAGCAAAGAATTGGGGAAGAAGTGGTGGCCTATGTTCGAAGGTTCAGGGAAAGATCCCTCGACATGAGGGAGGAGGCCAAATAGTCCAAGTTATTGCAGATCTACACTGAGGGTCTACTTCCTGAGTACATCTGCCATCTTACCAATGAGACGCATGAGGGGACTTTTTTGGCGTTATTAAAAGTGGCAAGAAATATCTCCTTGGTGGTGCAGCCCAATATTGTGGTGGTGCCCATGATGTTTAGGCAACCGATGCAACCCGCGGGGGGGAGGGAGAGGTCTCAGCCCCCACGGGTAGGGTACACTGAGGGAGGAGATTAGGGAAAGGCACCGAAGAAGGACAATAAGCGGAAGTTTGGAAGAAATAGGGAGGACCCACCACCATTGCCCTGTACAGTATAAGAGTCTTTCAGCTGTTACAATGCAATGGTCCAAGGCGGAACGGTCTACGAACTAAAAGACATTCCCGTTGGGGAACCCGATGCGGCAACGAAGTACTACCAGGTTCATCAGAGGATCCATCATCCAACAGAAAATTACTTCACACTGAGAAGAATCATTGACAAGTATGTGAAGGCAGGGACGTTGCAAATCCCTCCATAGAACATCAATAACAACCCACTACCAGCACATAGGGACAATCTCGTGGTGGCCTATGATGAAGAGGCATAAAGAGGGTAAAGAGAGGAGTACGAAGAAGATTTGGAGACCTGTACTAAAGGAATGGAAAACGTAGTTTTGGCCTATGACGAAGCAAGTGACAAAGACATAGAGGACGTATATAGCGTTGAAGGCAAGGAAGAAGATCGAGTCCTAAAATACTGTGCAGTTTTGAAATCCTCAAAATTTGCCTGGTTCTTCGATCAGGTGGGGATACCGAAAGAAATTAGGTTGGAAATAACCCAGGAGATACTTGACATTATGAGGAAGAATGCAGTCCCTTCGCTGAGATGGAAGGGAACCATGGCCAGGTTAGTGAGGAGGTTTCTATCACAAGTAACCTTTAGTGATGCCAATAGGGCTGTGAGATTCCCTCATAAAAGGTCATTGTATGGGATCGTCAGTGTCAACGGAGTCAGTTTAGCAAGGACTCTTATGGATGGGGGAGTTTCCATCAATATTATGCCAATTAGCTCCTTTCATGCAGCCAATATTCCAGAAGAAAGGTTGGTCCCCAAGCCTTTGGTGATTTCAGGGTATGATAACCAATCTTCCAAATCTATTGGGTACGTTAATGTTGGGATTGTAATAGGAAATCTTAGTTCCCATATCAAGTTCCAAGTAATACAAAGTGAAACTTCCTATCATCTGCTAGTAGGAAGGGTGTGGATGCACAATCAAGGGATAATTCCTTTTACGTACCACCAATGCGCTAAGGCGAACATCAATGGGACAAAGGTGACTAGTAGGGCTACGAAGAGGCCCTTCGCTATCGAGGAAGCTCACTTGGTAAACGCAAAATTTTACACTGAGTTGGAGGAGGATTTTTGGGTCCTAACGAGAAGAATGAAGGGTGCATGGGTTCCCTCGATCAGAGAAAGGGTGGGGCCTTTGAATGAGCGGAGTAAAGAGGTTATAAGTAGTGTAAGGGTGATGACCGAAAAAGCTCACCAGGTGGTCCCTCAGCCCCAAAATATCTCGAAGCAGCTCAAAGACATAATGAGGCCCATAGTGGATCCAATGGAACATGAGGTCCAATAAAAAAGCGTGCTAAGTCGGTTCTTAGGAAAAATAGTGGTCGAGGCTTCTAAAGAGAAGAAGATAAAGGCAGTTATGCTACCAGCAGGAAATACAAGAAGGTCATTACTGAAGAAGGAAAGGTGGTGTATTGATTATAACGGTGTGAGCGGGCGACCGAGGAAGCTGATGACAAGGTTGACCTGATACATGAATGCTTTCTGGTGGATCAACGGGGATAATGTATAGTGATAGATAATTCCAGCATACAGGAATTTATGGAGGAAGTTGCTGAGGAATCGGATTACATGGCAGATCAACCGAAGCCCCAGGTACCAGAGTTGGAGTAGCTGAACCTAGCGAAAGAAGGAGAGGATACGAGGCCCATCTTCATCTCGAGGGATCCCAGTGAGGATAAATGGGGGGCCTTGGTTGAGTTGATTCGAGAGTTTATAAACGTCTTTGCATGGAAGTACACAGAGATGGAGGGTCTAGATAAGAAAGTGAGCTACCACAAGTTGAACTTAATGCCTTCAGCTATTCCAGTGAAACAGGCAACGAGAACGTACAAGCCGGAACTGGATTTGAAGATCAAGGAAAAGGTTCAACGCTTACTAACGGTAGGGTTCATCATATCGATACAGCACCCACTCTCGCTATCTAGCATTATTCTGATGGGAAAGAGAGATAAAAACCAAATAAGGATCTGCGTGGACTTCAGGGATTAGAATAGAGCTTACCCCAAGAATGAGTTCCCTCTGCCCTCCATCGATAGCCTGATAGATGCAATAGTTGGTTATGAGATGTACATCTTAATGGATGGGTATGTAGGGTACAACCAAATTAAGATGGACCCTATGGATATAGAGAAAATAGCGTTCAGAACCCCGTTGGTCAACTTTATGTACAAGGTGATGCCGCTTGGACTCAAGAACGCTGGGGAGACTTACCAAAGAACAATGATGGCCATTTTCCATGACTTTTTTCACTAGTTTGTGGAATTCTATGTGGATGATTTGGTCATCAAGTCGAGGAAGGAGGAGTCCTATCTGAGCGTTTTGAGGAAGGTGTTTTCCCGTTACTGGAAGTTTAAATTAAAGATGAATCCATTGAAGTGTGTTTTTGGAGTGACAATTGGAAAATTTCTAGGCTTTGTGGTTGATCGACAAGCAGTGCATATGGACCAGGACAAGCAGCTGACGATCTTGGAAATGCCATGTCCAAGAACGGCGAAGGAGCTGAAGATTTTCCTCGGTAAGGTCTCCTACCTTGGGAGATTTGTTCCTGGGCTATCCGATATAGCACATCCATTGATGCAGCTATTGCGAATGAGCATGAAGTTCAAATGGGAGGAGATTCACCAGGAGTCTCTTGACAGGCTAAAGAAACTCCTCATTTCACCACAGACCATGGTTCCCCCAAAGGCAGGAATACCCTTGCAACTGTACCTCACATACATCACGAGGTCCGTGGGAGATTTGCTGGCACAAGAGATCGATGGGAAAGAACGACCAGTTTACTACCTCTGCAAGATCATCCACGGAGAAGAAGTCAGATATAGTAGCTTAGAAAGGCATTATTTAGCCTTAGTTTTGTTAGAGGAAAAACTTTGACATTATATGATGTCTTTTACAATTCATATTGTAACAAGATGTGATCCTATTAAGTATTTGTTGGCAAGAACTATATTGATTGGCAGGGCATCTAGATGGTTCCTTATCCTCTGCGAATATGACTTGTAGTGCGTGGTTCCTCACGCAATCAAAAGAAAGGCGTATGCTGATCTGTTGGCTATCTTCCCTTCCGGAACGTTTGAGCCGCCCAAAGAAAGTATCCCAGGAGACGTTTTGTAGGCCAATCACCAAGATGCAATGGATGAGAAATGGACAATATAGCTCGATGGATCCTCGGCGAAAAAGAAAGGAGGAGCAGGGGTTATCCTTTCAAGAGGAATGGAGGAGATTTTCCTTTCCTACAAATTATATTTCACTTGCTCTAACAACGAGGCGGAATATGAAGCATTGGTGCTAGGGTTGCTAGAGGCTCTTCGAAGGGGGACTCGTTCACTTTGCATCAAAGGGGATTCAAACTTGGTGGTTCAGCAAGTGAATGGAGAGTATCCATTGAAACACATGAGCCTGGCACCATACAGAACAATTATCCACATACTTCTTTGCCAGTTCCATCAGACCAATATCAAGAGACAGCCAGAATGATGAACCGCCACCCAGAAGCATATGACACCATTGCCAAAAAAATGGTCATGAGGAGTGATACAACTACCGTCGTGATCCAATGAAGAACAACTACTTCGATGGTGCAGTCAATTCTACCAATGGAAGAGGATACGGACTAGAGGGGAGAGATTAAGAGGCAATTGGAGGCTGGTGAAGGAACTATTGGGCTCAGAGAATTAGCCCAGATCTTTACAAACCAGGGAAACCTTTACTTCAGAAATACAGGAGGATGGTTGTCAAGATGCATCGGTCCAGAAGAGGCAGAGCAAAGATTAAGGAAAACACACGAAGAGCATTGTGAAAAAACTAAGATACTCCTCTACCAAAGAATGCAAAGGGATGGCTATTTTTGGCCTAAGATGAAATAGGATGCGGCAGAACTACAACAGAAGTGCGATAAATGCAAGTTATTCTTCGAGGCAGCTGAATGTCACTTCGTGGAGGCTCAAGCTGACTAGAGACAACCTTATATTGACTTCATTAAATATGGAGTTGTACCAATAAAGAAAATTGATGAGATGGGACTCAGTCGAAGGGCCTCGAGATTCTATGTTAATGAAGGGCAGCTTTATCGAAGGGGATACTTCAATAGGCCGTTGCATTACATCACGAAGGAAGAAGCAACTGAGATCCTCAAACAGACACATGATCCAGCTCACATAGGAGGGGCCAAGTTATATGACCAATTGATGACTTTGGGATACTATTGGCCAATAATGGAGAAGTATTCGGCTAAGTTCGTTCGAAAGTGAAAGACTTGCCAACTTCATGGAAATATGATCCATGCCCCGTCAATGGACTTACACTCCCTGGCAACGCCTTATCCTTTTCACACTTGGGCGTTTGACCTGGTCGGGGCAATACACCCTTCTTCGAGGGGGAAGATATGGATGCTAGTAGCAATGGAGTGTTTCACAAAGTGGGCTGATGCGATACCACTAAGAAGGCTAATAACGGGAGTGGTGAGCAACTTCATTAGAGAATACATCATTTGTCATTTTAGGATCCCAAAGGTTATACTTTCAAATAATGGAACCCCTTTCGTCAATTCAGAAGTAACGATGCTCACAAACAAATACTCCATTGTCCATCACACTTCGACGGTGGCATACCCAAAGGGAAACAATCAAGCCGAAGTGACTAACAAAACTTTAATCAATATCTTATCTAAAACGATGGAGGATTTCCCAGGATCGTGGGATGACAAGATACCAACCGTTTTATGGGCCTATCGGATGATTAAGAGGAAGCCCATAGGGTATACACCGTTCTCTCTTATTTATGGGGCCGAGGAGATTCTCCTAGTAGAGTTGGAAGTTCCCTCTGCTTGATATACCTTGCGAAGTAGTATGCTCCCTCAGAATAGGCATGTGCAATTAGAAGCGTTGGACAAAAACAGAGATAATGCGATGAAACACTTTCAAATGTATACTAAATAGTTGTCCAGGGCATACGATAACTTAGTGAGACCAAGGAAATTCGTAGAGAGAGACCTTGTATTGAAGGTAGCAATGAAACACATCCTGGGGCTTCCTCTACCCAAGTTTATAGCAAATTGGAAAAGACCTTTCGTTGTAAAGGAAGCTCATAACTCAGGTTATTACGTAATTTCTAAGATAAAAGAAGACAAACCATTCAAAATCAACAATAAATGGTTGAAGGTTTATCATATGTCAGCAATTATGTTTGGGCCATCGATTTATATGGATGATTATCAATATACAAGTTCCTTTTATGATTAGTATACAAGTTCTTTTATTATAAACCAAGTAGAGATGAAAGAACTATAGAACTTCACACTTCACAATCTATGCAATAAGTTGTAACACAAAGGAATGTCATAAGAAAATAAATATCCTTTTCATTCATAAACTTTGGGGCATTACAAAATTGGGAGCTATCCCCCAAGAATTACATAAGAAGAAGAAAAATATATATATACAAAAAATCATTGGCCTAAGAGGAACCACAGATCTGGGGAGGACAAAAAATCTCTAGGAAGACCCGAAGAAGCTTTTAAGCAGGACCACTGAGTATTGATAGAGACCTCCAACCTCATTTGTAACTATGTGTGCTCGATAAGGAGTTTCTCTCGTTTCAACTTCACTAGACGCAACACTTCTTCGATGTCCTCTACCTCTTTATCAACAGCTTCTAGAAGAGGTGCTAACTCGACTAATCTAGCCTCATTGGCCTGTCAATCCTCCTGGTGCTTCCGCAACAGTTCCCTCTGATTGTCCAGCTGCCGAATTTTTAAGGTCTTTAAATGCAAAATAAGCCAGTCAAAATGGAACCCGTCACGACCCAACTCCCTCAGATAACCCAAAAATTGGTTAACGAGGGGTCTAATAACGTTGAGGTCAGAGTGTTGACAATTTCAGTAACGACAGTGGCCATGCCCTGAAGCCTATAACCCATAACGGAGATGTTTGAACGCAGGCAATCGACCGTAAACGTCTTAGGATGATGATTTACAAGATGTTTAATGATCAAACGATGGTTGGCAGGCATCTGGGGGGGAATGTTGAAGCACTATCAGGCAGAAGGCGTGAGGAGCTAGGTCGGGTGGAGGAAGCTCACAGCCAGACTCGCTCTCAGCAGTGCCACTGGTCGTGGAACCTCAATCATCGTGGTTGGAATATTCTAAAATGATAGGTTCTCGATGCGGCGAGGCAATTGGTGAAGGAGCTGATAGAGAATCCTCTCGAGCAACCTTAGAACAGTTAAAGGAAAGATGGAGTTTATGAAAATTTTAACAAGTGTTTTCGTTGTTAAGTCACCGATATAGGTGGAATTTATGAAAAATATTAACAAGTGTTTTCGGTGTTAAGTCACCGATATAGGTGGAGTTTATGAAAAAAAGTCTTAACAAGTGTTTTCGTTGTTAAGTCACCGATATAGGTGGAGTTTTTGAAAAATCTTAACAAGTGTTTCGTTGTTAAGTCACCGATATAGGTGGAGTTTACGAAAAATCTTAACAAGTGTTTTCGTTGGTAAGTCGCCGATATGGGTGGAGTTTTTGAAAAATCTTAACAATTGTTTTCGTTGTTAAGTCACCGATATAGGTGGAGTTTATGCAAGAAATCTTAACAATTGTTTTCATTGATTAAGTCACCTACATAGGTGAAGTTTGAGAAACTAAGAAATATAGAAAAATTAGCGAAGTACCTCAGCAACAGTAGGAGCAATAACAAGAGTCACCACGGTGGCCATAAGGGTAGAAACCGTTGGAGGCGGGCTTATTACCTCAGCAACTTTAACGGGGCCCTTGGATGAAGAAGACTCAACGAGAGGTAAACTTCCCTCACCAACATAAGGTACTAAATCCAACATGGGTGCATCATCAGAAGAAGACATTGGACCTTCAAGAGATGCCCCAACGCCGGTGGGTACAGAAGAACTAACATGAGGAACAACAGCACCAGCCTGGGCCTTAGAAAGAAAAAGGCCACTAAGAGCAAAGGGTGGAGAGATACTTGGAGAAAGCTGCAGCAATAAAGTTAAGTATTAGAAATGAAAAATGGGTACTATAAAGGAGAGAAATACTTATAAATGTTACTTACCCCCGTTATGTCGCTAAAAATGGGAATTACAGTTAGAGGTCTCGCCAGTATAGGGGGAAGAAGAAGGCTGGTTACCATAGATGCCACCTCAACCTGGGGAACCCCAACATATCAAGGTTCAGCATATTACACAGAAATAAAATAGGTGTAGAGAAATGTTGCCAGACCTAATAGGTAGTAGATAAGATGTTATCTCGGGGAAACTTTTTACAACTGGAACAAGGGGCAGAAGAGCCTCGGGCTGAGGCCCTAATTTAGAAAAAGTTGGAGGTGGGTTCGTTGCCTCGGTTGATTCAATAGAAGTAGCCCCGCAGTAGCATCTATAACCTGGTGCGAGGATGAACGGCGAGAATAAGTGAGAATTATCAGGAGGAACGGGGAGGAGTAGTGTCTGCTAGAGAGATACTGCAATGCGCCCCTACAAAATGGCTTATGGGGGGCTGGGGTGAATATGCCCTTCTTCTTCAACTCCCTGCACAAAAAAAATTTCTTATTAAGAAATGAGAAGATGCAACACACCTTAAGAGAAGGGTAATAAGAAATAAAGAATGCACACATACCACAGATCCAGAGGGAGAACGAGAAGGTATAACCACTAGTGAAGGTGGCGAAGAGGCAGCAATAGAAGGAGCTGGGGATGGAGGTCTCTGAGGCATCTGTCTCTTTGGGGACTTAGTAACCAGTATTTTCTTCCTTGACCTCATTGCACCACCACTTTTAGGTACCCTCGACCTTCTTCTCCTTTTTGCCGATGGCTCACTGCGATCAACCACGATCGTGGTAAAGGCAGTCGAAGGAGGTACGACGACAGAGCATCGTTGAAACTCAGCATGTATTCTGTCGACCTCAGCCTACACTTGTCTCCTCAGCTCTTCATCTACCTCTGGAGACATAGGAAGTGGAATGAAGGCAATAGGGAATACCTCCAAAGACGTTTGTGCCTGATCTTGGTATTTAGACTTCGAGGACTTGGATTTCTTGGCCTTCTTAGCAGGTGGTTGAGAAGGCCCTTCACCTGTGGCAGCTTCAGCCGAGGGGGAAGATGGTTTAGGGGTTGCAGCGGCCTTGGGTTTGGGCGTGGAAACAAGGATCATAGGGCAGTATGGAGGAAGTTCAGTGGGAGGTTCTTTGGGGGTCTGGCTTGGAGGTAACTCAACCCCGAGAACAGAATTTTCCTTCAACCTCAACTCCAGGGCAAAAAATGAAAAAATTGGAGGATACACGGGATCCCCCTCAATGAATTCAGAAATTTAAGCCAGATACCTTGGTTGGTACTTTATGGTAAATAGAGTGGGCACGTCCCCTTGCCTGGTGATACTGGGGATGATGACTCGCATAGTGAGTGTAGAACTTACTCCCCACTCAACAGTTGAGGAGAATACAGAACATGCCTCGCTAAAGGAGACATTGGGGTTGGATAATTGAAACACTGGGAGAGGGTCCCCTTAATCAAAGCCAAACTGACGGCTGCATCGGTTGGGATTGTAATGCTCACTAGTGTATCCCCACTCGGTATAAGAGGGCAGGTATTCGGTTGAAAATAGAAGGACCATAGCTAGTGAGGGGTCTTCAGTAATGATGTCTACAGTAGTTCCTAGACCACTCTTGCCCTATGCTTGAAAAAATCACAAGTATAGAAAAATATATCCTCTTCATAGCGCCTCATCACAAAACTCGAAAAGTCATCGATAAAAGAGGTCAGCTCCTTTTGGCTTTGTCTCTTGTGATAAATAAAGGAGTGAGGGGGCAGGATTGCTTCCCCCGAGGGAGGGTGGTTGGTCTTGGCTGCTATGGCCGAGAAACGCACATAGAGGAAGCCTATTAGGAGGATGCAGTTGGCAAAGTTCGTCGGGTTATAACGACACAGAGATCGCTCCATATCAAAAAGGACCCGGTCAAGCCATGTGTAGAGGGATCCCAAGGCGATTGTAGCCATAGGAAGCTTGATACCCTGAGCCAAATGGAGAGAAATTTTTATGATATCCCTTCGGGGCTGGTCGTTGTGTTTTCCCATTAAAAGGAAGCGAGAAAGAATGACAAGGATATAGGCAGGAAGTTCCAGCGATGTACCTTGTCCAGGGGCAGCCTCAGAGGAACTACCTTCAGAATGATCCTCGAAGAAATAGTTGATAAGATGAGTGAAGGTAGCCTTGTTTGAAGTACTGATTCACCTTCGGCATATACGGTCTAACTCGAAACGGTCAGTAGTCTCTTGGGCATCCATGGCTTCATTGGAGTAGGTCTTATGGACTGTTGCCTCAACGCCTAGGAGATCGCACACGTCCTCCAACTTTATTGTAAATTCTCCCCATGAAGAGATGAACGTATGAGTGGTAACGATCCAATGAGATTCCAGAAAGAGAAGGGCAACATTATTTTTGGAAAAGGCGAACTCACCAAACCACTTGGCCTGATGAAGACCAATCTTAGTGAGGGTATCAGCATGGGAACTCTGCATATAGGAGTTCCAATCAGCAAAATGAGCAGGAGATCCCCCAGGACCTTTAAAGTCAATGTGGGACCATGGGAAGTCTCCTCGCACAAGAAGAAATCAGAGAGTCCCCTCGGGAGGAAGAAAGCCCCAGTCATCAAAATTCTCATCTTCATCACCAAGCGTTATGGTATCATACTTGGCATTAAAAATGCATCTCTTATAAAACCCAGAGAATTCATCATCCTTGTCGAAAATGGGGGACCGGCGGTAGAAACGCAACTATTATTGATGAGCAGCAGTCAATGAGGCAGTAGATGAGGCTGTGACAACGGGGGCCGCAGGTGGAGCACTGGTGGCAGGTGAGACAGGGTTGCTTGAAGAAGCCATTACTGACAACAATGAAGTGCAAGAAAGAAAGCTTGATAAAAGAAGGGTTGGGAATGACGATAGGGAACCACAACCACGGGTGGCAGCGCAACAGATGAGAAAGGGAGGAGAATGAGTAAAGAACTGGCCAACAATGGAGGTTTTTGCACAGGTTTCTCTCTCTAACAAATACGGGAGCTTAAAGAAGGAAAGAGAAGGGTTTGAAATAAAAGATACATTTGAAGCCTTTTAAACTTGTCTTTTAAGTTTCCCACCATCGCACGTGCAAGGCCGCCTATAATCATTTCAAATGAACATGTGGCACTTCGGGAAGTGTTTTGATAGTTGAAAAGACAGCGTCGCATCATCTACGAAGCGACGCTTGGGTAATAGAGAGGGTTGCCTTCTTTAGCAAGTTTGATTTTTGGTGCCAGAATTTTTAGCAGACACATCTAATAAATCCCAACGGAAAAGATGTCCCAACGGTTCAAAAAAGCTACGATGTCCCCTCGCCAGAAGTTCAAACGTTTTTCAAATGGTGACTCAGCTACGTCGGGGAGAATTTCTTCTTTTTTCGAACATAGCGAAGCATTGCAAGGTATAATTTCACTTACTAAGAATTAAACCGAGTATTTGAGAAGGTTAGTAAGCCTTTCGGGAGAATTTCAAATAGTAAAGCAAGAAGGGTTGAGGCTTAGCGTGAGGAAAAAGTGACAATGTCCCTTCACCGAAGCACCAATAAGTCATGGCGCTTTGTCTCAGGTACATCGGTGAAAATATTACTTTTTTCAGGACATTATAACGTTGTGGTTCTAATGAATGAAAGGAGGCCAGAATTTTCACACACAGAGCAGGTTCATCAGATTGAGAAATTTTTGTGCAGACATTTCTTGTTCCAACAACAAATCTCCCCATGAAGGGGAAAATGTAGAGGGGGATTGAAGGTAATCCTGAGATTAGGGATAATTCCCTAATTAGCAATAGTGTTTGAGATTAAGCAATCGAGGTAGCTCAAGCATGGCAACTCTGCGTGGCAACTCACTGAGGCAGCTTAGCATGGAAACTCGTACTTTAGCTTGTTGTGTTAGTTATATTGTGTCTTTGTTTATAATTGATTGTAATATATAACGGTTGTAATGATGTAACGAGAATAATAATGAGTTTTAGTGTGAGGTCAAACGATACTCGTGAGAGACCAGGCTTAGTAGGGTCTGGGAGAGCTTCCATGCTCTATCGAATGACCTCACAGTGGGAACTTTAGAGGGACTTGGTTTGGAGGATTGAGAAGTGAGGCACCATTGGGGCTTGTCCTGACCATCTTAGATACACCTGGTAAAACACCGAAGGACCCTAACCGTAGAACCTCCGGCGGAACAACTTAGAGTTCCATCGAGCGTTGAGTTGTGAACTAAATAACCCTCTACTTAATGTCACATCTACTATAGGTGATGTCACTAGCCCGCTAAATAATATCAGACCTGCACTTGAGTAAACCGCCATGGTATTTGGGACTGTCAGACAGTTGGTGAGCCACTTATGCGATAATAGCCCCCTGACACACAATGGTTAGGCAAAAGGCATGTCTTCGCATTTAATGTTTATGACGTGGAGATAACTAGTGCATCAGGAATTTAATGCTGTGACATAAAGTATGAGGAATGTATTTCATAGTCTATAATGACTGAGTTGCCTCGGAGATGGTGTGGGGGGCTATTTAAGGACCCCAACCACCCCTGAGGAGAGGATTATCTTTTGAGAGTTTAAGAAGTTATTACTAGACAGAATACACACCAGAGAGAGTTATTACAAACCAGAGGTCTTATTCACTCACCATTTTCATTTATTACGAAGCTTTTAATACATGACAGAGATTCTTGAGGGTTTTTTGGTGTGTTTGCCTGCCTAATAAGGTGTATCTAGGGTGCTTACTTATCTCTCCCGCTAGCTAAGTTACTTCTAAAGTTCTTTACTATCTTATGAGATATACACGAGAGATTTGTGAGTTTAAACTGAGTCTTTTATTCATTAGGTTTGTGTTTGCATGCTCTATCAGTAATCCAAGGTTTTGGATAACTAACTTATCATTACCGTACTCACAAGGGGTTACGCTTCCATCTTATCTAAACTACCCTCTTACATAGTTAGAACCAATAATTCAGACTACAATCATACTTTCAGTATTAGAAATACTGGACCTATGAAAGAAAAATCTAAGACTCTTTGGAAATTGCCAAAATTTCAAGAAACTAAGAGTATACAGAATAAACCTTTGTTTATTAAGCAAGGCGGTGTCACTGGAAATGTTACTATCCAGTTTGGCCCCCCTAAGATTATCAATAAGAATATCCAGACTGAAGAAATTAGATTTAAAAATATGGGAGAAGCTATAATCAATGATCCTTCAGAAGGAGAATGTAGTAGTAAAGTTAATTCTAGCTTGTTAAGACAAGCTCTAATAATTTGACCTAGAAGATTATTTGAACAAAAAGACTTAGTTGGAGGAAAAGCTAGAAACCAAAACTTTGGACATGAACCCTCAGAATTGAACATGAAGACATTTAAAGAACATCTTAACAAAATCCATTATGTTAGGTTCCAAGATAAAGATAGATTTAATATGATGTCCCAAGACCATATACAAAACTAAAATAATCTAAGAATACTAAAGAACTACTTAGAAACTTAAGACTAATGGAAGAAGGATAATAAAGATTAATGCCAGCTACACAGGTAGGTCTTGATAAATAAGAAATCGAAACCAGTAGTAGGCTAAATTATGCTCCTAGACTCTTTAGTAAACCAATGGGAATAAATATTCATATATAGTCAAACGCTTTGGTAAAGACCAAACCTAATTATATAAAAGAGTTTCCAACTAGTGACAAGAGTTTTACTCCTGTTAAGACCATGGCAAGTCAAGTCATAAATCCAGTTGGGATATACCTTAATCTAGATAATGTCCAAGATAGGAAGAAATCCTTGGATGAATGGTGTAATCAATCGAACATGTGTTTTGCATCTAATGAGCAACGGGATGAAAGTTCATGTAAACAATACGCTGAGCAATCCATTATAGGTATTGTAAAAGATTACTTAGATAGTCTAAGAAAGTCCACAAATATAGACTCCCTAGCCAAGGTTGAAAAGATGAAAGAAAACCTAGAAGAAAGATCAATTGAAGAATATATTCAATCATTTACTTCAGAATTCATTGGACTTGTACATTTATCTCAAATCATTTAACAAGACTTAGCAAAAACTAAGTTATCTCTTCGTTGTATTTGCAAATTAGATAAGATCAATGAATATAGCAACAATTTTGAACATCTATATTACCAAATTAAAGAATTTAGGGAAACTTTAAAAGATGAATATTTTAGAAAAATACCAGCCATAGGAAAAATCCTAATTAATGAATATAGGAATTGTCTGGGAGTAGTTGGAGTTACGAATAATGCCCTTGGAGAAACAATCAATTTTTCCAACAACTATATCATATCTAAAAGACGAGATATAACTAAAGCAAAGTTAATTGAAGAAACTTTCAAACAGATTCCTACAATTAAAGACGAAAAAGACATTGCTCCAATCTAATGGTGATGTGGTAGTGAATTTAAGAAATTCAAAAAGAAACTAGAATGGAAACAAATGAAGTTTAAGGCTAGGCCTTTAGGTTTTCCAAAGAAATATATATTTAGACCATCTACTACCTCTAAAGAAAGGAACTGTAGAGCTAAGAAAAATATATTTAACTAAAGAAGATATTTTAAGAAGAACACCAGTAAGCATAAGAAGCTTCCTAATTATAGGAAAGAAAAAGAAGTAGCTCAATCTAAGACTGCCATCAAAGAATGTTGTACTTGTGGAAAAGAAGGGGCACTTTTCTAAAGGCAGTCCTAACAAGAAAGATAAAGAAAGTATTAAAATTATTAATACAATATTAGACTTTATACATCAAGAAGAATTAGACATTATATATGCTATAGAAATATCAAACATAGAAAATGATGATGATACCAGTCTCTATAGTGCATACACAGATAGTGATTCAGAAGATTATAATAGTGATACTGATGAATATGAAGACTCCAAAGAAACACTAGATTTATATATGGTGCAAATTAATCAAGATAAACAAGATGATGAATATATAGACTTTGTAGAAGCTTGGTATAAATGTATATCAAGCCCCTTTTTAAAGAAAAGATGGACAGTTAGTAATACTGAGTTACTAACATTTATACCTAGATGTTACTTTGATGGAAAAAAATATTGTACATTTGAAATGAAATGTATCAAGAAAGATTTTAGAGGTGTAGAATTCTTTGAGACCATACAAATAAAATTATTTATGGTTTGTATTATTTGTCAATTACACTACCATGAAAATTGTTAGTGAACTAAATTTAGGGCAATTTATACTACGCAGTATCATGCTCAAATAGACCAAGATATTAAAACAAATTATCTAGACATTGATAGAAATGTAGCCAAGAGATTACAAGAAAATGAAGACTTAAGAGGAAGGGAATTTCCTATGACTTGGAAGATAACTGCTCTAATAGTATTTCAGAAGACATAACACCATTAGAATTCATAGATAAACCTCATAAAGGAATATCTATTCTAGAAAAGAAAAATTTATGAATATCTACAAAACCACGTGCTTGTTTTGTAGAATTGTTCATACAACATAAAGATTATCCTAAAAGACTTTCATCCTTTATAGATACAAGATGCTCAGAGAGTATCTGTAAGGCTAATGCCTTTCCTGAAGATTATTTTATAGATAATAATCAAGAGCTCCATGGTAAGGTAGAGAATGGAGAACCATTTACCTTATATTTTCAGACTATTCCCATTTATTTAAATTAAGAAAATTAGACAAACAAAACTATTAATCATCGGTTTTGGATAATGAATGCTCGTCCTAGTTTTACAGGAAATATTATTTTAGGACAAGAATTTATTAGTAAATATCATCCTTATACTCAGTATAATGATAAGGTATTACTTAGTAATAAAGAGGAGTTTAATATTATTGCCCCTCTAAGAGATCATAAGACTACTTTTGACCTTATGCAGGTCAAACCTAATTTTAAGCTAACAATCCATAAGAGTTCTTCAGCTGAGCATGGTGTACCAAGACATATAAACCAACAGGAAGCCTTAGAAATAACAAAACCCTTATAAAAAGAATGTAAGTGCCCAGACAAAAAGTGTTATAAGCAAATAGCACTTATATAATAAGACATTTTAGCTCAATCCAAACAAACCTTATTAAAGGTCCAAGGTATATCCAAACAAAAGAAGAAGGATATATAAGTAGAAAAGGGAAAGATTAGGCAATTAGCATAGCCTACTTTAGGTAGGTAATTCGCAAAACTTTCTTTAGGAGAAAATCCCATTACTAAGTGGGATAAAGATCAAATTTATTGTTAAATCATCCCTATTAACCTAGATGCCACTATTAGTGGTGGAACCTATAAGAAAGGATATTCACAAGAAGATAGAGAAGAATTTAAAAAAGACATAGAAAAAATGTTTAAGCTTGGAATTGTTAGAGAAAGCAAAAGTAGACACAATAGTCTTGCCTTATATGTTCAAAATGAGTCTGAATAAAGGAGAGGAAAAAGACAAATGGTCATAGACTATAGACACCTCAATAAGAATTATGAGTTTGATTCTCATAAGATACAAGGCAATAACAACCTAATTAATGTAATTGAAGACATAATTATATTCAGTAAGCTTGATTGTAAATCAGGCTTCTGGAAAATAAAGATGCATCCAAATAGTATAACCTGGACAACCTTTAGTGTTCCCCAAGAAAAATATGAATGGTTAGTTATGTCATTTGGATACTTGAATGCTCCTCACTAGATTTATAGCTGGCAAATAAACACCAGATTTATTCAGCATTTTGTTTTGTTTACATAGATGATATTCTTATAGCCAACAGGGTTGAAATAGAACATGTAGACCATCTTAAGAAGATTATTTTAGAATTAGCTAAACATGGTATTATTACTTTCTGAAAAGAAAATGCAATTATTTCAGACTAAATTAGATTTTGTGGGAATGCATATTAATAAATGAAACATATACTTAGTAGAACACGTAACCAAAATTATTCTTGTGTTTCTAGCCCAACTCAAAGATAGAAAACAATTACAATCATTTTGAGGATTCTTAAACTCTGGTGAAAATTTTATTATAGACCTTGCTTAAAAAAGAAAAGGCTTAACTTCCAATTTAAATGGAACTGATAAAACTAATCATTTTAGATAGACAAAATATGATTTTGATGAAATCAGACAAATCAAAGATTCAGTCAAGAATATCCCTTTGCTTGAGCTGCCTAATGCTGAAGATCAATTCATAATAGAAATAGATGCATCTAATAAACAATGGGGAGCAGTACACTTTGCCATTGATCATCAGAAAAAAAGGAAAATAACTTATAGATATTGTTCTAGAACCTTTACTAATCCAGAAACAAGATAGACAACCCATGAAAAAGAAGTTTTAGATATAGTAAGGGCAATAGAAAAATATATGCTTTTTCTTACACCTAAACATTTTAATATTTATACTGACTCTTCTTATGTAGTAAAATTCAGGGACTTAGATTTATCCGAATTAAGAAATAATAGACTTATTAGATAGCAGCAGCTGCTTAATAGTTGTGACTTCTTAGTTATACATATAAAGGAAAGAAAAAATTCCATTCCAGACATTATATATAGAGAACCTATGTTTACTAACACTAATATCATCTCTTGTTTTATTTTGCAAACAGAAGACTTAAAGGCAATGAATTCCTCCGGAAGAAATAGACTAAACAAAGAAGACGTTGCAGACTATCTTAGACACATAAGACCAAATGCTGGTGTAACGCAAAGATTGACACATATTCAATACTCTCAAGAAAGACCAATCTTAGAGAACTTTAATGATATTCTGGTTCCTCCTGGAAAATCTATACATGAAATTTTTTCCCAGAATAGACTCATTAGGAAGATGTATTTTCCCCAATATAGACCAAACCAAACATACCCAGGCTTGATAAAATTTAAACGAGAATGTTCAGATCATGAGAATACTCTAATAGATGCCCTATGGTGGAATGTACAAAACATATTATGTGTAGAATTGAAGCAGAATTTTGTAGTTGTCAAAGACTTGAAGTTACTAAACTTAGTAGTAATTGAAAGACCGTGTGTGATACCGATTTAACAATTGCGTAAATTCCAATCACAAACTAATTTAATTAGTGTCAATTTATGAATCAAATAAATTTAGACCTTAAACTCAAACAGCCACGTGAGGGCAAGTGTCAAACCATTATAATTAAAGTATGCGACACAAAGTTCAGGAAAAATCCCTCCAGGGAAAAACCTTTTTATTTCTAGAACTTTAAGAAGTTTACAAGACCATTGACTTACATACAACCTAATAATCGGCCACAAGTGTAACACACAGTGTCTTCATTAAACCTTCAAATCAACGGTTATAAATCAACAATGGTTCACATGCAGCTATACCATAATGACACGCAGCCTAGACACACAATCTTAAAACTTTGTAGAGACTCCCTCTACAATAGCACGCAACTCTCGGTTGTAGAGATCTCCCCACAAAGAATGAACAATAAAAACTATGTTTTGGGTTCCACAAAACAACTCACACAAAAGCTATTGGTATTGTGAATTGTAAAACAAAAGTTATTAACCCTAAAATGGTTGGAGAATAGTATAAAAATGTATTCTGTGAAACTCGGTTTTTCTCCACATGAAAATCAGTAGTCTGACACCCTATATAAAATACAAATTAAGGTGGTGGCGTGTCAGTCCAAAACTCTTTTCGTTCGAACGAGATACGACATTTTTCGAGCAAGACATGTTATCGTTTGAACGAGAATGCTGTCACTTGAACGACAGTCCCTGATCCCCAAAAAATCTTTAGACTTTTAAATAACTTGGAAACCTTAAAAGTTAAAATTGTTCACAGGATAAAAAAACTTTTGTCGAAAACTTTGATGAGAAAATGTTTTTTGAAAAATAAAAACCATTTATAAAAAATTTCAAAAAAACCAATTTTCTTAAATAGAAACATATTTTAAGTTTCATAAAAATATCCCAACACTTTTTAATGTAAAATGTAAATGGAACTTAAACATATTTTACCAAATTCATCCTTGTTAGGCTTGAATGTTGAAGTCTTCTTGTAATTCGGATTTGTCTCTTGTAGATGTAATCTTCTCAATTCTTCGACGACTTTTAGTGGTATACGACATACTATATTGTGACAAACAATGTCCTTACAAATCTCCCCCTAAGTTTATGTCGGTACAAAAAAAAATATCCGAATTATCAATCTCAAATGACCTATACAAATCTACCTCCGAATAAACTCAAACGTGGAAAGATAAAATGTCAAGTATTCAAGCTTTTCAAACGATGCTTCAATAATCAACTTTTCAAAACTCCATGATTTTGTCATCAAGGTGTGCAACATAATGTTCTTCAATTGTACCTACACACATGAAACAAAGCAAAAACCTTATGACGTATCCAACTTGAAATGGCATAAACATGAAAGCATAATCAAATCTCGTCCAAACTTAAACTTCTCCATAAAAACATAATTCAATCTCCCCCTTTTTATTTGTTTGAAATAGACAAAGAAAAGAATAAACCATATAAATCAAATCAGGGTGTCACAGTAAACAAAGCAAACGGACTATTTTTGAATTTTTCATAAAAAAATGCAAAAAATTGATGTTCCAAAAATCACACACCGT
This sequence comes from Sambucus nigra, assembly GCA_949130495.1. Taxonomy (NCBI): domain Eukaryota; kingdom Viridiplantae; phylum Streptophyta; class Magnoliopsida; order Dipsacales; family Adoxaceae; genus Sambucus; species Sambucus nigra. The sequence goes on from OX422216.1 coordinate 600,760,889, forward strand.
GAATCTATACTAAGATAACCGAATCATGGAAACGGAATGAGTGGGTGTGAGAAGATTCGATAGGAAAATTGACTCAATCATGACATATGTGCATGATGCATACGTGTACTCCTAACGAATGAACATCAAAATAGTCCTTAGGTGTAATTTTTTTTATTTTAGATGACATCATCTTAATCATATCAACAAATCAAAGTATAAATGGTTTTCACACCAATAACATCCAGAACTATGTAATTCTTTTTCATGACTTTCAAGGACGTGCTAACCATTTTAAATTCCGTTCAAAATCCCTCATTAAAATACAATGCTTTTTTTTATGAGGTGATAAAACTAAAAACTATTGGTCCGTTTTTGGCATATATTTATTTTTATTGCCATATAATTTTTTTGGGCTCTTTTAAACCTCATTGGACCCCGGATAATTTTCAATTCCTCACTTTTTTAGGTCCATTTAAACGGTGTCTTAATCATAAAGGATAAATGAGTACCTTTCATATCCCTTCCCCATTTTTCAAATTAAAACACACAAACTCACTAACGGTTTATATCATGCATTACTTTTTGTCAGGTTTTATCGCATTTGGTTCGTTGTATAGACAGAATTGAGATGGAAACACTCAACCAGCATATGATAGACAAGAACAAAATTCAAAAAAATATGTTCGTGTGTGAAATAAAGGACAAATAAAGTCAATCATGTAGGTAGAAACACTATATCATCTCAAAGACTCCAAACTTTGTAACATCACATCAATGGCACAATATATTGTCTCAAAACACTATCAAACAGTCACATAGATAAATGGAATAAAATTGTGACTTGGTCATCCTAAGTGTGAATTCACATAAGGTGTAAACAAAATACAAAACTATTTTTGGATTTTTCAAAAGAATTATAAAAAAGAAAATGTTTTTGTATTTTTTGGAACAGTGTTCATAAATAACCCGGAAGTACCAAACAATATATCAATGTGAAATAGAGGACTGCAAGCAGATAAATCTAGAAAACCATATCATGTCGTTCAAAAGAAGCACAGAGTCGCTCGATCGAAAACAGTTTTTGATAGAATGGTAACATCGTGCGACATGTGATCTCGCTCAAATGAGAACACAGTAATCCCAGAAAACAATGCAGTTTTGTCGAGTGGGAAAATTTTTGAGAAAACAGTTCCTGGAATGGGTAAACAAATCCAAAAAAATGCCAAATAGTACCAAAATTCAGAGAAACAATCTAAAAAAGCTAAAAAAATTATAAAACAAATGGTACATACTAGCAATAGGCAAAAGTGTCATCATGTAAGTCACCCTATTCTAGAAAATATGTCTAGACCTCAACCAGTAGGTACAAGACGCCTAGGTGGGTCAGGTCGAGAGTCATGTGAATCTAACTCTAAAGTAAGAACCGTCTCGGGTGCAACAAAAGAAGTATACGCACCGTCATGACTTATTCCTAAACTCTCACCACTACCCAAAACAGGATTGAGAACCATCTTTCTCACCTTCTCATATGCTTTCTACAAAGTGATTTTATCCTCCAGGGCGTTCTTAATATCTGTCTCTAATTGTGACACGCATGCTATACGGTCACTTTTTTTCCTATCCAAAACAATCAACCTCTCACTCAAAGAAACCTTCACTTTCTCGAGTTGACTTGCTTTTGACTAAAACTCCTTCAAACTCTCAATCTCTCTCTCCAAATCTTTCAACTTGAAACCTAACTTTTTATTTAATTTTTTAGTCTTTAAGGTCTCGACGTACAACTCTAGAAATGCAATATGGAGCTCAATCTTATCATCACTAGCGCACTCGCTCTCAGACTCGCTGGAAATACTCAAAACCCCCTCGGGGGTATCTTGTGCACAAGTATCCTCATCATAATGGGACAAAGTGGGTGTGCTCTCGTGACTAGAAAAAAATGGGACACACATACCATGGGCTTTTTCATCACCGGTATCATCTACCTAATCCTCACTATCACTCAGGGTGGCTGGCATAGAAACTTTTTTGCCCTCTCTTCTAAGTCTAGTGGGACACTCAAAAGACTTGTTCCCTGTCTCCTCACACTCAAAACATTTTTCTTTTTCCAAATTTTCCTCACTCTCTTTCTCTTTCTCTTTCTCTTTCTCACCGTGTCCTTTGGCCTTGTCTTTCTTTTTGTTTTTCTTCAAAAATATTTTATTTGAAGAATTTTGTTTCAAAAACTAGAGATTTTTTTTAAAATTCTTTGCAAGCAGGGCCATGTCAAAATCAGACTCGTCCTCAGACTCGAACTCACAAAAACTCACTTTCTTTTTCTTAGATTGGGCTTTAAGCGCTATCCTTCTATACTTAGGATTGATAGTGTCGGGAAACATGTCAATTTTGTACGTCTGTATGTCTCCTACCAACTCTTCTAATTTCATACAATTGAAATTTCATAAGGTATTCAAAACAGTCACTTTGGGGATAAAAAATTTATGCAGCGATCTTAAAATCTTCTTAAGAACTCGTGCATCAGGTATAGGCTCACCAAGGTTAAAACTAATATTGATAATATCAGACAAATGTTCATAAAACTGGTCCATACACTTAGTCTCTAACATAGTGATTGTCTCGAATTGAGTGGTCAAATTTTGAATTTTACATTCTTTGACCACGTTAGTGACCTCGTGGGTGAGTTGCAAAATATCCCATGCTTCTTTAGACATGGCACATGTCATAATACGTCGAAACTCGTCAGGGGTGACGTGTCCAGAAATTGCACTAAGCCCACATGAATTATAATTGCTACACCTAAACTAATCCGCAGTCCAGTCTTACATAGGTTTTAATTCGTGACATTATTGGCGGTGACAGTGGGAGGATTCCAACCTCTTTCACAAATGACCCAAACTCTTTCATCGATTATTTTTAAATGGGATTTCATTCGAGCTTTCCCATAAGAATAATTATACCCGTCAAAAATTGGCAACCGACTATATAAGTTTTTGTTTGGAAACATTGTGAAAAACTTTCAAAAATCAAAATTTTCAAAAAAAATCAATATCACACAATTTTTGTGCAGAAAATAGGAATACATGAGAAATTAGGGTAACTTGCGTGGTTACCAATTTGAAAGCCGTGTGCGATACCAATTTAATAGTTGCGCAAATTCCAATAACAAACTTATTTAATTAGTGTCAATTTATGAATCAAATCAATTCAGCTCTTAAACTCAAATAGCAATGTGTGTGCGAGTGTCAAACCATCATAAAGAAAGTATACGATACAAAGTTCAAGAAAAATCCCCTCTGGGAAAAACCCTTTTATTTCTAAAACTTTGACAAGTTTACAAGCCCATTGACTTACATGCAACATCATAATCTCCCACAAGTGTAACGCATGGTGTCTTCGTCAAACCTTTAAAGAAACGGCTAGAAATCATCAATGGTTCGCATGCATCTACACCACTAGGACACGCAGCCCAGACACGCAATATTAAAACTCCACAGAGATTCCCTCCACAATAGCACGTCACTCTCGGTTTTAGAGATCTCCCCACAAATAATGAACAATAGCAAACTATGTTTTGGGTTCCATAAAACTACTCACGCAAATGCTATTGGGATTGTGAATTGTAAAATAAAAGTTATGAACCCTCAAATGGTTGGAGAATAGTATAAAAATATATTCTATGAAAACCAGTTTTTCTCCACACAAAAATTAGTAGTCTGACACCCTATATATAATAAAAATTAAGGCAGTGACATGTCAGTACAAAACTAATGTCGCTTGAATGAGATACGACATCATTCGAGCGAGATAGATTCTCGTTTGAACGAGAACACTGTCATTTAAACAACAGTCCCTGGTCCCCAAAAAATATTTAGACTTTTAAATAACTTGAAAACCTTAAAATTTAAAACTGTTCACGGGATCAGAAAAAATTCATCCAAAACTTTTATGAGAAAATGTTTTTTGAAAAATAAAAACCATTTATAAAAAAATTCAAAAAAAATAATTTTCATAAATAGAAACGTATTTTAACTTTCATTAAATATCCCAACACTTTTTAATGTAAAAAGTAAATGGAGCTTAAAAATATTTTACCAAATTCATCCTTGTTGGGCTTGAAAGTTGAAGTCTTCTTGTAATTCGGATTTGTCTATTGTATATGTAATTTTTTTAATCCTTTGACGACTTGTAGAGGTATAAGACATACTAAATTGTGATGGACAATGTCATCACAGTAATTCTACTCCTACACCTCAAACTCAAATGAATGCTCAGACTCTTAGAGAATCCTCCAAAATTTGACCATCTGATAATTTTTGTTATCAGAAAAAGACCGTTAAGACTAAGATTGTTATATCGTTTGGTCATAATAATCTTCTAATATTAGAAGACTATCAGAAAGAAGCTAATAGCATTATTGAACATTTCAATATGTTATTATCTGAGATTAATGGAGATCCCTTAATGATTAGGGGTTTCTTCAAAGACGTTCCATAAATTTATCTTTTTGGAAAAATATATTTGTCTGAGATAACTTTAGGGGGCCACAGGTTCATTGGAATCGTCCAGATAAAGACTGTAGAAGACTATATTACTCTTGGAAAAATAGTCCATGAGTACATCAAGAAGGTAGAAGACTTTCTTCCCCTATTTTCCAAGATCTACCAGATTGCCCCATGTTCCTGTATGAGAATGAGAGTTGAAGGATTTAGATTCATTAGATAATCTAATTATTCATATGAAGATGTTGAGATTTTCTCTGAAAACGAGCCTAAAGACCTAAATGTTGATCAGTCCAAACTCAAGATTGCTCAAGCTATGGAAATAATAGAAATCTTGGAGTTATTAAAAAGTATAGATAGATGGTACACTACATACCATAAAGAAGACCTCATTATCCAAGCTGATGAGCTATTCAATGGAAGGCTAAAGAAAGAATCCAAGGAAATGGTGGAGATAACTTTACTATCAAGCCTTAGAGTGGTGGGCCTTATTGATGAATTCTTCACAAACAATGCTCTACCAGACCAAGACCATGCAGAAAAGACAACAGAAGAAAAAAAGAAAAGGATAAAGGTCCCACTTTATTAAATGAGTTGTTAAAGACGGAGAACTCAATAAGTTAGACTTTTGAAAAGTAGAAGACTCATTTGAGCATAGTGACAACTTTGCTTTTTGAAAAAGATGAAGACTGGGGCCACAAGACATAATTGTTAGGAAGACAACAAAAAATTATTTAGACTCTAAAAAAGACGTTGACCTAAATTATTAAAAGACGACGAATATACTTTATGTAAAGAAAATATTATAGACTTTAATTATTTATTTTTACTTTCATCGGTTAGCTTTAATCCACCGGTAGCCAGTCTTATGTATTCTCCCTTGTGATATAAAAGGGGCAGTTGGGTTGTATTGTGAGGAGGCGAAGATCTGAGAGAGATATAAAAAAAATCAAGCTAAAGAGAGCTCAGAGAGTAATATGTATATGAGTGCTTAAACCTCTCATAGTTAGGGGAGAGGGGAGAGTCGTATTTACTTATGCAATGCAATAAACATATTTTTTTACATAAATCTCTTATGTTAAGTTGTTATTATTATCCAAACGTCTCCAACTTTCTGTTCATAGAGAACTATTGTGTGGAACCTCTGGTGTAGTACGTAGGTGTTATACTGTTGAACCACCATCAGGTGCCGATTTGTCGTGAGCCATTAGCCAGGTGCGCGTTAGGCTTGGTGACGTACGGGCAAAAAATAATTCCAATGACAAACAAGTGGATTGAGGTGCGATACATAAAGAGAGGGTTGTAGGAGGCATAGATCAGAGAAGAATAGTCACAGAACTAAAGAGACGAAGGAAATAATATAAAGATGTTGCAGACTAAAAGGAAGGTATAAACTCAAACCAAACCCCTACCTATTTTACATATTATTGTTAAAAGTTAAAAATAATTTCATGATCCTACAAATCACTACAGTCGTTTTAGCGTTTATTAATCAAACAAATCCAAAATTAACAAGAGAAATCCAAGAGTGGGATCTCACAGACCCCCTAGATAAAGTACGTATAAAAACTTCTTTAAAATACGCAGGAGGTACCTACATATATATATACCAAATTATTGAGTGGTTAACACGAGAAGTACCTAAAATAGAAATAATTAGAATAAAGATCTATGATCTCCAAAAATAATAATTAAGAACTGAAGAGTTCACAGAAGAACTTTTAAGATCATAAAAATACAAGAATATATTAGAATACTTGAAGATATTATAGACGTATTAAAATACATTAGACACAAAAGGTTAGCTGAAATAAGAACTACTTTAATTAGAGAAGGAGGAATCCATCCTCTTCTTAGAAACATAAAGACAACTACCCTCAGAATGTATCGAAGATTTTTGTCATCCTATGGTGACAATGAATTAGATGAATTTATAGAAGACAACTTGATTTACAATGTTAATAAAATATATAAAGAAACTAGATTGATAAAACCTCAATACCACATAAGATATTTAAGACTAGAGTATTTTCCTCAAAAACCCCTTGAAGTCTCTAAATACCCAAAGGAAAATATTCATATAGATAACGCTCATTATTTTGAATTTCAGTACGATAGTGATGGAAGAAGAAAGAGAAGTAGTAGTATCCCTGAAACTTCAACACTTAGACTTCCACATTAACTATGTTTTAAATAAGCTTAAAAGACTATAGAAATCACTGGGGTAGAAATTAATTTTCTCAGAAATCTTAGAAAAAGAAAATCGTCCATAAGCGGTCCATAAAAGACAAACGCGGTCCAAAGATATTTTTGGAAGATAGCTAATTCGCATTCTATCCGAATACTTAAATTTGCACAGGAGTCAGACTCTCTCTCTCTCTCTGTGTGTATATATATATATATATATATAAGATGAACATTTAATGAACATTTTAGGGAGAGGTTCAGAAGTGAACATAAAAGATGAACATTTTAATGAACCTTGACAAAAAAAAACCCAACAACACATTAATTTTACTTCCTATCTTGAGATTAGTCCGCGCCTGTGGAAATGAACACACGTGTCGATCGATCCTCCCCACCCCCAAAACCCCCACCCCCAACACCATGGAAGCTCTTATGGACCCCAGAACTTGCTGCCATAAGGGTTGCCACGGTGGTGGGGTGTAAAAAAATTTCGATCGACACGCATGTTCGTTGCCGCTGGCTTGGACCAATTACAACATAGGAATTGAAATTAATGGGCTGTTGGATGTTTACTTGTTAAGGTTCATCAAAATGTTCAACTTTTATGTTCATTTCTGAACCTCTCCATATATATATATATATATATATATTATTCGTATCGAATCTTGCACATTTATACCCTCGAACCTATGCATTTTAGCCCCCTCGGGTACCGTAATTGCTACAATTATGCTTGATAACTAGACAACCTATGTTTTATATTCTAACATATTATTTGAGGTAATATTGAGTTTTTATAGGTATTACGGTGAATAGTATGAAGTTTGAGCACGTTCTAGTTAAGTTACGTCACGATTTACAATAATCGGGAGCATTTCGATAATTTTTCTTTTATAGGTGTTATGGTGCTTACCTTTGTTTGCAATGTTACTTGGGATTGAATGATGTTTGTGGTAGTGTGGTTACAATTTAGGAATATGAAAGGAGTGAGAAAAGAAGAAGAAAGTGTAGTGAAAAAGAAAAGAAAAAGCAAAAAAAAAGTAAAAGAAAAGAAAAGAAAACATGAGAAAAAGAAGAAAAGAAAGGAAAAGAGAAATTTTGTATATATGTCGTGTATGTATAGTTCAATAATCCTTGTTGCTCTCCAATTGTTATATTTAATGCTAGATTATGGAACTTGTTTTCCATTTTCATTATTTCCCCCATGTTTCCATTATCATCAGCTTTCATCCCCGAACACTTTGAATTCGTACATATTTCCTTAATTTCGTACCTTAACCCCAAACCTACATTACAACCCTATAAATTCCTATGTGATCTTAAGGTGAATTTAATTTAAAAGTTTAAATACTTTTGATAATCTGTGAAAATGCATTTTGCCTCCTTTAATTAGCGGTATCTTTCATTGAGATTATAATTTTTCATTTTCTATATAGCGTTCTTCATTTGTGACATGTTTGAGGCCTAGTTTTCGTTTATATTTACTCTGTAAGCCCTCATGTTCCATGTGTTACCTCCCTATTTCGAGTGGATTCATTTGATGAGTGTAATGCCCGTGAGGATTAAATATATGCTTGCTTTAACGCTTATTCAGTTTATATAAGTTTTTACCAAATCATACTATGCATGTTCCCTCCCCCCTCCCATTTTTGAAGTTTCAATTCTATGAGGTGCATTCAACCAGTTAATAACAACGGACTTTAGCTTGAATTCGTTCAATATGTTAATAACGCGTTTGTAATCTTTTTCGTTGTTATTGAGTTTGTCGTATGTTGGGTTGGGGATATTTTGAGGAAACCATATGATGTTTGTGGGTTTCATCCCTGAAAACCCTCACGAGATTGCACTCGTCCACTAGAGTAACATAGGGGTTTAACGGCTTATTTCATATCCTAAATGCAATCGTTCGCCCACGAAAGTTGATTTTATGTTTTTATCACTTTTGTATATATCTTCGATTTTGTGTTTCCCATGTAGTTCTTCTTGCTTTTAATTTCATTACTAGGGACTATCAAGGTTTAAGTTAGGAAGTGTGATTCATATCGAATCATGCACATTTATGTAATACCCCGTATTTTTGGCGATATTTATTTTTGGGATTAATTAATTAAATGCGAGTTAATTGGGAATTAATTCGGATAAAATACTAGCGAGATGTGAGTTGGTATTTGACTATATTGAGTATATATGATGATAAATGAATATTGAATTATGAAATTGTCATGAGATTGATATACGACAATTTGGACATTTTATTGAGACGCGTGTGACAGTCGCGTCAGGATATAATTATTTTAATTATAAAAGTGAATTTAAATTCCATTAACCGTATGGTCATTTTGAGTGCGCCAATGCGTCCGGAAGGGTCGAGATAGTCAGAAAATACTAGCCGGTGGTTTAGTTTGGGTCCCGGGGTACTTTTCGGCCATACCGGCAACATAAAGGGCATTTTGGTAATTTTGTATTTTTGGGAATTAAAAGTGACGAAAATTAAGAGTCTTTATCTGATTGGGAATTGACTCACTAAACCCACTAACCAACCCTTAATGACCCAATAAGCTACGGGGGTTATTAGATTAGGTTTCCAAAACTTTCCCAAAGAAAACCCTAGCCACCATTGGAGAAAAGCTTGGAGAGAGAGAGAAGAGGAGAATTCTACAGAGAGAGAGAGATAACTTCAGCAAATCAACATCAAAACCAGAGATAAACTCAAGGAAAGTGATTTAATTTCGTTTAATTTTCAAGAATGCTTTTTCCATGCGTAGGAATTTAATAAAGATTGAATTGTTCTTGGAGTGATATGAAAACCCATGTATTTTGGAACTTAGAACTTGAAATCTTGAAGAGAAATTGCATGTAGAATGGTAGGTAGATGATTATTCTGATGACATTAGATATTGGATGAAATTAAAACGGATTTAATTGGGTAAATTAATGATTATAAATTCTAGGGTTTATATTCTTGAAAATTTGGGGAAAAGTGTAGAGACTTGAGGATTTAATGATGTTTAGGATGAATTGATTCCCTAAAATATGTTAGTATGTGACCTAGGTACGTTTAGGGATGATTAGAGACCTTAAAAAATCGTTGGTTTGATGTTTAGATGAGTTTTGAAGAGATAAAAATGGTGAAAAATGAAACTAGGGAAATTTGGACTCGGAACTGGTCGTTCGTTAGAAGACCTCCCCAGGTCGTTCGAACGAGCTCGTTCGAACGATCTTCTAACGATTTGACCAGTCTCTTCTAACGAGAGGAAGTTTCGTTCGATACCTTCATTCGAACGAGATCTCGTTAGAAGGCAGTTCATTCGAACGAACTGAATCTCGTTCGAACAGCCTCGTTCGAACGAGACTTCGAACGAGTAGACAGTTTAGGCCTTTTTGGCCTGTTTTGATTTTGGGAGTCCCGTAAACTTGTTTGAGGATAGAGATAACATTCCTTTGATGATGTATTGGTATACTTGGGATATTTGGGATATAATGAGGAGTAAACTATATAATTGTGGAACAAATCAAATGAACATTATAGATTGAGACGTGAGTGCCTACTACGACGTGAGAATAAATTATGGCGCGTATAAATATGGACCAGGATTATATTAGTTGTATATATATTAAGTTGGTACGAGAATGCGATATGTACTAAAATTAAACTAAGGTGATTACTAAGATGTGTGCTACTTAGTATTGGTATATGATTTGTGTGTATGACATACCTACCATACTTGCTATCACGGGAGGTTTGCGTTCGCTTAGGACCCTCAAATCCTTGTGTGCTTACGGGGTGGATTTAGACTGGTACCTCGAGAACATAGGTCAGAGAAGGACTTATTGGGATGTTAATAAGTCTGCTGATCGTGGGAGCGTAGGTATGTGCGTGACCCATGTGATGTGACTGTGTTCGCCTCCATTATTTGTGATTGTGTTATCTGAGATCATTCCTGAGAGATTCGGAATGCGTGATCCTTATGTACGTGATGTACCGAGATGGATAGCAGAGTATGTGTGCACCATAGCTTAGTCTCGGGGTGCTTATATTGTATATTTATGTTGTGGAAAATATACGCTTAGTAAAATGAGAACTTTCATATGGTATTGTGTGTATAACTATGGAATAACAAAAGGGCTGATCTATAACGAGTTGTATTACTTTTATATGAGAACCTGAATTTACGTTAAGCCCCTATTTAATTGAGATCGTTATAATGTTAATGGGAACCGAGTAATAAGGGTAGAACCTATAACGGTCTAGCTAGATATGATGTCATTTAGCTAGTGGTTTGTGTCATTTTAGATGGGTACTTACGTTAGGAGTGCACAGTTAGACGAGAGGTGAGAATTTCATGTGAGTGCACGTCCTAACATGTACTTTGCATTTAATGTTTTAAATGTTTTTAAAGCACTTGCAGGTTTTTAAAATATCTCCACATTCGGGCTCTGACCCGTTTGCTTTCAAATCTATTTTCTTATAAAACCATTTTAGGTGCCCAGCCACAAGGACACCATGCATAGGATACTCATTCAGGTGACGAGCTGTAGCTGTTTGTGGAAGCTACAGGGAATTGCTTTTAGACGCTTCTTTCATTTGGATTCCTGATTCAGTATCTATCAGTTGTAGGGCATGTTGCCCATTTCTATTAGAGACATCTTTCCATTTCAGTTTTTCAGACTTTGGCATGTATTGATTCAGTATTCAGTTTAGTTATTTCAGTTTGTGGTATTGTAGTGAGGAGTTTTTCCTCCAGAATTTATTTACATTATGTGATGGTTATTCTATTTACTTCGTTATGGTGAATGGTGTTATTATTCTTCATTACAGTTGTTGCATGTTAATCAGACTTAAATTAAAATTTGACAACTTACTTTTTAAATACTAGGTGGTTAGTAATCATTAAAATGTTTTCGACAGTGATGCTATTAACTGGACCAACTTGGCATTTTGAATTAATTTAATAAAGGAGTAGTTACCCGGTATTTAATTAGTCGGGGTGTCACAGGTGGTATCAGAGCATCAGGTTCTAGTGTCCTTTAGGATCTGTACGGCTATTATGTTTTCGCTTAGTTTTCTTTGATATAGAGCCCTATATTTTAGGACTGTTGTACTCTTTTTGTGTATGCTTCGTTCTTCAGCTATTTTAAGTTTATAAACGGTGAACTTATAAACTTTATTCTTATTTCAGATACCTCCACGACGTGCACGACGAGTTCCCAGGGATGCAACGCCCGAACCCCTGCCCGCTCCAGTTCAGGGCATGATGAACGCCGCTGAGGTTGCAGCCATTGTAGCCCAAGCGGTAAATTCCGCAGTTGCCGTAGTTCAGCAGGCACCACTTCAGGCGCCGATTGCCGCGCCAGTACAGGCAAATGCATTCCCGTCTGCTTGGGAACGTGTATGCGACGCTTTTCAGAAAGCGCATCCACCAGAGTTTGCAGGTAGCTCAGATGTGGTAGTCCCGAGCCAGTGGAGGAAGGATATGCAGAGGCACTTGAGTATGTATGAGTGCACGGATGTTCAGAAGCAGGTTCTAGCTACTTTCAAGCTAGTTGAATCTGCACTGCAGTGGTGGGAGTCTATTACCACCGTAGAGGAGAGGGATACTCTCACTATTTAGGACTTTTGGGTGCGGTTTGACCGCAAGTACTTTCCGTCCGCTGTTCACACGGAAATGAGGAGGAAACTGATGAATTTGAAGCAAGAGGGTAAGACCGTGGCCGAGTATGAGGTCGAGTTCACGAATCTGTTGAATATCGTTCTGGATGAGATACCGACAGAAAAGAAGAAGATTGAGAAATTCACCGACGGGTTGACATGGAGGATCCATCAACATCTGTTAGGGAACCTTTCATTGGCCACTTATTCTGATGTGGTTAACGCTGCTTTGTTACACTGCCAGGATCACCGCTTTCTCATAGCTGAGGGCAAGAGATCGGGGGAGTCTAGCCATCAGGTAAGGACTGGAGGACATGGTGCCGGTGGGGCACAATTTGTTCAGGGGCAGAGACAAGGTGAGCAGGGTTCCCAGCAGGGGGATCGGAAGAGGTTCAGATCAGGGAATTATCAGTACGGACAGGGAGGTTTTCGTCAGGGCCATCAGGGTCCAAACGGCCATCAGGGCCAACAGGGGCAGAATAGGCAGCAGTTTCAGCAGGGCCAGGGGAGGAATGGTAACGGCCACCATGGCCAGGGACAGCAGGGGTAGAGAGGAGGGAACTTCCCAGGGAAGTGTTATGTTTATGGCAAGACTGGCCATAAATGACAGGATTGTCCTGATAGAGGCAGGGCCCCACAGCAGCAGCAGCAGGGTGCTCGCCAGGAGCCTTAGAGGCCTATGTTTCCCGCCGCTCTCCCCGCACCGCCACAGATGGCAGCATTTCCACCCATTCCAGCAGTCCCAGCTCAGCAGGGGCAGCTACAGTATGGACGTGTCTATAACGTCCACCAGGCAGCAGTTCCACAGGCACCGCCCGCGATTGAGGGTACGTTTCCTATCCATGGCACTATGGATCGGGTATTATTTAATACGGGGGATAAACATTGTTTTATAGCTACACATTTTGCGAAGGCTTTAGGGTTGTTAGCCACAGCGGAGAGCACAGTGATGTGTGTCGACTCACCATTGGGGAATGGGTCACTTATATTCTTTATATGCCGGGGAGTGGGGGTAGAGATTGGTGGTTTGGTATTACCTACAGACATGTTGGTATTAGATATGCATGTGCATGATGTGATTATCGGTATGGATTGGCTCGTAGCTTATAGGGCCATGATTGATTGCTTCAGCGGGAGCATTGTCTTTGCCATTCCGGGGCAAGAGATGTTTGTAGTGGCGATGCCTCGCCCAGAGGGAGGATCGACCGCTCATCTGTATTACATAGAGGAGGATACCTCTAAGGAGGTTGTGATTCCTTTAGATTCTATCCCAGTTGTCAGGGAGTATTCAGATGTATTTCAAGAGATACCAGGCCTACCCCCCAGTCGAGAGATAGACTTTTTTATAGACCTATTGCCGGATACGAGACCTATAACACGCGCACCATACCGTATGGCTCCGGAAGAGATGCGAGAGCTACGATATCAGATAGAGCAGCTGTTAGGTCAGGGCTTTATTCGCAGGAGTACCTCACCTTGGGGCGCTCTAGTTTTGTTTGTGAAGAAGAGGGACGGTTCACTAAGATTGTGTGTGGACTACCGGGAGTTGAACAAGGTCACGATACAGAATAAGTATCCGTTGCCTCGAATCGATGACCTATTTGACCAGTTGAGAGGAGCTTCTTTCTTCTCGAAGATTGATTTGAGATCGGGATACCATCAGTTGCGTATCAGGGAAGAGGATGTCTCGAAGACTGCGTTCTTAACGAGATATGGATCTTACGAGTTTCGGGTTATGGCTTTTGGTTTGACCAACGCTCCCGCAGTGTTTATGGACTTGATGAATAGGATGTTCAGAGAGTTCCTTGATCAGTTTGTCATTGTCTTCATTGATGACATTCTGGTTTACTCCCAGACAGAGGAGGTGCACGCCGAGCATTTGAGGCAAGTTTTGCGGACGCTGCGTTAGAACGAGCTATATGCAAAGTTTGAGAAGTGCGAGTTTTGGTTGAAGGAGGTCCAGTTTTTGGGACACATTATTTCCGACCGGGGGATATCTGTTGATCCGGGGAAGGTATCCGCGGTGAGGGAATGGGGACAGCCCATGACACCGACTGAGATTCGTAGTTTCTTGGGCCTAGAAGGATACTACAGGAGGTTCATTCGGGGATTTTCGAAGATAGCAGGTCCTTTGACACATCTGACTCGTAAAGGTGTGCCGTTCATTTGGAGTGATGCCTGTCAGTTGGCATTTGATGAGTTAAAGGACAAATTGACCTCAGCACCTGTGTTAGCATTGTCGAGATCGAGAGTTGAGTATTTGGTTTACACCGATGCGTCTTTGCAAGGACTTGGAGGTGTATTGCAGCAGGAGACATAGGCCATAGCTTATGCTTCCCGTAAGCTTAAGCCTCATGAGAAGAATTACCCCACGCATGATTTGGAGTTAGCGGTAGTGGTATTTGCCCTACGGATTTGGAGGCACTATCTTTTGGGGGAGAAGTTCCAATTGTTCACGGACCACAAGTCCCTACAGTACCTATTCACGCAGAAGGAGTTGAATATGCGGCAGCGTAGGTGGCTTGAGTTTATGAAAGACTACCAGTTCGACATCTAGTATCACCCGGGTAAGGCTAACGTGGTAGCAGACGCGTTGAGCCGTAGGCTAGTAGATGAGGTGGCAGGGGTGTGGAAGGCAAAGTGGAAGGAGTTGGGACACCAGGATGCAGTGGCCCGATCTTTCATGTCTGTGATGACCGTTACATCGCAGATTGTCACGAAGGTAGTACGGGCACAGGCTAATGACTCGTTCTGTCAGGAGCAGATAGTTCGATTACTAGCAGAGGGAGCCGAGTCCTATACCGTTAGCTCAGACGGGGGATTACGCTTCAATGGGATATTGGTGGTTCCGGAAGGGGAGAAATTGCGACACGAGGTGATGGCAGAGTCGCACGGTGTGCCCCTAAATATCGTGTCTGACAGAGACAAGATATTTGTTTCGCAGTTTTGGGAGAGTTTCCAGGAGGCCATGGGCACGGAATTGCGGTTGAGTACGGCCTCTCATCCGCAGACCGATGGGCAGACCGAGCGCAAAAATCATATGTTGGAGGACATGCTACGCATGTGCATTATTGACTTTGGGGGTGGATGGGAGCAGTACCTTCCACTGGTGGAGTTTTCTTACAACAACTCCTATTAGTTCACTATTGGCATGGCTCCGTTTGAGGCGTTGTACGGTAGGCCTTGTCGTTCCCCAGCATGTTTGTTAGAGGTGGGGGACAACAAACTACTTTGGCCGGAAGTGATTCAGGATACTTCGTCAATGATTGAGTTGATTCGGAGTCATATTCGGGTAGCTCAAGGCCGGAAGAAGAGTTATGCTGATGCAAAGAGATCCTTCAGGGAGTTCCAAGTGGGGGACCAGGTTTTGCTCAGAGTATCTCCTATGAAGGGGATTATGCGCTTCGGGAAGAAGGGGAAGTTGGCACCGAGGTATGTGGGGCCGTTTCCTATTATTGAGTGGATTGGACCAGTTGCGTATAGACTCGGGTTACCGGAGCATTTACACCGGATTCACGATGTGTTTCATATTTCCTCGCTAAGGAAATATCTCAGGGATGATTTGGCTCATTCTCACATCGTGTTGGAGGAGATTGATCTACATCCTGATAGCTCCTACGAGGAGGGGCCGATTGCTATTTTGGACCGAAGTGAGAGGAAGCTGCGGTAAAAGATAGTTCCCTTAGTGCGTATTCAGTGGCGACATCACAATGTCGAGGAGTCCACATGGGAACGCGAGGATGAGATGCGCGAAAGTTATCCAGAGTTTTTTTATCAGGTACTTTCTAGTTCCGAATTTCGGGACGAAATTCTGTTATTAGGGGGGAAGTATGTAATACCCCGTATTTTTGGCGATATTTATTTTTGGGATTAATTAATTAAATGCGAGTTAATTGGGAATTAATCCGGATAAAATACTAGCGAGATGTGAGTTGGTATTTGACTATATTGAGTATATATGATGATAATTGAATATTGAATTATGAATTATGAAATTGTCGTGAGATTGATATACGACAATTTGGACATTTTATTGAGACGCGTGTGACAGTCGCGTCAGGATATAATTATTTTAATTATAGAAGTGAATTTAAATTCCATTAACCGTATGGTCGTTTTGAGTGCGCCAACGCGTCCGGAAGGGTCGAGATAGTCAGAAAACACTAGCCGGGGGTTTAGTTTGGGTCCCGGGGTACTTTTAGGCCATATCGGCAACATAAAGGGCATTTTGGTAATTTTGTATTTTTGGGAATTAAAAGTGACGAAAATTAAGAGTTTTTATCTGATTGGGAATTGACCCACTAAACCCACTAACCAACCCTTAATGACCCAATAAGCTACGGGGGTTATTAGATTAGGTTTCCAAAACTTTCCCAAAGAAAACCCTAGCCACCATTAGAGAAAAGCTTGGAGAGAGAGAGAAGAGGAGAATCCTGCAGAGAGAGAGAGATAACTTCAGCAAATCAACATCAAAATCAGAGATAAACTCAAGGCAAGTGATTTAATTTCGTTTAATTTCCGAGAATGCTTTTTCCATGCGTAGGAATTTAATAAAGATTGAATTGTTCTTGGAGTGATATGAAAACCCATGTATTATGGAACTTAGAACTTGAAATCTTGAAGAGAAATTGCATGTAGAATGGTAGGTAGATGATTATTCTGATGACATTAGATATTGGTTGAAATTAAAACGGATTTAATTGGGTAAATTAATGATTATAAATTCTAGGGTTTATATTCTTGAAAATTTGGGGAAAAGTGTAGAGACTTGAGGATTTAATGATGTTTAGGATGAATTGATTCCCTAAAATATGTTAGTATGTGACCTAGGTACGTTTAGGGATGATTAGAAACCTTAAATAATCGTTGGTTTGATGTTTATATGAGTTTTGAAGAGATAAAAATGGTGAAAAACGAAACTAGGGAAATCTGGGCTCGGAACTGGTCATTCGTTAGAAGACCTCCCCAGGTCATTCGAACGAGCTTCTAACGAGTTGACCAGTCGCTTATAACGAGAGGAAGTTTCGTTCAATACCTTCGTTCGAAGGAGATCTCGTTAGAAGGCAGTTCGTTCGAACGAACTGAATCTCGTTCGAACAGCCTCGTTCGAACGAGACTTCGAACGAGTTGACAGTTTAGGCCTTTTTGGCCTGTTTTGATTTTGGGAGTCCGTAAACTTGTTTGAGGATAGAGATAACATTCCTTTGATGATGTATTGGTATACTTGGGACATTTGGGATATAATGAGGAGTAAACTATATAATTGTGGAACAAATCAAATGAACATTATGGATTGAGACGTGAGTGCCTACTACGACGTGAGAATAAATTATGGCGCATATAAATATGGACCGGGATTATATAAGTTATATATATATTAAGTTGGTACAAGAATGCGTTATGTACTACAATTAAACTAAGGTGATTACTAAGATGTGTGTTTCTTAGTAATTGTATATGATTTGTGTGTATGACATACCTACCATACTTGCTATCACGGGAGGTTTGCGTTCGCTTAGGACCCTCTAATCCTTGTGTGCCTATGGGGGGGATTTAGACTGGTACCTCGAGAACATAGGTCAGAGAAGGACTTATTGGGATGTTAATAAGTCTGCTGATCGTGGGAGCGTAGGTATGTGCGTGACCCATGTGATGTGACTGTGTTCGCCTCCATTGTTTGTGATTTTTTTATCTGAGATCATTCCTGAGAGATTCGGAATGCGTGATCCTTATGTACGTGATGTACCGGGATGGATAGCAGAGTATGTGTGCACCATAGCTTAGTCTCGGGGTGCTTATATTGTATATTTATGTTGTGGAAAATATACGCTCAGTAAAATGAGAACTTTCATATGGTATTGTGTGTATAACTATGGAATAACAAAAGGGATGATCTATAACGAGTTGTATTACTTTTATATGAGAACCTGAATTTACGTTAAGCCCCTATTTAATTGAGATCGTTATAATGTTAATGGGAACCGAGTAATAAGGGTAGAACCTATAACAGTCTAGCTAGATATGATGTCACTTAGCTAGTGGTTTGTGTCATTTTAGATGGGTACTTACGTTAGGAGTGCACAGTTAGACGAGAGGTGAGAATTTCATGTGAGTGAACGTCCTAACATGTACTTTGCATTTAATGTTTTAAATGTTTTTAAAGCACTTGCAGGTTTTTAAAATATATCCACATTCGGGCTCTGACCCATTTGCTTTCAAATCTATTTTCTTGTAAAACCATTTTAGGTGCCCAGCCACAAGGACACCATGCATAGGATACTCATTCAGGTGACGAGCTGTAGCTGTTTGTGGAAGCTACAGGGAATTGCTTTTAGACGCTTCTTTCATTTGGATTCCTGATTCAGTATCTATCAGTTGTAGGGCATGTTGCCCATTTCTATTAGAGACATCTTTCCATTTCAGTTTTTCAGACTTTGGCATGTATTGATTCAGTATTCAGTTTAGTTATTTCAGTTTGTGGTATTGTAGTGAGGAGTTTTTCCTCCAGACTTTATTTACATTATGTGATGGTTACTCTATTTACTTCGTTATGGTGAATGGTGTTATTATTCTTCATTACACTTGTTGCATGTTAATCAGACTTAAATTAAAATTTGACAACTTACTTTTTAAATACTAGGTGGTTAGTAATCATTAAAATGTTTTTGGCAGTGATGCTATTAACTGGACCAACTTGGCATTTTGAATTAATTTAATAAAGGAGTTTCTACCCGGTATTTAATTAGTCGGGGTGTCACAATTTATACCCTTGAACCTATGCATTTTAGCCCCCTCCGGTACTGTAATTGCTATAATTAAGCTCGATAACCAGAAAACCTCTGTTTTGTATGCTAACATGTTATTTGAGGTATTATTGAGCTCTTATAGGTGTTACGGTGCTTAGTATGATGTTTGAGCACACTCCGGTTAAGTCTCGTCGTGATTCGCACGTTCAGGAGAATTTCGATAATTTTACACTTTGAGATTTTTGCCCGATCCCTTCACGGAAGTTTTAGCTCTCGGGCCAAGCTTCATGTGGCCATGAATGGAGCTCGAATCGGAGTCTGAACGAAGGAAACATGGACCTTTAATCAGGGAAGAATTATAAGGAATAAATAACAATTTCATTAATTCCCTCCATGTCCCTAACTCCTTTTTGTAGCAAATGGCCATGGGCAATTTTTGGTTTGGCTCGGGTTTGTGGTCGGGCTTTGGTTTCACCCAAAATTGGAGCCTTTCATCCAAAATTGTAGCTTAATATTAGACGGCACACGCTAATGAGTCATTTGGCTCGAATTTTTGGAGTAGCCATTTTGCCCATTTCCAAGCTTTGGCCAACAATGGTGGTTTTGTTTTTTTGGGACAAAAATGGCTGGTCTCGGCTTGGAAGAATTGATTTTGTGCCTACAGGTGCGAATCGATTCGCCCTTTGGCGAATCGATTCCCTACGAGACAGTGTCAAAATTTTTCATCACCGAATCGATTCGTTTTTGGCGAATCGATTCGCTACTTTTCGTCTGTGATTTTGCTGCTTCTTCCTTTTTTTATTTTCATTTTCCTTTTTCTTTTTATCCTTTATTCCACTTGCTATTAATAGCACACTTAGTTATTTTTTGGAGATATCTTCATTTTACTTTAGTTTTTAGGTTAGAGACATTTTAGGGGATATTTGCGGGGTGTCCCTCTCCACCATTTTCTTTGTGTAATCAACCAATTATGTAAGGTATTATTACTATGCATCTTCTTCTTCCCATTTTTATGCTCTGTCCCATTTATTTCATGCTTTCCATTTATTTCCTTCCCTAGACAATTTGTAGTACTAGTTTAATTAGTTGTTGCTTAATTAATTAGTTGTTTAATTAATGTTGTTCTTCATGCTTAGCGACTAATTTAATCTAGGTTGTGTCGGATTGAACTCACCTAGGGTTGAATGGTTGCTTTGCTTTGGTGATGGAGTTTTTACGGCTTTATTTTGATTGGGTTGTCCTAGTTATTTCGACTAGGAGATTTAACCGGGTATATCATGTATGCCCCGTATTTATGACCTTGCATGCGTAATTTTCGGGCTATTTGTTGACGCTAAAATCTTATTAGAATTTTAGAAAAATTTAGGGATGTGAAAACTCTTGGTTTAATTAACTGTCAAAACGAGACGCAATCTTAATAACTTGTGAGCCCATGTAACCATTTATACCAATAAACTCCGGGTGAGGGATATCCGACGCATCCTATAACTTTTATTCTTTTGTTAACGTAGTTTAAACACACTCATGCCTAGTTTACCATTTCTTTATTTATAATTAGAAAATTATCATTTACACTTTTATTCTAGAAGTAATAAAGCTAGTAAATTCTAGCACTAGTCTCTATGGATTTTTCGATACCTGAACTTGGCCTCTATACTCCCTTAAACGAGTGTAGTCATAAGTTTAGGTTTTTGTATTTATGATGTGAACATAAAACAACGATCGGCGTTCTGACTACGTGTTACTTTTCACCCTCAGTCAAAATGGCACCATTTTCGGGGACTTGATGTTTTTGAAATTATTTGATTTAGTATTTCGTAGTATTTTCTTTATATTTGTATTTTTTTGCTAATATTTTTGCAGGACTTCTACATTTGAGCGCCAAGAACGGTTTGAATTTTTTATTCGCGCATATCTTTGTGGAATTCGCCATCTCAAGCCTTTGTTGGGGTAGGCATGTCTTATTCCAATTTTTCTGGTAATCCTAATGATAATTCTCAAAATTCCCATAAGCCTACGACTTTTGGTCAATACTTACAAGCCCAAAAAATTACAACATCTAAAATGACATTGGGTGAGTATTACGAAAGTTAAAGTATGGATTACAGAAACTTTGGGAATGATTATTTCGATTTTGGGTGCCAAGATCCTGATGATAAGAATTTTGAAATAGATTTCAATAGCTTTCAAAATTCTTATGTTAATGATTTTGATAGTCGTTCCGATGATAATTTCCAAAGTTCTCATTTGCAAGAATCCGCTCCTCGCCCTATGACTTTCGGTGAGGGTTTGCGTATGCTTGAAAATGAGAAAATTGAAAACCATTATTGGGAAGAAAATCATTTTCGGGAACATGAATTGGATTTAATATTTGAATCCGACGATGATTTCGTCGCAAATCGACAGACGGGGTGGCCATCCACCGCCATCGAACTACGTCGGGCGTGAACTAAATAAATACCATTCTTAGCATGATACAGATATTAGACATAAATAAATCAGTCCATAAGATAAATAATTGAATCAAACTCAAATGATCATAAACAACTGAACGGTAAAGGATCCATCACATGCTAAAACACCGAATATAACCAATCTCAAATAATGATTAAACAAAATTTGAATAATAAAGATCTGAATAATCCAACTGAAAACCTCTAAAAACTTTGGAACCGAATGGGCTAATAAAAGTACAAATGGAGTCTCATAATGAAATACGATTGAAAAGAAAGTCTAAACTAATTAAAGCAGTAAAATGAAATAACTCCATCTACACCTCTAACGGTAATCTCCCAATATCATATGAAACTTCTCTAAACTTATCGTGAAAAAGTTAGTCAACACACAAGGCCAAAGCCCCGACCATGAATACACACTACTCTCCTCAAATAGGATCCTTGAATCCAAACAGTAGCATTATACGTAATAAATATCACAATACAATATTTTAAATTAAAGAGAATAATTAAACACGATAAATATAAATCAATAACTACCCGCAGAAATCCCTATTTCAAGATGCACACCAATATGATTTTAAATTCCTAAGTCCCACGATGTTAATTTAGTTTAAATTAAAAAACTTTTATTATTGTTCTCACTTTTTAATGTGGTGGTTCTCCCGCCTCGGGTGGTAATTTCCACCAAAATGTCGCACTTCTCCTTATCAAAACGCCAGCCGAATCTCTTTAAAATGCCGATCCCCCGCAATTTGACAAGGTTCCACACACGACACGACATAAAACACCAGCCGAATGCGGTTAAACTGTCGATCCCCTGCAATTTATTTCGCCGCCAATTTTAATACCCGTTTTTATCTTAGGCATTAATTCTCAATTTCTCAATTTATACATTACCCCACCCTTTTAATCGACGTGGGATCCTCAAAATACCCCTTGGTCCCAAACCTAAGGGTCCCCAAGTTATTAATACGTCCTACCCTACATATAGGATGAATTTCTAACATAAACCTCAACCTAGTCTCATGCCTAGGCTAGCGTAACGACGATAAAGTATCAAAAACCATCCCACCCCCGACATATTAAAGTCGTAATAATCTACCCTCACCAGTCCCATACTAGAAGGCGTAAATCATAAAAAGGCCTACCCACTAGTTCCATACCTATAACGCATCCTAAAATATAGGGAGAGCATAAAATATCCAACAATCCGTCACCACAATGACAATTTTATAATACTAACAAGTCACATAAACAAGCATAATTAATCAACGTATAAAACTATGCATAATAGTCCCATTCAATTAAATCTTAATTTGATTATCATAACGTAATAAGCACCCAATTAATCTCATTTAATTATTTTAAATTAAATACATTGAGATTTCACCATTAATACATCATATTACAAGTCTCATTAATTCTACACAATTTACGTGAGTAATACGTCCTAAAATTTGTTTATTTCAAAACTAGGGTTTTTCTACATGCAACCTACACCAATAAAATCAAAAATTTACTTATGAATCCTACGTGCCCAAGGGTTATGAATATTAATCATATTAAAGAATTTCATAAAAATAGCCCTAAGTTTTATGTGTCCGCTTTCTCTAATTAGATTGCTATTTGATTTTAACAAAACATGTAATTAAGGTTTAGGCAACACTTAAAACACATAATACTAAAGGAAAAGAATAGAGTATTCATGCCTGATATTAGTCGGATAAAAATACGAGTAGAAGGTTGAACCCCTCTTGAGAAAACACTAATTAAGTCTTCAAAACTTGTTAAAAATTGGGGCTAGGTGTTGAAGATGAGAGAAATATAGTTTCTGTAAAAAGTTTGAGATAAAAGTGATTTTCGAAGTCCCGGCCCCGTATCAGTTTAGTATATAAAGGGTTTAAGCGTTAGAAACAAAATAGGAGTCTCAACTAGCCACCGAATTACTATTGTTTGAACGAGCCCCAATATCCCAAATTTAAATCTTTTAAAAATTCCACTTAATTATCTGATAAAAATCTATAGCTGAACAATTACGCATCTGCTGGTTAACACAAAAAAATACTTATGATCTTTTATTATAAACCCAAATTAATTCCTAATTAAAAATTTATTCGTAAATCAAAGTTAAATTCTTCAATGCCATTAACTCCAAGATTTTATTTTTCTCTACAAATTAATTAAAGTCGATTAACTAAAACACGGGGTTTTACATACCTCCCCACTAGCAAAGAATTTCTTCCTCGAAATTAGACGAAGCATACACATCAACGTATAAATCTGGCAAAAGAAAATAAGACCCACATATGTCTACCCAGAGAATATCATAATTAGGAACCCATACACCTAACCTACCCGAACGTAATCCTTAAAAAAAATTCAATATATATAAAGCCTATATATGTATAAGTATTTAAGATGAGATTACGTACCGGGATACTTTACTAGCCACACAATCTATCATGATCTGCCTGAAGCTGAGGAGGCACATAACAACTCCCATAACCAGTATTGGTTGATGTTACGACTTCTCCCTACACACCTGGCGTTGCCGGTGCTACTGTTGCTCCCTGAACACCTACTACCACGAGAACTGGAGGCCTCAGTCCTTATTGTCCCTGTACCCCTTGACCTTGTCCTTGTGTAACTTGACCTTGTTGGGCCTATGTTGCTTGGTATTGTTGGCCCGATTTCTTGTAACACCTAGCCGCTTAATGTCATACTTTCCCCCAAATAAAGCATTCTCCTTTAAAAGGTTCTAAACGCCTAGTATTTGCTCGCTCCTCTCTTTGACCTTGTTGTTCCTGATTGGTCCTCTACCTCTTCCATGCTTGATCATTACGGCCATTTTTCCCAGTTCCTTGTCCATTAGACTCTTGTCTCTTTGCCAACTTATTTTGATAATTGGCCTTCTCTTGCCATAACAACATTACGACATCCACCACATTAGCATAAGTAGTGTACACTGGATTTCCTAACACTATCTGCCTAATCGACCAAGACAATCCTTTAATAAAACACTCCATTTTCTTCACCTCAGTACTAACCTCCTCTAATACAAACATAGATAAATTGTTGAACTCATGTTCATATTAGACAATCGACTTTGAACCTTGCTCCAAGTCCATAAATTCTCTCTTCTTCCCATTCCTAATTGCATACAAAAATGAATTATTATTGAACTTGATAAGAAATTCTAAATATCCCAACTGGTCCCTATCCTCCGACGTGGTGGCACTCTCCCACCACTGCAAAGCATCTTAAGTCGGCTTAAATGTTGCTAATATCTTATTTTGCAGATTCTTGAAATCCACCATCCTCAAATTCCTCCCCATCTCTCTCCTCCACTAGTGAGAAACCGTTGGGTCAGATCCCCCTACAAAGGTGGGAGTATTTCCCTTAAGAAAACTGGTTCTCACCCTATCCTAAGTCAAAACGGGTGTACCCTGTTGCTGTGCCTCTAAAGTCACCCATCTCTATCTCCCCGTCTCCATACCGACCGACGTGACCTCATGAATGATAGACGCTAACTCCTCGGTCTCCAAAACAATATGATGCTGCCTTTCCTGAGTCGCGGGACCAGAAACAGACTCCTCTCTCCTATTCCCAGCTCTCCTTGTGTTCGCCATCTGAAAATATAGGAACAAAACAACATCAGACTCGGAATGGCTAAGAGTAAAAATCATCAAAAGGAATCAAAGATAAGAAATTCATAAATAAAGATGGACTCATAACCTACGAGACCTAAGACCATGCTCTGATACCATCTTTCACACCCCTCACAATCCAACAGACGGGGTGGCCAGTCACCGCCGTCGAACTACGTCACCATTCTTAGCATAAGACCGATATGAGACATAAATAAATCAGTCCATAAGATAAATAATTGAATCAAACTCAAATGATCATAAACAACTAAACGATAAAGGATCAATCACATGCTAAAACTCCGAATATAACCAATCTCAAATAATGATTTCATAAAATATGAATAATAAAGGTCTGAATAATCCAACTGAAAACCTCTAACAACTTTGGAACCGAATGGCCCAATAAAAACCCAAATGGAGTTTCATAATGAAATACGACTGAAAGGAAAGTCTGAACTAAATAAAGTAGTAAAATGAAATAACTCCAGTTGTATCTCCAATGGTAATCTCCCAATATCCTATGCAGCTTCTCCAAACATATCCTGAAAAAGTTAGTCAACGCACGAGGTCAGAGCCCCGAGCATGAATACACACTACTCCCCTTAAATAGGATCCTTTAATGCAGATAGTAGCATTATACGTAATAACTATCACAATAGAATATTTTAAATTAAACGAAATAATTAAACACGATAAATATAAATCACTAACTATCTGTAGAAATCCCCATTTTAAGATGCACAGCAATATGATTTTAAATTCCCAAGTCTCACGATGTTAATTTAATTTAAATTAACCAACTTTTATTATTGTTCTCACTTTTAATATGGCGGTCCTCCTCCCCCGGGTGGTAATTTCCATCAAAGTGTCCCACTTCCCCTTGTCCAAATGCCAGCCGAATCCGTTTAGACTGTCGATCCTCCACAATTTGACAAGGTTCCACACACGACACGACATAAAATGCCAGCCGAATCCGGTTAAACTGTGGATCCCCCACAATTTATGTTGCCACCAATTTTAATACCCGTTTTTATCGTAGGCATTAATTCTCAATTTATCAATTTATCAATTTATAAATTACCCCACCCTTTTAATCGATGTGAGCTCCTCAAAATTCCCCTTAGTCCCATACCTAAGGGTCCCCAAGTCATCAATACATCCTACCCTACGGATATGATGAATTTATAACATAAACCTAAGCCTAGTCTCATGCCTAGGCTAGCGTAACGACGATAAAGTATCAAAATCCGGCCCACGCCCGACATAATAAAGTCATAATAATCTACCCTCACTAGTCCCATACCTAGAAGGCATAAATCATAAAAAGGCCTACCCACTAGTCCCAGACCTAGAAGGCATCCTAAAATATAGGGAGAGCATAAAATAACCAACAACCCGTCGTCACAATGGTAATTTTATAATACCAACAAGTCACATAAACAAGCGTAATTAATCAACGTATAAAACTATGCATAATAATCCAATTCATTTAAATCTTAATTTAATTATCACATCGTAATAAACACTTAATTAATCTCATTTAATTATTTTAAATTAAATGCATTGAGATTTCATCATTAATACATCATATTACAAGTCTCATTAATTCTACACAATTTACGTGAGTAATACGTCCCCAAACTTGTTTATTTCAAAACTAGGGTCTTTCTACATGCAACCTACACCAATAAAACCCAAAATCCACTCATGAACTCTACGTACCCAAGGGTTATGAATATTAATCATATTAAAGGATTTCATAAAAATAGCCCAAGTGCTATATGTCCACTTTCTCTAATTAGATTGCTAAGTGGTTTTAAAAAACATGTAATTAAGGTTTAAGCAACACTGAAAACGCATAATACAAAAGAAAAAATAGAGTATTCATGCCTGATATTAGTCGGATAAAAATCTGAGTAAAAGGTTGAACTCCTCTTGAGAAAACGACAATTGATTCTTCAAAACTTGTGAAAAGTTAGGGCTAGGGGATGAAGATTAGAGAATTATATTTTCTGGAGAAAGTGTGAGAGAAAAGTGATTTTTGAAGTCCCAACCCCGTATCAGTTTAGTAAATAAAGGGTTTAAGAGTTGGAAACAAAATAGGAGTCTCAACGAGCCACCGACTTACTATCGTTTGAACAAGCCCCAAAATCCCAAATCTAAATCTTTTAAAAATCCCACTTAATTATCTGATAAAAATATATAGCTGAAGAATTATGCATCTGTTGGTTATCACAAAAAAAAAGTCCTTATGATCTTTTATTATAAACCCTAATTAATTCATAATTGACAATTTATTCTTAAAACCAAATTAAATTCTTAAAGGTCATTACCTCTAAGATTTTTTTTCTCCAAATTAATTAACATTGGATAATTAAAACACGGGGTGCTACATTTTTCTTTTGAGACTTTTGAAGTCAATGAATGTTTTGAACCAAATGAGGACTTTGTGCCTACTTTGGAACAAACCATTCTCACTTGGCCCATGGTTTAATAGAGAATGAAAGTGAGGGTGAAATGGATGTAGTATCCATTTGAAATGAAATGATTTTGTCTTTGGATCCCAAAGAAGAAAGTTTCATTGAAAATGATCCTATCTCCTTTGAAATTCCAACTTTGAGCGATGATAACTCATCTCTTGAGTTTGAATTTCTTTCCTCTCCTTTTTATTCTCCGTTATCACACCATCACAAGTACCCGATGAATCGGTGCCAGACTTTAAAAAGTTCAACCCATTCACCGACGAGGTGTACTCGCTTAAGTCTCCTTACATGAAGGCATATTTTCCCTCATGTGCGCCACCTCCCATTCCAATTGTAAAATATTTGGGAGAAAATTCAATTTTTTTCCCCCTTGTGTATTTTTCACCCGTCTTATCCAAATCCCCCATCCTCCCTCCAAAATTTTTAATTAGGGATTGTTCATTTCTTCCGCCTTACACATGCCTTTCGTTGTTTGAACGGAATTCCTATTTTCCCGGAGGTATGCATGAGAGTGAGGGTACACCACTTATCCTCCAAAGTCAAATCTTATTTTGGGTAGACCCTCAAAAATTTCAACTTCTAGTGTATAGTTAGTTAGAAGTTAAAATTGTAGGTTGTAAATAGTTAGTTTTTATTTTTCTTATTTTTTCTTTATTCTTACTTATAGTCTAGTGTAATTAGTTAAAGTTTTTTTTTTCCTTTTGTTATCCTTTGGCACTAACATATTTTGTAGAATCATTCAACTTATACTTTTACGATATCGCTCATTTTGGGGTAATATCGCTATTTTCCTCTCTTTAACTTGGTTCTTAATTAACATTGAGGACAATGTCAGGTTTTAAGTTAAGAGGTGTGGGATATTCTATCCAGTCATTAGTAGTTCCTTTGATATTATTATATGTTATTCCCAAGCATGAGTTTCTTGTAAAAAATTAAAATTTTCAAAAAGATTTTCCTTCTTTTTTGTCCTTTATTGGGCATTTTGCCTTTGTTTTCGATGATAAATTTCAATAATTGCTCGATCTAATAGAAAACTCAATGATGTATGTTGTCGATTTTAGAAGTTATTAGACTTTAGTCCAAATTATTGATATAATGAATAACTTCATGAATTAAACTTTAATCTTACGAGAATATGTACTTTCCTTGCTTTATTGATTTGGTTTAAGATTTTTATAATTCGGTAATATTTTGTTGCATTGTATATACTTACACCGAGTGAGCTTTGGGATTTTCTTTATTTATGAGCATTTATACACCTCTCTTTCCTCTTTCAAAATGTTACAATCGTTGGTAATCTCACTATTCTTTCATTTGATCGTTCATTAATTGAGTTCATATATGAAATGTGATACTTGAGAATGATTTTCAAAGTTTGTTTTGACTCGAGAATTGCGTAAACTTTATGAAATGATCATAGGCCATCTTTTTTATATTACCCATATTATCCTTAACCACACCTTATATGCTTTACCTAGTCAACCCCTTTGAGCCTTAATATATCCTTTCGGTTCATAACCCAAAAATCCCATGACCAACTCCACATTAGAGTTTCAAACCACATATATTACCTTCCTTACCTTTTTTTACAATGTTACTTGGGATTGAATGTTGTTTGTGTAGTGTGGTTGCAATTTAAGTATATGAAATGAGTGAGAAAAGAAGAAGAAAGGGTAGTGAAAAAGAAAAGAAAAAGAAAAAGAAAAGAAAAGGAAACATGAGAAAAAGAAAAAGAAAAAGCAAAGAAAAGAAAAGAGAAAGTTTGTATATATGTTGTGTATGTATAGTTCAATAATCATTGGTGATCTCCAATTGTTATATTTAATTCTTGATTATGGAACTTGTTTTCCATTTTCGTTATTGGCCGCATATTTCCATTATCCTGAGTTTTCATCCCCAAACACTTTGAATCCGTACATATTTCCTTCATTTTGTACCTTAACCCCAAACCTACATTACAACCCTATAAACTCCTATGTGATCTTAAGGTGAATTTAATTTAAAAGTTGAAATAGTTTTGATAATCTATGAAAATGCATTTCATTTCCTTTAATGAGTGGTATCTTTCATTGAGATTACAATTTTTTATTTTTTATATAGCGTTCTTCATTTGTGACATGTGTGCAGCCTAGTTTCCATTTACATTTACTCTTTAAGCCCACATATTCCGTGTGTTACCTCCCTGTTTCTAGTGGATTCATTTAATGAGTGTAATGCCCGTGAGGATTAAATATATGCTTGCTTTAACGTTTATCCGGTTTATATAAGTTTTTTTCCAAATCATACTATGCATGTTCTCTCCCCCTACCACTTTTAAAGTTTCAATTCTATGAGGTGCATTTAACCTGTTAATAACAACATACTTTATCTTGAATTTGTTCAATTTGCTAATAATGCGTTTGAAATATTTTTCCTTGTTGTTGAGTTTCTCGCATGTTGGGTTGGACATATTTTGATAAAACCATATGATGTTTGTGGGTTTCATCCCCGAAATCCCTCACGATACTTCACTCGTCCACTAGGGTAACATAGGGGTTTAACGGCTTATTGCATATGCTATATGCAACCCTTCGCTCGTGAAAGTGGCTTTTATGTTCTTATCACTTTTCTATATATCTTCAATTTTGTGTTTCTATTTTAGTTCTTCTTACTTTGAATTCCATTACTAGGGACTAGCAATGTGTAAGTTAGGTGATGTGATTCGTATCTAATCTTGCACATCTATACCCTCGAACCTATACATTTTAGCCCCCTCGGGTACCGTAATTGCTATAATTATGCTTGATAACCAAATAACCTCCATTTTATATGATAACATGTTATTTGAGGAATTATTGAGCTTTTATAGGTGTTATGGTGCTTATTATGAAGTTTGAGCGCATTCCGATTAAGTTCCGTCGCGATTCGCACGTTCGAGGGCATTTTGGTAATTTTACACTTCGGGATTTTTGTCCGAAGTGTTCACAGAAGTTGTAGCTCTTGGGCCAAGCCTTGCGTGGCCATGAAAGGCTCTTGAATCAGAGTCCGAACGAAGGAAACCCAGACCTTTAATCGGGGAAGAATTATAAGGAATAAATAACAATTTCATTAATTCCCCCCATGTCCCTTTTCTCTTTTACTAACAAATTAATTAATTCGCTCCATGTCCCTATCTCTTTTTTTGCAGCAAATGGCCATGGGTAATTTCTAGTTTGTCTCGGGTTTGTTCTCAGGTTTTAATTTCACCCAAAATTGGAGCCTTTCATCCGAAATTAGAGCTTGATATTGGACCACACACGCTTATGGGTCATTTAGCTCGGGTTTTTGGAGTACCCATTTTTCCCATTTCCAAGCTTTGGCCAACAATGGTGGTTTTGGTTTTTTTTGACAAAAATGTCAGGTCTCGACTTGGAAGAATTGATTTTGTGCCTACAAGTGGGAATCGATTCGCTACTTTTTGTCCGAGATTTTGCTACTTCTTCCTTTTTTATTTTCTTTTTCCTTTTTCTTTTTATCCTTTATTCCACTTGCTATAAATAACACACTTAGTTATTTTTTTAGATATCTTCATTTTTCTTTAGTTTTTAGATTAGAGACATTTTAGGGGATATTTGTGGGGTGCCCCTCTCCACCATTTTCTTTGTGTGATCCACCATTTATGTAAGGTGTTATTACTATTCATCTTCTTCTCCCCATTTATATGCTTTGTCCCATTTATTTCATGGTTTCCATTTATTTCCTTCCCTGGATAATTTGTAGTGTTAATTTAATTAGTTGTTGCTTAATTAATTAGTTATTTAGTTAATGTTGTTCTTCCTGGTTAGTGGCTAATTTAATCTAGGTTGTGTTGGATTGAACTCACCTAGAGTTAAATGGTTGCTTTGCTTTGGTGATGGAGTTTTTACGGGTTTATTTCTATTAGGTTGTCCTAGTTATTGCGCCTAGGATATTTAACGGGGTATATCATGTATACCCCGTATTTACGATCTTGCGTGCGTAATTTCCTAGGTAATTGTTGATGCCAAAATCTTATTAGACTTTTATGAAAATTTAGGGGTGTGACAACTCTTGATTTAATTTACTGTCAAAACGAGACGCAACCTTAATAACTTGTGAACCATGTAACCATTTATACCAATTAACTCAAGGTGAGGGATATCCGATGCATCCTATAGTTTTTATTCTTTTGTTAACATAGTTTAAATACACTCATGCCTAGTTTACATTTTCTTTCTTTTTAATTAGCAAATTACCTTTTACACTTTTATTCTATAAGTATTAGACCTAGTAAATTCTAGCACTAGTCTTTGTGGATTTTTTGATACCCGGACTTGGATGCTATACTCCCTTAAAAGAGTGTAGTCATAAGTTTAGGTTTTTGTATTTAGAATGTGAACAGAAAACAACGATCGACGTGCTGGATACGCGCTAATTTTCGCCCTCAATATAATATATATATATATATACATATATATATATATAGATATATGTATGTATGTATATATATATATATGATTGCATTGGTTTTGAATTTGAAAAATGTAAAAGGACAATGATGGCTTAGATTTGATAAGATAAAATGAACGGCTATGATGAAGTCTACAAATTTCATTATCCCGCTCAATTTGTTTTTATCCCTAATATGTTGGCCCGCTCAAATGTTTACTTGCATTTCACGCCTCCATCCAATCAGTCTTCTCTCTCTCTCACTTCTCAAGTTCTCTCTTCTCTCTCTAAGCCTCACACACAACATCTCTCCCATACCTACACACACCTGACCTCACTCCCTCTCTATTTTTTTAGTTCACTCCCTCTTACAATTTTAACAAATTCTCTATGCATTCTATCATTTTCTCCCACCTCCCTCCCTCACATCTTCTAATTTTTCTTTTTGCAGGTTTTTCTTTAGAACTAAGAAGTAAGTGTTTTGGGGGCTTCTTTTATGTAGATCTAAGTAGTGTTTAATTATTTATCTGATTTATATATTTTTTTTGCAGACCTAAGTATGGTATCTACAAGTTATATATGTGTTGACATTCAAGGTATATTCTCTCTTTCTTTTAAAAAAAATTCCAAATTCGAGGAATATTTGTGGTCTTTTGATATTTACTCTAATTTTGTGATGTTTTTATTTGCAAGTGGATATATTTTTTGTTGATACTCTCTAATTTTCTATTTACCACTATGTTGGTATAGTTTGAACTCTTTATCATTTTTGTATGTTTGTCTATTTCAATCTCTCTAATGATGCACATATACGTGTTATTTTGCTATTTTCATTTGGAAAGAGATAGAGTGAAGAAACAAAAATTAACAAGAGAAAAATAAAATGCAAAGAGGAAAAAGAGGGCGAGAAAGGGTTTGAGAGGAAATGAATGAAAAAACAAATGTAGAGAGAAATCACTTGATAAAAATGGCTCACTAAAAGTCCCTTAAAAATTCATAAATTTCTTTGATACTTTGTTGTGATAATACTTTTATATTTTCATGTGGCAGGAATTGGATTGAGATTATTCCTTTCCATTTGTTTTGTTGCCAGGGGTAGTGATTTGGTATGTGTTTTGGTACTTGTATATTTATTGGGTTTATAGATTTCTATATTTTCATTTTTTAATATTGGGTTTATAGATTTATATTTATTGGGTTTATAGGTTTATGAATGTGGTGGAAATTGGGGTATTTTATGCCTCTGACCTTTCTCATTTGTTTTTGTATTCAACTTTACAATTACAATGGCTATTTTAGGTAAAATTGGAACTCAAAATTTGATTTTTCAAGCAACCACCAGACCTGAGGGTGTATGTTGTTGTTGTTTGTTCTTTACATGTATCAAGCCAAACATAGAACAACTTTGTAATTAAAAGAGTGAATAAACGTATATGTATATCATACAAGTGTTGGTCTTTTACAAATAATAAGTTATAAGCCATTCGATGTTTGTTTTCATTGCTCAAACATATTTCTCCTAACGTTTACAAATCAGGTGACTTGGATTTGATGAGCACGGATCTCCAACTCCACAATATATCATGAAAGTGTTGTGGTGCTTGGTGTACAAGATATGGAACAACCACTGCCCACTACTACTCATTAGCATTGATGATGTCGAGTGAGATATCGAACTTCAAACACATAAAGAAGTAAACCATATTCTAGATCCAGGTCAAATAAGCTTATATTTCCATTTCTTCTTTTTCCCTATAAGTACCAGGCTTTCACAATTTAAGTGTATATAATAACAATTTACGAGTAGGCCTTTCACGGGATTCACTAGTGGTGTCCATTAATTTTTAACCCCTCAAGCATAGGATTGAGTCTTTTAATGAAGCTTTACTCCATGAAGGTTTCTTCTTGGTTTGGAAATGTGATGTATCTACCTAAGTATTTATGGTTCAAGAAATTTTCATTGTTATTTATGTTTAATGAAGCTTCATTACCTGATTGGGTATCCAAAAGATTTTTGTTGTTCAAATCACCCATTCCTCATGAAGTGATTTTTTAGGAACTAATGTGTTCATTGGTTCTGTTTTTGTATAATATAGATGTAAAACTACATCAAACAATGATGATAAAGAGACATACCTTTTATATATCACACTTCTCTAATAGCACAACTTTAGTATTAGAAATACATGCTCCCCGTAATGAAATATCTTATCAAACAAAACGAGCATAAACCTCTTACATCATGAGCTTATAGATTACTCGACGAGAATTTTTGTTTTGCTTTTGTTACAATCCAGTTGTAGGAGCCTCACCCCATTCTTGATTTTTCATGTATATGCTGACATAGTAAAGTTAATTTACACATTGTAAAATATATTTTACCTCTGTACATGAATGTATATAAGTTGATTTTTTGTTTATCATTGGACATGAGATTTTTTATTTATCATTCAACACGAATTGAACGTGATTTATATAAAATCTTCTTGGATACACGATTTGAAAATTATGAGTTGATCATTTATGTTCGTTAATTGACTAAATAATATTCATGTCCGTTAAATGTTTAAATTTCATGTATAATTTCTGTTGGAAAATAGTTTTCATAGCAGTTGTTATGTGTGTGCAAACTTTAGAATGCCTTTTGGCATTGTCTAACATCGATGGGTTCATTAAGATGAGAAGAGTATATTTAAAATTTATTTGTAAGTAATGGGCATTCCCTTTGGGTATTAGATGTTTTCTGTGTATGGGTGGTAGACTTATTGGGCCAAGTCACACACGCGTACGATCCGGACCGTGTTCGGGTTTGGGTCATGGGCCTTGGGGTTGGGCTCATTAAGAAATAATTTTTTGGACAAAATAATTGACAGTTTTTGGGTCTTAAAAATTATTCTTTTACGTTTTTTTTCTTCCGAAAAATAAAAACGTGACTTTCTTAACTGTTGAAAAGTTCTTCCACTTGCCCACGTTTTTCCAAATTTCTCTCCACGTTTTTTACCAATGTCTCTTTTTTGTTACCCCATAAAAGAGGTCTTAAGCCTCCGTTTTCATTAATCCATTTTTCTGAAAACACTGCTTTCTCCCTAGGAAAAAAATTCTTTAATTACTGGAATAATAAATAATCCCCAGATTTATTATCATACTTAAGCAATTAATTCGAATGGATGTACATGGACCGAATTGATTCTTGTGCCTTATCAATCTGTATTTTCTGATTATTAGATGTTGTTTTATCCTGAGGGTGAAGAGGAAATTGTGACTGTCAGTATACTTTGGACAGAGCCATGAAACACTTTAAAGAGAGCGGCATTTTTCGTGACTCAACCGTGTTCTAAATGGTGCCTGCTTTCGGGATTTCTTATATTTTCTGACTCAGCTTTATTTTCTACAAATTGGGTAATTTATTCCTTTAATTCTACAATTTTTCTGCTACTCGAAAAACAATTTTAAGGTGTCTGCAATTCTACCATGGACGAAATTAACTCAACCAACCTACCAAGCCTTTCAAATATGAAGGCCAACATTTTAAACGTTGGAGCAAAATATAGTTATTTTATTTAACTACGAAAAAAGTCACATCGTGTGTTTAATTTGACAAACCCGTAGTAAATAATCCACATACTCTTGAGGAAATCAAAACTATTCGAAATTGGGAGGAAAATGATTTTTTGTGCAATAACTATATTTTGAATGCTCTAAGTGACTAACTTTATGACTATTATGGCAATTATAAAACTGCAAAAGATGTTTGGGATGCTCTTTTTAAAAATATGACACAGAGGAAGTTGGTGCTAAAAAATATGCCCTCGGTCGTTATTTGAAATTTCAAATGATGGATGATAAATATGTTGTTTGTCAAACCCATGATTTACAAATGATTGCCGGTGAAATTATTTTTGAGGGCATGGCTTTAGATGAGAAATTTCAGGTGGCTGTAATTGTTGATAAATTGCCTCCACTGTTCAAAGAGTTCAAAAATATTTTGAGGCATAAATCTAAAGAATTATCACTAGGGTTAATCATTACTAAATTGAGAATTGAGGAGGAATCCCGAAAATAGGACTACAAAGATGAAATTCTTATTGTGTCTAACAATAGAAATCATAAAAAGAACCACACTCCTGTTGTTTTAAAGGAAAATGGGAAAAATATGAAATTTTAGAAAAAGAGCCACAGTGAGAATTTTAAAAATTAGACTCAGAATAAGAATAAGAACCTTGGAAATGGGCAGTCTAGCAACTTGAGACAGTTTCTCTGTATCAAGTGTGGCAAGCCTGGCCATATAGATCACAAATATCGAAATGTGCCGCATGCACTAGCTAATTTGACATAAGAGGACCTATGTGCTATGATTTCTGAAGTTAACATGGTTTGCAATAAAGAAGGGTGGTGGGTGGATAATGGTGCTTCTCGATATTTCTGTTATGACCATACTCTTTTTAAGACTTATTCTGACTCTGGAGATAAGAAGGTGTTGTTGGATGATTCTTACTCCACTGGAGTTACTGGTATTGAAAATGTGAAATTAAAGCTCACTTCGGGAAAAACTGTGATCCTCAAAGATGTTCTTCACACTCCTAAGATAAGGAAAATTTTGGTTTCGGGTTATCTTCTCAACAAAGTTGGTTTTACTCAAACTATTGGTAGTGATTTATTTACTTTGACCAAAAATGAAATTTTTGTAAGCAGTGGATATGCCACTGATGGGATGTTTAAATTGAATGTTGATGCTATGAATAAAATTTCTCCTTCTACTTATATTGCTTGTTCATTTAATATTTGGCATGCTAGACTTTGTCATGTTAATAAAAGAATTGTTAAAAATATGAGCACTTTAGGATTAATTCCAGAATTATCATTAAATGTTTTTGAAAAATGTGAATTGTGTAGTCAAGCAAAAATAACTAAGACACCACATAACTCTGTTTTTAGAAAATCTGAACCACTTGATTTAATTCATTCGGACATTTTTTAATTGAATGGTATCACAACTAGAAATGACAAACGTTATTTTATTACTTTTATTAATGATTGTTCTGATTATTCATTTGTGTATTTAATGAAAAATAAAAGTGAAGCATTTGACATATTTAAAATTTTCTTAAATGATATTGAAAATCAATTTAATCAGAAAATTAAATTGGATACACTCGACTATATGAATGTGGAAGTGTGGTTGCTTCATATGGATATTTTGGGCAAATTCCTAGAGCATTCACTATATACATGGATAAAATTACATGGCCGTAACGTGCTAGCTATTAAAATTACATCCAAGTATGGTTATGTGTGGAATGTTGTCAGAGATAGAGTTCAAAACTACGGTTGCTCTAGTATATTATGAATCATCTTTACTACGTAAAGGTTCAAGTCGAATAACACATTTTCTTATGCAAAATTTTATATATTATTGCTCGATAAAAATGTTTTTAAATTTTGCAAGTGGGGGATTGTTAGAAAACAACTGTCATAGCAACTGTTATTTGTGTGCAAACTTTGAAATGCCTTTTGGAATTGTTCCACATCAGTGGGTTAATTAAAATGAGTCGAGTATATTTACAATTTATTTAGGACTAATGGGCAAGACCTTTGGGCATTAGATGTTTTGTGTGTATGGGTGGGAGACTTATTGGCCAAGTCACACACGCGCGTGAACCTCCGCAGTCATCCGTCCCGACCTGTGCCCATGTTCGAGTCCGGGTTCGGGTTCGGGTCCGGGTCCTAGGTCTTGGTCTTGGACTCATTAAGAAATATTTTTTTGAAGAAATTAATTCATGGTTTTTGGGCCTTAAAAATTAATTTTAACACTTTTTTCTTCCAAAAAATAAAAACGTGACTTTCTTAACTATTGAAAAAGTCTTCCACTTTCCCACATTTTTCCAGATTTCTCTCCACGTTTTTTACCAACGTCTCTTTTTTGTTTCTCCATAAAAGAGGTCTTAAGCCACCGTTTTCATTCATCAATTTTTCTGAAAACACTGCTTTCTCCCGAGAAAAAAAAATTCTTTCATTACTGAAATAATAAGTTCTCCCCAGATTTATTATCAGACGCGAGCAATTAATACGAATGGATGTACATGGACCGGATTGATTCTTGTGCTTTATCAATTCGTATTTTCTAATTATTGGAGGATGTTTTATCCTGGGGGTGACGAGGCAATTGTGACCATTAACACACTTTGAACATATCCACGAAACATCGTAAAGAGAGCAACATTGTCTGCGACTCACTCGTGTTCTAAATTGTGCCAGCTTCCGAAATTTCTTATATTTTCTGACTCACCTTTATTTGCTACAAATTGGGTAATTTCCTTCCTTCACTTCTGTAATTTTTTTGCTGCTGCAACAACAATTTCATTTGAGGGACTCACACACACACTGTAGGGAGGGACACGCATTATAGATGGAGTGAATCCAAGCATGACACCTATTCTTGAGGTAATTCCTTAATTTCGTATCAGATTTTCAAGCTTTAAGCGGTCTTTAAGAAACTTGGTTTTTGTTGATTGTCACTAAGGAGTTTTATCCTATTCTAGAATTTGGTTTGAGTCCTCCTCTTATATTTTTTCAGCATTCGATTTTAGGCACTTCATTCTCGTATGGTTCTCACAAAGAACATGTTCACCATCCACAAGTGTAAGATTTGACTCATTAGAATTCAACTCTTCTTTAATATGTACTTATAGTTCTAAATCTTTTGTTGCTTTCATACTTTTTGTTGCTATTACAGACTATGTGCTTATTTTAATTTGTAATGGACATAGCTTCACGTATAATTTATTTGTTTTCTTTTATACTTTTTTTTATTTTTTTATTATCATACAATCCACGTAAGTGTCAGTTGTTGCCTTACAAATCCACGAAAAGATGGAAGCGAGATCCAACAGCTTGAACATGTTATTCTGAAGGATGGTTATTGTCTAGTTCACATCAATCCATATATGTGACCTTCTGGATAAAAGATGGAATAATGAAATAGGCAACACAATGTTCTCTAAAGCAATAGAGCTTGGATCGCCAATCTATTTCATGTGTATGAAGGACCTTACTCCGCACCTATAAAAAATTGATCATCTGTGCATTGAATTTTGTTGTTGTATTTCTTGATCATTTTTCTTTCGGAAAACCTCTTGCAAATGATTGGAATTATCACCAAACGTTTCTTTATTACATGGTTGGAATTATCTATCATGTTTTCTTAAAGAACTTAGTAATATTTTACTCATCCGGTGGCTTTTCAATATTTCTCCTACCTTTAACCCAATCAAATGATATAAAGACAGAAGGTACACCATTGAAAAAGGCTTCTCGAGCACCTGCAACGTTCCCTAAGTAAACAATGTGATAACCACAATTTCTACCCATATTAATCCGATTGATTACCAAATTCAGTACTGAAGAACAGAGTGTTTTGGAGATTCCCAAAGAAGAAAAGTCTGCCGGAGTTCCAAAAACTGCAAAGGCCACTACTCCATTAATTTCTACCAGCTTTGACAGAAAGAGCATGATACCAAATGATACTATGACTAACAGTTGAATTTTCCGAATCAAGGGCGCAAACTAGAACCCGGTAGAGGTTGGTTGAGACGAGAAGACAAACGAGAGCTTGCAAACCACTGTTGGTATAAAAATTTTGATTACTCAGTTCTCGAGTTTTACCTTAATTTATTACTTTCATGGACTCATTTGAAATAATCTCTATAAAAGAACATATGTATAATTATATACATGATTTCAACATTACAATCGAAGTTATATACATGATTTCTACATTTCTACATTGCAATCATCTCTATCACGACATCTTGAATTAGTTTCTTTTTTTCTTAACTAATTTTTTTTATCTTTACTTAGCTAGGATTTTTTTGAATCCTTACATAATTATTATACTCTAGACAATTGTGTCAAAAGTTATATGAGTTGGATATTTCTTTAACTAAATGCCTACTTTTTATCTGATGTAGGTATGTTATTTCTATGGAATGAAAAGATATATAATCCTCCTAGATTATCTCATCTAGCAATCTTTGGTGGAGGTATTGGTCACGGTAGACCGTTAACCACATGTGTAATGTTTAATCTGTTATGTTATGTTTTTCTGTTACATTTTTCCCCTTTTAATTTTTTAGTCTCATGTCTTCTAGTAATTTTTGTTTGAGATGTTATCGTTTTGTTATATTTCCCTCTTATTGTTTATTCACGACATTATATTTCAGATTAACATTATGGAAGCTTAACATAGACATAACAATTATGCTGCCAATCACTACTTTATTTGATGGTACAGTTGCTTTGGTAAAAAATATATCAATATGTTATTGTAATATACATAAGTGTGTCTTAGCTCCATTAGCAACGAAGCTATGTATCTAACATTTCTTTGTCTTCCTATGCAAATAATGTTCTGACACGCATTTGGACATGCATGGCATCCACAAGCATGGTGTGGTCTTCTTATTCATATGTTGCGGTTCTAGGTTCCGTGTCACGTGGAATCACGCACTATCCTCAAGCTCGAGGTTGCGATGTGTTGACTACGGGGTAATAATTCTTTATTATTCAAGGCTTCTATATTATTTTCTCAATTTTATTCCATAAATAATTACTTTACCATTTGTCAACTTCTATTTCATTAAATGTTTTCCGAACTGAGTTTCTGCTAATTGCCAAAGATGAGCACATATGTCTTTGGGTACAGGAAAAAAACATGTAAGGACACAAGTTTCTAATTGAGTCCTTTGTAGTTTTGGCTCAATTCTGAACAAAAATATTTGAGTCATAGGATAGAATTCATGTGTATCCATCCAAGCCTATGACATGTTTGTTGAAGACGAGCGGCCAGATTTGTAAAGCTTCATCATTGCTGAGTTTCTAGTACCTCGTTTCTACGTCATCAACTTGAAGATTCCAAGGTCTTGAAAGGTATGAATGCATTTAACATATATTGGAGACTTGGACAATATTTTTGTGGGTGTAATTTTTTGTCAAATGACTTTTAGTTTCAGAAAATGTTTTTAGAACTTTGTAGAAAAGTTTTTGGGCTTAAAAAATGAAATTTAGATTTTCTGACTTTTCGTTCGAAATTGTCATTCGAACGAGAATGTCGTTCGAATGAGATTTTCGTTCGAACGAGTTTTGCCAATGAGTTTCCCTTTTGTACACTGAGTTTTCGTTAGATGAGTCGTTCGAACGAAATGCCATTCGAACGAAATGTCGTTCGAACGAGATTTCTGAGCGGGAACAGTTTTGGTAGTTTCATCCCATTTTCCCACTTATTTTTGGTAGTTTAAAACTTACTCGGGATTAATTTTTCAAATGACTTGTGTACCTTCCTTGAGAGCACATTTGAGAGAACATACACCAGCCAAAGTTCCATGTTTTTATCTGTTGAAGTTTAAAGAAATATTTTCAAAAAACACATGAGTTTACACCCAAAGTTTGTTTATCCAAGTACCTCATTTATATAATATTTTCTTAGAGTTTTTTTGGCACCATTGGCTCATCTCTACCATAAAAAGGAGAAGTTTGGGTTTACTTATACACCCCATAAAGAACAAGAGATTTGGTTTATGCCGCGGTGTTCCCACTCGAAGAAAAGCTTCGTGTGAGGGTGACGGTGTCCAAGAGTCCCTTCGGAGGAGTCCGAGATTATGGTGGAGTCCAAAGTTATCTACTAGGCAGAGGTGGTTACAAGAAGGAGCATCAAGACTTTGACGGAGTC
Organism: Sambucus nigra; assembly: GCA_949130495.1. NCBI lineage: Eukaryota > Viridiplantae > Streptophyta > Magnoliopsida > Dipsacales > Adoxaceae > Sambucus > Sambucus nigra. The sequence goes on from OX422216.1 coordinate 600,802,691, forward strand.
AAGTTGTTAGTGTAAGTCTATTGTCTTGGAATTTGTAATTTCGTACTTAGTGGATTTGTTAGGCCAGGGATGTCCGAGTTTTTTTTCCGTTTTGAGTTTTCCTCGTACATCGGCGTGTAGTGTGATTGGTTTATTTTCTCGTAAAAAATACGTTGATGCATGCTTAGGTAATTCAAGATAAAATTTGGTTTAATTATCACACGTATCTATTTTGGTGCTAAAATTAATTGAGTAAAATTTAACTTAATTTAATCAAGTCATATATTTAATTTGATAATTTGGTTTAGCCTAATTTACAAAATTGAATTAATTATTGTTCGGCAAATTTCTATGACTTGGGTTTAATTAATTTGGTTTCAGTGAAAAATTCATTTGTTGCTTAATTTATTCACTTTGTGTTTAGTTTAATTTTAATTTGAAAAAAATTAAAATTTGTCATTTGTATGTGTTGTGTTGAACCATCTTCATTCCGCACTTAAAAGGAAATTATATTTAATTCTAAAAGAATATTTAAAATTAGGGGTCCCTTGCACTTTCAGATTGGTATCATAGCGGGAGTGCTAATTTATTGTGTTAAGGTCCTTTTAAATATTTTAGTTAAAAATGATTTTTTTTCCATTTTCAAAATTTCCAGTTTTCGATGGTTCCAACTACGCGTATTGGAAGGCGAGTATAAAATCGGCACTAAAGTCTATCGATGAGAGGGTTTGGTTGTCAGTTATTAATGGGTGGTCTCCACCCACATGTTTGATATAAAATGAGTGTGTCCCCAAGACCGTAGGTAGATGGAGTGAGAATGAATTTAAACTTACTAATTTTAATTCCCGAGGTTTAAATGCCTTGTTTAGCACGTATCATGACATGTGAAACCACTAAGGAAGCTTGGGATATATTACAACTCACTCATGAGGGAACTAGTGTCGTTAAGGCTTCGAAACTCCAAAATCTCACCACTAAATTTGAAACCATCAAATGAATAAAAAAGAAACATTTGATGAATTTTATGCTAGACTTTTTGATATAGTTAATTCATCTTTTAATTTGGGTGAGAAAATACCCGACGACCATGTAGTAAAGAAAATTTTAAGGTTCCTAAAACGACCGTTTTAAATTCTTTACCCACCTTGCATTCTACCAAACTTGAGGAATTAGTAGGTAATTTGCAAACCTACGAGCTAGATATGTTTTCCTCCAAAAATGAAAAGAAAATAGATAAGGGCATTGTGTTGAAAGCCCGACAGGAGGAAAAACAAGTTGTGGTTGATGAGAGTGATAGTGACTTGGAGGACATGACTATGTTTGCTAGAAAATTTTGAAAATTTCTTAAATTTAATAAAGATAAATTTAAAAATAATTTTAAGAAATTTGAAAATTATAATCATGACAAGGCCGAAAAGATCCCTAAATCTTATAACGAAAATCTTAATAGAGACGAGTCAAATAGGTGCTATGGTTTTGAGGGTTACGTCCATAGAGGAAGAGAGTGGGCCACTAAACTAAGGAGAGAAGGCAAACAACCAATTTCCTATAATGCCACCCTTAGTGATGAAAGTAAAAAGGTAGAGGGACCCGATTCCTCCATTGAGCGAAACTTTACCGGCTTTATGGAAAGACATGTGAGCAGCGATAATGAATTTTCTCAAAAAGATATCCATTTACATGACTCTTTCGAGGCCTTTGTTTATGAACTCCCAAAAGATGATGGTTGTGAGAGTGAAGAAGAGAGAGAGTGTGAGAATGAAGAAGAGGTTGATGTGAGTGAACTTCAAATTTCTTTTCAATAATTATATGAAGAATCTATTAAATTTAAAAGAGAAAACTTGAAGTTAGAAGTGAATTTCAGGGAGCGTGTCAAGGTCATTGATGATAGTGTGTTGGTTGAAGACCTTAGGACACGTGAGAGAGCTCTTCGTGAGAAGTTAGAATATATAAAAGGGGAGAGAGACAGCCTTAGAGAGTTAATGAAATTTGTGAAAAAGGATCTTCGTATGTTTGAAGAGAGAAATGGTTTGCTTGAGTCTAAGATTGTAGAGCTTAAAAAGAAAGTGAGAGACTCAAGTAGATTCAAATTTTATTTGGAGTGTAGGTGCAAAAAAGAAGATAAAATCTTAGGCACGGTCCAAATAAAAAATGACACTTGTGGTTTAGGCTTCGATTCTTGTAACGATTCCACTACTAAATCCAAAACCAATGTTTTGAGAGAATAACCTAGGAACACTTCTAGAGGTCAATCCTTAGGTACTACTTTTCGACGAATCTTTACGTGCTCACATTGTGGTCGAAAAGGTCATCTTAAAAAATTTTGTTTTGATCTTAAAAGAATTTTTAGGAAATCCAAAGGTAAGGTAACTGAGGTAGCTAAGATCCCAAAATCCTGAGAGTGCCAATCGCCATTAGTTTGGGTTCGGAGATCCGACTTGATTGCTTAACAAAATAGGATTTTTTATTCTCATTTACTTTCACACGATACCTCCCTTACTATATCTAAAGGTTGAATGTGTTAGTTGTTTGCATACTCTAGATTTTTGTGCTTTATATCACATATCCTTACTATTTGTATGCATGTTTATCATTTTCTAGTCATTGCTTTATCACATATCTCATGCTAGAATTATGATTTTTTTTATCTTTTGTATTATAGTTCTTTCATTTTAGTTTGCATTAAATGAAAAATGCAAAAAGATTTTGTTTATCATTTGTGTTTTACCTTTCTAGTAATTTAAGCTTAATGAAAAATACAAATGATTTTTGTTTGTCTTTTGAGTAAATATTTTTGTATATTTGGTTAAAATTTTCAAGAACTCAAAAATATTTTTTTGTATGTGTATTTTAGTTTGACACACTTTATGTGGCATATTCTTATGTTCGAATCCTTTCCTTTTCGCTTCCATGTGGCTAGAACTTTTGGTTCATATTGTCAATCCTTAAAATGTTCTTTGTCTTGCATGCATGGAGTAGTTGGATTTTGTGTTGCTTAATGGATTCTATTTTTATATGACTCAATTCACACATGCACGAGCTATCTTGAAATTTAATCGTCACATGTATATTGAGCTGAGTGAGATGTTCTCCCATCAATTTAGTCATCTACATTTCGCTATGGCTATGGAGGATTTGTGCATGTAATAACCGTTTTTCGGATATAAAAATTGAAAAATATGTTTATCCGGTATAGTGTTTAACAATGGAATCGGGTTGCGAAAGACAAAATTTCTTCGCATGAAAAGCCGCCAGTGAATTTCAAGCCTTAAAAAATGTGGCATTAAAAAGAATATTTGCCAAGGCCAAAAATAGTTTAGTTAATATGTTCAAAAAGAAAAGAACAGAAAAATTTTGAGGAGTTTGGTTGGATGTATTAGCGGGTTTTCACAATGACTTTAAATCCTAGTTAAGATTTTATTATCATGACTCTATTGGTGAGACATAAAGAAATCAAATACAATAGGACGAGTGATCCCACCACCAAGACATACAAATACAAATTGGGTGTGACATAAAGAAATCAAAATGACAGACCTAGGATCCTATCAAAGCCATATAAGGCAAGGGCTTGGACTAGGGGCCAGTGCACAATAGGACGAGCCGGGGCGGCCTCCCTAGTTCAAATATGAAAAAAAAATAGGGTTAGTCCAAATCATCTCCAAAGTTCAGGAGCTTCTCCCATGGAGTTATCGAGTGGGGAAGATGAAGTTTAGATAGGTTTGTTTAGGAGCAAGGTTTGTTTGAGTTTTGCCCTGTTCGTGGCTTGTTTTTTCATTTGGGTTGGAGGTTCTTTGTTGGAGTTTGGGTTGTTCCCCTGTGTATGTTCGTGGGTATAGAAATAGGAATGGGTTTATTTGGTTTTTCTTTTGGTGTTAGCATATATACAGGAGAAGTAAGGTTGGATATAATGGGTGGGCAGGTAAGGTTTTGGAGAGATAAGGTATAATGCGTGGATTTTTTTTTTGGTATGAGTTTTGTTATTTAGGTTTTAATACCCTTAGGTATTTAAAATTTAAAAACTTAAATTTTTAACCCCTAGGTTTTTGGTTAAATAATACTACATGGGTTGAGAATTAATGGTGTCAGGTGAGTTAACTCATTTTCGTACTTGATATTAATCAAAATTCAATTGTTGTCACTACTAAAATCTGAATATTGTGAAAATTTATTAAGCGTTGTTTATTTCTTGAAATTAATTAGTTATAAAACTCGAAATAACTGCACAAAAATCGCTTCGGGGGCTCCCACCCCAAAAAATAATTAGTCATGGATCTGCCACTGGCTTTGACTATAGGCCAAACTCCAAAACATAAATACAAAGGACATATCAACCCTTTTGAGTTATCACGCAAACTTCTGGAAGTTTGGAATTCTTTTTTACTTCTTCAACATGGGCATCTCTGTAATTTAAGCTTCCCACAAGAAGTGGACAATCTGAATTTTTACGTCTTTAGAAATTTCACATTCATCACGAATTTTTCGTAGACCTTCTTCAATTGCCTTTTTTGCATCTATCGTAATTTTGAAAATATAAAAATCTGTTAAATTTTTATTGGTTTCATCCTGCTCTTGAGGTTGCCTTTCCTTTTATTTAGGGGCCGTTTGATTCGTGGTGAAATACTTTTCACCATGTTAAAAGTAAAAGATGAATTATTAGTTTAGTGATTTTTTTTCACCATCTCCGTTTGGATGATCGAGTTTATACTAGGTGAAAATTTTAACTTTTTCACCATTTGTTGTCTGGATGGTCAAGATGAATATGGTGAAAAAATAAAATGACCATATTACCCTCATACTTCAAATGCACACAAAAATAATTATATTTAACTATTTGATTTTCATCAAACAAGTCTCAATGGCCATTAAAAAAATATTCATTTAGCTCAAACTCAAATTTGACACAATTGCCCCCCCCCCCCCCCCCCCCCTCCACACCACACACACACACATAACTAGTCATATTTGGCTACACAAGACGAATAAGTATAAAAAATTTAAAAAGACAACCCCAACTAAAAAAAACAGTCATAATTTAAAAAGAAAACAGTCCTAATTAAAAAAGAAAACAGTCCCAATTTTAAAAAAAAAAAGTTTTGAACAATGAAAAAAATTGTCAATTGTACAAAACAATCCCAATTAAAAATAAAGTCCCAACTATAAAAACGGTAGTACACAATTAAAAAAAATAGTTCTCAACAATGAAAAAACAGTCCCAATTAAAAAAAGCAGTTCCCAATTAAAAAAAAATTGTCTTCAAGATTGAAAAAAACAACCCCAATTTAAAAAAAAGAGTCCCAATTAAAAAAAAAGTCTCAACTATGAAAAAAAAAGAGTCCCAACTAAAAGAATTTAAAAAAACAAACAGTTCCCAACTATAAAACCATCCCAATTAGTAAAAAAATCCGAACACATTGCCTTGCATCAACCAAATATTCATTTATTTATTTTTTAATTTTTTTAATTTAATTACTTTTTAATTTTTTTATGGGAATAGTTATTCCCACATCCTACATGTCTTTCCCCAAACCCTTTGGATAATAAATGACAATTGTGCCCTTAGATTGATGAAATCTAAATGTCCAATTTTTTCACCGCTAACTAAAATAAATACATTTGATAAAAAAATTATTTTTTCATTAAAAGAACTGTTTTTTATAAATTAAAAAAAACTGTTTATAGAACGTAAAATCTTACCTATTTTTTATTAAAAAACTGTATACAAAATGTAAATTTTGTTTTTCTTAAGAAACCGTTTTCTTCAAAAAATATATTTTTTTTTGTTTACAAAATTTATTTTTGGTTAAAAACTATCTTTTTGTACTATTTTAAAAATAAACTTTTTACTATTTTAAAAAAATATGGTTCGCGACAACGGTATGTATAGGCGGTCGGAACATTTTTCTTAATATGTTGGTCCGCGTCAGCGGTATGTACCTATACATACCGCTGACGCGGACTATTTTTTTAGATAGTAAAAATATTATTTTTAAAATAGTAAAAGAAACAGTTTTTAACTGAAAAATAATTAATAAAACAGCTTTTTAAGTAAATAAAAAATAGTTTTTAACTAGAAATGGTAAAAAGAATGTCCATTTTTTGAAATAAATAACGAAACATTTTTTTATCAACGTCCATTTAAATAAAAAAATAATAATTTTTTTTATAAATAACATAATATTTTTTAAATTAAAAAATAACTTTCATAATATTTATATTTTCAGAATATCAAAATTTTAATTTTCTAGAATATTACGATTTTTATTTTCCAAATATTATGGTTTTTTTAAATAATAGATTTTCGGGCAAAATATTATATTTGTTCAAATCATATATGCATAAATGGTCTTTTGGTATTTTAGTGTTTAAATATTGAAAAGGGTGTCGGGAAGACATAGAGCGTGTAAAAATAGTTATTCTATTTTTTATTTATTTTTAAATTTTTTTAAAAAAATTAAATTAAAAATGAAATTGAAAGAAAAAATATTTTTTTTAAAAAATGAATATTTAATGTTCGTGTTAATTGAGAGGGAGAAATGAATATGCGATAGTTGTAAGTGGGAAATAAGAAAGGTTAGTCCGGTAATAAGATAAATTCCATTGTTTTCACCTGTTAAATTATTCACTTTATCCACGGTTTAAAATAGTTAAAGTTTCGCCTCACTTTTCACCATATTCATTTTATTTTACCATGTTAAATGTTCAACCAAACACATATTTTACCTAGATAAATCATTTTTTAACGCGACAAAAAATATTTCACCACGAATCAAACGAATACTTTAAGTGTAAATATTGTCAGCCAAATTATTCAAATCTTTTGAGAAGAATGATATGGCACAAAGGAGCTGTCATTAGATAAAGTGATTTTTGTTTTATTTTTTAAATCAAAGAGGTTCCTAAAAGAACTGGTAGGCTTGAAAGGAGGGGCTAAAGTTTCCAGACCACCACCACTATGGTCTATGGGAGTCAAAAGATCCATATCATGAGATGTGGAATGGATGGCTGTGGTAGGAGACAAGGGCTCAATGGAGGTTAGCACGGTGTCTGTCTTATCATGTTATGTATCATCCATCCTGTCAACGGATCGGAGCTGGGTCGAATTTAGGGAGATCCAGATTCGTGTAATCGGATCTTCATCGGGTTCGGGTACGGGTTCGGAGCTTCATCGAGCTACAATATTTGATCCAGACCCGGATCCGTTCGGGTCTCAGGTTCGGGTCCGGGTCTGGCCAAATATATACATTTATTTTATACTATCCCCCTTCTTTATTTTTTAATCTTAAATTAAAATATTTTGTAATGTATAATAGAATATTATTAGTATAAATAAAACATATATTATTTATATTTATTATATACATAAATATATATTTATATATATAATACATACATATTATATTGATAAGATTTATTTATAAATATATATAAATTTATAGTATATGTATATATATTTAAAAAAATAATAATGTACAATTCGGGTCGGGTCTTTGGGTCCGGGTCTTGTATAAGATCCAGACCCTACCCGTTTAATAAATGATTATTCGGGTATTTAGGTCTTCGGGTCTCGGATCCAAAAAAATATGCTCAGACCCTATTATACAGATCGGGTCTGGATCGGGTCCAGGCCCGACCCATTGACAGACCTAATCCATATCATTGTGTCTTATCATGTTTTCAATATATGCAATATTTTGTATTGACAATCAAGCTCAAGAGCATGTTATATTATATATTTAGATTTATAAAATACTGTTTTTTAGATTTATAAATATAATTTTTGTGATATAATAATATTTATTTGTGTGGTTCTTTTAAGGATCAAATATTAAAAAGTCCCTCAAATATTTTTTAACACACATTTAGTCCAAGCCTTTTATTTTATACAAAAAAGTCCCTTATTCTTTTATTTTTAAAGGTTCGTGTCAGCGGCATAATAAAGCTTTTTTGGCATGGTGAAGGACGTTTTGGTGCAAAATAAAAAGGCTTTGACTAAACCTGTATTAAAAAAAAGTTCGAGGGACTATTTGGTATATATCCCTTCTTTTAAAATTAGAAGTACACAAAATAGGTAGATTTATTTATTTTCATTAAATAAGTATTTATTTTTATACTCTTACCTATACTCATTTAAAATTCATTCGAACATAAAACACAGAACCCCATCTTGACTCTACCCCAACCACCCACCGAAATCCTCGTCGGAATACCGAAATTCTCATCAGATTAGTTCTCTCTCTCTCTCTCTCTCTCTCTCTCTCCATCTATTTCTTTAATTTTTTTTATTCGCGTCATCGATAACATTGCTATTATTAACTTGTATAACTGGTTTCTATTAGTTATACAAGTTAGTTGATTCCCTTGACACATCAGCATATAAGTTAAAATAATTAGCTAGCAGTTAGTTAGAAAGTAGTAACAGTTAGTTAGAAAGTAACAGTTAGTGAGAAAGTTTTTTGTTTACTTCAATGTATATAAATATCTGATGTATTGAGAATCAAAAATATATCAAGAATTCATTCATTTCCTTTTTCTCTTCAACTAGTTTGAAATGGTATCAGAGCAAGATTTGTCACATTTTCTTACTCGTTCTTCTCAAAATCTTTCTTTACTCATCATCTTCTTCTTCTTAATTCATCAGTCAATTAGCTTCTTCCTCTGGTTCTTAGATTGTCGATTTCATGGCAGCTGGTACTGTAATGCCTGCAACAACAATAGAAAGAGTTGATGAAGCTTCGAATCCCTATTTTCTACATCATGGTGATACCCCTCGATCTGTGTTAGTTACTCAACAACTCACTGGAGAAAATTATCATACATGGAGCAGGTCCATGTTGATGGCACTAACTGCAAAGAACAAAGTCGAATTTGTGGATGGATCAATTGCAGAACCTTCAGAAGGTAGTCTTCTTGCTTCTTCTTGGATTAGATGCAACAATATGGTATTGCCATGGCTGCTGAATTCTGTATCAAAGGAAATTGCATCTAGTATTATATACATAAATACTTCACGAGATATCTGGATAGATCTTAAGGATAGATTCTCTAGAAGAAATGGACCTCGAATTTTTCAATTGAAAAAGTCAATATCATCACTCACACAAGAACAATCATCTGTCACAATTTATTATACGAAATTGAAGGCACTTTGGGATGAATTGATGAACTATGGACATTGCACATGTGGAGCTCAACAATCTGAACATGTTTTACAATTTCTTATGGGTCTAAATGATAGTTTTTCCCACATTTGAGGCCAAAATTTTCTATTAGATCCTCTTCCACCCATAAACAAAGTCTTCTCACTTGTTGTTCAAGAAGAAGAGCAAAGAAAAATTGGTTTAGGAAATGATCATAGCACTGAACAATCAGCTTTTTCTGTTCGAAATGACAATTTTCGTCCCAATACTAATGTTTCTGGTAATTTTCATGGAGGAAAACCATACTATAATAACCCCAAAGCTTCATACCCTTGCAATAATAGTCCATTATGTACTCACTGTGGGATACCAGGACATGTAGTGGATAAATGTTTCAAGAGACATGGTTATCCACCTGGTTTTAAATTCAAAGGGAAAGGACTTAGAAATAACCAAGGTCTGATGGCTCAAGCACATCAAGTTTCATCTGGTAATAATCACCAGAACTTCTATACAAATCCAAATGTTTCACAGACAGTGAATAATGGATCTCAAAATCAATCTCCACATCAAGAATTAGCTTCTATGGGGTTGAATAATTCTCAATGCCATCAATTGATTCAGTTTCTCACTAATCAAATGGCTCAACAATCTCCTCTTGATTCACCCAAGGATTCAGTTGTTGTTTGCTCTACATCGATGACAAGTATTTTTCATTCCTCTCTACATGCTTCATGCTCAGCAGCTACATTTTCTTCATTCAAAGATTTAACTGTAGATAATAAACTCTGGATCATAGATACTGGAGCAACTGATCAGATGGCTTTCTCTATCTCCCTATTAACAAATGCCCAACCTGTTCAAAAACCTTTGTCAAATTACCAAATGGAAATAGAGTCTATGTTAGTCACATTGGTGATGTACAAATATCCGAATCTCTCATTCTCACAGATGTGTTGTGTGTCCCAAATTTTAATTTCAATCTTCTCTCTGTTAGTAAACTCACACAATCTTTGAACTGTGCTTTCTCCTTCTCACACACCAATTGTTTTATCCATGACCTCACCACTTGGAGAGTGATTGGGATGGGTAACAAGGCTGGAAATCTTTATGTACTCTCACCAAAATCTTCCAAATACATCTCAAACATACCAACTTCAACATCTAATTCCGTTGTCAGCATCTCAAAAATGATCTCTGGCATAGGAGATTGGGTCATCCATCACATACTAGACTTCAACTTCTACAAGATCAATTGTCTACTTTTTCTACATCTTATCTTACAAACAATACTCCTTGTAATGTGTGTCCTTTAGCTAAACAAAGGCGATTGCCTTTTAATTGTAATGGCCACATTTCTACTATTCCTTTTGAAATCATACATTGTGATATATGGGGACCTTTTTCTGTACCTTCTATTGGTGGATTTCAATATTTTCTTACCATTATAGATGATGCCACTCGCAATACATGGGTTTATCTCATGAAACATAAATATGTTGTTCATGGTTTGATAACTACATTTCCCAATCTTGTCAGTACACAATTTGAATCTAAAGTCAAAATTCTTAGAAGTGACAATGGTCTAGAATTCATTCTCAAAGATCTGTTTTGTAAGTATGGCATGATTCATCAATTAAGTTGCATAGAGACCCCTCAACAAAATTCAGTAGTTGAGAGGAAACACCAACATCTTCTAAATGTAGCAAGAGCACTTCGATTCCAAGCCCATCTTCCTATATCTTTTTGGGGAGATTGTGTGTTAACAGCAGCATATCTTATCAACAGAACTCCTTCCCCTCTATTATCTAACAAAACTCCTTATCAAATGTTATTTGGCAAATCACCATCATATAATCATCTTAGAGTCTTTGGATCTTTGTGTTATGCTTCTACTATTAAAGCTCATAGGAACAAGTTTTCTCCTAGGGCCCGACAATGCATATTTTTGGGATATCCATTTGGAGTCAAAGGATACAAAGTGTATGATCTTCAATCTCACACCATTTTTGTGTCTAGAGATGTTATCTTTCATGAACACATTTTCCCTTATTTTCAGTCTGATCATTCTTCTAAGTATCACTCAGATGTAGTTCTTCCAAATATATCTAATAATGATTTTGATCATTTTAATTCCCAGCCACTTTTTCATGAATATCCTACTGAGTGTTCTGACCCCATTCAGCAATCTCAACCAGAAGAAACCACTTTCCCACACAACACTCAAACCCAACTATCTACACAACCTATCCCTAGAAAGTCAACCAGATCATCAAGACCACCTTCTTATCTTCAAGACTATCATTGTCAATTGACTTCTTCAAATTCTGATTCTAAAAATCATCCTCATGATATTTCTCATTTCCTGTCCTCTCAAAAATTAAACCAATCACACAAAAACTTTGTTCTATCAGTATCTAGTACAATGGAACCATAATATTATTATCAAGCAGTCAAATCTCCTGAATGGATAGAAGCTATGGCCAAAGAGATACAAGCACTAGAAGAGAATAATACACGGCATATTGTACATCTACCTCCTGGAAAATCAAGTATAGGATGTAAGTGGGTGTATAAAATCAAACATAAATCAGATAGCGGCATTGAAAGATACAAGGAAAGGTTGGTTGCCAAGGGATATAACCAACAAGAAGGTGTAGATTATTCAAAAACATTTTCTCCAGTGACAAAATTAGTCACTATCAAATGTCTCTTGGCTCTTGCAGCTATCAAAGGTTGGTAACTCACTCAGTTGGATGTGAACAATGCCTTCTTACATGGTGATTTGCAAGAAGAGGTATACATTTCATTACCACCAGGGTTCAATAGTAAGGGGGCCCATATGGTGTGCAAATTAAACAAATCATTATATGGATTAAAACAAACTTCAAGGCAATGGTTTGCAAAATTCTCAGATGCGTTAATTTCTTTGGGATTTCAGCAATGCAAGTCTGATTACACTTTATTTGTCAAAAATAATGGTTCATCTTTTATGGCTCTCCTAGTCCATGTTGATGATATCATCATAGCAAGTAATGAATCCACAACGGTAATTCACCTCAAGATTGTGCTCAATGAGAAATTCAAACTCAAAGACTTGAGTTCTCTTAAGTATTTCTTGGGTATAGAAGTTTCTAGATCTGCACAAGGCATTTATGTATATCAAAGACAATATGCTTTACAATTACTCAATGATACTGCCTATTTAGGCAGTAAACCAGTTCAATTTCTCATGGATCAAAACTCTAAACTAAATTCAGAAAATGGTCCTTTGATTGCAGATCCTAGTCTTTATAGAAGACTTATTGGCAAGTTATTATACTTAACCATTACTAGGACCGACTTGTCATATTGTATACATAGACTCAACCAATTTCTTTCCGTACCAAGAACTCCTCATTTACAAGCAGCATACAAAGTTCTTCAATACATCAAATCAACTCCAGGACAGGGCCTTTTCTTCCCTACCACTTCTTCTTTTTCTCTCAAAGCTTTTACTGATGCAGATTGGGATGGTTGCCCTGACTCCAGGAGGTCTATCACTGGTTTTTGCATTTATTTGGGAGATTCCCTAATTTCTTGGAGATCCAAGAAGCAACCTATTGTCTTTAGATCATCAGTAAAAACTGAATATAGAGCTATGGCCTCTACTGTTTGTGAACTTACCTGGCTGCAATAACTTTTCAAAAATTTTGGTCTTCCTTTTTCTCAACCAGCTGCTATGTACTGTGACAGCCAAGCAATCCTCCACATTGCTGCTAATACTGTTTTTCATGAGAGAACCAAACATATAGAAATTGATTGTCATCTTATAAGAGACAAGATTCAGCAAGGCACAATCAAGACTATGCATATTTCATCAAAACACCAGCTACCTGATATAATGACAAAGCCTTTGGGATGTCAACAATTTCATTTTCTCCTTAGCAAGATGGGCATTCACAACCTTCATTCTCCATCTTGAGGGGGCCTATTAACTTGTATAACTGATTTCTATTAGTTATACAAGTTAGTTGATTCCCTTGACACATCAGCATATAAGTTAAAATAATTAGCTAGCAGTTAGTTAGAAAGTAGTAACAGTTAGTTAGAAAGTAACAGTTAGTTAGAAAGTTGTTTGTTTACTTCAATGTATATAAATATTTGATGTATTGAGAATAACAAATATATCAAGAATTCATTCACTTCTTTTTTCTCTTCAATTAATTTGAAAGCTAGCGCCGGAAAAAATGACGCTTTCGCTGGAAAAAATAGGGCTTTTACCGAAAAAATGTTGATTTTAGTGAAATAGTAAATTTCTCTATTTCAATTTTTTATCAAAAAATATCGAATATGGGGTTGTTGGATAGATCTCGATAAGTAGATTTCAAATATATATTTTTTAGAAATTTTAGATTTGTAGATTTGAAGTTATCGACTTTTAAAATGTTAATAGTTTGTTTTGTATGAGTTGTCATGTGGTATATTGGTATTTTTCATGATCTTTTTAGTACACTTATTAAATTTATAAAATTGTGTGATGTATCTTATTTTCAAATACTTTTGAGATAGATTGAAACTTTTGTGAAAAGCTTCTTTTGTAAGGCCCCTAAATTTCTTACACATTATATCAAAACATGTGTGTGCGTACCCTCGTGAACATTTTTGTACATATCAATAGAAGTATTTAACCTCAAACTATAGTCCATTTTATTCATGGTGAAGACCCTTTTTTGAAGACAAAAACTCAATACAAATATTTGTAGTATGTAGAATATATCCCATTTACAACTTCAATGGAGTATACTTTATCCATTGGCATTGCTATACTAATTTATTTTATTTTAAGTTTTTTTATTTAATTTAGCTATATAAATTTGAACAATATTAATGTATTAAAAGTTCCTCAAGAATAATGTGACAATCATTGTACCTCTTTTGCATCATTTTGTTAGCATATGATATGGAACAAAATTAAAATTTAGGGTTAATTACATTTGAACCCTTTCAACTTTGCACCTATTTTCATTTCACCACCTTAATTTTTATTTTTTATACTTAACCCCGCTCAACTTTTAAAAACACATCATTTTACACCCTCTGACTGTAATGGTATTATGTTTCCAGTCAAAAAAACTCGTCATTTGCAGAAGTGGTTGAACAAAAAAGCCCCGATATGTAGCACATGTGATCAATTTTTTGTCTAAAAATATAACACCATTAGTGTTTGGAGGTAAAGTGATGCATTTTTATAAGTTGAGGGGGTAAAATTATGAAAATAAAAGCAAGAGTGGTAAAGTAAAAATGAATGTAAAATTTAAAGGATCGAAGTATAATTAACTCTAAAATTTATAATTATTTGCTAGAATGCGTTGACATAAAGCACAAAAAAAAGTAAAAAAAAATGTCATGGAAGATACATCAACGCGATTCCAACGGACCCTTAGATGCGACGAAATGAAACTCGACACGATATCACATTCACGAGTCAACACATAACAATTTTGGGTCATATTAGTGCCTACGTGATAATAAAGAATTTTAATTGGTTGGGTTTGCTTTAACATGGTTCAATTCTTATAACTCATTAACAATTGTAAGGATTCATTAATTTAACTAATAAGAAATATTCTTGACAGTTTTTCTATCGTTCGATGTTAATTTATTTACAGTGAATTTGGTAAATAAAAGTTGGTAAGTGTTTTTTTAACTTAATTTTCTGATCGATAAGTTTTTAAGGATTAAGAACAATATTAGCGTATACCCAATTTTCCATTAATGTTTACAACAATTTTAGTAAGCTACACCTGAATTTTTTAAGAAAAAACTTTGCAAAAGATTTTATAATAAGTACGTGTAATTTTATAATGTATCCATAAATCATTGTATTACACGTGGATTAAATTTGTATATATATTAACTTATAAGATTTTAATTAAGGGGTGAGACCTCTTTAATGTCCTAAAAATATTACTGATATATATTAAAAATAATTATTTATTGAAGCATCTAATACAAAATTATACGATTAAATATGAATTTTAAGCAGTTGAGAACAAAAAAAGCAATAATACGGATATTTACTTTGATGAGGCTACTGGTTGCTGGTCTGATGATGAGATGGAGCTCAACGAGTGTGGGGACTTTGATCTCAACCATAATCCGGAGTCCGAATACGACCCCTTGTGCCCAGAAGTTGTAATCCCACAGAAACATGTTGACAAACTTAGAAAAAAGTGGAAGGAAAGCGTCATTGTGAGTTTGCTAGGACGTAATATAGGGTTCAAAATGCTTGTAAATAAGGTGCCCATCATCTGGAATCTCCAGGGAGACTATGAGATCATTGACCTTGAGGAAGGACACTATTTATTCAAGTTTGACATGAAAGAAGACTACTACCATGTCCTCACAGGGGGACCATGGATTATCAATGGTCACTATCTCATAGTTAGAAACTGGAAGCCAAACTTCAATCCTTTAGACACCTGTGGAGTTTCTACTGCATTATGGGCAAGACTGCCAAAGCTACCCATTGAATGGTTTGATGAGAAAATCCTATTTCACATAAGCAGCAAACTTGGTAAACCAATCAAAACAGATTTTAACTCCATCTCCTCGACCAGAGGCAAGTATGCTAGGGTGTGTGTGGAAGTGGACATTTCTAAACCTCTCATTCCTTGCTATAAGTTGGATGGAAGAAAATATCGCGTTGAATACGAATTCTTACCATATATCTGCTTCACATGTGGGAGAGTTGGTCATAAGAGTGAGCATTGTAACCTAAAACCAACCGCGAGGAACTCGGAGGAGTCGCCGGAGGGCCATAAACGAATTCCGGCAGGCAGCACACTACCATCACACAGAAACACAACATACGAAACCACCAACGGTCATATTCCTGATGACACAGGGAGAGGTGAACTGACGGAAGGGACCAACGGACAAGACGCTGCAGAGTCCAGCTTCGGGCCTTGGATGCTTGTCAAACGCGGTACAAACCACAAAAGGCAGATCCTGGACAATAACCAACGTAAAACTAACTCCCATAATAGGTTTGCCAGTCTCTCTCAGCAAACTGAGGCTAATGGGTACGGAAATACACATAGGGTAATGAACCAACCTAGGACAAGACAATCAATAAAGCCGAATAATTCCCATGCAGCAGAAAAAGGTCGTATACCATCAGTTCTAGGTGACTACATGAAAGACAAATCACATCCTACCAACAGTGATGTTCTGACGACGAAACTAAACAAAGATGGGCTGACGCTGAACCCTACTCCTAACCCACGAAATACGTATGGCAGTTATGGCAAGTCAACATCGACACTACAGGGGACGCGCCAAAAGCCTACAGAACCGCCGCTCAGTCAGACCCGCCCTGCGGTGAACTTAGACACAGAGGCTGGACATTCAGGTAATTATTTAGCAGCCAACAAGGTACGTACTCAACCAAACCCTCCCAACAACTATTCTAACACTCCACACACAACATTAAATGAACCTAATCCTATTGTTTTTAAAAGACAACAGTGTGACGATACTCCCCACTGTGAACCCCTCAACACCAATTCTTTCGTTATCGACCCCCCGCCTGAACCTCTAACTGCCATCAATGGAGGCCCCCCCATACCCAATAGCAATGTTAGGGAACCTGCAAATCCAGTATCTAAACCTTATGGAGGGAATGGAGGAATTCACCCTGAACCTAGAAACGGAAATGGCAATTTACACGAGAGTGAAGTGGAGTATTACCCAAACTCGAATCATACTCAGAACCACAGAAATGATAGGAGCAGACAGGCAAATGATAGGGAGACTGATGGAAGTGGTCACTGCCAACGACTCCATCCATAGGGTCAAAAATATCCTCCCATGGCCACTAAGTGTGGATCTCCCCATTACACCCAACCTTTTATCTATGTCAGTTATCACTTGGAACTGTAGAGGGGCAGGGAAACCCCTATTTAAACCCACTTTCAAAGAGCTCTGCAATACCTTTAAGCCCAGTGTGTTCATCATCATCGAAGCCCAAACCGCTTTTGCCAGCTTCTCTAGCTTTTTTGAGGGCCTGGGATTCACCAACTGGGAGATCTCGGAGGCTAGAGGACGATCCGGCGGCATCTGGGTCCTTTGGAACCAGAGCAACATTCAACTCCGACCCATCAATGTATCCGACCAGGCCATCCACCTCCTCGTTGCAATCAAGGGCTACGAGGATTGGCTACTATCCGCTATCTATGCTAGCCCTATATACACCCTTCGCCAAACCCTCTGGAACAACCTCAAAAACTTAGCCCAAGACCTTGAGACCCCTTGGCTTGCCACGGGTGACTTTAACGACCATTTTGACTCCTCGGAGAAGAGAAGTTATTCCAAACATGGTAAGGACTATAAGTGCAACAAATTCATGGCGAACGTCAATAACTGTAATCTCACGAACCTTGGCAGCACGGGTCCACGCCTAACCTGGACTAACAATAGAGATGGCTTTGCTAACACTCTCGTGAGATTGGATCGATCTCTGGCCAACCCTGATTGGCGGTTACAATTTCCGGACGCTGTTGTCGAAAATCTTCCGCGCACCGCCTCGGACCACTGCCCTATGCTCATACGCCTCGAAGGTAAAAATCACAACCTCTCCACCCCCCGTCCCTTTAAAATGCTTGCTGGTTTGAACGGATTGATTTCCAGAACATTATACTTAATAATTGGGCTAATAATCGCAGATTCCAACATAACCTCAAAAACTGTATCCCTTTAATTAAGCAATGGAACCATGCTGTCTATGGGCACATCAATTTAAATAAAAAACGTATTCTCAATAGACTCAAAGGTATTCAAATTGCTCAGGAAGCACACTTTTCTCACAACCTCAATCTTCTTGAAAACCAACTGAAAAACGAATACAACAACATCCTTCGGCATGAAGAATTTCTTTGGAAACAAAAATCACGCATAAATTGGCTTAGTGAAGGGGACAAAACAAAAAAATTTTCCACACCTCTACCATTATTAGAAGGCGCCGTAATAAGATCGATAGACTAAAAATTTATGGGGATTGGGTGGATAATTGTGACCAGATTTCGCGCCATATGAACAACTACTTTACATCTCTTTTCACTAACGACCACCCCCCTGTTAATAGTAACATGTTCATTAGCTTCAACCACCCCCAGGTTGAGGATATTGACAATAACCTTCTAGACCTGCCCTTGTCTATGGATGAGGTCAGGCGTGCGGTGTTCAGCATGAATGGGCTCAAAGCCCCGGGCCCGGATGGTATCCAACCTATGTTCTATCAGTCTTTTTGGGATACTACCAAACTATCCCTTTTCAAATTCATGGAGGAATGCTTTTCCTCGCTGTCCTTCCCGGAAACGGCTAACTCTAGCCATATCACTCTTATCCCAAAAATCGACAATCCGGAGAATATTACCCAGTTTAGACCCATCACTCTTTGCAATGTACCCTACAAAATCCTTGCCAAGATCATAGTTAATAGACTCCGACCAGTCCTATGTAAAATCGTTAGCCCCAACCAAGCAAGTTTCCTCCCGGGTCGACAGACAACGGACAATATTATTATTACACAGGAGATAATTCACTCCCTGTACAAGAGAAAGGGTAAGAAGGGGGGGGCTATCTTTAAGATCGACCTCGAAAAAGCCTAAGACAAAATTAGCTGGGAGTTCTTGGACCGTGTTCTCGCCTGGTTCAACATAAGTCCTAAATTAAGACAACTTATCCTTAGTTGTGTTACCAGTGCGACCACCTCTGTTCTGTGGAACGGATCACCGCTACCGCCTTTTAAACCCTCGAGGGGGCTCAGACAGGGTGACCCCCTATCCCCCTACCTATTCGTCATGTGTATGGAGTACTTAGGAGCAGCCATCAACCACCAGGTGAACCAGGGCCTCTGGAAAGGTATTAAAGCCTCCCCCAATGGGCCCACCATCTCCCACCTTTTCTTTGCTGACGACCTCATCCTCTTCACTGAAGCCTCTAAAAATAGCTGCAATGTTACCATGAAGACTATCAATCACTTTTTCAATATCTCTGGTCAGACCATCAACTTCCAAAAATCTAAAATCTTCACATCTCCTAACATCCCTAAACTGAGTGCAGGCGAGATTGGAAGAAGATGCGACATTAATATTACCGATGACCTGGGTATGTACCTCGGGAATAACCTCATCCATGGTAAAGTCACAACTAATCACTTCAACCATATCATTGAGAAAGTCCAAAAGCGACTTGCTGGATGGAAATACAAACTTCTTTCCCTAGCTGGACGGACTACCCTCATACAATCGGTCACCGCCACCATCCCGGTATATAACATGCAAACCTCAATCCTCCCTAAAAAGATTAATGATAAACTTGATAAAATTAATAGAAATTTTCTGTGGGGAGAGTCTGATGAGAAAAAGAAAGTTCACCTTGTTAAGTGGGATACGGTCTGCCGCCCTAAAGAGCTTGGTGGTCTGGGACTTAGGAGTAGTGAAGAAAACAACCGCGCCATTATTTCTAAGCTTGGGTGGAAAACTATGAATAATAAAAACTCTCTCTGGGTCCGTGTGATTAGAGCAAAGTATAATGCACATGATAACCCCAGAAATTGGACTCGTAAGGCTCAGGCTTCCAATGTTTGGAGGAGCATCTACAAGTGAAAAAGTGATATTGTTAAGAATACCAAGTGGATTATTGGGGATGGGAATTGCACTAATATTTTTAAAGACTGGTGGGTGGGTACGTCAACCTTACCCGAACCTCAAAATATCCAACATGTTACCACTGTCAGCGACCTCATTAAGCATGGGGCCTGGAATGAACAACTCATAAAGAACACCTTCAACAACAACACCTTCAATTTAATACTGGGTACCCCCCTCCCCCATATTCAATTCGCTGCTGACAGACCTAGCTGGGGACCTTCCCCCAACGGAAAATTCTCAATCAAATCTTCTTATAATTCCCTTGTAAAAATTGACCTCAACACCCCACACTCCATTAACTGGAATCTCATTTGGAAACTTAAAATCCCCCAGAAACTTAAAACCTTCATATGGCTAATTTTTCATAAGAAACTACTTACTAACTGTCAGAGATTTAATAGACGCTTTTCTAACTCTAAACTTTGTGATTTCTGTGAGTATGATGAAGACGTGGAGCATGTTCTTAGAAACTGCCACCTGGCCACTGCGGTGTGGGAACTTATCTTCCCCCCACCTATGTGGAACACCCAGAAAAACATTTACTTTTCTGATTGGATTAAAGACAACATTTGGGATAATCCCACACAAACTGGACAGGCAATGTTTATTTCCACACTTTGGCACATCTGGACTACACGTAATAAACGTATTTTTGATAATAAAAATATCTCCTCGAACATGGTTTGGGCCAACTCTAGGGCCCTCGCAAGTGAAATTGTTCTACTTGCTATCCCCAAGGTTAACCCCAACCATGATCCGGGCAATGTATCTAATTCCCCTTTAAGTGTTTACCCCTTTTCAGGTCTCGAGATATTTACTGATGGTAGCTATGACCCATTCAGCAACCTGGGTGGCTTTGGTGGCACTGTCAGCAGCAATGATCAACGGTGGATCATTGGTTTTAGCGGCAGAATCATTGGTGAGAGCAGCCCGCTTAAGGCTGAGCTTGTTGGCATACTGCATGGATTGAACTTGGCCAACCTCAAGGGCTGGAAGGGATGTTTACTTCGCAGTGATTGTATGGACGCCGTCCACCTTCTGAATGGACAGAACCACCAAAACCATCCCCTAACTAATATTATTGAGGAGTGCATCGCTATTATGGACGAAATGGAAATCAAGGTGTCACATATCAGGAGGTCTAATAATATGTGGGCTGATGGGCTGGCTCGCATTAGTAGGCGTCAGATCCATGACTATATCGAGTATGACGAGGTTCCAAAGAACCTTTACTGTCTCCTGGAGCATGTGGACCGGGGGAAGACCAGGATTGCCCTCCAAGCTTGTACTGATCCTACCTACCGCATAGCCACCTTTGGGGCCTATGTCCTTGATGATCAGGGGCACTGGAAGAGTGGGTATTATGGACGTCTCAGGGGTACCCCTTCTCTCCTCCGTGCCCTTATGGAGGGTCTTTTTCACGGCCTCAATATGGCCAATATGCGGGGTTGGAAGGATATTGTTATTGAGACCACCTCTCACGAGCTTATTGATATCTTCAAGGGGGTCCAGTATCGTGAAACCGACTTTGAGAATACTAGGGTGGATTGCTACGAACTCATGAGGAAAGTGGGCGCTGACTTCATCTATGTCAATGCGGGTATGATTCGTGGTGCTGACTGGCAGGCACGGGAGGCTAAAGTCCAGGAGGAGACATTTGTTGAGATTGAAGAGATCCCCAAGGCCTTGCGCAGGATGCTCGCTAACCCTATGATATAGTCCATGTTTCTTATGCCGTGCTACCCCCTCCCCTTTCTGGTTTTGTCTCTTGCTTTTCGTTATTGCCTTGATGGCTTATGGTATCGTCTTGTAAACTTTAATTAACCTCTTCTATTTCATTGTTTACCAAAAAAAAAAAACACCTTGAACATTCACACTATTGATAAGATCCCAATGAAAAACGACAAGACATTGATTGCTTAAAATGATCAATAATTATCCCAAAACAAGTGGACGTTTCTAGGGAAACCAAAAGTTGGATAAGGTTTTGTCATACTGTCACCAAAAGATAAAAGAGAGATCGAAAAGGATAGATAAGATGGCAATACAGATTTTATTTTCTCCAATTGTAACCATGGAAACTTATGACCAAACCAAACTTAACACGTGTATCATTAAATAAACAATCATGTATAGACCTTTTGCTCACCATCCTATAAAAGATAATATATATATATATATATATATATATAGGTTAGTCTCTACAATTATTCTTTTTTATTTTCGCTTTCTAAGCCTTCATTTGTTTTCGAAAAGCAGGATTTGTCTCAAAATTTGCTCATTTTTATTAATTTCAGGGTTTCTCTGAATTTGAAAGTTCTCACTTTTTCCATACCAAGGCTCAATTTAATTAAGTCTATTGTGCGGATCAATCCGCATTTTAAGAGTGCAGATCGAATATAGCTCACCCGAAAAGAGAGAGAAAGCGTCTATAATTTAGTCGATAATTTCTAGATTCACCATCAGGTGACACATGTCCGATCCACACTCTCAAAATACGGACTGATCCGCACAAGAGTAGTATTGTCTGTGTGTGTGTGTGTGTGTGTGTGTGTGTGTGTGTGTGTGTGTGTATATATATATATATATATATATATATATATATATATATATATAAGGATTCCTTATGGTGCAGACTTCGGTGCATACCATTTTTTTAAAATAGTAAAAAATGAATTTGCTGATGAAACTCCATGGATATGATCTCCATGGTAGGAAGATCATCTCCAATTTTTTTCATCAAAACATTTAATAAAAAAAACGTTGAGATGAAGTGATATGTAAAAAAAAGGCCTAAATATGCATTTTCAACCGTCGAAATGTTGGCGATCGTCTCACCCACTTTTTGATTGAATTTTTTTATGAAACTTAATGGATATGATCTTGATAGTGAGAAGATCATAGACATGAAGTTTCATCAAAAAATTCAATCAATAAAGTGGTTAGCGCCGACCCAACATTTCAACGTTTGAAAATGCATATTTATATTATTTTTTTACATATCACCTCATTTCAACGGTTTTTTATTGAATTTTTCGACGAAAAAAATTGGAGATGATCTTCTCACCATGAAGATCATATCCTTAAAGTTTCACAAACAAAATCATTTTTTACTATTTAAAAAAAAATGGTACGTACCGGGGTGTGCACCATAAGGAGTTCTTACAGGAAACTTTCTATATATATATATAGGGGAATGATCAAGTGAGGTCCCAGTTTGAGGACCCTCAATGAGGACCATTTTTTTAAAATAGTAAAAAAAATATTTTTGGACTCATTTTTTTTATGAGTTTTAAACATTTGAATGGGATCATAAAAAAATAATCACCTCAAAATGATTTTTTTTACAATTTAAAAAAAATCGGTCAAACTTTGTCAGTTTTTAAGTTGTTAAAAACTGACAAAGTTTGACCGATTTTTTTTAAAATAGTTAAAAATTTCATTTTGAGCAGATTTTTTTATACGGTCCTACTGAAATGTTTAAAAACTAGAAAAAAAATTAGCCCAAAAATATTTTTTTTACTATTTTATCGAAATTGGTCGGTATGCAAACAGAGATCCTCATGAGATTCTCTCTCTCTCTCTCTCTCTCTCTCTCTCTCTCTCTCTCTCTCTGTATATATATATACACACACACACACTAGGTGCGCCTGTGCCAATGTCACGCTAAAATTCATTCAAATATATGTAATTTTAAATGTGAAAACAAATGTAATATAAGTCAATTTAATTTTAAGGCATATTAAAAAATTAAACCAACATGTTATATAAAAAAATAATGATAGTGTGATGAAAAATGACATGTTGATGAATATATCTGAAAATGATTATTTAATTTCATTTTCCATTCCTAAAAAAAATCGAACATAATTCAAACTCCAAATCAACATGTTCAGCGAATTACAAAAAAGATAAAGCATTATAAATTTGATGAACAACTTTATAAATGATGTAAAATGACTAAGGGAATGATATCATCTATCTCCATATCTATATCCATATTTGTTCAACATGATCTGCTTAAACGGTAATGATAAAATGAGTATGCACATGAAGTGTGGATGAACAACCATCGCAATTTAATATTAAAAAAATGCTAAATTATTATCTGTATATAAATATTGATCCATCCATTTTTAATTGTAAAGTTAAGATGTTACATCATTGCATATACTCAGCACAAACTCCCCGTTTTCTTCAATTAATTTTTCAATACTTCAACATGGCAATCCCGATTCTATAAAGTGTAACAATAACGAAGTTAGGTTCATATTATTTAAAGTGTTTATTGGATAAAGATGAAATAAAATATTTCAATTTAAATTTACCGTATTATATAAGTCATGGTATGGATGAAAGACTAGTGTACTATAACACCCCGTAAATTCAAGGACCTTTAATTAAATTGTATTTAGAATTTATTTAACTGGGAGGAATTAAATTCGTGATTTGGAAAATTTTTAAATTTGAGGAATTTATTAATTTTTCGAATTGATGTTTAATTATATGGATTATTTTGTGTCGCATATTGAGGTCAAAAATTTGGAGAATGTTATAAATTAATTCAGATGGCAATTCAGAGTGGACGGTTGAGTCAAAATGGGTTGAAATAGTTGGAAAAGAGTGTCCATGGGTATAATATGGATTTCAAAAACTTTCTAGACATAATTGAGCTCCAAATTAGGAGTTTGGCCCTTTTTAGGAGGTCCAAAAATGGGATGAGTTTTCAACCCTAATTGTGAAAGGGTAAGGCAACTTAATGTTATTTTAAAAGACTGAAATTTGGGAGGCCTTAAGAGGAGAACCCTTAGAAGAGAAATTGGGGATTTTGGAAGATTGTTTCAAGAACAAGAGGAGATCCTTGATTCCAATCCATAATCTTCATCAAAGGACTTGGTTCTACAAATCTAAGGCAAGTGGTTTAACTTTCATCTAAATTAATTGCATTTATCTATTCATATCATAGTGGGTGTGATAAGATGATATGGTTTTGGGGTTTGTTGATATCTAAATTGGGTTTTCCTGTGTATGATTGAATTGTAGAATAATTTCTTGAATTTAAAGAAGTGTATGAAATTGGGTAAATTAAACCGTCCTTTTTGAAACTGTTTTTCGACGTTTAAGTTACGAAAATGGCAATTCTATCTGCATTGCCCTGTAGAAAATCGCGTTCTCTAAATTTTAAAACGACATTTTTAAAATCTGGGCAGATTTATGTGAAAATTTTTAATTTAGGGTTTAAGATTGTGAAATTTATTCATGGATTAGTAGATGATAAATCCAAAGAGATATAAGGTTTAATTCGTGAAGTTGTGAACCTTGTATTTTAGTGGATAAATTTATTTGATAGAAATTTTATGATGAATTGTGCGGATTTAAATGGGGAATATAGGGTTTTGTTGAAATCTTGAGTTTTATGCAAATTTTGAAAATATTTTTGGGTTCCATTCCTTCAATTCGTCAATGGCACTAGATGTGATGAAGGGCGTTATTCCTTCAATTCATCAATGGCGGTAGATATGAATGAAAGAGAAAGAATCCCGGGTAATTTGAACAACATTATTTCCGAAACCCCTTTTTAAAATTTAAATTCCCACCTCTCGTTGGTTCAATGCTTAAAATGAGAAATTTGTAAAGATAGATTAATGAGGATGCTAAGATCATTGAAAGGAATCGAATAATAAATTGGGAATTTTGAATTTCGGGCCAAGAGAGAGAGTCCGGGTAATATTGTTAGGGTGACACCAAGATAATGAAATCAATTAGTATATGATTAATTGAAAATTAAGTCGGACCATAGACTTGTATGTTTTAGGCTTGTGTATGGAACTAGTACACCAGTAGCCTAGATTCAATATATATATATATATTGTAATACCCCGTATTTTTATGATATAATTAATTTGGGGATTTATTAAATTTAATGTGAATTAATTATTTAATATAAATTCGGAAATTAATTATGTTATAATTATTAACGTGATGGAGTTAGTAATTATGGGAAATTTGTTGAATATTACTAATGAGCGAAGTAATATATAATATTGGTTATATTAAATGTCACGAGTGAATAAAATGACAATTTTGAAAATTTGAGTCGGGACGCGTCCGTGTCGCGTCGGGACTAAATATTGATGAATAAAAGTGAATATATTATAAGTCGCTCATATGGTTGTTTTGAGTGCGTCAATGTGTCCGGAAGGGGAGAGATTGTCAGAAAAGTGTACCCGGGGGTTTAGTTTGGGTCTCGGGGCGTTTTTAGGCTTAATTAGTACCCCGGGAGGGAATTTTGGACATTTCGCATTTTTGGGTAATTAAACCCACGAAATTTCAAGGGATATATCAGATGTCTAAGGTTGCCTTCTAGGGTTAAAACAACCAAAGACAAGTGACGGCCATAGGAGAGGGAAGGAGAGAGCTTCCAAAGCAATCCAAGGCCCAAAATCCATCCGTTTGCACCGCCACCACCACCAACGCGTAGATCGCGCGACGGGGAATGCAACCACACCAAAATCGTCCGCAAATCAGAACGCCGAAAATTCCAGGCAAGTATTTATCTTGCTTATTTTCGTTAATGCATCACTCATGTTAGTCTAGGGATGATTAGGATGAGTTTTATGGAAGAAAACCCAAATTTGAGATAGGAAATCGCATGTAGAAATGATTTGAATGTTATTCTGGAAACCCCTTCACATGTAGATGATTAAACCACGAAATTATGTTGTTTTAGAAGAAGAAAATTCTAGAAAAGATTGATTAGAACCATGTTTAAGGAATTCTAGGGTTCTTGAGATTTTTATGAAGTTTTTGCCTATAAATCCATGATTAATGACGGAAACTTACATGATTTACGTAGAAGATACTTAAAATGAGATTATGATGTTAGTAGTACAAATTTCTGGGCGATTGGGAATGAAAAGTTTGGATTTGGAGGAGGTTATGTGTTAGAACCCGTAACTGATTAACTGCAGAATTATCCATACTTGTTTGATCGATCGATCGAGCCAAGAGCTTCAATCGATCGAAGGTTCGATCGATCGAGCCCCAAACCTCGATCGATCGACCCCCTTCTGGCAGACTCATATTTCCCCTTTTTAAATTAGTTGAATTCAATTTAATGAGAAATAATTCTTGGAAACCCTTATTAAAATGTTTTGGGAGATAAAGAAGACCAGTAGGACATATGAATAATTTTAGGACCTTAATGTAAGACGAGAGTTGTATTTTTAGAATACTTACATATAAGGGACGATGAAACTAGGTATTAAAGGGAGAGACGCGTAAGATAGTTACGTTGGAACATAAATGAATACCTACTGAATTTTACACTTGAGAGGATAAAGTCCATGAGTATTACGTAGTAAGTTGGAAAAATCCCTCGAATTAGATTTAGAAACGAACCGTTATACGTGATAACTAATAATGGGAAATCAGGATAAATGTCGTGATTATGGGTTATGAGATGAATCTAAATTAATATGATAAAAGTAGTATATTTATATGACTGTGTGTATGCATATATTATATACATGTGAAAATCATGCCCGCGCTACTTGCTATCCCCGAGGTTACCGCGCTAAGACAGTCTTATCTCGAATGGGCCTTCATGGGGGATATTGACTCGTACCCTAGAAGATAGGAATCCTAGGTACGGGCTATCGGATCGATAGTCGGACGATCCTAAGAGACGTGAGGGTATGTACTGACCTCTTGGACTTGGAAACTATGCTTCGCCTCAATATTGTTGTGTATGTGTTAATACAGTTCGAGAGTGATTCCGAACTTGTATTTCCCTTAGTACGAGAGATATGGGGATTGGATAGTAGAGTATGCATGCACCATAATTTTTATGTGGGTTGCTGTTTGAATATATATATTATACGAGTATATAATATATATATATATATATATATATATATATATATATATATATATATATATATATATATATATATATATGAAATTCTGAAATTTGGGAAACTGCCTACTGTGTTATGGTAAGTAAGACATGTATAATTACTCAAATTAGAAATACTTGTTATGAAAAAGTATAATGGAACACTGGGAAACTTTATTAGAAAATAAGGTTTAAATGAGAACTTTGTGATCAAATGAAGTTATTTTCTTAAACAATTATATTCTTCGGTTTTGAATCTTACGAGTAACCTAAGATAAGTTAAAACATTGGGAAGGTTAGTGCGATAGGCGTGCACATTAGAAGAGAGGTGAGAAATTATCAAGAGAGTGCTGCACTTTGCATTGGCCTGTAAACATTTTAAATACTTGCTAAACAAATTTTAAATCATCTACACTATCGGGGTCTGACCCGTTTCTATTTCTCTTTCTCTCTTGTATATATATGTATATATTACAGGTGCCTAGCCACAGGGGCGTCTTACATAGGATCCTTTGGAAGGAACGTGCTGCAGCTTAGGTGGGAGTTGCAGGCCTCTTGATTAGACGACTTCATTTATTTGACTCCACTCTTAGCATATTCATTTAGTGGGGCATGTGTCTCCCTTTCCATTATTCCGTTGTTTATTTGGACTTTGTGATTCAATTATTTCTAGTATTGTCACTTTGGGATTTATTATTGTCTGGATGTTTTACTTTAAGTTTTAACGTTGGGATTTAGTTGTTGAATGTTTAAATTATGTGGATTATATGTTCCAGGATTATGGTGGTGTGATTCTTTAAATATTGAATTGTTGTAAATAATTAAATCTTTGTTTTCAAAATAAAATTTGGAAAGTAATGTTTAAAAATGATTTTGACACTTAGCTTAATTAATTAGGGTGTTTAAATTGGAAAAGTTATTTTTACGATAGTGATGCTAAGAATGAACCAACTGTTCACCTTGATCTTAATTTAATAAAGGAGTGATCACCCGGTATTTAATTAGGCGGGGTGTCACACATATATATATATATATATATATTTACCCTCGGCCAGGTCGAGGGTGTACTCCACCCAGACGAGGGCTCAGGTCCGGGACGAGTCCAATCACCACAGTTCGGTTAGAGGAATGGGTCGGCCAAGGCAGCCCCTCAGCCAGGATCAAACGACCCTTCAAGGGGCCGACCCCTCATCACGGGTCGGATGACCCTATAAGGGGCCGCCCCCTTATCATGGACCAGACGAGACTTCAAGGGGCCGACCCCTCATCATGGGCCGGATGACCCTATGAGGGGGCGACAGTACGAAGTCCACGTCCAGCCTGACTCAATGTCAGCATCAACTTCACCCTCGTCTAGGCATCCCAGACCGAGGGTGACATCATGACAGCGCTTGATTTGGGAGACGAGTGGAATAACGCACGTGGGACTCATATAGCACATGGACTAGACCGTTATAACAATATCATTCCCTCACGTGAGGGAATATTAGGTCATCATTAATTGCAAGTGTCACATCCAAGTGTCACTAGGGTATTGGCTAGATTATTACTCACTTGCACCATGCATGCTTGGGGGGTACACTACATGCCCCAATCCCTATATATACTGGTCATCTTCTACCTTGTAAAAGGATCGATAATTATAACCCTAGCTAAAACTCTACTTGTACACCTAGTTGAGAAAGAGAGTGTGAGCTTATGAGCATTGTATCCAAGGCCATTAGTGACCATATTTAGTGGATCACACACTCACAGTGGATGTAGGCCTCATTAGTTGAACCACTATACATCATTGTCTTCATTCCTCTTATACTCACCACCTTATATACACATGCATAACTCTATTGCTGCCATTATTATTACTGTTTGAGATATCCACCTCTTATCTGGTGGTGCTAAATCTTAGCATCATCAGTTTGACGCCGTTTGTGGGAACGAGAAGATATCTCTTCCTTTATACAGCTTGACCTTATCGAAAATTCTGGTGGCAAAACAGTTCTCCCCCTTCATTCGGAGTTGTTTCACCATTGAAAGAGGTCAATTAAGGTTCTCAAGCTCACCAGTCTTTTGATCATTCAGCTCTTCATAGCTCAAACATATGGCACCGAAGATTCCACCACCACCACCTCCTGCACCGGATAGTGGAGTAGGACCTAGCTCTAGTCATGCACCACCTCAGTCTGAGATGGATGATGTGGCAGTTGCCCTAAAGTCTTTAGCAGCAAACCAGCGGATTATGCAGGAGCAATTTACAGCTCTTAGCCAAAACATACTAAGACCTTCAGGAGTCTCACCGGAAATGATTACTCCGGCAGCAGCTCCAGGGCAACATGAGGCTAGGGGACCACCCCAGGCACCTTGCAAAGACCTGGCACCTCCACAACGGTGGAAGGATGTTGCTGACCCCCAGTAACTACGCCTGGGGAGGCAAGGAAACCCTTGCTCGGAAGATAAATATGATGATCTGGAGGTGAAAGAAGCCCCCATATAGTGCTGGGAGCCGTATGAGGTCTCCAACAATACAGTGCGACCTATCCAGGAGAGCAGAGGGAAATGTGGAAGGAAAAATCTCGACGATTGCCCGAGAGTCTCTACTTTCAATCGCCTAAGAAGGGGGTCGGCCTTTGTGAGGCTGGGCCCACTAAATGACCTGCGAGAAAAATTGTCTCGATCGAAAAGTATTACGAGGTCCAGAAAGGAGGCAGCAGATGGCCGACCCCACAGACGGAATGACGGTCAGGGAGAAGTAAATAGACGATATAGACCTGCCGCAGCAGAACCCTCTGTTCACCTCAAAGAGGCGGAAGGAGATAACATCGGCCAAGCCGACCCTATGAGGCCATGGAATGACTCGATCCAAAGGCTGGAGGATAAAATTGGTGACATCCTGAAGAGCCGAGACCCTCTTCAGAGAGGATACTCTATAGGCTCACTCTTTGTGGCGAAGATAGTCAACTTCCCAATGCCATCCATGTTTAAGCCACCTGTAGTCACCCTAAGGTATGACGGGAGTACCAACCATTTCCATCATATTGAGATGTACTAATCAGCGACAGACGTATGCTCCATCTCAGATGAGATGAGGTGTCGTGCCTTTTCTGGTACTCTAACTGGGGCCGCACATGTCTGGTATATGTCTCTTCCGAAGAACTCTATTGAAAGCTTTAAGTAATTAGCAGACCGGTTTATCCATAACTTTTGCTTTTAAGTGAGGACACAGAAGAAGACCACACACCTGCTCTATGTTAAGCAGGGGAAGAACGAGAGCCTAAGAGACTACATATCCAGATTCAACAAATAAAAGTTAGAGGTCGAAGACTATGAGGAAAGCATTGCCATGACAGCCCTCATTGGAGGACTCCAGAAGTAGAAGCTATTATGAAAGCTTGCTAAAGACCCACCGAAGACGATGGCTGAATTACTAGAAGCAATAGGAAAGGTGATGAATGCTGAAGAGGAGATGGATGCAAAATACGAAGATGAAAAAGGAGGCACTAGTGGGGGTAAGCACCAGAAAAAAATAAAGAGGCTAGCAGATGACAAATTCACTGATTACACCCCTCTGACGGTAAGTTACAAATACATTCGGAATGAAATAAAGAGCGACCAGCCCTTGAAGTGGCCTGAGAAGTTGAGGGTAGCCCCTCACAAGAGGAACAAAAACCTATGGTGTGAATTTCGCCAAAACTATGGCCATGTGACCGATAAGTGTTTTTCTCTAAAAGATGAAATTAAAAAAATGTTAAAAAAAGGGAAGTTAAGGAAATACATTGACAAGGGTGTCTTCAAGAGGGACTGAGGGGACGACCCTAAGAAGAAGAAAGGTGATATATATAGAGAAGATCCTCCAAACAGAAGGGATGACTCTTCGAATGATGAGGACGACCCTGACCTCCCACCGAGAGATGACCACGGCCCTGTAAAAAGACTTAATATGATCTCGTTCGGTGTTGGGATGATCTCCGGGGGGCTAGCAGGAGGAGGAGAAGAGGTTGATGACAGGAAGTCCCATGTAGCTGAAGCCAAGGCAGTAACAAAAATCATACACTCAACCTCTATTGAAGCAAAGTCAGAAAAAAGGAAGAAAGTTGATATGGATACTCTGATAGTGGGTTTCTCAAGAATGGAATTCAAGGGCCTCTTAGCCCCGCATGATGACCCTTTTGTCATTAACACTAGGCTACACGGGTGTGAGGTGCCTAGGATCTTAGTGGATGGGGGAAGTTCTATAGATGTGATGTTTCGGTCGTGCTTTAAATCCTTAGGTCTCAGCCGTGCTAGGCTCATCCCATACCACAACCCCTTGATTGGATTTAGTGGGGAAAAAGTTCATCCTCTAGGAGTGTATGAAGTTGATGTTAGAATGGGGGAAGAGTGGCCGAGATGGCTTACCAAGAAGGTCAACTTTTTCGTGATGGATGAACAGGTCTTCTCAGCCTACAACATTATTCTGGGGCGAGTGGCCCTCAAGGAATTTGAGGCCGTGCCATCCACAGTTCACCAGATGATAAAATTTCTGACCCCTTACGGGGTAGGGGAAGTTCAGGGAGACCAGACGACGGCACGAGAATGTTACTTCAACTTCGCCGAAGAAAGAGAGGCGCACAAGAAGGCAATGACTACTTACAATATTGATACCCTCGACCCCATAGATGAGACAAAACTAAAGAAAGGAGAAGCCACGAAAGAGGTAGAATCCATCATCCTCAATGAGGATGAGCCGAAAAAACCATCTAAGTTGGCAAAGCTCTGAAGACCGGTATAAAAGAAGACCTCATCAAGCTACTAAGAAGAAAATAAAATGTCTTTTTATGGATTCATGCAGATATGCTGGGGATCGACCTCGAAATCATGAGCCATAAGCTCAACGTGGTAAAGGGCGCTAAGATAGTGAAGTAGAAGAGGAGGATTTATTCTCGATAAAAGTATGAGGTCATTAGGGATGAGGTCAAGAAGATGGAAGAGGCCGAGTTCATCAGGGAGGTCATTTATCCCAAAGGACTATGTAACGCGGTCATAATCCTCAAGGCCAATGGGAAATGGAGAATGTGTGTAGACTTCACCGAACTCAACAAATATTATCCCAAAGATAACTTCCCTCTCTTCTGCATTGACCAGATGGTAGACGCTACTTCAAGCCATGAGCTAATGAGCTTCATGGATGCCTATTTAAGCTACAACCAGATCTTCATGAACCCTGAGGACTCAAAACAAACGGCTTTCATTACCGACAAGGGGATGTACTGTTATAGGGTCATGCCCTTTGGCCTAAAGAATGCAGGGTCAACGTATCATCACCTTGTGAATAAAATATTCGAAGACCAAATCGGGAAGTCCATGGAGGTCTATGTAGATGACATATTGACCAAAAGTTTGAAGGTCGAAGATCATGTGGCCAACCTCGAGAGGACCTTTAACACGATGGACAAATATCAAATGAAGCTCAACCCAGCTAAATGTGTCTTTGGTGTCGAAACAGGGAAGTTCTTGGGGTTCATCATCAACCAAAGAGGCATTGAGGCCAATCCTGAGAAGATAAAGGCCCTCCTAAAAATGAAGACCCCCAGGACCATTAAAGACATTCATAGGATCACAGGGCGAGCGGCTGCTTTGAATAGGTTCGTATCCAGAGATACATATAAGTGTTTACCATTCTTCAAAATTCTCAGAAAGGCCTTTGAATGGAACGAAGAGTGTGACCAGGCTTTCAGAGAACGAATGCATGTGTTCCTAGCCGTCTCCGAATCCGCCATCAGTGCAGCCATTGTGAGAGAAGAAGATGTGATACAGAAGCCTGTGTATTTCAACAGTAAGGCACTCAAGGGGAAAGAGCAGAGATACCCAAGGATGGAGAAGTTAGCCTATGCCTTGATACATTCATCAAGAAAGATGAAGTTGTACTTCCAGTCCCATATAATGGTCATCCTCACTGACTCTCCTCGTAGGCAAGTCTTGCACAATCTAAAAAAATTGGGGAGGCTAATGGCCTGGGCCATAGAGCTGGGAGAGTTTGACATTGTATATCAACCTAGGGTGGCCATTAAGGGGCAATCATTAGCAGATTTCGTTGATGAATTTACTTGGGAAGATGATGAGGCTAAAGATGAGATCTTCAAGAAGACAGATACCCGGTAAGGTAGAATTGTTGACCCATCCACAGATAAGGCTGAGACAAGCCCCGCTAGAGAAAAAGTTGCCGAAAATGAAGAGGGGAGATATCTCTTTATATAGGGATCCCTCACTGAGGGAAATTTCTCAGAGGAACAGGCTGTGTGGAACCTCTTCGTTGATGGGTCCTCTTGCGAGAGCGAAAGTGGAGCTGGATTAATAGTATCAGCACCCGACGGTACAGACATTGAGTACACCCTGAGGTTCAACTTTAAAGCCTCCAACAACGAGTCTGAATATGAAGCCCTGATAGCAGGCCTCTCCTTAGCTAGGTCTCTTAGTGTTGGCCAGATCTTGATCCATAGTGATTCAAGACTTGTGGTGAATCAAATACTAGGAGCATACGAGGCTAAGGATGAGAGAATAGCCAAATATCATGAAATAATGAAGTCACTATTGATATGCTTCAGAGAAGTGAAATTGAAGAGGATACCTAGGCTTGATAATGGTCGATATGATTCACTTGCTAGGCTGGCCTCGATAATTAGGATGGATATCAGGAGGACAGTCCCAGTGGAAATCTTACCTCGACCAATGATTGAAGATGCAGAGGGAATACTTGGCTATTGCTTAAATATCAACAGGGAAGCTTCATGGATTGACCCCCTAGTTAGATACATCAAAGAGGGGGAGATACCAGAAGCAAAATAAGAAAGGAAGAAGTTGAGATACAGAGCCGCGAAATTCACTGTCATCGGAGACACCTTGTACAAAAAGGGGTTCTTGGTCCCCTTGCTCAGATGTGTGCACCCGTCTGAGATCCCACACATCTTGAAATATGTGCACGAGGGGTCATGTTCAAGTCATATTGGGGGCATGTCGTTAGCAAAGAGGATAGTAACCCAGGGATACTAGTGGCCGACCTTGGGTAAAGAAGCCATGGCATATGTAAAAAAGTGTGATAAATGCCAAAGGTTCGCCACCATCCCTCACCAGCCCCATCACATCCCCATGGCCATTCGTAGTATGGATAATAATTCTAGTAGTACCCTTGCCTAGGGCCTTCAATAACTATCGATACTTGATCGTAGCAATTGACTGTTTCTCAAAATGGGTGGAGGCGGAGCCAATGGTAACGATCACCGAGCAGAAGACCTTCCAGTTTATCTGGAAAAATATTATATGGAGATATGGTTCCCCCAACACCCTCACCTCAGATAACGGGACTCAATTCAAGAATGCATCCTTGGATAAATACTGCGAAAGGGTGGGTGTCAATCAATTCTTCTCTACCTCAGGCCAACCTCAAGATAATGGGCAAACTGAAGTTATAAACAGAACAATCCTAGATGGGATCAAGAAAAAAACTCTAGGAGGCAAAAGGAAG
Organism: Sambucus nigra; assembly: GCA_949130495.1. NCBI lineage: Eukaryota > Viridiplantae > Streptophyta > Magnoliopsida > Dipsacales > Adoxaceae > Sambucus > Sambucus nigra. Next base: position 600,837,899 of record OX422216.1, read on the forward strand.
ATGGGTTGAGGAGTTTTACGCTGCACTGTGGGCCTACAGGACGACGATAAAGACTCCTACTGGGGAAACCCCGTTCATGGTAGCGTATGGCTCAGAAGTCATCATCCTCACCAAGATTGGGTTTCCCACTCACAGAGTCCAAATGTATGATCCCCAGAGAAATATGAAAGAAAGGAGACTTGACCTAGACTTGATTGAGGAGAGAAGGGAAGACGCTGAGATAAGGCAATCAGCCTGTCAGCAGAGGACTGCCAGGTTTTACAACCAGAGGGTGAAGCAAAGGCCAATCACTGTGGGGGACCTAGTCCTCAAAAAGACATGGCATAAACCTAACAAGCTCCACCTAAATTGTCATGGCCTATATAGGGTCATTGATGAAGTTGTCCCTGGAACCTACAGACTAGAGAACCTTGAAGGGGAACCCTTTTCTAACCCCTGGAATGCAGATCATTTGAAGAAATACTATCAGTAATGTTGTAATGTCCTATCGGACCACAATTGTAAGGAATGTGTTGCTCCAACAGAACACTTGGAATCTTAATGAGAATGTTATATTGGCCCCTCATATTGTGTTTGTTAATTCTAGTATGATTGGGGTTATCCTTGTTAAATCCCCCCGGCTATGATGAGTGTGAATGGTAGGGACGACCCTCCATTCACCCTCAAGAAAGAAGAGGGGGTACTTGAAATTGAAAACATCATTAAGTTGGTGGAAACCACCCTCGGATATAATGAGGGTGAATGGTAGGGACGACCATCCATTCACTCCCAAGAAAGACGAGGGGGGACTTGAAATAATTGAAAACATCATTAATTTGGTGGTAACCACCCTCGGCTATGATGAGGATGAATGGTGGAGACGGACCCCCATTTACTCTCAAGAAAGACGAGGGGGGACTTGAAATAATTGAAAACATCATTAAGTTTGTGGAAACCACCCTCGGCTATAATGAGGGTGAATGGTGGGGACGAACCCCCATTCACTTTCAAGAAAGACGAGGGGGGACTTGAAATAATTGAAAACATCATTAATTTGGTGGTAACCACCCTCGGCTATAACGAGGGTGAATGGTGGGGACGACCCCACATTCACTCTCAAAAAAGACGAGGGGGGACTTGAAATAATTAAAAACATCATTAATTTGGTGGAAACCATCCTCGGCTATGATGAGGGTGAATGGTGGGGATGACCCCCCATTCACTCTCAAGAAAGACGAGAGGGGATTTGAAAAAATTGAAAACATCATTTATTTGGGGAAAACCACCCTCGGCTATAATGAGGGTGAATGGTAGGGACGATCCCCCATTCACTCTCAAGAAAGACGATGGGGGACTTGAATTAGAAAACATCATTAATTTGGTGGTAACCACCCTCGGAAATAATGAGGGTGAATGGTGGGGACGACCCCCCATTAAATCTTAAGAAAGATGAGGGGGGGCATGAAATAATTGAAAACATCATTTTGGTGGAAACCACCCTCGTCTATGATGAGGGTGAATGGTGGGGAAGACCCCCCATTCACTCTCAAGAAAGACGAGGGGGGAATTGAAATAATTTAAAACATCATTAATTTGGTGGAAACCACCCTCGTCTATGATGAGGGTGAATGGTGGGGACGACCCCCTATTAACTTTCAAGAAAGAAGAGGAGGGACTTGAAATTAAAAAACCGCATTTGTTTGGTGGTAACCACCCTTAGCTATAATGAGGGTGAACGGTGGGGACGACCCTCCATTCACTCTCAAGAAAGATGAGGAGGGAGTTCATAGGATGGTTAATTCAAATATCATAAGCTAAGGCAATCATAGAAGACAGGAAGAGACATTATATTATAAATCAAATGTTACAAATGCTTGTCCAACAAAAATAAAGTACAAAAATATTTTTTACAAGAAGAGGGTATGGGCTACAGACAACCACCCTATTGGGAAATATCATCAGGCAAGGATTCAACATCCACTAGAGGAGTCTCTTTAATGACCAAGACAGGTCGATCCTCGAAAGTTTCGGTGCCTTCAACGTTCACTTGAGACTCCACATGGGCCAGAGCCTCAGCAATAAGTGGGTCTTCCAACTCCACTTCTTTCAGAAAGGGGAGGACGGATGACATAGCATCAGTAAACTTCAGGACGACCCACCGACAGGCCATCCTGATCCCCTGCTCCAGATACTCAAGGTCGAAGCCCTGAAACTAGTTCGAAAGCTTGTAAGCCTCCACAGCATCGACCTCAGCTTTTTTTACTGCCCCAGTAAGTTCTGCCTTGAATTGGACCCCCTAATTGGTCAGGGCCTCTTTCCTCTCCTTGATGAGGGTGTCCTTCACCTTAAGGTCGGCCTCGTGCTGCTTCAGCAGCTCATCCAGGACCCTTACATGCTTAGTCCTTGCACTCTCCAGCTCATCCCTAGCACTCTCCAACTTGGCCTTCAAGTCGACCTCATGTTGAATAGCTCTCTTGGCCTCATGGAACTTTTTCTGGTTGGCAGCCATCCACTTAGTAGCAGAGGTGAAGTCGTAGACAGACTGCACAGATGAGCACATATTTAAGGGGCTGAGGGAATAGTTCATGAATAAAAAAATATGAAGATGAAGGAGATACCTGAGCCAGAGTGTGCAGACCATAGTCATAAACCTTGGTCGGGGGCATCTTTGATAAGAATTCATAGTCTGCGATCGAGGGTGCAGAGAACATTGAGACTTTGGCCAACCTCAGGTTATCTAAGAGGGAGGAGGGTTCATCTTTGAGGAAAATCAGGTTTTGAGACCAATAGGCGCCCATGCTGGAAGAGGAGCTGGTCCCCTCAGTGTGTGCCTGAGACACCTCTATCCTCGCCCTCATCCGTGAGTCAGGCCGAGAGCCCCCAGGGACTTTAATATCCTTCTGTTTGTGATTGTCGACGGTCGGCTCCACCTAGGTCGGCCCCACGACCTTTGTCTTCTTCTGAGTCTCCTGTGGCCTTTGCCCTTTTTCTTTCCCAAGCCAGACCTTAAACTTGGAGTAGTCATCTCCCAGAGTTGATCTGATATGTTTGCAGGAAGACCTGAAAAGGAGACGATACATCAGAAATAGGTAGTGGCAAAGAGGAAACACTTGAAGAAAAGTAAGAATCGAGTAAAAATCAACTCACATAATTATGTTAGGGGGACGACCCTCAGAGCAACTTCTTTGAGAAAACAAGGGGTCATCAAATCTTCAAATTTATGAAGTTCACCCTCTTTCCCTTGTTCCCTCAGGTAGTCAATAATGTCCCTCTCATCTAAGATGAGCCCGGGGTCTAACCGTGCTCTCATTGAAGGGTTGGACCATGACCTTAGAACACTCGAGTTGTCTTCTAAAGGATCTACCTCGGTGGTGAATTCCCAATCCCCAGAGATGAAGAAAAATATTTTCTTCCAATCGTGGTTTGAAGTTTGGGCCACATGAAGGAGTCTTTTGTCATACTTCCTAGCCCCTAGATGAAAATCCTCAGGTTGCTTGGATGAGGAAGTGATATTATAGCAGTCTATAAAAAGATCAGCTGAGGGGTCATTAATGAAAGTATTCTTCCAAAGGGATATATAGCCGAGGATGATTCTCCAAGAGTTGGGAGGAAGGTGGGTCTCCACGCTGAAAAAGCAAAGCAACCACGAAAAAAATGAAAAGAAACCAAAATGCAAATGCAAGAAACAAACAAAAATTAAAGGCTAATGGAGGAGTCTAAGGCAGAGGAATTACCTGAGGATGAAGACGAAGAGTGAGCAAAGCTTGAGACACAAAAGATGTCATAGAAATGGCGGTTGGAACTGCTAAGGAGTTAGAGAGAGAAAGATGGCGCGTGAAGAAGAAGAAGAACAAGAAAAGAATAAACATTTAAAAATCCTTTAAATACTTTACTATTAGTGGGCCCAATAATCAATGCAAGACATAACCCACGAGGAGAGGCATCATTAGGTCACGAAGCCCATGAATGGTGTGGAGTCGTCACACTTGGGAAATGTAAATGATGATGGATATCTGAGCAGGTGCCAAGCAACTTGATAAATGTCACTCATCAAACTGATCACGCAGTTGGCATTCAAAGGCAATAATACCCCTCATCCATCTCAACAACATCAATGGATAAGGGCTGGGGGGTGATTGATATGCCCATATGTACCTTCGTCCGGGCCGAGGGTGTCCTCCACATAGACGAGGGCTCAGGTCCGAGACAAGTCCAATCACCATAGTTTTATTATAGGAAGGGTCGTCCAAGGCGACTCCTCAGCCAGGATCAGACGACCCTTTAAGGGGCCGACCCCTCATCACGGGCTAGATGACCCTACAAGGAGTCGACCCCTCATCATGGACCAGATTAACTTTTAAGGGGTCGACCCCTCATGACGGGTCGGATGACCCTACAAGGGGACGACCCCCTAAGACCTATATATATTGGTCATCTTCCACCTTGTAAAAGGATCGATAATTGTAAACCTAGCTAAAACTCTTCTTGTACACCTAGTAGAGAAAGAGAGTATGAGCCTATGAGCATTGTATCCAAGGACATTAGTGCCCATATTTAGTGGATCACACACTCACATTGGATGTAGGCCTCATTGGCTGAACCACTATACAGTATTATCTTCATTCGTCTTACACTCACCCCCTTTTGTACACATGCATTACTCTATTGCTGCCATTGTTATTACTATTTGAGTTATCCACCTCTTATCTTGTGGTGCTAAATCTTAGCATCATCAATATATATATATGGTGATGTGTAGTATATATATAATATGATTTATAAATATTTGTGTGAATAATATTTATAGTAAAGCATACAAATATTAATGCTATCTAAGGAGGTTGCGCGATGTGGGTGAGTCCCGTGTCTAGCGAATGCATGGTGAGTATAATCCCCAGGTCAGAGCGTCTGTTATTAGGGATGTGCCATTATGGTATGGAACGGTCACTTCTAGGGGAACTATGGCCGCCTCCTATGCGGGCGAGATAACATTTATATTCGACATGCTTGTGAATGTCGAGATATAGTTATACGTATATATGGTGTGGATTTATAGACAGGAAAATATATGGTGTGGAATGTATAAATTATATAACTCATGAGATTGTTATATAGTATTAAGTGGGAATTGATTTAAATAAGTTAGTGTGAATAATAACTTATAACTCATATACGTGATGTGAATCGTATAAGTGGTATAACTCGTGAGAATGTTATATGACATTAAATGAGAAATGACTTAAATAAGTTAATGAGATTAATAACTTATAAAGTATACTAAACCCACTAGGAATAGAGTAGTGGGAAATCATGGGATATATGTGACAAGGCTAGTAACGGGGTGGATAGCTAGATGGGTAATATAGAGGGACGTTAAGTGTGCACATTATTTGAGGGGTGAGGGGTTCCTCAAGAGAGTGTGCGACACTAACTTATATATGGAGAGTGTTGATTTAAAAAACTATACTTGATCTAATTAATTAATCATAGATAAATATGAATAACGAAATAAGACAAAGGATTTTTAAAGTGGTTCAGGATTAATGAAAATGGCCTACGTCCACTATCTTGTGTTGTTGGGTGTTTTGCTTTGATCTCAATTATGATCGCAAGTGATCGATTACCCCATTATGGTGGGGGTTATATTGTATTTATAGCCCTTGTCCTATCAATATGAATAGGCAATATGCCATTATTTAATAGACATATACATATGTATATAATAATAATGTTAATTGAATTTGTTTTTGTCGCTTGATCTTCTTGGCTAGATACTCTGTACGTTGAGTAGCTTGTCATGTTTGACTAGATCGGTACACTGAGTAGCTCAATGAATATATTTTATGCCACGCAGGATGACACATGTCTTCATATAACTGATCCATGTCAGCTGACTAATTTTTGTATCAACGGAAGCCCTCAATGTTTCACAGTTCAGGTTGGATATGAAAGTGTGGAACATTATGACCAGAGGTTGCTCGTACACGTTTACCCAGTCTTATTAGTTTACAGATCTCCAACACTTGTGACATTTAATGATTTTGAGGGCGAAATGGAAAAACTTGTAAATATTTTGAATCTTCAATAGACGCTTGGGTATTTGCGTCTTTTTTACTATTTTGCCACCGGAAATGCAATCGTCGTCTCTAATGATCATTATTTTTCTCGCTTCCTGAAGCAATGTATTTAAAAGTGATAGAATCAAATCGTCTTCTACCTTTTTCCTTTTAGACTTCCAAGCCTATTGTCTTCTCAATTTTCCTTCTTACGCTCGTTCCTTCTGTCATCCGCCTTGTCAGATTTCTCAATTTTCTGTAAGAACTTCTTCTTTCTTATTTCTTTGCTTTAGCCACCATGGTTTATCTTATCGAATCATTGGATAAGTTTTGAGCTGATTTTGCAATTCCTTCTTGGTTTATTCTAGAAGAACCTCCTTGCCCTTCTGATTTATTTTCTTTAGTTGAAGGACACTGGTTTCCCTCCATTTTTGTAGCGGAATATGGCTTTTCTTTCCCGCTTAATCCCCTGTGTTTGGAATTTTGCCAATATTTTGATATTGTTCCTGCAAGAGTAGTTCCAAATACATGGAGGGTGGTTAATGGCATACATAAGTTGAATCAAATTCATGGAACTCATTTAGGGATTCTTGGAATTATGTATTGTTATAAATGGGTTACTAGCGATACCACCTTTTATTTAAAAACTAGGTATTCTCATAGAGCTTTAGTGGTCAATCTCCCTGATGCTAACAGGGACTATTTTGATCATGGGGTTGTGATGAAAAATTATAAACACACCCCGTTAAAAGGAAAAGATGTGTACCGAGGTCCCAGATGTCCACTTTATGGCAATGGGATAGGTTATTTTTAGTTTTTTCAATTTAGCTCTGTTTTTGTTTAATAAAATGTGTCACTGACACTTATTTTTTGCTTATTGCAGTTGATAGTAAAAGGAAATCTCCAAAAGAAAGTGATATTAATATAAAGGATTTGAAACTCATCTGGCGTTTGCATCAATCAGTTATTGGGGAGCATGTGAGAGCTGATTTTTACTTGCTGAGATACAAGAACACCACTTCTTCTTTCATTGCTCGTCCTCTTGCTCCTCCTTTGGTGATTGACCTTGACCAAAGACCTGCATCCTCAGTAACTATTGAATAATATTCTTCTAACTTGGGTACTTCTATTGCTAACCTGATGACGAAGAAAAGGAAAGTGCCTGACCTCTTTACCAAATATGCTCCATGTACTGAAGGGGTGAAGAAGAACAAAGACGAAGCTCCAACTAAGAAAAAGGATGTTTTTCCTCCTGCTAAAGATATTAGCAAGAAGCCCCATGTTGCCCCTAAAGAGGCAACACCTTTGATTGAAGCTGTTGTCTTAAAAGAGGCAACACCTTTGATTAAAGCTGTTGTTATTCAAGAAGAGACAGTAAATGTGATTGAAGGTGCTCCTTTGAGGAGGTTGAGGAGGGGTCTTTCTGAAAGGCTAGTGGATGCTGTTGCCCAACATACTGGAGTTGGGATTGCTTCTTTAAGGGCTAGTTCTCCAGTCGTCCTAACCCATGGCTTCGCCAAGAAATTGATCAAGTCGGGGACTCTCCCTGATTATCGAGATGCTAAAACTTTAACTCCTCGGGATAAGGTTACCGATTTGGCAGCCCAACATCTTGCATCAGTAAGTAGTCATTATACTTATCTTTCTAATTCTTCATTTCCATGTTAGTACTCTGATTTGTGCCTTTCTTATTATTGCAGTTTTTGGTGTACTTCGATAATATTATGGAGAGGGATGAAGCCATCAAAGCTTCAACCTCATCCAGTGGAGTAGAGGAAGCCCTTGCTGGGTTGTTAAAATATTTGGGGGAGTACCGATAGAAGTACGAAGAGGACAAAGCTTCCTGGGAGAATAAATTCCAATCTGCTGAGATAGCTCGTTAATAAGCTGATACATCTCAAGATCAGGCTGTAAATGGCTCCAAGGAGTTGGAGGAAAAATTAAAGATTGATCTTTCCAGTAAAGTGGAAGCTGATGGAAAGCTTGAAGAGACTGAATGGTGTAAGAAAGAGTTTGAGGAGAAGGTGAAGTTTGTTGAGGAGCTTCTTAGGGAAAAAACTTCATCGGAGAGAGCGAAGAGGAAAATTACTGTGAAGAAGTCCTTTAGCTCTGGCTGGGATAAAGTATGGAATAAGGCTTTGGCTGTTGTCTCTCCCCAGATGGATTATGTAAGTTTAAAATACTTCATAGATGGATGGGTTACATCTTTGAAGGAATTGAATGTTGCTGATGATTTTGAACTGTTTCAGAAACACGCTCATGGCCCTCCTCCTATTATTGGAGAAGAAGAAGGAGATTAAGATGCATCTGATGAATCTTCTATGGTAATAGTAGAACAAACACCTGTTGTTACCATTCCACAATCCTCCAAGCACATTCAGTAGGCAATAACTTCTGCTGAGTAATGCCAATTACCTTCCAAGCAACCAACTCCTTCATCCAAATCGGCTGAAGATGTTGTGGGAAATAAGGAGAAGGTGTAGAGTTGTTCGACTCTTTAATTATGTTATATTTTTATTTTTCCCTTTTTGTTGTAACTTTGGTTATAATTTTTCCTCCCGTGATCAATAAAATGGACTTTGTAATTTATTCTGAGTTTTCTCCTTTACTTGCTCGATCTGTATCGTTGTTGATCCATTTTTACTTTTCCTTGCTAGTTTATTGCCATGATGGAACTCTTATCAGCTCAGAATACATATTTGATAAAGAAATGTAATGATTACTTCAAAGCTAGTGGTGCAGATTTTACTGAAGCACAAATAGTTGATATTCTCGAGCCTGATGCTTTAGAACGAGCAATTGATGCTTATCAATATTTAAAATGTCTGCTTGATCGAGCAGTGGAAAACAATGTGGCTTATTATGAAATAGTAGAAGATCGCCAAGGAGTAATCGAAGAACTTTAACTTCAGCACAAAGAAACCATTGCTCTTATGCATGAAGGTTATGAGAAAAAGTACCAACAGTTGAATGTTGATCGGGGCTATGACAAATTTCTCTTAGCCCATAAGAAGAGAGAAAGTGTGGTAAAACTTAAGGCTGAGGAGCATAGGAACATTGCCAAGCTGCCGGAGGAGCAAAATATTACTCTAAGAGAAGAATATAGACAACTAAAATATGTCTCTTCCTTTAGAGCTCTGGTCCCAATTAGTGATAAGGTCTTTTCATTTTTGCAAACTAAAAATGTTGCATTGAGAGAAGAATTGGAGGTTCTGAAATGAGCTAAACCTACATCTTCCTCGCGGGGTAGAGAAAGTGTTGGTCGGAGCAGCGTTAAAGATATTAGGGCTGAACAAGCCTTAGCAAATCAGGCTATTCAACTGAAAGCCAAAAATCAAGATCTGGTTGAGATGTCCCAAAAAATTCAAAGTCTTACAGAGCAACTTTCCCATCAGAGTTCAGCGTTGGAAAGTAAAGAAAACTTGGTGAAGAAACTTCATCAGCAAGTTGAGATATTGACTTATCAATTTCAAAAGCAGCCTAGAGAGTTTTGAATGGGGGGATATAATGAAGATTTGTGCCATCTTGATGTCAGGTTGAAGCAGTCAAACAATGAGGGATACAAGTATGGATGGATGAATGCTTTATCTGTGATGCACTTTGAAAAAGGGAACTCGTTGTGGGATTGGTGTGATCTTGAATTACTTGATCTACCGGTTCCTCCTTTTAGTCTAGACTTTAGCTAGATTCCAATTAGTTCCATTCCTTAGTGTTTGATTTCTAAATACCTTGGTGATTACCAGCTTCATGAAGATTTTGAGATATCTCGTCTCCCACATTTAGTTGACCAACCAAGTTTGAGAAATACTAGGATGTTACAGGATCTAAATTATATCAATTCTCCTTTTGCTTTAGATGATCCCCTAGTTGGAATGGATCATGTATCTAAATTGGAAGGACAAAGGCCAATAGAATAGGAAATTTGTATTCAATGAATAAAAGTTCATCTTTTTGTATTGTTCTTTCCTTGAAAATAGATTATAAGGTGTTTTATTTATCATGTTGTATATATATCTATAAAGGGACAATTTGTCCTGTTTTATTTTAATTGCCTAGACAATGGAACTTTTCCCCATTTGTTGCCTAGTTGTAGTGACTTGTCACCTATAAGTGCCTAAGCAATGGAATTATTTTCATCCCATGGTCCTGCTTAGTTGTAGAAATCTTATCTAGATTACCTTGGTGACTAGGCAGTGGATGCCCCTTGAGGTCACCCATCTTTTTACCTAGTTCTGGATGCCCCTTGAGGTCACCCATAATCAAACAGGCCTTGAGTTGTATAATTGTTATTCCAACATTGTTGGTTAAGTTTATTCATGCGGACCAACCTTAGTTGGTGGTTGCTGATATCCGACCAATCGTAGTTGGTGGTTGTTGATATGCCGACCAACCGTGGTTGGTGGTTGTTGATATCCGACCAACCATAGTTGGTGGTTGCTGATATGCCGACCAATCGTGGTTGGTGGTTGTTGATATCCAACCAACCTTAGCTATCCAATAAACCTAAGCTAGTGATTCTTGATGCCTTCTTGCAAAATTCAAGTGTAGTGTGTAGCACGAGTACTCCGAAAAAAATTGAACTAAAAAGAATATGGGGAAAATATCATTTTTATTCATATTGAAAGAATATAATACATGTGAATTTACATTACTGATATTATTGGCCAAAATGATCTGCATTCCACGCATTTTTTAATTCTTCCCCTCTAAAGTTTCTATTCTGTAGATGCCAGGTCGAACAATCGCTGTTACACGATAAGGCCCCTGCCCGTTGGCCTCCAGCTTATTATGCTTGTGAATGACTTTCTTGAGTACATAATCTCCCTCATTGAGATCATATATCTTGACCCATTTATTATAGAATATGGCAGTTCATTGCTGATAAGCGGCATTTTGAATTGCTGCATCTTCCCAAACTTCCTTGAGCATGTCTAAATCTAAGAGTCTCATCAAATCGCTTACTGGAGTGTTGAAATTAAGCACCCTGCGAGTAGGTAGACCCAGTTCAGCGGGTATGACTGCTTCATTTCCATAGGCTAACATGCAAGGAGATTCCCCAGTTGATGATCGAGGAGCTATTCGGTAAGCTCATAACACAGATTGTAGCTCGTTAATCCAATTTCCTGTCGCATCATTCAACCGTTTCTTTAACTCGTTCAACAGAGTTCTGTTGGTTACCTCTATTTGCCCGTTCCTCTGGGGATGGCCTGGTGCAGAATGAATTTTTTGAACATTGGACTGTTGAGAGTACACAGTGAACTCCTCATTGTCAAATTGGGTACCATGATCAGTGATGAAAGCATGTAGTAGATCATATCTGCAAATAATATTCTTCCAGATGAACTGATAGACCCTTTCATATGCCATGTCAATGAGAGGTTTAGTTTCCACCCATTTTGTGAAATAATCAACAGTGACTACTAAGTATTTGAATCATCTTTTGGTAGTTGGAAAAGTCCCAACAAGTATATTCCCCACATAGCAAATGGCCATGGTGAGGTAATCAGTGTTAATAATGCCTGGGGAGTTCTTCGTATGATAGAGAACCATTGACACTATAGCATTTCTTAGCATAAGCTATGCAGTCAGCTCACATCGTTGGCCAATAATATCCCTACGTCGTTATCCTTTGCAAAAGAGTTCGACCTGCTACATGAGATCCATAAGAGCCTTCGTGAATTTCTTCTATCAGATCTTTAACTTCTGATGGATGAACACATCTCTGTAGACCTGTTACCATACCTCTTCGGTCACTACAGCAAAAACAGTAATTTGGCACACCCTGATGTTAAAAATCTGGCACAGTTTTAAACAGTGCCAGATTCTGGCACGGTTTAAGGACAATCTGGCACACTTTAAAACAGTGCCAAAATTTGGCACTGTTTTAAAGTGTGCCAAAATTGAGTACAGTTCATTAAAATATAAAAGACCCAAAAAAAATTATTATGTTTAGTTTCCCTCTTCTCTTTCCTCTCTCATCTTTCAATCTCCCGCTCCCCGACTCTCTCCCTCCCCTCACCCGCTTACCATCTCCAGCCGGTCTGTACCTCCAGCCGCCGTCGCCGCCTACTGGTAATCTCCCTCACCCCTTCCCCTCCTCCCCCACTACTGGTGATCCAAAAAGCAAACCCTATCGTGGCCCGTCTCAATTGCCTCTCATTTCTCTACCCCTCCCACGCTACCTTCCTCTCCGGTTGCTACCACTTCCTTCCAATCTACGAAATCCAAGGCTTCCTCCACCGTATCTGCACCGGTCACCACCAGGTATGAAATCCCACGCTCGAAAATTCCACACACTTGATGTTTGAGATGTTAACTGTTTGTATTAACATCAGGTGCGAAATTGTAAGATTCTTATGTCTACATAGTTTAATTTCCATACTTCATCACTAATTACTCCTCTTTTTCCTTTGTTGATCAGAAAATTAGGGCTTCATTTTTTTTGCCCAATCTTCCTCTTGATCTGAAAATATGGGATGATTTAGGGCATCATTTTGATTTCGATTAAGATCTATTTCGAATTTTAGATTTGTTTACATGTGATGATTCTGATTTTAATTTTAGGGGTTTCTTATTTATTTTTTCTTTGTAGGTGACCTAATTTAAGTCATTATTTTCCACAGAGGTATACGAGTTTAGTTTTATTTGTGTCATTATTTTTATAATGCATGTGATTGATGTTAAATAATGTGTATATGCATATGTGTACCACTTTTTAAATAATGTGTATTATTTTGTTTTATTCCCAAAGCAGGCCAATGAACACTGCCTTTATTGATACACCATATACTTGGTTTCTTAAATTAGCTAAAGCTTGATGGTCTATGAATCACATTTACTCTCTGAAATATGATGGAGTTTTAATTAAATGACTCTGCTCAGTTTGAAGATTATTGTAAACCATTTTGCCTCTCTCTATACTCTCCTAAAGTTAGAGGATTAATACCAATTTATTTGTTAGGGTAATTATACCAATGGCGTCTTCTCTTGAAAATGAGATGTTAGTTGCCAACATGAATGGTAGAATGTTGAATGAAATGGGATTAGATTGTGTAGTAATCCTATTGTTCTTGGCAACAATATTGGTTGTTTTCATGAATTTCAGATGAATATGGCAAAACACCAGTTGTTGAAGGATCTGCAGGAATAAGCGAATCTATGGAGGTGGTCATGTTGATCCTAACAGGGGTCGAAGATTCGAGATATATGACATGGATACGAAATATTACACGAGATTATTTCAAAGATCGTATATTTGCTAAGGCTGATTTGAGGTTTGCTTTAATCTTCAAAGATCGTATATTAGCATTTTTTTTTACTTTTTGCATTTTGTCTTCACACTTACAAACTGAGTAAGGCCTGTTACTTCTAACATAATAAAATTCTTATTTCAAATTCAATTTCCCATCTTTAGTAACTGACCACTACTTTTATACAATTCATGAGACTTAATGTGCCATTTGGGGAAATATTATTAATTGTTACTAAAGGCATGTATGGTTCTTGGAAGTCACTTATTCATTTGTCTTCATTTAGTCATAATCTATGGGGTGTATTCAAATAGGGGGTTCCCATAGATTGGTTTCATTTCCAGGCTCCAATCCAATACCCTCAGGTGTCCCATGGAGCACTCGCGAAACGCTTGATTCATCGAGAACTGCCTCCGCCTGAGCTAGGTGGAATGTAGCGCATGTGACTTGCTTGTAAATGTTGAGAAAGTGGTACTTTGTTTACGCAGAGGATAGCGAGTGGACTTAAGCCTCTTCTACATAAACACTTTATATTGTTTGGACATAACTAAACCGGTAAGTGCACTAGTAAGGAAGAATGTTACAATTAACATAGACAATAATGCTTGGAGGTCTCAAATTTTACTTGGATGTATACCTTAGAGAAAGACATACTAGTTTGTGATGTATGAATCCCAAGTATAACTGAATGAAAAAGCATAATACATATCGCTGACCTCAAGTAATTGGAACAAAGATTTATGCACTGGATTGTTGGGCACTGTTAATTGCTCGAGGCATTTGCTACCTTTATTGCACTAGATATACATTATTCACATACATATGCTTTTAAATTAGTCTGTTGCTTTCATTTTGGCCATACTGTGTACCAACTCATGAAGGCACACAAAAGTGCAAAAATTTATTATTCATGTAATTTATCATGCTATTTTCTAATTCTTAGGAGTATTGATGCTTATCTATTCTTAGTTATTTTTTTTCTTGATATTGCAGGCAGAGCTGAAGTGTGGTGTCCAATGATGGAGTAGTTCTTCTCTGAATATCTGAAGAGAGAAAATTCTAAGAAGAAGTAGGTCAGTTTGTTGAAAATTCTACTTCCCCTCCCTCTCTACCTCCCTCCCTCCTTCTCTCGCTGCTTCCCTCTCTGCCTCCCTCCCTCGCTGCCTCCATCAGGTCATATATGCATATATCTGCATATATGCACATATATGCTGCATATATGCATATATCTGCATCTTTGCTGCATATATGCACATATATGCATATATCTGCATATATGGTGCATATATGATTGCATATATGGGTGGGGAGTGGGGTGGGTTGAATTTGACAATTCTAAGAAGAAGCAGGTCAGTTGGTTGAAAATTCTACTGCCCCTCCCTCCCTCCCTCGCTGCCTCCCTCTCTGCCTCCCTCCCTCGCTGCGTCCATCAGGTTATATATGCATATATGCAGCATATATATGCATATATGTAGCATATATGCATATATCTGCATATATGGTGCATATATGCAAGCATATATGGTGCATATATATGCATATATGCATATTTCTGCATATATGCAACATATATGCAGCATATATCTGCATATATGCTTGCATATATGCACATATATGCATATATCTGCATAAATGCACATATATGCAAATATCTGCATATATGGTGCATATATGATTGCATATATGGGTGGGGAGTGGGGTGGATTGAATTTGACAATTAGCTTTTCTCTTAGATCAGGGAGAAGATTCACAAACTTAAATCAAAAGTAAAACGTAATAAATATACATCGAACACATGTGCTTGGTTTGTGGCCTTTCTCAATTACTTACTCATTTTCACTAATTCTTCATGTATGCCAAAATTGAAAAACTGGTAAATAAAACAAAAAAAACAAGAACATTTCACAAGTCAGAAAATTAAGTCACATGTTGTAAAATGACTACTTTCCCTACATAATGGTTAATATATCTTTTTAAAATATAATTTTGGTATTGCAGGACCTCTTTGTGTCGGGACTGATACAACATCAGCACACTGGTGAAAGCCAAAGCGGAACTCGAAGAAGTGATTGGAAAAGGGAAGATCTCATGTTGTTTGCACAAATACGCAAGGATCAAGAATGAGGGAGCTTATTCGGAGGACCTCAAGTTGCGAATAAATTTGGTAAGTATTTTATATTGATGATAGAAGATTTTATAATGTAGTGCACCTTTACCAAAGTAAATTCTTCATTTAGTTGTGTGCGCGTGTGTGTTGTGTAAGATGTGTGTCTTAAGACCTTAATAAGTGGTTGACATGGAGGAAGGGGCTATATATGGATTTATATATTATTTTTAGATGTTAAATCGCTGGAAGGGATTTATTGGTGGTTTAGCTGCGGCTTTTGTGCTTGTTGTTGTTGTTGGGCTTATGTTAATATTAAAATAAGTTGGATTTCATGAATAAACAAAGGAAACTCTGTCGAAATTTTATGAAAAAAGTAAGTGTTCTAAATTGATTAAGGCTAGCATACAACATTTCAAAATTTAACATTGGTGAATGAAAACGTAAAACAACTAATAAACATTCCAGAATGATACACGCGTAGTCACGAACACCTCGCACGGGATCAATGCGACTCATAGGAACCTACCGCGTAGTCACGGGGCTCCCAGTTTGAGTGTACGACATAAATTTGCAAAATATTTAGATTTAAGCATAAAAACATGCAATCGAAGGCGGAAAACGTAAAACAAGCCGTCAAAGGGTGAAAACCCAAACCACCCCCCAAACCACCCCGTAGGGGGCACGAACGCCTCGCACGGGACCAATGTAACTTGTAGGAACTGACCGCGTAGTCACGGGTCTCCCGGTTTGTGAATATGACGATAATTTGCAAAAATCACACTTAGTTCAAAACAAGCCGTCAAAGGGTGAAAACCCAAACCAACCCCCAAACGACCCCGTAGGAGGCACGAACACCTCGCACGGGACCAATGTAACTTGTAGGAACTGATCGCGTAGTCCCGGGTCTCTCGGTTTGAGAGTATGACGATAATTTGCAAAAATCATCACTTAAACTTAAAAACGAGTCGTTAAAGGGTGAAAACCCAAACCACCCCCCAAACGACCCCGTAGGGGGCACGAACACCTCGCACGGGACCAATGTAAGTTGTAGGAACTGACCGCGTAGTCCCGGGTCTCCCGGTTTATGAATATGACGATAATTTACAAAAATCACACTTAGTTAAAAACATGCCGTCAAAGGGTGAAAACCCAAACGACCCCGTAGGAAGCACGAACACCTCGCACGGGACCATTGTAACTTGTAGGAACTGATCGCGTAGTCCCGGGTCTCTCGGTTTGAGAGTATGAGGATAATTTGCAAAAATCATCACTTAAACTTAAAAACAAGCCGTTAAAGGGTGAAAACCCAAACCACCCCCCAAACGACCCTGTAGGGGGCACGAACACCTCGCACGGGCCAATGTAACTTGTAGGAACTGACTGCGTAGTCCCGGGTCTCCCGGTTTGAGAGTATGACGATAATTTGCAAAAATCAACACTTAAACTTAAAAACAATCCGTCAAAGGGTGAAAACCCAAACCACCTCCCAAACGACTCCGTAGGGGGCACGAACACCTCGCACGGGACCAATGTGACTTGTAGGAACTGACTGCGTAGTCCCGGGTCTCCCGGTCTATGAGTATGACGATAATTTGCAAAAATAAGCACTTAAACTTAAAAACAAGCCGTTAAAGGGTGAAAATCAAAACCACCCCCCAAACGACCCCGTAGGGGGCACGAACACCTCGCACGGGACCAATGTAACTGGTAGGAACTGACCGCGTAGTCACGGGTCTCCCGGTTTGTGAATATGACGATAATTTGCAAAAATTAACACTTAAACTTAAAAACAAGCCGTTAAAGGGTGAAAACCCAAACCACCTCCCAAACGACCCCGTTGGAGACACGAACACTTCGTGCGGGACCAATGTAACTTGTAGGAACCGACCGCGTAGTCCCGGATCTCCCGGTTCGTGAATATGATGATAGTTTACAAAAATCACACGTAGTTAAAAACAAGCCGTGAAAGGGTGAAAACCAAAACCACCCCCCAAACGACCCCGTAGGAGGCACGAACACCTCGCACGGGACCAATGTAACTTGTAAGAACTGACCGCGTAGTCTCGGGTCTCCCGGTTTGAGAGTATGACGATAATTTGCAAAAATCAGCACTTAAACTTAAAAACAAGCCGTTAAAGGGTGAAAACCCAAACCACCCCCCAAACGACCCCGTAAGGGGCACGAACACCTCGCACGGGACCAATGTAACTTGTAGGAACTGACCGCGTAGTCCCGGGTCTCCTGGTTTGTGAATATGACCATAATTTGCAAAAATCAGTACTTAAACTTAAAAACAAGCCGTTAAAGGGGAAAAACCCAAACCACCCCCCAAACGATCCCGTAGGAGGCACGAACACCTCGCACGGGACCAATGTAACTTGTAGGAACTGACCGAGTAGTCTCGGGTCTCCCGGTTTGAGAGTATGACGATAATTTACAAAAATCAACACTTAAACTTAAAAACAAGCCGTTAAAGGGTGAAAACCCAAACCACCCCCCAAACGACCCCGTAGGGGGCACGAACACCTCGCACGGGACCAATGTAACGTGTAGGAACTGATCGCGTAGTCCCGAGTCTCCCGGTTTGTGAATATGACGTTAATTTGCAAAAATCACACTTAGTTAAAAACAAGCCGTCTAAGGGTGAAAACCCAAACCACCCCCCAAACGACCCCGTAGGAGGCACAAAAGACCTCGCACGGGACCAATGTAACTTATAGGAACTGATCGCGTAGTCCCGGGTCTCCCGGTTTGATAGTATGACGATAATTTGCAAAAATCAGCACTTAAACTCAAAAACAAACCACTAAAGGGTGAAAACCCAAACCACCCCCCAAACGACCCCGTAGGGGGCACGAACTCCTCGCACGGGAACAATGTAACTTGTAGGAACTGGCCGCGTAGTCCCAGGTCTCCCGGTTTGTGAATATGACGATAATTTGCAAAAATCAACACTTAAACTTAAAAACAAGCCGTTAAAGGGTGAAAACCCAAACCACCCCACAAACGACCCCATAGGAGGCACGAACACCTCGCACGGGACCAATGTAACTTGTAGGAACTGACCGCGTAGTCTCGGGTCTCCCGTTTTGAGAGTATGACGATAATTTATAAAAATCAGCACTTAAAATTAAAAACAAGCCGTTAAAGGGTGAAAACCCAAACCACCCCCCAAACGACCCCGTAGGGGGCACGAACACCTCGCACGGGACTAATGTAACTTGTAGGAACTGACCGCGTAGTCCCGGGTCTCCCGGTTTGTGAATATGATGATAATTTGCAAAAATCAGTACTTAAACTTAAAAACAAGCCGTTAAAGGGGGAAAACCCAAACCACCCCCCAAACGATCCCGTAGGAGGGACGAACACCTCGCACGGGACCAATGTAACTTGTAGGAACTGATCGCGTAGTCCCGGGTCTCCCGATTTGTGAATATGATGATAATTTGCAAAAATCAGTACTTAAACTTAAAAACAAGCCGTTAAAGGATGAAAACCCAAACCACCCCCCAAACGACCCCGTAGGGGGCACGAACGCCTCGCACGGGACCAATGTAACTTGTAGGAACTGACCGCGTAATCCCGGGTCTCCCGGTTTGTGAATATGACGATAATTTGCAAAAATCAGTACTTAAACTTAAAAACAAGCCGTTAATGGGTGAAAACCCAAACCACCACCCAAACGACCCCGTAAGGGGCACGAACACCTCGTACGGGACCAATGTAACTTGTAGGAACTGATCGCGTAGTCCCGGGTCTCCCAGTTTGTGAATATGATGATAATTTGAAAAAATTAGCACTTAAACTTAAAAACAAGTCGTTAAAGGGGTGGAAAACCCAAACCACCCCCCAAACGACCCCGTAGGGGGCACGAACACCTCGCACGGGACCAATGTAACTTGTAGGAACTGACCGCGTAGAACCGGGTCTCCCAGTTTGTGAATATGAGTATAATTTCCATTCATATATATAATTTTTTTGTTTTGAGTATTTTTTTTTTGTAAATTATTGGGTTACTAATATCGTATCTTTTTTGTATTCTATTTTTTTTGCAGGATAACAGTTTATCGTTGGCTTTTATTCGCGTGGAACACAAAGAACTCAATGGTTTACAACAAGGGATTTATTAATGAATCCATTTTTTTGTCATGACCGTACAGTCTTTTGTTGTTTTATAATTGACTTTTATGGCCATGAGGGCTTTTGTAAGTTAATTGTTATATTTTGTGGCCGTGCGGGCTTTCTGTTGGGCAAGTTTTGTATTAACAGGTTTTGGAATGTCCAGAAAATAGAGGAAACTCTGCACAATTTTTTTTGGGCATGTGAGCAATTAAAGACTTGTAATATTTTGAAGTTTGTATGTACATTAGTTTATTAATAACGCGCAATATTATTAATTTGTGAATTTTGTGCTTTCAAATATTTTTTTTTAATGAAAAAATTGGCACAGTTCAAAACCGTGGCAAAAGTGTATCATATTTTGGCACGGTTTTAAACTGTGCTAATTTTTTTTAAACTATGCTGAATCTGGCACAGTTAAAAACTGTGCCAAAAGTGTGCCAGAAATATCAAATTCTGGCACGGTTTAAAAGTGTGTCAGAAGTGTTCCTATTTTGCTGAATCTGACACAGTTAAAAAGTGTGCCAGAAATATCAAATTCTGGCACGGTTTAAAAGTGTGCCAGAAGTGTTCCTGTTTGGCTGATTCTGGCACACCTATTTTTGGTGTAGTGGGTATAGAACTCCATTGTTTAAGACATACCTAGCAACTTTAAACTTGAGCCTCCTGGCTGCAAGCTGGTCGGCTGGTAAGATTCCTTCTTCAATATACGCCCTGATAGGATTCATCCAGTAAGGTTCCATATCCAAAGTGATGAACTTTACCATTAAATCGTCATCAGTGATGCGGTCTGTAAGTATCTCAATAGGAATCATTCTTCATAGCTCAGTGCGAGTGGCTAAGTCTAACCGAGTTAGTGTATCAGCCCTCGCATTCTCCAGTCTTGGTATTTTAATCACTTGGACAGCTGTAAAATTGGATACGATCTCCATAGCTTTGGTTTGATACCTAGATATGAATTCTTCCCTTTCCGCATACAACCCGAGAATCTAATTTACGACTAGCTGTGAATCACTAAACACCGTAACTTGCTCCACATTTAGTGTTTTAGCTAAACTGAGGCCCACAATCATAGCCTCATACTCAGCTTCATTATTGGAAGCTTTGAATTGGAAATGCAGAGCATATTCTGTATCCAATCCATCCGGACTATTAAGAGTTATTTCGGCTCCGCTGCCTGTGGCACACAAAGAGCCAATAATATACAAATTCCATACGGGGATATAGTTATCAAACCCTTGATCTGACAAAGTCACGTGATAGAATATTTGGTGCTTACTTTTATTATCCCTCAACTTTGGGCTTTTATCAGAGGATTCTTGTTACTCGATCACCATACCCTTCAATAAGTCTGCTGATGGGAGTTGACCGAGAATGGTTTTTGATGATCCTCTATTGTTCGTGGGTTATCCTGTATTAGATCCCTATTGGTCGAAGGTATCTGGGTAAGTAAATTCAGCAATGAAATCTGCCATTGCCTCCCTTTTGAGAGAAGACCTTGGCTCATAGACAATGTCATATTCACCTAACTCCACCGCCCAATACATCAATCTTCCAAAAAAATTTAGCTTGTGTAAAGCCTATTTGAGTGGCATGTTGGTGTATATCACTATAGTATGGTCTTGGAAGTATGGTTTCATTCTCCTGCTTGCCTCAATCAACGCTAATTCCAGCTTCTCCAATTTTGGATGCCTGATCTCCTCTCCTCGAAATGCCTAGCTTGTATAATATACCGACTTCTACACTCCATCGTTTACTCTTATTAACGCTAAACTGACAACACTTTCTGAGACAGCTAGGTACAAGTATAATATTTCTCCCACTATCGGCCTGGACAGCAAAGAAGGTGTCCCCAAATATCTCTTTAACTTTTGGAACGCCTTCTGACACTCATCATTCCACCCGAAAGTTTTTCTGAGTGTCTTGAAAAATGGAAGACATCTGTCAGTTGCTCGTGAGATGAACCTATTGAGAGTTTAACAAGACCTGTTAGGCTTTGTACTTCCTTCTTCCTAGTTAGAGATTTTTATTCTAGTAAGGCTTTGATCTTGTCAGGATTTGCCTCGATGCCTAGTTAATTCACAATATACCTGAGGAACATGCCTTCTTGTACGCCAAAGACGCACTTGGTCGGGTTCAACTTCATCTGATATTTCTCTAGCGGGTCAAATGTTTGGCCAAGATCAACTATGTGGTCAGTAACTTTCTTGCTATTAGTCAGCATGTCATCGACGTAAACCTCTATGTTTCTGCCAATTTGCTCTACGAACACCTTGTTCATTTGCCGCTGGTATGTAACACCTGCATTTTTAAGACCAAAAGGCATAACATTGTAACAGTATGTTCCCCTTGGGTTAATAAAAGAGGTACTTTCCCTTTCTTCTGGTTTCATCTTAATTTGGTTGTAGCCGGAATAAGAATCCATAAAGCTCAACAATTCATGCACCGAAGTAGCATCAACGAGCTAGTCTATTCGGGGTAGAGGGAAGTAATATTTTGGGAAGGCTTTGTTCAGATCTTTAAAATCCATGCACATTGTTTATTTATTGTTCTTCTTTTTTATCGTCACCACATTGGCTAACCAATCAGGGTATTTGACATCCTCAATAAAAGAGGCCTTTTGTAGTTTCTCTACTTCCTCTTGAATAGTTTGATTCTTCTCTCGGGTAAAGACCCTTCTTCACTGCTTCACCGATTTGATCTCCTTATTAACATTGAGTTGGTGGAACAAGAAGGCTGGGTCTATCCTCAACACATCTTCATGACTCCACGCGAAATCTTGTTTTCTATGCCTCAAAAATGCCACCAACTCTTGCTTTATTATTGGATCAAGTGAAGTGCCAATTTGAGTTGTTCTTTTTAGTCATTCATCGTCTAGAATAATGTTCTCCATCGCTTCCATGACTTGACCCTTCACAATATCTGATTTATCTTCTTGTTCGGAAGATGAATAGTAGCATTCCCTAGCTACTTTCTGATCGGGAACTTCAAGCATTGATGTACCGTGGATGGCACTACTTCGAAATTTTTTAGACTTACTCTTCCCATGATTATATTGTAGGCTGATTGGACATTTTTATCCATTACAAAAAAGCGTACTTTTTCTGTTCTTCAAGCAGTCCAGGTACCAATAAGCATGTCCAACTTAATCGTCCCAAGTGGAAAGACTTTTTTGCCAGAGAAATCGATTAGGGGCATGTGGTACGGCTCCAACTGGACGAGTTTCAGGTTTAAACTGTCAAAGCAAGGGTAGAATATGATGTCTTCCGAGATACCATTATCTACCAATACTATTGAGATGATTACATCCTTAATCCTCATTTTGATCACTAAAGGATCATCGTGAGGATACAAGACACCTTCCAGATCACTTTTGGAAAAACCGATGACTATTTTATCCTTATTGACCTTCCTCGGATGATCTTCCTCTGCCATATTTATCCATTGTATGTAGGAACAAGATTGGGCCTCATTGAGGTAAGCTTTACTTTCAGTGGTATGATCACCACCACCTCCTGAATCTCCACCTGTTATCATATTACAGTCAAATGATCCAAAGCGGATTGAAAATACCTCACGTTCAGGCTGTCTAGGCTTTTTGGGGAGATCTGGGTCATCCTCCATGTCATCTTCATGGTCCTTTTCTTATCATCTCTTAGTCGGTGAGGAGATTTAGACCTTTGTCGTGCTCTGTTATTGGTCTTCTCACCATTCTGGCGATCAGTAAACTTGTTAAATTTCCCTCATCTAATGATTACCTCGATCTCATTCTGGAGAGCTATGCAGCGCTTGGTCGTGTGACCATGGTCTTTGTGGAACTCACAATACTTGGACTTATCTCTCCTTTCAGGGGTTATCCTCAATTTCTCCGACCAATTCAGTTCTTTGCTATTTTTTATCTCCTTCAGAACATGGTTTATGCCTACCTTTAAGGGGGTATAACTTGTATACTTCCTCAAGTGCTCAAGCGTTTCCTTTACTTTCGATTGCTTGCTGCCTCCATTATGCTTATGATCCTTCCTCTCCAACTTTCCTTCAGCTTTAGTTTCCTCGTTTTCCTCAATATTCTTCTTTACAACCATAGCTTCTTCGGCATTCATAATATTGGCTGCTTTAGCCATCAACTGTACCATGGATTTAGGGGGATCTTTGGCTAAATTGTAATACAACTTATTTGGTAAAAGACCGCTCATCAGAGCTATAATGGCTATCTTCTCTTCGTAGTCAATTACCTCAAGTTTCTTGTTGTTAAAATGAGTGATGTAGTCCCTGGTGCTTTCTCCTGGTTTTTTCCTTACGCTCAATAGATGGGCTACCCTTTTGACTGTCTTTGCACCGAAGAAAAAATTCCCTATGAAGAGCTCAGCCAACTGATGGAAAGTTGTGATTTTCCCCCGAGGAAGGCTGTTATACCATATTTGAGAAGAACCAGCGATGGTTCCTTAGAACGCCATGCACCTCATCTCATCTGGGACTGTATAAGTTCTGCAACATCTTGGTACTGTTCGATGTGGACAACATGATCGGTCTTCCCATCATACTTTGGCGTAACTACAGGAGCCTTAAACTTTGAGGGTGTAGGAAAATCCATAATTACTTGTATAAATGGAGATCCTTTAATAAAGGTTCTTTGGAGAGGGATCCTGGCCTTATCCATTTCCCCTAACCTCTATTCCAATCTCTGAATGGAGCCCTCCTATGAGTCATTTCAGCCTCTAATCTATTTGCCTGAGCAACAGATCGCATTGAATTATCTTCTTGGGATCTTTCTGTACGAGCTGCAAGGCGTGATTGGGCAGAACCTTCCCTTAGTTCATTTGGTCGTTGAGAATTTCTCGATGCAATTCGAGGACCAAACGGTCAAAGGGGGAGACTCTACTCAACCTCTCCAAAGTGCTTATTCATTCTGGAATTAGAGTAACATTTTCTTGAGAGTCCATAACTCTTATGGGAGATGTCTCGCCAGGCTCATAGGAGGGATCACCGGACCTCTCAGTATGATGGAATTCACTATGTCTGGACCGGTAAGCATGAGGGAATAGAGTACGTTTGGATCGTAAATATGACAAGTGCATGTTTCTCTCAACGCTTCGCTGGCCTGACTTGGCAGGCATTGTATTTTGAACAGTTTGAGTGAGTTGTCGCATAGTTGTTTGTCATTTGGCTAAGTTTACCACTATTCCTGTGAGATCATGGACAGTTGGAGGAGCAGACTGGGTGAGAGAAACTCCGTTATTGTTCCTATTGCTAGATTCTGGGATCTCAGCCATGTATGATGAATTTTTTAGTGAAAAACGCTATGTATATTCGTTCCCACAAATGATGCCAATTTGTTGATGCAAAATACTAGACTTGATCTAATTAATTAATCACATATAAATATGAATAACGAATTAAGACAAAGGATTTTTAAAGTGGTTCAACCTTAATGAAAATTGCCTACGTCCACTGTCTTGTATTGCTGGGTGTTTTTCCTTGATCTCAATTATGATCGCAAGTGATTGATTAACCTGTTATGGAGGGGGTTACAATGTATTTATAGCCCTTGGGATATCAATATGAATAGGCAATATGCCGTTATTTTGTAGACATATACATCCGTACATAATAAGAATGTTCATTGAATCTATTTTTGTCGCTTGATCTTCTTGGCTAGATGCTCTGTACATTGAGTAGCTCATCAAGTTTGAGTAGCTCGGTACGCTGAGTGGCTCGGTGAATATATTTTATGCCACACAGGATGACACGTGTCTTCATATAACTGATCCACGTCAGCTGACTAATTTTTGTATCAACAAAGAGCATTCATGCATTTTAATTGCCTGCATTTAAATTCACTTGCTAAATATTTTCAAATGTTTTGGGTTCTAACCATTGATATAAAATATTTTGAAAACCTTTTTGTTGTCTAGCCACAGGGACTCTATAATTGTTTTATTCCAAGGTTACGCACTTGCGATACATGTGGATGTTGCAGAACTTTAACTTAGCTAATTCAGTCATTTCATTCCTAGAGTAGGATGCAGTAAGTATTTCCTTTGGGCATGTCCTAGTTATTACTTTTGTTCAAGCGAGATGATGTATTCAGTTTATTCCTCTTATGTTTTTTTTTTGTTATCTAATTTGTAGCCGATGGTTGTCTCGGCAAGAATTATATTTATTCATGTCTAGTATTGTTCATTTCAGTGTTTGTGTGAATGATTAGTTATATATTCTTTCGCATGTTGTAGTTGGGATGTTAAATAAAAGATAAAATTTTGCAACATGTCTTTTAAATACTAGGTGGTTAGTAAGTTTTAAAAAGTTTTTGACAATGATGCTAAGAATGAACGATATAAGATTCCTATTTAATTTGATATAGGACTAATCACCCGATATTTTATTAGGGGATGCCACAAATGGTATGAGAGCATATGGTTCTAATGTCCTTAGGATTTGTCCGTCTTTTCACATTTTAGCGTAGCGATTCTTTGATATAGATCCTTACTATAGGATTGTTGTATTCCCTCATGTATGCGTCTTACATTCTCATACTATATGGTATAGTTCATGTGATTCATGTACAGTTTCAATCGAGAGGGGCATATCGAACATTTTAGAATAACATACGGGGGACGTTAGAAGGATTACAGGAGGGAGGACTCATTCGAAGGCTTGTAGTATTCTAGAAACAGTGACACGATATAAGTCACCATGATAATTATTCGAATAATTGAAGTTGGAGTAACCGCTGGGGAGCATTAATTTTCCCCAGAACCGTAATGAAGGATGATGGTTCAAAGTTAAAACTCCAAGGGTAGACGACAAGGGGTAAGGGCCGAAGAATATTTTGGTTCTTAAAGAACAATCCATTAGGATGCGAGGGAGGTGGAGAAGAGTGATTTACAAATGGGTAGATAACATCCAATTGGGATCACATATGGGGGAGTGTAGTGACCTCAAGTCAAGATTTTTGGCAAAGAAGTTTGCTCTTAGAAGCAGTATGGAGTGATGGGAGATCGCACCACATTCATAGGGAGATACCATGAATAGTTAGGAATTTGGGGTGCGAATGATCATGAATCCTCTCACTAGAGGTTAAATTGAGAGACAAAGAAAATTTCAGTAATCTTTCTAAAAGGGTCGGACAATGGACGAAATGTAAGGAAAGTTTACGAAATTCATAAACTTCGTAACCAATGAGAGGGATATAGAGAATCAAGTGGGGTTACAAGTTGATATTATACTCGTGGGTAGAATGTAAAAACGTCATAGGAGATCTAGGGAGGATGACTAGTGTCGTTGTCATCAAGGTTATATGTTTACATTCGTATCAATGCTCTATGAGAAGGGAGCTAAGTGATTTGAAAAATCTATTAGAGGATTAATATTGGATTTTTAGTCCTAATAAGGTTCCAAGGAAAGGAATACCCAGTAGGGGACCAAGATTAATGATTGAGATTAGTAGAATTTTTACCAAGTGGCGGTGTGTTCAGTTAGGGTCATCAAGGCCAGCAACAAGTCTATTGGATCAGCGGATCCAAAGGGACAATTGGGGTAGCAATAAGGGTCAAGACTACTAGCTTCGGGAGAAGGACAACCTCGATAGGGTCGGTGGGGCCAGAGAAAGGGGGATGACACAGAGAGTTGTGTTATATGTGAAAGAGTAGAAACACATAGGAGGATCTTGTCCGTAGTAAGTCAAGGGACAGGAGCGGGATGTCTAGCAAGGACACTAGTAGAAAAGTTTTTTGTTTGGTTAGGAAGCGGGTGTTATGTCTAATAACCATTGATCCGGCAGTTTGAGGGGAACTGGAACTACGATTTTTATTCCGAGATGATTGTGGTTTGATTGGTGTGATGCGAGAGGGTCACAAAAATGTATTATAACTAAATTCGCATGAGAAATGGATTTAGTGGAGGTATAATTAATATCAGTAGTATGTGTATTTTTACCATGGAGTAGAGGGGTACTCTTTGGTCCCACCTGAAATAATAGGTGGGTACACTGAGATATTTCTTGAGGACTAGCTCCTCTGAAAGGTGATATTCGAGGTACAGTTTTATCTTGGGTATGGACGGGTTCTTAGTGGTGGGCAATCATACCAAGGCTATCGTGTTCGTTGTTTCAGTGTCGGATGTATATTATTTTTTAGATGTCTCACCTGAAAGAAGGTTGAACCCGTGGTAATACCTGGTGAACTAGACTTTAGAGGGTAAATTTTTCTAGTTATATTGGATCCCGATACATGGGGACTCTTACTGATAAGATTTAAGGTAAGTTGGGTTGCCGTGAGCGGAGAGATTTAGCTCGTTTTTAATATTTAGCGCTGAGGGCTTAGTGACAGTACAGGCGCAGTAGTATATGACTCGTTTAGAGATGCAGGAGTCCATGATAGACTTCTGAGTATAGGGGCAAGGTTTGAGAGTCCCGAGGTTATGCTTTGGATTCTGTGGAAATTAAGGACAGACAATGCTAAGGAATAGTGCATTAGGAAAAGTTCTTTTGGCTTTGTTGGGAAGTGTTATACGCATAAGCTTAATAAAATGTCAAAAGTTTGAAGACGTCATTCGATTCTAGGTCATCGAATTTAATGATAATTAGTGAACGTGTGGAGAAAATACGTTGAGCGGAGAGCCACTAAGAGATAGGACTACTGGAGCTGAAAAGTGTTACGAAAGAAACACTGGAAATATTTGCACCATAATTTAGTAGGTGGGGCAATATCGAGAAGACTTGTATAGTAATTGGTAATGTCATTGGAAATATTTGGAGGATATATCCACGCCGAGGACGCAGGGGTCGAAATTGAGACAAATATGGTTACGTAAGTGATGATCAGAGGTTTGTGCAATTACGCATGAGATATAGGGTGTATGGGCACCCTGGGAGGATCCAGAGCCTCTATTGTGGAGATACTTAGCAGATTCGGGGAGAAGACGCAAAGGCAACGATTTTGGGTATATTTCGAAGGAATGGGAATGTGTTGTCCCTCTAATTATGAAATGATTGAGCATGGATGTATTTGGAAGTGACATTGAGTGCGTCACAACCTACGATTTGCTATCACTAGGATTCGTAAGTGAGACAGATATTAGTGGATGCGTTGGCCATAATAGCCATAATATATATATATGTGTGTGTGTGTGTGTGTGTGTATGTACCGTGGGATAACGGGGTTCTTTAGTGTTAACCACATGAGAGTGGGGGGTTACACTAAGAGGATGATTGCATTATACGAGCGATTCTTATTTTTGAGAATTATAGGAGTAGCGTGGATGTTTTCCAAGTTTCAATTGTGTAGCTATAGTTTGGGGATATAGTGGATAGTTATGGTAAGATTAAATGTTCGCGGTACCGGGGTATGAATTATCATTTCTAGGTTCCACCTGAGATCGGGTCTAGCGCATATATTCGATTATGTATTTTAAATGTGTTTGCATTTTAATGTATAAATGTTTAATTGAAATCCCGATAAGTAAGGACATTTATAATGTGATTTAAGTGGTTCGACTTATTGTCGAGTGGGGAGATATAGCTCGGGACTTATTTCGCACAAGAAAACTAGTGATAGTAAGGGTGCGGTAGTGTATGCTGTGGATATCTATACTTTTATGCCGAGAGAATGGTATTTGGAGTGTTATAACTATGGGATTGAAGTTATATTACGGTTTAAGGGCTAGTAAAGCCGAGTTTTATTTCTTGTAGTTAAGCACGGGTACAGGGTGTATGGGTGCTCTAGTTAATTACATTTTCTTAAAAACTATGTGTAGAAATGCTAAGGGTAAGTGATTAGGGAGTTAGTTGAGACGGGGAGTACTAGGCGTATCCGGATTTCGATGACGAAATTTTATTGTAAGGAAAAAAATATGAAACACCCCGTAAATTCAACGACCTTTAATTAAATTATATTTGGGAGAAGAAGAATTTATTTTATTGGGAGGAATTAAATTCATGATTTGGAAAAATTTTAATTTGAGGAATTTAATAATTTGGCGAATTGAGGTTTAATTACTTGGAGTATTTTGTCTCGCATTTTGAGGTAAAAGTTTTGGAGAATATTATAAATTAATTCGAATGGCAATTCGGAGTGTAGGGTTGAGTCCGGATGGGTCAAAATTGTTAGAAAAGAGTGTCCATGGATATAATATGGGTTTTGGGACCTTTCTAGACATAATTGAGCTCTAAATTAAGAGTTTGGGCCCTTTTTAGGAGGCCCATAGGCTCAAAAACGGGATTTGAGTTTTTAACTCTAATTATGAAAGGGTAAGGCAAATTAAAGTCATTTTAGAAGACTGAAATTGGGGAGAGCTTAAGAGGAGAACCCTTAGAAGATAATTTGGTGATTTGGAAGATTTCTTCAAGAACAAGAGGAGATCCTTGATTCCAATCCATCATCTTCATCAAAGGACTTGGTTCTACAAACCTAAGGCAAGTGGTTTAACTTGCATCTAAATTAGTTGCATTTATCTATTCATATCATAGTGGGTGTGATAAGATGATACGGTTTTTGGGTTAGTTGATATCTAAATTGGGTTTTGATGGGTATGATTGAATTGTAGAACAATTTCTTGAATTTGAAGAAGTGTAAGAAATTGGATAAATTAAACTGTCATTTTAGAAACTGTTTATCGACGTTTAGGTTACGAAAATGGTGATTCTGTCCGCGAGGCCCTGTAAAAAATTGTGTTTTCTAAACTTTGTTCTCTGATGCGTTTTCTCCAAAAATGGCATTTTAAAAATCTGGGCAGATTTGTGGGGCAAGTTTAAATTTAGGGTTTTAGTTTAGGGTTTGAGATTGTGAAATTTAATCATGGATTAGTAGAGGATAATTCCAAAGAGATCTAAGGTTTAATTCATGAAGTTGTGAACCTTGTACTTTAATGGGTAAATTTATTTTTATAGAAATTTTATGATGAATTGTGGGGATTTAAATGGGGAATTTAGGGTTTTGTTGGAATCTTGAGTTTTATGCAAATTGTGAAAACATTTTTGGGTTCCATTCCTTCAATTCGTCAATGGCGCTAGATATCATGAAGGGCGTTGTTCCTTTAATTCATCAATGGCGGTAGATTTGAATGAAAGACAAAGAGTCCCTAGTAATTCGAACAACATTATTTCCACAAATCCTTTTCCAAATATAAATTCCCACCCCTGGTTGGTCAAATGCTTAAAGTGAGAAATTTGTAAGGATTGATTAATAAGGATGCTAATCTCATTAAAAGGAATCGAATAATGAATTGGAAATTTCGAATTTTGGGCCAAGAGAGAGAGTCCTGATATAATTGGTAGGGTGACAACAAGATAATGAAATCAATTGGTATATGATTAATTGAAAATTAAGTCGGATCATAGACTTGTATGTTTTAGGCTTGTGTATGGAGCTAGTACACCGGTAGCCTAGATTCAATATATATATATATATATATATATGGTGATGTGTAGTGTATATATAAGATGATTTATAAATATTTGTGTGAATAATATTTATAGTAAAGCATAACAATATTAATGCTATATTAAGAGGTTGCGTAATGTGGGTGAGTCCCCTTGCTAGCAAATACAGGGTGAGTATAATCCCCAGGTCACAACGTCTCTTATTAGGGGTGAGCCGTTATGGTATGGAACGGGCACTTCCGGGGGGAATTATGGATGCCTCCTACGTGGGCGTGATAGCATTTATATCCGACATGTGTGTGAATGTCGAGATATTGTTGTACGTATATATGGTCTGGATTTATAAACAGGAAAATACATGGTGTGAAATGTATAAGTGATATAACTAGTGAGATTGTTCTATAATATCAAATGGGAATCGATTTAACTATGTTAGTGTGAATAATAACTTATAACTCATATACGTGATGTGAATCGTATAAGTGGTATAACTCGTGAGAATGTTGTATGGCATTAAATGAGAAATGACTTAAATAAGTTGATAAGATTAATAATTTATAAATTATACTAAACACACTAGGGATAGAGTAGTGGGAAATCGTGGGATATATGTGACAAAACTAGTTACGGGGTGGATAGATAGATGGGTAATATAGAAGCACGTTAGGTGTGCACATTAGTTGAGGGGTGAGGGGTTCCTCAAGAGAGTGTGCGATACTAACTTAAATATGAAGAGAGTTCATGCATTTAAATTCACTTGCTAAATATTTTCAAATATTTTGGGTTCTAACCCTTGCTATAAAATATTTTCAAAACCTCTTAGGTGTCTAGCCACAGGGACGCCATAATTGTTCTATTCCAAGGTTACGTAGTTGCAGCATATGTGGATGTTATAGGACTTTAACTTAGACGCTTAGGTCATTTCATTCCTAGAGTAGGATGCAGTCAGTATTTCCTTTGGGCATGTCTCCCTAGTTATTACTTTTGTTCCAGCTAGATGATGTATTCAGTTTATTCCTCTTGTGTTTTATTTTTGTTATTTGATTTGTAGCCGGTGGTTGTCTCGACAAGGATTATATTTTTTCTTGTCTAGTATTGTTCATTTCAGTGTTTGTGTGAATGGTTACTTATATATTATTTCACATGTTGTAGTTGGGATGTTAAGTAAAAAAGATAAAATGTGGCACCGTGTCTTTTAAATACTATGTGGTTAGTAAGTTTTAAAAGGTTTTCGACATTGATGCTAAGAATGAACCAAATGAGATTCCTGTTTTAATTTGATATAGGACACATCACCCAATATTTTATTAGGCGGAGTGTCACATGTATGCAAAGAGAAACATGTAATTGCCCTTGACTAAATAATGGTGTATGCAAATTAGTCCCAAAATACTTTACCGACTGAATCTGAGATTTGTTCATTGTCATTTCATATGCAAGACGTAAGGAAATTGACACCTTGATATTTGGAAAGGAAGCTCTGAAGAAGACGGTGTCAAAGATATTATGGGAACGAAGACTAAAATGTAACACCCCGTAAATTCAAGGAACTTTAATTATATAATACCTTGGGCGAAAAGGAATTTATTAATTTGGAGAATTGAGGATTAATTATTTTGGATTATTTTATGTCGTAATTTGAGGTCTTAAATTTGGAAGATGTTATAAATTAATTCGGATGACAATTCGGAGTGCACGGTTGAGTAGGGATGGATCAAAATAGTTGAAAATGAGTGTCCATATGTATATATTGGGTTTCAAAACTTAATTAGATATAATTGAGCACCAAATAAAGAGTTTGGGCCCTTTTTATAAAGACCATAGGCCCAAAAAGGGGATTTGAGTTTTTAACCCTAATGGTAAAAGGGTAAGGCAACTTAAATTCATTTTAGAAGACTAAAATTGGGGAGAGATTAAGAGAAGATCCATTAGAAGAGAATTTGGGGATTTTGAGAGATTTGCTTCAAGAACAAGAGAACATCCTTGATTTCAATCCAACATCTTCATCCAAAGGCTTCGATCTACAAATTAAGGAAACTGTTTTAATTTGCAATTGTTAATTTGTATTTACCTATTCATATGAAAAGAGGTAGGAATCAATTAATATGTTAGGGCTTGTGTTCATAAGAAATTGGAGACTTCTTTGATTTGGAAATTTATAAATCTGTAGAGGTGTTAAGATTTGATGAATTTGATGCTTAATTGAAGAAATTGTTATGGTTAGATTGAATATGATAAAAGTTTGAACTTAGGATGAATCTGGGGACGTTTTGGTGAAGAAATTTGTACAGAATGAAGGTCTAAAACTTGTTAATGGGGGATTAGGTTCTTGGCAGAAGAGAGAGAAGAAGATGATACCAAGGTCATTCGAATGACCTGGTATCCCGTTCAAACGAGAGCCATTGTCATTCGAATGACAGGGCTTGTCATTTGAACCACCTGTTAAGCCTGTCAGATTTCTATTTTTCCCTTGATTCAGATCTGTTATGTGTTGGAGATTCACAATTTCTGCCTTAGCTGATTTCTGAAATTGAGTATGATTTAGGGTTTAATTTGTGAGTACATAACCTGGAAGTAATTAGAGGACTAAAGAAATTGAAGATGTAAGGTTCATGATTTAGTATATTGTAATATTGTGAATTAAGTCAGTAGACTTGATTGCATGAGATTGAAGGACGGAATAAAACTATTGAATTTCGGGCCGAGATATAGAGAGTTCGGGTATATTTTGTAGGGGGACACCAAAATAATGAAAATTAATTAGTGTATAATTAATTAAAATCAAGTCGGACCATAGACTTAAATGTTTTAGTCTTTGCGTATGGACATATATATATATATATAGTAAAGCATACCTATTCTAGTGCTATCCAGGGAGGTTGCGCGATGTGGGTGAATCCCTTGGCTAGTGAATGCAGGGTGAGTATAGTCCCCATGTCATAGCGTTCGGTTCAGGAGTGCGATGAATGGTGTCTGATTCGATCTCACTATCGTGGGAAACTATGGATGGCTCCACAACATTTGATTATTTTTCTAAATGGGGAGCTAACCATATTAGGGTTTCAGGTGGATGAGAATACCCAATTATGATAGCATCTAGAGAACACCCGATGAGTGCCTACTCAAGGGATAATATATATCTACGACTTGTATGTGTGAATGTTGTAGGATGAGTACGTATATGTGGTATAATTATGTACGGGATAATATAGGATGAGAATTGTATTAATTATATAACTTGTGAAACGGTTATATGGTATCAAATGAGAATTAAATTAAATAAGCTAGTGTGATTAATAACTTATAAAATGTGTACTAAACTCACTCGGGTTAGTGTATTGGGGAAGTTGTGGATTATATGTGGAAAGACTAGTTACTAGGTGGTTAGTTAGGTGGGTCATATATAGAATGTTAGGCATGAAGATTAGTGGAGGGGTGATGTGTCCTCAAGAGAGTGTACGACATTAACTTAAATATGAAGAGCATTCATGCATTTTAATTTACTACATTTAAATTCACTTGCTATAAAATATTTTCAAAACCTTTTAGGTGTCCAGCCACATGGATGCCGAAATTGTTCTATTCCAGGTTTGACGCAACTGCAACACATATGGATGTTGTAGGATGATTGACATAGCCATTTCTATCATTTCTCTTCTAGAGTAGTATGTAGTCACGGTTCCATTTGGGCATGTCGCCCTAGTTATTCCATTTTATTCCAGTTAGATAATGTATTCAGTTATTACTGTGGTGATTCATTTTGTTTTTGAATTGTTGCCGATTTTGTTATTGATTTGTAGCTGGCACCTGTCACGACAAAGATTGCATCTTTTCCATTTTAGTATTGCTTGATTCAGTTATTGCATGATGGTTAGTTTTATATATTCTTTCGCATGTTGTCATTGGTATGTTAAATAAAAAGATAAAATTTGGCACCGTTTCTTTTAAATAATAGGTGGTTAGTAAGTTTAAAAAAAAATTGACACTGATGCTAACAATGAACCAAATGAGATTCCTATTTTATTTTATATAAGACTGATAACCCGTTATTTTATTAGACGGGGTATCATAGATAGTATCAGATCATCAAGTTCTAGTGTCTTTTGGATCTGTGCGGCTTTTCTCATTTTAGCGTAGCATTCTTTGATATAGAGCCTCATTTTAGAATTTTTGTATTCCTTCACGTATTCGATTTATGTTCTCCTACTATAATTTTTAGTTGAAGTGATTTATATACATTTTCGATCGAGAGTGGCATAAAAAAAGTTATAGAACGATAAACATGGGACATTAAAAGGATTACAGGAGGGAGGACTCAGAAGCCATAGAGCATGATGGAAACGTGACGCAGTAGGAGTCACCATATTGTTCAAAATTGAAGCTGGAGTAACCGCTGAGGCACGGTAGATGCCCCAAGAATCCATCGTGAAGGACGATGGCGCAAAGTTAAACCCATAAGTGTAGATGACAAGGGGTAAGGTCCGAAGAAGATTTTTGGTTCTTAAAGAACAATCCGCTAGGATGCGAGAGAGGTATGAAAGAGTTATTTACCAATGAGAAGAGAACATCCAATTGGTATCACTAGTGGGGGAGTATAGTGACACTCAATTCAAAATTTCGGGTGAAGAAGTTTTCTCTTAGAATAAGTATGGAGTGATAGGAGCTGCCACCACATTAATGGGGAGATAACATGAATAATGAGGAATTTGGGGTGAGGATTATTATAAATCCTCTCTCTAGAGGTTAAATTGAGAGGCAAGGAAGATTTTAGTAATTTTCCAAAAGGGTCGAACAGTGGCCGGATGGGAGGGAAAGTTGACGAAATTCGCAAACTTAGTAACCGATGAGAGGGATACGAAGAATCACGTTGGGGTGCAAGTTAATAATAGACCCGTGGGTAGAATATACAAGCATGTATATGAGATTTGGCTAAGATTACTGGTGTCATTATCATCAAGGTTATACATCTATAATTGTATCAATGCTCTCGAGAGGGAGAGCTAAGGGAGTTAGAGAATCTATCAGAAGAGTGAGACTGGATTTTAAGTGCTAGTGAAGCACCAAGGGAAGGGATACCTAGTAGAGGACCTAAATTAATGATCAAGATCAATAGAATTTATACCAAGTGATGGTGGGTTCAGTTAGGGCTATTAAGGCCATCAACAAGTCCTATGGACCAGCGAAGCCAAAGGGATAATAGGAGTAGCAATCAAGGTCAAGACTACCAGGTCCCTGAGAAGGACAACCCCGATATGGACGGTAGGGCTAGAGAAAGGGCAAGGACATAGAGAGGTGTCTTATGTATAAAAGAGTAGAAACACATGGGTGGATCTTGTTCGCAACAATTCAGGGGACAAGAGCTCGATGCCTAGGGGTAATCTATTGGAGAAGTTTTTTAGTTTGGTTAAGACGCGGCTTTTATGTTTAATAACCGTTGACCTGGAATTTGTTATGAGTAACTAAAACTACAAGTTTTATTCCGATATGATTGGGGTATGTTTTATGTGATGCAAGTGGGTCACAGTAATGTATTAGTGCTAGATTCGCGTGAGATATGGATTTAGTGAAAGTATCGTTAATATTGCTAGTATGTGTATTCTTACCATGGAGTAGCGGGGTACTCTTCGGTTCCACCTGAAAGGAACAGGTGGATACATTGAGACGATGTATTTTTTGAGGACTATATCATTTGCGAGTTGATGATAGAGGAAGGGTTTTGTCTTGGGTATGGACGGGTTCGTAATGGTGGGAGATTATAGAAAGGCTATCGGGTTCGTTGTTTCAGTACTAGATGTATATTTTCTTGAGATGTCTCACCTGGAAGAGGGTTGAGCTGCGGTAATATTTGATGAAGCAGACTTCAGAGGGTACAGTTGTCTAGTTATATTAGATCTCGGTGCGTAAGGAATCTTACTGATGAGATTCAAGGTATGTTGGGTTGCCGTGGAGGAGAGAGATTTATCTCATCATTAATATTTAGCGTTGAGGACTTAGTGATAGTACGAGCACAATATTTTATGACTCCTTTAGAGACGCAGGAGTCCATGATAGACTTGTGAGTATATGGGCAAGGTTTGAGAGTCCCGGGGATATGCTTTGGGTTATGTGGAAATCAAGGACAGACAATGCTGAGGAATAGTACATTAGAAAAAGTTCTTTTGGGCTTTGTTGGGAAGTTTTATACGCATAAGCCATTCTAAAATGTCGAAAGTGTGAAGACGTCATTGGATTCTAGGTCATCGGATTTAATGATAATTAGTGACATTGTGGAGAAAATATGTTGAGCAGAAAGCCACTAACAGATAGGGCTAGTGGAGCCGGAAAGTGTGGCGAAAGAAACACTACGAAGATTTGCACCACAAGTTGATAGGTGAGGTAATATCGGGAAGAATTTAATGGTGATGAGTAAATTCATCGAAAATATTTGAGGATATAGCCACGTCGAGAATGCGGGGCTAAAATTGAGACACATATGGTTATGTAAGTGATGATCAGAGGTTTGTGCAATTATGCACGAGATATAGGGTGTATGGGCACCTGGGTGGAGCCAGAGCCTCTACTGTGCAAATACTTAGCAGATTCGGGGAGAAGACGAAAAAGACAATGATTTCGAGTATATTCTGGAGGAATGGGAATAAGTTATCCCCTGAATTATGGAATGATTAACCATGGGTGTGTTTGGAAGTGACAGTGAGTGAGTCACAGCCTACGATTTGCTATCACTAGGATTCGTGAGTGAAACGGATATTAGTGGATGTGTTGGACGTAATAGCCATAATATATATATATATATATATATATATATATATATATATATATATATATATATGTATACAGTCATGCTCTTGTGCGGACTAGTCCGCATTTTAAGAATGCAGATCGGACATGTCACCTGGCGGTGAGCCCAGAAAAGAGAGAGAGTGTGCCTATAATTTAGGGTATAATTTCTAGGCGCACCGTGAGGTGACACATGTCCAGTCCGCATTCTTAGAATGAGAACTAGTCCGCACAAGACATTATATATATATATATATATATATATATATATATATATATATATATATATATATATATAAGTATCGTGGGATAGCGGGGTTCTTTGGTGTTAACCACGTGAGAGTGGGGGCTTGCACTAAGAGGATGGTTGCATTATACGAGAGATTTCTACTTTCAAGGATTATGGGAGTAGTGTGGATGTTTTTCCAAGTTTCAACTGTGTAGCTATAGTTTGGGGCTATAGTGGAAAGCTATAGTAAGACTAGGTGTTTGCGGTACCAGGATATGAATTATCGTTGTTAGGTTTCACCTGAGATAGGGGCTAGCGTGTATATATGGTAATGTATGTTACAATTTGTAGCATATTAATGTACTAATATTGTTAAATTGAAATTCTGGGGAGCAGGGACATTTATGACGTGATTCAGAGTGGTTGGACTTACTATCGAGTGGGACGATATAGCTTGGGTTTTATTTTCGCGCAGGAAAACTAGTGATAGTAAGGGTGCGGTAGTATGTGTTGTATTTTTTTACATAAGAGTGGATATGTATACTTTCATGCCGAGAGGATCATATTTGGAATGTTATAACTGTGGAATTGAAGTTATATTACTGATTAAGGGCTAGTAAATGTTGGGTTTCATTTCGTGTGGTTAAGCACGGGTACAGGGTGTATGGGCGCTCTGGTTAATTACATTCGTTCAATAACTTTGTGTAGCAATGCTAAGGGTAAGTGATTGCTGGGCTAGTTGTGACTGGGAGTACTAGGCTCATCCGAATTTCGAGGACGAAATTTCGTTGTAAGGGGGGAAGTATGTAACATCCCGTAAAATCGAGGACCTTTAATTAAATAATATTTTGGGAGAAAATGAATTTATTAATTTGGTGAATTGAGGATTAATTATTTTGAATTATTTTATGTCGTATTTTGAGGTCTTAAATTTGGAAGATGTTATAAATTAATTCGGATGACAATTCAGAGTGCACGATTAAGTCCGGATGGGTCGAAATATTTAAAAATGAGTGGCCATATGTATATATTTGGTTTCGAGACTTAATTAGACATAATTGAGCTCCAAATAAAGAGTTTGGGCCCTTTTTATAAAGCCCATAGGCCCAAAAATGGGATTTGAGTTTTTAACCCTAATGGTGAAAGTGTAAGGCAACTTAAAGTCATTTTAGAAGACTAAAATTGGGGAGAGCTTAAGAGGAGAGCCACTAGAAGAGAATTTGGTAATTTTGGGAGATTTGCTTCAAGAATAAGAGGAGATCCTTAATTTCAATCAAACATCTTCATCCAAAGGCTTTGATCTACAAATTAAGGCAAGTGGTTTAATTTCCAATTATTAATTTGTATTTACCTATTCATATTAAAGGAGGTGGGAATCAATTAATATGTTAGGGTTTGTGTTCATAAGAAATTGGAGACTTCTTTGATTTAGAAATTTATAAATCTGTAGAGGTGTTAAGATTTGATAAATTTGATGCCCTAATTGATGAAACTGTTACGGTTAAATTGAATATGATAAAAGTTTAAATTTAGGATGAATTTGGGAAAGTTTTGGTGAAGAAATCTGTAAAGAATGAATGTTTAAAACTTATTAATGGTGGACTAGATTTTTGGTAGAAGAGAGAGAAGAAGATGATATCTGGGTCGTTCAAATGACCTGGTATCTCGTTCAAACGAGAGCCACTGTCGTTCGAACGACAGGGCTTGTCGGTTAAACCACCTGTTAAGTCTATCAGATTTCAATTTTTCCCCTGATTCAGACCTGTTATGTGTTGGAGATTCACAGTTTCTGCCTTAGCTGATTTCTGAAATTGAGTATGATTTAGAGTTTAATTTGTGAGTACCAAACCTTGAAGTAATTAGAGGACTAATGAAATTGAAGATGTAAGGTTCATGATTTAGTATATTGTAATCTTGTGAATTAAATGATTAGATTTTATTGCATGAAATTGAAGGAGGGATTGAAACTATTGAATTCATGTATAACTAATTAGTGTATTATTAATTAATGAAAATTATGAAAATTAATTAGTGTATAATTAATTAATATGAAGTCGGACCATAAACTTAAATGTTTTAGGCTTTGTGTATGGACATAGTACACCAGTAGACTAGATTTCTACATATATACGGTAATGTGTAGTGCATATATATATATATATATATATATATATTTGTGTGAATAATATTTATAGTAGAGCATACCTATTCTAGTGCTATTAGGGGAGGTTGTGCAATGTGGGTGAATCCCCTTGCTAGTGAATGCAGGGTGAGTATAGTCCCCAGATCATAGCATTCGGGTCAGGAGTGCGACCAATGGTATCTGATTCGATCTCACTACCGTGGGAAACTATGGCGGCCACCGCAACGTTTGATTATTTTTCTGAACGGGTAGCTAACCGTATCAAGGTTTCGGGTGGATGATAATACTCGATTATGATAGCATCTAGAGAACACCCGTTGAGTACCTACTCGAGGGATAGTATATATCTACGACTAGTATGTGTGAATGTTGTAGGATGAGTACGTATATATGGTATAATTATAAACGGGATAATACAGGATGAGAATTTTATTAATTATATAAGTCATGAAACGATTATATGGTATCAAATCAGAATTTAATTAAATAAGCTAGTATGATTAATAACTTATAAAATGTATACTAAACTCATTCGGGTTAGTGTAGTGGGGATGTCGTGGATTATATGTGGCAAGACTAGTTGCGGGGTGGTTAGTTTGGTGGGTCATGTATAGAACGTTAGGCATGCACATTAGTGGAGGGGTGAGGTGTTGTCAAGAGAGTGTATGTCATTAACTTAAATATGAAGAGCATTCATGCATTTTAATTTACTGCATTTAAATTCACTTGCTAAGTATTTTCAAAGTGTTTTGGGTTCTAACCCTTGCTATAAAATATTTTCAAAACCTTTTAGGTGTCCAACCACAGGGACGCCATAATTATTCTATTGCAGGTTTGATGTAACTGCGACACATGTGGATGTTGCAGGACGATTGACTTAGCCGTTTCTGTCATTTCGCTTCTAGAGTAATAGGTAGTCAGGGTTCCATTTGGGCATGTCGCCCTAGCTGTTCGATTTTATTTCAGTTAGATGATGTATTCAGTTATTACTATTGTGATTCATTTTGTTTTCGAATTGTATCCGTTTTTGTTATTGATTTGTAGCCGACGGTTGTCTCAGCAAAGATTACATCTATTCCATTTTAGTATTGTTTGATTCAGTGATTGCATGATGGTTAGATTTATATATTCTTTCGCATGTTGTCGTTGGGATGTTAAATAAAAAGATAAAATTTTGCACCATGTCTTTTGAATACTAGGTGGTTAGTAAGTTTTAAGAAGTTTTTAGACAGTGATGCTAAGAATAAACCATATGAGATTCCTGGTAAATTTGATATAGGACTGATCACCCGGTATTTTTTTAGGCGGGGTGTCACATAAAATTTTAACCTTACTATTTTCTTTTCCATTCTCTTTCTATTAAATTAAGAATAAAAATAAATAATGTAAATGACATAGGATAAAATCTACATCAGTATATACAATCATTACATACATTAAGAACATTGAGTTTCTCTTTTATCAATACTAGAAGTTTTTGGAACTTGAGTGTTTGTCTTTTCTACTCCCTTTGGTTGTTGTTTGTAATAAAAAAAAGATATGGATATTTAATATGTAAATAGCATAAATTGTAAAAAAAGAAAAAAAGAAGTACGTAATAAAGTAAATAAAAGAGTCTAAATGCACATGTTCAGACTATATGGTGACATTGACATCGACATCATGTGTTTGCAATAACTAAACCTCTATGCACAAATATTTTATTTTAATAAATGATATAAATCACCTCCGAGTATTTTTTTTTTGGAAAGTAAGAGAGACTTCCTGCTTGAGTTAGTTCTTCATCCATCTGTGTAAATGTAATCATATTAGAAAAGTCTTAATGACAATCCCTTATACGTTTTAAGAAATAAGCTCATTATTTACTTGTTCATTGATCATCACATTAGAGGATGGGCAATTAGTCTATTTTTCGTAAGGTATGATGTCTATGGAAAGAACTTAATGATCTAGCATCAATAAGCATACAAAACAAAATGAACACAAAATTACCATGCGATAATTTACCTTTTTGAAAAAAGATAACATATTGTTTTACACAAAGATATCACAACTATTATGGATAGAAAAACTAGATTGGACAACTTTGAATCACATCTATGTACAAGCTATCATTTAACAAATTATTTTTCTTTGTATGTGTTTGATCTCAATGTCTATGTAACACCCTGTAATTCTGAGCATTAAATATTTAATTAATTCGGATAAATTTAAACTACAATGTGTGTCGTAATTTAATTTAATTAATTATCATGCCTGTATTTAAATATTAATCGAGAGAGAAAATGATTAATAGCAATGGAATAAAAAGTGAATGTTAGTAATTATTTGATGTCATAGCTAGTGACAGTGATAGTGACGTAATATTATTTTATCCTAATCGGGAGTAGTGTGTGGACTAATTGGGTCGAGATAGGAAAATTTTATAGATTTACTTGGATGACTATTTT
Source organism: Sambucus nigra (assembly GCA_949130495.1). NCBI lineage: Eukaryota > Viridiplantae > Streptophyta > Magnoliopsida > Dipsacales > Adoxaceae > Sambucus > Sambucus nigra. The sequence continues at coordinate 600,880,386 of OX422216.1, forward strand.
GAGGTCACAGTTGAGTCCGTAGAGGTCAAAATAGTCAAAATAGTGTACCCGTGAGTAGTAATTGGGTCTCGGAACCTTTTTAGGCATAACCGGGCCTAACTGGGGTATTTTAGTCTTTTGAATTTGGCCCATAGGCTTAATTTTTTATTTAGGGGTAATTAACCTAGGTCTAAGATCGTTGGGCAGCAGTTACTCATCCCAAATCATAAAAATCTTTAGAGAAGAGAGAAATGAGAAAGAAGAGGAAGGAAAGAGGAAGGAGATGAGCATTCCGAGAAAATTTCTGAGAAGAGATCACCAGATTTAATCCAAAGAGGAAAGTATAATCTTGATTTATGTGAGTTGTAGTTAATAGTGTTAATATTTGAATTTATGGTAATAAATCTGGAAATCAGAAGATCATTGGGTATAAATATTGCTAATTTGATATCGAAGAAAAATAATCTAAACCCATGTGAATAAGATGAACCATGAGAATTTAACACATTAGAGATTTGTAAATTTTGGGTTCTAGAGGTTGAAGGTGATGAATAAACCCATTAATGGTGAAATTAATGATTTTAAGAAATTTGGGTTAAAAAGTTAAATTAATTAATTAAGTGGGTAGACTAACTTTGATTTAGTAAAACTATTAAATTTTGTGAATGATTGATGTTAGAATCATAGAGAATGAGTTACGTTATGATTGGAATGTAATGGAGAAGAAATTTTGGTTTGGCAGAAAACATAAAATGAACTAGCGTCCTGGGCAAATTCTGGTAGGCCCGGTCGATCGGAGTCCCAGGACCGATCGATCGGGGGGTCACTATTTTGGCCTAAGACGGAAGCAATAAGGGTTTAAGAGAAGGGGCGGTCGATCAGGGGTCTAGGGTCGTTCGAACGGTACCCTAGGTTTTTGGGCGGACTTTGAATGTTTTTTTCGAACTTTGAATGTGGAAATATTTTTCATCCGGACTCAAATTGACGTGATGTTTGCGATAGCTAACTGAGAGTAGTACGCTGTTCTAAAAATTTTATTACTTGGACATAAAATGTGAAAGCTCTAAAATACCCTTGAAGTTGTAATGAGTGATGAAACTTCCCCGATTGGAAAACAAACTTGGTAGCGATCCTTGTGAAACTAATAGGAACCTAACCGAGTATATAGGAGGAAAAATATATAATCCTATAGTTAATAATAAATGGTGGGGTGTAGCTATTTAGTGTGGAACATAGGAATTACGAACGGACTCATTAATACTTGGGATATATATAAATGTGTGAATTATATATATGTATGCATGTGAGTTGAATACAAATTTTGTTTATTTAAATGTTACTCGAGGATGTTATCCAGGAGGTTACGTGTAGTTGGCGGCCCACCCTGGCGATTCTAGCGGGGTTTCAATTGTGCTCCAGGTTATACTGCTCGGGTGGATCCTATCGTGATGAGAGGGGGCGTCACATAGGTCTTTAAGAAATGCGTATTGAAATCCTAAGGCCTATGTATTTTTAACGACCTCCATTATTTGTTTACGATTTGGGATCGGTGGTGAGATTTCGACCCGATGACCGGAGGTGACACGAGATGTGCCGGGCACCCGATAGCATGTACAAGAGATGCATCTAATAGGACCAAACTATGATGATACTGTAATACCCCTTATTTACGAGTAATTATTTTTATATTAATTTGACATGCGGGTTAATTAAATAAAATAAAGGAAGTTGAAGAAAATATTACATTAAGTGATTTATGAGATAATATTTACTGAGGTTTTGCATATTTACTGTTAAGTGAATGTAAATAGCATCGTACTATATTTTATTGCGTCATTGTGCTTTAAGTGACGGTTATGATTTAAGATGACGTTGGAACATGAAATAATTTATGATATTCCAGATGCCAATTTAGAGGGCGCAGTTAGTCAGGAAATGGTTGAAATGGTCAAGATAAGTACCAAGTTGTACATTTGGGCTCTCGGTACTTTTTACCAGAAATGACTTAATTATGTGGTTACGAGTCATTTTAATTGTGTAGTAGTATTTAAAGTTGGACTTTATGTAAGTTGAGTATTTTAGTCTTGTTAGAACACTATTTCTCATTTATTCCTAAACCCAAAAGATAGTTAGAGAGAGAGAGAGAGAGGAAGAGAGAATTTGGGAGAAAAAAAAGAGAAAAGAGAGAGAACTGAAGATTTGAGCTTAGAATTATTGCTATCGGAAGATAATCCGATACTACGATCTTAAGGCAAGTTTCTAACCTGCATATGTATGATTTTGTGTGGATAAATTGTATAGATAGTTGTGTTTTTAGAGATTTGAACCATTTATGGGTTTTGATAACTTATGGTGTTTAAAACCTTAGGTTTGATGTATATATGGTTTGAGTTGATGCATTAGCTTGTAGTTGTGTAGAAATTATTGGGGTAAAGTTATTATATGATGAGGTTGAAAGTTATGGAAGAAAACAGGGTTAGGGATTTAGGTATTGTATGTTAGAAACGAGGGTCGATCGTGAGATTTGATGCGATCGGTTGACCGCAGTCCAGAGCCCGATTAACCGGGCCTAAAGAGAAAAGCCCACTGCTTCTCTCGATAGGCATAATTTCAAAGCGTGGTCTACGCGGTATAAGGACCGATCGATCCGACCTTGAGGGAGGGGATTACTTCTTCTCTTATGAGGCCGATTTTATAAAGCGCGGTCGACGGGGGTCAGCGACCGATCGACCAGTACCCTGTTTTTCACCCCTGAAATTTTAGTTTTCTTATGTTCATTTCTGTTAAGGTCTAAGGCCTAGGAACCTTCTTGCATGAAGTAAAATAGAGTATTAGGGTCGTGTATTATGGGGATACATAACCTAGGTTAGAAAGGGAGCGTTTGGGCTTAGGTCGGGGATTAAATAATTAACTGTTAGAAGGAGGTAAGTGTCCTTTTTATATAATGAGCTAGTCTAGGACTAGGGGAAAGTAGGGTTATATAATTTTGGACTTTTGAGATTGGGATGAGGTAATATTACACTTGATGGCTTATAGGGTTGTCATAAGTTCATGGAGACTAATATGAAATAATTAAATGTTGTGTTTTATGACGTTAAATGCATGCGATTCCTGATATAAGATAATGTACATTTTAAATTGGCAAATCTTGTGAATATTGACTTGCATATACATACCTCTCTAAATTCTATCATAAGGGAAGTTACGCGAATGAGGTGAAGTCCCCTGGCTAGTGAATGCAGGGTGAATATAGTCCTCGGCCATACGACCGGTGGTTACATTGTGTTGTTATTTTACTCGAAGTGAGGTAATTCTGATCATGGTTATGACTCACTGTCGAAGGTATATGGGCACTTCCCACGCGACGCGATTTAGGATGCACAGGTGGTCTTGGTTATAGTCCCTGGAAGATGATAGCTATTTAGGGGCGCATCTAGTGGGGTGACTCCCGGAAGGATGGTCTTAGAATCGTTATATGTTGATTGTAACTATTCTCTCAAACGAGGCATTTCATAAGTGTCTAACGCATTTATAAATCAATTGTACAGACTGAGTTTACTAATGAGGAATGGATTTGTGAAGTTGTACTTTATCAATCTGCAATTTAAGATTATTAAAATGGATTTTAGTTAATTCTCTTGCATTGATGAATTGTTAATATTAACTGGCATTTCGTTAGGACGTGCATTTAGATGAGAGGTGAGGAATATTCTTATCATTAAGAACGATTTAAACTTGCTTATGCTGTTAGCAATTCATAACTATCATGCATTTTATTCACACGTATATCATATCAAACAGGGCCCTGACCCGTTTATATATCTTTGTTCTGTGTGGTTCTTATTTATGCCCAGGTGCTCCGTCACAAGGACGCCCGTGTTAATCTCTCATTCTCAGTTTCAAGGAGCTACAACATTTTTGTGAATGTTGTAGGATTTTTTTGTTATTGACGCATCCATCTTTTGTATATTCTAATAATGATCAGTCTATACATTTCGGCGTGTTGCCCAAGTTTTGTAATTGTACGTTTTATTTAGCTATAATACTCGGTGTAACCTATTTGTACTAGCCTGTTAACCGACAGCTTATTCGGTTATTGTTTTTGTTGATTAGTTGCTAAGTTATTATATGTCTTTTCATGCTTATCCACCACGTTTTCAAATTTGGATTGTCTAAATGGTTTTATTTAAATTTGCATATTTAAGTGACATCCGTTTTCTAAAATAATTGGTGGTTATCTCGTATTATTATTATCACGATAGTGATGCTAAGAATGGACCATCTATGATTCCAGATGGTATTGAACCATTTATTGGAGTATCTCGCTGGCCACCTCTTATTTTAATAAGCGGGGTGTCACAGATGGTATCAGAGCATCATGTTCTAGAGTCCTTAGGATCTATCCAGACTTATGGCATTCTACCATAGTGTTTTTTGATATAGAGACCTATTGTTAGGACTATTTTGTTTGTGCATGCATGAAATCTTCTGCAAAGATAAATTATTTAAATTGTATTCTGATCTAGTTTTTTCTTCATCTCAAATGCCACCTAGAAAAGGTCGCCCAACAAAAGTAAATCGAGTTTCAGAAAACGTAGAGACTCCACCACGGTAAGGAACCATAAATGCGGCGGAGGTGGCTAACATCGTTGCCCAGGTCGTCAATGCTGCAATGACTACTATGTCCCAACAGTTTCCCCAAGCCTAACAACCGCTAGTACAGGAGGTTCAAGCCCATGCAGGACCTTCCCCATGGGAGAGAGTTAGAGAATATTTCCTAAAAGGTCACCCTACTGAATTTCAGGGTGGCGCCGATGTGATTGTGGCAAACTAATGGAAGAAAGATATGCAACGTCATCTCCTAATAGTGGAGTATAGTGGGGAGCGAAAATAGGTTCTTGCCACTTTCAAACTGGTGGGATTAGCTTTACATTAGTGGGAGTCGGTGACAACTCCGGAGCAGAGGGATACCATGTCCATATCGGACTTTTGGGTTTTTTTCGATCAAAAATATTTTCCTCCCGCAGTCCAGAAGGAGATGAGGAGGAAAATGCAGGATGTTGTTCAAGGGGTAACGGTCTTTTGAATAATATGAAGAGTAATTTACTCATCTAGTGAATTTTGTGCCGGATGAAGTAATTTCGGAGGAAAGGATGATATCGAAATTGGCGAATCAGGCAACACTTGTTGGGAAATCCAGCTTTACAGACGTTTGGGGACGTGATGAATGCAACCTAGCTCCATTGTCAAGATCACCATCTTCATGTGAAATGGAGTAAGAAGATTTTGGATTCGGGTCAAACTAGTAAGCAAGGAGGCAACCGTGCCGGTGGAGCACTATCCTCACCACAACAGTCGGGAAGTAAGTAGAAAGAGAGGGACACCCAGCAGGGGGATTCATCCAAGAGAAAACATTTTGGGGGCTTTAATTTTGGTGGAGGTGGTTTTAGGCACGCTCAAGGTGCTTCGCTGCAGCAGGAGGTGGGCCAAAAGGTCCAGGCAGGCCGAGGTAATAATGGAGGCCGGGGCCATCAGGACCAAAGCATGGGACAGTTTCGAAATAATAATCGGGGTCATTATTCGAAAAAAAATTCTGGCCGCTGTTTTCAGTGTGGTGAACCGAGTCACTTTAAGAAATCTTGTCCACAGTTGGTCGGGGCAGTTGCCTAAGGGTCCTCCGCATTAGCAGGTGCAGTTATAGCCTCCTGCGCCTATTCCAGCCATCCCTCTACAACAGGGGTAACTTCAGTACAGGAGAGTGTATCATATTAAGGATGCTTTACTTCCTCTAGCCCCGCCCGCACCTCCGTCTATTGAGGGTAAGTTTCTAATTCATGGGTACGTGGGTCGAGTGTTATTTGATATGGGCACAACGCACTCATTTATTTCTAGGAATTTTACTCATTAGATGAGGTTGATTAATTCCACTGAGAGTACTTTTACTAGTGTGGAATCTTCCATGGGTGATGGTTTTCTTATATTCTTTCTTTGTAAAAAGTTAGGAATAGACCTTGGTAATGTACGTTTTGAGGCCGATTTACTCGTCCTAGATATGGTCGGGTATGACGTTATTTTGGGTATGGACTGGTTAGTGAAATACCGAGCCATAGTAAACTGTTATGGGAGGAGTATAGTCTTTGCCATTCCGGGGCAAGAAATGTTTTTAGTGGCTATGCCTCTTTTGGAGGGAGGTTCGAGCACGTATTTATATTGTATTGAGGAGGAGACTTCACGCGGAATAGTTATTTCCCTAGACTCGATTCCTGTTGTTAGAGAATTTGAGGATGTATTTCAGGAGATTTCGGGCTTACCACCCAGGCATGAGAATGAGTTTGTAATTGATTTAGCACCGGGAACTCGGCCGATTGCAAGAGCTCCATACCGTATGGCTCCTTTGGAAATGAGGGAGCTAACGGATCAAATTCAGTAACTGTTGGAGTAAGAGTTTATTCGGTGTAGTATGTCTCCATGGGGTGCTCCTGTGTTGTTTGTGAAGAAGAGATATGGTTATCTATGGTTATGCATTGATTATCGGGAATTGAATAAGGTCACCATAAGCAACAAGTACCCGTTACCTCAGATCGATGATTTATTTGATCAACTAAGGGGAGCATCGTACTTCTCTAAGACAGATTTGAGGACTGGTTATCATCAACTATGAATTTGAGAGAAGGATGTGTCGAAGACTGCCTTCTTGACTAGATATGGGTCCTATGAGTTTTTGGTCATGCCTTTTGGGATAACCAATGCCCTTTTCGTATTTATGGACCTTATGAATAGAGTATTTCGGGACTTCCTAGAACAGTTTGTCATAGTGTTTATTGACGACATTCTAGTCTATTCTCAGACTGAAGCTGGGCATGCTGAGCATCTACGCGTGGTCCTGCAAACACTACGGGATCACCAACTATATGCTAAATTCAAGAAGTGTGGTTTCTAGTTGCAGGAAGTGCAATTTTAGGGCACATTGTGTCAGCAGAGGGTATATCGGTAGATCTGAGTAAAATTACCGCGGTAAGAGAATACGGTCAGACCACGACGCCCACTGAGATTCATAGTTTTTTGGGTTTGGCGGGTTATTATCGCCGTTTCATCAAGGGTTTTTCCAAGATTGCTAGCCCTTTGACGAATCTGACCCGAAAGGGAGTGAAGTTTGTTTGGGATGATTCCTATCAACTAGCGTTCGATGAATTAAAGGACAAGTTGACTTCTGCTCCTGTACTAACATTACCAAAACCGGGAATGGACTATTTAGTCTTTACTGACGCATCTCTACAAGGATTGGGAGGTGTGTTACAACAGAAGCATCGGGCCATTACTTATGCGTCTCGCAAGATAAAGGCCCATGAGAAGAATTATCCAGTGCATGATCTGAAGCTTACCGCGGTAGTTTTCTCCTTGAAGATATGGATACATTACCCCCCGTGGGAGAAGTTTAGTCTTTTTACGGACCATAAATCGTTGCAATATTTTTTCTCACATAAAGATCTAAATATGCGATAACTTTCATGGTTGGAGTTTGTGAAAGACTATCAATTTGATATTAATTATCGCCCAGGCAAGGCCAATGTTGTAACGGATGCATTGAGTCGAAAACCCACGGGGGAGCTAGCAAAGGTATTGAAGTCTAAATGGAAAGATCTTATCCAGGAGGATGTTGTAGCAAGTGCATTTATGCCAGATCTGACTATTACACCTACTATTGTGATGAGAGTCGTGGAAGCACAAGGAAGGGATAAAGACTGCCAAGATTGGGTGGGCCGATTATTAAACGAGGGAGAGGAGTCCTACTCTATAAGTTCTGAGGGTGGAGTGCATTTCCACGGGAGGCTTGTAGTCCCCGACGAAGGATATTTGAGACATGCCATCATGATAGAATCTCATGGCTCTAAATTTGTGGTACATCCAGGCGGAGACAAAATTTACCAAGACATGCGCCGTCAATATTGGTGGGCGGGTATAAAAAGGGACATCTCTGAATTTATTTCCCAATGCACCACCTGTAAATTGGTGAAGGTAGACCACCAGCGACCAACGGGGTTGTTACAACCATTAGAAATACCAATATGGAAGTGGGAGATTATCTCGATGGATTTCATTACCGAATTGTCGACATCACAAAGCGGTCATGATTCCATTTGGGTTATTATCGATCGTTTGACCAAATCGGCACATTTCTTACCTGTGCGAATAGATTATAATACGTCAAAATATGCCCGAATCTTTATCGCAGAGATTGTGAAACTCCATGGGTTTCCCATCAATATAGTCTCCGATCGAGACAAGATTTTGTGTCCCATTTTTGGATGAGTTTCCAAGAAGTAATGGGAACCGAATTTAAATTGAGTACCTTCTACCACCCACAAACGGATGTACAAATGGAGAGAGTTAATCAAATGTTGGAGGATATGCTTAGGATGTGCGTACTTGACTTCAAAGGAGGACGGGAGCAATACCTTCCATTGGTCAAATTTTCTTACCAAAATTCGTATCAATTCACAATTGGTATGGAACCGTTCGAGGCATTGTATGGCCGGCCGTGTAGATAACCTATTTATTGGTTGGAAGTCGGAGATAATAAGCTCCTTGGACCTGAAATGATCCAAGATACCTCTTCAAAGATTGAGCTTATTTTAAACCGCATCCGAATTGCGCAAGACCGTCCGAAAAGTTATTCCGATGGGAACAAAAGGCATGTGGAATTGGAGGTTGGAGACCAAGTTTTAGTGCTAGTATCCCCAATGAAGGGTATAATGCGATTTGGGAAGAAAGGAAAGCTTGCGCCGCGCTATGTAGGCCCATTTCCCGTTATTGCAAAAGTAGGCCCCATAGCATATCAACTTGCCTTACCGGAACGCCTACAAAAGACTCACGACGTGTTCCACATTTCATCCTTGAAGAGGTACAAAAGGTGTGAGGGAGTTCACTGTCACATTCCTTTGGATGATATCGAGTTACAACCCGATGTTTCTTATGAAGAACAACTGATTGATATCTTAGATCACGGGGAACGTAGACTAAGATCGGAAGTGGTGCCCTTGGTCCGAGTCCAATAGGGACACCACAACGCTGACAAATCGACTTAGGAGCGTGAGGACAATATTCAGGAGAAGTATCCAGATCTCTTTTTACAAGTTACGATTGAATTTTGAGGGAAAAATTCCATTGTAAGGGGGGGAGTATGTTATTCCCCTTATTTACGAGTAAATATTTTTATATTAATTTGCCACATGGGTTAATTAAATAAAATAAAGGAAGTTGAAGTAAATATTACTTTAAGTGATTTATGAGATACTATTTACTGAGTTTTTGCATATTTACTATTAAGTGAATGTAAATAGCATCGTATTATATTTTATTGCATCGTATTATATTTTATTGCATTGTTTTTACCGGAAGATAATCCGAGACTACGATCTTAAGGCAAGTTTCTAACTTGCATATGTATGATTTTATGTGGATAAATTGTATAGAAAGTTGTGTTTTTAGAGATTTGAACCATTTGTGGGTTTTGATAACTTGTGGTGTTTAAACCCTTAGATTTGATGTATATATTGTTTGAGTTGATGCATTAGTTTATAGTTGTGTAGAAATAATGGGGTAAAGTTATTAGATGATGAGGTTGAAAGTTATGAAAGAAAATAGGGTTAGAGATTTAGGTATTGTATGTTATAAATGAGGGTTGGCCATGACATCTGATGCGACCGGTCGACCGCGTTCCAGAGTACGGTCGACAGGGCCTAAAGAGAAAAGTCCAGTGCTTCTCTCGATAGGCATAATTTCAAAGCGGGGTCGACCGCGATCCAAGGAACGGTCGACCGGGCCTTGAGGGAGGGGATTACTGCTTCTCTTATGAGGACAATTTTACAAAGCGCGATAGACCGGGGGTCAGGAGCCGGTCCACCGATACCCTGTTTTTCACCCCGAAAATTTTAGTTTTCTTCTGCTCCTTTCTTTTAAGGTCTAAGGCCTAGGAACCTTCTTTCATGAAGTAAAACAGAGTATTAGGGTCGTGTATTAGGGGGATATATAACCTAGGTTCGAAAGGGAGCGTTCGGGCTTAGGTTGGGGATTAAATAATTAACTGTTAGAAGGAGGTAAGTGTACTTTTCATATAGTGAGCTAGTCTAGGACTAGGGGAAATTAGGGTTATATAATTTTGGACTTTTGATATTGGGATGAGGTAATATTACACTTGATGGCTTATAGGGTTGTCATAAATTCATGGAGACTATATGAAGATAATTAAATGTTATGTTTTATGACGTTAAACACACGCGATTCCGGATATAAGATAATGTACATTTTAAATTGACAAATCTTGTGAATATTGACTTGCATATACATACCTCTCTAAATGCTACCATAAGGGAAGTTACGCGAATGAGGTGAAGTCCCCTGGATAGTGAATGCAGGGTGAATATAGTCCTCGACCATAGGACCGGTGGTTATATTGTGCTGTTATTTTATTCGAAGTGAGGTAATTTCGGGTATGGCTATGACTCACTGTCAAAGGTATATGGACGCCTCCCATGTGATGCAATTTAGAATGCCCAGGTGGTCTTGGTTATAGGCCCTGGAAGATGATAGCTATTAAAGGCGCATCTAGTGGGGTAACTCCCGGAAGGATGATCTTAGAATTGTTATATGTTGATTGTAACTATTCTCTCGAATGGGGCATTTCATAAGTGTCTAGCGCATTTATAAATCAATTGTATGAACTGAGTTTACTAATGAGGAATGGATTTGTGAAGTCGTATTTTATCAAACTACAGTTTCATCTTATTAAAATGGATTTTAGTTAATTATCTTGCATTGATGAATTGTTAATATTAAGTGGAATTTCGCTAGGATGTGCATTTAGATGAGAGGTGAGGAATATCCTTATCATTAAGAGCAATTTAAACTTGTCTGTGATTATAGCAATTCATAACTGTCATGAATTTTATTCACACGTATATCATATCAAACCGGGACCTGACCCGTTTATACTTCTTTATTCTGTGTGGTTCTTTTTTATGCCTAGGTGCTCCGTCGCAAGGACGCCGATGTTAATCTTTCATTCTCTGTGTCAGGGAGCTACAACATTTTTGCGAATGTTGTAGAATTTTTTTGTTATAGACGCATCGATCTTTTATATATGATAGTTATGATCAGTCTTTACATTCAGTCGTGTTGCCCAAGTTTTGTAATTGTACTTATATTGTTTGTATTTAGCTTTAATACTCAGTGTAACCTGTTTGTACTAGCCTATTAACTGGTAGCTTATCTGGTTATTGTTTTTGTTGATTATTTGCTAAGTTGTTATATGTCTTTACATGCTTATCCACCACTTTTTCAAATTTGGATTGTCTAAATGGTTTTATTTAAATTTGCATATTTAAGTGACACATGTTTTCTAAAATAGTTGGTGGTTGTCTCGTATTATTATTATCACGATAGTGATGCTATGAATAGACCATCGATGATTCCTGAATTTATTGGAGTATCTGGTTGGCCACCTCTTATTTTAATAAGCGGGATGTCAAAGATACTATGTATATATATGCGTAGTGAGAGATATTTGTATATATCTATAGATAATGTGTGACTATCTATTAACAGTTATCGATGTGCTATTTAGTATATTAATAGAGATGAGGGACATATATATTATACTGATCATAATAACGTGCTTAACTTACGACGAAGTGATTAGAGGGTAAGCTTAGATAGCTATTGTGGTCTAGTTAGATCGTGCAATAACTAGGTTAATAAATGAATGCGATAGTTATGAACTGTAGAAGAGGGGTGAGGTTGTCTTCAAGAGAGTGCGACCTTGAAATCAAGTATGAACACAATATACTTCGCAGTTCATTTATTGCAATAAAATTCTTAATAAATATTTTTCAATAATTGGGATCTGTCCCATTTGCAAAATATTTTACTTTTTCTTAAAAACTTTTTAGGTGTCTAGCCAAGGGACGCCTGGCTTAAAGATCCGTTCTAGGGATGCGATGCTGCAACATGTGTGGATGCATGCAGGGATTGGAGTGATGCCTCAGCTGATTCATTTTAGTTTGTAATTTCGTTATTCCACTATTTTATCCTTGGGCATGTTTCCCATACAGTACTTGTTAAGTTTATTATTTTGAACTTCTGTGGAGTTTTTATTTATTTAGTTGTTGGATTTATTATTTGGATTTGTATTTTGAGCCGACAGTTTATTCGGCTAGACATTTATTTATTCATTCATATCCTGTGATGGTTTGAACTATTACTGATGCGTGAATGGTTTAATTAAGTTTTTATCATAGTGTTATCTTTTATATGAAAAGATAAATTTTGATACCGGCTTAATTAACCGATAGGTGATTTGTAATTACTGGTTTTCGACAGTGATCTTAAGAATAAACCAAATGGAAATCCTATTTGAATTAATAAAGGGCTGGTCACCCGGTATTTAATTGGGCGGGGTGTCACATATGGTATCAAAGTATTAGGTTCTAGTATCCATAGGATCTGTACGGTTTATTACGATTTCAGCGTAGCGTTCTTTTGATATAGAGCCCTATTGTTAGGATTGTTGCTTTTATCTTTGCGTGTTTGAGATATGGTACTTTTTCTACTAAATTTTGTATTGACTGTGAACTCATACAACTAGTTGTGAATTTTGGATGCCCCCTAAGAGATTTAAACTAGCTAGATCAATGGCCCGAGATGAGGTTAGAGAGGCTCAACAAAAGCAGGAGATGCCTCAACCATAACCACCATTGGGGATGGTGATGACTGCACAGGTGGCCGAGATAGTGGCCCAGGTGGTAAATGCAACCATGACTGCTATGGCCTTCAATTTTCCATAGACCCAGCCACAGCCACCAGTGGCATCAGTGGTTAAGGCCCAACCGGGGTCGTTGTCTTTGTAGAAAGTTAGGGAGGCTTGTCAGAAGGGCCACCCGCCAGAGTTTTCATGGAGTCAGATGTGATAGTAGCATGTCAGTGGAAGAAGGACCTATAACATCACCTACATACTATATCGATTGCAGAGTTCTAAGAGCAGTTCAACCGCAAGTATTTTTCGTCAGCTATTCAGACGGAGATGAGGAGAAAATTTAATGATATTACATAGGGGGGCCGATCAATGGATTATTACAAGGAAGAGTTCACTCATTTGGCTAACTTTTTGACAGGTAAGGTGAACATCGAAGAAAAGAAGAAGAACAGATTCATGAATGGGCTAGCCTGGAGGATCAGGAAAAATTTACTTGGTAACCCTACATTACAGACATATACAAAGGTCATTAATTCTGCTCTTTTGCACTGCCAAGACCACTGCTTCCACTTGTATTGAAGAAAGAGAGTGGGTGAGATGATCTATTCAGGTAGGAAAGGAGGGGGTAGTGCCAGTGAAGCACCTCAGCAGCAGGTGGCGAGACAACAGGGACAGGATTCCCGACAGGGGGATCAGTCCAAGATATTCAAGACATGAGGTTATCGATCAGAGGGTCAAGGTTTCAAACAGGTCCAGTAGGGTCCTAACCAGAAGAAGCAGGTTCCCAAGTATTGTTAAGTCCAAGGTAACAATGGAGGAGGTTATAAGGGTCGAAGCCACCAGGGCCAACATCAGAGGTAGCCTCGATAGGGATAGTAGGGCCAGGGTAGAGGGATTTTGCAGGCCGGTGTTTTATATGTTGACAAACAGGCCATAAGAGTAGAGATTTCCCACAAAAGGAAAGAGCACAGTAGCAGGGTGCCCAGTAGGGTCAGCAGGAGAAGACGTCTCCAGTAGTAGCAGCTTCACCAGCCCCACAGCCACAGGGTCTGATGTATTATGGGCGTGTGTATAAAGTACGCGATGTACCCATTGCACCATCACCTCAGGCGCCGCTAGCAGTCGAGGGTACGTTTCCTATTCATGGGCATAAGGGTAGGATTATTTTTAATACAGGAGAATCGCATTCTTTTATTACAACTCGATTTTCACGAGCAACCGATCTTTTAGAGACAACGAGTACTCACCTTATATGTTTAGAGTCACCATTGGGTAGTGGGTCACTAATACACTTAGTATGTAGAGGGGTGGATATCGTTATTGGGAGTTTGAGCTTAGCATCAGACCTTATGGTGTTAGATATGAAGGGGTACGATGTTATTATGGGGATGGATTGGTTGGTGGGTTACAGAGTGACGGTATACTGCTACGAGAGGACCATAGTGTTCTCCATTCTCGGGAAGGAGATATTCTTAGTGGTGATGCCTCTTCCTGAAGGAGGATCGCACATGCACTTATACTACATTGAGGAAGAGACCTCAGAGGAGGTATTTATTCCATTAGACTCTATTCCAGTTATGAGAGATTTCGAGGATGTATTTCAGGAGATACCAAGGTTACCATCTAGTTAGGAAATTGTATTTATTATCAACCTAGCACCGGGTAGGAGACCGATTGCTCGAGAACTGTATCGCATGTCTCCTTCAGAGATGGGGGAGTTAAGGGAGTACATTCAGCATCTCTTAGGGCATGGCTTTATTTGATGGAATTCTTATCATGGGGGTGAGCCAGTGTTATTCACGAAGAAGAGGGATGGTTTGCTTTGCATGTGTGTAGACCACAGGGAGATGAACAAGGTCACAATACGGAATAAGTCTCTATTATCGAGGATCGATGACCTACTTGACCAGTTAAAAGGGGCAGCGTACATATCCAAGATTGATTTGAGGGAAGGATATCACCAGTTACGCATTCGATAAAAGGACGTTTGGTCTCACCAATGCGCCAATAGTGTTCATACACCTCTTGAACCGGGTATTTAGAGAGTTTTTAGACCAGTTTCTGGTCTTATTTAAAGATGACATTCTGGTTTACTCTCGCATTGAGTAGGATCATGAAGAGCATTTTTCATGAGTTTTACAAACACTTCGGGACCACCAGTTGTATGCCAAATTCATGAAGTGTGGGTTTTGGCTACAGGAGGTGCAGTTTCTAGCCATATCGTGTTCGACAAGGACATTTTTATTGATTCGAGTAAAGTATCAGTGGTGAGGAAGTGGGGGTAGCCCATGACACCGATAGATATTCATAGCTTTCTAGGGTTGACCGATTATCATAATTGGGTTATCAAAGATTGCGGGTCCATTGACGAATATGACTCTAAGGGGGTACCATTTGTGTGGAGTGATCACTGTCAGCTAGCCTTTGATTAGATGAAGGACATGTTGACCTCAGAACCTGTACTCACATTGCCTAGGAGTGGGGTAGAGTACCGGGTTTACAAGGATGCATCCTTGCAGAGACTTGGGGGTGTATTACTGCAGGAGGAGAGGGATATATCTTACGCATCTCTCAAACTTAAGTCCGATGAGAAGAATTACCCCACACACGAACTTGGCTTGGCTGCGGTTGTGTTTTCTTTAAGGATATAGAGACACTATCTTTTGGGGGAGAAGGTTATGTTATTCACGGCCCACAAATCACATCAGTATCTCTTCACCCAGAAGGATCTGAATATGAGACAGAGAAGGTGGCCCGAGTTTGTGGAAGACTACCTGTTTAATATTCAGTATCATCATCATCATCATCATCCTGGTAAGTCTAACATGGTGGCAGACGCGTTGAGCCGACGATCGATAGGGGAGTTAGCGAAAGTGTGGAAGGCAAAGTGGAGTGAGCTTCGACACGATGATTCGATCGCTAGAGCATATATGGAAGTTTTAGATATCACTCTCAAGATTATTATGTGAATAATGAAAGCACATGCGGAGGATTAGTTCTGTCAGGACAGGGTACATCAGTTATTAACTGGGGGTGCAAAGTCCTACTCGATCCGCAGGGGTCGAGATTTGTGATACATTCCAATGGGGATAAGATATACTAGGACATAAGGAGACAGTATTGGTGGGCAGGGATGAAGCAGGACATAGCAGAGTTCATCTCAAAGTGTGTAAACTTTCAGTTAGTTAAGGTATATAACTAGAGGCCTTTAGGGATTCTACAGCCACTGGAGATTCCCGTGTGGAAGTGGGAGAGTATTTCGATGTATTTTATTATAGGGCTACCGATATCACAAAGGGATCACGACTCCATTTGGGTGATAATGGATCGGTTGACCAAGGTAGCCCGTTTGTTTCTAGCTCGCATCGATTTCGAGATGATGCCATATGCATAACTATTCATTTAAGAGATAGTTAAGATACATGGGGTGTTGATTAACATCACTTCCGATAAAGATAAGATATTTGTCTCTCATTTATGGCAGAGCTTTCAGAAGGCCATGGGCACAAATTTGCAATTGAGTACCGCATACCATCCACAGACAGATGGACAGACTGAGAGGGTTAATCAGCTAGTCGAGGACATGTTTAGGATGTATATACTTGATTTTGGGGGAGGATGGGAGAGATACCTTCTATTGGTAGAGTTTGAGTATAATAACTCTTACCAATTCAGCATCGGTATGGCACCATTTGAGGCAATATATAGGAGACATTATCGTTCGCCCGCTTACTAGTTAGAGGTGGGGGACAACAACTTATTGGGTCCAGATATGATACATGATACTACTGCCAAGATCGAGATGATTCAATGGCGTATTTGAATAGCTCATACAAGAAAAAGAGTTATGCCGATGCAGACCAGAGGCACGTGGATTTAGAGGTTGGCGATCAGGTGTTGGTATGGGTGTCTCCCATAAAGGGTTCATGAGGTTCGATAAGAAGGGGAAACTAGCACCGAGGTATATGGGACATTTCCCTCTCAATGAGAGAGTGATACCGGTAGTAAATAGACTGGGTTTATCAGAGCGTCTACAACGGATACATGACGTGTTCCACGTGGCTTTGTTGAAGAAGTATCAAAGGAGCAAGAGATATTTTTGGCACGTTCCACATGACGAGATTGATTCACAGCCATACTTGTCATACGAGGAGAGACCCGTTGCTATTCTGGATCGTAGTGAGTGTAAGATGTGGTCTAAGGTGGTGGCATTAGTCAGAGTTCAGTGGGGAGACCACAATATTGAAGAGTCGACATGGGAGCGGGAGGATGATATGCGAGAGAACTCTCCAGAGTTCTTCTTCATAGGTATGATCTAATTTCGGGGACGAAATTCCTTTGTAAGTGGGGAAGTATGTAACACCCCGTAATTATGAGCATTCAATATTTAATTAATTCGGGTAAATTTAAATTACAATGTGTGCCGTAATTAAATTAAATTAATTATTATGCATGTATTTAAATATTAATAGAGATAGAAAATGTTTAATATCGATGGAATAAAATTACTAAGTGAATGGTAATAATTATTTGACATTATAGCTAGTGATAGTGACGTGGCATTATTTTATCTCAATCGGGAGTCATGTGTGGACTAATTGGGTTGAGATAAGAAAATTTTATAGATTGACTCGAATGATGATTTTGATATCACGGTTGAGTCCGAAGAGGTCAAATTAGTCAAAATAGTGTACCCAGGGGTCGTAATTGGGGCTCGGGGACTTGTTAGGCATAATCGGGCCTATACGGGGGTATTTTAGTATTTTCAAATTGGCCCATAGGCTTAATTTCGGTATATGGGAGTAATTTACTTAGGTTTAAGAGAGTTGGACATCAGTTACTCATCCTAAATCATAAAAAGCTTGAGATAGGAGAGAAAGGAGAAAGAAGAAGAAGGAAAGAGGAATGAAAACACCATCCCATGCAAATATCCGAGAAGAGATCGTCAGATTTAATCGAAATAGGCAAGTATTTTCTTGCTTTATGTGAGTTGTAGTTAATAGTGTTTATATTTGAATTTATGATAACAAATTTAGATATCAGAAGATCATTATGTATAAATCTTGTTAATTTGATGTTGAAGAAAACTAATCTAAACCCATTTGAATAAGATGAACCTTGAGAATTTAACACATTAGAGATTTGTAAATTTCTGGGTTCAAGGGGTTGCAGATGATAAAGAAAGCCATTAATGGTAAAATTAATGATTTTGAGAAATTTGGGTTAAAAATTTAAATTAATTAATTAAGTGAGTAGATTAAGTTTGCTTTACTAAACCTATGAAGTTTTGCGAATGATTGATGTTAGAATCATAGAGAATGGCGTAAGTTATGATTGGAATGTAATGGAGAAGAAATATGGGTTTGGACGAAAACATAAAATGAAGGAGCATCCTGGGCAAATTAGTATAGTCTCGATCGACTGGGGTCCCTACGCAGGTCGACTGGTGATCGTTATTTTGGCCTAAAACAGAAGCAGTAAGGGTTGAAGAGAAGGGGCGATCGACCAGAGGTCCAGGACCGGTCGACCAGTACCTTGGGTTTTTGGGCAGAGTTGGAATGTTTTTTTTAAAGTTTGAATGTGGATATATTTTTCATTCGGACTCGGATTGACTTGCCATTTGCGGCCAGGCGTAGCTACCTGAGAGTGGTACACTTTCCTAAGAATTTTATTACGTAGACATAAAAAGTGAAAGGTCTCAAATACCCTTGAAGTTGTATTGAGTGACAAAACTTCCCCGATTGGAAACAAAACTTGGTAGGGATCCTTGTGAGACTAATAGGAACCTAACCGAGTATATAGGTGGCGAAATATATAATTCTATAGTTAATAATAAATGGTGGGGTGTTGCTATTTAGTGTGGAACATAGGAATTACGAACGGACTCATTAATACTTGGGATATATATAAATGTGTGAATTATATATATATATATATATATATATATATATATGCATGTGAGTTGAATGGATATTATGCTTATTTAAATGTAACTCGAGGATGCTATCCAGGAAGTTGCACATAGTGGGCGATCCCACCTTGGCGATTCTTGCGAGGTTTGGATTGTTCTCCAGGTTATAATGCTCAGGTGGCTCCTACCGTGATGACAGGGGGACGTCACGCAGGTCTTTAAGGAAGGTGTACTGAAATCCTAAGGCTTATGAATTTATAACCGCCTCTAGTATTTGTTTACGATTTGGAATCGGTGGGGCGATTAGGACTCGGTAACCAAAGGTGGCAGGATATGTGCGTAGCACCCGAAAGAATGTACGAGATATGCATCTCATAGGACTAAGCTATGATGATGATATGTATATATAGGCATAGTGAGAGATATGTGTATATATCCATAAATAATGTGTGGCTATCTATTAACAGTTATTAGTGTACTATTTAGTTTATTCATACAAAAAGGGGACATATATTATACTAATCATAATAACGTTCTTAACTTATGACATGGTGATTAGCAGGTTAGCATAGATAGCTATTGTGGTCTAGTTAGATTGGGCAATAGCTAGGTTAATAAATGAATGCGACAGTTGTGCACTGTAGAAGAGGGGCGATGCTGTCTTCAAGAGAGTACGACCGTGAAATCAATTATGAACACTATTTACTATGCATTTTATTCATGGCAATAAAATGCCTTCTAAACATTTTTAAATAATTTGGCTCTAACCCATTTGCAAAATATTTTTCTTTCTCTTAAAAAAGTTTTAGGTGTTCAGCCACAGGGATGCCAGGATTAAAGATCCGTTCCAGGGATGCGATGCTGCAGCATGTGTGGATGCATGCATGGATTGGAGTAGACGCCTCAGATGATTCATTCTAGTTTAGGATTTTATTATTCCAGTATTTTATCCCTGGGCTTGTTGCCCCTACAGTAGTTGTTCATTTTTTTCATTTCGAACTTGTGTGGAGTTTGATTTATTTAGTTGTTTGATTTATTTGGATTTAGATTTTGAGCCGATAGTTTATTCGACAAGACATTTATTTATTCATTCATATCTTGTGATGGTTTTAACTATTATTAATGCGTGAATGGTTAATTAATATTTTTTTTATAGTTTTAACTGTTAAATGAAAAGATAAATTTTTTACACCGGCTTAATTAACCGATAGGTGATTAGTAATTAATTATTTTCGACAGTGATGCTAAGAATGAACCAAATGGAAATCCTGTTTGATTTAAAAAAGGACTGATCATCCAATATTTAATTGGACGGGGTGTCACATTCTATTACTATAATTAATATTATTTTATGGAGATGGAAATGACTAAGACCTCAGCCTTAAAAATTAACCTCCTAGAAGATCGAGGAGGTGTTCATAAATTAATAATAACAATAAGAAAGGTTGTTTCGTGGTCCAGTTTTAGTTCTAAGGTAAATATGTCCACTATGAATGTGTTTCTATCTTATATATTTTGTATAACGATGAATAATATCCACATGACGAGGCCGAGGATTTCAGTATATTTGACATCTTTATAATGATTTGGGGACTTCAAATGAGTAAATGATAGACTCATCTAGTTCCAGTTGACTCACTTAGGACTCACAAAACTAAAACATATCTAAGAAACATAATGTAATGCCTTAAATATAATATGTGGGAATGAATTGGTCATTTCCCTTTACAAGTGCAAAAGATAAATGTTATATTATTTACTCTCCTAGGAGATAACTTGGATTCTCCCTCTAGCTACATTCCTCGGGTGTTCATTATATAGACAACTATTTTTCTTAGTAAATGTTACATTTACGATATGGGCGACAATTATTCGAGTTTATTTTTCTATAAAAAAAGTGGTAATGTTGGAGGAATGAGTTTTAGGTTATAGTCATTGATGTTGTCATCATTAAATGCTAGTTAATGAGTTGGTTTAAAATACGTAGTGTGAGTGGATTTTTGTGAAATATTTAGAATACTTTCCAAACAACTAGTGGTATTGGAATTCAAATATTTTCTAAACATTTTGTTGGAATTCCTAGCCCTCGGGTTGATGGGATAAGGTGTAAAAGAGATGTGACCCACATAATAGTTTCAGAGACCTTGATGACAATTTAGGAATGTGAATAAATGTTATATGAATCCGTTGAGGTCCTTGATATGCAATTCATATTTAACACTATGAACTAAGGCCTGTAAATATAATCAGAAGAACACTTAATTAACAGTCTTGTATGAATCCATAAATATAACCCATGAATATATATTATACATGTTATTTGTCCTTAAATTATACAAAACGTTATAGATTATATATATTTAACATTAGGATCTTAGATCAATGTGATTATCACATATAATCATTATGCAAAATATAAAATGATATTATAATAATATATCTCTATCACCTCAAAACTAGAGAGATTGACGGAGCCGTCGTCCTTAATGATGTCCGGTCGGGATAATCTTCGGATTACTACTTCATATTGTATTTGATAATATTGTGTTCCAGTTTAGCCTCATTCCAACGGTTAGATCTTCCTCTATGGTCATAACATTATTTCAAAGTTAACTCTCTTTAAGAATTTAGGTTTTTCTCCCTTATCCTATAATTTCATTATGTTGTCTTTTTAAGTGTTTGTATAATGGAAAATCAGTCACTTATTTATAGGCAGAAATATGATCTAAATCTCCAAGAGTCATTTAATCTCAACTATCCATCAAGCTAATTACCCAAGAATCCTTTTGAATCTTGGTATGGGGAGTACCCTTTTGTTAATAGAAGTGACTCTTAATATTAATATAATTATGGAGCACATTATGGAGAATTATTATTTAAAATATTTCAAACATTCTCCCACTTAGTCCATAATTATCATAAGGTGCGCAATAATATTTGAGTCATCCCGAAATGATTTTTCATAAACATCGTAATCAAACAAACTATTAATGCGAGTCATGTCACTCACATACTAATTCAAGAGCATGATAGCTTTCATGTACCACAACATTAATAAGTCATCCAACTGTAATACCCCGTAATTTTATTGATTTTTATTTAAGGGATTAATTGAATTAAAAGAAAATTAATTGGAAATTAATCCGGAAGTAAATACTAGCGAGACGTGAATTGGTATTTGATTATGATGTTAAAATAAAACATTACTGAGAATATATGGTAATATACGAGTATTGAAAATATTAAAATTGTAGCGAGGCAGAAATACGACAATTTGAGAAATTTAGTTGGGATGCGCGTGTTGGTGGCGTCAGGAATAAATTTAATTAGATTAAAAATTAATTTATATTTTTATCAACAGAATGGTCATTTTGAGTGTGACAACGTGTCCGGAAGGGTCGAAATATTCAGAAAACACTAGCCGGGAGTTTAGTTTGGGTCCCGGGACACTTTTAGGCCAAACCGGCAACCCAGAAGGGTATTTTGGTAATTTTAAAAATTGAGGAATTAAAACCCACGAATTTTAGAGCTTAATTATATATTGTTGGAGAGGCTACTAAGGCCATTATCAGCAAAAGACAAGAGAGTGGGCTACGAGGGTTTTGAGAGAAGTTGGAGAGAGGTTACAAGAGGTTCCAAACCCAAACCATTACCCATCACCACCATTCTCGAAGGATTTGTGACAAGAAAGAGGAGAGAATCAGTTTATAATCACCAACAACAAATTGGAAGGACAAACTTAAGGCAAGTGATTTGATGTCATTAATTGCAATGAATATTCCCTCCATGTTTAGTGTAGAAACTTTATTTGCTTTGGAAGTTTTGATGAAAACCCAATGGGATTGTTGTAGAAACTCTTAATTTTGGTTAGGGATTGCATGTAGAATGATTATGGATGAAATTGGTACCCAAAACTTAACTTTGGTGTTTTAAAAACGGATTAATGATGAGTATTTAGGTACATTAAAATTATGGGTTCATGTTTATAGGGTTTAGGGCAAGATTTGGGAATTTATGGTTATTACATGTTGATTAGTAAGATTTGACCCCAAAAATATGTTAAGAAGTGTCCTAGGGTGACTTAAAGATATAAAACCTCAATTGGTACGAACATAGGATGGATTTGGAGAAATGAATTTGGTGGAAAATGAAGTTGGGGAAATTCTGGGCATTCTCTGCCATCTCGTTAGAAGACCAACCCAGGTCGTTCGAACGGCCTCATTCGAATGAGCTTCTAACGAGATTCCAGTACCCCTTCTAACAAGTTTGTTCGAAGCCCTTCGTTCGAACGACACTCGTTCGAACCACCTCGTTCGAACGATATTTCTAACGAGTTGACAGAATGACCTTGTGTGGCCAATTTTAGTTTCGAACTTTTCGTATGCTTATTTAATTAAGTGTGATTCTTCCCTTGTTGATTAGAGGGTATAATTGTGAGATTGGAGTACGTCGAGGATTAAAACCTGAAATAATATAAAGGTCTGGTAACTTCTATGGGTTAGGTTGTAAGTACTCGAATTTGCGACGTGAGAAGTGTTGGCGATCTATATTGTATATTATCTGGGGACTTGTAAATGCACAACATTTAATGACGGTATAAGAATATAAAATATACCTCTGTTATTATTATTATAAGATATCTAAGATGTGTGAATGCTTAGTGTATGGACTTATATGTGTATAACATACCTACCATACTTGCTATCACGGGAGGTCGACTTTCGATCAGGGCCATCTAATCTTTGTGTGCCTATGGGGGGATTTAGATTGGTACCTCAAGGACATAGGTCAGAGAATGACTTATCGGTGAGTTAATAAGTCAGCTGACCATGGGAGCATAGGTATGTGCGTGACCCATGGGTATGTGAACTATGTTCGCCTCCATTATGTGTGTTTGATACTTATTAAAACGGTTCCTGAGAGATTTGGAATACATGGTCCTCATGTACATGATGTACCGGGATTCGATAGCAGAGTATGTGTGCACCGCAGCTTAGCCTAGGGGTGCCCTTATTGTATATTTATGTTGAGATTAATATACTAATAATCGAAATGGACTTCTATTAAAGTATGAATGTGAATAATCATAATATTTTTAGTAGAGTTAAAAATGAGAAATTCATAGTAAATATTATAACTAATTCTGAGGAAAATAAAGTAAGACTCTCAGTTTATATTAAGATGTCGAGAATTTAACCTTGAATTGTATAGTAAAATCAGATTATGGATTCTACTAGTTAGATAGTGGAATAACTAGAACGGGTACGGGTATGTTAGGAGTGCACAATTAGTTGAGAGGTGAGGAACTCATGTGAGTGCACACTATCATGTATTTTATATGCACTGTTTAATGATATCAAACACTTGCTATATTTTAAACTGTTTTCACAATCGGGCTCTGACCCGTTTGCTTTCAAATCTGTTTTCTTGTAAAAACCTTTTAGGTGCCCAACCACAAGGACACCAAGCTTAGAAGTTCCACTCCAGTGACGTGTTGTAACTGCTGTGGAAGTTACAGGGCCTCGATAGTAGACACCTCCACTTTCCGCTTTGACTCCATTCCATATTTATTTATCTGTAGGGCATGTCACCCCTTCCTTCTTAGAGATAGCTTATTTATTCAGTTTTATTTCAGTTTTGGATTTAATTAATTAGTGATTCAGACTTTGTATCTGGTTTTATTCAGTATTTGGATTATTCAGAGGTGTATTCCTCTAGAAATCATTTATTCCATTATTATTTTATTGTGACTGTGATGTGGTTGTGGTATCATTACTTCATAATTTAATTAGTTGCATGTTAATCTTATTTAATTAAAATTGATGACTCACTTTTTAAATATTTGGTGGCTAGTAATTGTTAAAAATAATGTTTTCGACAGTGATGCTATGAACTGAACCAACTTGACATTTTGTATTAATTTGAATAAAGGAGTAGCTACCTGGTATTTAATGTAACAACCCACGTAATTTTGGGCTATTTTAATTAATTTCTGAAAAATGGAGATTGATTTTAGCGAGGATTGTTTGGGAAAGATTTGTATTATTTTGATGTATAGAGCTTTGGAGATTTGTATTTTTATTCGAGTTAGATAGTTGTAATTTTAATTCGAGAGACTTGTTGTAATTGAAGAGATTGAGATTAGTGGATTTATATTATTGTGGGTTTATTTAGATTCTCTATACCTTGTCACTTGTGGATTTGGATTTATTTTATCGCATTAGCGCTCCGTTCGCTCTCCCCGGGCGGGCGGGGTGTTACAAATGGTATCAGAGCTTAGGTATACGGCAATCCTCGGGGATTGGATTTTGGGTTCATTGCATGGTTAGCAATTTTTGGAGATAGAAAGTTTTAGGTGATATTCATGTTAGGTTTCGGAATTAAATGTGAGGAATTTATTTTTGGGAGACATGATTTATTTTTGGAGATTGTTAGCCTGATTTTTTTAGAGTTAGGCATTCGGCGAATTTCGAGGGAGAAATTCCATTGTTAGTGGGGAAGTGTAACAACCCGCGTAATTTTGGGCTATTTTAATTAATTTCTGGAAAATGGAGATTGATTTTAGCGAGGATTGTTTGGGAAACATTTGTATTATTTTGATGTATAGAGCTTTAGAAATTTGTATTTTTATTCGAGTTAGATAGTTGTAATTTTAATTCGAGAGACTTGTTGTAATTGAAGAGATTGAGATTAGTGGATTTATATTATTGTGGGTTTATTTAGATGCTTTAAACCTTATCACTTATGGATTTGGATTTATTTTATCGCATTAGCGCTCCGTTCACTCTCCCGGGCGGGCGGGATGTTACATTTAATTAGTCGGGGTGTCACACCAACAAGGTCTGTAAATTGGATCATTCAATAATGGTCCAATAATGTCTTATATAAAAGACTATTTCTGTCACATTCATCAATTCACATGCATGTAAACTTATATTGAAAGACAAAAACTGAAATGTTCCGACTACACTTTAATTGATATTAAATATAGTGTCAAAAATTAAGTACCAAAACATCCACAACCCTTATACTTAATTGGCAATACGCAAGACCCATATCTTAGGTTTCTTCATGTCCTTTGGTGATAGCCCATTTACTAGTGGATATGATATCTTAACATATGTATTAATGTGTTCAACTAACACTTGTTGTTCTGAACTTCTTCGTTATCACATAAGTAGTATATTCTAATGTGCCTATCTTTTAAAGTCCCTATCAGTTCTTCGTAATGAAGATTGTGACGATATTATCATGATATTTCAGCAACTTGGTAATATTGTCAACAACTCCAAGTCCCAAAATAAATTTTTGCAACCATAATCCATAAATTATAGCCTGTCAGCATACTACATACAATATTTAATTATTTATCACTCTTTCATGATATTTTCCACTAGGCCAAAATAAACCTACTCAATCAAGAGCGAAAATTATAATAAGGGTGAATATATAACATTTTAGGCATCTCATTTCTTCATACTCTTAAAATATTTTATTTCTCAAATCTATCATTCATTACTAAGGGAAATCCAAGAAATATATAAATTTACTTCAACTGACTTCAAGGTATATATATACTAATAAAAAACACAAAAAGTGATCTTAAAAATACCATTGGTAGAAAATTGACATAAGTTTATATAGTCATTTTTTAACCTATAGACTTCTTTTCTTAAACTCTTATAAGTTCTCATACTAAATGTAATTCTTAATAAAAAAGAGTTATCAAATCCATAAGAATTTCACATTTTAGGATATAGGTTGTTGATGTAAAAAATTAGATTAGATCTAATTATTTAATCACAGATAAATAAAGACAAAGAACTTTTAAAGTGGTTCAGCCTTATAAGAATGGCCTGCGTCCACTGTTATTGTTATTGATGATTGTTCGGGAATTCTCGATTACAAGTTCAATCAAGAAATTTTGGTCTCCTATAATGAGGGTAATACAATGTATTTATAGCCCCGAGGCTGTAATGTGAACGGGTAATACATTAAATGCTGTACATGTGAAAGGGTAATACATTCAATGCCCCTTAAGTGTATACATCTGAATGATAAGCATTTAATGAACAATCAAACTGTTGGTTATCCGGCTATTAATGCTTTGTTCGAGGTGCAGCTCGGACCACCTAAGCTGCTCGTACCGCCTAAGCTGCTCGGTACTCAGAAGTTCCTCGTAGAGTTCTTGTTGGTCGGAGCGTCTAAGTTCCTCGGGGAAGCAGTGTTCCTCGTTGTAGTATGGTTCCTCGGAGCATCTGAGTTCTTCGAAAGTGTTGTTGTTGCCACGTAGATTTCCACGTGCCTTCACTTAATTGAGCCATATCAGCAGATTAATTTTGGTATCAACAGAAGCCCCCAATGTTTCATAGTTCGAAATTTGAGGAGTGTGGAACATTCTTTCTCGGAATATGTCAATTTTAAATGGTCCTCCTGATTTTTAGGAGTGTTTCCTTTGTATTTATTTTTCCTTCCAAATTCGTAGAATTAGGCTTTTTTGAATTTTTATAACCGCTTCGATTGCCGCGCCTTTTTTGTCCTTCTAGCCGCCGGTAGCGTAATCATTTCTTTTTGTAATCATTACTTTTTCCTTTTCCCAAGTCAAGGTATTTAAGCGTCATAGACAATCCCATCGTCTTATACTTTTTCAAATTTGTATCTTCGAGTTTTCCATTGTCTTACTCTCTTGTGCGTTCATCCTTTTCACCGTTCGTTGTCAACAGATCCACTTTTTTCTGTAAGATCTTCTTCCTTCTTCTTCATTTCCTTTATTCATCATGGTTTACCTTGTTGAATCTCTTGATAAATTTCGTTTTGATTTTTCTATTCCTTCACGGGTTGTTATGGAAGAGCTTTCTGAGCCTTCAGACTATTTCCGTTTGGCTGAGGGACATTGGTTCCCCAGTCTCTTTGTTGCTGAGTGTGGATTTTATTTTCCTCCAAACCCTCTATGTCTGGAATTTTGTCAATACTTTGACGTGGTTCCTGCAAGAATAGCCCCCAATACATGGAGAATAGTTAATGGGGTTCATAGACTAAATCAAATTCATGGAACTCGCATAGGAATTCCAGAAATCATGTTTTGTTATAGATGGGTTGTAGGCGATAATACTTTTTATTTAAAAACTAGATTTTTAAATAGGGCTTAAGTGGCCAATCTCCCGGATGCCAATAAGGACTATTTTGAGCACGGGGTTGTTGTAAAAAATTGGCAACATGCTCCTTTATCTGGAGATGAAGTGTATCAGGGTCCCAGATGCCCTCCCTATGGCAATGGGATAGGTTATTTTTATTTCATATTATTTATTTTGAGATCATGCTTCCTTTATGTTTGATAAAATGGGCCACTGATATTTTAATGTTTATTTATTTCCAGTTGACAACAAAAGAAAGTGTCCAAAAGAGGCAGATGTTAATATAAGGCACTTAAAACTTATCTGGAGCTTGCATCAGACTGTTGCTGACGAGCATATTAGGTCAGCTTCATATCTGCTTCAGTACAAGAGTTACACAACTTCTTTTACTGCTCATCCGGTGATAAGCCACGCAGAGCCAGTACCAGCTTCTACCAGTTCTTCGCCTGAGTCACACGTTCCTTTAAGTGAAAGGATGAAGAAAAGAAGACCTCCCACCCTTTTCGAGAAACCTGCCTCTGGTGCTGGAGAGGCAAAAAGAAGTAAACATGATGTCCCAGAAGGGACAAAGAAAATTGATGCAGCCCCTCCAGCTGCTCCTGCGAAGGTTGCCGAGAAGGCTTCAGTGGCCCCGAGCAAGGCTGCTGCTCCAGGCGAGGTGATTGTCATATCACCGACCAAGAGTTCTTCCTTAGTCGAAACTACTCCTGTTCCTCCGAGGAGGCTGAAGAAGAGCTCCTCGATCAATTTGGCTGAAACTGTCTCCCAGCCCCCGACTAGTGGAGTTCCTACTTTTGTTCCCCCGAGCTCTGCTATGAACTCGGTGAAGACTTGGATCATTCTCGAGATCCAAGGTATTGAAGAAAACCTTTCTCGGGACACAGTTACCACATTGGCAGCTCGCCACATTTCTTCTGTAAGTCCTATTGTTTTGAACTTTTCATTTTTCCCTTGTTATATCTATCTCTGACTTGCTTTCATTTTCTTTTCACAGTTGGTGAGCTGCTTTAATACAATTTTGAAGAAGGATGAAGCTATTAAAGCTTCAAGATCCTCGTCTGGTGTGGAGGAAGCTCTGATGGGTCTGACACGATCTTTGGAAGATTCTCGTCAGAAACATGATGCTGACAAGGCTGCTTGGGAGAAGAAAATTACCTCAACTGAGAAGGAGAAGGCTCAAGTTGTTGAAGTCTCCAAGGAGTTGGAGAAAAAATTAAATAGTCTGGAAGAGAAGAATATAGAGCTTGAAAGGAAGCTCAAGAATGCTGAGGAGTTTGAAGATAAACTCAAGGTTGCTGAGGAAAAGTTGGGTCAGCTTCAGGAAGTAAGTCGGCAGAAGGAAGAAGCTGAGAATAAACTGAAGGCTGCTGAAAATCTTCTGTCCGAGAAGCTTTCCTCGGAGAAGTTAAAAAGGAAATCGGCTGTGAAGAAATCTTTCAGCGCTGGATGGGATAAGGGGTGGAACAAAGGCTTGGCTGCCATGATGCCGCAAGTCGAATATGGCAGCCTAAAATACTTTAGAGATGGGTGGGTCGCAGCTCTTCAGGAGATGAAGGTTGATGAAACTTCTGAACTCTTCCAACGACACATCCCTGGTCCCCCTCCAACTCCTAAAGACGAAGAAGAGGACGAAGCTGCCTATGAAGAGTCTTCCATGGTGATGGGAGATCAAGTTTCTCATCCCCCAGCCATCCAGCCTACTAACGAGGAACTTCAGCAACTCGTTACCTCATCCGAGCAACTGCCAGCGCTCCCCGAGCAACTCTCTGTTCCCTCCGAGCAACCTACCTCCTCGTCCCAACCTCCCGAGAAAGTTTTGGGAGACAAGGAAAAGGTGTAGAGTTGTTCGGGTTTCTTTCTATTTTATTTCTCTTTGTCAAATGTAACCCTGAACATGTAACTCTGAACTTTATGATATAATAAAATTTGAACTTTTGTTTATGCTGACTGTCGTTTCTGCTCTTCATACTCTATTGGTACTCTTATTGATTATTGCTTTTTCTTCCTCTACTAGTTTCTAGCGTGGATGGAATTATTGTCTTCTCATGATACAAAGCTGTTACAGCAATGCAATGAATATTTTAAGGCTGGTCACACAGATCTGAGTGCAGCACAAATCGTCGACATCCTCGGCCAAGATGCTTCGGAACAGGCAATTGAAGCTTACCAATATCTAAAGTGTCTGCTTGATCGTGCGGTGGACAATAATGTAGCTTATTATGATATGATTGAGGATCTCCAATGCACTCTTGAAGACCTTCAATAATAATATAAGGAATCCACTGCCCTCTTGCATGAGGGGTACGAGAAGAAGTATCAGCAAATCGTTGCCGACAAGGGATACGAGAAGCGTTTTACTGCTTACGATGTGAGGGAAAGAACTTTGAAAGTCGAGGTCGAAGAGAACAGGAAAATATCCGAGTTGTTGGAGCAAGAAAATAACAACTTGCAAAGAGAAGTATCTCAATTAAAATTTGTTGCCTCCACCTCGAATGCTTTGATCCCAGTGACTGACGAGGGATTCTCGTTCTTGGAGGTAGAGAACGCCAACCTGAGGGATGAGTTGGAAACCTTGAAAAGATCTGGCCCTTCTACATCTTCTCGTGAATGAGCAAGAGATCCTCGGGGATGAGCAAGAGATCCTCGGGTTCCTGTCGAGGAACAGAGGACTCAATCTGCTTTAGAGAACCAAGCCTTCCAGCTGATGGCAAAGAACCAGGCATTGGCTGAGATGTCTAAGAAAATCAGGGACCTGGAAGAGCAGCTTTCTGTGCAGAAATCTATCTTGGAGAATAAAGAACTCTTCATCAAAAACCTCCATGAGCAGCTGGAAAGATTGACCTATCAATTTCACAAGCAGCCCAGGGAGTTCTGGATGGCTGGCTACAACGAGGCTCTCTACCACTTGGACGATCGTATCTAGAATGCAAATAATGAGGGATACAAACAGGGATGGCTGAATGCCTTAGGTGTGTTGTAACTCGAACAGGGTCATTACCTGTGGGATTACCATAATCCTGGGCTGCTCGACCTACCCATGCCACCACTCAATCTTGATATGAGTTGGATCCCTACTCGGGCCATCCCTCGTTGTCTGATTTCCAAATATTTCGGTGATTACAATCTCCATTCGAATGTCGAGATATCTCATCCCGAGCACCTCTTAGATCGACCGTCCGTGGTGAATGTCAGGATGCTAAAAGATCTTAACTTCATAAATTCTCCTCTAACTTTAAATGATTCACCTGCTGGCGAGGAACCTATTTCAAAAGTAGAGGGGAAGAAACCAATAGAATAGGAGTATTGATGTAATAAATTTGTACTTCATTCCTGATGTATTTTGTTCTACATTTAATGAAATAATTTTATTTGCAAATCTTGAGTGCTATTGTTTTGTGACACTTTACATCTGTGCATGTGTATCTGTTAAAAAGATAACAATATTGTGTAATTTGTCGATCAACTTATTGTCGAGTAAAAATGATGTTTTGTTTGTCGACCAACTTAGTAATAATAAAAAATTCTGCTCGATCACTTTCTCGTATTCATAAAATGTTTTCGACCAACCAAGGTCGGTAAATTTTTCTTCTCGACCAACTACAGTTAGTGGATTTTTATCCCCGACCAGCCATAGTTAGTGGATTTTTCCTCTACGAGGAGCTTTGGCACTTTCTGGAATAATTTTACCTCCCGACCAACTTTAGTTGGCGTTTTTGAGAATATATTTACTTCCTAACCAACATAAGTTGGCGTTTTTAGGAATACATAGTTTTACTTCCCGTAGGAATACATTGTTTTACTTCCCGGAGGAATACATAGTTTTACTTCCCGGAGTAATACATTGTTTTACTTCCCGGAGGAATACATTTACTTCCTAACCAACATAAGTTGGCATTTTTAGGAATACATAGTTTTACTTCTCGTAGGAATACATTGCTTTACTTCCCGGAGGAATAAATAGTTTTACTTCCCGGAGGAATACATTGTTTTACTTCCCGGAGGAATACATTTACTTCCTAACCAACATAAGTTGGCATTTTTAGGAATACATAGTTTTACTTCCCGTAAGAATACATTGTTTTACTTCTCGGAGGAATACATTTACTTCCTAACCAACATAAGTCGGCATTTTTAGGAATACATAGTTTTACTTCCCGTAGGAATACATTGTTTTACTTCCCGGAATAAATAGTTTTACTTCCCGGGGGAATACATTGTTTTACTTCCCGGAGGAATACATTTACTTCCTAACCAACATAAGTTGGCATTTTAGGAATACATAGTTTTACTTCCCGTAGGAATACATTGTTTTATTTCCCGGAGGAATAAATTTACTTCCTAACCAACATAAGTTGGCATTTTTAGGAATATATAGTTTGAGTAGTCCGAGTAGTCCGAGTTTTGCTGAGTAGTGTGTAGCACTTTGGCCGAGTGGTGTGTAGCACTACTATTCCCCAAAAAACTTTCAATAAAAGGAGAGAATTTGGCAGAATATCTTCATTTTATTCATACTGACGGAACTGCGTTACATGAGAATATACATCACTGATAATACTTGCCCAGGTGCTCTGCGTTCCATGCATTCTTAAACTCCTCCCCCTCTAAAGTTGCTATTCGGTAAGTTCCCGGTCGAACAACTTATGTAACTCGGTATGGTCCATGCCAGTTTGCCTCCATTTTGTTGTGCTTTTGAACCACTTTCTTTAGCACATAATCTCTTTCTTTCAGGTCGCACTTCTTCACCGTCTTATTATAGAACAGAGTTGTTCATTGTTGGTATGCAGCATTCCTGATGGCTGCTTCTTCTCTAACCTCCTCGAGCATGTCTAAATCCAATCTTCTCATTAAGTCGCTGACAGGGGAATTGAAATTCAGTACCCTGTGTGTTGGGAGGCCCAACTCGGCAGGTATAACAGCTTCACTTCCAAAAGCTAGCATATATGGAGATTCCCCTGTTGCTACTCGGGGAGTAGTTCGATAAGCCCAGAGTACTGATTGTAGATCGTTGATCCAATTTGCTTTCGCATCATCCAGTTTTTTTTAAGCCATTCAGCAACGTTCTGTTTGTCACTTCAGTTTGTCCATTGCTTTGAGGATGGCCTGGCGCTGAGTGGATCTTCAAAATGTTTGACTGATGACAATAGGCCACGAACTCCTCATTGTCAAAGTGTGTTCCATGGTCTGTGATGAAGGCATGAGGAAGACCATATCGACAAATGATGTTCTTCCAAATAAATTGGTACACCTTGTCGTACGTCATATCAATGAAAGGCTCAGCTTCAACCCATTTAGTAAAATAATCCACTGCGACGACGAGGTATTTGAACCTTCCTCTGGTCGTTGGCAGTGGCCCGACCAAATCTATTCCCCACATGGCAAACGGCCAAGGGGAAGTGATGGGTGTCAACAATGCTTATGGAGTTCTTCGGATGGAGGAAAAGCACTGGCACTTGTCACATTTCTTGGCATAGGCTATACAATCAACCCTCATTGTCGGCCAGTAGTATCCTTGCGTCATCACCCTTTGAAAAAGCATCCAACCTGCTACATGGGCTCCACAGGACCCTTCATGGATTTCTATCTTCCAGCCTCTGAATAGAGCCTTTCCGTGCATCATTTCCTTCCTCGGGCCTATTGGTTCGAGCAACTGATCGAGTTGATGTGGCTTCCTGGGATCTATCTTGACGAGCAGTTGGTCGTGACTGGGAAGATCCTTCCCTTAAATCTGATGGTCGTCGAAAACTCCTCGATACGACTTTAGGAGGACTTCTACTCCTCTTAGGTCCTAATCGATCAAAAGGTGATACCCTGCTTAACCTCTTTAGCGCACTAGTCCTTTCTGGAGAGAGAGTGATACATTGTTCAGTATCTGTGGCCCGCACTGACGAAGTTCGTCCAGGTTGATAAGAAAAATCTTCAGATTCCTCAGTACGATATGAATCAGTACGCTTAGTACGTGAAGAAGGTAAACGGGTATTTCTTTGAATACTTGAATGGGTTCGTGCACCGTTATGGAGGGTTTGTATGAGTTGTCGCATAGTTTCTTGCATGACTGTCTGGCCCTGAGCCAGATTTGTCATTATTTCAGCCAGATCTGGAATATTTGGCGGAGCAGATGGATTTGGAGGGCTTCCAGCATTTCGATTGCTGGATTTTGGAATATCAGCCATTTGTGATGAGTTATTTTTTATGAAAAACGATATTACCAGTCGTTTCCCACAGATGGCGCCAATCTGTTGATGTAAAAAATTATATTAGATCTAATTATTTAATCACAGATAAATAAAATGAGACAAAGAACTTTTAAAGTGGTTCAGCCTTATAAGAATGGCCTACGCCCACTGTTTTTGTTATTGACAACTGTTTGGGAATTCTCGATTACAAGTCCAATTAAGAAATTTCGATCTCCTACAATGAGGGTAATACAATGTATTTATAGCCCTGAGACTATAATGTGAAAGGGTAATACATTAAATTCTATATCTAACATTTTTAGATAATGAAAATTGTTTTTTAAATAGCTTTAACACAAAACAATTTTTTGTAAACGGATCTTTTATTATTATTATTATATATAACAACGACTGTTTTTTCTAATTTTTTCACAAAAAAATTTATTTTGTAACTGTTGATGTAAAAAATTAGATTATATCTAATTATTTAATCACAGATAAAATAAAATGAGACAAAGAAATTTTAAATTGGTTCAGCCTTATAAGAATGGCCTACGTCCACTATTTCTATTATTGCTGACTGTTTGGGAATTCTTGATTACAAGTTTAGTCAAGAAATTCTCGGTCCCCTTCCAATGAGGATGATACAATGTATTTATAGCCCTCAGGCTGTACATGTGAAAGGGTAATACATAGCTGTCCATTAGGCGTATACATCTGTGTGATAATAATAAGCATTTAATGTGCAGTTAATTTGTTGGTTATCCTGTTATTAATGCTCTGTTCGAGGTGCA
The DNA here is from genome assembly GCA_949130495.1 of Sambucus nigra. Classification (NCBI taxonomy): domain Eukaryota; kingdom Viridiplantae; phylum Streptophyta; class Magnoliopsida; order Dipsacales; family Adoxaceae; genus Sambucus; species Sambucus nigra. Next base: position 600,915,128 of record OX422216.1, read on the forward strand.
GCTCGGACCGCCAAAGCTGCTCGGACCGCCTAAGTAGCTCGGTACTCATAAGTTGCTCGGAGCGTCTGAGTTGATCGGGGAAGCAGAGTTCCTCGTTACCGTATGGTTCCTCGAAGAGCATCTATTGCTCGGAGCATCTGAGTGGGTCAAGGTGTTGTTCGGAAGTGTTTGTTATTGCCACACAGATTGCCACGTGTCTTCACTCAATTGAGCCATGTCAGCAGACTAAATTTGGTATCAACAGAAGGCCCCAATGTTTCACAGTTCGAAATTTGAGGAGTGTGGAACATTCTTTCTCGAAATATGGCGGTTTTAAATGGTCATCCTGAAATTTAGGAGTATTTTCTTTTGTATTTATTTCTCCTTCCAAATTCGTAGAATCGGACTTTTTGAATTTTTATGACCGCTTCGATTCCCGCGCCCTTTTTTTGTCTTTTTAGCCGCTGGTAACGTAACCGTCTCTTTTTGTAATCATTATATTTACCCATTCCCAAGACAGGGTATTTAAGCGTTGCAGAAAATCCCCTCGTCTTCTTCTTTTCAAATTTGTCTCTTTGAGTTTTCCATTGTCTGTCTCTCTTGTGCGTTCATCCCTTTCATCATTCGTTGTCAACAGACTCATCCTTTTTCCTATAAGATCTTCTTCTTTCTCTTTCATTTCCTTTACTCATCATAGTTTACCCTGTAGAGACGCTTGATAAATTTCGTTCTGATTTCTCTATTCCTTCATGGGTTATTTTGGAAGAGCTTTCTGAGCCTTCAGACTATTTTCGTTTGGCTGAGGGACATTGGTTCCCCATTCTCTTTGTCGCTGAATGTGACTTTTCTTTTCCCCCAAACCCTTTATGTCTTGAATTCTGTCATTACTTTGATGTGGTTCCTGCAAGAATAGCCCCCAATACATGGAGAATAGTTAACGGAGTTTATAGATTAAATCAAATTCATGGAACTCATATAGGAATTCCTGAGATTATGTTTTGTTATAAAAAATTGGCAATGGGGTTGTTATAAAAAATTGGCAACATGCTCCTTTATCTGGAGATGAAGTGTATCAGGGTCCCATATGCCCTCCCTGTGGCAATGGGATAGGTTATTTTTATTTCATATTATTTATTTTGAGATTATGCTTCCTTTATGTTTGATAAAATGTGCCACTGATATTTTAATGTTTATTTATTTGCAATTGACAACAAAAGAAAGTGTCTAAAAGAGGCAGACGTTAATATAAGGCACTTAAAACTTATCTGGAGTTTGCATCAGACTGTTGCTGATGAGCATATTAAGTCAGCTTCATATCTGCTTCAGTACAAGAGTTACACAAGTTCTTTTACTGCTCGTCCGGTGATAAGCGACGCAGAACCAATACCAGCCTGTACAAGTTCTTCACCTGAGTCACATATTCCCTTGAGTGAAAGGATGAAGAAAAGAAGACCTCCTACCCTTTTTGAGAAATCTGCCTCTGGTGCTGGAGAGGCAAAGAAAAGTAAGCTTGATGCACCAGGAGAGGGGACAAAGAAAAATAATGCACCTCCTTCGGCTGCTCCTGTGAAGGTTGTCGAGAAGCCCCTAGTGGCCCCGAGCAAGGCTGCTGCTCCAAGCGAGGTGATTGTCATTTCTCCGACTAAGACTACATCGTTAGTCGATAACGTTGATGCTCCTCTGAGGAGGCTGAAGAAAATCTCCTCTATCTATTTGGTTGAATCCATTTGTCAGCCCCCGACTAGTGGTGTTCCCACTTTTGTTGCCCCGAGCTCTGCTATGAACTCGGTGAAGACTTGGATCATTCCCAAGATCCAAGGTATTGAAGAAAACCTTTCTCGGGACATGGTTACCACATTAGAAGCTCGCCATATTGCTTCTGTAAGTCCTATAGTCTTAAATTTTCATTCTTTCCTTTTTGTATCTGTGCACTGGCTTGCTTTTATTTTCCCAGTTGGTGACCTGTTTTAATACAATTCTGAAGAAAGATGAAGCTATTAAAGCTTCAAGCTCCTCATCAGGTGTAGAGGAAGCCTTGGTAGGTCAGACGCAATCCCTGAAGGATTCTCGTCAGAAGTATGCTGATGACAAGGTGATTTGGGAGAAGAAGCTCACTTCGACCGAGCAGGAGAAGGCTCAGGTTATTGAGGTCTCCAAGGGGTTGGAGGAAAAAATAAATGATTTGGAGGAGAATAATAAAGAGCTCGAAGGGAAGCTCAAAAATGCTGGGGAGCTTGAAAATAAGCTCAAGACTGCTGAGGAGGAGTTGGGTCAACTTCGGGAAGTAAGTCGTCACAAGGAGGAAGTTGAGAATAAATTGAAGGCTGCTGATGATCTTCTTTCCGATAAGCTTTCCTCGGAGAAGACAAAAAGGAAATTAGCTGTCAAAAAATCCTTCAGCGCCGGCTGGGATAAAGGGTGGAATAAAGGTTTGGCTGCCATGATGTCGCAAGTGGAATATGGCAGCCTCAAATACTTTAGAGATGGATGGGCCACTGCTCTGCAAGAGATGAAAGTTGATGAAAATTCTGAACTATTTCAACGACACATCCCGGGCCCCCCTCTAACTCCTGAAGAAGAAGAAGAAGAGGACGAAGCTGCCTCTGAGGAATCTTCCATGGTGATGGGAGATCAAATTTCTCATCTCCCAGCTATCCAGCCCACTGGCGAGGAACTTCAACTACCCGTTACTTCATCCGAGCAACCTCCAGCACTTCCCGAGCAAACCTCTGTTCCATCCGAGCAACCTACCTCCTCGTCCCAGCCTCCCGAGAAAGTTTTGGGAGATAAGGAAAAGGTGTACAGTTGTTCAGATTTCTCTCTATTTTATTTTTCTTTATCAAATGTAACTCTGAACTTTGTACTTCTCCTTTATGATGTAATAAAATTTGAACTTTTGCTTACGTATACTATTGATTCTCTTCTTCATGCTCTGTTTTTACTCTTATTGATTCTTGCTTTTTCTTCCTTTACTAGTTTCTGGCCAGGATGGATTTATTATCTGCTCACGATACAAAACTGTTAAGGCAATGCAATGAGTATTTCAAAGCTGGTCATTTAGACATGAGTGCAGCTCAAATCATTGACATCCTCGGTCAAGGTGCTTCAGAGCAAGCAATTGAAGCCTATCAGTATTTGAAGTGCCTTCTCGACCGTGCAGTGGCTAACAACGTAGCATACTATAATATGATTGAAGATATCCAGGGCACTCTTGAAGAACTTCAGCAACAATATAAGGAATCTACAACCCTTTTGCACGAAGGATACGAGAAGAAGTATCAGCAACTCAGTGCTGATAAGGGATACTGTAAACTATTTGTTGCTTACGATGTAAGGGAGAGAATTTTGAAGGCTGAGGTCGAAGAGCACAGAAAGATAGCTGAGTTGTTAGAGCAGGAAAATAATGACCTGCAAAGAGAGGTGTCTCAGTTGAAGTGTGCAGCTTCCACCTCAAACGCTTTAGTCCCTGTGAACGACGAGGGATTCTCTTTCTTAGAGGTCGAAAATGCCAACCTGAGGGATGAATTAGAAACCTTGAAGAGAGCTGGCCCTTCTACATCTACTCGGGGATGAGCAAGAGCTCCTCAGGGATGATCAAGAGCTTCTCTAATTATTGTCGAGGAATAGAGAACTCAATCTACTCTGGAGAACCAGGCCTTCGAACTGATGGCAAAGAACCAGGCATTGGCTTAAATGTCTAAGAAGATCAGGAATCTGGACGAGCAGCTTTCTGCACAGAAGTCTGCCTTGGAGAATAAAGAACTCTTTATAAAAAGTCTCCACGAGCAACTGGAAAGATTGACATATAAATTCCACAAGCAGCCCAGAGAATTCTAGATGGCTGGCTACAATGAGGCTCTCTACCATATGGATGATCGTATCCAAAATGTAAATAATGAGGGTTACAAACAGGGATGGTTGAATGCTTAGGGGTACTGCAACTGGAACAGGTTCATTACCTGTGGGATTACCATAATCTTGGGCTACTCGACCTACCAGTGCCACCATTCAAGCTTGACGATCCCTGCTCGGGCCATCCCTCGGTGTTTGATTTCCAAATACCTTGGCGATTACAATCTCCATTCCAATGTTGAGATATCTCGTCTCGAGCACCTACTCGATCGACCATCTATGATGAACATCAGGATGCTTAAAGATCTTAACTTCATAAATTCTCCTTATGCTTTGAATGATCCACGTGCTAGCGAGGAACCAGTTTCAAAAGTAGAGGGGAAGAAACCAATAGAATAGGAATCTTGATGTAATAAATTTGTATTTCATTCTTGATGTATTTTGTTCTACATTTAATGAAAAAATTTTATTTGCAAATCTTGACTATCATTGTCTTGTAATCATAAAACACTTTACATCTGTGCATGTATATCTGTTAAAAAGATAACAACATTGTGTTATTTGTCGATCAACTGGAGTTTGTTAAAACTTATTGTCGACTATCTTGAATTTGTGGTAATCATTTGACGACTAACCAAAATTGATGATACTTTGTTTCTCGACCAACTTATTGATCATTTTCACATACTCATATTTTAAAATGCTTCTAACCAACTATAGTTAACCTTTAGTTGGTATTTTTGGGAATAGATTTACTTCCTAACCAACCTTAGTTGACATTTTTAGGAATAGATTTACTTCCCAACCAACCTTAGTTGGCATTTTTAGGAATAGATTTACTTCCTAACCAACCTTAGTTGGCATTTTTAGGAATAGATTTACTTCCCGACCAACCTTAGTTGGCATTTTCGGGAATATATTTACTTCCCGACCAACCTTAGTTGCCGTTTTCGGGAATATATTTACTTCCCGACCAACCTTAGTTGGAGTTTTCGGGAATAGATTTTCTTCCTAACCAACCTTAGTTGGCATTTTTAGGAATAGATTTACTTCCTAACCAACCTTAGTTGGCATTTTTAGGAATAGATTTACTTCCCGACCAACCTTAGTTGGCATTTTCGGGAATAGATTTACTTCCTAACCAACCTTAGTTGGCATTTTTAGGAATAGATTTACTTCCCGACCAACCTTAGTTGGCATTTTCGGGAATCGATTTCTGAAATCCCGACCAACCTTAGTTGGCATTTTCGGGAATAGATTTCTGAGTAGTCTGAGAAGTACTTTTGCTGAATGCGTAGCACGAGTATTCCGCGAAAAATTTCCAACAAAAGGAGAGAACTAGGTAGAATATTGTCACTTTATTCATACTAACGAAAATGTTTGAGAGTTTACATCACTGACAATACTTGCGCAAGTGTTCTGCATTCCATGCATTCTTAAACTCCTGCCCTTCTAAAGATGCTATTCTGTAGGTTCCTGGTCGAACAAATTATGTAACTCGGTAAGGTCCATGCCAGTTTGCTTCCAATTTGTTGTGCTTTTGAATCACTTTCTTTAGCACATAGCCTCCTTCTTTCAAGTCGCACTTCTTTACCCTCTTGTTGTAGAACAAAGTTGTTCGTTGTTGGTAAGTAGCATTCATGATGGCTGCTTCTTCTCTAACTTCCTCGAGCATGTCTAAATCCAATCTTCTCATTAAGTCACTCACAGGGGAATTTAAATTCAGTACTCTGTGTGTTGGAAGACCCAACTCGACAGGTATAACGGCTTCACTTCCAAATGCCAGCATATATGGAGATTCCCCTGTTGCTGCTCGGGGAGTAGTTCGGTACGCCCATAGTACTGATTGTAGCTCGTTGATCCAATTTTCTTTTGCGTCATTCAGTCTTTTCTTCAAGCCATTCAGTAGCGTTCTGTTTGTTACTTCAGTTTGTCCATTGCTTTGGGGATGGCCTGGTGCCGAGTGGATCTTCAACATATTTGACTGATGACAATAGGTAGCGAACTCCTCGTTGTCAAATTGTGTTCCATGGTCGGTAATGAATGCATGGGGAAGACCATATCTACAGATGATATTTTTCCAAATAAATTGATACACCTTCTCGTAGGTCATGTCGATAAGAGGCTCAGCTTCTACCCACTTAGTAAAATAATCCACTGCGACGACGAGATATTTAAATCTTCCTCTAGTTGTTGGAAGTGGTCCGACCAAGTCAATTCCCCACATGGCAAATGGCCAAGGGGAAGTAATGGGTGTCAACAACGCTTGGGGAGTTCTTTGGATGGGGGAGAAACGCTGACACTTGTCACATTTCTTGACATAGGCTATACAATCATCCCTTATCGTTGGCCAGTAGTATCCTTGCGTCATAACCCTTTGCAAAAGCGTCCGACCTGCTACATGGGCTCCATAGGACCCTTCATGGATATCTTCAATCAAGTCTTTCACCTCGGTGGGATGCACACATCTTTGAAAACCTGCTATAATTCCTCGTCTGTACAGAATACCATTATTCAGTACATAACGAGCAACTTTAAACTTCAGTTTTTTGGCTGCAAGTTTGTTAGTTGGTAATTCCCCCTCCTTAATATATGCCCTGATGGAATCCATCCAAGATGGTCCTAAATTAAGAGTAATAAAATTCATCGTCAAATCTTCATCTATACTCCGACCAGCTAAAACTTCAATTGGGATTGCTCTTCGTAGCTCGGTATGAGTAGCTGATGCTAATCGAGCTAAGGCGTAGGCCCTCGCATTCTCCATTCTTGGTATTCTAACCAGCTGAATAGCAGCAAATTCTGATACCAATTCCCTTGCCTTTGCATGATACCTGATCATTAATTCTCCTTTGGCTCCCATCATTTGATTTATGATCAATTGCGAGTCACTGAAGATAATAACCTGCTCTGCCCCCATGGTTTTTGCCAAACTAAGACCTGCAATCATGGATTCATATTCAGCCTCATTATTCGTAGCTTTGAATTGGAAGCGTAGGGCATATTCTATGTCAACCACGTCTGGACTATTAAGAACAATCCCTGTGCCATAGCCTGTTGCGCAAGATGAGCCATCCACATATAAACTCTATATAGGTAACTCGTCTTCAAATTTCTGATCTGATAGAGTTCCTCGGTGGAAAATTTGTTGCTTCCTTTCACCCTCTCCTAATATTTCTTGTTGTTCGTCGATCATCACTTCTTGCCCTTTTAGCAACCTAAGTTGGTCTGGGCTTGAGTTTTATGATTCTGTAACATCCACAGGTTGACCGGTGAGCATCTTTTGCTCCTCGGTGGTATCAGGATAGGTGAACTCTGCTATAAAATCTGCTACTGCTTGCCCTTTAAGCGATGATCTGGGCTCATAAATTATGTCATATTCACCGAGCTCTATTGCCCAATACATCAATCTTCCTGATTTATTTGGTTTATGAAGAGCTTGCCTCAATGGCATATCGGTATATACGACTATAGTATGAGCCTGGAAGTATGGCCTCATTCTTCTACTTGCCTCGATCAATGCTAGTGCCAATTTTTCCAGCTTTGGAAATCTGATTTCTTCTCTTCAGAAGGCTTTGCTGTGTAATAAATCAGTTTTTGCACTCCATTCTCCAGTCTTATTAATGTCGAGCTAACTGCATTCTCTGATACGGCCAAATACAAGTACAATTTTTCTCCCATCACTGGCCTGGACAATAGTGGAGGTGCACCCAGATATTTCTTCAAGTCTTGAAAAGCCTTATCACATTCATCATTCCACTCAAAAGTCTTTCGGAGTGTTTTGAAGAATGGGAGACATCTATCAGTTGCTCGCGATACAAATCTGTTGAGTGCTGCTACTCGTCCTGTAAGAGTTTGCACTTCTTTCTTCGTCGTTGGGGATCGCAGCCCTAACAGAGCTTTGATCTTTTCAGGGTTAGCTTCAATGCCTCGCTGATTGACAATGTATCCGAGAAACATACCTTCTCGTACTCCAAATATGTACTTCGTCGGGTTCAGCTTCATTTGATATTTATCTAGTTGATCAAAGGTCTGGCCTAAGTCAACTAGATGATCAGCAGCTTTCTTGCTCTTTATCAGCATATCGTCAACATAGACTTCCATATTGCAACTGATTTGTTCTGCAAACACTTTGTTCATCAGCCGTTGATATGTTGCACCTGCATTTTTCAAACCAAAAGGCATAACATTATAACAATAAGTTCCCCTAGGGGTAATGAAAGAAGTACTCTCCCTATCTTCAGGTTTCATTTTAATCTGATTGTAACCAGAATAAGCATCCATGAAGCTCAGCAGCTCGTGTCCCGAGGTAGCATCCACTAGTTGATCAATTCGGGGCAGCGAAAAGTGATCCTTTGGGCATGCTTTGTTGAGGTCGGTGAAGTCTACACACATCCTCCATTTATTGTTCTTCTTTTTCACCATTACCACATTTGCTAACCAATCTGGATATTTAACATCTTCAATAAAGCAAGCTTTCTGGAGCTTCTCGACTTCTTCCCGTATAGCTTGATTCTTCTCGGGACTGAATACTCTTCTTCTCTGCTTCACAGGCTTGATCTCCTTATTCACATTGAGCTCGTGACATAAGAAATTTGGGTCTATCCCGGGCATATCCTCATGACTCCATGCAAAAGTTTGCTTTCTGCTTCTTAAGAAAGTTATCAATTTCTTATTTAGTGAGGCTTCCAACGACGAACCTACTTGAGTAGTTCGTTCAGGGTGCTCGTCGTCCAGAATGATTTTTTTAGTAGCTTCCACCACTTGACCCTTCACGAGTTGCGACTCATCTCTAGGATCCAATGTTTCAATTTCTGCACCTTCATCCACTTGATAGGTGGTAGTCTTTTTCCTTGATTCCTCCAGTTCCTCTTGCTCGGTGGATGAATAATAGCATTCCTGAGCTACTTTCTGATCACCTTTCACAACTCCTAGTCCAAAATTTGTTGGAAATTGTAGGCATTGATGTACCGTAGATGGTACAGCCTCGAACTTCTTCAATCCTACTCTTCCCATGATGATATTGTATGCTGATTGAACATTCTTATCCATCACGAAGAAGCGTATTCTTTCTGTTCGACAAGCAGGCCATGTACCAATGAATATATCCAACTTGATCGTCCCAAGTGAAAAAACTTTCTCACCAGAAAAACCCAGGAGGGGTCTGTGATAAGGCTCCAGTTGAGATAGTTTTAGATTTAAACTGTCGAAGCACGAGTAGAACATGATGTCTGCTGAGCTACCATTATCTACCAGTACTCTTGAAATCATCACTTCCTTCATCCTCATTTTGATCACCAATGGGTCATCATGAGGATATAGAACACCTGCGAGGTCGTTCTTTGAGAAACCAATGACCAATTTCTCTTTGTTTACCTTTCTAGGGTGATCCTCCCCAGTTAGATTTATTCGTTGAATGTATGAGCAAGCTTAAGCCTCACAGAGGTAAGCTTTTCTCTCTGCAGTAAGGTATCCCCCTCCTGCATCTCCACCTCTAATAACATTACAATCAAATGACCCAAAGCGTATCGAAAATACCTCACGTTCTGGATGCCTTGGTCTCTTGGGAAGATCGGGGTCGTCTTCTGGATCAACTCATGGTCTCTTTTCTTGTTCTCCTCTTCTCGACGAGGAGATCTAGACCTCTCTCTTATTCGGTCGCTATTTTTTCTTTCATTTCTATGATCAACATACTTTGCCAGTTTTTCTCGTCTGATGAGTGTTTCAATCTCATTCTGAAGAGCTATGCAATTTTTGGTCATATGGACATGATCTTTGTGAAACTCGCAATATTTTGTCTTATTCCTCCTGTCAGGGTCTGCCTTCATTTTCTCTGGCCAGTTTAATTCCTCGTTGTTCTTGATTATTTCTAGAACATGGTTGATGTCTTTCTTCAAAGGAGTATAATTATCAAATTTCTTCAATACTTCCCATGACGACCTTGTTTTTGAGTGTTTGTCACTACCATTGTTCTTATACTCTTTCTTCTTAGCTTTATCACTTTCCACCTTGGTTTCTTTGGCATCCATATTCTTCTTCGCAGCCATAGCCTCCTCGGCATTCATAATCTTGGTCGCTTTTCCCATCAGTTCTGACATGGTTTTAGGTGGATCTTTGGTCAAAGTGTAGTACATCTTGTTGGGCAGTAGTCCACTCATCAAGGCGGTACTCGCTGTCTTTTCCTCATAATCAATGACTTCGAGCTTCTCGTTATTAAAACGAGTTATATAATCTCTGGTACTCTCACCAGCTTTTTGTCTAACACTTAACAAATGCGCTACTCGTTTAACTGGCTTTGCCCCAAAACAGAAATTCCCAATGAATAACTCGGCCAGTTGAAAGAAAGTTGAGATCTTTCCCGAGGAAGATTATTATACCATATTTGAGCAGATCCGGTAAGAGTTCCCAAGAATGCTCTGCATCTCATCTCATCTGGAACAGCATAGATGTCGGCTGCAGCTTGGTATTGTTCTATATGAAGGGCAGTGTCGGTCTTTTCATCATATTTGGGGGTCACAACAGGTGCTTTTAACTTTGATGGTGTGGGAAAATCTACAATGGCCTGGACAAAAGGTGTCCCTTGAACAAAAATTCGTTGTAGAGGGTTATTGGCTTTAGCCATTTCCCCTAATCTATCCTCCAGCCTCTGAATAGAGCCTTTCCACGCATCGTTTCCTTCCTCGGGCCTGTTGGTTCGAGCAACTGATCGCGTTGATGTGGCTTCCTGGGATCTATCTTGACGAGCAGCTGGTTGTGATTGGGCAGATCCTTCCCTTAAGTCTGATGGTCGTCGAAAGCTCCTCGACGCAACCTTAGGACGACTTTTGTTCCTCCTAGGACCTAATCGATCAAAAGGAGATACCCTGCTTAACCTTTCTAGTGCACTAGTCCTTTCTGGAGAGAGAGTGATACATTGTTCAGTATCTGTGGCTCGTACTGACGAAGTTCGTCCAGGTTGATAAGAAAAATCTTCAGACTCCTCAGTACGATATGAATTGGTACGCCTAGTACGCGAAGAAAGTAAACGGCTATTTCTTTGAACACTTCGATGTCCTGAATGGGTCGATACTCCGCCATGAAGGATTAGTATGAGTTGTCGCATAGTTTCTTGCATGGTTGTCTAGCCCTGGGCCAGATTTGTCATTATTCCATCCAGATCTGGAACGTTTGGCGGAGCAGATGGATTTGGAGGGCTTCCAGCGTTTCGATTGCTGGGTTCTGGATTATCAGCCATTTGTAATGAATTGTTTTTGATGAAAAACGATATTACCAGTCGCTTCCCACAGACGACGCCAATCTGTTGATGTAAAAAATTAGATTATATCTAATTATTTAATCACAGATAAAATAAAATGAGACAAAGAAATTTTAAAGTGGTTCAGCCTTATAAGAATGGCCTACGTCCACTATTTCCATTATTGCTGACTGTTTGGGAGTTCTTGATTACAAGTTTAGTCAAGAAATTCCCGGACCCCTTCTAATGAGGATGATACAATGTATTTATAGCCCTCAGGCTGTACATGTGAAAGGGTAATACATAGCTGTCCATTAGGCGTATACATCTGTGTGATAATAATAAACATTTAATGCGCAGTTAATCTGTTGGTTATCCTGTTATTAATGCTCTGTTCGAGGTGCAGCTCGGACCGCCAAAGCTGCTCGGACCGCCTAAGTAGCTCGGTACTCATAAGTTGCTCGGAGCGTCTGAGTTGATCGGGGAAGCAGAGTTCCTCGTTGCAGTATGGTTCCTCGGAGAGCATCTATTGCTCGGAGCATCTGAGTGGGTCAAGGTGTTGTTCGAAAGTGTTTGTTATTGCCATGCAGATTGCCACGTGTCTTCACTCAATTGCGCCATGTCAGCAGACTAAATTTGGTATCAACAGTAACGTTTAAAAAAGTTGTAAACAATGTCCGTTTTGTTATTTTTATAAAAAACTGATATCCGTTTCACTCCCTTAAAAAATGGGGGTGATTTTGTCCTAACAAAATAGTACATAACTCCCCGATATGTGAGTTAAGTCTTGCAATTTAAACAAATCATGAGCAAACTTATAGTAGAAAAATGTTGGAAACAAATCTCATTTGCGAGTAAGGGCCTGTTTGGTTTGCAACTATAATTCTGTTTTCTGTGTTTAAATACAATTCTGATAAAAATCTTCGTTTGGCAACCTGTTTTTAAACACAGAATTATAATATTCCTGTGTTATAATCAAGTTTTTCAGAAAACAGATTTTGGGTGTTTTATAACATCTGTTTTTTTTATTTTTCAACTCAGAATTATTCATTCTTAATATTTTAAAGCAATTATACCTTAATATATAATATACATACATAATACATTAATGTGTGTAATTCTTATAAATAAAAAATATATATGTACATATACACAAAATTACGTATGGAATAATATAAAGTTAAATAATATTATCAATAGATACATGATACTTATATATAGTTTTATACATATATTATTAATGTATGGAATAATATAAAATATACATATAGTACATATGTATTAAAAAATATTATCAATTCATGTATGTATATAATTTTATAGTGAATTATATATGCGACATCATTATATATATATATATATATATATATATAGAGAGAGAGAGAGAGAGAGAGAGAGAGTTAAACTCCCTAGCATACCTCATTAAATATACCTAAAAATACATGATATTAAATGTACGTGTATATAATTTATGATGTATGTATGTATGTATATGTATGCATTCATGTATCATGTATGTATGAAATTTATATATATATATATATATATATATATATATATATATATATAAACTCCACAACATACCTCATTAAATATACCTAAAAATACATGTTATTAAATGTACATGTATATAATTTATGATGTATGTATGTATGTATACATTCATGTATCATGTATGTATGAAAGTTTTATGTATGTTTATATGTACATACATATATATATACCCCCCCCCCCCCCCCCACACACGCATATGTATGATATAAATATACATATTTGTCAATTTTGTCAAATTTTCAAAAAACTGTATTTAAAAACAACTTTACCAAACGCACACCAATAATTATAAACACAAAAAACTGAATTTTAAAACTGTATTTAAAAACAGTGTTTAAATCGAATTTTCTGAATAGAGAACCAAACAGGCCCTAACTCACTCCCACATTGTTTTCAACAGTAAAAAAGATATCAAAACTAGGAATATAAAAGTAAACAATCCCAACAAATATTAGGCATACAGTATAGCAATGTTAGCAATATTTACAAACCAACCGTGTAATTGGGTTTCAGTACTTACTCGAACTAAATTGGTTACCAGCTTATTCAAAGAAAGGCGTGTGTGCAACTTGACAAATTTATTTAGAATTCCTTTAGTGGCCTGGATGAAGACATCACTCCAATTTTATTTTAAAATCACCTAACAAATCTGCTTTCACCCGGCCAAAAATAAACTTCCCCTTTAAGCCCCTGTTTATTAACGGTTTGCCAAAAGAGCTCATCGAGCCACCATTTGGGGTCATGGCTATGCTGATTAAAAGAGTCCCCAAAATGGCCACAACAGATAGGGCAGCACATGCGGTGGTGGTGGTGGTGGTGGTGGGTTTGCGATTTTATCAACACAGGGATTCAAAGGTTGATGATCAGTTTTTATCGAGTAGGAAGAGTCTGACCCTTGGGTTTGGTTTGCTTTTAAAGATGGTTGAAATTGTCATTTGTTATTAGTTTTGAGTATAAGTTTAATAATTATGGGGAGTTTTAAAGGGAAGTACATTAAATGATGTTAATATTTTCTTACACTATTGTATTAGAGTTATAAAATAGATTATGGAGCACATTATATTATAGTGCATGTTATGAAGAATTAAAATAATTCTAACAAGATTGTGCATCTGGTCCTTGTCATCCACAATTACAGTCTATGAGGTATGGTATGTTGCTAAGGCCCACGTTAATAAGGATGAGGTTCTTACCTTCATATTTAGAGACTGACTAAGATTTTGAGACGTCTTTCGAACTCTTGAGGTTGGAGATCAAACGTAGGAAATTTTTTTGATGTTGTTAAAAATATTATCTTTTGATGTCTCTCAATCGTTGAAATTCAAGTGTCATTTAACAAAAATATTTTTTTTTATTAATGTGTCCAATTAACTATACACATGTATGGATCAAAAAATCATACATATAAACTCTTTGCATAAAAATACAGTTTTTATATAAAAAAAAAGTTCACTTATTTATTCAAGTTATTTTTTTTAAAGTTGTTTTTATATAAAAAAAACGTTATAAAACTAAAAAGAGCAGTTTGTTTAGGGGTGGTAATTTGGGTCAACGGGCGGTGTTTTGGCCCGACACGACACAACACGACAAGGTCTTTTCGGACACGAATACGACACGAATTCGTATTTTTTTTTAGCTGACACGAACACGACCCGAATAAAAAATAACACGACACGACACGAGGCTTAAAAAACACGATAACACGACACGACACGACTCATAATTAAGGCACGAACACGACACGACACGACTTCGTGTCAAAAAAACACGACACGAACACGAAACATCATGCCAATTTCGGGTCAATTTCGTGTCGTTCCTTGTTGTTTTTTCGTGTCGTTTCTAAAATTGTCACCTCTAAGTTTGTTAATGTTTATTTATATATTTTGAAAAAAAAATTCTTTTTTTATAAGTTATTTATACATACATATATATATATATATATATATATATATATATATATATATATATATATATATATATATATATATATATATATATATATATTATTGTAAATGAAAACATTTTTATTTTGTTCAATGGCAAAAAACAGAAAAAATGAAAAAAAAAAGTATTTTTTATGAATAATAATGTTATTAAATTTTTTAAACTTTTTTTTTAAAATAACGTTAAAACCTGTATATTATACGTAAAACAATTTATATATCAAAAAATTACTTTTTAACGTTATTTTAAAAAACTGTTTTGATCAAAACTGTTTTTTTTATTAAAAATTGTTTTGATTAAAAAAATATTTTAATAAACTGGTAATTTATTCAATTAAAAAAAAACAGTTTTCTTTTTAAATTGTATAAATTAATTTTTTATTAAAAAAAACACTTTTTTATAACTGTTTTAAAAAATCAAAAAATAATTTCCGTTGTCTTAAAAAAATTAACTATTTTCAAAAATTGTTTATAAAAACTAAAACAATGTTTATATAATATAAAAGACAATTTTATTACAAAAAAATTGTTTTAGTTGTTAAAATAGTCATTTATATATAATTATTTTAAAAACAATCTTTTTACTATTTTGAAGAAAACAAATAGTCCCCGCTAGCTGTATGTATAAGCAGTCTTTTTACTATTTGTCTAAAAAAAATAATCTTTTTAATATTTTATTTATTTTCGTAAATAAAATAAATTTATGTTTATTGACATGATATCGCGATTGATTATTGTCGCTGGCGCGGACCCACATCATTTGTTGAATGTGGGTCCGCGCCAGCGGCATATTGCTAAACGCAACTTTTCTTACTTATGAAAAAAACTATTTTTTAAATTTTAATTTTAATATAAACTGTTGAATTTTAATAAAAAAAACTGGTTAATTTGATGTGTTGGATTCGAGATTAATTAGTGCCGCTGTCGCGGACCCATATTCAACAAATGATGTGGGTCCAACAACTGTTTTTTTTTTAATTTTAATTTTATTAAAAAATTGTTTAATTTTAATAAAAAAAAGTGTTTAATTTGTTTATAAATTAAAAACTGTTTTTTTACTATAAAAAACAGTTTAATATAGATTTTTTATTATTTTGTTTTAAAAACAAAACTGTTTAGTATAATAAATTGTATATAAATTAAAAAGTGTTAAAAAATGTAATTTTTAATATAAAAAAACTGTTTTTTTTATATTAAATAGTTTTAAAACAATTCTTTTTTCAATTTTTGTCCCATTTTTTCCTTTAACAAAAAAACTTTAACAAGCTTGTAAATATTGGAAAATCTTTAACAGGTTTGTAAAATCTTTAACAGTTTTTTTTTTCAACCTTTAATTCATACTAACAGTTAATATTGTTAGGCATCCAAATTTTTAACAGGTTTGTTTGTAAATATTGAAAATGTTAGTATTTCTTTGAACCATGAATAAAGAGAGAGAGTGATGAAAAGAAGGAAATGAAGAACTAAATGTCATTGAATGACATCTTAATTTGCTGTCGTTGGACACCCCAAAATTTTTCCCTCAAACATAATATCATTATTTAAGACCTGTTACTAAATTATATAAGTGCAATTTGTTTTTAGCCCCGCGCGATGCGCGGGCATTTTACAGTCATTGGTATATAATGCAACACAAATAAAAAAAAAGGAACATATGTATTTCAACATTAAACAATCAATTCTTCGTGTAATAATAAAACCATTGCTGAAGGTACAATTCTAAATCAATCCCATTACTGCAAAACAACAACTGAATCAGGAATGATATCCCTCACTCTTGCTTTGATATAACTCATATGCATCTTCAACTTGGAAGGCTCACTAAACTGAACCTTTGTTGACAGTTTCACAGAACATGATGCAACAATTAGGTAGCTGGAGTTTTAAATATCTTAAAATAATTTTTTTGTTCAACCCCAATATAAAATCTATATAGAATTTTGTAATGCGATAAGGGAGATGAATGAAAAGAGCAGGGTAAAAGTTTTCAGTTGATTTGCTTTTGTGTCGGTGACTCGCCTCCGTTTTTAAATATATATATTGGAAAAAGTATATCGTCACGGAAACTTAAAAGAGAGAAAGAAGATGCCGGTAGCACTATCTACTTTGGCGGTAGCCTCCCTTATTATTTCATTACATTGGGTTATCTTCATGTGCCACACTATTTCAACTTTTACACAATGCTTGAATTATCTGGAAAAAAACAAAAGAACAAATCTACAAATATACATTACCATGTAATCAAATTTTGACCACCTGTTTAGAATTTCATCAAGCAATTGATATACATCACAAAATTAAAGAAAAGTTAACAAAATGGAGCCAAAACTTACTTAATAAACGTGTAAAGAAAATTAAACTAAATAAATAAATAATGGTCCCAATACCGAATAGATAAATCGAGTATTTAATGGAAAAAAGAACAATTAGATGGGTTGGCAATAAGGCTTGTTGTTTTTCAGTTTACTAAGTACCATAATCTTGTGAAATTCAAATTTGATACTTCGAGAAATAGTTTTTTTGACTAAAAAGAAAGTTTTTTTTTTTTGTAGACAATCAAACACTTCTAAAATAAAGAATAGATCACTGTAATGATGCTATATTTTTTTAGCGCTGAATCAATTCAATAAAAAGAGAAAAAAACTTGAGCAATAAAAGTTCATTATTAAAAGTTAAAAGTAGAGAAGACATTACCTTATGAGTCAGAAGAACATATTTTTCCTTCTTTTAATACAATGATCATGTAGTGTTTTAGATGAAGAAAAAGACAAACATATATATTCTATACAATTAATGGCCCATTTTGTAAATCAATAATATAATAGAAATAAAATAAAAAGATCCTTCAGTAATGAAGAGAAAGAAAGTCAAACCATATGAGTATTATATCTTGTCTTATGAATGCATCCATAAGAAATAATCACAACCCATTTCGATGTGGGCTACATCCACAGCCCATTACAGATCATATCATGTTATAGGTCTGGGAAACTAACATTTAGAATCATACATTTGATAAATAGCAGTACAAAGAAAATAAAAGGTTATATAAACAACTGACTCATTAAAACTATGTTATAGATTAAAAATATATTAGATTTCTCATGACATTGCAATGAAATAAAGGGGATGGGCATCTCGCAAAAGGAGCCCACAACCCACACCAGAAAAATGGGATTTACCTCCAATTGATATATTTCCTTGATGTAGGCCAGCTTGTGAAAAAGGGGAATAATTCAATGACCAACCAAGTAGGCCATCCTATAAAAATAAGATAAAAGGTTATAGTAGCAAAAGAAACATATAAAAAGGAGCAGTAAAGAGTCAGTCAAGAATGTCGCTTGAGAGATTGATTCTTCAGATTTTGTGAATATCTCATTCAAGTATTGTTTGAAAGCGACTATTTGCAGATGCAAATTAGCTCTTTGAAAATGAATTTTGGGGTGTAGTTTGATGAGAAGTCTAAAATGATAATGCAAAAACTGATCAGAAGATGCAAGATTTGGCACTAAATAACACCTCAACATTATAAAACAAAAAAGGGAAAAAAACTTACGATCTGCAATCACAATTTCTTTACTCTCACAACATATCTCCATTAGATAGAGAGTTTGGGAAGTAGACCTGGAAAAAAAAAACTATGAGATTAGAAAATATTAAAAAAGTAATAAGAAAACAATTGGGTTTTGGGGTTCAAATCTCTTAAAATAATTTTTTTATTCAACCCCAATATGAATCTATATAGCAGAATTTTGTAGTGCGAGAAGTGAGATGAATGAAAAGAGCATTGGAAAAAGTTTTCAGTTGATTTGCTTTTGTGTCGTAGATTCCTCGTCTTCATATTTGGAGAGCAAGTAGGGGAGTATGGGCTTTTGAAGGGATTCTGTGAAATTGATTAGGTTAAATGAATGAAGACAAAAGAGCATGTATTGTATGGAAGGGAACTGAGTGAGAAAATGAGCGTTAATAAAGGAGGGCTATATCAGGAGGCTTAGATTAGAGGAACTATAATTATTAGTTGACATGTGTTACAAAATTGGTCAGGGCATATGTTAATTATCTCTCTAAAGAGACATCAAAATTATATTATGTTATTAGATGTTGGACGAAAGAGTTATATATTGATGGGGTGGTTATTGGGATCATTAAATTTGATTTAATGCCCCCGGACAAACTACATTGAATGAGTTGGTGTTTGTTAAATAGCGATACTACTTTTTCGCAAACCCTTCAAATTTAAAGAATTACTAGGTGTAAACCCGCGCGATGCACGGGCAATTTTTTTTAAAATTTCATATCACATAAAAGATCAACATATCGAAAAATAATTAAAATTACTTGGAAACTAAATACCCATTCGCGGACCAAACTCAAACATCCTGCTTAGGTTTTTTACGGTCGTCTAAAATAATTTTGAATTGCATTAGTCACGCAACCACTAAAAATTAGAAAATCAAACACTAACTTATGTTAACCTTCATAGACCCATCACAACGACATATTTTCTACATCCTTGATCAACTTTATTGCAACTAAAATAAATAATAATTAAAAGAAATGTAACTTTAGAATAACATAAAGACTCTAAACTAAATCACAACTTCCGTTTCCAAAACAAAATCATAATTTAAGCTAGATTAAATTCAAACGATAAATCAACATTGTATTTCTAAGTCGTCAGAAACTATAAAAACAAAAAATGAGTTATCATAGATTTCACTAATATCCCCATCATGTATATATTCATAAAAGTCATCTACAAACTGTGCTTTTAAGTTATGCACAGGAAAAAAAAATAAGTCAACTGATGATGATTTTTATTTCTCAAATTACACTACAAAAATAATAGTTAAAGTAAACTACAAAAAATGGACACATAACAAGATTCCTTTTAATCAATACCATTCAAACAGAGGAAGAAAATAATTGAAAACAAAAGCCTACCGAACTAAATCTTGAAATAGCAGTATATGATTGAACCAAAAAAATGCATTTAAATTGATATTCCCTTATCATTTTTTAGTAATTATTCAGATTGCTATTGAATTTATTGGTAATATAAACAATATAACAACAATAGGAAGCGACGTTAAAGAAAAGTAATAAACAAAGACTTTGCATAAAAGGAAAAAATTACCTACAACATTGTGACACTTTGTAGCTGTGATAAAGTCTTTGACGGGTAAAAAAAAAGCAAAATCCGCAAAGAACTCCAAATAAAAATGAAAGAAAACATAAATTTCAGTGAAGTAAAATTCCCAAATAAGAACTAAAACAAAAGAAAATAAATCATAGAAAGAAAACCTTTGTTTAACCATTTTGTTTCAAAAGATAAACAAATGAACTAAGAACTGAACCGACACATCAGTTAGGGTTTCTCTTTGCTCCATAGAAACCTAAGCATTACACATCAAAAATTTCAGAACTCGGCATTTCAAATCTGAGAGAGAGAAAGAGAGAGAGAGACTGTATTTGATTCGTCATGGATTGCGTTTCTTTCCTGATGAAAAGATCTCCAACTTTGAATGTTCGATTTCTTACACATAAATTATAGTACCACACAACCTTATATTACATGGATACCATTATTATGTCCGCTTCTTCTACTAAAACAAACAAGCAAAAGTAAATACAATGAGAAATCTAAAAACCACAGTAAAACATACTATGGCAAAACTCACATTGAAACAGATCTTACCTATCCATATGTGTTGATTGTCCCATTTATTGCATTGACCACATATGTTTCCTTTTAAGTAGAAATATTCAGAATGCAAAGTGTCCAACACCATGATAGATCGGCGTGAATGGAATGAACTGTCTCTTGAATGTCCCTAGATCGAAGCCCGAAGATTTGCAAGACTTAGTAGAGTCCAAATGAGCTACCCTTGATCCATCTTCTCTTGACATCAAGCAAGATGATTAAAATGAAGATTGTTAAAAATAAATTGGCAATTCATACAGTAGATCATGAAAAGAAGAATGAAGACCCATGATCACATTTATATATTGTCAAAATAAGGGAAAAATGGAACTTCCCTTCACAATTACGTCATATGTAAGTCAAAGTTTCCATTCGAAACATCCTACATATTGGAGTACTGTTTTGAAGAATTTAAATTCAAAGCCTACAAATTAATATTGAAAACATATTGTAGACCATGATTATTAAATAAATGAACTCGAATGAAATAATACGAATCTTATTATTTTTAATACAAAGTATATATGGTTATATCTAAACATGAAATACTCAACTCTCTTCTCCAATAATCCATTTGAAATCTCATATACATAACTGACTCCCTCAAGCATATGAACAAAAGTAAAACTAAATATTAGAGATAAAAAAGAAAACTTAAACAACAGTTACAATAAATGGCATAGATAGCCCAAGATTCCTAATAATCCTACTCAAAGAATACAATGGAGATGCTTAAATCGAAGAAAGAGCAGGAACTCTAGTCACAGGAGCTTGAGGAAAGGGTAAAGCAGATGGGGATGAAGATGGAGTGGCTGAAAAAATATGTAGCACATTAATATCCACCTTCTGTCCTGATTGGCAGTGACCAGTGACCCCACAAAGGAAGAAAAGATAGGTCGAGTGGTGATCGTTATCGAGTCATTTTTGGTTGTGTGAGTGGCGATGGGGGCAATTGCATTGTGTGACCTAAACTCACCGTGTGTTACTTGCATCACATTGTGGAACTAAGAATCGTAGTCGAAATGGATACATCACCAAGTTCAAATGTCTTAGAAGTAGCCCACTACTTTTAATCAACATTATCAATAGTGTTACTACGGATGGAGTCTCCAACCTTGTAAACAGTTGCAATGGAAATTTACAATGAAGAAAAAATGACCAACATGATCTATAAATCAGCTACAGCCAAAGCCATTGTTTGAAAGGTCTATACATTATGGGAATGGGGCCGTGAGTTGAGTTGAGAACTTGAGACTTGTGGGAAGTTTGACTTTTAACCCTTTACTTTGGTGAATAGGATCAAAATCTTCTCAAATGTTCATACATTTCCCTGCACAAAATTAGTTGAATATTAAGAGATAACTCATATACTTTGTGAATAAAAATGGTGATGTATATTTGGAGATAACTTATGTACTTTGTGAATAAAAATGATGATATAAACAACTGTTGAATTCTACGCCACATGTATTTGGTTGCCACATTATTTCCATAAGTAACAGGTAATGCTTACAAAATCATTGTTACTTCAAAAATGAAAAGAAATAAAGAAGGAAGATATATAGATAGCTGCCATTGCTTTAGATAAAACTGAATTATGGGGGGGGGGGGGGGGGGAATTACAATGTGTCTGAAAATAGAGCAATGGGTTTGAAATTATCGCTAAGAAACATATGGAGAAAGCTTGGCATCCAGTCAATGGATATTTGCAAAACAAAGCACACAACTCTTAGGCTTAGTATCTTTATTTATCTTCACTTGATAATTCATAAAAATACTTGTGTTATAGGCTGAGATTCAGGTATGTGTGTGCTTGCATTTCCAAAGCACTGCATCTAATGAATAGATGGTGTTTTGAGGTAAGTACCTGTAATCCATCACATACTTTGATTTCCCCACCCTTCTAAGTTGCAGGATTGTCTGCTTTCCATTCTTCTGAACAAACCAAATAAAATATTAGTGCCCAAAACTAAACAGGTTAAATCCTTTTTTTGAGGGATCACAAATCTTAATAAATATAAAATCTTATAGAATTAATAACTTGGAAATTACTACATCTATGTATTTGGGAGGAAGTTAAGTTGTATATGGATATATAAAGACATCATCCATATGAATATACATATTCATGTACCTTTATGTATGTCCAAAATGAAACTATGATTTACTTGATCTTGTTATGTCTATACAAGGAAATGGAGTTCATTTTACCTCCAAAGTCAACTGAAAATTCTTGACTGAGCTCTGAATTCTAAGTCCAGTTCTTCCCCTTTCTCTAAAATCTAACTCGTTTTGTTTTAAAACCTTAACGAAAATTAGGAATACAAGTTGAAACAGGTTCATCTTCCACTCCAGACCTCCTTCCAGGATTGTGTCCATAATGTGTATATATGTAAAAAAACTTTTAAAAATGAATAGATGTATCAACAAAACACGTTCCAAGTTTGGAATAACTGAAGTTTTCTTTTGGAAAGTTAAACGCATATTTGGTTCATAAAACTCTTACCATTGTAAAATTAGGGAGAGATTTTTAGTTTTATTAGTCATTAATCTACATGGGTGACATGGGTATATCCAACATCATAAAATGAACACAATTAAAATTAAAATTAACGAACTCAATCAAAATAAACTTTCGTTGACACGCGCAACATTGTTCTTAAAGAAAATGTAAACCATTAAAAAATAAGGAAGTAAGTAAAAAGGTTCCTATTAGAAAAGAAAACATGGGCAAATACTTTCACATTGCTTTATATTTACACACACGCTGTAAATATAGTGTGCCAATAACGGGGGCCACATTAAGTGACATTCTTTTAAAAAAGTAGATATACGAACTATGAAAAGTAATATTCTAAATTACACCTAAAATCAAATTTAACACCAAGTTGAAGCTTTCACATCCAACTAAATTTATCAAACACAACCGGCCAAAGCAAATATGAGGAAAAAATGAATAACATAGCGCATATTTGACAAAAAAAAACACAAATTCAAATACCCAGACAATTTCAAGTGTGCTATTATATTAATATTTTCAAATTGTCACCCTTTGTAGAATTGTACTTGATATTAGTAATATAGATAGTTGTAAAAAATTTGAAATGTTAGTTGCTGAAAGTCAAATCAACTATTCAAATGTGGAATTAACACTAACAGGAAACAAACCCAATCAACAAAACTGAAAATTGTCTAGTAACAATTTTGAAGGGGGCAGCAATACTTGATGCAAATTGTTGTTATTATTAACAACATTGGTATCATTCTCACTCGAGGGGTTTCTTCTATAAGGAGAATATTTAGCTTTCCTCGAATTTCTTCGACTAAGCAACATTGTTTGCTGCTGATTTTTATTGGAAACCCCTATGTTCCCCCTCACAGGGGACCTCGATCGTGATGATACAGCAACTCTAGTCCCAATTCCCCCTTCACCCACATTTCTCTTCACTTGAATCCTCTTCACATGAACAATGCAGTGGGCAACAAACAATATAAAATGAGTACCAAATATCAAATCAACATAAGATGAACACCATATTTAAACACTTTATGACAGAAAAATGCCCAAATCAAAACCAACTTATATGTCTTTGAGACGATAAATGCTCGATTGTGTATGTGTCTGTGTATATGTATGTGTATGTGTGTGGGTGTGTGTGTGTGGGGGGGGGGGGGGGGTGAGAGAGAGAGAGAGAGTACCCTTTGGTCTTTAAATTATAGACAAAATTGGAATGCCTCATCGTGGAATAATCTGCAATAAAATACACACTAATAGTAAATACAAAACCAACAAAGACTCAATAAACTTGACAACCCGATCCAGATATATACATAACATGTTACATAATAAATATAAAGAGTTAGAAATCTGGAAAATAAGACTTCAAAAGGAGGAAAAAAACTCAAGCAGCTAATGGAACTATATTGGGTAAGAAGAACATATACAATTTTAAAAGTTGATATGTCCGTGAAATTTTGATTTCTATGTTATAGTGTAAATGAAACATTCAAGTAACTATGTTTACCGCAACAAATTCCAAAGAATCAAAACCTAAACTCCAATCTCAAAACCAACAATCAAAATACAAACCCAAAATGTCCAAAACTCAATACCATAAATGCACTAAAACTTATGTTTATGTGAACTGAAGAGACTTGACCTGAAATCCAGATTTTCAACAATATTTTTTATCAGAATAACAAATTAAAGCAATCCATGTAATTATCTTAAGCAAATAAATGATAGATACGACATCAACAAAATAAAAAATTAAAAATAAAAAATCTAAAAGAATTGTGTGTTTATATAGAAGAGGGGAAGAGGGTACCGACCATTGGAGGTTGAGCGACCATCATCGGGCTTAGGGGGAGATCGTCAGTTAGATCTGAACATGATAAAGATTAAACAATGTGTGAGTAACTTTTAAATGATTTGATAAGAAATACAAAAACCATTTACAATTGTAATAAAATATACAAGGCTTGATATCTTCCTTGTAGATTTCATGGTGTGAGATTTCTAAAATAATGAAAAGCCAGAGCGGGAGTGAATATGAAAGGGGGCATTTGAGAGGAGAAGAGGGACAGAGGCAAATCGTGTGGAGAGAGGCCGAGGCATGTGCAAATGATTTTTTTTCTCTCATCTTCGCCATCTGTATCACTGTGGCTCGACTATAGGGACTTTAATTTAATATATACTTTAGATGTTTTAGTTTCTAGGGTAGATGAATAGAAAAGGGTATTAAATTGAGAATTAGGACAGTGCCACGTGGACACTCTCAATGAGAAGGAGTCTTAAATGCTTATAAATGCCTTGTTTTGCATTTTATAGTATATAGAGATATCTTCTTGATTGTTTGCTAGCATTATTGACCCCGAGGTTGACAAATGAGGTTTTGAAAATACATCAACCTTTAATGGGTCGGCCCAACACTTGTGCCAGAGATCGCACTTTGTAGAATTAACATATCTCTATTATTCCCTTTCATAACATGTAAATGGCAAAAGTTAGTTAAAAAGGTGGAGCTTCAGCTTTTTGAATGCTTCACATGCTTCAAAGGAGTGAATATTGGTCACAAATTACTACATCAATTTTTTTACCCAATAAAATATATTAATTGGTCACAAAGTACTGCATCAATTTTTTCACACATAAATAGATATTCCTTTAGGTGTTTAGACAAAAAAGGACAACAGATAAAAAGAAAAATATTCAAAGTGTTTTTTTTGCATCGACTCGTGAAAAGATATGCTCTCGAGGTTTAGATTTATCTATAGGAAAGGGAGATATAACAAAGAAAGCACTAAAGGAAAATGAAAAGGTGAGAGTGCGTGTCTAGTTTACGAGAATAGAATAATTCAGAGACAAAAATTGCTAAAAGAAACTACCAAAATAAAATTTATTACTAAGATTGACATATATTTTTAATTAGTTTTATGGGAAAATAAAAAAAATCATATATTTATGTATAAAGTTAATCAACTAGATTACATTAAAGTTTGTCTTGAATAATTAGGTGATTTATCGAATATATATATATATATATATATATATATATATATATATATATATATTGGCAAGAAAAAAAATTATTTATAAACCATTAAGAGAAAAAGTATGTCCTAGGGGCCCTTATAAGAACTAATGAAAAATGAAAAATAAAACAATTACAAAAATTCACGTGGTTTTGACTGAGAAGCATAAGGCCTTAGATAATATTTAAGAGCCGATTTCTCCTCATTAGTTAAGGACATAAAAGAATCCTTTTTTATTCCTTTTGTTTAATTCCATCCACCTTATCTTTATTGAAACTTGTTGAATCTTCAGCTTCACCTAAAATTTTGAAATCATTGCTAACTTGAGAATTGAACACCCGAAATTGAATTTTTCTACATTTTTTTCCAATCGAGTCTTCAATAAACGCACGAGCTTTTGCTGAATTGGAAGACATTCATATGTCATACTTGGTAACTCAACATATAAATTTATATCATGGACAACCTCTTTCGACATTGAAATGTCCTCTAGAGGAGGCACATCATCATAGGAATTAGACTCCTCGTTATCATAAATATCCCCTGAGGTATTCAGATTATTTTTTTAGCCAAATGTTTTATGGTACCAATTTGAATTTCAACCTTTTTCGTATCCATATTTCTTTTTCTTCCTGCTCCTTAATCCGATCTGCTTCATTATTTTTCGATATTGAACGAGTCAAAGACTCATATTTTTCAAAATTTGCGGCTGATCCTTTGATGTTCATTTCAACTTATCCACTGATATTAACGGATCCATTTGAACTTTTAGCATCACTATTATGAGTATAAGCTCTATATGGAGTTAACTTGGTCTTTTTTAAACCCTCTAATTCCGATTCTAGCATCTTTTCAGTTAGAAAATTCAAACTTTTCGAATTACTTGGAATACCTTCATTACCTAATCCGGTTGCTATAACTCATTTTCCTTTCCACCTGATCTGGATGCCATTTTTGAGATATTGAATATCTCATTCGTTTTAAATCCATTTTTATATAGAAAGTTTTCTCTTCAATTAGCAATAGCTTGACCTTTATTTACATGTTTATTATCATGAGCAGTGGTTTTTTTACTAAACCTTGAGAAATGGCATGCATTTTTTTCTTAACCTTTACATTTGAAGAGATAAGATGCCCAATGCATCCACAAAACTTTCAAAAAGTAGGGGTATCTTTAATAATTATTTTAATGGGGATTTTCATTTCCTCATTCTCTATGATAACTAGATTAGGCAAAAAATGAGATATCGATGTCAATAAGAACCCTAGAAAACATACCAATTTTTGTTCTAAATTTACTTCATCATTCCTTATAGTAACACCCACACCTCTAGCTATTTCAAGAAGTAGACGAGGATGCCAAAATTCGTCCGGAAGATCTATGAAACGAACCAAAGCATGAAATTTGATGAGACAATATTTGAAGGGTTAAAGTTTGGATACCAAGACATTGGTTTAAATAAACCTAAACTTAATTGGATTGGTCCTATCGTCCAAGCCTTTTGCATGTCAACCATGAATTCAAAATAAGGGGAATAAAATCCTTTACCATTAAGTGCAATCTTCCATGATTTTTATGGATCCAAAATTACTGATAGCGATTTCTTCAAGGATTCCACAATAATTTTTTGGCCCTTAGATATTAGCAATCCTTTTTAAAAGCCTGGACTTACACGTGTCTAATTATTCTTCGTAGAATTCTCTTCATATTTTGATGATTGGGTTGTATTCATAGTAATAAGGTTCTGGGAGGTTGATAAAATGATGAGCAATGGTAGGAAAACTTTTAGCATTGAAATTATTAATTTTGAATCCATATACTCCATTTGATATTGCTTTAGCATAAGATAGTTTTGGTGTATTGGAGATCATGGTTGGAAGATTATGGGGAGAAGAAAGAAGAAGAGAGGAAAATTTTAAGGAGAATCTAGAGCTTCTCTCTAGCAAATCAACGCTTCCCAAAATAATTGTGTAGAACATTTAATTGCTGAAAAATAAAATATCAGAAAACAAAATGATCTACCAAGGAAAAAGACCACAATGGGAAAAACCTCGGGCCAAACCGAATAATAATTTAATCATGATTGAGATCTTATACTAGGAAAAAATTAACTAATGATACAATTACATAACATTCACTAACACTCTTTCCACACAATATCTTCTACTTGGAAGGAATTAATAAATGGAGAAAGTTTCACAACCATCACCGGATTTTGTCCATGACCAATATCTTCGTAACCCAAATAAAACGTCCCTTTAATGTTAAAGATTCACAAAATTTCATCAATTGTGATTAGAACTAAGAAATGTATTTCTAACTTCATAGAATGTGACATTTCTAAATAGAATGTGACATTTCTAAATATTGATGGGAGTATTTGTCTTACACAAAATATACTTACAAGATATTTTTAGATATACAAAATATAAATTTTCTAGAAAAATATATATGAATATGTTTTAAAGGAAAATGAAAAGGTAATGAAACCTCAATAAAAATTTAGATTAGAATTCTAAACACAAATATTTCAAGAATACAAAGAAGGTTTTTGCACTCTAAAAAGAAGAAGATGAACAGTTTGACGCAAAAATATTTCAAAGAAAAACATGAGAGCCCTTAACATTTTATGGAGTGAAGAAGCAAAGTAATAGGCAATTTAAAATTATGGAAATAAGGTATCATAATTCTAAGTGATTATTGTTCATACATTTAAGTCTAAACAATATATCCAAAAGTTATATCTAAAAATGGTTTTCACAAAGATAGATGCGAAATAGTGCAAAAGTTTTCGTAAGATTTTTTAAAATATTTCGTCCAATATGTAGGCTTCATAATGACCTGATCACTCTAAAATTGGTTATCCTGTATTAACCATTACTTTGCTAAATAAAACCATGGAAATGATAAGAAAATTTTCCTTTAGCATTTCGCACATAGTTTTAGGCCTTTACTGTAGAGATCTTCAGCAAAATATGTTTAAAAGATTTTTTGAAAAAATCGAAATATATAATATAAATATTTTCAAATTATGTTTTTCTATGAAATATGACATATGTGTATTGGAAATCAAGAGAATGGACTAAAAACACACATTTTCAAATTTTAAAAAAATCCAATTTTAGTCTAGACCATGGGTATTCTAAGTCATCCAATTCCTTTAACTTTATCTTAAAATGACTTTATCAATGTTATGATCATGAGAAATGTTGGCATTGAGTTTAATGAAGTCTAGTGGTTATATCTTGATATGTAGATTTTCCTAGATGACGTCAAATACTATGACTCAATATGTGCAACATTGAAAAATCTTCAACACTATTTGAAGAATTTGCCTATTGGAAAAAGCAAAGGCAATGCGAAAATCAAAGGGAACACTAGTGTACATATTCATTTGCAACTACATGGTTAGTATGACTATATTAGGTTTATCCTTATTTTATTATATTTTTGATATAATAAAATATATTCTACGGATGTCATCTTATGGAGCATTACTTAGATTACTGTAGTTATAGTACGGGATGGGATTTTCAACGATTTACACTACCGTCAGGATTACATGGATATATTATTTTACATGTTTCATTCATTGGGATAATATATAAAGTTATTTCTTAAAGAGTTTTAAAGTCTAAAGAGTTTAAACTAATAATATAAGATATGGAACAAACTCACTTCAATAAGGAGAAATTGGAGGTGATAGATTATGAAGAGAAAATTTCCATTACAGTCTTAATGAGTGGGATGCTTTTGAAAATTCTATATTATGCGTTGGCAAAAGAACCTCCAAAAATTATGACTAAACTGATGGAAAAGGCTTGTAAAATCATGAACGTGGAAGAAGCTATGGCTGTCAAGCAAGCCCCTGAGACTAAGTCTGATGGCCAAAAGAGCACTGATAAGAAGGAACAAAAAAAATAAGACAGAAGAGAAGCCTAAAAAGTATGAGGAGTATACTCCCCTTACTATGGGTGTGCATCATATTTTGGAGGAGATTAAGGGAAATAAGAACTTGAAGTGTCCTGCGAAATTGAAATCACTACCCAACCCGAGGGATACGTTTAAATTATGTGAATTTCATAAAGACCATGGGCATACCACTGATAACTGCATAGCTCTGAAAAATGAAATTGAATATCTCATTCACTGATGAAAACTGACCAAGTTTGTTAACTGAACTGAAGGTCGGGACATAAGAAGAAGATCAGAGTGTCCTTGGAAATACAAAGATGACAAGAAAAAAAGGTTGAGATGATGATTCTGAGGATTACCCTAATTTTGCTAATGAAACCCAGGTAACTTGAGCTTGAGGTAGGCATGATATATTTTGGTTTTCATTTCATTAGATGAGGAGATGATTGAGGTGGGGATAAACTCATCGAGAGAAAGGCCTGTTTAAATAAGGCCAAAGGTTTTTCTTACATTAAGCGAGTCAACTTATTGGACGAGACAGATGGTTGGCTCAAAAAGGTGAATATAGGTAAGTTGGTCATCGTAATCTCCAAGAATGACTTATTAGGAGTGATTTAACCTCATGACGACCCTCTAGTCATCACCTCTTGGGTGCATCAGATAGGGGTTGCAAGAGTTCTCATGGATAATGGTGTATAAATTGAAGAAGAAAACCCCATTTAAAGAAGAGCTTTTAGATAGGAAAATTCTAGAGAGAGAATTGTAGAGAAAAATACCATTTGTAAATAGTTTTATTTTATTCTTTTTATTCTTTTTATTTTTTTTAGATATTTGTGAGAATAAATATTGTAAGAGAGTTAATTGAGTGAATATTTTAATTTCAAATCATTTGGATGCTCAATTAAGTGGTGTATGCTTCAATTTGGAAGAGTAGAGTTCAACTTTCTCAAAGAGATTTGATTTGCTTGTTCTATTCTCTTCTCTTTTATTTTAGTAGCCTTGATTATTAATTTGTCATGCTTCATATCATGTTAGGCTAAAACCCCTTTCAAAGAGTGGGGTAAAACCCTTATTTGATGTTATTTTATTTTTATTTGTTTAATTACTTGAAAAGTCCATTTGAATGTTAATTTTGATTCATCACCCTTAAATTTACGCCTCGAGAGAGGGTAAATGATTTTCGAGAGAAAATCGAAATTCTAGTGATAATACCCATTTTAGATTCGAACTAGAGATAGGGATTTCTTAAGTGGGGTATTATAACTTGAATTTCAACTCTAAATTTATTTTCTATGATTTACATGAATTTTAATTGATCGATCCTAGCGGGTGATTAATTATAAGGAGTGTAGATCTAATTTTCTAGAGTTGTGGGGTGTTAAACTTAATATTCTAAAAGGTTACTATTAAAATTACATTTGCAATGAGAGTTGATTTGTAATTTTGATATTAATTTGGGAGAATTTAATTAATTAAATTAATTAATTAGAATAGCTAAAATTTATGGTGTAATCCCACTTCTTGATTGTTCTCACAATTATTTACCTCACTTTATCTCTTATTTTAGTGTTAGACTTTGTTTTCATTTTAGTCACTTTCTAGTTAGTTATTTTCATCTTAGTTTAGTTTAGTTTAAAACCTCACCTCACCCTATTGTTTTAATATTGAAAAAGCTAAAAAAAATTAGAAATGTGAAAAAGTCCAAAAAGAAAATAAAAAGTGAATTACAATTGAATTTCTCTCTAGATTACTCCCTAGGAAGTGGATTTATACCCTTACTTACCTCTACACTTGAGTTTGTTTTATTTTGTAGGTACATAAGGATTTTGATTAGAAAATCTTTTCAAGCAACGACAAATATACGCAAAAGTCTTTTCTATCACTAGGGTCCCCTGCCTGGAGAGGTATCTCTCTTCTTTATTATCAACTGTTCTTTATCTGACAGCACTTACTCGACCTCTTCAGAACTTCCTTCGGCGTTTCTCTCTACTGGCTCATCTGCAGACTCTTGGATCTTCTCAACCTCGACCTCATCCCAGGTAAACTCGGCCACAAAATCTATGAGTGCCTGCCCCTTTATGGCAACCCTGGGTTGATAAACAATATCGTACTCCCCCTTACTCGATTTCCCAAGTCATTAGCCTTCCTTAATTCTTAGGCTTATGGAGGACTGTTTTAGTGGGGAATCAATGAGGACGATCATAGAATGGGCCTATAAATATGACTTAATTTTCCTAGAAGTATGTATCAAAGCATAAGCTAACTTTTCAATTCGAGGGTACTTCTGGTCAGACCCTTGGAGTGTTTTGTTATTGAAGTACACTGGTCTCTATGTTCCATCCTCTTCTCTTACGATTGTAGCACTGATTCCTGACTCTGAAGTAACTAAGTAAACATACAGCTATTCACCTTGAATTGGCTGAGATAGGAGTAAAGGGGATCCTAGGTATGACTTGAGATCTTTAAAAGATCTGTCACACTCCTCATTCCATTTGAAGGCTTTCTGAGAATTTTGAAAAAAGGAAGACATTTATCTGTAGCTCTTGAGACAAACTTGTTAAGTGCAGTAACTCATCCGATTAGCCTCTGAATGTCTTTGATGATTCTGGGTGTCTTCATTTCTAGCAAAGCCTTGATCTTCTCAAGGTTTACCTCTATTACCCTTTGATTGACGATGAAGCCCAAAAACTTTCCATCTCCTACCCCAAAGACACATTTGGCCGAGTTGAGCTTCATTCTCTATTTTTCCACGGTGTCAAAAGTTCTTTCAAGGTCGGCCACATGAGTGTCAGCCTTCAGACTCTTAGTCAGCATGTCATCCACATAAACTTCCATGGTCTTGCCTATCTGATCTTCGAACATCTTATTTATAAGACGTTAGGTGGCCCCTGCGTTCTTTAGACCAAAACGCATGACTTTATTGCAATAGGTCCCCTTATTTATAATGAATGCTGTCTTCTCCGAGTCAGTCGAATTCATGAAGATTTAATTATAACCGGAGTATGCATCCATGAAGCTCATAAGCTCATGTCCTGTTGTGGCATCCACCATCTGATCTAAACGAGGCAGGGGAAAACTGTCTTCTGGAAAGGGGTAAGATTTGTTTAAATCGATGAAGTCTACACACATCCTTCATTTCCTATTAGCTTTAGGAACTATAACATCATTAGATAACCACTCAGTGTATATAACTTATTTGATGAACTTAGCCTCTTCAAGCTTTCGAACCTCATCTCTGATGACATCGTAATTCTTTTTTGAGTATATTCTTCTTCTCTGCTTAATAGGCTTGGCATCCTCTAGAACAATGAGTTTATGGAACATAATCTGAGGATCGATACCTACAATGTCTGCATGGCTCCAAGCAAAGATACTCTGTCTCTTTCGTAACAACTTCACGAGGTCCTCTTTAATCTCAGGCTGTAGGACTTTATCGACTTAGATAGTTTTTTTTGGCTCGTCCTCATTGAGGATAATGGATTCTACCTCTTCCATGGCCCCTCCCTTTTTGAGTTTTGTTTCGTATCTAGGATCAAGGGTGTCAATGCTTTACATGGTTGTTTCCCTTTTATGAGCCTCTCTCTCTTTTACAAAGTTGAAGTAGCATTCTCGTGCCGACATTTGGTCACCTTGCACTTCCCCTACTCTATAGGGAGTTGGTAATTTTAGTATCTTGTGGACCATCGAAGGAATGGCCTCAAATTCCTTGAGGGCTACTCGTCCCATGATGAGGTTGTAGGCAGAGAAGACATTTTCATCCATTATAAAGAAATTGGTTTTCCTTGTCAACCTCTTAGGCCATTTATCTCCTATTCTTACATCCATTTCATACATACCCAATTGATGGTCTTTTTCACCGCTGAAGCCAATCAAGGGATGATGATAAGGGACGAGCCTAGCTCTGCTGAGGCCTAAGCTCTTGAAATAGGGACAAAACATAACGTTTTTCGAACTTCCCCCATCAACAAAGATCCTCTGAACTTCACACCCATGCACCCTTGTGGTAATGACTAAAGGGTCATCGTGGGGAGCAAAGACACCCTTGAAATCAAATCGTGAGAATCTTACTATGAGGGTGTTCATATCTACCTTCTTTCTTTTTTCATGTTTAACCTCTGTAGAATCCAGGTTCACAACCTTAGCTGTTGTTACTTATTTCACTTCTGCCAAATGAGCCTTATGATCATCTACCTGTGAGCTACCCCCTGCTAGTCCTCCGCAAATAGTGCTCACACCAAAAGAGATCATACAGACCCTCTTGACTGGGATATTTTCATCCTTTGGTGGGAGGTCAGGGTCATCGTCATCATCATCTGAGTCATCAGCTCTTCTGGCAATGGCATCTTCTCGGCATTTATCATTCCTTTTCTTTTTATTAAATAACTCCATAAAAAGTTGTGAGGACCCCCTTCTTATTAAATGGCTTCATGGATACACCACTACTCTAAAAGCTGCAATTCTCTTCATATGCAGGAGTACAAAAGGTATAGCCATTTCATTGGAACTTGTCATAGCAAGTAACCCTATAGAGTGGGCCATCGACAAAGGGAAATTTTTTGATATCATTAGATCTTAAGGCCAACAATGAAATGAACAATTTTTTAATATTTTTATATAAATAAGGTTATGATAAAAAAATATCAACTACCTAGATAAATAAAGACTTGCCTTGTTCCTTAGCCAAGGGATGAAATCATCAATTCTATGCATCGATGTAGTCCCTGTTAACCCAAATTTGTTATAAGTAACGAATTTCGACATTAAGAAATTTTCAATTACAATAAAATAATCTGAATTAGTAATGGGTTACATGTTTACCTTCTCCACTCATAAATGCCATGGTATTGAAATAGGACCCATCTTTGTACTTGTTCATACTGCATAGTATTTAAGGTCAACTCCTTACCTTTACCCAATGTTTGTTGACACATTGAGTCCTTAAACTCATCATCATTAAAATCCTCAAGGTTCCTCTTATGAGTTCCTTCACCTATAATCGACACATATTCCATGGCATACACAGAAGCTTCATGTAATAAATATGCATTAGCAATGCCCCTTCGATGTACCTCTTGTTTCGTGATCACCTTTTGTATCTTCCCATTTCTCTTTCAAACAACCATATTGCACGATATCTAGGTGGTCCAGTTGTCAATGCTTCATTAGCTAAATGTTGCATGAGGTGGATTATGACCACAAAAAGGCAGGTGGAAAGTAAATTTCGAGGACAAAAAGAGCCTCTGCCAATGCTTGTTTTGCCTTCAAAAGATGTTCCCTGAAAATAACTTTTGCACAAACAACATTAAAGAATATGCTTATCCGTCGTATAGCTTTAAACAAAGGCTTATGATCTGGAAATCAATGCATAAGCAACGCAGGAAGCAATCATTGCATAATGACGTGATAATCACGAGACTTTAGATTGGTAAATCCGGGAAGGTCAAGGTTAATATTATTGCTGAAATTTGATGAAAACAAAATTGGTACCTTTAATGTTTTCAAGGTGAGATAAAAGTCTTATTTCTCTTCCTTTCCTAATGCAAAAGGTTCTAATGGTATTCGCCTTTTATTACTACCTTCAACATCT
The DNA here is from genome assembly GCA_949130495.1 of Sambucus nigra. Lineage (NCBI taxonomy): Eukaryota > Viridiplantae > Streptophyta > Magnoliopsida > Dipsacales > Adoxaceae > Sambucus > Sambucus nigra. Next base: position 600,950,432 of record OX422216.1, read on the forward strand.
TGCATCCATAATTTTCTCTTAAGATTCAATGGGACATTTAACTCTTCCCGGGCTCTAACTGTGTCTTTATTTGACGATCCTTTCATTGAGAGAATGGTGCATAAAAGATTCTTTCTTACGTTCTTTTCAACATGCATAATGTCTAAATTATGTCGAATATCATGATCCTTCCAGTACTCCAAGTCAAACAAAATGGATCTCCTAGAAAAACCCTCAGTACCTATGAGATCCTCTTCATCACCTTCACTTTGATGATCATCATTATCTACATCATATTCCAATACTATTGCCTCTTTTTCTTTCCCCTTACCTTTCCCCTTTCCCCTTTCCCCTCCCTTTCCCTTTCCCCTTACCTTTAGCCTTCCCCTTTCGCACTCCCACTCCCTCTCCCTCTCCCTCTCCCTCTTACCGGGCACCTTCTCGAGTGATAACAGACACAATTTGCTCATCCTCTACACTTGCTAACTTTTGTGGAGCCATAGAAGTCTCTATTTTATCATTAAATGTTTTCTTTGATGTGTTGTACCTATAAGGATGGTTTGTAGGAAGGAACATGCGAGGTCGTTGATAGCAGCATTTCATTGACTTACGAAGATATTCAGAAAGTGTGTTTGTAGAGAAAACATAACACCCATAATAACCTTGAGTTGAACGACATGCTAACATCCCATAAGTAGGAAAATCATGAATACCCCACATCAACATGGATTTTAACTGAAAATGTTCATTTTTATTTGCATCCCAAGCCTCGAATCTAGACCATAAGATCTTCAGCTCGTCGACTAAGGGTTGGAGGAACACATCAATATTACTTGATGGTGAATATGGCCCGGGAATCACTACAGTCAACATTAAAAACTCACTCTTCATACACATTGGTGGGGGAGGGTTGAAAGGCTGAATAATCACTGGCTAGCAACTATAGTTATGGCCAAACATGTTATTAGGGTTGAAACTGTCAGTTGCTATTGCAAGTAAAAGATTTCACGGATACTCAGCAAATTATCACCACATGATGTTTTCATTTACCCACTCTGCTGAATCTCATGGATGACATATAAATTCCATATAAGAACTTGGTCAAGCGTGCCAAGTCATTTTCTCGGCTATCCATTTAATGGTATACAACCTCTTTATCCTAGGGATTAGCAAAAAATGTGGCATTACCTTCTTAGGAACCTTATGAAACTTCTTTTGGCCCTTGGGATATACAATTTCCTCCCCATCATCATCTCTTGAAGTATACTTGTATCGCAAAGCACCACATTTTAGACATTTATTATAGTTTTCATTCTCTTTCCAAAATAACATGCAATTGTTAATGCACACATCATACTTAACATAGTCCATATCAAGATCTCTAATTGTGTTCTTCATTTCGGTATAAATAGTTGTCAAGTTATTCCCTTCAGGGAGTAACTCATTCAATAATCTAAGAATTTCACCCGTGGCGCTATCTGACAAATTAAATTGCATTTTTATATCATTTAACTTCACAAGAGCATACATGGTCGTATGGCACGACGAAGCAGTAGGACAGTGCAGTGGCTCCATTGTGAGTTGATGTAAATGCGCATACTTCTTTCCTTTGCCTGTATGTATGTGAGAATCATTCGGAACATCAAACGTTTGGGGTCCTTCATCACCACCTACATAATTAGGCGCACTAGAACCCGCTTTAGTCGTGAACGTCTCACAAGAATCATTCACAAGGTCATACAAAGTCGGAATATTATACACATCAATGTGTTCTCGAATATTAGTCTAAGCCGAGGGTTGTGCTAGTAGTTGAACTGGATTAAGAATTGACGTCTCCCTATGAAAATTCCATAAGGTGTAATTTATATCCATACCATAGTCCATCAAATGGACAAAGATTTCATCTAAAGTAACATGTCATTTACCATTGCGACAACTCCTACATGGACATGAATGTATATCCCAGGGAATAGTGCTACACACATACTGTAGAAACTCTAACACCCCATCTCTATATGAATCGGTCTCAAAGTTTTTCTCCTTTATACACTCTTTATTGATCATCGACGACATCCCGATAAACATGTGGATGAAGAATGTGTTAATAAGATCTCATCACATAAAATAGCATTTCAAAATTTCAACAAAAGGAACTGTGGAGAATTACTAAATTACATAAATCACATATAATACATTGTAATTATCCAAATTGTCCCATATGGATTCTTTAACCCCTCATTTGATAGCCATTGGTGGGCTCTCTCTCCAACAGGAGTAATAGTTTCGAGGAAGTGTGGATCCTTTATGCATCTGGACACGGTGAGTAAATCAGAGAATCCTAAAGCAATATAAGCGTGGACTAAGATCTAACATCCATTCTTACATTTTTGTTATTGGACAGAAACAAAACCTCCAAACCTTAGGTTTGTAGTCAAGAACACATCATGAGCAACAACTCGTGAGTTTGGACAAAACCAACCTAAATCGCTTTAAAAACTTCATATTTTAGCCTAAAAACACAACAAAACATTATACCCTGCTTCTATAAACCCACGCTAATGATAATCAAGCCACATGACCTCATCAAATAATAATTATTCGACCCAAGAAGAGAAAAAAGCCGAAGATGTTCTTCACCGTCCAAATAACATATCAAAAGAAACCAAAACCCTTAATCGAGATCAATTATCATGGTTATAATTCAACGATTTATCATTTCATAAATACACTATGGTTACGATTTGCATTTACATATTGATTAATTCAAGTTAACAAGCGAGTGTATTACCATTATAACACATAATCAGCACCAATAGAAACTAAACTAAAGTCTAAAATTATGACACGATTGGAAAAATAATAACCACCAATTTTTAGTTCAATAGGGTATTGTAATCCCAATATACCACATCCCAAATGGAAAGAACTAATATATATTGGTAATACATTTACATTAGTGGCAAAATAAAAAAAACATAAAAACCCTAGGTGGAGATTTCTAAACTACTCATTATGAATCCATATAAAGAATGATGAATCGATGGGCTAAAATATGAGAAATGAAAATAAAGAGTTAAAATAGAAAATAAATTACAAAAATAAGGGCGAAAACTAACCTGCAAAGTGGTAAGTTAAAAAATCCCTCTTGAACTCACCGAAAATCACAAGGTCTTTCACTGAGCAGCGACGGGAGGAGCCAATGATGGGAGGCAGCAGCGATGGGAGGTAGAAGAGATGGGAGGCAGCACCGACGGGAGCAGTGCCGAGGGGAGCATCGCCGATGAGGCTTTGTTTTAGGGTTAGCATTGAGATGCAGCACCCACTAGTAGTGTGGAGAGAGGGACAGAGTTAGTTTAGAATAATTTTCACCCTCTCGAAATTTTTGGGGTGTTATTTTTTTAATGAAACGTACTCATATTTGGCACGGTTTAAAACTGCGCCAGACTTTGGCACTATTTTAAACAGTGCCAAATTATGATAAAGCAACGCCAGATTATAGCATGGTTTAAAACCGTGCAATAATTTCCTTGCCTCAGCATGCCAGATCAGCATTTTTGGTGTAGTGAACGCCTTGGGTGCACTCGTTCTTAGGAACGCCAGCCACTCAAAATCAGGAATCGCCGCTGGGAGTAGAGCTCTCAGAATAGTCTATCATTAGGTTTCCCTCACCCAGAGTCCTCATCATCCTACAGAGATAGGCCAAATAGGAGACCATCATCTGGGACATCTTCTCTAGTACTGCCCGTGGGATAATGAAATCCTGCAATAATAAATGGGGCATCAAAAATATAATCTCATTAAAAATAAATGTAAGTAGAACTAAATCAACTATAAATTCAATCGTGTAACTCAACTCCTACGGACATGGAGAAATAAGAGTGGGAAAGAGAACCAATACCTCATACAACACATGATCATCCCTAGTGTATTAAACGAATAAAGTCAAAACTCGAACACCCAATTAGGAAGCCTAAGAGTGGTTTGACTCCATAGATGCTCTCGAATCATGTCCCTCCAATAGTGGGATAGAAGAAGCAGCATGGTGAGACTGCTCCCAAACCTACCCCTCTCCACCATTGAGGACTACCAACATCAGCCTATCAAAAGTAAAATCGACATAAAGAAAATTGTGGCCAAAGTGGGCGTCTCCCACCTTCACTCCTCGGGTGTATTCTGCCAAGTCATCTAAGGAGAATAGATGCATGGCCCTCATCTCAGAAGAAACCACCATCAGATTAGCCAAATGGGCCGAGAAGGGCCACTAACATATGACCCTCTCCTCCAAATAAGGAGCTATAACCCCGTCACTGCAAAAGAACACATGAGATGCAGTCAAGGTAAGTTCCCTTCTTATGGTCCAATAATCTTCGAAAATATCCCAAGGGAATAAAACAACACACACACACACAATAAGAATCATTAGAATGCATAAAAATGTACTGAGAACTGAAAACTTGTAAAGACTAGGAGAGTAACATAATATGTTTATAATCAAACTGCTCAGCAAGGCACGAATCTCCCTTGGTAGTACACTGCAAACCTTAAGCCCCTATTCTCCGTTAGACATCTCCTTTGGCAAGGCAACTCTCCTCCTCGGCTGATCGCAAATGACCCCGGTGGATCCCAAAAAACTCGAGAACCCAAGACTGCATGAAAAGAATGCAATATATTAGTAATATGAATCAAAAGGAAAAATTTGCAAATAAAATCAAAGGGAAGAAGCATACCTCCAATGCAACTGCATATTCAATAGGCTTACGGACCATGTGTCTCGACAGGGAACCCATGCTTTCATTTGAGAAACCCAAAGCTAAATTACACCTTCCATACTAGTGAATGCATCTAAAGTACTGAAGTAAAAAAGGAAAATCTACATGAACTGTCCCTCCATGAGAAAGGAAATGGTGTGGAATGGTGAAAAGAGAAAGAAGCACTGGGTGTACTGATATATCCTCGTCACATCATCTCCTAAACCATCTGCCCTTACTTTCATGTAGGTGTCCAGGGAGGTAAGAATAATCATCGCACATGAGAAAATGGACAGCAGGAACCCCAACGCCACTCTGATAGCATCCCTTGAGAGACGAAGGTGATGGGGATCATCATTGGAAACTAGTCAGTCAGAATGGCAATCAGGACATGAAGGTCTAAGGGGGTGAGTGTCATATCATTTACTAAAAGATGAAAGGTGGACGTACTGTCCCACCACCTCTGTTCCAAATTGTGTACTGTAGACATACCGTGGATCATAGCTAGAGAATCAAATAAAGGACCAAATCCCAGGTTCCAAACCATGTTCTTGATTATCAGAGCAAAATGTTCACTCTTCAAGAGAGCCACCACCCGCTTAGGGAAACCCTTAATCCTTATTCGAGTGTTGGTATCCTCCTAAGGCCTCAATCAATTAAAAAAATGATAAACAAAACAAAAAATAATGGGTCACAATAATACTTCAAGAAAAAATGTAACAAATAAAAATATGGCAAAAATAAATAATATACCAAGCCATGACACACGGTGTCTGATAGATGCACAATAGGGTGTTGCAGTAAGTTATCCTTATCTCCCAGTTGTGACACATGATGTAGCACCCCCAAGTCCCTCGCCTCTGTCTCATATATAAGCTCCACCCCTACCAAGTTATCAAGGTCATTTGCCTCGAGCATTGTCCCTGCATTAGGATGTTCACCTAAAAGCATATCCAATATCTCTCCAGTAGCATCTTTCTTAGTTATGATAAAGGTAAAACACTCACAAAAACACTTGAACCAAAAAAAAATTGAAAATCAGAGAAAGTAGAGAGTGAATACTGAAAAGTGAGGAAAATAACAAAATATCTACCTTATATTGAATAGCTAAGCGCTTGCCCAATCGACTAAGCGCCCTAGATCCAATAAAAAATAATGTTTCCACAAATATCCCTCCAAAACTCAAATTTGTTTTGAAATTTGGTTTCTAACATCCAACCATACAAATCCATTCCTCCTAAAAAAAAATTAAAACTCAATAAACTTTATCAAATTAAATAAAAAATTCTTTACTTCGAAACCAACTCTTCGCTTCATCCCTATCCCAAGCGGACACCTTCCCATAATGATTCGATGTATCGAAAAACACCTTGTCCTAAGAGGAAACCCTTTCCATAATTATTCAGAGTGTTGAAAAATAGATTGTCACAAGATGAAACTTCCTAAATTATTTAGTGTATCGACAAACACCTTGAACTAAGCAGATACTTTACAAACAATTTGGTGTGTCGACAAACACATTGTCCTATACGGACACCTTTACATAATGATTCAATGTATTGAGAAAAATCTTGTCCTAAGAGGACACCTTTTCTAGTGATTCAGTGTATCAATAAACACCCTTTCTTAAGAAGGCACATATCCTAAAGATTTCGTGTATCGACAAGCACCTTGTCATAAGTGGTCACTTTCCAAACAATTCGGTGTATTAACAAACACCTTGTCCCAATAAGATGTTTCATCCAAACAATCTAATGTCCCACCTCACCCTGGAGGACATTACAACAATGTGACATCGTCTCTTACACATATTGCCAGGACATAATCACAACCCTTTAATAATCAGTCCAACTCTCCAAGGAGAGGAAGTAATCCAAAAGCACCTCATTATAAGAAAATATAATCTCTAGGAAATCGTATAATAGTTTTCTCTCTTTCCAACAACGTTCTTTTAAAATGAACTACGTTGTTGAGGTCCCCTGCAGACACCCCCATTCGACTCTATAAAGGTAATCACCCTTATAATGTGTTTCTAAAGTCCCAAAAGATAACCCAAGATCTTGAAAACCTTCTTAAAAATGTCCAAATACTAAAAAAATCACACAAAATTTCAAACCAGTCAAGAATGGGCCCAAAAGCCCAGAGTGAAACGCACTTGACCGATCGTTTAAGCGCGCACACTACCCACGATCGATCGATCATTAACCCCATATATTTTCCTATGAAATGATGCCTTTACCAACCAACTGGAGGCATTAAAACCACCATCTTAAATGCAGAACATTCTTTTCAACAACCTATTTCTTTCCAAAAATCCTTGATACTCTCTCCATTTGTCATTAAAACCATCTTTAACACCAGATCTAGTCCCTTCACTCATAGCCCTAGTTTTTCTCACACAAACCAATTCCAAAAAACTACTAAAAGAACCCATTTCCTCATTTTTCTTCTTTAAGGTACTTTTATCTAAAAGTATCCTTAGAACCATTCCATATAAGGTTAATCCTAATCCTAAATGATACCAAAATGAAAATGATCCCGCGTAACTTTGCGGCTACATAATCTCGCTCTTTTGTTTTGAAGTTTGACACAAAAGAGGTGGTGTTTTTCTCCAAGACCACCCCCAAGATACTTCATTTATGTTTCTTTGTCATGTAAAGCTTGATGTTGCCCTAAGGGTCATGTCCAAACTACATTGACTTTTATTCTGCCTATAGTGGATACGTAGGTGTATTAGAGAAGCCCGGCATCTAAAACTCAAGTCAAATCTTGCACATATTCACCAATTTTCACCCATTTATCAACAAACTAATAAAAAAGATGTAAAATCATAAAATACTTTCATATAGGTTAGAGTATCAATAGATCTGGTTATTCCACCTAATATTTTGTAATTAATGTTGGAAATTTGATCACTCTTCATCATTGGGTGATCTTATGAATGAATCAAGCTTATTCAAGTTCTCTCGAGAACTAAAAAAACATACATATTTTCAGATCTGACTATGTTTCACTCTTAAACATATGAAATGATCTGAATACGTGGCCTTTGAATCCCTCTGTGCTCAATCAGACTGCCATCCGAGGGAACAAGTTCAATTTGTACATATTTATCCCTTTGTCTACATGATCTACTCACATATCTGACACTACACTACATAGTTTATCCATAGACTAACTATATGCATCTCATTATTTATTTTTACACAGTACAATGTGAGCACACATACTTTATATCTACATTATAGACCAAAAGGGAAGAGTGGGTGCAAAAAACTTCCCAATCTGTAACCCGTTCCCTAAACCTTCGACTCTCTAGTTAAACATGCAGACCACTTTCCATCACTAGGCCTCAATGGAGGCCTGCCCATTCTTTTTTTCTATTTTGAGTAAAATAAACTTGCGACTGTAAGTTTTTCTTTTCAACAAAAAAGTAGAGAACTAAAAGAGGCGAATGGTACATACGGATCCCCACATGATGGGACTCCATGATTTGAAAAATCTACTTACTTTTCATAACTCCAAAATAAGGCATGCGCACTTAGTGAGGAATACCATAAGAAATGAATCATCGCCTTAGCTTATCACAAATAAAAAACTATGCTTATTCAAAATCCTGATTCTAAGTTTTTCATAATCTTATAATCACCATTTTGGATAAGGAACGAATGTCGAATCTCTAGAACTATGATATCTCATAGTCTTGATGAGATGAAGAAGAAGAAGGAGTGTCATTAGCTGATATTCTAGATATCATAACCACATCGATGGGCCAAATGTAAACTTTGGGTCAGGAACAATTCCCTCTTCGAAATCGAGTGGAGAATATCGAGGGACAAGGAGCAAACTCGCACACTGTCAGAATTATACCCTCACAGTAATGAACCAAGCTACCAAAAACCCTCATGTCATGACTACTGAAACCATAGTTATGTACAATGGAGTATAGGATCAAAAAGATCTTGGATGCCTTAGAATGGAGTTCCAAACACTTCGATAGAATTTGTGGCACCACCAAACTTTCGATGATCTACCAGACATCCAACGCCTATCCTTTTATCCCATTGTTACACTGCCCAATAAATTTAAGATGTTGGATATTAATAATTTCACAGTAATGCGTCCACAAATAGTCCATTTCACATTATACGTCCGAGCCATGGACGCCCTATAAAGTAATACAGGTATAATAATGAGTTGAAATTACTTATTGCGATCTAAAAATGATGAAATAAGAGATCAAGGAACAATTGGGAACCTTTATTGCTCGCTCAACAAACAAAGTTGCCCAAATGGTAACTAACCCCCACAAGAGGAGAGGCTAGATATTGTGAAGAAGAATCTGATTCAACCCTACCAAGACTATCTGAAGATGCAATATTTACCCCACTTCAAAGACTTGATGGATTTGGAATCTTACCTGGAGAACGATCTCATGAACCGACAACCTAATAGTGACATAGACAATATAAGGAATGTTCCTCCGTATTCAAGCAGGAGGACTAAAAACACAATCACAACACTACACCAAAATTGACGAATGGTTGCGTCCAAAATCCCTAACCAAGACTGTGGGTCACGAACTCGGGCCATGAACATTTCAAGCGCGACCAATTTTGTGGGTCGCGGCCCTAGTACGTGACCAATATAGGGGTCACGGACCTCAGGGGTCATGGAAGATGGTCGCGAACTTGGGCCGTGACCCACACTGCGACCCACATCGCGATGGGAAAAAAATGGTTGCTGCCAAATTTCGTGACCCCCAACCATGACAAAATTTGGTCGTCCGTGACTCACACCATGACGAAAAAAAAGGAAACAAATGATCGCGATCAAAGTTCATGACCCCCAACTGTGACAAAAATTGGTCGCGGCCAAAGTCCGTGACCCACACCGCGGCGAAAAAAAAATGAAAAAACTGGTTGCGACCAAAGTTCATGATCCCCAACCGTGACAAAATTTTTTCGTGGCCAAAGTCCATGACACATAGGCCGACGAAAACAAACAGAAAAAAATGGTCGTGGCCAAAGTCCGTGACTCGTACCGCGATCATGTTTTTCATTTTTATCGCGTTATGGGTCACGGACTATGGCCGCGACCATTTTTCGTCACGGTTGGGGGTTATGGACTATGGCTGCAACCATTTTTATGCACGAAGGAAAAAATAGAAATGGTCATGGACAAAGTCCATGACCATATTTAAATATAATTAAAAATATTATTTTTTTGTCCAATCCTAAAATTGGGGGTCCTTCGACTGCACGGTCGGTTGTTACGTGTAACGGTGAACGCGTACAAGGTTTTACAAATATTAATTATTGTCAAAAAGATTAAAAAAACACAAATTGCGAATCGAGAAAGTTGTTAATATATATATATATATATATATATATATATACAAAATTGGTCCTCAAATGTGAAATGGACTATTTGTGGACGTCCACAAATATATATATATACAAAATTAAAAATATTACATGTCTTAATAATTCACTGACAAAAAAAAAATTGGGTAGAGTTTCCTCTATTTTGTGGACATTCCAAATCCCGTTAATATAAAACCTTCTTATTATAAAGGCTGCATGGCCATAAAATTTAATAATCAAATTATAAAAGCCCATACGGCCATAAAATTAAACAATAAAAAAATAAAAGACTGCACGGGTGTAACACATCAAAATCATTATCACGAGTGTCCACAACATTATATAAACCCACTTCATGTAAACCATCAAAAAAGTAAACGATACAATGCTATCCCGCAAATGATAGGACACAAAAAAAGTGATATTAGTAACCAAGTAGTTTTATAAAAATCTTATTCGAATTATCAATAACTAAGCCAAACTCCAGATATTTTCAAATTATTGTCTTATTCTCAAATCGGGAGTACCGTGATCGTGTGGTCACTTACTACGAGCTACATTGGTCCCGTGCGAGGTGTTGGTGCCTCTCACGGGTCCGCTCGAGGGCAGTTTCGTGTTTTCACACTCTGACGCCAAGTTTTAAGCCTAAGTCTACATATTTTCAAATTATCGTTGTATTTTCAAACTGGGAGTATCGTGATCGCGCGATCAGTTCCTATGAGTTACATTGGTCCAATGCGAATTCTTGATGCCTCTCACGGGGTCGCTCGGGGCACTTTCGGGTTTTTACCTTCTTACGCCATGTTTTTAATCCCAAGTCTAGAAGTTTTCAAATTATCTTCGTATTCTCAAACCGGAAGCCCCGTGACTAGGCGGCCAGTTACTACGAGTTGCATTGGTCCCGTGCGAGATGTTGGTGCCTCTCACAGGGCCGCTCGGGGGTTATTTCAAGTTTTTGCACTATGACGCCAAGTTTAATCCTAAGTCTAGATATTTTAAAATTATCACCGTATTCTCAAACCGAAAGCTCCATGGCCAGACGGTCAAATCCTACGAGTTGCGTTGGTCTTGTACGAGGTGTCGATCTCTCTCACGCCGCCGCTCAGGGTCTGTTTTGGGTTTTCGCACTCTGACACCATGTTTTTAACCAAGAGCCCCATGACGAGGCGGTCAGTTCCTATAAGTTACATTGGTCCCGTGCCAGGTGTCGGTGCCTCTCACAGGGCCACTTGGGGGTTGTTTCGAGTTTTCGCACTCTGACACCAAGTTTTAAGCCTAAGTCTACATATTTTCAAATTGTCATCCTATTCTCAAACTGAGAGTACCGTGATCGGGTGGTTAGTTCCTACGAGTTAAATTGGTCCCGTGCAAAGTGTTGTTGTCTCTCACGGGGCCGCTCGGGGGCTAATCGAGTTTTCTCACTCTGATGCTAAGTTTTAATCTTAAGTCTACATATTTTTAAATTATATTTGTATTGCCAAATTAGGAGTATCGTGATCACGTGATTAGTTCCTACGAGTTACATTGGTCCCGTGCAAGGTGTTAGTGCCTCTCACGGGTCCACTTGGGGGCTGTTTCGAGTTTTCACACTCTGATGCCAAGTTTTAATCCTAAGTCTACATATTTTCAAATTATTAGTATATTCTCAAACTGCGAGTACCTGGATCGCGTGATCAATTCCTACGAGTTACATTGGTCCCGTGCGAGCTGTCGGTGCCTCTCACGAAGCCGCTTTAGGGTTGTTTCGGGTTGTCTCCCTTTGACGCCATATTTTTAAGCCCAAGTTTAGAAAATTTTAAATTTTTGTCGTATTCTCAAACCGGAAGCCCCGTGACTAGGCGGTCAGCTCCTACGAGTTACATTGGTCCCGTGCGAGGTGTTAGAGCCTCTCACAGGGACGCTTCGGGGCTATTTCGAGTTTTCGTACTCTGAAGACAAGCTTTAAGCATAAGTCTAGATATTTTCAAATTATCACCATATTCTCAAAAAAGAAAATGAGACAATGTTATCCCTCAAATGATAGGACACAAAAAAAGTGATATCAGTAACCAAGTAGTTTTATAAAAATCTTATTCGAATTATCAATAACTAAGCCAAAGTACATATATTTTCAAATTATCATCTTATTCTCAAATCGGGACTACCGTGATCACTTAATACAAGTTACATTGGTCCCGTGCGAGGTGTTGGTGCCTCTCACGGGTCCGATCGGGGGCTGTTTCATGTTTTCACACTCTGACGCCAAGTTTTAAGCCTAAGTCTATATATATTCAAATTATCATCGTATTCTCAAATCGGGAGTTTCATGATCGAATGATCAGTTGCTATGAGTTACATTGGTCCCATATGAGGTGTCAGTCCCTCTCACGAGGCCGCTCGGGGGCTATTTTGAATTTATGTGATCAGTTCCTACGAGTTACATTGGTCACGTGCGAGGTGTCGGTGCCTCTCACAGGGCCGTTTGAGGGTTATTTCGGGGTTCCCCATTTAGTGCCATGTTTTAAGCCTAAGTCTACATATTTTCAAATTATTATTGTATTCTCAAACCGGGAATACCATGATCGCGTGGTGAGTCCCTACAAGTTAAATTTGTCCCGTGTGAGGTGCTCGTGCCTCCACGGGGCTATTTTGGGTTTTCGCACTCTGATGCCAAGTATTTAAGCCTAAGTTTAAAAAATTTCAAATTATCATTGTATTCTTAAATCGGGAGAACCGTGACCAGGCGGACAGTTCCTACGAGCTACATTGGTCCCATGTGAGGTGTTGGTGCCTCTCACGGGGCCGCTTGGGGGCTGCTTCGGGTTTTCGCACTCTGACGCCAACTTTTATGCCTAAGTCTACATATTTTCAAATTATCTTTATATTGTCAAACTGAGAGTATCGTGATCACGCGATCTATTCCTACGAGTTACATTGGTCCCGTGAAAGGTGTCGGTGCCTCTCACGGGGCCGCTCGGGGGCTGTTTTGAGTTTTCACACTCTGACGCCAAGTTTTAAGCCTAAGTATACATATTTTCAAATTATCGTTGTATTTTCAAACTGGGAGTATCGTGATCGCGCGATCAGTTCCTATGAGTTACATTGGTCCAATGCGAATTCTTGATGCCTCTCACGGGGCCGCTCGGGCTCTTTCGAGTTTTTACCCTCTTACGCCATGTTTTTAATCCCAAGAGTAGAAGTTTTCAAATTATCTTCATATTCTCAAACCGGAAGCCCCGTGACTAGGCGGCCAGTTACTACGAGTTACATTGGTCCCGTGCGAGGTGTTGGTGCCTCTCACGGGGCCGCTCGGGGGGTTATTTCAAGTTTTTTCACTATGACGCCAAGTTTAATCCTAAGTCTAGATATTTTAAATTTATCACCGTATTCTCAAACCGAAGGCCCCATGGCCAGACGGCCAGTTCCTACGAGTTACGTTGGTCTTGTACGAGGTGTCGATCTCTCTCACAACGCCGCTCAGGGTCTGTTTTGGGTTTTCGCACTCTGACGCCATGTTTTTAAGCCTAAGTCTAGAAATTTTCAAATTATCATCGTATTCTCAAATCGAGAGCCCCATGATGAGGCGGTCAGTTCCTACAAGTTACATTGGTCCCGTGCCAGGTGTCGGTGCCTCTCACAGGGCCACTTGGGGGTTGTTTTGAGTTTTCGCACTTTGACACCAAGTTTTAAGCCTAAGTCTACATATTTTCAAATTGTCATCCTATTCTCAAACTGAGAGTACCGTGATCGGGTGGCTAGTTCCTACGAGTTAAATTGGTCCCGTGCAAAGTGTTGGTGTCTCTCACGGGGCCGCTCGGGGGCTAATCGAGTTTTCTCACTCTGATGCTAAGTTTTAATCTTAAGTCTACATATTTTTAAATTATATTTGTATTGCCAAATCAGGAGTATCGTGATCACGCGATTAGTTCCTACGAGTTACATTGGTCCCGTGCAAGGTGTTAGTGCCTCTTACGGGTCCACTTGGGGGCTGTTTCGAGTTTTCACACTCTGATGCCAAGTTTTAATCCTAAGTCTACATATTTTCAAATTATCATCATATTCTCAAACTGCGAGTACCTGGATCGCGCGATCAATTCCTACGAGTTACATTGGTCCCGTGCGAGCTGTCGGTGCCTCTCACGAGGCCGCTTTAGGGTTGTTTCGGGTTGTCTCCCTTTGACGCCATATTTTTAAGCCCAAGTTTAGAAAATTTTAAATTATTGTCGTATTCTCAAACCGAAAGCCTCATGACCAGGCGGTCAGCTCCTACGAGTTACATTGGTCCCGTGCGAGGTGTTAGAGCCTCTCACAGGGACGCTTCGGGGCTATTTCGAGTTTTCGTACTCTGAAGACAAGCTTTAAGCATAAGTCTAGATATTTTCAAATTATCACCATATTCTCAAAAAAGAAAATGAGACAATGTTATCCCTCAAATGATAGGACACAAAAAAAGTGATATCAGTAACCAAGTAGTTTTATAAAAATCTTATTCGAATTATCAATAACTAAGCCAAAGTACATATATTTTCAAATTATCATCTTATTCTCAAATCGGGACTACCGTGATCACTTAATACAAGTTACATTGGTCCCGTGCGAGGTGTTGGTGCCTCTCACGGGTCCGATCGGGGGCTGTTTCATGTTTTCACACTCTGACGCCAAGTTTTAAGCCTAAGTCTATATATATTCAAATTATCATCGTATTCTCAAATCGGGAGTTTCATGATCGAATGATCAGTTGCTATGAGTTACATTGGTCCCATATGAGGTGTCAGTCCCTCTCACGAGGCCGCTCGGGGGCTATTTTGAATTTATGTGATCAGTTCCTACGAGTTACATTGGTCACGTGCGAGGTGTCGGTGCCTCTCACAGGGCCGTTTGAGGGTTATTTCGGGGTTCCCCATTTAGTGCCATGTTTTAAGCCTAAGTCTACATATTTTCAAATTATTATTGTATTCTCAAACCGGGAATACCATGATCGCGTGGTGAGTCCCTACAAGTTAAATTTGTCCCGTGTGAGGTGCTCGTGCCTCCACGGGGCTATTTTGGGTTTTCGCACTCTGATGCCAAGTATTTAAGCCTAAGTTTAAAAAATTTCAAATTATCATTGTATTCTTAAATCGGGAGAACCGTGACCAGGCGGACAGTTCCTACGAGCTACATTGGTCCCATGTGAGGTGTTGGTGCCTCTCACGGGGCCGCTTGGGGGCTGCTTCGGGTTTTCGCACTCTGACGCCAACTTTTATGCCTAAGTCTACATATTTTCAAATTATCTTTATATTGTCAAACTGAGAGTATCGTGATCACGCGATCTATTCCTACGAGTTACATTGGTCCCGTGAAAGGTGTCGGTGCCTCTCACGGGGCCGCTCGGGGGCTGTTTTGAGTTTTCACACTCTGACGCCAAGTTTTAAGCCTAAGTATACATATTTTCAAATTATCGTTGTATTTTCAAACTGGGAGTATCGTGATCGCGCGATCAGTTCCTATGAGTTACATTGGTCCAATGCGAATTCTTGATGCCTCTCACGGGGCCGCTCGGGCTCTTTCGAGTTTTTACCCTCTTACGCCATGTTTTTAATCCCAAGAGTAGAAGTTTTCAAATTATCTTCATATTCTCAAACCGGAAGCCCCGTGACTAGGCGGCCAGTTACTACGAGTTACATTGGTCCCGTGCGAGGTGTTGGTGCCTCTCACGGGGCCGCTCGGGGGGTTATTTCAAGTTTTTTCACTATGACGCCAAGTTTAATCCTAAGTCTAGATATTTTAAATTTATCACCGTATTCTCAAACCGAAGGCCCCATGGCCAGACGGCCAGTTCCTACGAGTTACGTTGGTCTTGTACGAGGTGTCGATCTCTCTCACAACGCCGCTCAGGGTCTGTTTTGGGTTTTCGCACTCTGACGCCATGTTTTTAAGCCTAAGTCTAGAAATTTTCAAATTATCATCGTATTCTCAAATCGAGAGCCCCATGATGAGGCGGTCAGTTCCTACAAGTTACATTGGTCCCGTGCCAGGTGTCGGTGCCTCTCACAGGGCCACTTGGGGGTTGTTTTGAGTTTTCGCACTTTGACACCAAGTTTTAAGCCTAAGTCTACATATTTTCAAATTGTCATCCTATTCTCAAACTGAGAGTACCGTGATCGGGTGGCTAGTTCCTACGAGTTAAATTGGTCCCGTGCAAAGTGTTGGTGTCTCTCACGGGGCCGCTCGGGGGCTAATCGAGTTTTCTCACTCTGATGCTAAGTTTTAATCTTAAGTCTACATATTTTTAAATTATATTTGTATTGCCAAATCAGGAGTATCGTGATCACGCGATTAGTTCCTACGAGTTACATTGGTCCCGTGCAAGGTGTTAGTGCCTCTTACGGGTCCACTTGGGGGCTGTTTCGAGTTTTCACACTCTGATGCCAAGTTTTAATCCTAAGTCTACATATTTTCAAATTATCATCATATTCTCAAACTGCGAGTACCTGGATCGCGCGATCAATTCCTACGAGTTACATTGGTCCCGTGCGAGCTGTCGGTGCCTCTCACGAGGCCGCTTTAGGGTTGTTTCGGGTTGTCTCCCTTTGACGCCATATTTTTAAGCCCAAGTTTAGAAAATTTTAAATTATTGTCGTATTCTCAAACCGAAAGCCTCATGACCAGGCGGTCAGCTCCTACGAGTTACATTGGTCCCGTGCGAGGTGTTAGAGCCTCTCATAGGGCTGCTTCGGGGCTATTTCGAGTTTTCGTACTCTGAAGACAAGCTTTAAGCATAAGTCTAGATATTTTCAAATTATCACCATATTCTCAAAAAAGCAAATGAGACAATGTTATCCCGCAAATGATAGGACACAAAAAAGTGTTATCAGTAACCAAGTAGTTTTACAAAAATCTTATTCGAATTATCAATAACTAAGCCAAAGTACAGATATTTTAAAATTATCATCTTATTCTCAAATCGGGACTACCGTGATCACTTAATACGAGTTACATTGGTCCCGTGCGAGGTGTTGGTGCCTCTCACAGGTCCGATCGGGGGCTGTTTCATGTTTTCACACTCTGACGCCAAGTTTTAAGCCTAAGTCTATATATATTCAAATTATCATCGTATTCTCAAATCGGGAGTTTCATGATCGAACGATCAGTTGCTATGAGTTACATTGGTCCCATATGAGGTGTCGGTCCCTCTCACGAGGCCGCTCGAGGGCTATTTTGAATTTATGCGATCAGTTCCTACGAGTTACATTGGTCACGTGCGAGGTGTCGGTGCCTCTCACGGGGCCGTTTGGGGGTTGTTTCGGGGTTCCCCCTTTAGTGCCATGTTTTAAGCCTAAGTCTACATATTTTCAAATTATTATTGTATTCTCAAACCGGGAGTACCATGATCGCGTGGTGAGTCCCTACGAGTTAAATTTGTCCCGTGTGAGGTGCTCGTGCCTCCACGGGGCTATTTTGGGTTTTCGCACTCTGATGCCAAGTATTTAAGCCTAAGTTTAAAAAATTTCAAATTATCATTGTATTCTTAAATCGGGAGCCCCGTGACCAGGCGGACAGTTCCTACGAGTCACATTGGTCCCGTGTGAGGCGTTGGTGCCTCTCACGGGGCCGCTTCAAGTTTTCGCACTCTGACGCCAAGTTTTATGCCTAAGTCTACATATTTTCAAATTATCTTTATATTGTCAAACTGAGAGTATCGTGATCACGCGATCTATTCCTACGAGTTACATTGGTCCCGTGAAAGGTGTCGGTGCCTCTCACGGGGCCGCTCGGGGGCTGTTTTGAGTTTTCACACTCTGACGCCAAGTTTTAAGCCTAAGTCTACATATTTTCAAATTATCGTTGTATTTTCAAACTGGGAGTATCGTGATCGCGCGATCAGTTCCTATGAGTTACATTGGTCCAATGCGAATTCTTGATGCCTCTCACGGGGCCGCTCGGGCTCTTTCGAGTTTTTACCCTCTTACGCCATATTTTTAATCCCAAGAGTAGAAGTTTTCAAATTATCTTCATATTCTCAAATCGGAAGCCCCGTGACTACGCGGCCAGTTACTACGAGTTACACTGGTCCCGTGCGAGGTGTTGGTGCCTCTCACAGGGCCGCTCGGGGGGTTATTTCAAGTTTTTGCACTATGACGCCAAGTTTAATCCTAAGTCTAGATATTTTAAATTTATCACCGTATTCTCAAACCGAAGGCCCCATGGCCAGACGGTCAGTTCCAACGAGTTACGTTGGTCTTGTACGAGGTGTCAATCTCTCTCACGACGCCGCTCAGGGTCTGTTTTAGATTTTCGCACTCTGACGCCATGTTTTTAAGCCTAAGTCCAGAAATTTTCAATTTATCATCGTATTCTCAAACCGAGAGCCCCATGATGAAGCGGTCAGTTCCTACAAGTTACATTGGTCCCGTGCCAGGTGTCGGTGCCTCTCAAAGGGCCACTTGGGGGCTGTTTCGAGTTTTCGCACTCTGACACCAAGTTTTAAGCCTAAGTCTACATATTTTCAAATTGTCATCCTATTCTCAAATTGAGAGTACCGTGATCGGGTGGTTAGTTCCTACGAGTTACATTGGTCCCGTGCAAGGTGTTGGTGCCTCTCACGGGGCCGCTCGGGGGCTAATCGAGTTT
The DNA here is from genome assembly GCA_949130495.1 of Sambucus nigra. Taxonomy (NCBI): domain Eukaryota; kingdom Viridiplantae; phylum Streptophyta; class Magnoliopsida; order Dipsacales; family Adoxaceae; genus Sambucus; species Sambucus nigra. The sequence continues at coordinate 600,969,117 of OX422216.1, forward strand.
TCTCACTCTGATGCTAAGTTTTAATCATAAGTCTACATATTTTTAAATTATATTCTTATTGTCAAATCAGGAGTATCGTGATCACACGATCAGTTCCTACGAGTTACATTGATCCCGTGCAAGGTGTTAGTGCCTCTCACGAGTCAACTCGGGGGCTGTTTCGAGTTTTCACACCCTGATGCCAAGTTTTAATCCTAAGTCTACATATTTTCAAATTATTAGCATATTCTCAAATTGCGAGTACTTGGATCGCATGATCAGTTCCTACGAGTTACATTGGTCACGTGCGAGCTGTCGGTGCCTCTCACGAGGCCGCTTTAGGGTTGTTTCGGGTTGTCTCCCTTTGACGCCATATTTTTAAGCCCAAGTTTAGAAAATTTTAAATTATTGTCGTATTCTCAAATCGGAAGCCCCATGACCTCTCCCGGGGCCGTTTGGGAGCTGTTTCCAGGTTCTCCCCTCTAGCGCCATGTTTTTAAGCCTAAGTCTATATATTTTTAAATTATCTTCGTATTCTCAAGAAGGGATTCCCGTGACCACGTGGTCAGTTCCAACGACTTACATTGGTCCCGTACGAGGTGTTGGTGCATCTCACGGGGCCATTTAGGGGCTATTTCGGGTTTACGCACTCTGACGCCAAGTTTTTAAGCTTAAGTCTATATATTTTCAAATTATCATCGTATTTTAAAACCGAGAGTCCCGTGACCACGCGATCAGTTCCTACAAGTTAAATTGGTCCTGTGCGAGGTGTCGGTGCCTCTCCCAGGGCCATTTGGGAGTTGTTTCGTGGTTCACCCCTCTAGCGCCATTTTTCAAGATTAAGTCTATTATTTTAAAATTATCATCGTATTCTCAAACCAGCATTCGTTCAGTTCTTACAAGTTACATTGGTCCCGTACGAGGTGTCGGTGCCTCTCACGGGGCCGTTTGGAGGAGGTTTCGGGTTTTCGCACTCTGACGCCATGTTTTTAAGCCAAATTCTAGATATTTTCAAATTATCATTGTATTCTAAAACCAGGAGTCCCATGATCGCGCGATCAGTTACTAGGAGTTACAATAGTCACGTGCGAGGTGTTAGTGTCTCTCATGGGGCCGCATGGGGCGTATTTCGATTTTCGCACTCTGACGCCAAGTTTTAAGCCTAGGTCTAGATATTTACAAATTATCATCTTATTCTCAAACCGAGAGTGCCGTGATTGCGCTGTCTATTCCTACGAGTTATATTAGTCATGAACGAGGTGTCAGTGCCTCTCATATGCCGTTCCATAGCTATTTCGGGATTTTGCACTCTGACGCCAAGTTTTTAAGCTTAAGTGTAGAAATTTTAAAATTATCGTCGTATTCTCAAACTGGGATCCCTATGACCAGGTAGTCAGTTCCTTCGAGTTACATTGTACCTGTGTGAGGTTTCGGTGCCTCCCACGGGGCCGCTTGGGTGCTGTTTCGAGTTCTCGCACTTTAACGCCAAGTTTTAAGCTTAAGTCTATATATTTTCAAATTATCATCGTATTATCAAACCGGGAGTACAGGGATCGCACGGTCAGTTCCTTCGAGTTACATTGGTCCCATGCGAGGTGTTGGTGCCTCTTCCGATGCCATACGAGGGTCGTTTCGAGTTTTTGTCGTCGAACGCTATGTTTTTAATCCTAAGTCCTCATATTTTCAAATCATCCTCGTATTCTCAAACTTGGAGTACCGTGATCACACGGTCAGTTCCTATGAGTTTTATTGGTCCCGTGCGAGGTGTCGGTACGTCTTACGGGGCCGTTAGGTTTTTTTTGGGCTTTCTCCCTATAATGCCATGCTTTTAAGCCTAAGTCTAGATATTTTCAAATTATTATCATATTCTTAAACCTACCTAGATTGATTTAGTGTAAATTTACACCAGCCAAGATTATAGTAACAAGTCACGAGGGTGAAAAGTAAATTAGTAATCGTATACATGTCGATTGAGTGTAAGTTTAGACATGCCTAGATTATAGTAACGAGAACCGTCTCAGTCAACTTGTATATGATTACTTATTACTTATTATATTTTAACCATCGTTATTTTATATATATATATATATATATAGAAATAGAGAGAGAGAGATGTACCAAAATATGTGTAGAGAGAGAGATGGTCACTGGAATATGTGAGGAAAATGAAAGAGGGTCGTCGCTGCTGCACCAAAAAAAGAAAAAATTATCGTCATATTCACATATTTAATAAATTTAGTACAAAAATAAACTGAGAAGAAACATATTTAAGACCCCCACCCCCACTCCCTAACAATTTTAGACTATACCCCCCCCCCCCCCCCCCCAATCGGTATAGGTTTGCCCCTTTTGCATTGGTTTTTCTTGGATCATTTAACCCCTTGGACAAATGGGCTCGATTTGGTCAAGCCTTGGGGAGATTTTGGGTGCTATAATGCCGCCCAACACTTAGGCTCGGTCTCCCAAGAAGACACTCGGACCTGCTATATATAGCTACTGCTATATATAACTACTTTATATAGATGATGATGCTACTATATATAGCAGCTATATATAGGTATTGCTATATATAGTGACTATATATTGCTACTGTTGCAAGTATCCATCAACTGTTGAGAAGAGATATTGTTTTATAATCTAATGAAAAAACCTCAAACTTGTTATAAATCTAGATCGATTTGTAAGTTAATTAGTAGCATTAATCACTTGCACGCTCATACATCACAGTGGAAAATTAAGTACAAACACAAATTCATGTTGTGAACAAAAGCATATAAACATACACAACCAAAGAATAAATAATATGAAGTTAACTTACCATGCCTTGTCAAAATATGTTAAGCCTCACCAAAAAATATAAAACTCTTACGTTTAGGAGGGAGTTTCAATGTAATAGGCAGAAACACATGCTTGCCTTGTTTACCCATCACTACTAATAACAGTGGAAATTTTTATGTTTTCCACTTCTCATGCAGATAACATACAAATCAGTAAGCCAAGTGTAATAGTACAATAAATAAATGAAAACGTATTTATTCTAAACAAAATAACCGATCGAGATCACCTACCATATCTAGTTTAGATATTTTCAAATTATCATCGTATTTGGAAATCGGGAGTACAGTGATTGTGTGGTCAGTTCCTACGAGTTACATTAGTCTCGTGTGAGGTATCGATACCTCTCACGGGGTCATTAGGGGTTTGTTTCGGGATTTCGCCCTCTAACGTCATTTTTTAAGCCTAAATCAAGATATCTAAAAATTATCGTCGTATTCTGAAACCGGGAGTACCGTGACCACGCGGTCAGTTCCTACAACTTACATTGGTCCCGTACGAGGTGTTGGTGCCTCTCACGGGCCGTTTGGAGGATATTTTGCATTTTTGCAGCCTATTGCCAAGTTTTTAAGCCTAAGTCTACATATTTTCAAATTATCAACTTATTATTAAATCGAGAGCCCCGTGACCGCACAGTTAGTTCCTACTAGTTACATTGGTCCCGTGTGAGGTGTTGGTGCCTCTCACGGGACTATTTTGGGGATGTTTTAGGTTTTCCCCTTACCTTTAGGAGCGAGTTTCCATGTAATATGTATAAACACCTACTTGGCTTCTTCACCCATCACTACTAACATCGGTGGAAATTTTTATCTTTTCCACTTCACGTGCCGATAATATTTAAATCAGTAAGCCAAGTGTAATAGTAAAATAAATAAGTGAAAACCTATCTATTCCAAACAAAAGAACCGATCGAGGTCACCTACCATTTGCACAAATAGCAAGACATTACACTTAGAAGTATATGATATTGTACCAAATAGATAGCCTAAAACTATGTTCATAAGAAATAAGATTGACAAGGATAAACATTCGTAAAAGTAACTAAACATTCATGCATTAAAGTAAAGTGGTAATACAATGTCAATATCATAATAGGATACAAATAAGATTGTCGTGGATAAAATAATATATTGATACTCAATCTTTCTCTAAATCAACTATAAGATCCTTCAAATTAGGCTTGTCATCAAGAGCTGACTGGAACTCTTTTGGAGCTCTTAATGCGTCTACTTCTATTGTTATACCCTTTGGTTCATGAATAATAATAGACCAATTGTCATCGTTTATGCACTTCGAGTAAAATACCTTCTTTACGTTATGAAAGGAATAAATAAAAGGCTCGTCGACTATGAGATCTTTAGTCTTCAGCGTTGATAAATCTACTATAATAAGTTTGGAGTCGGGATCAACTTTGCAAGAATTCATTGTATCATCCACCTTTACCCAATCACAATAAAATACGGTTTCTGTGAAATCCAAGTAATCAAGTTATAGGATTCGTTGAATTATCCCATAATAGGTTAGCACCGTATTCTTTGGATTTTTATCACTTTTGCTAGCGATACAAGTGGTCAAGGAAGAAAATGATATTCCACTATTTTGCGTCAAAAGCATTTCCTCATATGGATATGAAATGAAATCAAAACCGTTGGTACGGAATTTCTTAAACTCTTTCACAGGAAAACTAGGACTTTTTTCTAGGCGTGCAAGTCTGGAAGAAACATCACCTCTTTTTAGAAACTGCATTTATTAATGAATTTGTATTTGGGAACGTTTTTGCCACACATGAATAAATAACCGCACACATACGACGTGAAAATTACTTCTTTTGATACCCATGCCCTAAAATCAGTTGTCGTGAAATTACTCCTTTGATTTGGACAATTTTGTTCTCGTACTTCCTACCAAAAAATTGTAGAGTATAGATCATAAAATATAAAATACTTATAATCAAAGAAGAAGAATTCAGTAGATACTCACTCTCCCTAGTCTTCGACTTCATCATGCGATTCGAAGACATAACGAGTTGCTTGATCGCATTATAGGTTTGTGAGTTTCACCTATTTAGGGTTCCCAAATGACAATTCGTCCTCAAACTCGTTAGGTTCCTCTATCAATCATTCTCCACGAGTATTAAACCTCCTCACCTCTTGTTCTGGCATAGGTTACCTAGCTTATAGCGATGATTCCACCGTTACGTATTCTTCAGCAATCGACCATCCAATATACCGTGTATTCTTTACATAATCTTTGAATATTTTCATCAAGCGCTCAAAAGGATAAATCCAACGATACCTAATGGGACCACATAATAAACCTTCATCGCATAAATGCACAAGCAGGTGGATGCTGATATCGAAGAATGACGGAGGAAAATATTTCTCTAAGACACAAACTGCCTCGGCAAAAGTTAATTTCGCAAATTTAATGTGCCTTCTGTTTACCACTTCTGCACAAACTAGGGTAAAACACAAACTGATTTGCATAATTGCCAAACGGAGATCTTTGTGTTCAGAGAAGCAATGTCGAAATAACAGAGGGATAAATTGGACGATTACGTGCCAGTCGTGAGACCTGCACTGTTTCAAGTCATTTTCTTGGTAGCTTACTAACCTACGTAAATTACAAGAATAATCGGTTCGAGTCTTCAAGTTGAACAACGTGTCTAAGAGGATCTTCTTCTCACTAGTACTCAAAGTGAAAGAAGTCGGGGGGATAAAAATTCTTCCTGTCGTAGGGTCATTTTTTAACCACAGTCTCTTCTTTATTTTCATATCCTGTAGATCTCAGCAGGCCCGCTTTCCATCTTTGGAATGAGATCCACCAACACATGTTCCTATGAAATGTTATGCAACATTTTTCTATGTGTGCATCGCATCAATTATATGCCTTACAAGATGATCTTTCCAATACGAAAAATCAAAAAATATTAATCGCCTGGACCATGGCTTCGCTTTACTAGGGTCGTTCGGATCCCCCTAGCTCTACGCTTCAGGTTTGCAAACTGGGGGTGTTTGTCTACGTACCTATTACCCACGGTCGCAACCGCCGCCTTCTCCTCAATTTGCTGACTAGAAAGCTGAACATGTGTCGTTCACCGCTCATGACCGACATGAAAAAAGTTAGTGATAACTTTACTTTTATGTGTATGTCATTGTTGAAGCCAAGTTAATCAAAACCTCAATTACCTACAAAAATATATAACAACTAAATTGTAGAAGTAAGTAAGGGTATCAATCCACATTTGGGGGTAAAGCGAGGGGAAAATAATTGTAATTCATTTTTAAATTCTTTTGGGGATTTTTACTTTTTCTATTTTTTTAGCTTTTTCAAATATTAAAATAATTTTGGGTGAGATGAAGTGAAATGACACTAACTAAATCAAAGATCTAAACAAGTAACTAAAAAGTGATGAAAAATAATGAACAAAGTCTAACACTAAAATAAGAGAATGTGTGAGGAAGTAAATGTGAGAACAATCAAGGAATGGGATTACACCACAAATTTTAGATATTCTAACTAATTAATTTAATTATTTGAATTCTCCCAAATTAATACCAAAATTCCAAACCAACTCTCGTTGCAAGTGTTATTTTAATAGTAATCTTTTAGAAAATTAAGTTTAACCCCCCACAACTCTAAAAAATAGATATACACTCCTTTTAATTTATCACCCGCTAGGATCGATTCATCAAAATTTATGTACATCTTAGAAAATGAAAATAGAGTTGAAATTCAAGTAATAATACCACACTTAAGAAACCCATATCTCCAATTTGAATCTAAAATGGGTATTATAACTAGAATTTCAATTTTCTCTTGAAAATCATTTATCCTCTCTCGAGGCGTAAATTTAAGGGTGAGGGATCAAAATTAACATTCAAAGGGAATTTTCAATTAATCAAACTAATTAAATTAAAATAACATCAAATAAGGGTTCACCCCACCCCTTGAAAGGGGATTTATCCTAACATCATATTAAACATGATAATTAAATAATTAGAGGATAATAAAATAAAATAGAAGAGAAGAGAACAATCAAACCCAATCTTTTGAAGTGAAACTGAACTCTTATTTCCTTGAAATCAAGCACAATTCATCCAATATGAGCAACAATAATCAATTCAATATAATACTCAATTGAATTTCTCACACATTTATCACTCATAAATATCTGAAATAAAATAAAAAAAACTATTTACAAATATTTCTACCTAATTTATTCTTACTTACCACTCTTAAAATTCTCTCTATAATGTTTGATTGGTCTTCAAATGGCCTTGAGTCTTATATTTATATGTGACAATGAGGATAGGGGTAAAAATGGATAATATGGATGAGTGTGCATGGAAATGGTGAGAGGAGCATGGGGTGTGAGAGGGTATAAAAATTTGATTTGGTTATGAGGTTATTTTTGAAAAAAAGAGATAAGTGGTTAGTTGGGGGTATTTTCGATAAAGAGGTTAAGTTGGTTTAAAAGTCATGTGGGAAAAGCCACGTGGGAAATTTATTTGGTTTGGTTTTTGTCTTTTCATTTGGCTTTATGCAGGTGGCACACGATTTTGCATTTGGGTAGAAAATGGGAAGTGTATTTGGTCTTCAAACAGTTTTGGAGGTGTGGGTTATGTGCATTTTTTATTCTGGGTTGAGAGTTTTGCAGGTGGGTCTGTGTTCGGGTTTGGTTAAGGTTGGGGGTTGAGCACAGATATGGTAGAAGGGGGGTCGGGTGGACGGGGGGGATGAACAGGGTTGCGATCGGGGCTACGAGTTTTAATTTGGGGGCTTTTCGACGTTTGAGGTCTTTGAAAAGGGGTTCCGGATTAGGGGGTTGTGAGGTCGGATTTAAGAGCGACCGGGTAGGGAGAGAAAATGGGATTGTTGGGTCGAGTTGCCACGGGTTGTGGTCGCGGATTTGCTTCAGGTGGGCTGGTCTCGGGTTTGGTCCAGTTCGCGGGTTCGGTAGCGGGTTAGGCAAAAATCGGGTTTGAGGAGGAGTGAGGAATTAATGGGTTTGTGGTTGGGTAATGGGTGATTTGGGTGGTTGATTTGGTGGGTGTTAATGGTGGTAGAGGAGAGCGAGAGAGTGGGTGTGAGGTTGAAGATGGAGGGGGGGGAGGTATTGGGTGTCTGAGGGTGTATTGGTTATGTGTGTGTGTGAGTGGGTTGGTTTAGGTGTAGGATAGTGTGTAGGTTAGTTAGGTGTGAGTGAGTTAGGTGTGGAATACGTGTGTGTGTGTGTGTGTGTGTGTGTGTGTGTGTGTGTGTGACTTGTGACCCTAATAAAAATAAATAAAACTATTCAAAAAAAATAAAAAATAAAAATCTACAAAATAATATAAAATCCAAATCTAAAAATAAAAGACACAAATTAAAAAAATGAAACTAAAAAATATAAATATAAATATAAATAAAACTAAAAACTAAAATCCTAAAAAAATTTAAAATCTAATAAAACTAAAAATAATTGAAATCCTAAAAAAAACTAATCCTAATAAAAAAATAAAGATAACTAAAAACTAAAAACTACTAAAAAATCAAAATCGAAATAAAGAAATATGAAAATAGGAAATAAATTCTAGAAAATTCTAAATAAATCTAAAATAAAACCTAAAATAAAACGACACAAAATAAATTCTAAAAAAAATATAAAAAGTACAAACTAAACACACACGGGCTCGGGTGAAGTTAGGGGTGGAAGCGGTATAGGTTTTTACCGTACCTTACCATTTTGGTTTGAAAAAAAATGGTTTTGATTTCATATATTAAAATATCAGAAACCGATCTTATCGAAACCGAAATTACTGTAAAAAAGTTGGTTGGTTTTGGTTTTAATATTTAAAAAATCGATTTACCAAAATTACCGTACCGAATTTACTAACCTCAGAAAAAACCGTACCGAAATACCGCACTGTACCGTACTGAATTTACCGAAACCAGAAAAAATCTTACCAAAATTACCATACCATACCGAATTTATCGAAACCAGAAAAAGTTGGTTGTGGTTTTAATATTTAAAAAAGTTAGTTGGTTTTATTTTTGGTTTTTTGGAACTTTTAGTGCTTGTTGACACAAAAATTCTCCATCTACGAGGACCAATCAGAAAAGGACACATGGCATCCTACATGGTAATATTCGGCACCCGAGGCGAGTTGATCGACACCCGAGGAGAGTTGGTCGGTACCCGAGGAGAGTTAGTCGACACCCGAGGAGAGTTGGTCGGCACCCGAGGAGAGATAGTCGACACCCGAGGAGAGTTGGTCGGCATACCAACCAGGAAGATCAAAGTATAACTATGCATTTAATCTGCATTAATGAAGACGACAACGCATTTAATGAGCCTTAAATAGCATCCATGTTATCTTATCGGCATCAACAGTGTTGTTTGCCGAAACCAGAAACCAGAAAAAACCAAAATTTATCGAAACTAGAAAAAACCAAAAAAAACCATAATTTACTGAAACCAGAAAAAACCAAAATTGCTGAAAAAACCGAAATACCGGCCGATTTGGTTTTGGTATTGATTTTGGTGTATCGAGTGGTAAACTGGTACGATTTGGTTTTACCATCCAGAGTTTGGTTTTGGTATTAGTATCTACTATTTACCAAACAAATTGTACCGCTTACACCCCTAGGTGAAGGTTTGGGCTAAGTTTAGGCTCGGTTAAGGTTACGGGAATGGTGATTTAGCTCCATTCTTGATGCAATTTTCCTTGAAATAACGCTTTTGACACCGCAACTGCAATCAAGCATGCACATTAAATAATTACGTGCATACGACCCAAATTATCAAGCATTAGCAACTAAAAACGGTCTATTCAGGGTATAAAAACACTTTTGGGTGCTTACCAGTTAGACTTGTCATTCCTAAAAGATTGAATGGTCGACAGAAATCTGCGATGACCCGTGTAACTCATCTTATCACTATGTTTTAACCAACAGGCTTTAGTTTCCTCCCCACATATGGTACATCCATAATAACTATGAACGTTACAACCGGACAAGGTCCCATAAGCAGGAAGGTCGTGGATCGCCTACATCACTATTCCATTAAGTGTGAACTCTTCACCCTTACGAGAATTGAACGTCGTCATGCCTTTATCCCACAACTCTTTAAGTTGTTCGATTAATGGTGCTAAGAATACATCAATGTCATCACTGGGAGCCTTCGCCCCGGGTATCAACAAAGATAATAATGTGAACTCCTTTCTCATACATAATATCGAAGGGAGACTTAAAGGAGCCATGAGAACTAGCCAATAACTCTGACTAGTACATAAATTACCAAAAGGGTTAAACCCATTGGTTGAGATTGCAAGATGAATGTTGCACGGTTCCTTTGAAAATTCATTTTGTTGTGCATTTGAAATTTTCAAGGTGAGTGAATTAACCTGGTGACGCATCAAATTCCTACCCACCTCGCATCGATCATGCCATGTCATGGCCTCCGCTATCCATGGTACAATAAAAAACCGTTTTAACCGTGGCCCAATGGGGAAAATACTTCAAAACCTTTTACGGGACTTGCGAGAACTTGGGATTTTTTGCATGTTTGTCCTTTCCACATATCTAGGCTCACTGCATACAGGACATTCATCCTTATCTTCGTGCTCATTCCGGTACAATATGCAATCATACATGCAAGCATGAATAGATTTTTGTTTCAAACCTAAACCCTTCAAACTCTTCTTCATGGTAGGATTATTTTCTAGTAATGTGTTCTCTTTTGGGAGAATTTCTTTAACCCACTTAAGAATTCTGATTATGCTATTCCCAAACAAACCAAATTGACTCTTCAAATTATGCAAACCAATCATTGCATATAATACCGAGTGATCTTCATTGCAATCTTTATACAACGATCTATTCGCATAGGCTTTTAGCCATATGTATTCCCGATCTTCTAGTCGTTCAGCATCAATTTATTCATTTACTTGGTTATAATGCGCATTATTTGTATCCATAGGTTGGTGGTTTTGATGGTTGTGGAGTCCGTAAGCATCTTCAATTAAGTCAGTCGATGGACGATGTGTTGGTGAATCATGTACCACTTCTATTCATTGGGGTTCCGTTACACGGTCAGGTGTAGGTAATTCTTCTATAACATAAGGTATAACTTTTTCACCATGGTATGTCCATATTTTATATTGTTGACAGATTCCCCACTTTAGTAAATGCAACTCAACATCTTCTAATGATTTATATTTTCTGTTAATACAATGAGTGAACGGACACGGAATCTTGTCACTTTTAAAAGTTCTGGAAGCGTATTTAACAAATTAATAAACGTCCTTTAAATGATTATTTGATATCCGGTTAGTCTCTCCCATCCACTCTTTGTATTGTGGGAAATCCATGTAATAATCTTCAAATTCCAGTCATGTGGTAATAGGTTAAAAAATATTATTACAACTGAAACAAAAACGATATTCTTACGACTAAAATAAAAAAAATATCAATATAAACGAAATAAAACCAATATTCTTACAGCTGAAAAAAAAATATCATTGCAAATGAAGCAAAACCAATATTCTTACAACTAAAATAAAAAAAATTATTACAACTGAAATGAAAGAAAATATTATTACATCTTGGACAACAGATAAACTAACCAAGCAATAAAAGATTTTGCATAATTCCTCAGTTCCACCCCTTCCCCGTTGTTAACGTACACAGATACATCTCCATAACCGTTTTATATTTCATCGACCATTATTTGAGCCTCACCCTTCTCCAAAGGTCATCCATGTACTGGAGTTCCGACAACTATGGAGATGAGAGTGCACATGCCAATAAACCTCGAATTGCTCATGTCCTTGATATAGTACTCTTCCCTATAGTCACCGTGATTTGTTGATGATGATCCAAGTACCGTGACTGAAGGAGGTGCAAGGGAGCTAAATGTTGGAGGATGAGGCATTTGAGAGGGGAATGCTGGAGGAGGAGGCATTTGGGAGGGGAATGTTGGAGGGCAAGGATATGTGAAACATTGAGTAGGAGTAGGGTAAGGGTAATCTTGAGGAGGCATTGGAGCCTATAACTTTCAAAAAAGTTCACAAGTTTCCCAGTTTGATTCGTCAATAATCTTAGGGTATTTTTAATCTCATGGACATCCCCATCAGTATTCAACTAGTTCTCCTTTTGGTATGAGATACAATTCTTGATCGAACAAAGCTCGTCCACAAGAGGTTCAGTGTGTTGAAGTTTTGTTTTTGGCATATGTGAGCCAACACCTCTTGTCCTCCCCCTTTTGTCCTTTCCAAATGACTGGGTTAGGGCATCCTTTTCAAGGTCAACTTCATCGGTAGGGCTCGAATCTAATAGACTGCTGATGGCCTCTATTGATTCTAATGTCTTAGCCAAGTGCGATGGGAATTTATTATCTTTGTCCCGTCGAGCATGAATGAATAAGTTGGACCGATTTGGGCTTTTACCGGCATCTGGACCATCCTTTGTCCTACTCTCCCATTCATTCTTCAAATTCTCAAATGATTTGGATCCCAGCCTATGGATAAAAGTTTTTTATGCCCTATTTTTTTGTATTTTGATCCCTCTAGACCAACTTTTTCTCCTTCTCCTCACTCTCTAAAAAATTATTCAACTGCTCCAACGGAATTTCAATATTGGGAGGCACTCTCTCTTTCAAAAACAAAATATCTGAGCTCGTTACCTCTTTCGGGAAATGCTTCTTTCGAAGGTTTATCCTGTATGTCCTCAATCCTTCAGAAACCCGAGATAAAACTCTATTCTTGGAACGGTCAAGAAATGGGAAATTCTTGCATAGTTGGTCATGTATGTCATCATTGATAGCTTGATCAACAAGGTTCCAATTGTTTGGTCCACCGACTTCCACGTTTATTTTTCCCATTGATAAACACCGAGCTTTAAAGTTTAGCACATCATTCCTATCACCCGTCGGGTTATTCTCGAGAAGAGAGAACCGAATGGGCTTCTATTCATTTGAACAGTAGGCATCAGGAGTGTTGGATTAGGGCATAGGAGCACTTGGAGTTGGAATTGGTGAGGATCCAACCATTGGTGGAGTTGTGAATTGCTCAACCATTGGTTTTGAGAATTCGGGTCCTCCACGAGATGGTGAATCTCATTGCGATGTCACCTCGGCACTTGGTACCATTGGGTTGTTTCCTTTCGACATTCTCTACAAAAATGAAAAACTATAAGTGATTAAATATTATAATAATATGAAATTATAACTAATTAAGAAAACTTATGACTGTATATATATATATATATATATATGTATATATGCCTTTTCAGAGTAAGACTTTAGTATAAGGTCAACGTGTCAGAACTCCATCCATTACCTAACTCCTTTCCATAAGGCTTCGAGAATGACATTTACTGTGAGTATCATCAAATGAGGGGACACAACTTGGAAGGATGATGAGATGCATGATATGTCATCCAAGGTTTGGTCTACCATGGAAAGATTATAGCACCAACTAAACTGCATCATAATATTAACAGTAATCCTCTACCCAACCATGGATTATGGGTGAAGGCCCTTACTATAGACAATGAATCTAGATGTCCCTCTCTCTTGATCAATCCTACCAACTTAACCAAATAAATTTGAGAATTGGGGCACATAATCTAGTAAACCAACATCTAAATCATGTGGTGGCAACAAAGACCCATATGGATCTAATATTTCAGATATTGAGAGATTTAAAGAATATTGTACGAGATACTCTGGAGATAAGTTTGTACCAAATAAATCTTCATATATCGGACACCGTTCATAAATATGAAAAACTTTATGAGCATTGAGAAATGATGTACAATGAGGCGTAACAAACAAGATGGTACATAAGAGAACCAGAGAATAGATAAATCATCCTTACTAGGTGGGGTGAAGAATTTAAAATAGAAGAAATTTAAGATTGATGGGCGTGGTCAGCTTAAAATGATTCAATAACCAATTTGTCAACTGAAGAAGATTTGATATTCCACTTTGATGATCTGATTGTCTCCCTTTCTTAAGAAGATGAAGCCTAAATTTTCACTCTGAACTTTGAAGAAATATTGGTCGAGTTCCGTGCTCCTTATTGGGAGTCTGTAGAACTTGACTACTCCACTCGTTCCGAAAGACATTTTGAAGACCCTAAACTGAACCCCATTCCTTCTATAGGAGGGACAAAATAAAAGGAAATAAAGTACTCAATGGAGACTCATGGCGGGGAATCTAAGACAATTGAGTTATAGGTTTACCAAAAAAGACACATGCCAACATCTCTATATGGAGACACATCATGTCTTCCCAACACCAAAGGGATTCAATTCTCAAGTAATTCTCTCAAAATATAGTACCCATTTCCTCCAGTCCACTCGACATCCTTTCCTAATTTCAAGTTACTGACATACCCACTTATTTTGAGCTCCCCCTAAGAACACCATGGATCCATGAGACCATGAGTATTGCTTCATCGCTGCATCAAAAATTTAAATTCTATTATGGAGATAATATGATCATAATATCTATAGATTATATCCTTCTTAAAGGGTAGGGACCTAACATCTCAGTCCTTGAAATACAGCATGAAAACGGAGACATATATATAAACTATTTTCGGTTGGACCCACCTATACAAACAATCTTAGTCGATACAAAATTACAAATATTTTGTCGTATTCTGAATATAGCTATTGTAAACATGATGAAGAAAATGAGATTCCTATTCGTAATGGAACTTGTAACGTGAGAGTTTTCCTTCCTACGGTAGCTACCTAAATAAAAATTAATTCACGTCGTTCAAGAAATAATGGTTTGGTAATTTATTATTACAAAAGGTTTTAACATTCTAAAAGTCTATATGAGAAAATATTTTAGTAAATTTTAGAATCTATCAAGTTTTATCTTCTTAATTAATACAATGATTCTAAAAGATGAGGAAAGAATAAAATAAGCACAAGACAATATGTACGATGGACAAACTTATTAACAAGAAAAATGTTGGGCCGACAACGACATATGCATTATGGTAGAGTTTTACAACTATACAAAATAGACTTAAAACCTTTTGAAGTTACAACAGACTAGACACTATTTCCCACCACATTTTCCATAGAGAATGCCAATAGTTGGAGTAAGCTACACAACCGCAACTAGTTTTAGTCTGTAATCAATGCCTTTGAATCCTTTATCTAAAACGTTTCTTCTTTAAAGTATAATCAAGATTATTGTTCTGTGAAGGTACCTTCAAGCAACCAAAATGCTATAGGTTGGATCTTTGATGGAATCATATAGCTATGTGTATTAGGAAGTTTGCAAAGGTGTGGTTCTTTAAATCTCGAAATGAGTTTTTCAAGACAATGAAGAAAAAATATTTAATCACCAATAACGATTGAATTTTCAATACAAGATGAGTAAATATATCTCTATTAAAAATAATGGGTCGAAAGAACTCAAATAAGTGGAGTGAAAAAATGTTCTCTCAAATATACAAAAAAAAATTATCAGCAAAAATATTTTTTTCAAATCTCTCACTCTTGGTTTGGAAGAGTAAACGACACACTAAATTAAAGACTTTTGATTTGAAAATGTTTAAGGGTTCAAATGCTAGATGTCACACTCTTATGGTGTTAAATAGTCACATAAGGGTCTAAGTTACCCAAAAAGTTATACCTGGCACACTAACCAAGAAGATATTAAAGAAAGATCTTGTACAAAAGTGACTTTCGTCACTTTCATACGCATGTCATCGCAGTGTTGATTCAATGAGAGATTAAGTCACTGCAGTAAAGCTGAAACGATCCGTGTCATGCACCATATACACTTTTTTCATGGAGACATAAACAACCAGCAAAAAAGTGTTGCTGTAGTGAGGAGGACCTTCACTATGACAAGACTGTTGCGAATCAAGTCACGGGATTTTTCAGTGATTTTTTAATTATGAACAAGAAATTTTCAGCGACAAGTTTCACTGCAATGAGGCAAGCCATCGTTGTGGTGAAACTGAGGCGAGGCAAATCGTGCATGTGTCCAGATATTTTGTCCAATTTCTCTTTTAGAATATTATTTCAAGATATGATTGGAGGAAAAATCGAAGTATGTTTGTTTCTCACATGATCACTCATATTTAAAATACAAAAATAAAAAAAGAAATTATTTGCAAAATATATTTTCCATATGAAAAGTATATTTTCTCGTGTATTTGACAAAATTACAAAACCAAGGTTAATTAAAAATATTTTTCAACTATAAAAACATATTAACCATGATGAATTTAAGTCCGCTAAGTCTTATAATTTTTCATTAGTAGTGTCCTTGAGGTTTGGTATTGAGTGAATCCAGTTTTTTAATGAAGCTTTCAGGTGACCTCGTGGACAAATACTCAAATATGTTTTGGTTAGGGAATTCAGACAATCTATATTAGGGAGAACATCGAGTATACTATACTTTTAAAATTTCCCCCTTTATCGAATTCTGAGACAACATAAAAAGGAAAAAGTACAAGCCGATGAAGGAAATCTACTATTTTATGACTCACCTGGCTAAGGTCAAACACAGAAATAGAAAATTACAGTTGTTGCAAGTAACTAATCACTATAAAAGACGCAATCATCTTCAGAAAGCTCTTGTTCAAACTTTCCTTATCACATACTGGCAAACTTATCAGGGAACCAATGTGAATATATAGGAAGAGGAAATATAGTAAATATTAACAAGTAAACATAAACATCATATCTATCTAAAATAACTCAAATATACAAGTCTTCTAAAAACCACGATATAGCAGTAAGTAATTCTGAAAAAATTAATACGTTTGAATAACGACAGCCCCCCTATTTACAAACTTCTCTCATTTTCGTCATGGAACCCGACAAATGAAAGAACTAAGATTGTAAGGGGATCATGCTTTTCAAGCGTTTTAAGAGAGTAAAACATGTGGATGAAACTAATAAATCGAGAATAATCATATAACGAGTGGATAATTAACATGTTAGTATAGGAAAGATATAATCATGATAGTAATAGGCATAACATCAATAATGTAAACTGCATATGGGAAGATAAAATATATCAAACCAATATATATGGAAGGATAAATTGTAAGAAGCATTTAAAAATTAGGATTTTATAGGGATTACAATGAGTATGATCAATGCAAACTAAGATCCTAATAACTCTAAACAAAATCCAAAAAGAAACAAAATTTACATTAGTTCTTCTTCCTATTAAACATCCCAAAGACACACAAACCAATAAGCTCCTTATTAGCGTCATGTAACATGTCCCTAACATTTTGGGCATGGATTAGAACTTAGTGATGTAGGGGTAGGATGTGGAGGTGGTAGAGGAATGACATGTGGTCGTATAGTGGGGTCATCAGGGTTGCTAAGTTGAGAAATTGAATTAAAATATGAAAGAATATGAAATGTAGACATTAACTTTTCGTCAACTTCTCTTGCAATCAAATGAACCCCACATTCTAAAAACAAAGGCACGATCAAACGATAGTAGTGCAAAGTGTGAGCTTTAAAATCGTCCTTAGTGTCATAAAAAAAATTCAATCCAAGATCAAGTCACACAAACACATCCCAACACCCGAACTATTGACGTAAAACAATCATGCACATTTAGAAGTTAAATTCCGAGGGTGGTATGTGGGAAAAATACAAGAATAAACAACCTTATTTAGGATGTAAAAGTCTTTATCAAGATAAATACGCGAAAAATTCCAATCGTTCAATTCTTAATAATAGTTGTCACTCAAAATAGTGATAGAATCCCATTACAAGGTCCACTCAAATGCTTCTCGTAAGTATATTTTAGGATATTTATCTTTTGGAACACTAAACTTGTTGCTTATCCACTTAGAAGAAGGTTTCACTTGAATTTCCCCAACTTTGGAATGAAGAAATTGACTGCCTTCGTTATCCTTACAATCCACAACAACAGAATCAACTTCTCTCAC
This sequence comes from Sambucus nigra, assembly GCA_949130495.1. Taxonomy (NCBI): domain Eukaryota; kingdom Viridiplantae; phylum Streptophyta; class Magnoliopsida; order Dipsacales; family Adoxaceae; genus Sambucus; species Sambucus nigra. The sequence continues at coordinate 600,986,867 of OX422216.1, forward strand.
CGTGTAAGGTTAACATGATCATATTTGAGAGAAGATGCCAAAACAATCTCTTTTACCCAAAAATTTGCCTAAACATGCATCGGGAAAAGATTCCAAATCAATTGACCTCACCTAATGCATGGAATATATGGCAAAGAGTTCATCAAATCTGGAATGATTGGTGGACGTCGAGGTACGTGAGAATGATTTTGGAAGCATAATATAGCATGAAATCACACACCAAGACAAAGCACAAAATTCCTATGAGATATGGAAATGAAAATCAAGGATCCTATACTAGCACTATGAGTAGATAAAACCTAAAAATGTAAACTAAAAGCTATACACACTAAAATCTACTCAAGAGATTCAATCTAGATTCAAGATAAGTAGAAACTCATCAATCATAGAAAAGATTTTTTCAAAACCTACCGAAATAACTATCACCAAGCCCTAACTCTAAAAATGAGTAAATCAGAAAATTTATAGACCAAAAAACAAACCAAGAAGATGATTAATCCACTACAATGAGATCAACACAACCTAAAACACTTCCAAGATGCTAAAATGGGTGGAAGACGAGAGGTTTATCTAAGGTGAAACAGATTTTGAGGGAATAAATGGGTAAAACATTGAAACATCCAGATTTGGTGTTTTATCATTCCCACGTGTTGTCGCATCAGCAATAGAGTTCCCACTCACCGTGCCAGCATCATACCAACTAAGCTACAACAATATAGGTTGCGCCAGCTTACAACGATCAAAAGCAGTGCAGAAATAACACAATCTAAAAGGAAATGTACATATAGATTTTTAGCTATAAAGTAGGTACCTTTTAATCCATAAAATACCAGTTTGAATGACTAAGCAAGCTATTAAAAGAGCATAAAATGGTTCTTGGCTATGTTAAATACTCTACAAAAAGAATCGTTTTAGCACACAATAGCCTATGGTCAAACTAAATACATATAAAAGATAGAGTGATTCAAAGACATAACTTGTGGGAGACCATTTTTACAAGTCCATGAGAGTAGCCAACCTAGATAATTTATGTACATGGACCTGCACAAATCATAACTTAATCTCTGCACGAGTAGTTTATCTTACTCATGACACTCACAGATATGTCAAATATGGTACCAAGAATCTCGAATTAGATATTCAAGTACCTCATAGCCAATCCGCACCCTGTAACAACGCATATATAAATGGTACACCCTGACCCGGGGCAAAGGGATGAAAAACATGAGACTTTGAGAGACACTTAATAATAACAAGTAGCTTCTCCGTGGACGTAGGCAAGTTTCTAAACTACGTACATTATTGTTGTGTATGTTATTCCATTTTTTTTCTTCCATTTGTGATTATTTTCGTAGAATCTTTTATTGTGAATTTTTTCGCACTCATAATTTGCGTCGTCTGTGGGAAACGACTTGTGTCCTTACAAAAACATTCATTACCAGAAATCCCGCAATATCTTACCACATCAACAATATTACCCAAGTTAGAGATGTTCAGGAAGGCACTGCTCCTCATAGGGTCAGATCTAAAATTAACCAACATATAAACACAATGTTTCGCTAAGAAAGGTAACCTTCTGAAGAAAGCCATGGGCCACCAAGGTCAACCCATATTTCTATGTTGTTCAATTCCTATAAAGACAGATTTAGAGAATAATAAGAGGCAAGGCATCGCCAAGAAGAAGAGAATACTCGCATTAAAAGGCGACTTGAAAGATGGAGAGAGATCTCCCTAGAAAGACAAGGCGGTGCCGAGACAAGGCTTTTAGACCTCAGGAGGGAGACTCCCCCAGTCGAGGAAGGAGCACTAGGCGTGACCAGGAGATAACTGAAGGTGATAGGTCAGAACGAGCATGATTATAGCCTGGCCAATAGGAGAAGTGCCACATAAATAATAATTGACCGAGTGAGGATTTAAGAATTTTGGTCTATAGGGAGATGGATCAACAGCCGGTGCACCGAGGATCCAGATCAACCCGAGAGCTAGATAAAAGAGCTCTAAACTCTTAGATGAAGTCACCCATTTCTAGGGAGATCGAATGAGAGGAGCCCCCAAAGAAATTTGCTATCCCCAGGTTTAAGGTCAATGACCGAAAAACAGACCCTATATACCATGTTAGGTAATACCGGCAAGTAATGGCCTTATGGAGCCATAAAGACACACTTATGTGTAGGATATTCCCTTCTAGCCTACATGATGTAGCAGATAAGTGGTTTGAAAGGCTTCCCCATAGGTCGATCATGAATTTTGCATCACTGGTAGAGGCTTTCACGACGCAATTCATAATGATGTGCTCCCATAATAAGAGGATGGATGCACTGCTAACTATGAAGAAAAAGCCATGGGAGAACCTCAGAGATTATGCCAAGAGATATATGGAAGTTTTTAATATTATTCAGGATTGCTCGGAGAAGGTTGTTTTAACATCCTTCAAAGTTGACTTATCGACCACCTCTTTGTTGCACCAATCCCTCACGAAGAATGAAGCCATAAGCATCGATGATCTTATAGCTCGTATTTAGAAGTCCACCAAGGTCAAAGACATGGTCCATCATAGTAGTGGAGACAATGTTCGAGCAAAAGAGAATAAGGATATAGAGAAGAATGACACCCAAAAGAAGGGAAGCAAGAATGGGGGCACGAATGGCTCCAAGAGTGGAAATAAGAATGACCCCTCCAAGGCATTCTAGGCAGTTAATACAGTCTTCAAGGAACCTATTTACAAAATTCTCAACAAGATCAAGGATGAGCCTTTTATCAAATGCCCCAAAAATATGGTCGGTGATCCAACTAAAAGGAACAATGCACAGAGAAGAACAATCCACACGGAGGGTAGTCACCGAACCGAGAATTGTAATGCTTTAAAGTCATATTTAAAAGAGCTAGTTAGGGTAGGGAAACTCAGCGAGTATGTTGATAGGAAAGCAGAGAAGGTCGTAGCCAACGGAGACTAAAAGCTATATAATGTCCTCATTGATAATACAAGACATGAGTTTGCACTAATTCATGGGGCATCAGACCTCAAACAGATTCAGGGCAACGTCGTTCGAATGGAACTCAAGAAGATGACTACAGTGATGGAAGATTTTTAGATTGATCCTATAAAAACATAGACAGGAAAGTGTCGATGAATAAATACATTGATAACACCAAGCACATCATTTTCACTAAAGAAGACTTGGTCGGGGTGAGGACCCCATATCATCATGCTTCGGTGATCACACTCAGAATTCCTAACTGGAATGTTGACAAGCTACTTGTGGACCAGGTAAGTTCATTTGAAGTGATATACCTAGAACTATTATATAAACTAAATATGAATGTCGTCGACCTCAAATAAGTCATTATTCTACTGGTCGACTTTGCAAGAAGGATCGCCATGCCGTTAGGAAAGTTAATCTTACTGGTCAGGGTAGGAAACATCTCAAAGTTAATCAAGTTTCTAGTAGTCGACATTGAGTCCCCATATCATGCTATTTTAGGCAGAGGTTGGCTCCACGCCATGAAGATCGTTACACCTACCTATTATCAAAAGATAAAGTGCATTATAGGTTGTGGAGTGGTCGATATTTACAGAGACTAGACTACATCTTGAAAATCCTATATTACAGCTATCCGCCCAAAGAAAAAGAAGAAAAATGAGCCCGAGAATGCCCAGGATGGGGCTATTCTCTCTAAGTAGCAATTACGGTATTGTCGACCACAGGTGGGAGAGACTAGAGTCCAACCTGCCGATAGGGTCAAAGAAATCCAGGAGGAAGTTGTAGTCGATGAAAATTTGACGAAAAGGAAATTTTTTATTGGATCGGTTCTCACCGACTAAGAGAAAAGGGAGTTGGTTGCGCTTCTCACAAGAGACATAGATGTTTTCGCATGGGAGCCTCATGGGTTACCAGGGATTGGGCCTGCAAGTCAATACCACTTTTAATCCCATCACTCAAAAGGCTCGTTGAACATCCATCGATAACGCTAAGGCAGTGGAGAAAGAGGTAGGGAGGCTACTGGATGCAGGATCCATTAGGGAAGTTTAGTTCCCTGTATGGTTATCCAAACCAGTTGTAGTACCCAAAAGCAATGGCAACTGGAGGGTGTGCATCGATTTTATCGATCTCAATCGGGCATGTCCCAAGGATAGCTTCCCTCTCTCAAAGATTAATCAGTTGGTTGATGCCACAGTGACACATAAGAGGATGAGATCTCTATATTCTTACTTAGGATACCATCAGACCCCCTATACGGGCTCGACTAGGATAAGACCTCCTTTATAACCTTATTTGGGTTGTACTACTACAAGTTCAAGCCGTTCGGCCTTCACAACGTATGGGCAACTTACCAAAGATTGGTAACCAAGATGTTTAGAAACAAATATGAGAAACGATGGAAGTGTACATTGATTACATGCTTGTTTAAAGCAAGGACAAGGTTGATTACCTCTCAGATCTAGCAGCAACCTTTGAGATCCTCAGGAATTATAAAAAGAAGGTTAATGGAAGTAAGTGTTCATTCGGTGTCCAATCAGGAAAATTCTTAAATTACCTAATAAGTAAAAGGGGAATCGAGGCCAACCCAGATGAAATTGATGTTATTACCAGGCTTCAACCTCATTAGACATTGAGATATGTTTAGAATCTTACTAAGATGCTCGTGGTGCTTAATTGCTTTATCTCTAAGTCTTCGAAATGCTGCCAACCATTCTTCCAGCTCTTAAAGAAAGGCAAAGGCCTAGTATGGGATGATAACTTTTCGCAAGATCTAGGAGAGATCAAGTCTTATCTTAGCAAGCCCACATTGCTGGTAATTCTGAATGATGGAGAACAACCGTATCTTTACCTGGCAGTATCTGACCATGTCATGAGCTCTGCCTTAGTATGTGAAAGGGAAAGAGAACAGTACGTGGTTTAATACTCCATCAAGATGAACCTAAATGTTGAACAATGGTATTGGCCTCTAGAAAAGCTCGCATATGCCTTAGTGGTCACTTAACGAAAGTTTAAGCACTACTTTAAAGCCCATCGCACAACAGTAATCACCTCTTACCCACTCAAAGTAATTGTACAAAGGGATGACCTCTCGGAGCGTCTTTTAAAATGGTCGGTCAAGCTAGAGAGATTTGATATCCACTTCCATCCCAGAAAGGAAATCAAGGGATATATCCTAGCATATTTTATTGCTGATTTCACAGGACATTGGCCAACATATCATCCGAACGAAGATCAATTGATCACATGTGAAGCTTCGTTTAAATATTTAACACTGTATGTTAATGGAGCCTCAACTTCTAGGGGAGGGAGTGGGGATTGTTCTCGTCACCCCTGAAGACATCATAATTGAACAGGGAATTATATGGGGATTTAAAACATCCAAAAACTAAGCTGAATATGAAACATTGATCAACGATTTACGAAATGCCAAACTGTTGGAGGGGGGAAATGCCTCCATGTATTCGGTGATTCCAAACTTGCCTCCAAGAAGGTAAGTTGAGACTTCAATGCCAAAGATGATCGAATGGCAACATACCTCAATGTAGTAAGAGGACACATGGGAGAATTTGAAAAGGTGGAAATTTAACAATTCTCGCGAGGACATAACATACACGCTGATGCTTTAGCAGCACTAAGATCTGTAATTGAGTCTAACCTAAGTAGAACGATTCAGATAGAGTTCCTCATACAGCCCAGTATCTACCATACAGTCGTAGCCGAGAAAGTTATCCTCATAGATAAAGCCTGAAGTTGTATGGATCTTATCATCACTTATTTACGGAATGACGTACTACCAGAGGATAGGAGGTCGACCCATCATATCAGAGTTAACGTTGCTCGTTTCTACCTTAACTCGGAAGGGAAGATTTATAAGAAATCATTTATAGGCATCTACCTCTAGTGCGTTCACCCATAAGATACCGAACAAGTACGTAGTGAGCTCCATTAGGGAACTTGTTGGAGTCATGTATGTGGAAGATTATTAGCCTTTCAAGTGATCAAGGAAGGATATTGGTGGCCTCACAGGCAAAAAGATGTTGATGTCTATGTTCGAATATGTGAAAAGTGTCCAAAGCACTCACCTATGGTTCACCAGCCCGCCAATAATCTAAAATCACTCACTAGTCCATGGCCTTTAGCTCAATGGTAATTAGACATCGTAGTACCACTACTTACGACATCTGGAAATCACAAATATCTTCTGATTGCCACAGACTACTTTACCAAATGGGTAGAGGCATAACCATTGGCAAACATGTAAGATTCCAACGTGATAAGGTTCATATAGAGGAACATCATAACTCACTTTGGGATATCAAAGACCATCATCACTAACAACGGTACACAATTTAAAAGTGATATTTTTTAAGATTTTTATGACGAGCATAACATCAAGCAACACTTCAGTTTTGTGGCGTATCCTCAAAGCAGCGGGCCAGTAGAAACTTCCAACAAAACCATGATTGATGGACTGAAAAAACAATTGGAAAGAGCTAAGGGCACTTGGGTGGATAAACTCCTTCATGTTCTATGGGCTTATTGCACAACGCCCAGGAGACTAACTGGGAAAACACCATTTGTACTCACTTATGGAATGGAGGCTATCATCCCTTTGGAAGAAAGTATCCCCACTATAAAAACCACTCAAGTCGACCAAGTACTCAATGATGAAGCATTATGCACTTAACTTGACCCAACATATGAGAGATGAGAGCTAGCCTTAATTAAGTTGGCTTCCTACCAATAGAAACTAGCCAAGTAGTATAACAAGAGAGTTAACCTGAGGAAGTATCCAATAGGACACTATGTCCTATGAAAATTCCTTGGTACTTCTTTAAAACCATCATACATAAAACTAGGACCAAACTAGGAAGGACTCTTCAGAATAATCAGAGATGATATTCAAAGAACATATCACTTCGAAACTCTGGAGGGCAGTGAGATACCAAAAGCATGGAATACAGCCAATCCCTAGAAGTTTTACTTTTAGATCTTCTTTTTTATCTTTAAAGTTAGCAAATTTTTTTTTGCTTGATAGATAATTTTTAATGAATAAAGGCCGGTTGGCCCATCTATTCTCGTATTTCACATTGTCTTCTTAACATATCTTGATTATATCTCATCAATTTTCACTTTTTCCAATGATATCTCCTTTGCACATATCTAAATGCCTAATGAACAGGGTTAGAAAGTCAACTATAAGTACTTAAAATCACCCTTAGGCCCTTGTTGCAAACACCAGAGGCCTCATGAGTTGCCCCGATAATAACAAAATCCCTACAAGGATCCTTAGGCAATAAATCCAACTCTGTTGGGTTGCCAACTTCTGTTGGTTGAAAAAACCCTGCTCGGGTAGATTACCCACTAGCCAGGTGCATTCTCGCTATTATTTCACTTAGGCCTAAGGGAGTGTGATGACAAGACCTAAAAGGTAAAGTGAATGGAAAGATATCGCTGAGTCATATTGGACTCAGAGAATGCTCATATACACAAGAGGTATAATGCTAATACTTAAATATCATTTAATCGACTGAAAGAAGCCCAAAATGATTCAAACTACATATGAGCCTACCTAAATCATAAGATTGGTCAATCAATATTTCTTTGGTTAATAAAATACTAAATAACCTTTTAGCAGATAAAATTAATATATGTTTAGTCAGCATATGCTCAAAACATAAGAAAAATCTTTATTAAGATATAAGGTTACAACTACAAACCAAAAAGAAAAACATAAAGGCCTAAGAAGGGCTAGGGTAGCGAGAAAATCGGCTATAATCTCTCTCTAACCATTATTTGGCTTTGGGGAAAAATCTTTTACATCTTTATTAAGATCATAATCCAAGATTTCGGAGGGAATAACATCAGCTAGGATATATTCATCAGCTTTTGAGAAAGAATTTTGATAGTAGGCAGGGCACTCAATCTGGTATTTATACCAAATCTTGGATTCTTTTGGAGTTTTTGCCTCCTTAAGGGTCCCTAGCCATCCTCGAGAAAAGGCAGCGCTCTCCGACTCTTTAAGCTTTACTCGGGTAGCTTCCCAACCAACATTGTAAACCTTCTCCAAACCTCTCAGGGTCCCACCTTGAATGCATATCTTAGTTTCTTGACATTGTCTTTAAGCACGGATAAAAAGGACTTCAAGCTAAAAACCTCCTTTCTCAAAGCATTATTCTCGAATTGCAGGACCTCACCGACTTAATCGACCTCAGTCCTCTCCAATAGTTGGACTCAAGGAATTTCGCTCCTCTTGAACGGAGACCCCTATTTCCTCAATTTCTTGGAAATCGTCTTTCAATTTTGCAATTACTTCATTTTGGTTCTTGTACTGCTCGTTCCTTGCTCTTAATGACTTGCAACTTTTTATAAAGGTTTTGCGAGCCTGTAAGCTGATGTCAGGTCCAAGAAATTTCCCCAATTGAGAGTTGGGAGAATTATAGCGATCTAAATCAGTAGACTACAAACGATACACGCCAGATTAGAAGCAACTATATTAGCACATAGAAAATCAGGTAAATATATGAAAAAAGGAGAAAATTTTCACTCCCATATAACATAAAAACGTGGCCAAAGGACAATACACTAAATTATCAAAAATGGATAAAAACTGACAAGGCTAAAAGTTATACAAGAAAAATGTAAATTCTTAGTCTATAAATCCCTAGTCCTTCACCTAATCTCCATACACTATGGACTTTCCTTTGCCAACCCCCTCTTGTTCTTAGTCAACACCAACACTTCTGTCGACCTCAGTAGGAACACTTTTAGCATCACCAGCAGCATTATTGCCACCTTCTTCTTCTTCTTCTTCTTCTTCTTCTTCTTCTTCTTCTTCTTCTTCTTCTTCTTCTTCTTCTTCTTCTTCTTCTTCTTCTTTAACATAAGGGTCGAGACCAGGAGAATGAATATTAAAAATCTCAGAGTCTGTAAGAGTTCCATAAGACTTCAAACCTTAGTCCCATCCCTTTTTAAAGAAGTCCTTGCAACCATATCCCATTTAGGGCTCTGCATCCTCATGTGTTTGTAAAAGCCTTCGATGTAGTTATCGTCCTTTACTTGGGGAAACTCACTTTCCATCTTGGGAACTTTGTCAAATAAATTTTTATTGTCCTCTACCAGTTTGGACTTCTCAGTAATTATCACTTTCTCAGTAGCCTAAAGAGAATCATAGGCCTTGGACATTTCCTTATTTTCACTCTCCCATTCTTGGCGAGCTTTGACAAAGGCCTCTTTCTCGGCTTCTATGGAATTCTTCAGTTTTTGCTCCCTTCTGAAGCTATTAGCTTGGTTATCCAAAAGATTAGTAAAATAAAATATAATATTTATACATGAAAGAATGATAGAGAATGAGAATATAAACAGAAAGAGCTAAGGAAAAGAAACAAGTAAGAAAGACTTAAGAGATCCATCCCTTGTGGAGTCTTGAGGGCGAGTTAGGCTGGCCCCAGCTTACAGAAATGCTCGTGATCAGCAGCGATCACATATCTTTTTAAAAGGTCAGGGGCCAAAGAGGGAGAATCACCCACTCTATCCCTCTCAAGAATAGGGAAAGTGGTCACCCCCGAGGATTGTAGGACTAACTTCCTTTTAGGCTTTACCCTATCTTTTTCTTTCCTCTTTTCTTATTCTTTATTTCCCTCTCTCTCTCTCTCTCTCTCTCTCTCTCTCTCTCTCTCTCTCTCTCTCTTGCTTCTTCTCTTCTTCTTCTTCTTCTTCTTCTTCTTCTTCTTCTTCTTCTTCTTCTTCTTCTTCTTCTTCTTTGTCTCTATCTCTTTTTCTCGCTCTTCCCTTTGTCAAATGGTCCAGAACCACTTCCCTTGGAAGAATCTGTTGTAGGCATCTTCAACGATGGAATCTTGTCAGAAAGGACTATATGGTCATTTTCATCGTCATGGAGCTTTAATTTCCTCCTCTTAACCAAAGGGGACATATCCTTTTATTCTTCATCTTCTTCCTATATTTTTTCTTCTTATTCTTATTCTTTTTTTACCCCTACCTCTCCTCTTCTCCCTTCTTCTTTTTATTCATCTTCTTCAATGCTTTTCTCTTCAATAATAACTAGCTCAGAAAGACCTACTTTTGGAGTTACAAGAGCAATAAAGTTGGTGCATGTGTTCTTGTATTATAAAAGAAAGGCTGCCGACCTTAGATGTTCATTGTTTGTCAATATTTCTCTAATGTTCCAGGCCTTCACGATCTCGTCAGCATTAATCTCACTAATATCAGATTCTTGATTTTTAGCACAAGCTACAATAATAAAGAAGAGGACTATCAGCCACAAGAATGGGGAAAAATCATGAGAAGTCAGCAGAAAGGAAAAAAAATAAGAAGCGGCCTATTTTTGTCTCTCTGTATTCAAAAATCGTAGGGACTCTTTGTCTCTCCCCCTCCAACGAGGGAGGGCACTTCCAGTTCCTAGCAATGAACCCATTTTCCCGATAATCTTTATGGGAATCCAAAAAATTTACCACTAGAACTCTCTCGGCTTTTCTAGTTTTCAAATATAAGAAATCTTCTTTGGTCCTTTATAACACATAGAAGTAACATATCTAAGCAAGAACTAGTTTTGTTCTACAGAGTGTATTTATTTTGTGGACTCAATTTACTATCTTCCACACATTATGGGCACATTGGGAAGGAAAAATGGAAAAAAGCTTAAAATATCTAAGAAACAATGCATTTGGGGGGGAATGTTAAACCCCTTTGAGTTACCAGAATGGTGTGAATCCAGTCCCCCCATTAACATCACGAAAAATTATAAGGAAGGGTACATAGACAATAATCACCCAATCAAGAATATTATACTGGTTTCGAAACTCTTCTACTGACTTATTATATAGGATCGCCATAATTGTACAAGTAATAAGAAACCCTAGTTATAGTTACAAGCTAACATAAGGAAAAAGAACTGAAAAGGCAGAGACTAGAACTTACAGGTAGTAACAAAGATTTGGGAAAGCACGGAAGAAGAAGAAGAAGAACCTCAACTTTTGAAGCAGAAGATAAGCTTAGGAGCGAAGTATGCGCAAGAATGTCCAAAGATAGTGAACAAACGGTTGAGTGTATACAGCAACTGATAACCAGAACTTCATAACGATTTTCATCTTCCTAAGAAGATTTTGTCTCTTCAATCTCTTTTTAGAGAAGCATACCCCTTGTGCAAGTCTTACAATTACAAACATGCCATGGTGGTCTTTTATTATATCTAAGGCATTAGGCGTTTGACTTAGTTGAAATATGTTGGCCCATAATTATTAGCCTAAATATTTCTGGGGCAATTTTAGGATCCCATTTTTACAAGACCATGAAAGTAGACGACCAATATAATTTAAGTACATGGCATGGCCCAAATCATGATTTAATCTCTGCACGAGTAGTTTAGCCGAGACATGACACTCACATATACGGTACCAAGAATCTCAGATGAGATATTCAAGTACCTCATGGCCAATCCACACCCTATTATGGAGTTCTTTAAGAAAATCTATCTTTGTAACAACACATATATAAATTGAACACCCTGAACCGAGCTAAAGGGATGAAAAATTTGAGACTTAAGAGACACTTAATAAGAGCAAGTATCCTCTCCGTGGACATAGGCAAGATTCTGAACCACGTACATTATTGTTATGTGTGTGATTCCATTTATTTCCTACCATTTGTGATTGTTTTCGTAGCATCTTTTATTGTGAATTTTTCTATACTCACATAACTCATGACAGAAATTGAATGAAACTAGCATGAACTTGTAAAATGGAAGAATGAAGATCAATATTTGAGCTCATTTTTTACTTTTTTGACTTTATACAACAAAGCTAAAGCCCAATTTTTCCTTAAAAATAATTAAAATTTTCAAATATTATTTTTCTCTCTCGAACAGTGATTTATGATTAAAAACTTTAACTCATATCCTTAACGTTACTCAATTTTTGAATAAATAAAAATCTTTGAGACATCGGTTTTGATATAAAAAAAAATCATGTGGCACCTTTTTCTCATTCATTACAAACTATTTCCAATTTTTCAAAGGTAATTTTCACAATCAAAAGTTGCCTCCCTTACCACATCATCACTCATTATTTTTTATAATACATATTTTCAACACAAATAATGATGATAAAAACTCTCATATAAAAAAGGTTTAATAATAACATCATTTCATCAAAACATCGCATAAAACTTTTAAATTTCTGGTAGAAATAGATAATATATACCTTCATTGTATGTTTTTTTACGAAAATGCTCATTTTTCTTATGCGATGTAAAAGTGCATGAGTTGATACAAATACTCTAAAATTGCAAGCTCAATTTACCAAGGAAATTCAATCAATAAATTTTAAGCATGGTGTATTAAAAACCATAAAATAACCGTTAATACAATAGCTAAGCATGTAGGTTCCCATTTAAGTTTATGGGATAAAATAATACCTAACAAGAATAAAAGACCAATATTGTATAAGGCTAAAATTGGAAGGTATGGATAAAACAAAGATCATAACTAAAGACAATAAAAAGGTAATAGAGATAAATCAAGATGTGTTTTGAAAAAAGAGTAAACTAAACACCTAAACCCTAAGAATCCTTTTTATTTTTAGATAATGTGAAGGCCTTGTCACATTTGTTAAGGGATTCTAGTTCTTTTCTATTAATTTTTTTTGGAACCCTATTCGAGTCAAGTATTAAATACTTGGATTTATGACCGAAATGGGCAGTGTGGGAGGATCATACATTTTTTTTATTTTCCATTTTCTTTGGAATAAACCTTTTAAGAGGATTTCACCTTTTTCTTCCCTTTCCTGCCGACCACTCTACCCTTATCAAAATCACCCAAATATGATGCGGGTTGAAGTAATACACAAAACTCCTTAAGGTGTCTTAATTTATAATATTATGTGAAACAATAGGGTTGTCGATCGATAGAGAGCTTTAGTTGTTGCTTCCTAAGTCTACAATAAAAATCCTTCAAGCGTCCTTCCTTGTTGCAAAAGGAAGACGGGAATTCATCGTCCCTTGGCTTTTTTCAGGTATAGAATGAGTTGATGATTTGAAAATGATTGATGGAAAAATGGATTGCGATTTTATGCAATATTTGTTAGATGTATAACCATTACTTTCAAAATCGAGACATTATTTATGTGTTGTGGATAATTTGGCAACAAAAAGTATCATATCCAACTTTTGAGACCTATCCTCCATATTAATATTGAATGTGGTCATGGATAGTATCTTAGTCTTAGGCAAAGGGAATTTTTTCTCTAGGGCTATTCTTGACATTTCACTCTCGTGTAGGGGAATCATAAGTAACTTAATCTCCATTTGAAGAACATCAATAGAACTTCCTTCAAAATGTATTGCACTACTGATCACATGTAGAATAACAAAATCAGTGTCACAACTCTCACTCACTATATACATTTAGTTCTTGGCATTGTCTAACTTGGTGGAGTTCCATGTGATGCCTTTCGAGGTTTATGGACTCATAGTAAAGCCTACTTAGTTCTCTTGAAGATCATATTCATAGCCTTCCTCAATAGTGCTTAAAAAGGGGCCGTGAATAGTCATTTCTTCATTACACGGAAGAGGAACATCAAAATCCTCTAAATCATCTAACTCGTCAAATTTCTTTTGTGTTATAAATGCGGCGAAGTTTTATTATGGAGAGGCATCATCGAAGTCTGAGTCATCATCACTAAAAGTGTATTTATATGCCTTTTTGGCACCATCATGATTCATATTTGACGGACATTACTTTGAAATATTCCCTCAACCACTATAAGTAAAACATGTGATGGTCCTTGGAGATTCGTCTTTCTTTTTCCCACTTTCATAACAAATCTTAAGTCTAGGCGGATAGTATTTTGGTGCACCTCTAGAATAAAATTGCATTTTCCACTTCTCAAAAACTTTACTGTGAAATTACATATCACTATCACTAACATCATAAAAACTAAAATTGGGAGATCCTTCATAGCCTTAAAAGCTATATTTTTCTCATTTTCTTTAGGAGGCACTCCTTGGCGATAAGAGAAATTCACCTCATAGGTTTGGAGGGAGTCAACTAATTCGTCTATACACATTGGCATTGAAAACAAGGCTCTAACCTCTTAAATGGCATTCACTTTAGCACGGAACCTATGGAAAAGAGAACATAAGATTTTATCAATAATTTTATTCTCTTTTATAGTCTTCCCCAAAGCAAAGACAGAAGTAACTATGTCATTGAACTCGACATAGAACTTGTTAAAAGTTTAATTTTTCTTTATCATAAGAAGGTCAAAATGGGTGGTAAGATGGTGAATCTTAGAAGGCTTCACGGTGGGGATGGATTCATAGGTCATTTGTAAACCATACCACAACTCCTTAGACATACATATGGATATACATTTAAACTGAGTCGAGGAAACACAACCAAAAATAACTTTAAGTCCCTTCGTGTTCCACCCACTCTCCTGCAAATTGTTGTCATCCCAAATAAATATAATCTTATTAACTTGGACACCATTAATAATGGTTTTAGGAAAAGTACATCCCACAAGCACACTAATTCCATTTATTTTCTTCCATATAAGGTAAATCTGATGTGATACGGGCATTCCAATAGGAATAATTTCTACCACCAAATAGAGGACGTTGGAGGGTTGAACTTCCATCTATTACAAACAAAAAGGATATATACCTAGGTTATTAAACCTAAAACTTGGAGATCATCTCTGATACAAGTTGAGAGTGTGACTTTTGATGAGTAACAATCCAAAGAAAAATCAATTCACCTAATTTAAGAAAAAAATGTTTGTTAATTTATTATAACAAATGGGTTAATAATCCATAAGTATATGTGACAATATATTTTACTTGATTTTATAATCTCTGAAGTTTTATCTTCTTAATTTAGGCAATGATTCTAAAAGATGGGAAAAGAGTAAAATAAGTACATGAGCGGATGTATAAGGGAAAACCCACTAAAGGAAAAAACAGCAGGCTGATAAGAATGACAAATGCACCATAGTATAGTTTTACAACTAAAATAAATAGACTTCTAACCTCACGATGTTATAACCTACAAGAGACTTTTTCTTACCATATTCTTCGTAAAGAGCGCCAATAGCTGGAGTACGCTGTACATGATCGATTTTGGTCCACAACCAATGCCTTTGAATCCTTTAGACAAAACTTGTCTTCTTCAAAGTAGAAGAAACATTGTTATTTAGGGATGGAACCTTCAAGAAACAAAAATGCTACACCTAGGATCTTTGATGTAATCCTATTTATATGTGTGTGTTGGGGTGTCTACAAAGTTGTGGTGCTTTAACTCTAAAAAAGAAATTTTTCAAGCGGAGGAAGAGAAATATTTACTCACCAATGAATATTGTATTTTAAATACAAGATGAATAAATAAATCTCTATTAAAAATAATTTCCTAAAAAATAACTCAAAGAAGAAGAGTGGAAAATATGCATTAAAATAAGTGAAAGATGTTAATCAACAAAAATATATTATTTCAAATATCTCACTCTTAGTTTGGAAGATTAGACAAGACACAGACTTATTACCTTTTGATTTGAAATTATTTAAAGGTTTAAATGTTTCGCTCACACTCTTAAGGTGTCAAATAGTCACACTAGGGTCTAAGTCACACAAAAAGATGTGCTTGACACGCTAACTAAAAAGATTTTAAAGCAAGATCTAATGCAAAAGTGAATTTTGGCTATGTCAGATGCGTGGTGTCGCAGCGTCATTGTCGTAAGCTATTGCATCACTACGACGAACCGTGATCACTACAAGAAAAGTACCTTTTTATTACATTTTTAAAAATATCATCATGATGGTTTAGATAAAAAAAAGTCATGAAAATTATACTAGACTTATTTTTATTACTACACTCAATAAAATAGTCACAAAAGATAAATTGACACCGATAAATATGACTCATTTACTCTAAAAATCATATATACATATATGTTTTATAACACTTTTCAAACTATTATAAACCAAAAATTAAACTCCATACCTTTCAAGACCCGTTTTAACATTACCATGAGTTAAACCTCTGCGTGTTGATAAGTAAGGAAAACATAGAAATCCGAAATTCACAACTAAAACCCATTTCACTCAATTGTCACTCCTCCCCCCTCCTCTCTCTCTCTCTCTCTCTCTCTCTCACCAACCCATGTTGACAGAGGTCCTTCATCCATGTTTCTCACTTCTAACATCCATCCACCTCTCTCCGAAAACAATCGTTCTTTTTCAGCAGGTATGCCTCTTTTCTGGTGGGGTTATCTCTTTATATATATATATTACGTGTATGCATATCTCACCAGAAACACACATTCAAATTGAGATGTGTTGATTTTTTAATAAATGATTTTTAATTTTTTATAATTTGTTTCAGCTACACATACATATGAAGTCTTCTTTAATTTTGTTGGGTTTATATTTTCGATTTTTTCATACGTGTGTTAGAAATACAATATATTTCTAAAATCAATTTGGTGGAGTTTTGATGCGAGGGAAACTGAGTGTTCGTGTAGGGACACTGTCGTTGATTTCGGCTCCCGCTCTACATGCAAAAACCTAAACTACAACTACACTTGAGAAGCAAGCACAGCGGTAAGTCGGGTATTGTAAGAAATCCACAGGGATGGATTGAATTTTAGATTTTAATTGCTTTAAAATTTCAAAATAAAAGTGTAAAAGGTGATGGGTTGAAATGGTGAAAAGGAAAAAAAATAAGAAGTTAACGCTAAATTACCACTAATTAAAATGAGAGTCGGGATCGCGTACCCGCCATGGGCTAAACAACTAATAATTAGAATTTTGGTTCAAAAATATTTAATCGAGCATTTTTAATTAATCATAAACATCACACAATAAAGAATTTAACACAAAGTTGCGAGATTAAACATTTAATCAAAAATGGTCACACACGGATTAAATTCGGATTATCGCTATAAACACTAACGTTGCATGACAAGAAAGTTAAATGCATAATAATCCGACTTTAATATGGGAGGCTTCATTTAAATGCAATTTTACACAAAAACCTAATTTTCGGAGCTCTACGCCCATCAATGGCGGACACACAACCCAAACCCTTTGTAACTACTCACTACACATGATTAATCTAATAAAACAACTAATTATTAAACAAAATAAGAAATAAATAAACTAAACTAATTTATCTAGGAAAAAAAGTAAAGAAAAACAAAGAAATTAAGCTAAAACAACTAAGTACAAATCTTGAAGACAATGAATAGTAATATTAACTTACAAAGTGGGCAAAACACCCATGGAAATGGAGGAGAAGGAAGTTCAACAAAAAATTCCCAAAAATCTGATTTTCTAACCTAACTAATGTAAAAATATGATCCCCAAACTTAATACAATTTTTACGTATAAATACACCACCAAAAATCAACATAAAAGTAGCAATTTGCGGACTTTCTGGTTCCAAATCGAATAGATTCGAACTGGCCGAATCGATTCGGACCTACAGGTCTGCAATCTGCAGCTTTGTCCTGTTTTACGGAAAATACCGCCATTTCTTCATTATAGCTCAGAACTAGGCACAATCGGAGGCTACGCGAAGATAACTCAGAGGGATACAACATCTAAGAAGACATTAGGTCAAAAACCTAAAATATTAAATGACTAAAATGCCCTTGAATGTGACCTTGAGTGTACTTTTGAAGTAAAAACCATCCTAAACATGCCATAACTCCTTCGATACAACTCGGAACCATGCACCGTCGGCAACCACGCGAAGAGAAATCAAAGGGCTTCAACTTTGTGAAGAGCTCGGGATTCAAACCCAAATGATGAAATTACTAAAATGCCCCCGAAGCTGCAATAGTCGGCAAAAGTTTTCTGAAAAGCGTCCAAACTTCATACTAAGCATTGAAACACTTACAAAAGCTCAATTAACCCCTGGAAAGCATGTACATATAGAAATCCTAGGTTTTCTGGTTAACGAGCATAAGTATAGGGATTAAGATACTCAAGGAGGCTAAGAACGCGTAGGTTAACGGGTGAAATACGTAATATTTGTGTCGTATCACACCCCCTAACTTACACATTGCTAGTCCCTAGTAATGAAATAGGAAACAAAAAGAACTACAAGATAACCACAAAAAGGAGATATGTACAAAAGAGATAAAAGCCACTTTCGCGGGTGAACGATTCCATTTAGCATATGCAATAAGCCGTTAAACCCCTAGGTTACCCTAGTGGACGAGTGTCGTATCGTGAGGGTTTTGAAGGATGAAACCCACAAACATCATATAGTTTCCTCAAAATATGCCCAACCCAACATGCGATAAACTAAAAAACAACGAAAAAGATTTCAAATGCGTTATTAGCATATTGAACGAATTCAAGCTAAAGTTTGTTGTTATTACCAGGTTGAATGCACCTCATAGAATTGAAACTTTAAAGTGGGAGGGGGGAGATAACATGCATAGTATGATTTGGTAAAAACTTAAATAAATCGGATAAACATAAAAGCATGCATATATTCGATCCTCACGGGCATTAGACTCATCAAGTGAATTCACTCGAAATAGGGAGGTAACACACGGAACATGCGGACATAAAGAATAAATGTAAATGGAAACTAGGCCGCACACATGTCACCAATGAAGAACGCTATATAGAAAATAAAAATATGTAATCTCGATGAAAGATACCGCACATTAAAGGAGGAAAAATGTATTTTCACATATTTTTAAAACTATTATGACTTTAAAATTAAATGAACCCTAAGATCACATAGGACTTCAATAGGGTTGTAATGTAGGGTACGAAATGAAGAATATATATATACGGATTCAAAGTGTTCGAAAATGAAAACCTGGAATAATGGGCAAATGCGAGCAATAATCAAAAATTGGAAAACGATTTCCAAATAAGGCATTGAATATAACAATGGGGAAAGTAAACAAAGCTTATTGAACACTATACACAACATTTACAACTTTCTCTTTCTTTTCTTTTCTTTTCTTATTTTTCTCATTTTTCTCTTTTTGTTTTCTTTTTCTTTTTGCTTTCTCTTTTTCTCTCTTTTTCTTTTCTTTCTTTACTTATCACACTCTCAAATGCCTAAATTGCAACCGACATCATAACAACAACATTAAATCGCAAGTAGCATTCCAAACAAAGGTATGGGAAGTGTATGTATGGGCTAAAACTCCAATTTAGAGTTGGTTATGGGATTTGGGTTATAAAACGAAAGGCTATATTTAGGTTCAAAGGGGTTGAAGAGGGGAAACATATAAGGTGAGGTCAAGGCTAATATGGGTGATATAACAAAGATTGCTTATGATCATTTCATAAAGTTTATGAAATTCTCAAGTCAAAGCAATATATGAAAATCATGCTCAAGTAACACATTTCAAGATATACACTCAATTAATGAATGATCAATGAAAGAAGAGAGAGATTACCGACGAATTCAACATTTTCAACGAGGAAAGATTAATGTATACACTCGCAAATGACAAAAGGTACAAAGCTTACTTGGTGTAAGTATATACGATGCAACAAAAGATTACCGAGTTATAAACATCTTAAACCAAATCAATATAACAAGGAAAGTGCATATGCTCATGGGATAAAGTTTAATTCATGAAGTTATTCATAATATCAATGATTTAAGGGCTAAAGTCTAATAACTTCTAAAATCGGGAGCATCCATCATTGAGTTGTCTATTGGATTGGGTAATTATTAAAATTTATCATCGGAAACAAGGCAAAATGCCCAACAAAGGAGAAAAAAGAAAGAAAATATTTTTGAAATTTTTTAATTTTTTTAACAAAAAGCATACTAAGTAACTAACAAGTAAGCAAATCAATGGACTACACATGAAATGGATAGAATATCCTACACCCCCTAACTTAAATGTTGCATTGTCCTCAATGTGCATTAAGAACACAACACAAAGAGAGGAAAATAATGACATTACCCAAAATTGGAGCGATCTCCATAAGCACGAGTCCAATGAAATCTACAAAACAAGTTAGTACCGAGTATAGCAAAAACAAATAACAAAAAGTTAACTAATTACACTAGACTAAATTAAAAGGACAGAAAAATAGGAAAGAAAGAAAATTAAAAAGATAACTATTTACAACCTACTATTTAGACTACACACTAACTATACACTAGAAGTTTAAATAGTTGAGGATCCACCCAAACATGGATTTGACTTTGAAACATCAACGGTGGACCCTACAAAGTGAACATGCCTCCCGAAAAATAATAATTCCGTTTGAAAAACGGAAGGCATGTGGGTGGTGAAAAAAGTGAACCATCGCCAATTTGAAATTTTGGGCAGACGATGGGGGATTTGGATAATAAGGGGGAAATGTACACTTGAGGTCCAAGAAAAATTGACTCATTTTCCAAAGATTGTTCAAATGGAATGGGATATGGTGCACACGTGGGGATAACATCCATCGAAAACAAGTCCGATAAGGAGTCCTCATCGGCAAAAAGTGTAGAAGTTTTAAAAGTTTCTACCGAATCATAGGAATCAACCGGTAATTCTAATGGTTCAATGACGAAAAACGTGTATGGTAATGAAATAAATTCAATCTCCGTCAACATATCGTCGGAAGGAGATTGATTTTTGGGGGAGAAAGATTCACATTCAATGAGAAATTCTTTGAAAAATTGAGGTGAAACACAAGTTTCCACTTCCTCATTGTTTTGTGCATAAGAAATTATCTCGTCGCAAAGTGCTCCAAGTCTCATTCCAGCATCATTTAAGCTTACCAAACCTTAGGAGTAAAGAAGAAAAATTTCTTCCAAAGTAGGCTTCCTCGGTTCAAGAGCCTCGAATTCCTCATTTGGTTGAAACTCGTCTTCGAACGTATCGGAATAAGAATCATCATTGGATTCGAATAATGAATCCAACTCAAGCCCCCAATAATGATTTTCATTCCGATAATTATTTTCAAGTCTTTCAATCTCAAGAAAATCTTCAAAATGGAAAACTTGAAAACTATCCCAAAAGTTAGAATCATTAGAGTGATCGTAATAACTATAATAGTAGGACATGATTACCGATTTGTTTGCAGAAGGAGAATCCGAGTAAGAAGGTGAGTAACTGCAAATCAAAGTTTCTTAGCACTCAAATAGTCAATCCTGCAAAAAAGGTTAAAACAAAGAATACAAATGCAAAAGAAAAAATTATACGAAATATTAAAACAATTACTATCTAAAACACACTCCCCAGCAACGGCACCATTTTGATGAGTGTTCATGTAGGGACACTATCGTCGATTTCGTCTCCCGCTCTACTTGCAAAAACCTAAACTACAACTACACTTGACAAGCAAGCACAACGGTAAGTCGGGTATCGTAAGAAATCCACAGGGAGTGATTGAATTTTAGATTTTAATTGCTTTAAAACTTTAAGAATAAAAGTGTAAAAGGTGATGGGTTGAAATGGTGAAAAAGGAAAAAAATAAGAAGTTAACGCTAAATTACAACTAATTAAAATGAGAGTCGGGATCGCGTACCCGCGATGGGCTAAACAACTAATACTTAGAATTTTGGTTCAAAAATATTTAACCGAGCATTTTTAATTAATCATAAATATCACACAATAAGGAATTTAACCCAAAGTTGCGAGATTAAACATTTAATCAAAAATGGTCACACGCGGATTAAATTCGGATTATCGCTATAAACACTAACGTTGCATGACAAAGAAAGTTAAACGCATAATAATCTGACTTTAATACGAGAGGTTTCAATTAAATGCAATTTTACACAAAAACCTAATTTTCGGAGCTCAACGGCCATCATTGGCGGACACACAACCCAAACCCTTTGTAACTACTCACTACACATGATTAATCTAATAAAACCACTAATTATTAAACCAAATAAGAAATAAATAAACTAAACTAATTTATCTAGGCAAGAAAGTAAAGAACAACAAAGAAATTAAGCTAAAACAACTAAGTACAAAGCTTGAAGACAATGAATAGTAATATTAACTTACAAAGTGGGCAAAACACCCATGGAAATGGAGGAGAGGGAAGTTCCACAAAAAATCCCCCAAAATCTGATTTTCTAACCTAACTACTGTAAAAATATGATCCCCCAACTTAACACAATTTTTACCTATAAATACCCCACCAAAAACCAACTTAAAAGTATAAATTTGAGGACTTTTTAGTGCCAAACCGAATCGATTCGGACTGGCGGAATCGATTCGGACCTACAGGTCTGCAATCTGCAGCTTTATCCTGTTTTATGGAAAATACTGCAATTTCTTCAGTATAGCTCAGAATTAGGCACGATCAGAGGCTACATGAAGATAACTCAGAGGTCTACAACATCCAAGAAGACATTAGGCCAAAAAACTAAAATATTAAATGACTAAAATGCCCTTGAATGTGACCTTGAGTGTACTTTTGAAGTAAAAACCATCCTAAACATGCCATAACTCCTTCGATATAACTCGGAACAATGCACCGTCGGTGGCCACGCGAAGAGAAATCAAAGGGATTCAACTTTAGTGAGGAGCTTGGGATTCAAACCCAAATGCTGAAATTACTAAATTCCCCCGAAGCTACAATAGTTGATGAAAGCTTTTCGGAAAGCGTCCAAACTTCATACTAAGCATCGAAACACCTATAAAAGCTCAATTAACCCCTGGAAAGCATGTATATATAGAAATCCGAGGTTTTTTGGTTAACAAGCAATAGTATAGGGATTAAGATACTCAAGGAGGCTAATAACGCGTAGGTTAACGGGTGAAATGCACAATATTTGTGTCGTATCAACCTTTGTATTTTGATAGTGGTTTTGGTGCTGAAAAAATGATATTCTTTTATGTATCTATCATAGAAAATCATGTAATTTTTATGTAAATATGTATCAAACAAATAAGTTCAATTTTTTATGTATATCATAAAAATGTTGTATAGGTCTTTGTATTGTAAGCATTTTTTTATACAATTTGTTGGGGTATGCTTAAATAACATACCTAATAAGAAATATTAAGTACTTGGAATTTATTTATGTCGATTAACCATTATTTAAAACTTAGTAATAGGTGTTATAATTACTCATACTCGTGCATCGCACTGATTACTAATACAACTAAGGTAAAATAGTGGTTTGATCCTCCTTGTGAATTGTTCTTCATGTTTGTTGATACAACGCAAATATTCCGTATTTCATCCCTCGAACCTATGCATTTTAGCCCCCTCGGGTATCTTATTCCCTATACTTATGCTAGTTAACCATACAGCCTCAGATTTCTACATTAACATGTTTTGCAGGGGCTAATTGAGCTTTTATAGGTATTTGGATGCTAAGTGTGAAATTCGAACGCATTTCGCTCGATTTCCGTACGCAATCGCATGTTCAAGGGAAATTTAGTATTTTTATAGCTTTGTCACCTGGCCCAACATCTCACGGAATTTTAGCCTTCCTCACAAGCTTTGCGTGGTTATGAACGGTGCGCGATTCCGAGTTCGTATGAAGAAGTTATGGGAGTTTCAGCGAAACGAAAAATAATGAAACCAAAAGAGGAGGAGAAGAGGAAGAAAAGGTAATGCAGTTGGCTGCTTGGCCGATACCTGCTTGATCGATCAGTCGATCAAAAGGATCGATCGATCGATTGATCCTTTTAGACGGTGGAATTTTTATTTATCATTGATCGATCGACCAAAGGGGTCGATCGATCGATCCCCTATTTCCAGGAGATATTTTGCCTTTTCTTTTCTTTTGTCTTTTCTTTTCTAATTTAATTCCAACTTAGTATAAATATCAATTTTTGTTGTAATAACATGTATGAACGTTTTAGGATAGTTTTAGAAGACAGTTTAGTTTAGGGTTTGGGTTTTTGGTTAGTTCTTCTTAATTTCTTCTTCGATTGACACCATTTTTTGGTATGTAAGTTGACTATTCATTCATCCTCTCCATTAATATAGTTGCTTTCCTTTAATTCTTGCTTTGATAATTAGTTTACAAGCTTTGTTAATTAGTTTACATGCTTTGATTACGTTCTTTCTAGGTAGATTTACCGCGTTTATTTACTCGCTTTATTTAACGCATTTTTAACATTCTTTCTAGGTAATTTAAATTAGGTTGTGTTTGAATTGAACTCACTCGAATTGACGCATTACTTTGCTTTGGTGATGGCATTTACGGGTCTATTTCAGGTGCGTTGTCCTAGTTATTGTGCCTAGGAGATTCGACGGGGCATATCATGTATGTCTCATGCTTACGACCTTTCGTGCATAATTTTCAGGATATTTGTTGACACCAAAATCATATTAGTCTTTTATGTGGATTTAGGGGCGTGATAACCCTTGATTTAATTAACTGTCGAAACGAGATGCATTTGTAATAACTCCTCGACCCATGTATCCATTTTATATAAATTAACTCGAGTGAGGGATATTCGATGCAACCTATATTTTTATCGCTTTATTAATCTAGTTTCAATACCCTTGCCTAGATTAATCATTTCCCTTTTTGCATCTTTTTCCTTTTAGTTTGTAATCACCTTTTCACCTTTTATTTCGGAGTATTAGATCGTATAAATTCTAGCATCTCTTCCCTGTGGATTTTCGATACCTGACTTACCGATGTTCTTGCCTCGCAAGTGTAGTAGTAATTTAGGTTTGTTTGTATAGTCGCGGCGAGATAGAAACAACGACTGTGCACTTATATGCGCACACTTCTCGTGCGCTATCAAAATGGCGTCGTTGCCGGGGATGAGTTTGTTTTAGACTTTATTTGATTTAGTATTTCATAGTATTTTCTTTCAATTTGTATTATTTGCTAATCTTTTTGCAGGACTTCCACATTCGAGCACTTAGAAACGCTCGAATTTTTCCCGCGTGCACCTCCTTTGTGGAATTCACCACCTGAGCCATTTTTTGCGTAAGCATGTATTATTCCAATTCTTTCGGTAATCATTGTTATAATTCTCAAAATTATCTCAAACCTATGACTTTCGATGAATACTTAGAACCCCAAGGTATAACAAATCCAAATATGACTTTGGGCGAGTATAACGAAAGTCAAAACTTAGGTTATTGTAATTTTGATGATGATGATAATGATTTTGGGCCTTTACCTCCTTATAATAGGAATTTTGAAACGAATTCGAATAATTTTCAAAATTCTGATAATAATGAGTTTTCGTTTAAGTCCGATGGTAATTTTCAAAGTTCCTATTTTCATGCATCCGTACCTCGACCTATGACATTCGGTGAGGGTTTGCGTATGTACGAGAATGAGAAAATTGAAAATTGCTATCGAAAAGAAAATCGTTGTTGGGAACATGAGTTGGATTTATTATTTGAGTCCGGCGATGATTTTGCTTCCGAGAATTCGAAGTTGAGGAATGTTTTGAACTAAATGAGGTAATTGTGCCTACTTTGGAACAAACCATTCTAGACTTTTCCCATCCTATAATAGATATTAAAAGCGAGGTTGAAAATGACGTAATATCTATTTGCAATGAAATGATTTCTTCTTTGCCCCCCAAAGAAGAACATTTCATTAAAAATGATATTATTTCCTTCGAAACTCAAACTTCATGCGATGATGATTCATCTCATGAGTTTGAATTTCTTTCATCCCCATTTTCATTCTCTATTATCGCACCATCACAAGTACCCGATGATTCGATTTCAAACTTGAATGTTTTAAACCTTTTCGTCGATGAGGAGTACTTGCTCGAGTCGCCTTCCACGATCGCATTCGAGACTTCGTGTGCACCGCCTCCCATTCTAATTTCAAAATCATTGGGACGATATTCGGCTTTTCTCGGTCCCCACATGTTTTTATCACCCATTTAATCCAAACCCCCCATCGTCCCTCCAAAACTTTTAATTGGCGATGGTTCCTTTCTTCCGCCTTACACATGCCGTCCGTTGTTCAAACGGAATTCATATTTTTTGGAAGGCCTGCTTGTATGTGAGGGTACACCGGTTATCCTCCAAAGTCAAATCTTTTTTACGGTGGACCCTAAGCTATTTAGACTTCTAGTGCATAGTTAGTCTGAAGCCTAAATAGTAGGTTGCATATAGTTAGCTTTTTATTCTTTCTTTATTTTTAATTTAGTCTAGTGTAATTAATTAACTTTTTATTATTTGTTTTTGCTATGATCGATACTTACTTGTTTTGTAGATTCTTTGGACTTGTTCTTATGGGGATCGCTCCACTTTTGGGTAATATCGCTCTTTTCCTCTCTTTGACTTGGTTCTTAATTTACATCGAGGACAATGTCAAGTTTTAAGTTAGGGGGTGTGGGATATTTTTTCTATCCATTTCATTATTTAGTCCATGTTTTGCTCACATGTTAGTTACTTAGTATTCTTTTCTTAGAAAAATTAAAAATTTTAAAAAGATTTTCTTTCTTTTTTCTCCTTTTTTGGGCACTTTTGCCTTTGTTTCCGATGATAAATTTCAATAATTGCCCCATCCAATAGACAGCCCAATGATGCATGTTCTCGATTTTAGAAGTTATTAGACTTTAGTCTCATATCATTGATATTATGAATAACTTCATGAATTAAACTTTAATCTCATGAGCACATGCGTTTTTCTTGTTGCATTGATTTGGTTTAAGATTTTTATAACTCGGTAATCTTTTGTTGCATTGTATATACTTACACCATGTAAGCTTTGAACCTTTCGTCGTTTGTGAGCGTATACACTATTTTTTTCTCATTGAAAATGTTGAATTCGTCGGTAATCTCACTATTCTTTCATTTGATCGTTCATTAATTTAGTTCATACTTGAAATGTGTTACTTGATCACGATTTTCATATATTGTTTTGATTCGAGAATTGCGTAAACTTTGTGAAATGATCATAGGCCCTCTTTGTTATATCACCCATATTAGCCTTGACCTCACCCTTATATGTTTACCCTCGTTGACCCATTTGAGCCTAAATATTAGCCTTTCATTTCATAACCCAAAATCCCATAACCAACTCCAAATTGGAGTTATATACCATACATATACCTTCCATACCTTTGTTTGGAATGTTACTTGGGATTAAATGATGTTGTGTATTGTGGTTGCAATTTAGGCATATGAGAGTTTGATAAGTAAAGAAAAGAAAGTAGTGAAAAAAGTGAAGAAAAAGAGAAAGCAAAAAGCAAAAGAAAACAAAAGAGAAAAATGAGAAAAATAATAAAAGAAAAAGAAAGAGAAAGTTGTAAATGTTTTATATAGTTCAATAAGCTTTGATTACTCTCCCCCGATGATATATTTAATGCCTTTTTGGAAGTTAGTTTCCATTTTTTATATTGACAACATTTTCCCATTATCCCGAGTTTTCATTCCGAACACTTTGAATCCGTACATACATTCCTTCATTTCGTACCCTAGCCTAGCGTACATTATAACCCTATTAAAGTCATATGTGATCTTAGGAAAATTTAATTTAAAAGTTGAAATAGTTTTGATAATCTGTGAAAATGCATTTTGCCTCTTTTAGTGTGTGGTATACTTACATTGAGATTACATTTTTCAGTTTATATATAGCGTTCTTCATTTGTGACATGTGTGCGGCCTAGTTTCCATTCACATTTACTTTATATGCCCGCATGTTCTGTGTCTTACCTCCCTGTTTTGAGTGAATTCTCTTTATGAGTGTAATGTTCGTGCGGATCGAATGTATGCTAGCTTTAATGTTTATCCGATTTATATAAGTTTTTCGCCAAATCACACTTTGCATGTGCTCACCTCCCCCCCCCCCCCCCCCCCCCCCCACACACACACACACACATTTTAAGGTTTCAATTCTATGAGGTGCATTCTATAATGTTAATGATTCGGACTTTTGTTTGAATTCATTCAATGTGCTAATAATGCGTATGAAATATTTTTTCGCCATTGTTGGGCTTGTCGCATGTTGGGTTGGGCATATTTTGAGGAAACCATGTGATGTTTGTGGGTACCATCCCTGAAAACCCTCACGAGACTACAGTTGTCCACTAGGGTGGCCTTGGGGTTTAACGGCTTATGCATACGCTAAATGCAATCGAATCGCCGGTGAAAGTGGCCTTTTGATTTTATACCATACTTTTGTACTATCTCCTACTTTTGGTTTGCTTGTGGTTCTCGTTGCATCCTATTTCATTGCTAACGACTAGAAATGTGTAAGTTAGGGGGTGTGATACGACGGAAATATTGCGTATTTCATCCCTTGAACGTACGCATTTTATCCCCCTCGGGTATCTTATTCCCTATATTTATGCACGTTAACCAGAAAATCTCAGAATTATATGTTAACATGTTTTACAGGGGTTAATTGAGCTTTTATAGATATTTGGATGCTAAGTGTGAAGTTCAGAGGCATTTCGCTCGATTTTCGTACGCGATCGCACGTTCAAGGGAAATTTAGTCTTTTCATAGATTGGGCACCTGGCCTAACATCTACACGGAAGTTGTACCCCTCCTCGCAAGCTTTGCGTGGCCGTGAACGGTGCACGATTCCGAGTTCGTACGAAGAAGTTACTGGAGTTTCAGCGAAAGGAAAAACAATTAAACCAAAAGAGGAGGAGAAGAGGAAGAAAAGGGAATGCAGTAGGCTACTTGGCTGATACCTTCCTGATCGATCGATCGATCCTTCTCGACAGTGGAATTGTTGTTCATGATCTATCAATCGACCAAAGGGGTCGATCGATCGATCCCCTATTTCCAGGAGATATTTTGCCTTTTCTTTTCTTTTCTCTTTTCTTTTCTAATTTAATTCCAACTTAGTATAAATACCAATTTTTGTTGTAATAATAGGTATGAACATTTTAGGATAGTTTTAGAAGATAGTTTAGCTTAGGGTTTGGGTTTTTGGTTAGTTCTTCTTCATTTCTTCTTGGATTGACACCCTTTTTGGTATGCAAGTTAACTATTCATTCATCCTCTCCATTAATATAATTATTTTCCTTTAATTCTTGCTTTGATAATTAGGTTTACAAGCTTTGTTAATTAGTTTACATGCTTTGATTACTTTCTTTCTAGGTAGATTTACCGCATTTATTTACTCGCTTTATTTACCGCGTTTTTAACATGCTTTCTAGTTAATTTAAATTAGGTTGTGTTTGAATTGAACTCACTCGAGTTGACGCATTCATTTTCTTTGGTGATGGCGTTTACGGGTCTATTTCGAGTGTGTTGTCCTAGTTATTGCGCCTAGGAGATTTTACGGGGCATCTCATGTATGTCTCGTGCTTACGACCTTTCGTGTGCAATTTTTGGGATATTTGTTGATGCCAAAATCATATTAGGCTTTTATACAGATTTAGGGGCGTGACAACCCTTGATTTAATTAACTGTCGAAAAGAAACGCATTTGTAATAACTCGTCGACCCATGAATCCATTTTATACAAATTAACTCGGGTGAGGGATGTTCGACGCAACCTATAGTTTTACCGCTTTGTTAATTTAGTTTCAAAACCCTTGCCTAGATTAATCATTTCCATTTTTGCATCTTTTTCCTTTTAGTTTGTAATCACCTTTTTCACCTTTTATTTCGGAGTATTAGATCATATAATTTCTAGCATCTCGTCCCTGTGGATTTTTGATACCCAACTTACCGTTGTGCTTGTCGCGCAAGTGTAGTAGTAATTTATGTTTGTTTGTATAGTCGCGGCGAGACAGAAAACAACGACTGTGCACGTACACGCGCACACTTCTCGCGCGCTATCATTGGTCGTTGATTCTTTTATTATGCCCACTTAAACATTTAAATAATGATCGGTGTCAATTTTTATGTTGCCTCTTTAATGAATCTATTTTTTCTATATATATATTTTTTAGTTTGTTATCCAAAGATTAGATGTTTGGGTTGTTATTATGCCATGGGATTATAATTTAGTATAAATTGGTTGGTCCTCCACTACAACTACTTTCTTTGGATTTATGAAGATTTTGTTGGGTTAATGTGAACCCCTATTTGTTAACTGCGAGGTGGTATATAAAGAATTTATGTTCTCAATGTTATATGCTTCATTTTATTAATGTCATATTGTTGTTTTTGTCTTAATGTGAATTATTCATTGGTGTTGGGATTATGCTACTGAATAAGAGAGTTTTTATGTTTCTTATAGTGTAATGTTATTGTTTTGATTTTTATTTTAAGAGGCACGGACAGCCCATGGGGCATAAAAGTAACCCGTGGGAAGTCATCGCATCCTCTTCGGGCTCCCGTTTGCTAAAATTAACTTGTATAGGCTCGTTTGGTGGTTAAAAGTGTACATTAAGGAGAGAAAACTCAAAACAGCAACTAAGTGGCCCGAGAGTGGCATAGACACCCCATGGGGCACAAAATTCACCCATGGGAAGTGATCACATTCACACTAGGCTCCCGGTTGCTACAATTAAATACAATAGAATCGCCTTAGGGTTAAAATTCGACGTTAAGTGGCACAAACATTCCACGGGGCATGAAAGTTACCCGTGGGAAGTGACAACATTCTCTCCAAGAACTCAGTTGCCGATATTAACTAGTATATGCTTGTTTTGGGGTTAAAAGTGTGCATTAATGGGGAACACTCAAAATAGAGACTAAGTGGCCCAAAGAGAGGTACAGACACCCCATGAGGCATAAAAGTAACCCATGGGAAGCCATCGCATTCTCATGAGGCTCTTGATTTTTGACATTAAGTAGTACAGTCTCATTTTGGGGTTTAAAATAGGAGTAAAGGGGTGAAAATTCAAAATAGTGACCAATTTTATTGGACATAGGCACAGACATCCCCTGAGTCATAAATGTAACCCATGTCTTGTTACTTAAAGTATATATACAGAAATTTAATTCTCTTATAATATTTTATTGGGATTTGAACAACCATGATGGCTTTTATGATATTTGAATCTAATTGGGCTGCATTACATCATTTGTTGATATATGTATACCATTTAGAATAGAGCATTAGTCAAAATCTTAGACACTAACAATAAATGTTAAAGTTTGTAAGGTGTCCATGGAGCATGTTGACAAAGGCACTAGCAAGTGGGTCATGGATTTCTTAAGATATAGGGAAACATGCAATCTTATTCACATAGAAAGGGTATGCTAGAGAAATAAATGTTATATAAGTTTCCCTTGAGGGGTTTAGTGCAACACCCCGTGATTTTAAAATTTTAAAATCTCTTTGAAATTAAATTTTCCAGAAAAATAAATTTTCAGAATTAATTAATTTTTATACTTAAAAATGTTGGTTTCGATTTACACAAAATGAGATTTTAATTGAAATTTAAATGAGAATTTAATTCGAGAAATTATAACTTTGTATATAAAAATGGGGGATCTCGTTTTGGCAGGGATCCGAATCAGTTCGGCCCTGGGGGTGAAGCAGTTCACACCAGGAGTAGGCATAGTTGGCGGTTCTTTTTTAGTGTTTGTGTTGGACTCAAACACTTTTCTTTTGTTAAAATAAAAAGGCACGGGTATAAGATTTTTAAAACATTTTTTAACCTTCTCAAAAAGCAGTAGCCTCCCATGTTTATACTCCCTTCATAAACAAAACCTAAACCCCATTTAAATCAACTTTCAACCCAAGTTTTGAAAAGTTAAACCAAGTTTTCTCAAGATCGTCCAAGAATGCGTTTTTATTATTTTTGCGAGAGAAACGCCACCACGTAACCAAATTTTCAAGACGAATTCTTTATAGACATGAATACTTCTATTGTTCCCCTTTAGTATTATGAATTTTAAATGGGGCCTAAACACTAATAATCATGATTTTATTAAAATAAATTAGAGAGACTAATTAGGAAAAGTGAAACTAAAATTGGGACTGTTATTATTCAAATATTTAATATGAATTAGGACTTAAAACTCTCGCATGCTTAGATTAGAGGTTTGGATTCCGTTAGAATATATGGACATTTGCATGTTAGAATAACTCATATGAATATTATAAATTGAATCTAACTCGTAAAATTATGTTATTAGTGTGTATCTTGTAGAATAAAAGCTTATGGTTGCATGCCCTCAAAATGTTAATGTGAATGAAAATTATTTATGTTGTTGAAAATGTATTTGTATAATTAATATTATAATTAAATGAAAATAATTTGGATGAAGTGTAATCATATGGTTAATTGAGATCATTGTCGTGATAGGTTGAAAATATGCCTCCTGTGCTCATTAATTATGTTAACATTCGACACCGCGATGAAAACAAGATTATTGGTGTAACTATGATTTCACCTTATTTTAGGTTGCTTGCTAGGTATGTGACTAGTTGGCATGCCTTTGTTATTGTAACTCTTTCTAGGTATATGACTAGTGAATGCATATTTTTACGAATGGGTATTTTAAGGGTGGGACAAAGTAGTACACTTTTTTCGTTGTTCCATTAGTATAGGTAGAAATTTGGGGTAGGTATTCTTACAAAGTGATAGGCTAGGGTGCACTTGTGGTTAGGAGATCTCTAGGTATGGGACTAGAGATGGTTTGAGGATTTAAGGCTCGAATAAAGGGTGGGGATATTCGAAAATAATTAACTTGATAAAATGGAAAACTAATGCCCAAGATAGTAATCGGGTATTAAAATGAATTTTCATCGTCAATAAGTGCAGGGATACCGAAATTGGGCTGGCAGGCTATAGCGACATTGGTGTGTATTGGCATGACGAGGGGCGTAGCCATGTGGAGGGCTAGGCCGAGCTCAAGCCCGGGTCACTTTAAAAAAAATAGTGTAAATTTTAAGGTCCAATACATAAAAAAGTTATTTTGGGCGTATATTTTTTAATTAACATTATTTTTCATTATTTTTAAGTAAATACTCAAAAATAACCTCAAAAAAATTCGGCTCGGGGGCTCCCGCCCACGAACCTCCAGAAATCAGTGTTAAGTTATCCCACCCGGATATAAATTCCTGGTTACGCCCCTGGGCATAACCAATAAGTGCAGGGGCTAATGAAAATTGGGTTGGGTGGATATTGTGATGTGTCGTTCGTGGAACCTCGCCAATAAGTGTAGGGCTAACGAAATTGGGTTGGCTTACTATTGCGAGGGGAATGTGTGTGGTATAAAACTTTAAGCAGACCCAAATAAGTTCAAGACTAATAAAAAGGTTGGATGACTATGGTGGTTTATCTATAATAATAAAATTGGTTAATTGAATTAAATCGAAGTGATATATTTAACATAATTAAATGATCAAAATATCATAATTGGACTTGTACATTGGGATGGCTTAGTTGTGTGGATAGATAGTTGTAGTTTATTTTTACTCGCATATTAAGATATATCTCGTTTAATTTAAAATATTATATTGTGATATTTATCATGTATAATGCTTCTTCCTGGGTTACGGACTTTATTTGGGAGGAGTAACTAGTATTCATGCAGTGGGATTTGATCTATTGCATTAACTAACATTTCAAGTATAGTTGTTGGAGTAATTGCATAGGATTGATTAGAGATTTTTAGATTGCATCTAGAGATTTATTTTATCTCTTTAATGGTTTGATTTATTTGTCGTTCTGTCTTTTAGTATGGGATAGTCATTTATGGATTTGGTGGGCTAATCAGTTTCACAGTTTTTTATGGTTTCAGTAAGATATTTATACTTGGATTACTTCATTTGAGTTTTAATAATATGGAGTTGGATTTATATTAGAGATAGAATGGTGATGGATTTTAATTTGCATGAATGTTTATATTGGTTAGATAAAGTTGAATATTCTCTTGTGGAATAAAAGTTTTTAGTGTCTGATAATTTTGTCACAAGCTGAGAATGGTATTTTATTTTGTGACGCCCGACGTAGTTTGGCAGCTCAGAGTTGTTGAAGTGAGCCTTAAAATTTCAACTCCTGACTTATTAATTTTTTTTATTTTTGATAAAGTTATTAATGATCCGAAATTTATTAAGTATTCAAGTCACATGAGATATTCATTGTGAAATTCTCAATGTTTCTTTAATAGCTTAATCTAAAAGTGTTCATTGGATGGCATGAAATGATAGTCTCTCTTAGAAATCCTGTTATGATTATAATTAGAGGTATTGACAATTCATTTACATTATATTATCCCAAGAGGAAATAATTAGTGGTTAAGACGTACAATCTCATGTCATCCAGTTAGTTATTATATGTACCTTCTTGATTCTTTTTCTCTTATTAGCCAGAAGATATAATTTAAAGATGCTCTTACGTGACTAATATTTTTCCTCCTATTTGAAGTGCCATATGTGGAAAAAGATCTTGACATAAGATATGTTGAATTTGTGAAGGACGGGGCACAATGGATGGTTGATGACACTGACATTAAACTTGTTGGTAAGACAATTAGTATATTTTACTTCTTATTTTTATCTTTCACTGGTTAGGTGTAAACACCTAAAACCATAATTATTTATTATTTTAGGGTCATAGAAATTGCTTGCCAACAAACTCTTTATTATAAAAAAAAATAACAGACCAAGATGGAGTCATGGATACATGCCTACTTTCGATTTTGAATAAAGTAAAAGATTGGGTCATTGTTATGGTCGATATAAATGTTAATCATTTGAGAAGACTGGATAATTATTACATAATATTTGACATCAATGTTTTTTTTTATTTTTAGTACTATTGATTTAGTTGTACTTTGTTTAGTGTTTGATTATTTTGACATGTCTTAAAAGATAATGAAATCATTTATGGTTGAAAAAATAATACAACTTAGTAATTTACCTATAAACAACACCACTAGTGGGTTAAGCTTTACATTGTTTCATGTACATTATTTAACCATCAGTATCACAATCCTTATATTCCTAGCTAAAGAAATTACATGAACGGGATGATGAAGTTGATTTCACAAAAAAGTTAGTAAATCTAATGACTCAATTATTAAAATCTTTGTTCTTAACTAAAGTTTGCATTATTTTCATGTTCTCTTAACAGAATACTATGGAAGTACCTTCATAATTCTGTTGATTATATATTGGGGATCCTCAAGGATTTAAGTACTAAAACTATTACAATAAAGTTCCATGAATACAACCTCTTATAATGTCAAGTGAAATATAACTTACATAGATTTTGTTATAAGATATGAAATATATGGAATTTAGAAAACAAGGTTATATTATAAGATCAATCATATGGGTGGTGGAAAAATCTATACCAAGTTCAATATTTCAAAGAGGTACCTTATTATTCTTTACAACCAGTAGAAAGAGTGGTTTTAGTTTATTATTCTCTACTAAAGATAAGTGGTCTTAGTTTTCCCAATGCTTTTTCTTTGAACCTGAGCATTTCTTACAATAGAAGAGAATGAATTGTTAAATATAAAATATATATTTTATAAGCATACATTTCAAACTGAACGTTGTATGTATAACCACTTCAGATAGTTTTTGTATCAGTTCAAATGGTTTTTGTTCTTAATTGGGTTTAAATGGTTTTGGTGTTTTATTCTTCACAATGAATATAGAGGGATATATTTCAAGGTTTTTTTAAGAACAAAATACCTTGAAATGTGCTTTTTATTTAAGAACAAAACCCCTTAAAATGTGTTCTTCATGGTGAACATAAGAGCATATATTTTAAGGTGGTTTTTGTTCTTAAATCTCTATATCAGCTCAGTTATATACCTTATAAGACAAGTACAAGATTTGGTCCGTTCTCACTACAAGATTTGGTCAAATTTGCTACGATTTGGCCCGTTCTCACTACAAGATTTAGTCTGTTGCCAATACTAATGATGATTTGGTCAAATTTATCTAGTCTTTATTATGTGCCAACTACAAGATTTTAAATGAGACGAACGCAACAACAGTATTGGCAACGAACCATTTTGAGTTTAATTCCAAGTTTACATACAAAATGAGGACGATTAAGGTTTTAAATTTTTTAGAACACTAAGGCCTCATTTGATTATGCCAAAACAAGGAAGTTTTCAATACAAACTTGGTAGTGGAGATGGTCAACGAGAATTTATGTTCAATTGTATAAAAGGAATTCAATCTAATTTTAGCTTCATGAGCTTGGGTTGATTAATTAATGAAACGATGCCATTAGAATTAAAAGACAATTGATTTTTATTATAAAAAAAAATTGGATTTGATATTTTTGTAGGGTCAAACTCATTTCATTGTCATTGGGTTTTTTGTATGGTTTGATATATGAGTTTTGATGTTATGGTTGTCACCTCAAAAACTGTTGATCTGCTACGTGGTGAACCATTTATACTTTTACATTTTTCACCTTTTCCATTGGTTTTTAATACAATAATTCTGAACCCATCACCAAAAAAAGGCGTACACGGTGTATTGCTTTTTTGCTAATGAGTTGTTTGGGAAAACTATAATCTTTTTCATAAACCATAGTGTGGGTCCAAATAAGTTGGGTCATATTTAAGTAACCTCCACAAAATTTAGATAGTTATACCAATTAATTTTGACTCATGTGCTCAAAAAATAAGTTAATCTCCTGAATAGATCCCTTAAATACTTGCTCGAAAAATATGCATTAATAAGAAGAATGGGTAAGTGGTCATTTCTTATTACTATATTTAATATTGAGTATGTACATCAAAAAATCCATCATGACGCGAGCCATGACATATTACTTTGCATGATCCCCCTTGGATGAGCAAGATGAGATCGATGCCCATTTTCCAAATGAATACATTCTAATAATCGAAAGTTAAGAAGATTTTACGTTATAAGGACACAAATTTCCAATTGAGTCTTAATGTAGGGTTCACTCAATTCCAGAAAAAAATATTTGAGTCATAGGATAGTGTTCTTGTGTATCCTTCAAGCCCATGACAAGTTCAAATTGAAGACGTTGCGGCTTACTTAGCAAGAGTACATCATTGTCGAGTTTCATTGCCACGTTTCACGTCATCAACATCATATTTGAAGTCGCCAACGCTATGAATGCTTTTATATATTTGTAGGAGACTTAGAATAATTTTTAATGGGTGTAATGTTTACTTAAAATAAAGTTTTTGGGTTTAAATCGAAATATGCACATTCTGACATTTCGTTCCAAATTGTCGTTTGAACGAGAATTTCGTTCGAACTAGTTTGCCAATGAGTTTCCCATTTTGGCCACAGACTTTTCGTTAGAAAAGTCGTTCAAACGAAATGTCGTTCGAACGAGACTTTCCGCCAGGAACAATTTTGGCAGTTTTATCCCATTTTCCCACTCTTTTGTCCCACTTCCTTTTGGCAATTTAAAATTAATTTCGGGATAGATTTTTTATAAGACTTTTGGAACATACTTTGAGAGTTTTTGAGAGAAAATCCTTCCAACCAAATTTCCATTGTTTCATGTGTTAAATTTCAATAGAAAATGTTCTTCAAACATATGTTTATACACCCATTGTTTTCATTAGTTTATTCCAAGTTCTTCATATATATATCTTTACTTGGACTGTTTGGCACCGGGTTCTACTCTACCATTTGAAGAGTTTGTTTGGGTTTGCTTCTATATCTCCCAAAGAAGAAGACTTATTTTTCTACAACGTTCCCACTTGAAGAAAGGCTTCGGGTGCGGGTTGATGGTTATCCAAAAAGCTTCATTGGTGAACTCCAAGGTTCCGGTGGAGTCTAGAATTGTCGGCAAGGCGGAGCTAGTTGCAAGAAGACGAGTCAAGGCTTGGATGGATCCATGTCGTGTGTAGTAAGTTATCTATGTTGTAACAATAAATCCATACTTAGTGGACTTGAGGCTAGGGCCGTCCGAGGTTTTTTTCGTTTTGGGTTTTCCTCGTACATCGCGGCGTAGTGTGGTATTATTTACTTTATCTTGTAAAATACACTTAGATGCATGCTTAGGTAATTCAAGATAAAATTGTGTTTAATCACACTAAAGTTTAATTTGTAGTTTGGGTGAAATTTAAGTCAATTTAATTCAAGTCTTGATAATTCAATTTGATAAAATTCGGTTTGGCCTAATTTGCAAAATGAATTAATCTTGTTAAGCAAACTTTAGGACTTGAGTTAAGTTAATGTGTTTAAGTAAAAAATTATTTGTAGTTGATTGTAATGCCACTTTAGTTTAGTTTAATTTGAATTTGAAAGAAATTAAAATTGGTAGGTTGTGTAGTGTTTGTATTTGAACCACCCTATTCCGCACTAAAAGGAAATTGATATTTAATTTAAAAACCGATTTTTAAAATTGGGGGCCTCGTGCTCCAACAAGTGGTATCAGAGATAGGATCGTTAAATTATTGTGTTTAAGATCATTTTGAGTTTTTAAAACAGAAAATATGCCTTTTTTGAAATTTTCATTTTTTTATGGTTCTCGCCTGCTTGCACACGACTCTTCACTTGCTATATATTATGAGTAATTTCTTGCATGTTTTACATACACTAGATTTTGTGCTACATGATATATATATTCATGCTAGTTGTATGTTTATTTTTCAATTTCTAGTCCTTTCTTCATTATATATGTTTTGCTAGATTTATGACCTGTTTATCTTTTGTATTTTATTCTTTTCATTTTTTTTGCATCAAATGAGAAATATAAAAAGATTTTGTTTATCATTGGTATTTTAATTTTATAAGTTATTTGAACTTAGTGAAAAATACAAATGATTTTTTTTTGTCTTTTGAGTAATTATTTTTTATTGATTAAAAATTTTGAAAAGCTCAAAATGATTTTTTTTTCTATATTAGTTTGACACACCTTTTGTGGAATATGTTTATGTTGAATCCTATCATTTCGCCTTCATGTGGCTAGAACTTTTGGTTAAAATTTTCAATCCTTAAAATGTTATTTGTCATGGTTACATAGAGTAGTTAAGTTTGACTTGCATAATGGATTCACTTTTTATATGCCTTCACACCCATGAACGAGCTCTTTTGAAATTTTGACTTCACATGTATATTTGAGCTTTATGAGGTGTTATCCTACCAATATAGTCATCTACATTTCTTGTGGCCTAGGCGGATTTGTGCATGTTAATTTCGTTGCACGTGAGATTTGGGTGATAAAAAAATGATATATGAATGTGCACGGGGAAAGGCTCTGAAAGGAAATATTATCCTTTTCGAGTAAGCCACCGTATGGAATGGACCAAAAAAAATACGTGGTCCAAAGTCTTAAAATAAAAATATGGCATTATAAGAAAATTATTTGCCAAGACCTATTTTATTTAGTTTGGTATATTCATTCAAATATTATATGCATATTTTGAGGGAGTTTGGATGGTATATCAACGGTTTTGCACAATGTTCTTTTATCCTAGTTGCGCTTTCATTGTCATGACTCTATTAGTTTGTAGAATCATCAATATGCTAGGCTTGTATGCATTGTGTATGTTTGTTCATTGAGTTCAATTTACATTGCCATATAAGGATAAATCTTAAGTTGATAAATTTTGCAATCAAATGAGAACTCCGTGAACATGTTTAAGTGATTGGGTTTTAATTCATTGGTATCTTGTTCACATCCCTTCACTTCCATTTCCATATGAAACATTTATGCTATAAGAGTGTGGAAAACTCATATTAATTTATTTTGTGTCATTTGTGAGTTTATATCTATATATGTGTGCTTGTATATATTTTATATCTATTGTGTATACATATATATGATATTATGTTTTATTTTGAGTCTTTTCCATTTTAGCTAGTCCATACGACACATATATATGTTATATTGAATGCACAAAAAGTGGACCAATTTATACAAATGACACTATCTACATATATGATGTATTGTTTGAG
The DNA here is from genome assembly GCA_949130495.1 of Sambucus nigra. Classification (NCBI taxonomy): domain Eukaryota; kingdom Viridiplantae; phylum Streptophyta; class Magnoliopsida; order Dipsacales; family Adoxaceae; genus Sambucus; species Sambucus nigra. Next base: position 601,026,523 of record OX422216.1, read on the forward strand.
ACGATATCTGATTATGGAATGAACTTCGGGGCAGAGGTCACAAAACTTGTCGAAGAATACATAATTTAAGCAGACGTCATCCTTATATCTTTCACATGCCAATGTTGTTGTAGAATTAACAAATAAGAACATGAAAGTAATACTGAACAAAATGATCGAAGGACACTAAGGCTGGCCTGGTCGTATTCCTTATGCACTGTGGGGATATTGGAGTACTATAAGAACGCCTATAAGAGCCACACTATTCTCGCTCTTGTATGGGATGGAGGAAATGTTAGAAATTGATATGGGAATCCTCTCCTTGAGGTTTCTATTTGAAAACCAAATCTCTGAGGTTGACTGGATAAGTAATAGATAAAAAGATCTCGCATTATTGGATGAATGACGACTACTAGCACATTATCACATGAAACGATATCATAGGTAAATCTTCGGGGCATTCAATAATAATGTCAAAAATATAGTAGTCAAGGAAGGGGACATGGTGTTAAAATAAGTCACTGAACTCATATGAAATCACAGAGGCAAGTTTCGTCCCAACTGGAAAGGAACCCGTTTAGTAAAGAAAATTCTATCAGGAGGCACGACTTTTCTAGTTAATTTTGATGTAACATAATAAGCCAAGTCGACGAATTTAGATCACCTCAAGAAATACTTTGTGTCATAAAGAAAGACATCAAGTAACCAACAAGAAGTACATACGACCTGATCTTCAATAAATCAAAGAAAATTCATCAAGATCATTAATAAGTCAATTCCACCAAATAATGGAGGCACGCGAGCAACCTCTAGGGGTTCTTTCAACAAAATTACACCCCTCTAGGGGTGAGGTATTTTTGTTTTCATTTTTATCTCATCGTTTAGAATCCAAAAGAAACCGATTGTAGGTCATTATGATGACAAAGAAAGGTTTGAATCCAACAGATGACTCATGTTTCATTAAAAGTAAATATTTTCATTATAAAAACACATTTAACATTATAAAAAATGATAGGCTAAATAAAGGTACTTAAATTGAATTTCTTCCTAAACTGTTAAAAGATTCAGAGTCATACAACTCTTCTTATGAGATGCTCATTTCTCGAAAATCACTCATTGTCCTCATATCACTAAAGGACTCCCTATCTTCACCATATCAATACCGCGAACTTTCTCAAATCCAAAAGAGTCAACCCAAAAAGCAAGTGAAGACTAGCCTCCTTCAGAACTACGACATCCCTAACCTTCTCCCAGAGCCATAGAATTTAATCCTCAAATAAGACCATTACCATGCCTTCAAATAAACTAGGTGGAATAGGGAGTAATAATGGAACTTCATTTCTCCATAGGTCATAAACTATTCTTACCAGTTGCGGAGATATAAGATCAATTGGATGCACCCGAACCAAAGGAGGATGGATTTCCTCCCTTCTCTCGAATTGATGCATCACCTACATCGGGAAATAGGATTACGTAAAACACAAAGAAAACAAGCAAACATAGGGTAACAACTACATGGAAAGGCAAGGCGTTATAGTCGATATCCAAGGGAAATACCAAGCAATGTTAGAATGACTAGATTCAAAGAGACACTAAACCCATTCTCCTTCATTATCCCTTATATGGATAAGTGGCTTGCGGAAGACATACTCATTCGGTTGATAAGGAAGAGACAAAGAGTCCCCAACCAAAATAAAACTCTTTAAAATAAACATATACGGATGTAAGGGGCTTCCCTGAAGATAAGGGTATTCACGATAAGAAAAAAATGAAATACCATTAATGATCTGACCCAAAATTTGGGGTATTGGGATTTTACCCTCATTCATCTATCGAACCACATTTTCCAGATGCATGTCGACTAAAATGGTGCATGTAATCATAAAATGTTATTTCACTAGTGCCAAAGACAAGTCACCTCTTCGACCTCCCATATTTCATCTCTCAGGGATGTCATACATAAACAAAGCAATAACCATCATCAGGTCAATCCCTTCTTGAGTGAGTAATTCATGGTAAGTAAGGTAAGGTGATCAACCTCCAATAGTGGAATAAGAGGGAAAATTCTTCCCCAACTCTGGTTCAATTCTACAATAGGATGGTTTAAACCATATCTTATCAAGAAGTAGTAATCCTCGAAGGTTGGATAGACATGATCTAACGCGAAGCAAAAACGGTGATCCTCCAGTACCAGAAGTGAGAAACTGCTTGTAGCAAGGCACAATTAATAGACATGGTCCTCCAAGACAACAAAGGTACTATATAATAACGGTCCAACCCCAAAAGTGACTAATCATAAAATCTATGAATAAATGAGTCTATTTAGTAGTTCATTAACTCCTGATAGCCAAAATTTGGAAGAACCATCTCAAGGAAGAAGCTATAGAAAGAATGTAGTGTCTGGAATATGAAATAGAAAGGCAAAAGTTGTGAGCTTTCAAACAAAAACTCTTCTGCATTTATATGGAGGAAGAGATTATCGATTGGTCCTCCCACGGGACTGATCAGTCTATATGTAAAAATCTGAATATTAAATCTCTCCTTACAGACCTCCTGATTGAAAATACACTTTGAAAATAACAATTGCGAGAATAGAAACCGTTGTAGATCTGAGAACTTAAAAAAATGATTTTTTTCCCATTTTTGTATGCTAGCCCTATATTTTGCATATCCATCTCATGTGAATATCATCATTAGCATCAAATAACTCAAAAATAAAAGGCATTTCCCATAAATAAAGCATATTTCGTACATAAAATTTAGGAATAAAGGACAATCCCCTTTAAACCATAAATACCAAAATTTCCAAACATAAAGGTAAAAAATATAATAAATACAAAATAAAATGACGTACTGAGAGCCTACGAAAAAAATCACCCTTATGCCTGTCATCAACAGAATCAGAAATAAACACCTGTGTCATTGCACCCTCCTTAATCATTGGACCTCCTCAAGAATCTATGGCAGATGTAGGTTCTTGATACATAGGGCGCACCCTCGGAGAAGACTCAGGGACATTCGTCGCACGAACACCCTTACCGCTATAAGGAAAGGGTCTCGAAACATCCTCAATCATCAGACGATCCCGACCTAAGTTCATCATCATCCCTTGAATGTTGGAAAAGTATAAGCCCATCGTTTTGGACATTTTATCTAATACTTCCTGAGGGAACGTAAAATCCTTTAATAAAAAATCTAATGCATCACAGTTTGATCTTTGGAAAAAAAATGAAAATAACGAAAGAGAAACAAATCTTATAAATTCTATCACGTACATCGACTCCCTCTATAATGGTGAAATAAGGTGAGAGGGTGGAACTCGGGCTACGTAATGTAGATTGTCATCCCCGTTGTCTGTAGTAACTTCCTCAATAGGTATTTTATAAGGGGGAACATAAGTAGCATCCGGAGGAGCCTTCCTCGAGAACCAGGCCTCTCCTACCTGTAGGACTACGAGCATCAATATTTTCGTGATAAGGTTAGCATACCGGAGAGTGTACTTGAAGTGAACACTCTCTATTAGAACTCCCTAAGTTAGGATCATCGGGAGAGATAAGATGTGACTCCCTCATCCGTAAGGGAGGCGCTGATGGCGAGAGCTACTGGGCCTCAAAGGGAAACTAATGGACAACCCTCTCTCCCAAGTAAAAGGCTTCAGACCCATTCGTGAAAAGGAGCAGTCGAGAAGTGGTTTGGGTATTAGTTTTATTCATGTCCTAGTGCAAATGGGACATAACCTAAGGATATAAGCTAACCTACATTTTCAAAGACAGAATAATGACGAAATTAAAGGATATGCATAAATCTTAAAAGAAAAAAGAAAATACAACTCCTATCTGTGGTCATATCACATAGGAAGCTGTTCATCTCTCCCTGATAGTACACTTAAAATCCCTCTCCCTTTTTACCCTTTCGACATCTCCTCTGATGGACCAACAGTGCTCATCCTACACTCTTAGAGAACCCCAATGGATGATGAAGACCTCTAAGGCACATAACTGCGTGAAAATAAAATTGAGAATATCAGTAACATGGTAATAATAAATGAGAATAAAAAGAAAGAGACAAAAAGATAAGAAAGGCGTACCTCCCAAGCTACCACGTAATCGTTGGGACTCTTTATCACCCATCTTGAAAAGGAACTCATGGTGGTATAGAGCAACCTTAGAGTAGAGTTGCACCACTTGTACTGAGGGATGCAGTTGGAGGATCAAAAAAGGAAGAGCAAAGCCTCATGGACTGCCTCAATATAAGAGGATTAGATTATATGGGCGAGCATGAAGAGTAGGAAGGTCTATGTGAACTAACGGATTTGAGTCTCATATGTCCCGAAATTCCTCAAGTGTGTCCATATATGGCTATCAATAGGGGTAAGTGTAAACAACTCACCTGAGCGAAGAGCATGGAGGAATTGAATGTCACCTAAATTACATCCACCGACATCCTAATGTGGTGGGGAATCATCACTAGAAATAAACCAGATGGAAGACTAGTCCATAAATGCAAATGTAGTGGGGTGAACTAGGAAGTGAAATGTAGAAGTCATGTCCCACCACCCCTCCGCCAGCATCTAGATCACGAAAGTAACGCGAATCACCATCAAGGAATACAAGGAAGGGACAAAACCCAAACCCCGTACACTCTCACGAATGACGACGGGGAAATGACCATCAGTCTGCAAACCCACAACTAGCTTAGGAAAACCCTTAAGTCGAAAATGGGTGGCACTATCCTCCTGAAGATGTCACATATGTATGTCTAAAATAATATCAATAAATAAATAAATAAAACATTACATTACTACACTCCAATGCAACAATAAAAACAAAACATAAATAAAACAATGCAAAAATATAATAATCAATGCATACTTAATAGCTACGCATAGTGGTAGTGAGGTGAGTGGCATAGTCTCCTATCACACACCTAAATCCCTCTCCATCGGATCCATGGTAATATCAATAGCCGCCCATCCATCAGGCTACCCAGCCTCTGACGGAGGCCTGACATTCGGTAGATCGCCTAGAGGGATCTCTAAAAACTCCTCAACCTTTCTTTTAGCCATTGAAAGCGACTTGAAGAGAAATTTAAGATTTCATTTCCCTTTCTTCAATAAAATTCTCAAATTTTAAAATTTGATTTACCTTTTCCTCAAAAATGAAAATTTAAATTCAAGAATTCATTTCCCTTTGTTCAATAAGATTCTCAAAACTTCACATTTATGTACCCCTTTCCTCAAAAATAAAAAATCCCAATTCAAAAATTAATTTCATTCTCTTTAATAAAATTTTCTAAACTTCAAAAAATTAATTACTACTTTCCTCGGAAATCAAATTTCAAAAATACGTTATCCCATTCAATAAAATTAAAATGCCAAAAATCAAATCCTAAAATTCACTATCCCCATCAATAAAATCAAAATTCCTTCCCTCGTTAAATTTTAAAATCCAAAAATCATTCTCGAATAAAAAAAATACTTATTTCCAAAAAAATAACTCCCCTTTGAACCCCGTCCCATGAGGACGGTTTCGAAACGATTTGGTGTATTGATAAACATGTTGTCGAATACAAATGGTTTTCCAAATGATCGGGTGTATTGATAAACACCCCACGTTAGACGAACGATTTCTAGACAATTTGGAGTATCGACAAACGCCCCGTCTCATGCTGATCTTGTGTATTGACAAACACATCGTCTCATTAAGACGGTTCCCAAATAATTTAGTTTATTAATAAATACTCCCTTTCATGTAGATGGTTTCTGAAAGATCTAATGTATTGACAAACGCCGCGTCTCATGCAGACGATTTCTAAATAACCCGGTGTATCGACAGACACCTCGTCTTATGCAAACGATTTTCCAAATGATCTAGTGTATCGAAAGACACCATATATAATGCCGACGGGTTCCAAATGATTTTGTTTATGAATAAACACCAAATGATCGGGTATATAGATAAACATCCCATCTTATGCAAACGGTTTTCAAATGATCTGATGTATCGACAAACACCTTGTCTCATGCAAATAGTTTCCAAATGATCTAGTGTATCAAATAAACACCCCATCTCATGTGGGCGATTTTCCAAATGATCCAGTGCATCCAAAAAACCTTATCTCATATGGATGGTTTTCCAAACAATCTGGAGTATCAATAAACACCACATCTCATGTCGAAGGTTTTTCAAATGATCTGGTGTATAGACTAACACCCTGTATTATGTGAATGGTTTTTTGAATGATCTAGTATTTTGACTAACACCATATCTCACGCGGACGATTCTCCAAAACTATCAGGTGTCTCGATAAACACCCTGTCTTATGAAGATGATTTTTTAAATATTATTGTGTATTGAAAAACACCGCATCCCCTACGGGTAATTTTCAATCAATCTAGTGTTTCACCACGTCTCATGCGTACAATAAATATTGATAGAAAGTATCACAGCGCATCATCGCCTGTTATAGACGTTACAGATGTTGTAACACCCGTGCTCGAGATATATACCTGATTCCTTATAATTTGTATTCCTTTGAGCCATGATCTGAATATTATGGAAAGATTACGTTCCTTAATTTATCCTTGTGGCATTTTACAAACAAAATGGGAAAGAACGGATAAAACCCAATTATTAAATTCTCGGGGTCATTTGAATGAGTGATGAAATCAATTGAATAAGATGGGTTTCTCGTTAGAATAACTGATATAACAACCTTCAAATGATGGGTCCATATCTATGTTTTACTAGTCTTATTAGATCATAGTTGGAATCCCGTTAAAACGAGTTATGTAATGTCATTTGAATGAGGTCCAGTCTATATCGAATGGGATGTATATTATCGTTTGAACGAGGTGTAGTCTCATTTGAACGATGCTGACAAAGTCAATTTTCAATAATTTTGTATGCATTGTCACCTTGTGCACGCTTTGTTTCTTTAAGCTATGAAGCTCCTATAATAGCAAATTAATTGTGGGTCTAGTTTTGGCCTGAGCAGAGAGTTAAGAGTTACGGAAGGTTTAAATAAGAGTAAGGAGGTGGATAGGGCTCATTCCATTAGATTTCACACCATCTCTCTACACTCTTAAATCTTGTTCCTCAAATTTCAAGCCCACTCCCACCATCCCAAAGCATTAAACCCTCATTCCTAGCCACTATTAACTTATTTCCAAGATATTACACCTAATTTAAGACTTATTTAAGGTAGAAGTTCAATTTGAGATTTATTGTTGTATCTTTTAAGAAGAAGTTGGTGCATTCATGGGGATTGCAAGATTTTAGGAGCTTTCAAGTCACTTCCTTTAGTTTCTCCACTTCAAAATCCAAGCTTGGATTTTTCTCTTCAAAGTTTAAGGTTAAAAGTCTATGGATGTATGTAGGATGCATGCTAGAATGTGATTTAAGGTTATAAAATATAATATTTTCTAGTATGTTTAGTAAGGTTTTCTTACAAAAATGGAATTTTTGAAAAAACCGGGCTTGAAAAGTTTATTTTTATGGGTAAACAGTATTTTAACCTTCTAATATGAGGAGTAATTTATAGGCTTGAAATCCTCCCAAACATCTGTAACAACATATAGTAAGTTGGTAGAAGACATCTAAGCATGTTATATGAAGTTTGAAATGAATTTCATGAGAAAGTAAGATAGTTTGGAAGGGCAACCCTTAAGTGTGTTGTAAATATAGATAATAATGCTGATAAACAACGTTTGAAACTACGTATAATGATAGGGCCAAATTGACATCTTTGCTAAAGTGATCTTCAAATGAGTAAATGTATTTCTTATGTGGTTTAAGCCTAAAATGATGAAATATGGTTTTTGAACTTAATACCATAAAATGTGGTTTTTGAATATGAAATGATGATTTATGAGTCCATAATGAATTAAGTATATTTTTCACGAGGTTTTAATAAATAATGGGTAAAACGATAATTTTGGTAAAATTCATAATCCTGGTGGTCAGAATCCATCATTAGACCTTACCATTTGATTTTGTGAAAATGGATGAAGTAGATAAATAGCCTGTGAATGGTGTGAGATCCTGAAACAAACCAAAAAATTTATAAAAACGGTTAAAATGACAGAATATTGTGGTCATTAGTAAAAATATTAAAACACATTAATATGGACTCATATGAGACTGAAAAATAATTAACAAGCGATCGGATCCCTAGGTTGAAATATCCAAAATCACTGGCAAGACCATATGGTAGCATAGCCGGCGGTCTAGAGCCCGCTAAAGTACGTGGATAATATTCTCACTAAAATAGATCTTCTTTCATGGAAATTAGTGTATCTTAAAAATTATTACTGAAAATACTCAGCTCTAGTTCTGATTTTGTCATTTGGTGATCTTAAGTTTGGTTTGGGTATATAGTTTGAAAGGTTTTAGTTGGTTCTTATCTGAAGAGTTACGCATTTTCGATTGCATGGTCCCTCTTTGATTCTTGATGGGCTCATCATTAAACCTTATTAGGATCTATTTTGGCTTTGTGTTTATCCACTCTTGAGGAAGATCTATATTAATGTTGTTAATTGATATAAAAATAAGGGTTAATGGTATGAGGTTTTGTTATCTTATTGGATGATACATGGTGGTTCTTGGATCCCAATCTCCTTAATGAATCCAAAAGGGCGGATCTATGGTTGAAGTTTGTTGTTTGCTAGCTTTGAGTGAAGATTGTTATGGGTTTCTCTGATGGGACTGTATATTGATGGAGTTGTGGGTGAGGTCATCTCGCTTTTTTTTCTTTCTTTTTTTTTCCAGAAAAAGAAGTTTTATCTATGATAAAGTCATTTTACAAGTGATGTTACTTGTTGCATACCTGATAGTAGCTATATTATGATTGGATTTTATAACGGTGGGACTACGCGTGGAATTTTTTTATGTTAATGCTTTACATATGTAGCTTGGCTTACGCATGGGTTAAGAATGTCGCAAGCATTGGGAACTGGGCAGGGTGGACAATTAGAATATGGGTCGGATTCAAATGGGGCCTTAATTTTTTTTTAATTCTTAAATAAAAACATATATATTATTCATGATAAAAATATATTAATTTCTTATAGTAAATTTTTAAATTTTGATGTATTTTCATTCCAAAAATTTAAGTGTGTGTTGAATAGGTTATTATAAAAAGAAAAAAACTATATTATTTTTGTGCATTTTTTTCCAAGGTTCGGACTATTTTAATTCATATTGATAAAGAAAGTATAAATTAATTTTTGGTGTATAGTTTGCATCATAAATACATATTTTGTAAAAAAAATGCATCTATTTTTAGTTTAATCCATTTAGTCACTTAAACACCCATTTACCCAATAGTATCTTATTTTTAAAGGTCCACGCTAGCAGTAGCCCCTCCCCGCCCACACCCTACCTCCCTACTACCAGGCACAATTGGATTCAAGTTACCTTGACTTTTGGTATGATATTGTATCGAGAGTCTAAAGTATGACATTACAGTTGGTTTTTGGTAAATTACCTCACTTCTTGTACAAGTGGATTCAAGTTACCTTGATTTAGAAACAGAAAAAGACTTCATGTAACTACATGGGATTGAACATGCCACCTCTTGTTCCATAAAAAATGCATGTTACGACCTAAAACAAGAAATCATATTTTTTAAGTTATTTCACATATTTAAAATAAAGCTACATAAATAAGAATTTTTTAATTTTTAGGGCTCTTAAAATTTCCCAAAAGTGGGGACCCCGAGGCGGTCGCCTCTCTCACTTCCCCTTAGGTCGGGCTTTCGGTTGGGTTGGGACATTGTATATTGGATCTGTCAGGTTTGGATTGTAGTATTGGTCTTTGTATTTTTGTTGGGTCTAATCTATTAGGGTTATGTTTGTATGGGTTGGGCCTGTGTGTTTTGGGTTTATTTTGTTTGCCCTACCTTTTTTGGGTGGTTTGGTTAGGGATTTAACTTTATTCGTTGTTTATTGGGTTTGGACTAATTGTATATGTTTTTGTTAATTGCCTTGGTGCTAATATATCAAAATTTCACCCAAAATAAAGTCGTATTAGAATTCAAATACAATGTGACAACTAATAAATAATATTAGACTTTTTTATTCGTTGTGTACCATCGTTTTGATTAAAATGATAAGTCTTTCCACAACCTAAGATAAGAAACCAAATTATTTTTCTTAATCTCTATCTCTCTCCATCACACACACAAAGTAGTTATCTTGAGACTTGGACACACTTTCTTATAATTCAAAAGTTGTAATAGATTCAAAAATTTATCATTGAAAATATTATTCATAAATATAGTGACTTGAATAAGCTCTTGTAACCCACCCATTGAAGTGTTCTCTTCAAGCCATTCATGACTTTCTTAATTAGTATTGGCATTAATCCTTATGCCATGAACGCTCTTGAGTTGTTACAAAACAACAGCCTCATCTAAAAATCTATTTTCGTGTGTGTATTACCCTGTGATTCTGGATCGTGGAATATCTTATATAATTTAAAAATCGAAAAAGTATTTTTTATGGGACATAATTATCTTTTTTAACATTTAAAAATATAGGCTTTGATATAAAAATAATAGGGTTTTAAAAGGGTTTGAAATCTGGATAAAAATCAGATTTTACTAACTTTTATTTTAAATTGGCAGAATAGGACCCATCTTAGGTGTCGAATCGGTTCAGCCTTAGAGGGAATCGATTTGCACTGGGGGAGAAGTTGTCGGATGTCTTTTTTTAAGCGTTTGCATTGGATTCAAAATCTACAAATTTTTCTTTACTAAAAGACTTAAGTATTAGACTTGTTAAATACTTTTAACCCTTTTTCAAAGGCAGTAGAAACTAAAAAATATCATCCCATCTTTTACAAAATCTAATCCTTGATTAAAATAAAGCTTCAACCCAATTTTTGGAGTCTCAAATTAAGTTTTTTTAAGATCAACTAAGAACGCAAATTTTGTTATTTTCAAGTTACGGTCGTAAGGAGATGACTTTAATCCGACATGAATATCTCTATTGTTCCCCTTAAGTGTTATATGTTTTAAATGTTGCCTAAACCTTAATTAATTATGATTTATTTAAAATAATTAACAAGATTAATTAGGAAAAGTGGGAGTAATTTGGGGATATTTGATTTATTAAATATGAGAATATAATTTAAGACATGAAATATCACATGTTTAGATTAGTTGTACCGTGTTATCGAAGATTATTGGGATGAATCACATGCTAGAAATTGAAATAAGTAATTCGAATAATGTTTTGACTCGTAAAATTATGATATCGATGTGTATGTTGTAGAAGAGAGTTAATTATTTTAAAACGTTGTTAAAAAGTATATTTGAAGTTGATTATGCGCTAGATTGATTTAATATAACTCGTATTGGAATTAAGAAAATTTACAACTTGGTTAATTATTTTGTAGAACTTGGTTATTTTATGATTAAATTGATATAAGTATAATGGAATTGGGTTCGTAGGATTAATTGAGAAATTGTAGTGTTAAATTAAAAATATAATTTTTATAGAGATCGTTCATATTAATAAATCGATACATAGGAAACATTGGATTTTGGGATTATTTGTACTTTCACCCTTGTGTAGTAGGTTGCTTGATAGATATAATACTAGTAGGTAGACTTTGTTGTTGTTGCACTTTTTTGGTATGGGAATAGTGAGAGTGAGCTTTTACGGGTGGGTATTTTTCTGGGTGGGTCTAGGTAGTACACCGTTGCATTATTCCTTTTGACTAAGTGCGAGACTAGATGATGATTTTTTGTAGGTATTCTTCCTAGTTGATAGGCTAGGTAATATTTTTCGTTGGGTGATCTCTAGGTTTGGGACTAGGGATGGTGTTTGTTGTGTTACTGAACTATGGGTGGGATTAATTGAGATAAAGAGAACTTGATTAACATGTTATAATTAATGTCGAAGATAATAAATGGGTATTAAAATTATATAGCGTCACCAATATGTTCACGATTACCAATATTAGGATTGGGAGGCTATAATGATGTGGATGCGTATTGGTGACACAAATATATGTGGGGATAAAGAAATAGGTTTGTTTGGCTATAGTGACGTGTCATTATTAGAGCATCACCAATATATGCATGGATACTAAAATTTGGCCGTCGGGCTATAATAATGGGTTGGGGTATGATGTGTTGAGATTTTAGGCATGCCCGAATATGTGCAGGATCAATAGAAATGTTGGTTGGCTATAGTGGTGTCGCTTTAATAAAATAACTAATTAATTGTATTAAACTAAGTTAATGGATTAAACATAACTAAATGTTATAATAAACATAATCATACTTTAGTGGTGGGGTGATTTAGTTTATGTACGTAGTTAGCGTTATTTTACGTTACCCCCATCTTCTTATATTGTTTTTAATTTAAAATACTCCATTGTGACATTAATCTCATATGATGTTTATGTTTGGATTCACCTCATTGCCTATCTCCCCATTCCATTACAGGATCGTCAGTGTTTCTATTGTGGAGGACGTGGCCACCTCATTGCCACGTGTCGCCACTATCAGCGTAATCCCCGGGCACCTCATGTGGTTCCTCATGATCATCCTCTTCGCCCACCACCTGTACATATGCCACCATACCCAGTTAATTATGTTGCACCTGCACCAGGTGATGTGGTGGTCCCGAGAGCTCATCCGGATGTAGACCCACTCTCTTTATCACTCCAGTAACATTCTCGGAGTCTCCATGGGGACATTCGTGTCGATATTCCTATGTTTGATGAAATATTCTTCCCGGATGATATGACCGATTGGCTCGCCGCTATGGAGATAGTTTTTTAAATGCAAATTCAGGACTACTCATGTGTTTTTCTAGCTGCGACCAAATTTCAAGGGTTTGCTCGTGTGTGGTGGAATGATCTTTGTTATCGTAGGATGGCTGCTGGACTCCCACCTATCCAAGACTGGCTCGATCTCAAGGTAGCTCTTCAAGCCTCCTCTATACCTCCGACGTATGAGAGAGACCTCTTTACACGTATTCAGTCTCTCCAGCAGGACACGTCTTTGGTCGTAGAGTACATGAAGCAGTTCCAGCTCCTCTACACCACAACCCACCTGCCCGAGACGGAGGATCAGCGAATCAATTGCTGCAACTTAGGACTTCAGCCACATTTTCGATGCGACCTTGGATTGAGAGAGATACCGACCTTTTTGAAGTTGGTAGAGTATTCTACTAAGGTCGAGGCCTATCATGTAGCCTTAACAAATTCTCCAGCATCCTGACCTCCATCTTCCTTGAGTTCTTCTCCTCCTGCATCTTCATACTCGACATCTTCGGCCATTGCACCAGTTACTGCTACTTTCGTTGCGACCCATACAGGCCCTCCCACATTTTGCTGCTTTAATAGCAGCATCGTGGGACACCGAGCTTCCGATTGTCTAGTTAGTGATGTTTAACTTTATCCACATCTTCTTATATTATTTTTAAGTTAAAATACTCCATTGTGATATTTATCTCATATGATACTTATGTCCGGATTTACGGATCATATTTGGAAGGAGTAGCTGATATTCATGCCATGGGTTTTGACCCATTGTATTGACTAATATTTTAGGTTTTGTTGGTGTAGTTCATAAGATTTATTGGAGATCCGTGGAGTTCCAACTAGAGTTTTATTTTACTGCTTTCTTAATTTACTTTTCCTTCCCAGTCGTACTTATTATGATATGGTCATTCAAGAATTTTTCTTGCTTGATTTGATTCCACGGTTGTTTATTGTTTTCAGTCGACGTTTGTATTTAGATTATTCATTCGAGTATTATTTTATCTTTTGGATTTGAAACTTATTTATTGTAGTTAGCGTGGTGATGGATGTTATTGTGTGGATGTTTTTATTCATTGGATTACTTTCAAATCATATCATGTGGAAATAAATTTAATATCTCATATTTATGTCACATGTAAAGAATTGTATTTAATTTATGAAGCTCGGCATAGATTGGTAATGAGGATTGATGACCTCCAATGCAAAAATATGCGAGGTGTCACAGTGCATATTCCAAAAAATGTTAGCATTCATATATATTTTTATACACGCTTCTGTGAAACATCAGCAGAATAGAATTATATATCCTGTTGCATAAATATATGTGGACAAGTATAACGTTATTAGAAATATATATACAAGACCACCAAACTCATGAATTATTAATATTCAATAGTTGAAACAAATACAAATACAAATACAAATCCAAATATGAAGAACAAAATTCACACTTCGAATTTAAATTGTCTTTAGTAAAAAACACATACAAATACAAAAACTTAAAATACAATTAATGGAAATAAACGAATATATGAAATGAATACGAATCCAAATTCATACGTGCATAAAAAATTCCAACTCCACGCAATGACAAACCCAATGATAGTTTATGGTCATATAGTTATTGGTTCGATGAACAACGAGATAATGTGATCTTTCAACACTTTTTCCGGATGTGTGTATCCATCTTGATGCTTGTAAACAACGTCAAACATTCGAGTAAGGTTGAGAGCTCGAATAAGGAAAGGCATTCGGACCGAGGTTGGCATGAGACATTCCTCATTTATATCTTTCCATGCATTTTCAATCTTATTATAGAACACTTTAATAACCTCTTCTTTTGGCAATCCATACTCCTTCATGTAGCATTCAATCCCTGTAGCAGCATGTCCCCTCTCTTTTTCTTCCTTTAAATATAAAAGATGTTTACATGTTAGTGGAATCAACATGTGCACATATATCAAGTGGCTAAATATATATATATATATATATATAGGAATGAAAGACTTAATATTAAAATGTGACATATACATACTCGTATTACTCCATCACGTACTATATTAGTAAAATTAGTAAATCAACTATATGGAATGTGTAGTATGTTGAAAAAAATGGTAATAATATCATGTTAATTTCAGACAATTTAACCAAAAATAATGTAGCAAAGAATTCTTGGATCTACAACATATAGGTGTGACGCATGAATATATATTGGTATATAATCTTTACTATATATTCTCTAACATATAAGGTAATTATGTCAATGTGTAAGTTTTGTATCATACCTCGTGACTCATTATATCATCAATGAGTCGTCCAACTGTATTTGAAGCAATAAGAATTTTTGGCTTCTTGTGCGCCCATTCAAATTCGTCAATGGTTTCAACTTCTTCCATGGCCATAAAGGATGATGGTGCAAGTAGGAAATTAGCACAAGTGACTAGTGCATTGCACATATACTCGTTAAAGTGTGGCACATGTTTTTCATGAAGCCATATTGTCTCAATGTCATAACCCCTTATGAGTTCTTTAAACTGTTGAAAAGTTCCATGTCATTGTTTTAGTATATGTAAAAGAAGATTTAATGTCATTCTAAAATGGAAAAGTAAAAAAAAAAAAAAAGGAAAAAGGATGGGAGCCATACTGCTTCTTTGGAATATACGGCGCCATAAGATCTTCCTTGTTTCGTTATTTCCTCATCAATTTCTTTGTATAGATCTAAGAGAGCTTGGTAGATGATCTTCATATAATCGGGAAGCTGATCAATGGCGGTCATGTCCCACCTAAAATGAGAGCGCAACTTTGAGACCAAATATCATAATAATCAAATTCATCGAAGGAGTTAGAGTGAGACATTTTAAAGTGGGAGATTCAAATATGTGACAAGCATTCAAATTTCAAGTTTATTGAAACAATTTAATACAAGTCACAAAGCAAGTAAAAATTATATACAATATATACACGATATTTTTTTTAATTTATCATCAAGCTATGTAAAAATGCTAATAAATTTATGTTATTGTACAACATAATTTAATTTAATTCGTTGGGGTCTTTCACTTTTGCATATTAGGCATGATTCTAAATTAATTAAGAGTTGTACGTGTTAAATGTTTTTAAATATTATAAAGTTTTAAGAGTGTAACAATCAATCATTATGAGGTGATATTATATTCAAAATCTCATTTTGATTGAATAAGGATAATTTCTAAATTCGGATTTTAGACTGCATATTTAGGTATTAAAACGAATATACCATTATTGAAATTTACCTCTGCATTGCATCTGTATAGAGTTTTAGTTCATCAAATGTTCCATAGGCATCATATGTATCATCTGTGATTGACACCATAAGCATGATTTTGGCCAGCATTGTTCGAGCAAGGGAGTATTTTGGTTCAAAATAAACTGTAAGAGCCCATAAATAGCACTCCACCGCTCTATTCCTTGCGTAGGGAAGTCTTGATTCAAAGTTCAAATCTTTCCACCACCTTCAATAGTAATAACAAATTTTATTAGACACACACAAGCACAAAATCTCTCCGGGAGCTTGACTTACGGCACATAATTTTTTTAAATCTTTTAATGGGTTTTAAACATTTATGGGATACTTACAAAATCTTATCTGAAAAAATATTTTTTTTTGCTATTTTAAAAAAATGGTCAATATTTAATTGTTTTTAAGAAGACATTTTTTAAAAATATAAAAAAAATTATTTTGAGCTGATTTTTTTAAAGGTGGTCCCTAAAATGTTTAAAACTCGTAAAAAATATTATATATTTTTTTAAAACAGATCCCGCGTGGCTCACCTTGGGGGGGGATTGGTTAATTAGCGTCTGTATTGCAGCTCCACCCCACCCCTATATATATATATATAAAGAAAGAAAGAATGTCTCCTCTAAGGACTCCTTACGGTGCAGACCCCGTTACATACGATTTTTTTAAATAGTAAAAAAAAGAATTTTTTGGTGAAATTTAATGGATATGATGTCTACGGTTAAAAGATCATCTCCAATTTTTTTCCTCAAAAAATTCAATTAAAAATCCGTTGAGATGAACTGATATGTAAAAAAATTGTATAAATATTTATTTTCAACCATTGAAATATTGGGTCGACGTCAACCACTTTATTGATTGAATTTTTTGATGAAACTTCATGTATATGATCTTCTCACTGTCATGATCATACCCATGAAGTTTCATCAAAAAATTCAGTTAAAAAGTTGGTGAGATGATCGTCATCATTTCAATGGTCGAAAATGCATATTTATACAATTTTTTTACATATCACCCCATCTCAAAGGTTTTTTGTATTTTTGATGAAAAAAATTGGAGAAAATCTTCTCACTGTCGAGATCATATTCAGGAAATTTTATAAAAAATTTCATTTTTTTACTATTTAAAAAAAATAATATGTATCGGGGTCTGTACCATAAAAAGTCGCTACAAGAGGGTCTCTCTCTCTCTCTCTCTCTCTCTCTCTCTCTCTCTCTCTCTATATATATATATATATATATATATATATAACATTTACCTTGTGACTTTGCATAGTTCTTTCTTATGCAATAATTGTAATATATTAAAATCTATCTTGGAAAATTTTAATAACACATCATTCTTGGACGGGTCTTCTTCATACACACTGATGTAGTGCCTTGCCTCTACTCTTGGAATCCCCTTGTGTAGGGGTTGCTCCAATGCATGCATCACTTGCTTGCTTTCAAGGGGACTTAGAGAATGTAACATGGACTCGAGATGAGTTTTTGTAAATGTAAGTGCCTCGTCTAAAATGTCATCTCCATGTGTTCGTACATGTGAAGTTTCATATAAGCTTAGCATTCCCATCACATCAGCAGTAAGGGAATCCTTGAATTTATTTGCACTATCTTTAAATTTGTTGAAGACATCTGAGTTACAAGATCTCTTATTAGATTAAACATATAATAAATGATGTAGATAGTGGGTAATGACCATAATTTCTTTCTTTTCTCATGATATAAGAAAATAAAACTTACATATCATTTTGTTTTAAGTATGCAGTCGAACCCAAGCAATTAGAAAAAACGCTCTGTTGAGTTGTTGAGTTGTATGAAATTTCTTATTCAAAGAATATGAAAAAACTCGTGTACATATATTTATAATAAGTATGCGTTTTTAGGTTTTCTTAGTAGGCATTCATAATAGTTAAATGCACATAACAAACTACATGCTTACAAGCTTTTATATTTAAACTTTTAAGCAACATGGAATATAATAGATTCAAAGGTGCAAAAAAAAGTTTCCCTAATAAAAATAAATCCCCAATAGTTCATACATTATGTGGATGAATAATAATAATAATAATAATAATAATAATAATAATAATAATAATAATAATAATAAAAATAATAATAATAATACTATTTGATCCCAAAATAATTGCAAAGTACTCTAGTGATTTGTTTATTTACTTTTGGGTTTTTACAATGCCGGAGCATCTTCCATTAATTCAACAAGTCCCTAGAAGTCTAATTATTCATTTTTGTGACCATTGAAATCTCAACAGTCAATTCTCGTATTTTCTGGGTTGAGAAACAACCGTTAGTATAGATGCATCTACTTCCTCCTCAGAAGTCCAAATGACCTGATTCAAAGTTCCTTGAAAAGTTAAGACAATATCTTTCCAATGATATACGACTCATAGTCAGATTTAAAGTATACAGTTTCTAGCAATCGTTTGAAGTCGGCTTAATAGTTATGGCAGAATAATTTTGTTCAATGTAGCTAGTCATGTTGGATGAAGTGTCATTTATCATTATCTATTTCCCATGTTCGTTATTAATTATTATTCATGTACCGACTGTTGGAGGGTTGTTCCAAACACTTATATAAGCGGTGGTCATGTATGAAGTAAGGACCGCTTCATTTGATATTATAAAACAGACTTTTATCGTTAGAAGTGTATTCTTCTTCTTTTGTTGTTTGTCCGTTGGTGGATTCGACGACGAGTGGTTCGCTTTATCTATGATGATCATTATCCGATCATGTAAAATCTATTAATGGATTGAATTTTAGTTAATCCAAATGTAAAAACACCTATTTACTCGGAGAATGATTGTATATAGTAATCGGGCAATCCAATTAGTAAATTAATCAAATATTGACGAGTGACAATCAAATTGGCCAACAAATCAGCCTGTTTTTTAAATTTGAATTAAATAACATTTGAATTATAGGGTTAAAATTGTAACTTTAATCCTTTATTTTTTACCATCTGACGATTATCATTACAATTATTAAATAATATTATATATGAACTTTTTATTTAGAGTCGAATATTTAATGGACTTTTAATAATTCGACATATAATCTTAAGTTGATTCAATTCGATAATAAATTGATTTGTATTGACCGTACTCATATCCGAATTTAATTTAGTGACAAGCATAGTTTATGTTAAGATCCGGACCGCAAACTAAATGATAATTTGAGTCAATGAAAGCCTAGGTGTTGGTTTCAAATTATTATCTACATTTTTGTTAAATGTGGATATATTTGTTTTGCATGTGACTATAAAATATATCATTTTATTTAGTATACGTGTGAATGCATATAATCTTGTGTTTACATGTAGTATGTTTGGAAATAGACTTACCACACGACATTTTTTTCCCATGCTGCCTAAATACTCTAAAGATAAGTGCAACAGTCCACAGATCGTAGTCTTCATTATCTTCAAGATTAGCATGGGCATAAAATATTCCCTCCAACTGCTCCTCAATTTCTTTTTCAAAATGATAAGCAACACCCAACCGTTCTAGTGTGTTGATTAAATTAATCATCTCTCCTGTTTTCCTTTCAGTATCTAGCACCATGCTCATTACTTCTTCTTTCAACACATCATTTTGCTTGGCATACATTTCCCATACCTGTAAGCACGTGCACTATATCAGCCATGGATTTTTTTATTATTTTTTTTAATGTGCAATCATTGTAAAAAGATGATACAAACACATGTGAAATGAGTTTTCCTTAAGATTTTTTTAAAATTATTTTATATTTTATATACATGTCTGATAAATTTATCTTAATTTCTTTTTTGAAATATAAATATACAGAAATAAGAGATATAATAGTTAAAAGTTTATAGAATATAATCTTCCACATAGATTAACTTTTACATGTAATATATCATTAAATTTTTTGTAATTTTCCCTTTTCAAATTCATTTAGTTGATACCTTTGTTTGAGCCTTTTTCATAGTAATTTTGAAATGGATACGGATAAATTTGGGCGAGTCAAAAGCGGGTCAGACATAATAATTTGGGCGGGTTTGGTCGGGCCAAATCCGGGTCGGGTTGGGTCAAACCCGGATCGGATTGGGTTGATCCCACTTTTTTTTTTTTGAAAAAACAAATATTATACCATATACGGATAAATATGGTATAATAATTTTGAAAAAAAAATATACAAGTAGGTATCTTTAAACTCTTTAGTAATTTGAGTTTTATTTCTGAGAGATTCCAAAACCATTTTGACCCGCTAATGCCCGTCAACAAACCGTTTTATTGGATCGCTCAAATCATTTTGACCCACAAACATAATTAATGAGCCCAAACACATTATTTTGGATGGATTATGAACGATTTCATCCTCAAGAGTCCATATTACCGGTCCTATTACGTACACACAGAGGTACACATACACATACATGAGAGTAAAATATATCTTCACGACGCAAAGATCGGAAAGTTCACCTTATTATCAATGGAGAATGATGTGAAACGATCACCCCATATACTGGGAGGGAAGTTTGCCAATGGCCGGAAAACTTGGGGCTGGCTGTTTAATGGTCCAACTTGAGGAGTTGCCATACTAAGCTGCAATAATAAGTTGCTTTTGTTGTTTAATATTGAGACGCCTCTAGTGGTGCACGGGTGTTAGCTATATATAGATACCTGACATTGACAGCAATTGTTCCACAAAACGCTCAACATTTTATATTTTCTTATCCCAATTATTCCAGGGGCAAAGCAGAGGGGCAAATGTGTCAGTTTCCGTGCAATAATAAGCATTTGACGTGATTTCAATACTTACCGTCTTTTGCTAATTCTTGGCTCAGATTGTTGGTACTTTGTGGGTCGAGGTCTGCCGACATTAAATTAAATATTCACGTCCATCCAAGAAGGTCTCACAACAACCAAAAAAAAAAATTAGTCTGAATTTTAACATATTAGGCTACCATGTGTTCGCTTCAATAAAGAATAAGTCACATTTTATTTTTATATTGAAAAATATGAAAAAACATGGATCGCATCCGTGTATAATCTTTGTTAATGTTAAATATGAACATGTAATACTTATTTAGATGACACTTTTGTGAAATCATGGCTGAGCTCAAATTGATGTTAAATAGGGACATGTAAAACTTATTTAGATGACACTTTGTGAAATCATGGCTGAGCTCAAAATTTGTTGTGAAAAAATATAAAAATAAATAAATTAATAAAATAAACCTCAGTACAAATATTTGTAGTGCTTTCACATTGAAGTTACATTTTTTAACTCTGACAATTAAGGAACCTGAAAAGAAACTCTATAATGTCATTTTTTTTGCTATGTATTTTCGAAGGGGGCATTAACTAATAAATTCATTAAACGTTTATTTATATACGATCAGTTCAACCACTAATTTTGTTGGTGTCTTGAAATTTATGAATTTTGTAATTAATTACCGATAAGTTCAAACGATTCATTTGAACTTATTAATATAGATACAATTGCAATTGTAATTGTAATTCTATCAACATTAATAAGTGTAAATATATTTATATTAATAAATATAATTGTATCTATATTCGTGCATCTTCATTAATAATTGTAATACACCAGGACTTATTGAAAAACTATTTTGAGCTTGATATTTTCGTTAATTTCTAAAGAGTGTAAGAATTTATCACCACCTTTCCCATTTTCGAATTGTTAATATATTTTTAAATATACTGTTTCTTATAATTTATGTATTATATATACGCATGTAGAAATATATATATATATTTATGGGACCTTTAACTTAATTATATTTGGGAGAAAAATAAATTTTTTTATTGGGAGAAATTGAATTTATGATTTGAGCGGATGTATTTAAATTAAAGGATTTATTTAAATGGGCAAATTGAGATTTAATTGTTCGAAATATTTTTGTGTCGCATTTTTTAGGTCAAAAAATTGGAGAATGTTATAAATTAATTCGGATGGCAATTCTGAGTGCACGGTTGAGTCCGAATGGGTCGAAATAGCTGGAAACGAGTACCCATGAATAGTAAATGGGTCTTCGGGTATTTTTAGGCATATTTAAGCCCACATAAGAGTGTTTAGGACCTTTTTATAAAGCCAACAAATCTAAAAATGGGATTGAGTTATTAAACCCTAAAAGCGAGAGGGTGTGGCACCCATAATACATTTTAGAAAATCCTTACAGAGAAAAAGTGGGTTCAAGTGGGAGAAGCCATGGGAACCAAAATCAAGAACAAGTGTGTGGGGTCTTCATCAAATCATCATCATCTACATTAGCGGTGGAAGCGGTACGGGTTTTTACCGTACCGTTTTGGCCGAAAAAATGGTTTTGGTTTTATATATTAAAATACAAGAAAACGGTCTTACCGAAACCAAAATTACTGCAAAAAGTTGATTGATTTTGGTTTTAATATTTAAAAAACCGATTTATCGAAATTACCATACCGAATTTATCGAAACCAAAAAAAGCCATACCGAATTTACCGAAACTAGGAAAAATCGTACCGTACAGAATTTACCAAAATTATCGTACCGAATTTATCGAATCAAGAAAAAAGTCGGTTTTGGTTTTGGTTTTGGTTTTGGTTTTAATATTTAAAAAAGTTAGTTGGTTTTGTTTTTATCTTTTTAGGGGCTTTTAGTGCTATTTACCGAAACCAAAAGCCAGAAAAAATCAGAATTTACCGAAACCAGAAAAAAAACAGAAAAAACAAGAATTTATCGAAACTAGAAAAAAACGAAATTACCGAAAAAATCGAGATAGCAATCGGTTTGATTTTGGTGTACCGGATGGTAAACTGGTACGGTTTGATTTTACCATCCAGAGTTCACCTCGGTCCTCGGTCGTCACCACTCTTGGGTCAGAATTGGCCCCAGTCTTGGATCGTCACCTAAGTTATGTCAGAATTGTCCTCGGTCCTCGGTCGTCACCACTCTTAGGTCAGAATTGACCCCCGTCTTGGATCGTCACCTGAATTAGGTCAGAATTGACCTCGGTCCTCGGTCGTCACCACTCTTGGGTCAGAATTGACCCCGGTCTTGGATCATCGCCTGAATTAGGTCAGAATTGACCTTGATCCTCGATCGTCACCACTCTTGGGTCAGAATTAACCCTGCTCTTGGATCGTCACCTGAGTTAGGTCAGAATTGACCTCGGTCCTCGGTCGTCACCACTCTTGGATCAGAATTGACCCCGGTCTTGGATCGTCACTCGAGTTGGGTCGAAATTGATCCCGGTCCTCGATCGTCACCAATCATTAGGTCAGAATTGACCTCGGTTATCAAACCTTTACCCCAAACCCACAGATTCGTCTTTGATCCACAGAATTGATCATCCCTAGCACACTCCTTAGGCCCGCTAAATTGGTTATCCTCGCTTCCTCAAGTCCTCAAAACTTACTTCGACCCTCTGAATTAGTCACCCTCGCTTCCTTAGGTCCTCAGAATCGACCTCGACCCTCTGATTTGGTCATCCCCAACACGCTCCTTAGGTCCTCTGAATCGGCCTCGACCCTCTGAATCGGTCATACTCTCTCAGAAGCATCATGCGGTGTCTAATCGACGGCTATCATTTGTTCCAAACTCACTCGTCGAGGGGCTCTGTAGACACCTCATTCTGTTACCCCCTAAATCTCTTTAGGTACCTAGTACCTCCATTCATCACCGCAGACCCAAGTCATATCCCGAGCACTGACTTGGAAGACATCGGGCACTCCCCGGCCCAATTTGACCAAAAGTCAAACTCTTCATCTCAATCGAGACTTAATGAATTTTCAAAGGGCACTGAATACCCTCTCCAACGGTCCGCCCCGTGCGCGATTCTGACTTACCATGTGGACAAACGATCCGTTTGCGTCCGAAGCCTGACCTATACGCCACCGGACGCTCCCAAGCTCCGTTTGACCTAAGTTAACTCTTCAGTTAAACCGAGGCTAAATGAATCTTCGAAGGTACCTGAATACCCTTTCCAAAGGTCCGTCCCGTGCACGATTCCAACTTTCCATGCGGACGAACGATCCGTTTGACTCTGAGAGGTCACCGAATGCTTCTCGGACCCGGTTGACCAAAGTCAACTCTCTAAACCCGGTCAAACTCTTTGGAATGTCAAATTACATCTCCTAAACTTTCCAATGGTATGCCCCGTGCGCGATTCGGACTTACCATGCGGACGAACGATCCGTTTGTGTTCGCACGATTCCCCGTCCAATGGACAGACAAACGCTTCCGAGCCATATTTGACCCAAAGTCAACTCCTGAACCAGGGAGCGGTCCAAGGATTTTTGAAGGTATCTGAATTACCTTTCCAACGGTATGCCCCATGCGCGATTCTGATCGACGGTTTGCCCTCGGCGATCGATTTTCCGAAAAAGCTTGAAACTCACTGCCAAACTACAGGTTCCACAACCTGCCTATCGGCACCTTCCTGCCGATAGGCAGGAAGGGCTCTATGCCAATCGGCAGCCCCCTGGGCCTATAAAAAGGAGGTTTTCACCTCATTTGCGGAGGAGGAGCCCAGATCAGAAGGAAATCACTCTCGGTAAGTCCCAGAAACCTCTCTCGAAGGCAGCGTGATTTCAACTCCCAAATCCCCTTTTTACTTCCACTTTTCATCATCCCCTCCATAAAACTTGGTGAATTAACCACTCTCCATCATCATCCAAGGTGCAAGGGCTGCTCTCCAACATTCAAGATCAAGCTCAAGATCTTCAAGAAGGTCCAACTTTCTGAAACTCTCTCTTTAATTCTCTTAAATTCTCAATAACTTGTTTTATTATTTAGCACTTTTATTATCTCATCTCACGCATCCTCATACACTTTTTATTTAGTATTATTGCACATCTCTTATTTTTATCTAAATAAAAAACCCAAAAAAAAAAGAAAAAGAGGGTTTGCTCCTAAATTCCAAATAGGGATTCTCACACTTTTCCCACAACTAAAACACTTTTTCTACACACACACACTTACAAATAAAATATTTCTCCATTTGGATTTATGGGTTAAACCCCACCCCTCTTTTGTATGAGAACTACGTGGACTTTGATGCCTTTATAGGCTACGTAGGCATCTCGAGGTAAAACCCGAGACTCGAGTCCTTTTCTCACTTTTTCTCTTATTTTCTATCTTCTCTTTATCCCATTTTCTATTATATTCTATACATTCATTCTTGGTGGCGTATTATTCCGCATGCGTTATCGTTCCCTTATAGAGATCAACGTAGGGGTAATCGCATAAATCCTATTTTTCTACCTTAATTTCATATTCCTATGGATGACTCGCTTTATCTTTTCCATGATACAAGTCGAGGATTCCTACCTCCATTTTATATATACACATGCACACATATCACGGGGGAAAACATAAAGGAAAATAGAAAATATACATGAGAGACCAAAAGGGCGGAATGGGTGCCTAGCACCATCCCATTTCGTAACTAAGCCTCCGAACCCTTCTCGAATCATTTTGGTTTCGCACGCACCAGTATGTCTTTGGATGCCATCCTTCGGAGTGGCTTCCACTTTTTCTTTTGTCTGTTTTGAGTAAAATAGACTGGCGACTCTGAATCTCTCTACATTTTCGCACCTCATAAATCGACGCCGACCGAAGCGCTCTCCAGAGAGGGGACGTGCGGGACCCGAAGGATCCTTTCTCCCTCCGCGGCGGGAATCGGGGATGGCCACAGTTAAAAGATATTACAAAGAGGAAAAAATTAATGATTAGCTAGATGGTCGATTATTAATATGTGATTATTTATCGGTAACTAGTTAGGATATTACGGGTAGTCATACAGTAATTATCTATGCATAGTAAATAATAATAAAATATACTTATATATATATTGTGTGGACATACCTATGTTCGAGGACGGCCATATCTTCCGGGGTTACACGCATTCGGGACCGTAATACACGTCAGCATAGGTGGACTAGACGTTGTGTAGGTCATTACTATAGGTACTACGTAGCAGCGCCACTTACGAGAGGTATGTGTAGATGTTGGGATCCTTTGTCACGGTTGGGTATGGATCGCGACACTGGTGTACTGAGTAGGGATCGCCCCACTTATGTGTATTTTGTGATGACTGGTTGGATAGAAGATTCCTTCAGACTTACCGATTGAGCATGAATGAGACCTCACTGGTAGATGCATTTAAGTGTCACATATATATATATATATATATATATATATATATATATATATATATATATATATATATATGTGTGTGTGTGTGTGTGTGTGTGTGTGTGTGTGTGTGTGTGTGTGTGTGTGTGTGTGTGTGTGTGTGAATTAAATGAGATTTATTAAGTTGTCTAAGAATGTAGACAATAATTATAGACCCTATACTATATCGTGTGTATAATAGATGTTTATGTTACCTTTATGAGTTATATGAGGCTGGGATACTTTGGGCATTGATAACATGAATGTAGATGATTACGTCTATGTATGTTGATTATATTTAATGCATTTGATATTAAATTGGTAAAATTATCATTTATTATTTCGGGAGTTGATCATATAAGGGAAATATCAGTCTTAGATGAGGGGTGAGATACTTATCGTATGTGAGCAACAATGGCGGTATTATTTCACTTTAAATTAAATGAGTTAATTCTTGTAAATTTAGGGTGCTGATCCAATTTATAAATATTTTCTCCTCCTAGATGCTCCTAGACAGGGATAACATGGTGTTGACAGGTCAACCTTGTAGTCTCCTTTTGCTTATCAGTTTATCCAGATTTATTGATTCTAGTTTAGGCGCTACTCTACTTCAGTCTATTTATTTTTGGATTACCATATGGGCATAAGCCCGAGGTCTATTTATTTCTTTTTGGTTTGAAATATTTACGATTATGATGTATTTCTTTTAAACTTGGTGCATGTTGTATTTTATCATCATTTTGGACATTAATTCAAATTTAATTATAGCTTATCAATATATGTATCTTATATGGGTTGATGCTGAGAGTGGTATTAATTGAAAAACAAGACCTATCTTTGGAGTATCATGTCTGTCCAACCTTTACATAAGAAAATAGGGGTTATTACAGTTTGTATCAGAGCATCTAGGTTCTAGTTTCCATTAGATCTATGTTGCGTTTATTACGTTCGATGTTGTGTTCTTTGATATGTGGAACCTATACTTTGGATTCGTTGTATTCTTGTGATTTGTATTAATTCTAACCTTAATTACTTTCAGATGGAATATGGATGAGGGGTAGTCTATGCGCGTAATCGCACCAATACAAATGAGGAGGCTCAGCCGGAACCACAGTATTAGCCTCAAGCCCCACCTTCCCAACAGTTGATCACTCTAGCAGAGATTGCTACCATCATGACACAAACGATTTCCACTCCGATGGTATCCATGCTCCGGTACTTTCCACCACCCTAGGCTCGGCAACAACAGTAACCACCGCCATAGATAATGGTAGTACTAGCCCAGGCATTGGAATTAGTATAGGACAGATCTAGGGAGGCTTTCGTAAATAGCCAACCTCAAAAGTTATCGGGAAGTCCAGATGTTTTAGTGGCGAGTAGGTGGAAGAAGGACATTCATAGGAATTTACAGATGGTGGAGTGTACTCCATTACTGAAGAGATATTGTCTTCATTTGGGCTTGTGGGGGGCACACTTCAGTGGTGGGAGTCATTCACTACAGTTGTTGAGAGAGATAACTTAATTATAAATGAGCTCTTTGATAGATTTGAGGGGATGTATTACCCTCAGGCGATACAGTTACAGATGAGGAGATGATTTATGTAGCCCATGGAGGAGGGTCGTAAAGTGGTGGAGTATAAGGAGGAGTTCACCGCTCTTTCATACTTTCCCTCGAATCTATCACAGAGCTCATATATCTCCAAAAGTGGATGTGAATGCAAAGAAAATAAAGATGGACATGTTCATTACGGGATCGTCTTAGCATATTATGAAGGCACTTTTGGGGAACCCGACATTAACCACATGTAATCAGATGGTGAATGATACCCTTCTCAAATGTCAGGATCACAGGTACTTTTTAGAGGAACAAGGTTGAGAAGCAACATGGAGTGGATACGTTAACCAGTAGGTTTAGACGAGTGGAGGTAGCGGTCATGGGACCCATCAGCTCAGGGTGATTCATCCACATATCACTATAAGCGATTCAGGGGTTCTGATGATCATAACCGACAGGTCCAGCAGGGCAAACATCTCATGGGACATTAGGTCCAAGGTCAGCAGGGTGAGGATAACAGGTCCAATAGGCATAGTGATGCCTGTTTCATGAGAACTACAATACTTACAGGGAGAGGGGACATACATTGAGGCAGGGTCCTCGAGGTAATCAGGCACCTCAGGAGCATGGAAGTTAGAGAGGACATCAGGCGCCATATGGGCAGCGCCAACAATTACCCTTTCTAGGAGTTGTGCCACTAGTGTCCCTAGCACCCGTTGCCCCACCTCAGGGACAACCACCATAGTTACAATACGGACGGGTGTATCACATCGCGCCCGTAGAGGGACCAATGCCACTTCTGGATGTTGAGAGTATGTTCCCTATCGTTGTCCATATAGGTTATATTTTATATGAAACGGGGTTATATTATTCATTCGATAGAACTGGTTTTTCATGTGAGACTGGGATGATATATTTTTCTTCTGATATTATACTGCACATAGACTCACCTATGGGTAGACAAACACCCATTTGTTCGGTATGTAGGGGTATAGGGGTCGAGATAGGATGACTTACTTTTGTGTTTCACTTACTGGTACTATATATGCATAAGGACTGTCACTACCCCGACAAAAAATTAGTAGGGAATGCGTGCCTTGACATGCCACTAAGGCAACAAATATTATTTCTTAAATTATTTCATTAAATAAATGGAGCGAAAATACAATCATGTGGGTATGGATCGTAAAATACTGAAAGTCAAGGAATTGCGTCATCAGAGCTTTCTACAGGAAACTTCATTTATATTAAAAATAATAATGAGTTACAAGTTAAGAAAAAAATTAAAACTTATTATAAGAGAGCCAAACATGCTATATATGATAAAAACAAACATTTTATTTAAATAACAAAAAGAGCTATAAAAGCTGAATCTTCAACATAGTCCTTTTACGTTCCCTCCGTCAACCTACTTAATCCCTGAAAATTCCTTATTTATACAACATCAGCTAAAAGACAAGTGATATTTAATCACCAGACATTCCAGGGTTTTCAAAAAATTAATGCATATTCAATTTAGAACATAAGGCATATATATAGAGAGAGATAGGAATTTGTAGTAATATATATAAAGTAACCGACATTATATATTTTCGGAATAAATAATTCAGAACATAAAAAATAAGAAAATGAGCAATATATCAATAATTCAATTTAAAATTCTAGTGGCCGTGTACACTCTAATACACAGATAGACAGATAGCGTCACCAAATATTTTCACCTAATAACAACACAGACAGAAAATCACGATCTTTGAAATAAT
This sequence comes from Sambucus nigra, assembly GCA_949130495.1. Taxonomy (NCBI): domain Eukaryota; kingdom Viridiplantae; phylum Streptophyta; class Magnoliopsida; order Dipsacales; family Adoxaceae; genus Sambucus; species Sambucus nigra. The sequence continues at coordinate 601,056,034 of OX422216.1, forward strand.
GCCTTGTTTAGGGCACACCAGTGATAAATCAGCTCGGAAGGTACCACCCAAATGTTTTCACCCGGTATTGAAGGCCAAAATAGTAAGAGAGTTTCCATAGGCCGAATGAAAATTTTCAGAATTCAAATCACATGTTTATATCGAGAGATATACACATATAGTAAATAACGGAATCATCCGTATCAGATGTATTTTGAGAATAAAATAATTTCACAAAATATATATAGTTTTTATAATATCATATAATCAAAATATGCAAGGAATGTTATAGATTACTCACCTAAAACAGAAGTACGAAGTTATAGATATCGAGTCTTGGATCACTATGACGAAACTTATTCTTAAATTTTCTTACACTTTCTCTCACAATTTCTTTGTAAGATTTTGAGGTAATTTCCTATAAAAACTGATCCTAAGGGATATATTTATATTTTTTCAAATGTATTCGGGTGTTGACACGTGTCTGGGTGACAAACCTTTCATTTTGGTGAGTTGGCATTGACGTGTCGCGTAATAGAGGTGTCTTGCAGTCTTTATTCACCTAATGGCGACAAATGTTTTAGCTTCTTCTATATGGATGACATTTGTTTTATCTTTGATTTTATGGATTACACTTGTAAGATGTGGTGGCAAGATACAACACGAGGTGTCAAGAATAGGGTGGAAAGTTATTAAGGATATAAGGGTCATTTTATTTATAAAGGGTATTTTGGAAATTTTACATTTCATATTTTGAATATTTCTTAAGTATCTCTGAAAATATTTTATTTACAAAAAGGTTCTTTTTATTTTTCATTTTGGTCTCTAAAATTTTCTTAATTAAAACAAAATCCCTAAAGTTTTATAAAATTATATTTTCAACCCTAAAACTTATTACTTAGTGTATGATATGCCATAAGACTTTGATTTGATCCAATTTACAGTTGATTATTCGTATTTAAAAGCGTGTTTTGTTATAAAAATAATTTATAGTACTACAAGTCCCTAAAGTTTCATAAAATGGGCATTGTAATGGGTGTCATAAAACTTCAATTTGACCCAATTTAGAGGTGATTCTTGAAATTTAAAAAATTGGGCTTTGTAATAATATAACATTATTAGATAATAAGTAAGACGCAATTGTAGAAAAAAATTATATATTGGCATATAAAAGTGGGGTCATTACATCCAATCCTCCTTATAAAAAGTTTGGTCCCCAAACTTGACTTACATTAATTTACAAATAGGTATGGATATCGCTGCTTTATTTCATCTTCTTGCTCCCGTGTTGCTTTTTCAACGAAATGATTGTTCCATAGTGCTTTGATCAGTGGAATTACTTTGGAGCGTAATATTTTCTCTTTATGGTCCAAAATTTCTACTGGATGCTCAATGTAGGTTAGATCTTCTTTAATTTATTCGGGACGTATTTCTTCAGCATTGACATGTGAAACACATCATGCACACTAGAGAGTTGGGGGTGAAAGTCTATTCTATATGCAACAAATCATATCCTTTCAAGGATTTCATAAGGTCCTATGTATCTTGGACTCAGTTTTCATTTCTTCCCAATTGGATTACTCCCCTTGCTGGTGATACTCACAAGAACACATAATCTCATCTTTGGAATTTCAACTATCGATGGCGATTATCTACATAACTCTTTTTACGGATTTGATCAATTCAAAGTCGGCCGTGTATCAATTTCACCTTCTCTGTTGTGATCTGAATTATTCATGGACCCAATAATTTTCTTTCTTCAACTTCTACCCAATATGCAGGGGAACGACACCTTCTACCATAGAGTGCATTATATGGAGCCATTTGAATACTTGCTTGATAACTATTATTATATGCAAATTCTACTAACGGTAAATGATCATCCTAATTCCCATTCATATCAAGTACACATGCCCAAAGCATATCCTCTAAGATTTGACTAGTTATCTCAGTGTGACACCCCGCCAATTAAATATCGGGTCGCTACTCATTTATTCAAATTAAAACAAAATGTCATGTTGGTTCAGTTCATAGCATCACTGTCGAAAACGTTTTAAGTCATTACTAGCCACCTAGTATTTAAAAAGTGAGTTGTCAATTTTAATTAAATTGAATTAACATGCATCCAAAATAAATTATTAGCTAAAGATATCACAATAAAAATACAGTCACAATGTAAAATGATGGAATAAAATTTTATCTGGAGTAACACTCCCCTGAACAATCCAAATACTGAATAAAAACAAATACAAAGTCAGAATAATTAATTAATTAAATAAATCCAAAATTGAAATGAACAAATCATGATAAAGTTATCTCTAAAAGGAAAGGGTGATATGCCCTAACACAGGAAATAAATCTGAAGGAGAGTCAAGTAGAATGTGGAGGCATCTACAAACGAGATCCTGTAACTTCCACGGAAGTTATAGCACATCACTGAAATGGAACTCCTAAGCTTGGCGTCCCTGTGGCTGGGCACCTCAAAGGTTTTTCAAGAAAAATAGATTTGAAAGTAAATGGGTCAGAGCCCGATTGTGAAAACAGTTTAAAATATAGCAAGTATTTAATAACATTAAACAGTAAATATAAAATACATGTTAGATGCGTGCACTCACATGAGTTCCTCACCTCTCAACTAATTGTGCACATCTAACGTATCCATAACCCATCCTAGTTATGCCACTAACTTACTAGTTTAATTCACAACATTAATTACCGTTAAAATATGAGAGTCAAAACAAGACATTCTAATATAACATGTGCATGTCTTCCTTTTTATTTCTCAGGTATCCTTACAATAATTATTATGTGAAATTCCCATTTTTAACTCTTCTAAAAATGTCACAAGTATTCACACTTACACTTAAATAAAGAGTCCATTTCAATTACAATTATATTAATCTCATCATAAATATACAATTAGGTCACCCTTAGGCTAAGCTGCGGTGCTCACATACTCAGCTATCGAATCCCGGTACATCATGTACATAAGGACCACGTGTTTCGAATCTCTCAGGAACCGTCTCAATAAGTAAAAATCACACATAATGGAGGCGAACATAGTTCACATGCCCATGGGTCACGCACATTCCTACCCTCCCATGGTCAGCTGACTTATTTACTCACAAATAAGTCATTCATAGCCCTATAGCCTTAAGGTACCAATCTAAATCCCCTCCATAGGAACACAAGGATTAGATGGCCCAGTTCGAAAGCCGACCTCCTATGATAGCAAGTATGGTAGCTATGTTATACACATAAGTCCATATACTAAGAAATCACACCACTTAGATATCTTAAAATATTAAATAAAGTATATTCTACATTCCTATACCGTTATTCCAATTTGTACATCTTCAAGTATCCGAATAATATATAATATAGACCGCCGACACATCTCATGTCATAGTTTCAAGTACCTAAATCCTAACCCACAAAGGTTACCAAGTCTCCTATTATTCCCACATTTAAATCCACTATTCTTACGGTACTCATTTATGCCACTAACTTTATATTACCCAACTATCTAAAACTTATTCATCAAATCTCAGTCTCAAATAGTATCACACTCGTCGAGCCTTATTCAGTTTAATATAATTCCCAATTTGACCTTTAATACCGATTCGAGTCTCACAAATATGCCGAATGGTCTTCCTTGAATCTAATAGTATTCACAAAGTCCCCACCAATAATTCTCTAGGGTCGAAATTGATAAAATCCAACAAAGGAAAAATATAACCGATTCTGTGAAGGTCGATCGATCGAACTGGGAGTGTCGATCAATCGAACGCACCAGATAGGCTACGGCCTGCTTCATTTTTCAATCCAAAATTCATCCCAAAACTTCATTATAAGGTATGAAAATCTAATCTAATGTTATAGGATCATCATACAATAAAAATACATCATTGTTAATGTTCCAAAACCTTTTAATCATCAATCATTTGTCTTATATGGATCAAAACGTCAATAAAAACCCTAGTTTTCTATTTTCTTCAAGAAAAATGGTAAATCTTCTCTTTAATTCATTCTTAAATCATCAAAAGTTATGTTTGGGGTACTAAATTTGTCGAGAACAGATCTACATATAATTCCTAACTAATGTTTAGAGTTGTACATCAAATTCATTCGGTTTTTCACCAAATCTTTCAAGACAATTATTAATTTCTACACTAAGCATGGAGGAAATATTCATTGAATTAATGAAACCAAACCACTTGCCTTAAGTTCGATGTTCTGAATTGTTGTTAGTGCTCAAGGGCTGGTTCTCTCTTCCTTCCGGTCACAATTCCATCCAAAATGATGGTGGTGGTGGGTGGCGGTTTTAGTTTGGAACCCTTTTGGAAGTTCTCTCTAACTTCTCTCTAACTCCTGTAGCCCACTCTCTTGTTTTTGGATGATAATGGAATTAATGTCTTTTCTAATAATATGTAAATAAACTCTAAAATTCGTGGGTCTTAATTCCTTATTTTTTAAATTTACCAAAATACCCTTTCGGGTTACCGGTCTGGCCTAAAAATGCCCCGGGACCTAAACTAAACCCCCAACTAGTGTTTTCGGACTATATCGACTCTTTCGGACACGTTGGCGCACTCAAAATGACCATACGGTTGATAAAAATATAATTTACTTTTTAAATCAAATTAAATTAATCTTTGACGCGACTGACATGCGCGTCCCAACTTAATTTATGAAATTGTCATATTTACATCTCTTGACAATTTTAATACTTTCAATACTCATATATTACCATATATACCCAGTAATATTCAACATTATCATCATAATCATATACCAACTCGCGTCTCGCTAGTATTCAAATCCGGATTAATTTCCAATTAATTCTCATTTAATTAATTAATCCATTAAATAAAAATCAATAAAATTTTGGGGTATTACATACTCCCCCCTAATAACAGAATTTTGTCTCGTGAAAGAGTTGGCGCCTGCGTTCAATTGAGAAATAATATAATAAATACCATTTTTAACCCAAATTAACCCTAATCATGCAACTAGGTGTGATTGAAACGATATGAAATCATGCACAAGATATTCAACACACAAAGTTTAAGGAAAAATCCCCCACAGGGGAAAAACCTTTTGTATATCACTATAATTTGTAAAAGACGGTTTACAATCGGATTACAATGAAATACAGGTTGACTAAGAATTACCCTCGGGTATCGGATTCTGTAGTCGCGGCTGGAATATCCCTTTCCAGTAGGGTTGGCGGCTGGAACTATCCCTGTCCAGTAGGGCTGCAATGAAGAGGAAGGAGCGGTCCACTTCACAAAGGGTTGAACAACATCAATGGTGTTCTAGGGTTACCAAAAGTGACTCACAAATATATGGAATTTGTGTGAATAAAGGGTATGAATCAATGGACTCAAATACCATGAAGACTTAAGAGTTATGGAACTCAAAAAATCGTGTGTAAGTCTCTATCAAAAGAAACCTCTGATCGTGGATTAAATAAGGAACTCTTTGCCCTAAAAAATCTGGCCACGATCTGTTTGAACTTATCCAGGTCAGATCGGTCCGGTATCTGAGGCGGATCGGTCCGCTCTGCCGGATCGGTTCTTTTTAACAAGGCGGATCGGTCTGGTAGCTGTCGGATTGGTTGGGCTAATTATTGCTCCATCGATTTGCATTCGGTCTGGTGGCTACTGGAGTCTGACAAAACGGATCGGTCCGGTAGATGGTCGGATCGGTTCCTTTTTATTTGAGCCGGATCGGTCCGCTAAGCTGGATTCCAGATTCCTTCTTTCTTTTGATCTTCGGATTCCATTTGATGATGATGTGGAATTTGAATCTCTGCAACGGTGTTACGGTTTATGACATACATGAGTATCATGGACAAAATCGGATTCTGTAGTCGCGGCTGGAATATCCCTTTGCAGTAGGGTTGGCGGCTGGAACTATCCCTGTCGTAGGGCTGCAATGAAGAGGAAGGAGCGGTCCACTTCACAAAGGGTTGAACAACATCAATGGTGTTCTAGGGTTACCAAAAGTGACTCACAAATATATGAAATTTGTGTGAATCAAGGGTATGAATCAATGGACTCAAATACCATGAAGACTTAAGAGTTATGCAACTCAGAAAATCGTGTGTAAGTCTCTATCAAAAACAACCTCTGATCGTGGATTAAATAAGGAACTCTTTGCCCTAAAAAATCTGGCCACGATCTGTTTGAACTTATCCAGGCCGGATCGGTCCGGTATCTGAGGCGGATCGGTCCGCTCTTTCGGATCGGTTCTTTTTAACAAGGCGGATCGGTCTGGTAGTTGTCGGATCGGTTTGGCTAATTATTGCTCCATCGGTTTGCATTCGGTCTGGTTTCTACTGGATTCTGACAAAACGGATCGGTCCGGTAGATGGTCGGATCGGTGTGATAAGCCGGATCGGTTCCTTTTTATTTGAGCCGGATCGGTTCCTTTTTATTTGAGCTGGATCGGTCCGCTAAGATGGATTCCAGATTCCTTCTTTCTTTTGATCTTCGGATTTCGTTTGATGATGATGTGGACTTTGAATCTCTGCAACGGTGTTACGGTTTATGACATACACGAGTATCATGGACAAAATTGTCCTTACAAATCTCCCCCTATGTCTATGCCGGAACAAACATAAAAAATCCGAATTATCAAAAATATGCCTATACAAATCTACCCTTCCATGAACCCAAAACTGAAAAGGATCAAATGTATAAGACTACATCGTTGTGTTTCGAATCTTCAGGAATCTCAACGCTTTTCTCATCAGGGTGTGCAATTCAGTGATTATTAAAAGATGTACCTACACACATGAGATAAAGCAAATACCAAGTGACGTATCGAGTTTGAAATGAGATAAACATAAGCATATATATCAATTTAAGATGATATTCTCAGAATTTCAAAACTCCCCCATAATCAGATAATTCATTCTCCCCCTTTTTATGATGTCCCCAAATAGACAAATGAGAGAAATGAATCAAATAAGCAAGTGCGGGATGTCACAAGGCATAAAATTACACCATTAATGAACATAAAACAACCAAGTCGGTGATAGCGTAAAAGAATGGGTGTGATCAAAATTCGATAGGAAAATCAAAGCATACAAACATGACATATGTGCACGATGAATATTGGATATTCCTAACGAAAGAACTCAACTGCTTCCTTTGGTGTAAAAGATTGGAAATATAAGACATTGACTGTATCAAATCTACAAATCAAAGCTCAGAGTGATTTCTACACCAATAACGTCCAAAATGTTTTTCATGCTTTTTCAGGACTTTCAAGGAAGTGCAAACCCGTTTTTCTCATTCTCCAACCAAACTCCCTCAGATTAATATTTTTAATAGAGGTATACTAAATTCTCAAACTTTGGAGAATTGATGGTGAAAACCTAAATGGCCCATATATGGCATGTATTGCTTTTTATTGCCTTTTCTATTTTTTTCGGGCTCTTTTAACCTCTTAGGACCTCGGATATTAAAATTCCTCCATTTTTAGGTCCTTTTAAACGGTGGCTTTTGCGCAAAGGATAAAGATCAACTTTCGCAGCCCCTCCCCGTTATGAAAATATACACGCAGTCTCACCAAAACGGTTTTTACATGCATTCCAATCTTGTCAAGTTTTATCGCATTTTATACATTGTATAGACAGAATTGAGATAGAAACACTCAAGCCAACATGAGATTTACAAGTGCAATAATCAAATAAAGTCGTGCATGTGTGTAGTAAAGGATATAGGAGTCAAGCATGTAGGAAAATATCACTAATTACATCCCAAGGACTCCAATCAATGTTAAGCACATGGATGAAATGATGTAGCCTCTCAAATCTCTATCAAACAGTCACATGGATAAATGAAATGAAGTTGTGACTTAGCGATCATAAATGCTCATCCATAAAAACAAATCTCTTTTTGATTTTTCAAAAATTTTATCAAAATAAAATCTTTTTGTGCTTTTCTAAAAAAAATTCTAAAAAGAAAATCTTTTTGTATTTTTCTAAAAAATTTTCTAAAAAGAAAATCTTTTTGTATTTTTCAAAAATATGAAACAAAAAGCAAAAAAATAAAATAAACTAATAGTACAATCTAGAAATAGGCATCAGATGATATGAAAATGACAATGCTACCTATGCTAGACACGGACCAACCCCTCAGTCAACTGTGCAAATCCCCAAAGACATCCTAAGACTCTCAAATCTAAGGGCATCTAAAGGTTTCGTGAAAATATCGGCTAACTGACGGTCCGTGGGAACAAAACTCAGGGTTACGACCTTCTCCTCAACTAACTGACGAATAAAGTTCTCGCGTAACCTGATGTGCTTTGTGCGCGAATGTTGGATAGGATTGCGGGATATGTGTATCGCGCTCGTGTTATCACAGGAAATGGTCATGGTGTCCTGTGAAATCCCATAATCCTCCAACATTTGCTTCATCCACATGAGTTGCGTGCAACAACTCCCGGCGGCGATGTACTCAGCCTCCGTAGTGGACAAAGAGATGGAGTTTTGCTTCTTGCTCAACCAAGAGACAAGATCAGAACCAAAGTAGAAACATCCACCAAACGTGCTCCTACAACCATCTGCATCTCCGGCCCAGTCAGCATCCGAATAAGCGGACAAACGGTCATTGGTATCAAAGGAATACCAAATGCCGTATGAGAGAGTTCCACTCACGTATTTGATAATACATTTTAGAGCGAGTAAGTGAGACTCTTTCGGAGATGCCTGAAATTGCGCACAGACTCCAACACTATAGGCTATGTCGGGACGACTAGCAGTCAAGTAGAGAAGACTGCCTATCATACTCTGATACAAGGTTTGCTCTACGTCCTTACCTGAAGTGTCCTTACTAAGCTTGGTAGAGGTACTCATAGGTGTACGTGCATGCTTAGCGGAGTCTAAACCAAATTTCTTCACTAGGTCTCTAGCATACTTGGATTGGGAGATGAACATCCCATCCTCTAGCTGACGAACCTGGAGACCAAGGAAGAATGTAAGCTCACCAACCATGCTCATCTCAAACTCACTTTTCATCTCCTCCTCAAAGTGGTGAGCATGCTGGGAGCATGTGGATCCAAAGACTATGTCGTCCACATAGTCTTGGGCAACCAAAATAGCACCGTCATCTCTCCTGACGAACAACGTCATATCAACTCCCCCTCTCTTGAAACCACGAGCTAAGAGATAGGTAGTAAGCCTCTCGTACCAAGCACGGGGTGCTTGCTTCAAACCATACAAGGCTTTCCTCATATAGTAGACGTGCTCAAGGTGCTGAGGGTCTTCAAACCCTTTTGGTTGTTCCATATAAACCTCCTCCTGTAGAATGCCATTCAGAAAGGCACTCTTGACATCCATCTGATATAACTTGAAGTGCAGATGACATGCGATGGCGAGTAGTAAACGAACGGACTCAAGCCTCGCAACAGGAGCAAATGTCTCCCCAAAGTCTACACCCTCTATCTGTGTGTAGCCTTGAGCGACCAACCTAGCTTTGTTTCTTGTAATAGTACCATTTTCATCAATTTTATTCTTGAAAATCCACCGGGTACCTATCACATTAGTATCACTAGGTCGGGGGACAAGTTCCCAGACATTGTTCTTCTTAAAATGAAGCAACTCATCCTGCATAGCGGATATCCAGTGTTCATCCTTGAGTGCTTCCTTGTGATTCTTGGGCTCGACTTTGGACGTGTAGCAGTGATGACTAACAACGTTCTCTAGTTGAGCACGAGTCTTGACCCCTAGAGTGGGATCACCAACAATGGCTGAAGGATCATGACTCTTGCGAACCCAAGAAGGTGTGTCCCCTAAAACAGGAATAGGGTCCACAGAGTGTGGGATAGGAACAGGAAAATCACTGTCAGAAAAGTCCTCATCCTCACACTGAAGGTTGGGATCAATAATCATCGGAGGTTCATCATCTTGCACAGTGACGTTTATTGATTCCATAACCTTAGAGCTCTTCAGGTTAAAAACCCGGTACGCTCTACTGTTCGATGAATATCCTAGCAATATTCCCTCGTCGCTCCGGGAGTCAAACTTTCCTAATTGCTCTCTATCCCGTAGGATGTAGCATTTACTCCCAAAAACACGGAAATATGCCAAGTTGGGCTTCTTGCCGGTCCACAACTCATAAAGTGTTTGTAGTGTGTGTGGACGCAAATAAACCCTATTCACCGTGTGGCATGCAGTAGACACTGCCTCTGCCCAAAATCTCCTAGAAGTTTTACGACCTAGAAGCATAGATCTAGCCATCTCTTGGATCGTTCTATTCTTTCTCTCAAAAATCCCATTTTGCTGAGGAGTTCTCACAGCAAAAAACTCATGTTTGATCCCAAGGCTATCACAGTACAAATCCACCTTTGCTTCCTTAAATTCAGTGCCGTTGTCACTACGTATTCTGTTAATAGTGACACAGTGTTGATTTTGCAGGACACGGCACTTGGTCATTAAAAATTCTACAGCATCTGATTTCTCTCTTAGAAAACCTACAATGGAGTATCTAGAGAAATCATCCACCATCACGAGAATGTATCTCTTACCACCTAGACTCTCCGTGCGAGTAGGACCCATTAGATCTATGTGAATCAACTCAAGAACAAGTGAGGTGGTAATGGAATTTAACTTCCTATATGGGCTACGGATTTGCTTTCCCAACTGACAGGGTCCACAAATCGTGGAAGTTGGCTTTCCAAGTGACGGTAAGCCATGTACTAGGTCCTTTTTAGCTAAACGTGATAATTCTCTAACGTTCACGTGACCTAGACGTTGGTGCCACAGATCCATAGGAGTGATCGTGGCGCTGTTGCAGACAAGTAAGGATTTGGGCTCAGTCCCATAACAGTTATCCTCTGTCCTCACCCCTTGCACTAATAGTTTACCGGCTTGATTATAGACCTTACAAGCTTTCCGGTCAAACTTCACTGCAAAGTCATCGTCGCACAGCTGGCTGATACTAAGAAGGTTTTCTTTCAAACCTTTGACGTATATCACGTTCTCTAGCTTTGGAAATCCTGGTAACTCTACTGTACCTCGTCCTACTATGCTAGATTTGCTACCATCTCCAAAGGTGACTCTCCCATCATTATAATCCTCAAAATGGGTAAAATATGAGACATCACCTGTCATGTGTCTGGAGCATCCACTGTCAAAATACCACTGAGAGGTATTATGTACTTTGAGAGCAACATGGACAACAAGGGCCTTTTTCTCTTTCTTAGGAACCCAAGTGTAGGTACCTTTTTGTATTCCCTTGTTGTTGTTGTTGGTTTTAGCCGGAATGCGGGGCGCATTCATTGATGGTAAGGTCATCCGTCGGAATTCCTCCATCAAACTCTGTGATGTGGCGGCTAGAAACTCAACTCGCTCTCTCAGACTGGCAAACTCATCAGTCTGATGTGGTGGAGCAAGCGTACGTCGTGTCCGACCCAACTTATAGCAATCATACCTAAGGTTAGAAACTCAACTCGTTCTCTCCGTTTCTTTTACAATGGGAGCAAAAGGGCACAGTATTAGGAGGACCTTGGATTGCTTTTATTGGTCGAACTCTCCTTCTTGGTTTTTTATGACGGCCATAAGGAGTCGTAGTAAACTCAGGAATTGGTCCGGGTGCAATTTGGGACGTGGAGGCTCCATCAAAACCTAATCCTTACCTGTCACCAAAACCTAAAGCGGGACCGAGGAGCATCTTTCCCATCTTCCCAGATCTGTCCTCGATTTGTACCTTGACTTTTCTAGCTCTCTCAAGGTCATGAGTAAGCTGAGCAACAAGGGCTTCAAGTTTCTTTTGAGTCTCCAGGGAGGAATGGAGCTCACTCGTAAGACTAGCCACTTGTTTAGTCAAGTCCGCTTTCTCTTTCTCAAAACTGCTCTCTCTCTCTCTCTAAGTAAATTCTCTTTACTAACCCAGGAAGACTCTCTCTCTCTCTCATGGCGGTGCAGGTGGAGGACTCTCTATCTCTCATCTCTTCTAACTCTTCTTCTAACGCGGTGATCCTAAGAACTAACGCCTTGTTACGTTTTTTAGTTTTGAAAGACTCATTATATAATTTGGCGTAGGCGCGTTGAAGGTTACTCTCGTCCTCACTGCCTTCCTCCTCTCCCTCACTCTCTTCGCTCTCGCTGTCGAGGTGTCCCTGTGAAGTAGCATCCTCATCGTCGTGAGATGCACTAGGATTATTCACATGACTAGCCATGAACTCGGTGAAGTTACGCTCATGCGGTGACTCATCTCCCGAGTCCACCGACTCGACCTCACTGTCGTCACTAAGGGTAGCATTTAGGACAGCTTTACCCTTTTCCCTATTCAGACGAGTGGCACACTCAAACGCTCTGTGTCCCTTACCGTCGCACTCAAAACACCTCTCACTGTCTTTAGGGGGTTCTTTGAAATCTTTGTTTTCAAACTTATTTTTCTGAAAATTCTTTTTATCTTTGAAATTCCCATTTTTCTTAAATTTCAGAATTTTCTTGAAGTTTTTAGCAAATAAGGCCAAATCATCTATGTCAAACTCACATTCAGAATCAGAAGTTTCTATCTTTCTAGATGACTCGACTCTCTTTCTTGCCGACCCCTCACTTTTTCTCTCTTAGGCTTTAAGGGCAATTCCCTTATCTTTTAGCTTGGCAGATTTAGGAAACATGTCTATTTCATAAGTTTGTAAATCTCCTACCAGTTCTTCCAATTTTAGTGTATTTAAATTACCCAAGGAATTTAGCACAGTGACTTTAGGTATAAAACACTTAGGAAGGGAACGAAGAATCTTTTTAACAACTCTAGCATTTGGAATATGTTCACCAAGATTATAGCTAGTATTAACAATGTCAGAAAGCCTAGCATAAAATTCATCAAAACATTCATTTTCATGCATGGTGATGGTTTCAAATTGAGTTGTTAAATTTTGCAATTTTGACTCTTTAACAGCATTTGTTCCTTCATGGGTAAGTTGCAAAACATCCCATGACTCTTTTGACGTGGTGCACGTCATTATGCGTTTGAACTCATCGGGTGTGACAGACCCAGAAATGTCACTCACACCCTTAGAATTAAAAGATGACCATTTAAATTCTTCATCAGTCCAAGAAATGTCAGGTTTCAAGTTGGTCACATTATCAACAGTCACGGTGGGAGGATTCCACCCTCGTTCAACCAAAATCCAGACACGTTCATCAATGGCTTTTAAAGCCGACCTCATACGGGCTTTCCAATAAGCATAATTTGTCCCGTCAAAAATAGGCATTTTATAATATGACTTCTCCATTTGAACACGCACTTTTTCAAAAATCAATTTTTTTTAGAAAATTGATATCTTAGAAAAATTTTGCGGAAAAAGGAATACGCGATAAATTAGCGTAACCAGCTCTGATACCAATTTGAAAGAGTTGGCACTTGCGTTCAATTGAGAAATAATATAATAAATACCATTTTTAATCCAAATTAACCCTAATCATGCAACTAGGTGTGATTGAAACGATATGAAATCATGCACAAGATATTCAACACACAAAGTTTAAGGAAAAATCCCCCACAGGGGAAAAACCATTTGTATATCACTATAATTTGTAAAAGACGGTTTACAATCGGATTACAATGAAATACAGGTCGACTAATAATTATCCTCGGGTATCGGATTCTGTAGTCGTGGCTGGAATATCCCTTTCCAGTAGGGTTGGCGACTGGAACTATCCCTGTCCAGTAGGGCTGCAATGAAGAGGAAGGAGCGGTCCACTTCACAAAGGGTTGAACAACATCAATGGTGTTCTAGGGTTACCTAAAGTGACTCACAAATATATGGAATTTGTGTGAATCAAGGGTATGAATATATGGACTCAAATACCATGAAGACTTAAGAGTTATGGAACTCAAAAAATCGTGTGTAAGTCTCTATAAAAAACAACCTCTGATCGTGGATTAAATAAGGAACTCTTTGCCCTAAAAAATCTGGCCATGATCTGTTTGAACTTATCCAGGCCGGATCGGTCCGGTATCTGAGGCGGATCGGTCCGCTCTTCCGTATCGGTTCTTTTTAAAAAGGCGGATCGGTCTGGTAGCTGTCAGATCGGTTCGGCTAATTATTTCTCCATCGGTTTGCATTCGGTCCGGTGGCTACTGGAGTCTGACAAAACGGATCGGTCCGGTAGATGGTCGGATCGATCCGATAAACCGGATCGGTTCCTTTTTATTTGAACCGGATCGGTTCCTTTTTATTTGAGCCGGATCGGTCCGCTAAGCTGGATTCCAGATTCCTTCTTTCTTTTGATCTTCGGATTCCGTTTGATGATGATGTGGACTTTGAATCTCTGCAACGGTGTTACGATTTATGACATACACGAGTATCATGGACAAAATTGTCCTTACATCTCAAAATTAAGAAATAAAGTATCCCTGGAAAAATAACTCTGGATAACGCTCGCGCATCTCATCCTCGCGCTCCCATGTGGACTCCTCGTCATTATGATGCCGTCACTGAACACGTACTAATGTGACTATCTTCGACCTCAGTTTCCTCTCGATGTGGTCCAAAATAGCAACCGTCCCCTCCTCGTAGGAACTATCAGGCTGAAGATCGATGTCCTCTAAAGAAATATGGGTGTGGGCCAAATCGTCCCTAAGATATCTCCTTAGCTAGTAAATATGGAACACATCATGAATCCTATGCAAGTGTTTCGGTAACCCAAGTCTATACGTTACTGGCCCAATCCGCTCGATGATAGGAAATAGGCCCACGTATCTATTTCCCCTTCTTCCCGAAATGCATAATCCCCTTCATCGTAGATACTCTAAGTAGAACCTGGTCCCCCACCTTGAACTCTCTAAAGAATCTTTTGGCATCGGCATAACTTTTTTGTCGATCTTGAGCTACCCGGATACGGTTCCGTATCATCTCTATCCTCGCCGCGGTATCCAAAATCACCTCCGACCCAATAATCTTGTTAGCCCCCACCTCTAACCAACATGTTGGGGAATGACAAGGTCGACCGTACAACGCCTCGAATGGTGCCATGCCAATAGTGAACTAGTAGGAGTTATTATAGGCAAACTCCACCAGTGGAAGGTACTGCTCCCAACCACCTCCAAAGTCTAGGATGCCCATACGTAACATCTCCTCCAGCATCTTATTCGTCCGCTCGGTTTTCCCATCTGTCTGCAGGTGATATGTCGTACTCAGTCGCAACTCCGTACCCATGGCTTCCTGGAAACTCTTCCAAAATCGAGAAACAAAAATCTTGTCTCTGTCAGACACGATATTGAGAGGCACCCTGTGGAGTCTCACTATCTTCGCTATGAAAATGTGGGCATACTGTCCCGTAGTGTAGTTTGTCCGGGCTGGTAGAAAATGAGCAACTTTGGTAAATCTATCCACGATTACCCATATGGAGTCGTGACCCCTCTGCGAAGTAGGTAACCCCATGATAAAGTCCATGGAAATGCTCTCTTATTTCCACATAGGAACCTCCAATGGTTGTAGAAGTCCAGTCGATCTCTGATGGTCCACCTTTACCAGCTGACAAGTGGCACATTTAGAAGTGAACTCGGTAATATGTCTCTTTATACCGCTCCACCACTACTGTCGCCACATATCCTGATACATCTTATCCCCACTAGGATGTACCGCGGACAGCAAACCGTGAACCCTGCGACTCTGTTATAACCTCGTGTCATAAGTCTTCCCCTTCAGGAACAACCAGTCTCCCATTGAAGCGTAAGCCCCCGTCCGAACCAACGGTATAGGATTCGGCTCCCTCTGCTAGTAAACGAACTATTTTCTCTAGACAAAACAAATCATTTGCCTGGACCTGTATCACTCTCGTAACAATTTGGTGCGTAACGGTAATTACCGACATGAATGATCGGGCCACAGCGTCCTGGTGTCCCAACTCCTTCCACTTTTCTCTCCACACTTCGTCCACCTCACCTACTGGCCTACGGCGCAACGCGTCTGCTACCACGTTAGCCTTTCTCGGGTGGTACTGGATATCGAACTGATAATCCTTCACGAACTCAAGCCACCTACATTGACGCATATTTAATTTTTTCTTCATGAAGAGGTATTGTAGGGACTTGTGGTCCGTGAATAAACGGAATTCCCCCCCCCCCCCCCCCCACCCCCAGGAGATAATGTCTATAAATCCGAAGAGCAAATACAACTGCTGCTAACTCCAAGTTGTGGGTGGGGTAATTCTTCTCGTGAGGCTTTGGCTTACGGGAAGCATAAGCTATGGCGTGACTCTCCTATTGTAGTACACCTCCAAGTCCTTGTAAGGACGCAATGGTGTAGACTAGATACTTAAATCCCGGTCTGGGCAATGCTAACACTGGTGCTGAGGTCAACTTGTCCTTCAACTCATCGAATGCCAACTAACAGGCATCGCTCCAGATGAATGGCACACCTTTGCGAGTCAGATGTGTCAAAGGGCCCTCTATCTTTGAGAAACCCCGAATAAACCTCCTGTAGTATCCTGTTAGGCCCAAGAAACTACAAATCTCAGTTGGTGTCATGGGTTGTCCCCACTCCCTCACCGCGGATACCTTCCCCGGATCAAAAAATATCCCCATGTTTGAAATGATGTGAACCAAAAACTGAACCTCCTTCAACCAAAACCCACACTTCTCGTACTTTGAATATAGCTCGTTCTAACGTAGCATCTACAAAACCTGCCTCAAGTGCTCGGTGTGTTCCTCCTCTGTCTGGGAGGAAACCAGAATGTCATCAATGAATACAATGACGAACTAGTCTAGGAACTCTCTGAATACCCTATTCATCAAGTCCATAAATACGGCTGGGGCATTGGTTAGGCCAAAAGGCATAACACGAAACTCATAGGAACCATATCTCGTCAAGAAAGTAGTCTTCGAGACGTCCTGTTCCCTGATACGCAACTGATGGTATCCCGATCGCAAGTCAATCTTTAAGAAGAAGGAAGATCCTCTCAACTGGTTGAATAAGTCATCAATTCGGGGCAACGGATACTTATTCCATATCGTGACTTAATTTAACTCCCGATAATCTATACACAACCTCAAAGATCCATCCTCTTCTTTACGAACAGTACAGGGGCACCCCATGGCAAAGTACTCCTATGGATAAACTCCTGAACTAACAGCTTCTCTATCTGATGCCGTAGATCTCTCATCTCCGCCGGAGCCATACGGTAAGGTGCGCGGGCTATAGACCGAGTGCCCGTCATCAAATCGATAACAATGTCTATCTCTTTACTAAGAGGTAATCTTGGAATATCTTGGAAATCATACGCAAACTCCCTAACAACTGGAATTGAATCGAGTGGTATCACCACTTCCCTAGAGGTCTCCTCCTATATATAATACAAGTGAGTGGACGATCCTCCCTCAGGACGAGGCATCGCCACTAAGAACATCTCTTGCCCGGGTATCGCAAAAATAATACTCCTGCTAAAACAATCAATCATGGATCGATACGTAACTAGCCAATCCATGCCAATGATAGCATCATACTCAGTCATATCTAACACTAGCATATCAACTGGTAAAGTAAACCTCCCGATCTCGATACCCACACCTCTACATATAAGGGAAATTACAGAACCCCTACTCAAAGGTGAATCTATGCAAGTAACTGTGCTCTTCGTAGTGTCTAACAACCCTATAGTGCGCGCAGATCTCGTGACAATGAAACAGTGTGTGGCACCCATATCAAATAAAATATGCCCCATAGTCCCCTGAATAGAGAACATACCCTTAATAGCGGGTTGATCCTGTGGGACTGCGACCTAATGGAGCTGATAAACTCGCCCGTACTGAAGCTGTCCCTGCTGGACTGGGATTGTCGGGATGGGTGGTAAAGCTAGCATCTGTGGTGGTGCTCGTAGGGCGACGAGAAACATAAGTCCCTGGGGCTCGTGTCGATCAGCCTACTGCTTCTTCTGCTTTGGGGCCCTGCCCCTTTCAGGACACTCCTGGCATTTGTGGCCAATCTTGCCATAAATAAAACATTTCCCCGCAAAGTTTCCCCCTCTCTGACCCTCCTGCCCAAGGCCCTAGTGGCCGTTTCTATTCCTCCCCTAACCATGTTGGCCTTGCTGAAACTGCTGCTATTGGCCATGCAGACCTTGATGGATGTGTTGACCCTGCTGGCCATGACGAAAACCTACCTGACCATTTCTGAAACCTCCAGATCAAAATCTTTTAGAATCCCCCTGCTGGGAACTCAGATCACTCTGCCTGTGCTGACCCTGAGCTGACTGTGCTCCGCTGGCACCATTCCCCCTGTCCTTCCCTGATGGATGGACTCTCCTGGTTGCTTACCCTCTAATAAGTGAAAGCGGTGGTCCTGGTAGTGAAGCAGTGCTGCGTTAACCACATCAGAATAAGTGGCCAACGAGAGATTTCCTAGCAAGTACTGACGGATCCTCCAAGTCAACCCATCCATGAATTTCTGTATCTTCTTCTCTTCGATCGAAATCTCATCGAGAACGATGTTCAGAAGATTGGTGAATTCGTCCATATACTCTGCCACTTTCTTTCGCTCCTGCTTGAGGTTCATCAGCTTCCTCCTCATCTCGGTATGAACTGCTGAGGGAAAATACTTGCGGTAAAACCGCACCCAGAACTCCTGAATGGTAAGAACATCTCTCTCCTCCGCGGTGGTAATGGAATCCCACCACTGCAACGCGGATCCTACCATCTTAAAAATAGCCAAATATCTATCTTTGTACATCTATACACTTATACATCCTCAAGTGTCTTTGGATGTCCTTCTTCCACTGACTGGACATAACGACGTCGGAGCTACCTGTAAACTCCGAAGGGTGTGCCTTCTGAAAGGCATCATGAACACGTTCCCAAGAAAATAATAATGAATGATCCTGGACCAGGGCTACCACCGACGCCTGAGGTATTGTCAGCTGCACAACTGCTAAAGCGGCATTTACTTCTCGGGCACTACACCAAATCTGCCCATTTGTCAAGGTCATTGACCTTGACAAATTCACCTTGTCAAGGTCAATAACCGTGACATTTCGAGGCGAGACAACTTTTTTTTTCACGGTCATTGACCTTGACATAAAACTCGCGTTTTGTGTCACGGCCGTGTCAAGGTCAATGACCGTAACACGTTTGTCACGGTCAATGACCGTGACAAAGCCGTGACCCTTTGTAAAAAAATTGTCACGGTCATTGACCGTGACAATATTGTCAGGGACTTGTCATGGTCAATGACCGTGACAATTCTAGGCAGAATTAAAAAAAAACTGCTGGGCAGTATGGCCACTGCCACTGCCCAGCAGTATATTTGTACCTGTTATAGCAACGTTGTACCTGTTCCACACATCATATATCCGAACAAACTAAAGATAATGCAAATATATATTCAAATAAGAAACTATTTAAAAAGAAACAACATCACCATCATTTTATCTCAAATCTACAAACTATTTGCATGGAAAAGAGATTTTGTACCGCGACGCTCGGGAACACCTCCTTATCCTTCCCTTCTCGTCCGAGTAGCCACATAAGTATAGAGCATATGTGGCCTACCCTTAGGGCCACTCCCTGTCCCCCTGAATTGAAATAAAGTAAAATTAGTATCCGCCCCTCAAATATAGATAAATATAAATTGTAATTGAAATCGAAATCGAAATTGACATATAAATATAAATACATTACCTGTAGTGTCACTCAAACAGCTAACTTGAGCTCATATGGAACCTCCTTCCAACTAATGTACCCCGGGCAATCGTGTCAATTATAATTCTCTTCATATCTAAACACTAAGAAATACCATAATTCTATGGAGGTATGCGTTGCAAATTCCTTCCAACCGTTGTGTAGCCAAAAATCAGCAGTTGAAGTTGTCAACTCCACCTTTGAATGGGGTATGGAAAGTGTTGGACAATTGACCACGGCTCGTTGTTGATATACTCCGAGTAAAACACTTGCTTAACCTTTTGAAATGCACAAACAAACGGCTCATCGCTCATGTGGTCGTTGCTCTTCAACTTGGACAAGTCAACCATGATCAAATTGGTGACAGGATCAACTTTAGAAGCATTTTTATCCTCAACTCTTACCCATTCACAGTAAAATACAACCTCTTTGAAGCTTATATAATCCAATTCAAATATATTTTGAATTACACCATAGTAAGTCATTTCAGCTTCAACGAGGTTTTTATCTTTTGCGCTTGCTCGAAAGAAAGTAAGAGCCTTGTATGAAATACCCGAGTTCTTTCCTCATACACTTTAGCGCCGAAAATGTAACCGTTCAATCGATATTTTTTGTACTCTTGTGCCACGAACAAGGGTCCAGTGGCTAGACGAGCAAGCCTTGATGTCGCATCACCCATCTTTAGGAGCTGAGAATATAGATAAATTAATTATATTAGTGGTAAAATATGAGTGTAATGTAACGTTATATAACGACTGTTTTCATTGTAATTACCTCTTGTGTCAACCATAGCCTAAATTCGTTGTCTGATTGTACCACTGTTTTTCGTCTTTTATTGTTCTCACAGGCTTCATATTTACTGCATATTACAAAATTAATCATGTATAAAATAATCTAAAATAATGTTAAACATTATAATATTCGAAACTTACTTTTTCCATTCTTCGACATCTTCATATGTGTCAAATAGATAACGAGCTACTTGTTCATGTTGCAAACTCGTTAATTTCACTCGTTTTCCCATCACATTACCACCATCATCGAGGAATTCATCAGTGTCATCAACGCTGGTAGAGTCAGTCATATATTCCCGAGTATATATTGATGACTCCACGGTGATGTATTCCTCTGCAATTGATCCTGCAATGTATCGCGTATTCTTGACGTAATCTTTAAAAACTTTCATCAATCTTTCAAACGGATACATCCACCGATATCTAACTGGACCACAAAGAAGTGCCTCGTCGCATAGGTGTACCAACAAGTGAACACTTATGTCAAAGAATGCTGGGGGAAAGTACTTCTCCAATACACAAATCGCTTCGTTCACAGCCAATTTTGCGGCCACTATGTGTTCTCGATTCACTACCTTCTCACACAAGAGGGAGAAGGTAATACTAATTTGCATAATATCCCTACGCAAATCCTTGTGCTTGGAGAAACAGTGCTTAAACAATAGAGGAACCAATTGCATGATCACATGCCAATCGTGGGACTTACACTTATGTAAATCATGAGTAGCATAATTCACAATCCTTTGCAAGTTGGACGAAAAAGTAGATGGGCCCTTCAAATTATATATTGTGTCTAGAAGCACCTTCCTTTCCTCACTCGTCAAAGTAAACGCACCAGGGGGAATTATTATCCTTCCCCTACTATCTTCTTTCAACCATAGTTGTGGTTTAAGTTTTAACGTTTTAAGGTCTTTTCGTGCATTTTCTCCATCCTTCGAATGACTCCCCCCAAGGCAAGTACCCACAATATATTCAGCGAAGTTCTTCTCTGCATGCATCACATCCAATACATGGCGCACCGGGTTTTTCTTCCAATAAGGCAAGTCAAATAAAATTGACCTCCGAGACCATGCCTTTCTTATCTCAGTTTCATTCCCAGTTGGGGTCTTCTTATGCTTGACATTCTTAAATTTGGGATTCTTACCTGGCATATTTGGGCCACATTGAGAAGATTTACTTTCAATTTCTGAACCCGAAAGTTGTCTCGGCGGTAGCCTATGTTCAACTCCGCCCAATAAAAAATTGGAAGCTTTCTCAAATCTGAAACTATGAGCTGGAGGTAAAAACCTCCTGTGGCAATGGTATACATTTTTTAAGCTGGAGGATAGACGAAGAGATTCAGTCTCCTCTCCACAAATAGGACACCCCAAATAACCATGTACTACACATCCGGATAATGTCCCATAAGCTGGAAAATCATGAATTGCCCACATCAACATAGCTTTCAGCGTAAACTCTTCTTTTCTAAAAGAGTCAAATGATTGCACACCATCTTCCCACAACTCATTTAATTCTTCTACCAAAGGAGCCAGGTAGATATCAATGTCTTCACTTGGTGCCTTTGGCCCAGGTATCAATAAAGCCATCATCGAAAATTCAGGTCTCATACACTGTGAAGGAGGGAGGTTGAGTGGGGCTAGGATCACTGGCCATACACTCTGATTGGTGCTTAGATTTCCAAATGGATTGAAACCATCTGTTGATATAGCCAAACGAATGTTGCGTTGTTCTCGAGCAAAATCGGGATACTCATAATTCATCCTCCGCCAGGCAGTAGAATCAATAGGATGACGCATGATATTACCCCCTACTTCTGCCCTAGCATGCCAAGTCATTGCCTCTGCAATCCATGGTACTGTGAAAAATCGCTTTAATCTAGGCCCAACGGGAAAATATTTCAATACTTTTTGAGGCACTTTTGAGCTTGTGCCTTCCTTACTAGTAGATTGGACATATCTAGGTTCATCGCATACCGGACAACGATCGAGATTTTCATACTCCTTTCGGTATAGTATGCAGTCATACACACAAGCATGAATCGATTTATACTTCATTCCCAAACCTTTCAAACTGTTCTTCATAACAGGATAGCTATTTGGAAGTGTATTCACCTTGGGTAATAAGCCCTTCACCCATTTCAGAATTCCCGTCACGCTATTGCCAGACAAACCGTACTGCGTCTTCAAACTGTGCAAACCAACCATGGCATGTAAAGTTGTTTGATCTTTCTCACAGCCAGAGTATAACGGTTGGGTCGCCTTAAATTTTAAACTTTGGTAGTCATCGTCAAGTTTTATCGTGTTATCTTCACGAGCACTTGAATCTTCTACATCATCAGTAACCTCATTCTCCTCAGCTTCATAAACTCCGTACGCATCATCAACTAAATCCTCTAACATATTATGATCTACGTCGTCCCCTTCTTCATCTATTCTACTTGTTGAAGGATGTTGTGAAGGTTGGTCAGGGACAAAAGGAACTTTCAATTCACCGTGAAAACTCCAAAATCGATAACTATCTTGCATACCCGATCTTAACAAATGTAGTTCAACTGTTTTCCACTCAAACACCTTACCATTCTTACACCTAGCACACGGACACGGAAACTCTTCATCATTACGACATCTCTTTGCATATTTCACAAATTCGTTAGCACCTTTGCGAAACACATCCCCCATTCTATTAGTCTCACCCATCCACTCTTTGTATTTCGGATATCCCATCACAGCTACCACAACTAAACACCTATTAAAGGTAAACAAAACTTAGATTTATAGTATGTTTTTTTTAATTATCCCATCATTTAATTATCCTATTAAAGGGTATGTGGTCCTATCCCATTCAAGAATGCATTTTTCTGTAATATACTTAACAGCTCATGCACATTGTTGCGATTTGAAAAACATTCGACAGCATATCCCCTTAGTTCTCCAAGTACACGACGTAGATTGGCAGGTGTGAGTGTTATTTCAATTGGTCAATTAAAATAACAGTCACACTTGTCAATCTAGTATGTACCCAGAGAACATTAAGATACGACTGCAGAACTTCCTCCAAAAGTAACAACTTTAAGCCAATAAGAATATTATACAAAAATTATACAGTCTCAAACTGTCCAAACGGGACAATTCGAGAGATCTCATTACAGGGGTAATGACTCTCGAACGGGTCTAAGGGTTATTGAATGCGTACGCATAAGAACTAGAATGCTAGTATCTATGCGCACTATATTTAATTTCAAGTATGTTTCATATAATGGGTTAATTCAAATACACAAATAAATTCATGGGATAATTCAAATACAAAAATAAATTCATGGGATAATTCAAATACAAAAAGAAATTCATGTATTGACCACATACACACTCACACACACACTATCTAAGCTGTTCTATAGGTATAAAAACAATTATTATCCAATTATTATCCAACTATTATCAATTATTTATTTTGAATGTAAATAATATTCAAAACCCCACCCACCCCCGCCCCCACCCCCACCCCCTCAGATTAATTCAAGACATAAGACCCTAAAGGGAATCCAAATTATTTCTTGGACGTGAATTCCTCCAAATTATGATCTCATACCTATTCACACAATGATGGGGGAGGGGGTGGTGGAGGGGGGCAGGGGGTGGGGTGGGGTGTGTGTGTGTCCGTAGGTGCGTAGGTGTGCGTGTGTGTGTGGCGTAGGTGTGCGTGTGTGCGTAGGGGCGTAGGTGTGCGTGTGTGTGTGGCGTAGGTGTGCGTGTGTGCGTAGGTTTTCCCACCCCACCCCACCCCCTCCCCCCCCTCCACTACCCCCTCCCCCACCCTGCCCCATCCCGCCCCACCCCCACCACACCCCACCACACACACCACCACACACACACACACACACACACCACCACACCCCACCCCACCCCTCCCCCTGCCCCCCTCCACCACCCCCTCCACCACCACACACCACCACACACACACACACACACCACTCTACCCCACCCCCTGCCCCCCTCCACCACCCCCTCCCCCCCTCCCCCAAAACACACCACCACACACACACACACACTGCACCCCACCCCACCCCCTGCCCCCTCCCCCACCCTGCCCCACCCCGCCCCACCCCCTGCCCCCCTCCACCACCCCCTCCCCCACCCTGCCCCATCCCGCCCCACCCCCCACACACGCACACACATACACACACACATATATATATACACATACACACATAAATATACAAACAAATATATATATAAATGGAAGAGAGAGAGAGAGAGAGAGAAATTGGACCTGAGAGAGAGAGAGAGAGAGAGAGAGAGCAGCGTCGAGTCGAGAGAGAGAGAGAGAGAGAGGGAGGGAACGGTGGGAGGGAAAAAAGAAGGGGGAAAGTGATTTTGCTGGAAAAGTTGTCACGGTCGTGTCAAGGTCATTGACCGTGACACAAATTGTCACGGTCATTGACCGTGACAACTCCGTGACAAGTAAATTTGTCACGGGCTTGTCACGGTCAATGACCGTGACAATTCGCTGTCACGGTCGTGTCAAGGTCAATGACCGTGACATAAAACGCGTATTTTTTTGTCACGGTCAATGACCTTGACAAGGCTGGCCGGCTGAAAGGTGACAATTTGCCCATTTTGGTGTAGTGGGGATACAATGGCTGCAACCTCTGCGACATTCATGGAACCCTGAACTGGTGTAGGCTATGTCTCGGTCTGAGCATCCCTGGGGACTCTCTCTGCACGTCATGGAGGCATCTAAAATGAGAGAGAAGTCTTATAAGTTCACATTTATTATCTCATAATAGCTGAAGAGCGAAAGATACACAAAAGAGTACAACAATCCTAAAATATAGGGCTCTATATCAAAGAACGCTAGGCGGAAACATAACAAGCCATACAGATCTTCAGGATACTAGAACCTGATGCTCTGATACCACCTGTGGCACTCCTTCTAATTAAATACCGGGTAGCTACTCCTTTATTCAAATTAAAATAAAATGTCAAGTTGGTTCAGTTCATAGCATCACTGTTGAAAACGTTTTAAGTCATTACTAGCCACCTAGTATTTAAAAAGTGAGTTGTCAATTTAATTAAATTGAATTAACATGCATCCCAAATAAATTATTAGCTAATGACATCACAATCAAAAGATAGTCACAAAATGTGAAATGCTGGAATAATATTTAATCTAGAGTAACACTCCCATGAATAATCCAAATACTGAATAAAACCAAATAAAATGTCTGAATAATTAATCAATTAAATAAATCCAAAACTGAATGAGCAGAGCATGATAAAGCTGTCTCTAAAAAGAAAGGGCGACATGCCCTAACACATGAAATAAATCTGAAGGAGAGTCAAGTAGAATGTGGAGGCGTCTACAAACGAGATCCTGTAACTTCCACAACAGCTATAGCATGCCACTGGAATGGAACTCCTAAGCTTTGTGTCCCTGTGGCTGGGGACCTAAAAGGTTTTTCAAGAAAAATAGATTTGAAAGCAAACGGGTCAGAGCCCGATTGTGAAAACAGTTTAAAATATAGCAAGTGTTTAATAACATTAAACAATGAATATAAAATACATGTTAGATGCGTGCACTCACATGAGTTCCTCACCTCTCAACTAATTGTGCACATCTAACGTATCCATAACCCATCCTAGTTATGCCACTAACTTACTAGTTTAATTCACAACATTAATTACCGTTAAAATATGAGAGTCAAAACAAGACATTCTAATATAACATGTGCATGTCTTCCTTTTTATTTCTCAGGTATCCTTACAATAATTATTATGTGAAATTCCCATTTTTAACTCTTCTAAAAATGTCATAAGTATTCACACTTACACTTAAATAAATAGTCCATTTCAATTACAAGTATATTAATATCATCATAAATATACGATTAGGGCACCCCTAGTCTAAGCTGCGGTGCTTACATACTCTGCTATCGAATCCCGATACATCACGTATGTAAGGACCACGTGTTCCGAATCTCTCAGGAACCGTCTCAATAAGCAAAATCACACATAATGGAGGAGAACATAGTTCACATACCCATGGGTCATGCACATACCTACGCTCCCATGGTCAGCTAACTTATTTACTCACAAATAAGTCATTCACAACTCTATGTCCTTAAGGTACCAATCTAAATCCCCCCGTAGGCACACAAGGATTAGATGGCCCAGTTCGAAAGCCGACATCCTATGATAGCAAGTATGGTAGGTATGTTATACACATAAGTCCATATACTAAGAAATCACACCACTTAGATATCTTAAAATATTAAATAAAATATATTCTACATTCCTATACCGTTATTCCGATTTGTACATCTTTAAGTCTCCGAATAATATATAATATAGACCGCTGACACATCTCACGTTGTAGTTTCATGTACCTAAATCCTAACCCACAAAGGTTACCAAGTCTCCTATTATTCTCACATTTAAATCCACTATTCTTAAGGTCCTCATTTCTGCCACTAACCTTATATTATCCAACTATCTAAAACTTATTCATCAAATCTCAGTCTCAAATAGTATCACACTCGTCGAGCCTTATTCAGTTTAATATAATTACCAATTTTAATTTTAATTACGATTCGAGTCTCACAAATATGCCTACTGGTCTTCCTTGAATCTAATAGTATTTACAAATTCCACACCTATAATTCTCTAGGGTCGAAATTGATAAAATCCAACAAAGGAAAAATATAACTGATTCCGTGAAGGTCGATCGATCGACCTGGGAGTGTCGATCGATCGATCGAACGCACCAGATAGGCTACAGACTGCTTCGTTTTTCAATTCAAAATTCATCCCAAAACTTCATTACAAGGTATGAAAATCTAATCTAACATTATAGGATCATCATCCAACCAAAATACATCATTGTTAACATTACAAAACCTTTTAATCATCAATCATTTGTCTTATATGGATCAAAACTTCAATAAAAACCCTAGTTTTCTATTTTCTTCAGGAACAATGGTAAATCTTCTCTTTAATTAGTTTTTAAATCATCAAAAGTTATGTTTGGGGAACTGTATTCATCCAGAACAGATCTACATATAATTTCTAACCAAAGTTTAAAGTTGACATCAAATTCATTTGGTTTTTCATCAAATCTTTCAAGACAATTATTAATTTCTACACTAAGCATGGAGGAAATATTCATTGAACTAATGAAACCAAATCACTTGCCTTAAGTTTGTGCTGAAGTGTTGCTGGTGTTCAAGGGCTAGTTCTCTCTTTTTTTTTTATCACAATTCCGTCCAAAACGGTGGTGGTGGGTGGCGGTTTTGGTTTGGAACCCTTTTGGAACTTCTCTCTAAGTCCCGTTGCCCATTCTCTTGTTTTTGGCTGATAATGGCCTTAATTGGTTTTCTAGTAATATATAAATAAACTCTAAAATTCGTGGGTTTTAATTCCTTAATTTTTAAAATTACCAAAATACCCTTTCGGGTTATCGGTCTGGCCTAAAAATGCTCCGGGACCCAAACTAAACCCCCAGGTAGTGTTTTCGGACTATATCGACCCTTCCGGACAAGTTGGCGCACTCAAAAAAATCATACGGTTGACAAAAATATAATTTACTTTTTAAACCAAATTAAATTAATTTTTGACGCAACTGACACGCACGTCCTAATTTGATTTCCCAAATTATCGTATTTACATCTCTTGAGAATTTTAATACTTTGATTACTCATATATTACCATATATACCCAGTAATATTCTATATTATCATCATAATCATATACCAACTCGCGTCTCGCTAGTATTAAATTTGGATTAATTTCCAATTAACTCTCATTTAATTAATTAATCCATTAAATAAAAATCAATAAAATTACGGGGTATTACATACTCCCTTCCCTAATAACAGAATTTCATCCCAAAATTTGGAAATAAAGTATACCTGACAAAAATAACTCTGAATAACGCTCGCGCATCTCATCCTCGCGTTCCTACGTGGACTCCTCGGCATTATGATGCCGCCACTAAACACGTACTAATAGTACTATCTTCGACCTCAGTTTCCTTTCGCTGTGGTCCAGAATAGTAATCGACCGCTCCTCATTGGAACTATCAGGCTGAATATAGATGTCATCTAAAGCAATATGGGTATGGTACAAATCGTCCCTAAGATAACTCCTTAGCTAGGAAATATGGAACACATCATGAATCCTATGCAAGTGTTCCGGTAACCCAAGTCTATACGCTACTGGCCCAATCCGCTTGATGATAGGAAATGGCCCACGTATCTAGGTGTTAATTTCCCCTTCTTCCCTAAATGCAAAATCCCCTTCATCGGAGATACTCTGAGTAGCACCTGGTCCCCCACCTTGAACTCTCTAAAGAATCTTTTGCCATCGGCATAACTTTTCTATCGGTCTTGAGCTACCCGAATACGGTTCCGTATCATCTCTATCCTAGCCGAGGTATCCTGAATCACCTCCGGCCCAAGAAGCTTGTTATCCCCCACCTCTAACCAACATGCTAGGGAACGACAAGGTCGATCGTACATTGCCTCGAATGGAGCCATGCCAATAGTAAACTGGTAGGAGTTATTATAGGCAAACTCCACTAGTAGAAGGTACTTCTCCCAACAACCTCCAACGTCTAGGATGCACATACGCAACATGACCTCTAACATCTGATTCGTCCTCTCGGTTTTCCCATTTGCCTGCGGGTGATATGCCTTACTCAGCCGCAACTCCGTACCCATGGATTCCTGTAAACTCTCCCAAAATCGTGAAACAAAAATCTTGTCGCTGTCAGACACGATATTGAGAGGCACCCCGTGGAGTCTCACTATCTCCACTATGAAAATGTGGGCATACTTTCCTGTAGTGTAGTCTGTCTGGGCTAGTAGAAAATGAGTAACTTTGGTAAATCTATCCACGATTACCCATATGGAGTCGTGACCCCTCTGCGAAGAAGGTAACCCCGTGATAAAGTCCATGGAAATGGTCTCCCATTTCCACATAGGAACCTCTAACGGTTGTAGAAGTCCTGTCGGTCTCTGATGGTCCACCTTTACCAGCTGACAAGTGGCACGTTTATAAATGAACTCGGCAATATCTCTCTTCATCCCGCTCCACCAGTACTGATAGAAAGAACTTTTGCATGCATTTTTCTCTTTCGTCGTTACTTGAAAAGTCCTTCTAATCAAAACCTTAAAATACCTACAATATAACAAACTCAAGTGTAGCGGTAAGTAAGGGTATCAATCCACTTTCAAGGTTGTAAAGCAAATAGAACAAAATTGTAATTCACTTTTTTTTTTCTTTTTAGGCTTTTTACGTTTTCTACTTTTTTTAGCCTTTTCAAATATTAAAACAAATGGGTGAGGTGATGTGAAATAAGACTAAACTAAATTATGAGATGAAAATAACTAACTAGAAAGTGACTAAAATGAAAAATAAAGTCTAAACTAAAATAAGAGATAAAGTGAGGTAAATAATTGTGAGAACAATCAAGGAGTGGGATTACACCACAAATTTTAGTTATTCTAATTAATTAATTTAATTATTTGAATTCTCCCAAATTAATATCAAAATTACAAACCAACTCTCGTTGCAAGTGTAATTATAATAGTAATATTTTAGAATGTTAAGTTTAACACCCCATAACTCTAGAAAAATAGATCTACACTCCTTTTAATTAATCACCCGCTAGGATCGATCAATTAAAATTTATGTAAATCTTAGAAAATAAATTTAGAGTTGAAATTCAAGTTATAATACCCTACTTAAGAAACCCCTATCTCTAGTTAGAATCTAAAATGGGTATTATAACTAAAATTTTGATTTTCTCTCGAAAATCATTTACCCTCTCTCGAGGCGTAAATTTAAGGGTGAGGGATCAAAATTAACATTCAATGAGATTTTTCAAGTAATTAAACTAATTGAAATAAAATAAAATCACATAAGGGTTTTACCCCACCCCTTGAAAGGGGTTTTAGCCTAACATGATACGAAATATGACAAATTAATAATCAAAGGCAGAAAATAAATGAGAAGAGAAGAAAACAATCAAACCAAATCGCTTTGAGAAAGTTGAACTCTACTCTTCCAAATTGAAGCATACAATCCATCCATTATGAGCATCCAACAATAATCAACTCAATAATCATCTCAATTGAATTTCATACATTTATCACTCACAAATATCTAAAAAAAATTAAAATAAACTATTTACAAATATTTCATCCTAATTTATTCTAACCTAACTCTCTACTTTTCTCTAGAATTATCTCTCTCTATTTGATGACGAGCCCCCTTTAAAATGGGGTCTTGAGTCTTCTTTTATAGTAAATGCATGGCACACATGGGGCTAAGGGGGGGGGGGGGGGGGACGGGAGGGATGTTGTCGCGGTTGGGTGCCGTCGGCTGGGTGACGGGCTGGTGGGTTTCAATTTTAGGGGTTTATAGGTTGGGACGAGAGGGATGCCGGGGAGTTTTATCGCCGGTTTCGAGCTGGGGTGAGGTTCCCGATTTGATTTAGGATTTGGGTCGGGGTTCGAGTTTGATTGGAAGTGGGGTTCCGGCGACGGAGTTGGATGACGATGGGGTCACCGCCGGTTTCGTTGTTTGGGGTTTGGTAGTGGTGGTGTTAATGGAGTTTAAGAAGAGATGGTAGAGATGAGAGAGTGGTTTTGAAAATGGTGGAAGAGAGAGGAGAGAGAATGTGGCTGGTGTAAGTTGGAGAAGATGATGTTGGTGGTTATTGTCTGGGTGAGGGTATAGGATAATAGGATGAGGGTGAGGGTAGTTTAATTGTAGGATATTTGTGTGTGTGTATTTTATTTGTGACTCTTAATTAAAATAACACTAACTAAAAAATTAACTCTAACTAAAAAAAATATATATTAAAACTTAAGAAAATAAAATCCTAAGATATTAAAAACTAAAATAAAACAAAAGAAATAAAAATTTAAAATCTAAATGAAAACTAAAATCCTAAAAAAATATAAAATCAAATAAATTAAAAATAATTTGCTAAAACTAATCCTAATAAAATAAGACTAAACTAAAAGAGAATAAAAATCAAAATAAAATAAAATTATACTTGTAAAATATAGAAATAGCAAATAAAACCTAAAAATCCTAAATAAATCCTAAAAATAAAATAGCGCAAACTAAAAATCTAAAAATGATAAAAAGACACAAACAAAACACACACATGGCTTAGGGTAGGTTTAGGCTAGCCTTAGGCTCGGGTAGGTTCAGGGAATTGGGTATTTAGCTCCATTTTAACTGTGAATTGCCTGAAAATATAGCTTTTGACATCGTAATTGCAATTAAGCCTGCACATTGAACAATTAAGCGCATAAGACCCATATTGCTGAGAATTAGCAACTAAAGTACGTCTATTCGGGGTACAAATTTTACAGTTTTGGGTGCTTATCACACCACCCCAAACAGAGCGTTGTTAGTTCTCAAGCAATAAGATAGAGAGAAATAGAAAGATAAGTAACCAAAAGTGTACCACTTTCGCGGGCACTTGCGATTGCACTTAGCATGTGCAACAAGCCTTTAAACCTATAAGTTGCCCGACAGGACGAGTTGTGTCTTATGAGAGTTTGCAGGGAATATACCCACAAAATTCTTATTTTGCAAAAAATTATTGAAAGGCAGTCAATCTCTTATTAGACGTAGAATAATCGCATAATCCATCATGAGAAAAATAATTTCTGAAATACAAGCTAGAATGTGTAAAGAGTTTAGCTAAGTAAATACACAAGGCACATCCTTCCTAGAACTCAACGTGTGTAGTGTGAATCAGTCAAAATGGGTCGAGTATCATCAAAGTAATTCCTAGATTGCATTTTCATAATCAAAGCTTCAACTTCAAAATCTCACGGATATATCTCTCTCAAAGGAACTCTCGAGATTAGGGTAAGTGTATCGCTCTTGTGTGTGAGGAGATGAGTAAATGTAAGCAAGTTCAAACGTCTCACACACTTATAAGAAAGAATGAACAATCAGAAAGAAAAATGATCTCATGAAAGAAATGCTTATCACTATAATGAGAACGTCGAGTTATTCACTACGTTGACTTTCATTTACCCAAACACCTAGGGGAATATATGGATGATTATGGGTGAGGGGGAAATGAAATGAGAAGGATGGGATATGAGATGAGGTAAGGATGGTGATGTAGAATGGGATTGATGTGTGAAATGATGGATATATGATGGATGAGCTAGAAGATTGTCAATACATGAAGAACCAATGTATTTATTTCAAAATAACTAACTACACACTCTTTCTTTTCTTTTCCTTTTGTTTTCTCTCTCTCTTTTTTTCTTTTCTTTTTCTTACTATTTTTTTTCTTTTTCTCTATTTTTTTTTATATTTTTTATATTTTTTCTATTTTTGCTATTTTTTTATTTGTTCTTTTATTTTTCTCTCTCTTTTCAAACCAACACTAAAGACATTTAACATTTTGAACAACACTCTTTTTCTCAAAATGATGATGGATGCTATATGAATGGGGGTGATAGGTGATGGTGTGGGGAATATATGATGTGGAGAATATGGAAAAGGATGGAATGTAATGGGAATATGATATGGGGAAAAGTGGTAGGTGTATGGATGAAAATCCTAGTGATCGGGAAAAATTTCAAGACACGCGTTTCTTACAACTCGAAAATGATGTCATTCTCAGTGATTAAACCAAAAATGAAGAATAATGAGATCATACAACAATTTAGTGCGGACCCAAACGAAGTTGAATCAACTTGTGGTTCGGAGATTGCGTAAAACACTCTGAAAGGGTGAAAGGCACAAATCTCACAAGCTAAAGTCTCGACCAGTGATCCTTAAGGTTATCTTTAGAATTGTAGTACTCCTCAACTCTAAACGTAATGACGTGATAAGTGCATAAATTTTATTGAGTCTAGAAATTCATGGTGCAACATGCCTTGTTACGTATTACATAAGCTATTTAGAAAAAATATTCTCTAGCTCGATTCCTGGGCTTAAAAGATGGATGATTGAAAATTCACATCAATAAATGAGATGAAAGAAACTGCACGAAATTTAAAAAAAAATCAGGTTTAAAAATGATTTTTTTTCAAAAAAGGTACAATTTTGATAAAATCCCCTACCCCCAAACAAAAAGGAACATCGTCCTCGATGTTAAGTAAAATAATTTTTAAAATTGAGAGCATAAGGTAGGAAAGATAGTACCAGAATATACCGCTAACGAAGTGGACAGATGAAGTCAAGAATAAACCTAAATAAATGATAAGAGGAAAAAAAGTGTACAAGTCTATAAGCATGATAAAGCATTGCGTGATGTGAAACACCACCCCCAAATAGGATGAGACTAGTACAAGAAACGCGGACTGCCTCCCGATAGCGCTAAGTTTAATATCTTCAGCCAGACCGAACCATTCTCACCCTAAAGATAAGATCTATGAATGTGCGGGGCGGCAGAAGAATTGGGTGATGAGAATCACCCCCAAACAAGACTGAAGCGCCAGTTTTGTTGGAAACAGGCTAAAGTGGTCAATGCACCTGTATGACAAACTGCATCACACAATGAAAAGCATCGGTGGACTGTGGGTGGGTGGGGACTAGGGTAAGGGCGTGGGTTATGAGGTATCAGTCACGGGCCTTATTGAGACAAAATGTGAGGGCAACAAGGGCCCTATAAGCATGGTGCTCTAGTTAGTGAGGGAGGCCAAATGGTTTGCTAAGTTGAATCTAATGGGCCTCAGAAAAATCACACGACCATTCTATATATGGGCGATGGTAATGGTCGTGCCGTGACACGCTAGGGAGTTGTCTCGGGAAGAAATCATAACCACAAGAGAGTGGCGGGCACGGAGGAACAAGCTCGGTGTCACAGAAGTGGAGATTAGCACCACAAATACTCTCATGGGTGGTGGAGGATGGTTTCAGGTGAGGATATAAAAATGTATACGGATACATGAATGGTATAAGATCTAGATTCAAACGAAGTGAAGGGATCAAAGGGACAATGGGTGGGTTGGGTGGGATAAATGGTGTATCGAGCGGGATAAACGGTGGAGGAAGATGATCCAACTCAAGCGTGGGAGACACACACTCATTGGGAGGAGTAAAGGAATACTCACAAGGGAGTGTGGTTTTTAAAGATGGAGTGGTCAACTTCTCCATAAGAGTAGAATCGATGGATGTGGTGGGTGGGTAAGACGAGGCACCAAGATCGGAGATAGAGGAATTTCTAGAAATAATGGGCTCAAGATGAGCCATGCATGGTGGGACATCATCCAAATCCGGTAGTTAGGAACTATCATGGATTCTATCTCGAAAAAATGGTGAACACTCATTGCCGGAGCTAACCTAGGATAAATTGGTTCTTCAGGAACACAAGGGTGAAGCTCGATAGGTGTAGACTCGGGCATTGTTTTGGATTCGACGGGAAAATGAGTGGGAACCTCAAAGTGGGGTTCATATGGATATGGTGGGATATGATCAGGCTCACTATCTAAAGGTAAGTCAACACAATTGTTGACTTGGGGCTCGGACCATGGAATGGTCTCAACATTGAGATTCTCAGGAGGATAAGGTTGGTCACACTCAAAGTTAGTGGCACAAGACGGCGCATCATCACTCCACTTGGGGGTAACAATGGGTTGACTTGGGATGAAATTCGACTCTCGCTCACACTAAATTTCATTTAACCTTTATTCAAGCCTTTGGAAGGCTTCATTTTGAATGGCTTGATCTTTCTCAAGTATGAACTTTTGCAAGAGGGTTTCGAGAGCGGATGTGGATGAAGGTGTTGGTGGAACGATGGGTGGTGGTGGTGGTTGAGGTGGACACAACTCGCTATAATCGGGACTATATGGAGAATACTCGTATGAAGTGTGTGGAGTGGGGCCAAGTTCATTATACACCATAGGATTGCTTTCGTGATGGACAAATTGTTGATACTCATGGGGTGCGTAGTGAGGTAAATGATCGTGTACAGGTACACAAGGTTTCCATGACGACTGTTGGAATGTGTGAGGATCCACAACATCGGGTTGGGATTCGTATTGCGTGGAAGGTTGATCAGGCCTCCACGAATAACATGGGGATTCACACAACTCGGGATTAAGTATATTCGGATAATGGGCTGAAGTGGGTTCTGGAACAGTTTCATATGGATACACATGTTCCATGGTGGGTTCGGATGGATATGACATGTACGAACACTCGTGGGACATGTGATCGGCATAATAACAATGGGTGCACAATAAAGGAAGAGACACGTCGACACGTCGACACTTGACACTTGACACTGAGGGTGATGGAATATGAGGTCCGTGCATGGATGGGTCAAGAGTGTCAAGGGTACTCGTGAGAGAGGTGAAACCATTAAAAATATCATAAAGAGACGGCTCGGGATCACTCTCACACGTGTCGCGTGTCAATGGAAAATTACCAAAGTAGTCCCGTAAAGGACATTCTTCGGCCATGAGGAGAGAAATATTTTTTTTGGATTTTTTTTTTAATTTTTCAAAAGGAAAGAAAATATTTTTGGATTTTCTAAAAAGGAAATAAGATTTTTTTTGGATTTTTGTGAAAAACAAATGAAGAAAATATTTTTCGATTTTTCTAAAAAGGAAAGAAAGAAAATATTTTTGGATTTTTTTTAATAAAAAATGAAAGAAAATATTTTTGGATTTTTTGAAAGAAAAGGTGGGGGAAAATATGTGGACTCTTTGATTTGGACGAACCAACTAAAACCGACTACCAAAAAATGAATTGGACACACACACAAGTCAAGAAAATTTCCTAACTAGCACATAGCTAATTTTTATCTTTAGATTTAGTGAAATAGTAGTCAAATTTTAATTAAGTCTGCGGACGATAAAAAAATAACGAAAATCTTTGTGATCGCCTTTGCAAAATGTTCTCCTATTGGGCTACCTAGTTGATGGATTTTAAATTTAGTGATGGATAGGGTAGCACATAAATAGTAAGCGAGTGAGTCAGGTGATGAAATCTCTTCTCGTGAGTGACCGAGTGTAGGTCTTAGTAATTTAATTCATCACACCATTCAAAAAATAAATTCGAGAATAAAATCACACAAGAGCACACAAGATCACACAAAAGAATTGACTCGCTAATAGGAGAGGCGCGAGTGTATAAGAGATGTACCTCCCACAGTTTTTATGCCGTGGTGTGCCGAAAATTTGGAGTCGACTGGGGGGAGATTACGCCTATCTCAGTCGTCCCCGGGAGTCCTGCCGACCCAAGATAGAGAGGCATCTAAATCCTCGCCATTGGATGCCCTCTCTACCTTGTCCGGTTTCCCTATCACGCTTGTCTTGAATTATTACAAATTTAAATGGAAAATAAAATAAAGGTGTATCTAAGCACCGCAATACAAGCCAAGTAATAAAGTCCTAATACAATCCTTCTAATAAAATGCAAAAATGGTACTAAAAAAAATGCAATACAAGTGAATCACAAAATTGAATCCGCTCCGAGCTTCACGATCCCAAGAATGGCAGCGGCGCCATTTGATTGAAATAACGTTTTTGTATTTTTCTCTTTCGTCGTTGCTTGAAAAGTCATTCTAATCAAAACCTTAAAATACCTACAAATATAACAAACTCAAGTGTAGCGGTAAGTAAGGGTATCAATCCACTTTCAAGGTTGTAAAGCAAATAGAACAAAATCACTTTTTATTTTCTTGTTGGGCTTTTTACTTTTTCTACTTTTTTTAGCTTTTTCAAATATTAAAACAAATGGGCGAGGTGAGGTAAAATAAGACTAAACTAAATTATGATATGAAAATAACTAACTAGAAAGTGACTAAAATGAAAAATAAAGTCTAAACTAAAATAAGAGATAAAGTGAGGTAAGTAATTGTGAGAACAATCAAGGAGTGGGATTACACCACAAATTTTAGTTATTCTAATTAATTAATTTAATTATTTGAATTCTCCCAAATTAATATCAAAATTACAAACCAACTCTCGTTGCAAGTGTAATTATTATAGTAATCTTTTAGAGTGTTAGTTTTAACACCCCACAACTCTAGAAAAATAGATCTATACCCCTTTTAATTAATCACCCGCTAGGATCAATCAATTAAAATTTATGTAAATCTTAGAAAATAAATTTAGAGTTGAAATTCTAGTTATAATACCCTACTTAAGAAACCCCTATCTCTAGTTCGAATCTAAAATGGGTATTATAACTAGAATTTCGATTTTCTCTCGAAAATCATTTACCCTCTCTCGAGGCGTAAATTTAAGGGTGAGGGATTAAAATTAACATTCAAAGGGATTTTTCAAGTAATTAAACAATTAAAATAAAATCAAATCAAATAAGGGTTTTACTACACCCCTTGAAAGTGGTTTTAGCCTAACATGATATGAAATATGACAAATTAATAATCAAAGACATAAAATAAAAGAGAAGAGAAGAAGACAATCAAACCAAATCTCTTTAAGAAAGTTGAACTCTACTCTTCGAAATTCAAGCATACCATCCATCCAATATGAGCATCCAACAATAATCAACTCAATTGAATTTCACACATTTATCACTCACAAATATCTAAAAAAAATGAAAATAAACTATTTACAAATATTTCTACCTCATTTATTCTAACCTAACTCTCTACTTTTCTCTAGAATTATCTCTCTCTATTTGATGATGAGTCCCCTTTAAAATGGGGTCTTGAGTCTTGTTTTATAGTAAATGCATGGCACACATGGGGCTAAGGGGTATTTTTGGAAAGACAAGAGTGTATGGAATATCGAAGGTATAGGTGAGGGTTAATTTAGGAATTAATGGAGGGTGCATGTAGTTTGGGGGTGAGGTTATGACCGTGGGGAGAATGAGGGTATAAATTCTGATTTGGTATAAGGGTTATTTTAAAAAGTTGGGTTAAATAGGTAGTTGGGGGTAAAATGGGTATAAGGGGTAAAAGAGGGTTTAAGTTTCACCTCTGGGAATTAAGTTGGTTTTAGCTTATTTGGCTTTGGTATTGGCAGGTCGTGGCTTTTGGAGAAGAGGGGAAATGGGTTTAGGTAGTAGATGGTTTTGGACTTGTTGAAATTGGTATGGGTCGATCAAGGTTGGGAGCAGGTGAGTTGCGGTTTGGGTGGGTTTTTGGCTGGGCGGCTAGGGGCTGCTGTCGCCGGAGTTGAGGGTAGAGCACCGGGGGGGGACGGGAGGGATGTTTCCGTGGTTGGGCGCCGCCGGCTGGGTGACGGGCTGGTGGGTTTCGATTTTAGCTGTTTATAGGACGGGACGAGAGGGATGACGACGAGTTTCGTCGCCGGTTTCGAGCTGGGGTGAGGTTCTCAGTTTGATGGAGGATTTGGGTCGGGGTTCGAGTTTGACTGGAAGTGGGGTTCCGGCGACGGAGTTGGACGATGATGGGGTTGCCGTCGGTTTCGTTGTTTGGGGTTTGATAGTGGTGGTGTTAATGGAGTTTAAGAAGAGACGGTAGAGATGAGAGAGTGGTGTTCCATTTGGTTCAAGTGAAATATGTAACCGATTTGAAACCATAAGCTTAGACCTGTAGGAATTCTGAAATAAGGAAAACATGTATCATGACCCATGTGAAATAATGCCACACCAAAACTATAATTTGAAATTTATATGCTTAAAATAGTGTAAATTAAAATTACGCCAACCCCATGAACTATTGAGTTGGGTGTTGAAAATTAATTGTTCATGGGGGAATTGGGTAATTTTCCCTTTAAATGTGATTAAAAGAAAAACGATTTTTACGTAATTTTTATATTTTGAAATTATATAGATTTAAACTAATTTTAAGTAGACTTTTAATTTCACCATTCCATTGGTACGGTCATATTTTAGAATTATTTTGAATCGTATATAGGTTGATACATTAGCTCATTTTAAATACAATTACTCATTAATTTATTATCAATACTAAATCTCTCATTTAGGAAAATTATTTGTCATTAAATTAACATTAATCTCCAAAAAATACTTTACGAGCCCCTAATAATTTTTCTTATTTACGACTGATGCGGGTCAACACAAACACTACCCGTTAACTATAGTATTTTATTAGTTTGGTGATCATATGATCATAAATTATTAAGGGTCCACACATTAAGTTATAATTTCGTGTCGGTTCGTATTACGTTATCGCGTGTTTTGTTTTTCCAAACCATATCAGTATTATGAAATATTCAGAACATTTTTGCAACCGTGCCATCGACACGGGTACACCCTATTACATATATAAGCAACCATTTTTTACAACATAAATATCTCCAATTAACAATCGCATACATACATATATATATATATATATATATAGTCAATCTACAACCATATATAAGCAACCAAAAACTAGAAATACATACACCAAACTTTTTGTAAGACCACTTCTAAAAATATAAATACCATCATATTGAAGAGTAAGTATATTTTTATTTCACAAACTATCTTAGAACCATCTTTAAAAGCTAATCCGAGAGACATCCTTTTAGGGCTAAAATTCACCTGACTTTGGAGTTACTCTTTTAATTATTAAATTAACTACTATCAATAAAAAAAATTCAAACTCATATTTTCAATAACAATTATGTCCTTTATAACAACTTTGCAAGGCATTTCAAAGCTGTATAACAACTCTATATGAGAAGATCTATTAAGATATGGGTACATGAATTAATAGTCCTCACTTTCAATCATTTTCATCACTAACTATATATGTTAAACCACCACAAAATATAATAGTATTCATTGAAACCTCGTTTCACATTTTTTTAATGAATGAAAAGTAGTTGGAAAGATCATATCTTTACAAAGTCGTTGTAACTGGCTTATCAAATTTCAACTTTTACGTGTTTACACATAAAATAACCAAAGTGAATTCTAATTACATAAGCGTTCTAGTGTAACTGAAGATAGCATCTTCAAGGTAAAAAAATATAAAGTGTACAAATAATTTAAACCATTTCCTATTTCTCATCTTTGCTATAATCTTGATCAGATCCTTTCATCCAATTCAAACCATCTCATAGAGAGAGAATGAATTGGATTACAACTTTATCTCTTAACACATAAAAAATCACCATAATGAATTCTAATTACATAATCATTTCTGAATAACTAAAGATGACCTCTCTAAGGTAAAAAATATAAAAAATATATAAATTAATTTAAACCATTTCTTATTTTTCATCTTTGATATAGTCTTGATCAGGGCCTTTCATCCAATTCAAACCATCTCATAGGGAGAGAATGGGTTGGATTAAATTGCTTGATTTTTAGGTAAAATAGGAGCATGGGATGTAACCCATTTAAAAAAAAAACAAATTCTAAATCCAAAGGAATGAAATGCTTTGTTAACAATACAATAACATAATTATGCATATAAGGCAGCCTTACATATAAAATAACACAAAAGTAACTTTCATGTACTCTAACGATATTTTATTATTTAGTTGTATACATGTAACAAATGCAGTAACCGTCAAAATTGGAGTGGGATCATATTAGAATTCGAAAGTACCTTCAATGTGGGTATAATCGCTTTGTCACATCTTTTGCACTTTTGGATAACATAAAGAATGTCATTACATAGACTAAACTCAGTGGAGTCTCCTATTTGGGTTATTTAGTTGCCAATTTCTTATTGGGTGAAAAAACCTGTTCGAGTGGATTGCCCATAAACCAGGGACATTATCTCCATCATCGTACTTAGGCCTAAGGGAGTGTGACGACACAACCTAAAAGGTAAAGTAGGTGGAACGATATTGGTAAGGCATATTGGACTGTGAGGATGTCCAAATATGTGAAAGTATGAAACTAACACTTAAAGATCTTTTAGTCGACTGAAAAGACCAAAATGATTAATACTAAGTAGAAGTT
Organism: Sambucus nigra; assembly: GCA_949130495.1. Taxonomy (NCBI): domain Eukaryota; kingdom Viridiplantae; phylum Streptophyta; class Magnoliopsida; order Dipsacales; family Adoxaceae; genus Sambucus; species Sambucus nigra. The sequence goes on from OX422216.1 coordinate 601,097,296, forward strand.
CATCTAAACATCATAAGGCTTAACTTGATCGATCAGTCTTATTTGGTTGGTGACACGCACCCTATGACCATCGTCTGGGTGATAGAAGAACTCTTATCCACTATCTTTTGAGTGATGACGAGAATAACATCTATTAGGATCCACTTCTTAACCCTCAAAAAAGGATTTTGACCTTAAGCTAGACACTCAATCTGGTATTGATACCACAAGTTAGAGTCCTTATGTGTTTTTGCCTCTTTAAGGGCACGGAGCCACCCCCGAGCAAAAGAAAGGTCCTCTTCTTCCTTTAATCTTATTGGGGCATCGATTCATCCTTGATCATAACCATCATCCCAGGCCTACCGAGGTCCCATATTGAACAGATGCCTCAACCTCTTCACATCTCTTTGAAGACTAATGACAATTACATAAGCTCATTGGACGTCTCCCTTAAACTCATTAATTTCCCTCTATAAAGCTTGGTTATCACCTTGAGCTACACCAGTTGACAATGAAGAAGATCCTCGTTGAACAAGAGAAGGCCCTGATGGGGTGTTCTCTTTTAATCAATAAACCTCCCTCCTTATAACATCGTTCTCTCGCTGAAGCAAATCCCATACTTGGCTGACTTTAGTAGCATCCAAAAGTTTGGCTTTCAAGGCATCCATTTCCTCTTGGACTGAGGCCCCGACCTCTTCCATCTCTTGGAGGTTATATTTTAGCTTAGTAAATAATTCAGATTGGTCCTTATATTGTTGATTTCTCGCCCTCAGGGATTTTCATATCTTCACAAAGGCCCTGCAAACCTTCAAGTCGATATTTGGCCTAAGAATTTGTCTCAAGGGAGAGTTTACGGGTATATATTCATCTAAATTGATGGGCTACAAGCCACTGAATTAACAAACATTAACAAGTATGAGAGGAATATATGAGCACCCAAGAAAAATATCTATTATCATTTCATAACAAGGAGGCTTAGACCAAGTACAACTAGAACAAAAGAGCAATAAATTTTCTAAAGAAAAACTTGTACAAAGAAAGAAAAGGAATCCCTAGACTACGGGTCCTACTCTGTCACCTTTTCATCCTCTACCATAGTCTTACCCTTATCAATAACTTTAAAGCTTTGGGCAGCATTATCTCTACCCTCAGCGGGAACAATCTCTGAGCCACTAGCGGGAGAACCATTGCCACCTTCCCTTATAGGGGTCAAGACCAGGGCAGTGAAGACTAAAAAGCTCAAACTCAGAAAAAGTTCCATCAACTCTTAAATCTTTGTCCCAACCCTTCTCTAAGGCCACCTTAGGTCCATAGGCAAGTTGCCCCTCGACATATTCATAAGCCTAGTAGAAGCCCTCACTATAACTGGTATCCTTCTTTCGAGAAAGGTTCTCCTCCATTAAAGAAACCTTGCCAGATAAATTCTGATTATCCTTGACCAACTCTATTTCTCGACCACCACATTCTTTTGGGACGTATTGATCTCATCAAGAAATTTATTTAACTCACCCCTCTCCTGCTCCCACAATCGGCGAGCACTCTTAAAGGTATCCTTCTCAGCCTTCAGAGCATTTTTCAGCTCTTTCTCACTATTGGACTTATTGGCATGGTCTTTCAGAAGGGTTGTGAAATCAGATAACAACTACATAAAGCAAAACAAAGTGCAAGATTAACACTAAAGAAAAAGGAAACTTAATAGAAAAAAATATAGAAGGCTGCGTTTTTTAGGGCGAGATGGGGTGATCCCAACCGCAATGAACATTTGCGATCAGTAGAGAGCACTCCCCCCTTCAAAAGGTGTAATACCCTGAATTTTTATGATATTAAATAATTGTGGGATTAATTATTATTGTCGGATTAATTAAATTAAAAAGGTCGACAAAATTAATTGTTAATTAATTCGTATTGAAAGTATTTATTAACTAGCGTGCCAAGGGTTAATACGTATTAATGTAAATCATTGATTATTACTGTAGGTATATGTAATATGTAATTATATCATTTTTATAAATTATCGGAGTGTGTAAAACACGATAGTTTGCTATATTAAGTCAGGACACGCGTGTGAGTCGTGTCGGAACTAATTGTATGGAAAAAAGATAATTTTTTTTTCCTATAACTCTTATGGCAATTTCGAGTATGCCATGGAGTTCGAAAGGGTCGAGATAGTCAGAAAACTCTACCCCGGCATTTTATTTGGACTCCGGGGTAGTTTTAGGCCTTACCGGTAGCCCATAGGGGTATTTTTGTCCTTTGGAATTTTGGGGTGATATTTTGGACGAAAAATAAGAAATTAAATAAGGAGGTACATGGGTTAGAGGGGGGTTATCACCTCTAAACCTACGTGAGAGAAAAGATAAAGGCGCAGAGGAAGGAAGAAGAAACCATAGGAGTTCTTGATGCCTAACTCATGAATGCACACCAAAAAATATACCAAAGTGTAGATCGCGAGACGAAGAATGCACCCATACCCATATCAATAGCGGAATAAACCGTAAAAATTAAGACAAGTGTTTAATTCTTGCAATTTCTAGCAACAAGCATGTCCATATTAGTGTAGGTGGTTTATATTCACTATTTGATTAATAAGTTTTGATGAAATTAGAGGATTAATGATATTTATTAAAATCTGGAGATTAAAGTAGGATGAATCCCTCAAGTAGATAGTTTAGAAATCCCAAATTGATGAGTATTGATGATAGACGAAATTGAAATTGATGTTCTTGTATGGAAATTTGATTAACTAGGGTTTTGAACTGTTAAATTGGGGATTTTGGATTTTATAACTGATTTATGATGAATTAATGATTCAAAGTTATGGGAAATCATTTATACATGTTAGAATATTAATTAGGATTCACGTTCTGGTGTTGGGGTTAATAAATTTAAAGGTTTTAGGACTGAAATTTTGAGGAAGACGAAGTATGATCAGTAAAATGTAATAGGTCTGGCCAAACCAGATAAAAACCCAATCTCGTTCGAATGAGATGGAGTCTCATTCGAACGAAAAGCAGACATCGTTCAAACTACATGCTAAGTCATTCGAACAACAAGTTCCAGAACAACCCAGAAATTTCTAATTTTCCCCAAATCATGTTACACAGTTAATTATGTTAGGAAAACTGCCATTTACTCATATTAGCTTAGTGAAGAATTATTTGGGAAGCATTCATAGGTTAATGCCTTAAGTATTGAATAGGTGAATTAACCTTGGAAATTTCGAGAGTGTGAATAATCGAGTTAATTGCGTAAGTAGTAAAGATAAATATACTATGTGTAGAAAAATAAATATGGGTTGGGTGAATGCCTAAATTTTTATAAGGCTTTGGGAATGCCTATTATTATATATTTATCATTACTTTGTATAACATACCTACGTTGCTTGCTATCCGGAGGAGGTTTCGCATAGTGGACAGTCTTATCCTGGGTGACCCAATGGGGGGGGGGGGGGGGGGAGGGGTATTTGTAAGGACACAAATTTCCAATTGAGTCCATGTATTGTGTTGGCTCAATTCCGGACAAAAACATTTATTCATAGGATAGTACGTAATTGTAATACTCTCAAGCCTATGAAGTGTTTGTTGAAGACGTAGCGGCAAAAAGTATAAAGCTCCATCAACTATGCCGGTTTGCGTGCCTCGTTTCTACGTCATCAATCATAGTTCCATGCTCCCAAGGTATGAATGCGATATTATATATATAGGAGCTTGGAAGTTATTTATTGGGTGTTAGGTTTAATAAAAACTGTGTTTTATTTTCAGAAAAATTTAAATTAGAACTTTAACATAAAGTATATAAAGTTTCTGGGCCAAAATCGAATTTTATAAACTTTCTGGAAGTCGTTCGATATGTCGTTCGAACGAGTGTTTTCGTTTGAACAAGATGTCGTTCGAACGAGTTTGCCAACGAGTTCCCACTAAGGTATACTGGTCCGTCGTTCGAAATATCGTTCGAACGAGATTGTTCGTTCTAACGAGATTTCCAACGAGCCTCTAATGAGTCCATACTGGAGCGTCGTTAGAAGACTCGTTCGAACGAGATTTCATTCGAACGAAATGTCGTTCGAACGAGATGCCAGGCGGGAACAATTTTTGGCAGTTTTTTCACCCACTTTCCCACTAAGTTTTTAACCAACTTTTTCAGACTTTATCAATAGCGGGAAGAACATTTTCCAACTTAACTTTTCCATCCTAGTTTCATCTCTTAGAGAGAGTTTGAGAGCAAAATGTTTTTAGGAAAATGTTCATGTTTTGAGGGTTAATTTTCAAAGAGAAATTCATATACATCACTCTAGTGTTTACACCCAAATATTGTTTATCCAAGTTCACCTATATACATATCATTTGCTTGGAGTTTGGCACCGGTTTTTCTCTACCGAATTGAAGAAGAGAAGTTTCGGGTTTTTGTTCTACCTCCCACAAATAAAGAAGAAGTGTTTTATGTTGTTTTACCCGCTTGGAGAAAGGCTTCATGTTCGGGTGACGGTGACCATATAAAGTCCTATCGGTGGATTCCGAGACCGCGGTGGTGTTCCAAGGTTATTCTCTAGGAAGAGGTGTCTACAAGAAGAAGCGTCGAGGCTTGAGAGGGATCGAGTCGTGCGTTGTAAGTCTTTTGTCTTGTACTTGTAATTCCGTATCTAGTGAATTTGTGGCTAGGGCAGTCCAAGGTTGTTTCCCATCTTGAGTTTTTCCTCGTACATCGCGGCGTAGTGTGATTGTTTTATTTTATCTTGCATTATAATTTAGAACGCATGCTTAGGATAATTCAAGATAAAACTTGGTTTAAATTATCACACTTAATTTAATGTGGGGCTAAATTAAATATTGGGTAAAGTTAGTTAATTCAAGTCATTTGTCAAAATTGGTTTGGCCTAACTTTGTTTAAATGAAAAATATGACTTAGGCAAATTCTAGGGCTTGGATGAATAAATTAATAGGTTTATGTGAAATTCATACTTGTGTGTTTTTGTTAATTTCACTCGGTTTAATTTGTTTAATGAAAATCAATATTTGGTATTTATTTATTTTAGTTGAACCATCACCGTTTTACGCTTCCGCATCTCATGTTGTGTATATAAAAGGAAATTGCAAGTTAAATATTTTAATTGGGAAAATTAAATTCCGGGACTTTTACAAATTGGTATCAGAGCCGGAGCGCTAAGTTATCGCATTAAAGATCTATTTTTCGGCCTTTGTGTTTCCTTACCTTTTTAGGTGGTTCGGAGTTGACTCACTCTCAATTTTTGTTTTATATCTCTCGATGGGACGTCTTAATGAAAATTTGTCCCATTTAAATGAAAATGAAAATTTTGATTTCCGAGAAGAATTAAATGGGCTTAATAAATGCATCGAAAATTTAAAGGAATTAAGTTTGAGATTTGTGAAAAGAATTAAATTTCTTGAAAATGAAAATTCTTGTTTTAAAGCTCACATTAAGTCTTTGCAAATCTCCTTATCTCAAAAAGATATTTTTCGTGAAAAGCTCATGGACTTACATTCAAATTTTGATATTTTAGTAAGGTCCAAGAAAGAGAGTGAATATCTAAAGAAGACTCTTAGGGACAAGTTTGCTCATATTGAGGGAGAGCATGTTAACCTTCTAGGAATTATAGAAAATTTAAAGAAGGAGTCCCGTAATTTTGAGGAATCTAATTTATTACTTGAGTCCGAAATTTTAAAATTGAAAAATTATTTTCAAGACTCTAGTAGTTGTGATGGTTCTAGATCTTTTTGTTCAAATACTTCCGTAGCTAAAGCTAAAACCATTGTTTGTTTTAGAGGGTCTACTTTATCCAAATACTTTAGGAAAGGTCACACCTTAGGTAACATTTCTCGTGTTTTCACATGCTTGCATTGTGGTAGGAAAGGTCACCTTAGGTCATTTTGTTTTGATCTTAAAAGAAGTCCTAGGAAGTCGATATCTAGTATTTCATTAGTTCCCAAATCCCATCATTTGAAATATACATATATATGGATTCGGAAATCATTTTTAGACGCGCTAGATATTAGATTTGTTGATTCTCATTTACTTTCACATGCTTCCTCCCTTGCTAAATCTAAAGGATTAATGTGTTAGTGTTTGCATACTTTAGCGTTTGTACTTCATGCTATATTCACATGCTAAATGTATGCTTGTTTAATCATTTTCTAGTCTATGATCCATGCTTATCACATGTTAGAATTATGATTTGTTTATCTTTTGTATTATATTTCCTTCATTTTGTTTGCATTAAATGAAAAATACAAAAAGACTTTTGTTTATCATTTGGATTTTATCTCTTGGTAATTTAAGCATAATAAAAAAAAAATTCAAATGATTTTTGTTTGTCTTTTGAGTATATATTTTTTATTTTTGGTTAAAAATGTCAAAAACTAAAAAAAAATTTATTTTGTGTGTATTTTGGTTTGACACACTTTAAGTGGCATATACTTGTGTTTGAATTCCTCCTTTAACGGTCCCATGTGGCTAGAACTTTTGGTTTAGATTATCAATCCTTATTATGTTTTTACCATATTTTATGGAGTAGTTGGATTTTGTGTTGTTTAAATGGATTCTATTTTTATATGCCTCTATACACACATGCACGAGCTCTTTTGAAATTTTAAATTCATATGTATATTTGAGCTATGTGAGGTGTTCTCCTACCAATCTTATCATCTACATATTTGTGACTTAGGAGGACTAGTGCATGTCAAAATCCGTTGCATGTGAGATTTGTGTGAAAAATGAAAACATGATAAATAAACATGTGCACGGGGAAGGGCTCCGAAAGGACTAAGTGATCCTTTGCGATTGTAAGCCACCGTTTTGAATGGACCTAAAAGAAATACGTGGTCCAAAGGCCTAAAAACAGAATATATGGCATTAAAAAGAAAATAATTTGCCAAGGCCTATGTTTGATTGATATATTCATTCAAAATTAATATAAATGCATATTGAGGGAGATTGGATGGTATATCAACGGTTTTCACAATGTCCGTTTATCCTAGTTGCGTATTTCATGTCATGACTCTATTGGTTTGTAGAATCATCAATATGCTAGGCTTGTATGCATTGTGTATGTTTGTTCATTGAGTTCAATCTATATTATCACATGAGGTTATATTTAAATGTGATGAAGTTTGCAATCAAATGAGAACTCTGTGAACATTTCTTAAGTGTTTGGGTCTAAATTTAATTGTTGCTAGTTCACACCCCTACACTTCCGTTTCCATATGACACATTTTTGCCATACGAGTGTGCAAACTTATTGTATTTTTGTGTCATGTGTATGTTTATATCTATATATATATATATATATATATATGCAGGTACTCTATTGGTATATTTCTAGTATATATATATGATATTTGTTTGTCTTTGCCTTGATTTCTAGTCCATCCATGCTTATACTTCATTATTGGTATCTATCTTGGATTAGTAATGCTTTTGTTGCTCATGTGCTTTAATGTATTAACACTTTAAGCTTCAACGGATTATTAGTTCTTTATCCTTTGCCTATTCTTGAACAAAAAGGGGGAGAATGATGATAGGGGGAGAAATGTTATCTAATCCTATTGTTATCGTATCTTAGTTTGGGGGAGATTTATCTTAGGGGGAGACGTCTTTCTAAGTGTGTCATTTGTTTGATAAAGGGGAGTATTAATTTAGGGGGAGTAATTAATTAATTGCATTTAATATTTTGAAATTCCCTATGCGTTTGATAGTTTGCTTAAGTGTGCAAGAATTCTTCAATGGCAAAGCATTTGATCCTTGGGTTGAGTCAAGTTTGGGTGGGTTATGTTTTTGAGTCTAGTAGAGCTTGACAACCCTTTAGGATTTTGGTTTGGTTTTTGTCCCGGAATAGCCAAAGGGGGAGAATTGTAAGGACACAAATTTCCAATTGAGTCCATGTATTGTGTTGGCACAATTCCGGACAAAAACATTTATTCATAGGATAGTATGTAATTGTAATACTCTCAAGCCTATGAAGTGTTTGTTGAATACGTAGCGGCAAAAAGTATAAAGCTCCATCAACTATGTCGATTTGCGTGCCTCGTTTCTACGTCATCAATCATAGTTCCATGCTCCCAAGGTATGAATGCTATATTATATATATAGGAGCTTGGAAGTTGTTTATTGGGTGTTTGGTTTAATAAAAACTGTGTTTTATTTTCAGAAAAATTTAAATTAGAACTTTAACATAAAGTATATAAAGTTTCTGGGCCAAAATCGAATTTTATAAACTTTCTGGAAGTCGTTCGATATGTCGTTCGAACCAGATGTCGTTCGAACGAGTTCCCACTAAGGTATACTGGTCCGTCGTTCGAAATATCATTGGAACGAGATTATTCGTTCTAACGATATTTCCAACGAGCCTCTAATGAGTCCATACTGGAGCGTCGTTAGAAGACTCGTTCGAACGAGATTTCGTTCGAACGAAATGTCGTTCGAATGAGATGCCAGGCGGGAACAGTTTTTGGCAGTTTTTGGCAGTTTTTTCACCCACTTTCCCACTAACGTTTTAACCAACTTTTTCAGACTTTATCAATAGCGGGAAGAACATTTTCCAACTTAACTTTTCCATCCTAGTTTCATCTCTTAGAGAGAGTTTGAAAGAAAAATGTTTTTAAGAAAATGTTCATGTTTTGAGGGTTAATTTTCAAAGAGAAATTCATATACATCACTCTAGTGTTTACACCCAAACATTGTTTATCCAAGTTCACCTATATACATATCAATTGCTTGGAGTTTGGCACCGGTTTTTCTCTACCGAATTGAAGAAGAGAAGTTTCGGGTTTTGCTTCTACCTCCCATAAAGAAAGAAGAAGTGTTTTATGTTGTTTTATCCGCTTGGAGAAAGGATTCATGTTCGGGTGACGGTGACCATATAAAGTCCTATCGGTGGATTCCGAGACCGCGGTGGTGTTCCAAGGTTATTCGCTAGGAAGAGGTGTCTACAAGAAGAAGCATCGAGGCTTGAGAGGGATCGAGCCGTGTGTTGTAAGTCTTTTGTCTTGTACTTGTAATTCCGTATCTAGTGAATTTGTGGCTAGGGCTGTCCGTGGTTATTTCCCATCTTGGGTTTTTCCTCGTACATCGCGGCGTAGTGTGATTGTTTTATTTTATCTTGCATTATAATTTAGAACGCATGCTTAGGATATATCAAGATAAAAATTAGTTTAAATTAGCACACTTAATTTAATGTGGGGCTAAATTAAATATTGGGCAAAGTTAGTTAATTCAAGTCATTTGCCAAAATTGGTTTGGCCTAACTTTGTTTAAATGAAAAATATGACTTAGGCAAATTATAGGGCTTGGATGAATAAATTAATAGGTTGATGTGAAATTAATACTTGTGTGTTTTTGTTAATTTCACTCGATTTAATTTGTTTAAAGAAAATTAATATTTGGTATTTATTTATTTTAGTTGAACCATCACCGTTTTACGCTTTCGCATCTCATGTTGTTTATATAAATGGAAATTACAAGTTAAATATTTTAATTGGGAAAACTAAATTCCAGGACTTTTACATTCATAGGATAGTATGTAATTGTAATACTCTCAAGCCTATGAAGTGTTTGTTGAAGACATAGCGGCAAAAAGTATAAAGCTCCATCAACTATGCCGGTTTGCGTGCCTCGTTTCTACGTCATCAATCATAGTTCCATGCTCCGAAGGTATGAATGCGATATTATATATATAGGAGCTTGGAATTTGTTTATTGGGTGTTAGGTTTAATAAAAACTGTGTTTTATTTTCAGAAAAATTTAAATTAGAACTTTAACATAAAGTATATAAAGTTTCTCGGCCAAAATCGAATTTTATAAACTTTCTGGAAGTCGTTCGATATGTCGTTCGAACGAGTTTGCCAACGAGTTCCCACGAAGGTATTTGACTTGTACCAAGAGCATATGAACTTGGATACGTACTATCTGTTACGTAGGATAGTTTCAACTATTCAATGGGAGAGTAGGTATTTGCATGACCCATTTAGCTGCTGAGTATGCTCGCCTCCAATATTTGTGTTATGGGATTTATGGTTCGTGAGAGACGCCGAACCCGTTGTCCTTTATGCAGCGCGTAATGTACCGGGACACGATAGTAGAGTATGCATTGCGACAAGTGGTCCTAACCAGGGGGCGCAGGTTTTTATATATATGTATAGGGATGATTTGACTATATATATATATATATATATATATATATATATATATATATATAGTTATATATAGTTATATTTGTGAATAATCCTAATGTGTAAAATTAGCAAGTATGTAAATGTTGGTAAACAAGGTAACTTAAGGGGATAAAGTATTTACTACTAGAAGAGAGAATATCAAATGCAGTTAGTGGGAGTTAGGTATTAAATACGTATTGTATGGGCGATAAGGGTTTCTTTTACGAGCTGTAATTAGTAGTATATGTCTATGACCTAGTTGAGAAAAATTTGAGTAATTAGGTTAAGGTAAATATACGCTAGGTCTGCACACTAGTGGAGGTATGAGTATCTCATGTGAGAGTTAGGAACTAATATGCACATAATAATTGCATTAATGCAGTTTTAAATACTTTCTAAAACAAATATTTTTTTACAATTCGGGCTCTGACCCATTTCTTTCTCTTTCCCTTCTCTTTCTCTCTCTCTCTCTCTCTCTCTCTCTATATATATATATATATATATATTATACCAGATGTCCATCCACAGGGTCACCACCAGACTTAGACGCACGGATCATCTAACGAGCTACAGTTGTTGTGGAAGCTATAGATCATTGATAGTAGACGCTTATATCTTTTTATTCAGTTCTTAGTTCAAACATATCGGTTAGGGCATGTGTCGCCCGTTTCCAATTTAGTTATTTCAAAGTTTGTATTTTCTTATTGGCTTTTATTTTTGTTGGATTGAGTATTATGATTGTATTAGTTTTAGACTTTGAACTGGAATCTTTTATCCAGTCTCATTGATTTCATTAATTGATTCATGTTCAGTATTCATTCTTATGGATTGGGAATGTCTTATATCTTAAAAAATGGAATTTATTAATGAATTTTTGGGAATAATTAATTGGAAAAATGTTTTGATACTTAGTTTAATTAATTATTAGGCGATTAATAGTGAAAATTATTTTTCGATGGTGATACTACGAATGAACCAACCGGACACTGTGATTTAATTTAATAAAGGACCGATCACCCGTATTTAATTAGGCGGGGTGTCATAGGTGGTATCAGAGCATCAGGTTCTTGTGTCCTTTAGTATATGTACGACTGAACATGTTTTTCGCTTAGTGTCCTTTGATATAGAGCCCTATCTTTATGACGGTTGTACTCTTATTTATACGTTTACGTCTTTAGCTATTTGAGATTTAATAATAATTATAGACTGATAAATCCCTTCTCGTTTTAGATGCCTCTGAGACAATCCCCTTGAAACAGAAATGCCCAGCCAAAGCAGCCAGTAGCTTAGGCACGGGGAATGATTAACGCAGCTGACATTGCTGCCATTGTTGCTCCGGCGATAAATGCAGCTTTAGCATTGGTGCAGCAGACCCCACCCCGAGTACAGGTTGTGGCGCCAATTTTGGTTCAGTTTCCCACTACATGGAAGAGGGTAATGGATGCTTTCTAGAGGGAAAATCCCCAGAGTTCTCGGGCGATCAATGTAAGAAAGATATCTAGAGGCATCTTCGCATGTACGAGTGTATCGACATTCAGAGGCACCTAATGGCTTCCTACAAGCTAGTGGGGGCCACTTTACAATGGTGGGAGTCCACTACCACCTTGGAGGAGAGGGATATTATGGCGGTTTGATTGCAATTACTTTCCCTCTGCAGTGCAGATAGAGATGAGGCGGAGACTATTGAATCCGGAGCAGGAGGGTATGATAATGGAAGAATATGAGGAGGAATTCATGAGACTTCTTACTAAGGTGCCAGATGAGGCACCTACGGAAGAAAAGAAAATTACGATGTTCATGGATGGTTTGACCGGGAGGATTCGTCAGCACCTTATAGGTAATTGGGTACTTTCACTGATGTACTCAACACTGCCCTATTACATTTCCATGTCCATCACTTTCATCATCAGGGGAGAAAACGAGTATGGGAGTCCATCCAACATGGCCGGACAAGAGGTAGTAGTGTCGGTATGGCACCATTAACTCAGGGGTAGGCCCATCAGGGTTAACAGAGCTCCCACCAGGGGGACCCTACTAAGCAATTTCGATTTGGTGATTCTAGGCAGGGATATTGGGGTTATAGGCAAGGCCAGTCCAGTCAGCAGGGTCATCCTCATTATTAGCAGCGCTAGCAGCAAGGCCATCAGGGCCAACATAGGCATTAACAGGGTCACCAGGGCAAGTGGAGGGGCTATAATGGCCAACAGGGCTGAGGTCAACAGGGGCAGCGAGGAGGTAACTTCAGTGGCAGGTGTTTCTCTCGTGGCAAGACTGGACATAGGAGGCAGTATTACCCCGGCAAGGGCAGGTTTTCCCAGCAGCAGGGAGCACAATAGGAGCCCCAGAGACCCATCTTTACCGCCGCCCTACCAGCAGCAGCGTCGGTCCCAGCTTGGAAAGCATCCCCGATTTAGCAGGGACAGTTACAGTATGGATATGTTTATAATGTCCACCAGGCAGCACCACAGTAGGCATCACTCGCGATTGAGGGTATGTTTCCTATCCATAACACTATGGGGTGTGTTTTATTTGATACTGGGGCATCACACTATTTTATAGCCACTAGCTTTGCACGAGCCATGGGGTTATTAGACATGGTAGAGAGTACAGTGATATGCATAGACTCACCACTGGGAAATGGGTCTTTGATTTTCTTTATATGTCGAAGGGTAGGTATAGAGATTGGGAGTTTGATTTTGCCTATCGATATGCTAGTCTTAAATATGCGCAATCATGATGCCATTATTGGCATGGATTTCCTTGATGCTTATAGAGCCATGATAGACTGTTTCAGTAGGCATATTATTTTTTCTATTTCGGGCCAGGAGATGTTTCTAGTGGCGATGCCTCTTCTTGAGGTAGGATCGTCCATCCATTTATATTATATAGAGGAGGAGACCTCTAAGGATATAGTAATTCCTATTGATTCGATTCCTGTAGTTCGCGAGTTTTTCAATGTGTTCCAGTATATACCGAGACTACCACCTAGTAGAGAGATATAGTTCATTATATATTTGATGTCGGACACTCAACCGATAGCTCACGAACCATATCGTATATCTCCAACTGAGATGAGGGAGTTACAGGATCAGATTGAGCAGTTGTTGGGATAGGGCTTTATCCATAGGAGTACCTTGAATTGGGGTTCTCCCGTTCTATTAGTGAAGAAGAGGGATGGTTCATCAAGGTTCTGTGTGGACTATCGGAAGTTGAATAAAATCACGATACGAAATAAGTATTCGTTGTCCCGAATTAATGATTTGTTCGAACAACTAAGGGGAGTTGCCTTCTTCTTAAAGATAGATTTGAGATCGGGATACCATCAACTACGAATTAAGGAGAAGGATGTGTTGAAGACTACTTTGTTGACGAGATAGGGGTCATATGAGTTCAGAGTCATTCCATTTGGGCTGATAAATTCTCCAGTCATATTCATGGACTTCATGAACCGGATGTTCAGAGAGTTCTTAGATCGGTTTTTCATTATCTTCATTGATGATATCCTGATTTATTCTCAGACCGAGGAGGAGCATGCTAAGAATTTGAGATGAGTTCTTCAGACTCTGCGAGAACATCAATTGTATGCTAAGTATAAAAAGTGCAAATTCTAGTTATGAGAAGTACAATTTCTGGGGAACGTTGTGTCAAAATTAGGGATATCAGTAGACCCGAGTAAAGTCTCGATAGTAAGGGAGTGGGGACAGCCCACGAGATCGACGGAGGTGCGTGGATTCTTGGGCTTAGCGGGATATCACAGGCGGTTCATCAAAGGGTTCTCAAACATTGCGGGCCTTTTGACAAATTTGACTAGCATATGGGTGAAGTTTGTTTGGGATGATGCTTTCCAGTTATCTTTCGATGAGCTAAAGGATAAGTTGACTTCGGTTCATGTTCTTGCCTTACCCAAACCAGGAGTGGAGTACCTGGTATATACTGATGCTTATCTACAGGGACTTTGTGGAGTACTTCAGCAAGAGGAACAACCTATAGCTTATACCTCCCGCAAACTTAAACCTCACGAGAGGAATTACCCCACCCACGACTTGGAGTTAGCAGCAATAGTGTTTGCCCTACGGATTTGGAGACACTACTTGTCGGGGGATAAATTTTGCCTCTTCACAGACCACAAGTCACTGCAATACTTTTTAACTCAGCGGGAGTTGAACACGCATCAATGCAAGTGGCTGGAGTTTGTAAAAGATTACCAGCTTGAGATACAGTACCACCCGGGGAAGGTCAACGTAGTTGTGGATGCGTTGAGCCGTAGGCCAGTAGGTGAGGTGGAGGAAGTGTGTAAGGAGAAGTCAAAAGAATTGGGACATCAGGATGCAGTGTCCTGATCCTTTATGTCCATCATGACAGTCACTCCAGAGATTGTTACGAGAGTGATCCAGGCTCAGGCCGATGATTCATTTTGCCAGGATCAAATTGTGCAACTTATAGTGGAGGGCGCAGAGTCCTACTCAGTGAGCTCAGTTAGAGGACTACAGTTTAATGGAAGATTAGTTGTCCCGAAAGGATAGGATTTACATCATGCAGTGATGACACAACCTTATGGATCCAGATTTTTGCTACAACCCGGAGGGGATAAAATGTATGAGGATATGAGGCGGCAGTACTAATGGAGTGGGATAAAAAAAGGATATTTTGGAGTTCGTGTCCAAGTGTGCCACTTGTCAACTGGTAAAGATGGACCATCAGAGGCCTCCAGGGTTATTTCAGTTGTTGGAGATACCTACGTGGAAATGGGATAGCGTTTTCATGGATTTTATCACTGTGCTGCCTACTTCACAACGAGGTCACGATTCTATATGGGTGGTGGTGGATCGGTTGACTAAGGTAACTCATTTTCTGTCGGTACGGACGAATTACACTACAGGACAGTATGGTCGGATATTTATTACCGAGATAGTGAGATTGCATGGGATTCCCTTGAACATCGTGTCTAACTGAGACAAGGCTTTTGTATCACGCTTCTGGAAGAGCTTTCAGGAGGCTATAGGTACTGAACTGCGGTTGAGTACGGCTTATCACCCACAGACAAATGGGAAGACTAAGCATACTAATCAGATGCTGGAGGACATGTTTTGCATGTGTGTCCTTGACTTTGGAGGGGGTTGGGAGTTGTATCTTCCACTGGTGGAGTTCGCTTATAATAACTCCTATTAGTTTACGATCGGCATGGCCCCATTCGAGGCATTGTACTGTAGGCCTTGTCGTTCTCCTACTTGTTGGCTAGAGGTGGGGGACAAAAAGTTACGCGGGCCAGTGGTAATTCAAAAAATGTCATCCAGGGCTGAGATGATCATGAACCGTATTCGGGTAGCCCAGGACAGGCAAAAAAATAATGCCGACACAAAGAGGTTCTTCAGGGAGTTCAACGTGGGGGATCAAGTACTGCTACAAGTGTCTCCTATTAAAGGGGTGATGAGGTTCGGAAAAAATAGGAAATTGGCTTCGAGATATATAGGACCATTTCCCATAATCGAGAGGATCGTACCGGTGGCATACAAACTCGGGTTACTAGAGCACTTGCACCGTATTCACGATGTGTTCCACATCTCATCATTGATGCAGTTTCTTAGGGATGATTTGGCCCGACATTTCATATGAGGAGAGGGTGGTGGCTATCCTAGACCGTAGCGAGAGGAAATTGAGGTCAAAGGTAGTTCCACTAGTGAGGGTTCAGTGGGAGCATCATAACATAAAGGAGTCTACATGGGAGTGAGAGGAGGATATGCGCGAGAAATATCTAGACTTATTCCTACCAGGTATGGTTTACTTTTCAAATTTTAAGGCAAAATTCTATTAGGGGGGGGGGGGGGGGGGGGGAATATGTAATACCCCGCTTTTTATGATATTAAATCATTATGCGATTAATTATTATTATTAGATTAATTAAATTAAAAAGGTCAAAAAATTTAATTGTTAATTAATCCACATTAAAATAATTATTAACTAGCGTGCCAAGGGTTAATACTTATTGATGGAAATTGTTGATTATTACTGTGGGTATATGTAATATGGAATTATATATAAATTGTCGGAGTGCGAAATATGACAGTTTGGTATATTAAGCCAGGATGCGCGTGTGAATCATGTCGGAACTAAGTGTATGGAACAAAAAGATAAATTATTTTTTTTATAACTCGTATGGTAATTTCTAGTATGCCATTGAGTCCGGAAGGGTCGAGATAGTCAAAAAATACTATCCGGGCATTTTATTTGGACTCCGGGGTAGTTTTAGGCCTCACTGGCACCCCGTTGGGGTATTTTTGTCCTTTGGAATTTTGAAGTGACATTTTCGACGAAAATTAAGAAATTAAATAAGGAGGTACATTTGTTAGAGGGGGGTTATCAACTCTAAACCTACGTGGGAGAAAGGAGAAAGGCGCAGAGGAAGGAAGAAGAAGCCATAGGAGTTTTTGGTACTTAACTTAAGAACACACACCAAAAATTATACCAAAGTGTAGTTCATGAGACGAAGAACGTACCCATACCCATATCAATAGTGTATCAGACCGTCAAAATTAAGGCAAGTGTTTAATTATTTGAATTTATAGCAACAAGCATGTTCATATTACTGTAGGTGGTTCATATTCACTATTTGATTCATAAGTTTTTGATGAAATTGGAGGATTAATGGCATTTATTAAATTCTGGAGATTAAAGTAGGACAAATACCTCATGTAGATAGTTTAGAAATCCCAAATTGATGAGTATTGATGATGGACGAAATTGAAATTGATGTTCTTGTATGGAAATTTGATAAACTAGGGTTTGAATTATTAAAATGGGGATTTTTTATTTTATAACTTATTTATAATGAATTAATGATTCAAAGTGAAGGGAAATCATTTATACATGTTAGAATATTAATTAGGATTGTTGTCTTGGTGTTGGGGTTGAGAAATTTAGAGGTTTTATGATTGAAATTTTGAGGAAAACGAAGTATGAACAGTAAAACGTAACATATCTGGCCAAACTAGAGAAAGACCCCATCTCATTTGAACGAGATGGATTCTCATTCGAACGAAAAGCAGACATCATTGAAACGACCTACTAAGTCATTCGAACGACATGTTCCAGAGCAGCCCAGAAATTTCCATTTTTCCCCAAATCATGTTACATAGTTAATTGTGTTAGGAAAACTGCCATTTATTGATATTAGCTTAGTGCAGAATTATTTGAGAAGGATTCCTAGGATAATGCCTTAAGTATTGAATAGGGGAATTAACCTTGGAAATTTCGAGAGTGTGAATAATGGAGTTAATTGCGTAAGTAGTAAAGAGAAATATACTACGTACAAAAAAATAAATATGGGTTGGGTGAATGCCTAAATTTTTATAAGGCTTCGGGAATGCCTATTATTATATGTTTATCATTACTGTGTGTATAGCATACCTACGTTGCTTGCTACCAGGAGGAGGTTTCGCGCAATGGACAGTCTTATCATGGGTGACCTAATGGGGGGATATTTGACTTGTACCCAAAGCATATAAACTTGGATACATGTTATTTGTTACATAGGATAGGTTTGACGATTGAATGGGAGCGTATGTATGTGCGTGACCGATTTAACTGGTGAGTATGCTAGCCTCTAATATTTGTGTTATGACATTTATGGTTCGTGAAAGACGCCGAACCAGTTGTCCTTTATGCAGCGAGCGATACACCGGGACAGGATAGCAAAGTATGCATTGCGCCAAGTGGTCCTAACCAAGGGGCGCAGGATTTGTATATATATGTATAGGGATGATTTGACGAATATATATATATATATATATATATATATATATATATATATAAACATGACTGATAAGTTAATCTTAGGAATCCCTTTTCTTTGTCTTCTATATCCGTTCACAACTTGTGATACTGGAATAACCTCCCTAGCCTTAGGCCAACAAGTAAAATTTGAATTTCTTTCAAAACCAGAAGTCTGAGATTTAAAAACACTCAAAGATTTTTCAATATCAGTAAACCATCTCCAATACAAGAGAAAACAATTAAATTTTTTAAATGAAGAAGTAAGATACAAAAGGATTGAAGATCAACTTACTAATAAGATTCTCCAAGATAAAATAGAAAATTTCAAATTAAAACTAACAAATGAAATCCGTTCTGATTTACCAAATGCCTTTTTACATATAAATAAACATATAGTAACTTTGCCATACATCAAAGATTTCAATGAAGAATTCATCCCTACCAAAGCAAGACCAATCCAAATGAATCAAGAAGATATGGAACTATGTAAAGATGAAATTAATGGTTTATTACAAAAAGGAATTATAAGAAAAAGTAAATCTCCTTGGTCATGCCCTGCATTCTATGTCAGAAAAAATGCCGAATTAGAACGCGGATCACCGTCATCAATTACAAACCACTTAATAAATTTTTAGAATGGATAAGATATCCAATCCCAAATAAACGTGACCTCATGAACCGATTAAATCAAGCAACCATTTTTTCCAAGTTTGACATGAAGAGTGGATTTTGGCAAATACAAATCCATGAAAAAGATAGATACAAAACTGCATTCACAACCCCCTTTGGTCACTATAAATAGTGTGTCATGCCATTTGGCCTAAAAAATGCACCTAGTGAATTCAAGAATATCATGAATGAAATATTTAACCCTTCATCCCATTTTACAATTGTCTACATTGATGATGTCCTCATCTATTCCCATACAATTGATGAACATTGGAAACACTTAAATTTATTTTTTGAACTAATAAAAAATAATGGTTTAGTGGTTTCAGTCTCGAAAGTCAATCTATTCCAAACAAAAGTTATATTTTTAGGTCATAATATTCACCAAGAAAAAATTAGTCCCATAGATAGGGCCATTCAATTTGCTGATAAATTTCCTGATGAAATCCTCGAGAAAACGCAACTTCAAAGATTTATAGGATCATTGAACTACATTGCTGAATTTTATCCAAATCTTCGCAAATAATGAAAACCATTATTTGAAAGGATACAAAGTAACCCTCCCCCTTGGACTATAGAACATACGTCGATAGTTCAAAATTTCAAGAAACATGTTAAAACCCTACCTTGTCTTGGTCTTTCTACACCAAATTCATTCAAAATAATTGAAACCGATGCCTCTGACATTGACTACGGAGGTATTCTTAAACTGAAAATTCACCCTCATTCTCCTGAACAAATTGTTTGATTATATTCCGGAGTCTGGAATAAAGCGCAAAGTAATTATAGTACTATTAAAAAAGAAATATTATCTATTGTTTTATGTGTTTCGAAATTTCAAAGTGACATTTTAAATCAAAATTTTTTAGTCCGTGTGGATTGTAAAAGTGCAAAATATGTTTTAGAAAAGGATGTCCACAATATTGCTTCTAAATAAATTTTTGCTAGATGGCAATCTATACTGAGCATTTTTTATTTTGATATTGAGTATATTAAAGGAAATGAGAATTCCATCCCTGATTTTCTCACACGTGAATTTCTACAGAATAACAATGACGGAGAAAAATCCCCAGAAGACAACTAGAGCCCTCGCTCTACCCACAAGCCAACCTTCTACTAAAATTGCATCCCCTCTCCAAGTAACAAACAAATACCAGGTCTTTGGAAACATTCTAAGACCAAATTTTAGTTACAGTTCCACTCTTGCAACTCCTGCAGAGTTTGGGACTTCTTCTAGTCAATACCTAGTCAATGACCCATTTGCTACACAACCCATTCAACAGATTACTAAAACCAAATTTTATAATCACCCTGCTAAAACTGATTATGTGCTCAAACCAAATTTTTTAAATTTATTTTCTATTGAGCCAAATCATAGCCATATTAAAAATCCAATTGATTTAGTAAAAAAATATTTTCCTCCCTCTTGGCACTTCACTCCCCACCATCCTACCAAGACTTTAAAATTTTACGTGGATATTCTTTATTCCTCAGAATCAGTTCGTATTAAAGCAATCACTGATCGTAACGATTCGTCAAGGATTCTTTACCATTCCTTGCACATTAATAATATAATCTCTCTTCAAGACTGGGGATCCCATCCCTCCATTCTAAAAACCCTCTGAAGTCATCAAATTCAGTTTAGTTATTATGATTATATTGAAGCATGGTTTAAAGTTCTCTTTTACCAAAATGAGTCATTCACTCATTCTTGGTTTCTTTGCTTTGATAAAAAATTTAAAAGTCAAATTCCTTCTTGGTTTTCCTGGTGGTGGACACAACATGGTTCTATCCCAGATATCCTACCTGCAGACTTCCAAGAACAAGTTAAATATTTTTCCACAGTCTTTAAAGTAAATGAACATAATTCTCAGTTCCCAGTTTTACTCTTGTTCTGTAGTAAATACAAAGTTCCATGGATATTCAAATGGCAATATGCAATACAGCAGTCAACAATAGTTCGACAATTTTATGTTAAATGGTGGGATTCTTTCAATCAATAAAGGATTATTAATGTTGTCCAAATGGAGTTTCCTTGCGAACCAGTCATTCCAGTCCAAGCAGTCCAAGCAGTCCAAGCAGTTAAGAAATCTAGTCAAGGTTCTATGGATACAACATTAGTCAAGTCAAAAAAGTCCCATCATCTCAAAGATTTGGCAAAACAACTTCTTCTTCAAGCTGAAGCCGAAGAGGAAAATTATTCTTCTCCCACCTCTTCTGCCGAGTCAACAAATAGTCACCAAGTTAACACATCAGATCCATATTCGAGTTCATTATTTCAAGATGCCCAAGACCCTTATAGTTTGTAATAAAATTTATTTTTATAGGATAATATTTGGTTAAAATTTAATTATGAGTTACTATTCATTAACAGTAAAGATATTCCTCGACATGTTACTATTCATGAACAGTGCCGAATGATTAAAATATTCCCCGATAAGTTACTATTCATGAACAGTGCCGAATGATTAAAATATTCCTCGACATGTTACTATTCCCCGACAAGTTACTATTAAAATATTCCCCATCCATTCCAGGCAGAGTCCAATTTCCTATCTCACTACTGCAAACTCTCTCTCTATCTCCATCTCTCTATTATTCTCTCAGTTTTCATGTTCATATTGTATTAAACATTATGCTTTCAAGTTCATCCGATTCAACCAACTGTATTAATCAGTAATCTTTGTAAGTTTACTTTCAATTATTGTAATTTCAGTTTTCAATTTTCAATATTAATTTCAGTTTTATTATATGCCCTGCTTCCCCTTTTGGTATCAGAGCGAAGTTCCCAGTTATTGTGTTTGATCTATATTTCCAGTTCTCCTTTAGAGCTAAGTTCTGACCGATTTGATTCTTACACCCTTTGTGTTTTATCATCCCAACTTGTTAGATCACATGAACAGTAAATTCGGTATCCAAACAATAAGACCCAAGAGTGTGGCTTGAGCGGATAGGTATGAGAGGGTATGTATTGAAACATTTTGAGAAAACAAACATGAAAATTGTAAAAAGAAAATAGGTTCCTTCAAAAGCTTTAAAATGAATAGATTATTTAGATCAAATTCTTTGGCTAGTTCTAGCTCTAGGTCTTCTTTAGCTTTTCCCCCAGACATAATAAACGAAGAAGAACATGTTTATGAAGAAGTAAATTTAGGTTTAAATGATTGGAATATTCCCAAAGTCCCAACAAAAGAAATTTACAAAACTAGTTTCCTAAAGTCATCCTTTAGTACTAATTACAATGTTAAAATTGTTGAACATGTTTATGCTTTAAATAAAGAACACGATAGAATTCAACTATTAACTAGTGAAGCTATTACAAAACAAAGAAAAAATGGATTCAATTTCCTACACATAGGATTAATACAAGTAGCAGTCAAACCATAACCAGTAAAGGAATAAATGCCTCTAGCCTCTTATGTCTTAGAGATGCTAGACATACTAATTACAATACTAGTATTTTAGGAATGATGGAATCAAGCCTTTTTAATGGTCCAATACATTTTTATTGTTTTCCCGATTTTACATTAAGTTTAACTGACCCTCACAAATTAAAAACCATGACACTAAATATTAAAACATCTGGATATGAAATGTTAGAAGGAAGTAAACCACTTGCTTTAATTTACAGAATTAATTACAAATGTTTAAGGACAAATCTAAATGTCCACGCTTTAGTAAAAAGTCCAAAAGACAAAACTCTACTCATACAAAGCAGTTTAAATGATGCTAATATTCAAGTCCCTAGGTCAATAAATTGGAAAGATATTAATTTACCAAACGATTGGTTATTAGAGAATGAAAATCATCCCCGAAAAGTGCAAAACAATGCTATTAATCTTGAACGAATCCAAGAATACCTTGACGGATCAGTTAGAATAAGTTTTGATCAACCGCGATTTAAAAATCTCCATATTAGAGATGATAGTAAATCCAGAGATGATAGTAAATCCCAAAAGAGTTATTCAACAAGAAAAGATAACGATCTAATACCTAGACGTAATCTTAAGTTAAAAGATATTGATACAACTTCCCAAGTAAGTAAACCTTGTTATACAGCGACCTCAAATTTTAATGATGATGAAGATCAACATTCCCCTACTCAAACAGATTTTGAAACGGGTTCAGTAAATCACCAATTATTAACAATCAATAAAGACTATAAAATTGACATGATTAAATTAGGAGAAGATTTTGAGTCAAAAGAAAACCGTACTAAATGACGAGCATATCGAGAAAAGTACTCCACAAAAGAAAAGGATAAAATAATAAGAAAGTGAAAAACTTTAATGAATGAAATAAGAACGGACATAGAGTTCTTTGACTATTTAGATAACTATTATCACAAAATAAATGTCCTAAAAAAGTAAAATGGACAAAACAAGACAAAACTACAGTCTCGTCTAGTCACCCTCCACTAGAAACCATTTTAGTAAATCACATGGGAACAGAAGTAGTTGCTACACCCTTTGAAGTCACTTCTACTAATGATGAAATCAAAACAGTTATTGAACAAAATAATTACACTAACCAATACCTGAATACTTTAGGAAAACAACTAGAATCCATTGAAAACAAGTTAGACAAACCAAACCTACCATATAAAAGAGAAATACCTTTAATTCAACTTCCGGAGATCCGAAAAGGAATAAATTTACAAACAAAGTCTGAGAAAACTCTAGAAAAAATAGAAAAAATGCTTAAAGATATCAAAGCAGAATCATCAAAGACTATTACAACTATCAACAAAAATGCCTATATTAACCAAACAGACTCATCCCAAGAATCTACTAAAGATGAAGATATCCATACTATTGAAAAACAATTTACTAATGTTGAATTAGATAGAATAAAAAACTCCAGTGTAACTCCAACCACCTTAACAAAAAAAAATGGTATACAAGACCAACACCCCCAGATATGCAATATGAAGAAAGAAATATACACAACCAATTCTCGGTTTCATCGAATAGACTTTACGAATGGAACATAGATGGATTATCTGAACAAGAAATCTTAAATAAAATGCAACACATATCTATGGTTGCCAACAATTACCTAAACAATCAAAACATTCCCCAAACAGAAATAGTTGAGCTTTTAACGACAGGATTCACTAGTACATTAAAATCTTGGTGGGATAAACATCTTACTGAAGAATCAAAGGAACAAATTAAATCTGCCGTCCAACAAGATGCCAATGGCCTCCCAATTTTTGATGAAAACATTGGAATGGGAATTCGAGATGGCGTTAACACTATAGTTTTTACAATAATAAAACATTTTTTAGGAACACCGAGTATTAAAACCTCAAGAATTCATGATCAACTAAGTAACCTTAGATGCCCAACTTTAAGCGATTTTAGATGGTACAAAGATGTTTCTACATCACGAGTAATGCTTTAAGATGATAGTAATGAACCATTTTGGAAAGAAAAATTTATTAATGGTTTACCAAATTTATTTGCTCATAAAATAAGAGAAGTTCTGAGTAACACAAATGGACACATTGATTATAACAATCTTATATATGGAGACATAATAAGTACAATCCAGAAAGAGGGATTAAAAATTTGTATAGATATGAAAATAAGCAACCAGGCTAATAAAGAAAAATTAAAGGCAAAATATGAAATGAAATTTTTTTGTGAACAATATGGTTTGAACCCTGTTGTACCATTAAGAAATAAAAATTACAAGTCATACCCAAAACAATACAAAAGACATAGAAAAAACTATTTCAAAAATAACAAATTTTATAATAAAGAAAATAAGGAATTTTATAAAAAACATAAAAAAACCACAAACTAATCCACAATATAAGAAAAATGACAAAAGTAAAGTAAAATGTTATAAATGTGGAAAAACAGGTCATTACAAATCGGAATGTAAGGTAAAATCCAAAATTAACCAGTTACAACTATCATCTGAAGTAACACAAGAAATATATAAAAATTTTAAACTAAAAAATTCTTCTAGTGAAGGTGAACAAAACACTGATTATGAATCATCAAGTTACTATGAATCAGGTACAAAATTCTAGTTCTCCAGATATAAAATTAGGATGCAAAGACAACTGCTGTAAAACCATAAATGTTCTCACCAAACAAGAAGAACAGGAAGAATTACTAATTGATTTAATTGGAAAAATAGAAAATAGAGAATTAAAATCACAATACCTTTCAAAATTTAAAAAATTATTATCCAAAGAAGAAAGTGGTATAAATACACAAAACAAGATAAGTCTTGATAATACTTTAAAATGATTTAAAACTCACAAGGAAGTTACATTACAAGATCTCCAACGAGAAGTCAACATAATTAAACAAGATATCAAAGACATCAAAATAGAAAGTAAAGAATTAAGACAAGATATCACTATTTTAAAACTAGACCAAACTTTCAAAAAGCAACAAGTCATCTCCTCAGAAGAAAGTGATCCAGAAGCTGAACAAGAACCTAAAATAGTAACAACAGAAGAACCTGATCATCAAGTAAATATCATAAACCAAATTAATTTACAAAAATGGCATGTATATATATATATATATATATATATATATATTTGTGAATAATCCTAACGTGTAAAATTAGCAAATATGTAAATGTTGGTAACCAAGGTAACTTATGGAGATGGGGAATTTACTACTAGAACAGAGAATATCATATGCAGTTAATGGGAGTGAGGTATTAAATACGTATTGTATGGGTGATACGGGTTTCTCTTATGAGCTATAATTAGTAGTATATGTTTATGACCTAATAGGGAATAATTTGGTTAACTAGGTTAGGGTAGACATACGCTAGGTGTGCACATTAGTTGAGGGGTGAGGATATGATGTGAGAGTTCGGAACTAATATGCACATAATAATTGCATTAATACAATTTTAAATACTTGCTAAAACAAATATGTTTTTACAAATCGGGCTCTGGCCCATTTCTTTATATTTCCCTTATATACCAGGTGTCCAGCCACAGGGTCGCCACCAGACTTAGACGCGTGAATCATCCGACGAGCTCCACCTGTTGTGGAAGCTGTAGGTCATTGATATTGGACGCTTTTATCTTTTCATTCAGTTCTTAGTTCAGACATTTCAGTTAGGGCATGTGTCGCCCGTTTCCAGCTTAGTTATTTCATATTGTATTTTCTTATTAGCTTTTCTTTTCCTGTTGGATTGAGTATCATAATTCTATTGGTTTTAGACTTTGAATTAGAATATTTTATTTAGTCTCATTAATTTCAGTAATTGATTCATGTTCATTATTTATTATTGTGGATTGGGAATGGCTTATATCTTAAAGCATGGAATTTATTAATGGATTTTTGGGAATAATTAATTGGGAAAATATTTTGACACTTAGTTTAATTAATTATTAGGTAATTAATAATGAAAATTATTTTTCGACCGTGATGCTAAGAATGAACCAATCGAACACTGTGATTTAATTTAATAAATGACTGATCACCTAGTATTTAATTAGGTGGGGTGTCACAGGGGGCAAGGGATGGGATATTTCCCACGCTAGCCCCCTCAGCACATGTAGTAAGAGAGAAGACCCCATAGGCACCCAGGACCAGTTTCCTCTTGGCTTTTCTCCTCTCTTCTTCCCTCTTCTTCTTCTTCTTCTTCTTCTTCTTCTTCTTCTTCTTCTTCTTCTTCTCCTTTTCCTTTTTTTTTCGCTCTCCCTTCTCTCTTCTTCTTCTTCTTCTTCTTCTTCTTCTTCTTCTTCTTCTTCTTCTTCTCCCTTACCTGCAGGGCTCAAAACACTAAGGCTGGGGAGATTAGATTCCAATGTCTTCATAAACTATGTCGATCTGATAAAACTATTTGATCATCATCGTTATCAGGAAGTCTCAACTTCCTCCTCTTAAGAATTGGTGTCATTTCTTCTTTCTCTCCATCGTCTTCCTCGCTCTCCTGACCTCATACCCTCTCTTCTCCACCTTCTGACTTCTTATTCTGAATCTTCTTCTTCTGAACCCTCTTCTTTTGACTCCTCTCCTATAACAATTTGATCAGAAGGAATAACCTCAGGAGTCTGCAAATATGGAACCTTATTGGTTGGGCGAGCAATAAAACTTGAAGTAGTTTTTTTATACTCTAATAAATATGTCGCTACCTTGGGTTCTCGCCTTCAGACAACCTTTCTCGGATATTCCATGCCTTTTTGAGCTCATCAACATTGACATCTTAGATGTATGGTTCCATATCTTTTTTAAGAGTTGTAAATATAGAGAAAGAGGGACATTAGTCAGAAATGAAAATTAACAACTAGTCAATTCAAGAGCAGAACACGATGAAAGAATAAAGAGGCAAAGAACCGAATAATAAGAAAATAAGAAACAACGACCTACACGTTCCTCTCCAAGATCTGTAATTTCTTAGCCACCACTATCACGTAGATGTTGGCAATCTCTGGCAATAAAACCATGATCCTAGTAATCCTTGTGAGAATCGGGATAATTCACAACTAAAGGACGAGTTCAAATATAAAAGACCACTGGTGGTCCTCGACCACATATAATAGTAACAAATTTTAGCCAGACCTAATTTTGTTACATACAGGGTATCTATCCTATCTACCCATTGACTATCTTCCAAACATTTAGAGCACAGTGGGTAGGTACTACTTGAAAATATCTAAAGAACCTAATAAAGAGACGATTTGGAGGGAATGTCAAATCTCCTTGAGTTATTAAGAGGGTATGAATCCAGTGTCCACCTTCAATATCACGAATATTGTTGGGAATGGGGGCACAGTCCATGGTTACCCACTCAGGAATATTATAAGTTCGCCTAAACTCCTCTACAGTTCTACTACCCAACTTCGCCATATATATATAAAACGAGAAAGAAAGAAAACCCTAGCTATAGTTATGCAACAATTTTCAACAGGAGAAAAGCTTAAAGAAGACGAACTGAACTTACAAAACTTGATGAAGCTCTGAGAGAAAGGACACTGAAGAAGACCAAGTTGTGAAAGCTTAACAAGCAAGAAAAAGAGTGGCCGGGACTAAAATGATAGAGGAACGGTGTATCCCAGATTTGAAGCTCATGCTAGTGATGACCACGATCTCCCAAGTGATCTTTTGGCGGTTCAAATATCTGTTGAGACTGTCATACTCTCGCCCTCTCAAATGAATTGCAAAAATGCCACTCCAATTGTAGAAATGAAGATTTCAAGTTAAGGGCCTCTGGTTTTAATAAAAATTATTGGCCCACAGTCCACAAAGCCCAAAATTTTTAGGGACAATTGTGGGGACCCATTTATTATGGTCCATGAAAGTAGCCGAATAAGCCCAAATTAATTAAAAAGCTGTCCGGACCAAATCATAATCGACCTATACATACATATTTATTATGCATTATAACACTTATGGATATATTAAAATCAATCACCAATAATCTTGACTGAGATATTCAGGTGGTTTATGATATTCAACATGTTACAAAGAGTTCCATGCACAACTCAAACCCTATGACAGATTATCTATAAATTGTACAGCTTGGCCCGGGCAAAGGAATCGTAACGTGAGATTTTGAGAGATACTTAATAAAATAGTAGACCTCCCAATGGACGTAGGCACATTACCGAACCACGTATATCTTTATTGTGTGTGTGATATTTACCTCCTCCTTTGTGATTTGTTTTTTTGTATGTTTCTCTTATGATATTTTCTGTACTCACATTAATAATATAGAAATTTAGTCAATGCTCCAACTATTTTTGAACACTTGGATATGGGACCATATTTTTTAAATATCGAGGTACTCCAGTTTAAAAGTTAAGATCTTTTTTACTTTAATTTTTAACTAGTTATGCTAACTTTTAATTACAATATCTTTCACATATGTCATATTTACATGATTTTTTTCCAAAGCGTGTTTAAATATTTGAGCATGCAAATTGTTTCGTGTAGTTTTATGAAAATACATGCATTTTTTACTGCAGTTTACAAAATGCAGAAAAAATATGGTCCGAGCGGTTTTAATGTGCACGTACTTCACAATATATACGTAAAATCGTGAAAAACTTTATGAAAGTCCACATACATTTACGTTTATTTTATAAATTGTAGGTATTTTTTTTGTAGTTTACTAAGAGTGTAAATTTTTGAGTGTGTGCAAAATTTTCCATGTATTTTCATGAAACTAATTTTTCACGTACTTTACCTAGTGCGCACATAATTTTTATTATATACGCGTGTAATTTGTTTTACTGTATGTATACTTTATTTATTTATACATGTATTTATATTAGTCTAATACGAATATGTATACTAATTCAGTAATTCGTTAAGTTTGTACGCAAAATAATTAACTATCTATTGTAAGTGAACATTGGACGTAAATTTGAGAAAAGTTATTACCAATCAATGAATTGTTATTTTGGTGTATTGTTTATATAGACAATTGGTTTAATGTTGAGCTCGAAATTGCTTTATTTTTTTTTTTGTGTGTGTGTGTTTGAAGTTACGTATGATTTCATGTTAATGAATGTGTATGGAATTGATTGTAATTAATAAGGTACACCGGTTTGTGTAATCTAATCAGTCTGAGACAAGTTGTAATAGTTCAGATAATTTTTCAACTCTTAGCAAAGAGGAGAAATCAACCCTAAAATATAATTTTAGGTCTCCAACCACTAAATCAAGGTCTTGCAAATTTTCATTGCCTCGTGTTAGTTTTTTAATGCTTTCAATAGTCGTCCCTAGCACTTGTAAGAGTCAGATACGAGCAACCATTTCTCATATTTTTGTATAATATAGGGTTTCATCCTCCTTTACAAAAAAAACCATTGTAATTAAAATTCAATCATTTCATAGATTAAATGCGTTTCAAACATAGTTTGTTTATGGTCTTTGTTTTGAATTAAAAATTGAATAA
This sequence comes from Sambucus nigra, assembly GCA_949130495.1. Taxonomy (NCBI): domain Eukaryota; kingdom Viridiplantae; phylum Streptophyta; class Magnoliopsida; order Dipsacales; family Adoxaceae; genus Sambucus; species Sambucus nigra. The sequence goes on from OX422216.1 coordinate 601,126,767, forward strand.
AGTATCGCTTTTGGGAATACTCAATATAAGGTTTTTGAAGATTTTGTTAAAGGAAATGAAAAACGAAGACGGAAAATAGTTAATTAGAGATTCCAGTTCAAGAAATATTGGGTGATGCACATTTGTATATGAATTAAACCTAGACGATTAAAATATACGTGTAGGTTTTTTCCTTGTGAGTTTGACTCTTATTGGAGGTGTCTTCCTTGTCTTGCACAAGGCTTTCTTGTTCCAAGGGTATCCTTGTGGGATGCACAAGTGCAATTATTGGTATTGAGTGGTATCACTATGGCATGAAACCTAGAGGAATTGTGGAAGAAACTAGAATTAACGGAAGAAGTGTTCGAAGGCATAGATGTGCAGGAGAATGTGGAGGACTGTATAGCAAAAAAGAGTCATCTGTGTATGGTAGGAAGGGTTATTTCAACTAGAATACTCGGGTTTGAGGCTCTCCGTACAACAATGCAACTCGCATGGCGACCAAGCAAGGGAATGGAGATGAAGAAATTAGATGACAATTAGTTCCTATTCAAATTCAATCATGTACTTAACAAGTGAAGGGTGTTAATTGGCAGACCTTGGTCATTTAACAAAAATCTTCGATTGATACAAGAGCGAGGTGAAGAAAATCTTGAACAGTTGAGGGCATTTTGTCATAATTAGAATCATGCAAAATGTGAGAAAAACTGATATTACACAGCACCATGACGAATATTAAGGGACGAGAAGCGCTGTGTGTTTTCTTCTAGTACGAACGTATCCCATTCTTTGCTTTTTCTGTGATTGTATTGGCCATAACGAAAAAAAATGCGAAGGGAGACTAGAAGTTGACAAAGATATTTCGATTCCCCTACGGTATTGAGAATGGCTAGTATTAATCCCAGAAAAAAAGAAAGCCAGTCAAAATTACCAGGAGGGAAAAATAAAATCAGACAATGCCGAAAAAAATTCGCCGAAGACCACCCATATCACTTTCAGATTTTGAATCCCTCGACACTTGGTGATGGAGACACATTTAAAAAAATAAAGGAGGTATGTAAAGAGCATGGTGGAAATGTACATATATATTTCGTGTAAATGTACATATATATTTTTTTTATAAGAATTACACATATATTAATATATTATGCATTGATATCACATATTATGATATAAATGCATTAAAATACTAAGAATAAATAATTTTTAGTTGAAAAATAAAAAATTAAAGTCATAAAATAACATTTTTTTATTTTCTAAAAAATTTGATTATAATACAAAAATATTATAATTTAGTGTTTCAAAAAAATTAACAAACATAATTTTTTTATCAGAATTATATTTAAACGCAAAAAATATAATTATAATTTCTCAACCCCACAATTATAATAGACCAAAACACCTGCCCGGACACCACACCTAAAGAAAATGACAGCATACCCGCTACGCGGTTTTCCCCAGGTGGCACCCAAAAACAAACCCATGTCAGACAAAATTTCCTACTAAAAAAGAGGAGGGATTCCAAAGGTGACTTTGAAAACAGTGCGCACAAAAAAGAACACAATATAAGGGTTAATTATATCTCATGCATATTGGATCAAATTCTATTTCCATTTATAACATGTATTTTCATAACTCGGCCTGACAGTAACTTTCTTTTAAATATAAGGGTTGTGCAATGTGAACATATGCTTCAAATATTATTTCTTGACAGCGTAGTGGCCAATGATCCATGTTATTTTAATAAATAGAAAATTAAGGTAATTGTCATGTTCCTTCTTATATTAGAATTTTTAGGATAATACTTTTTAAGTTTATTAATTTAGTCCTTGTGGTACAAGAGCATTTATTTGTGTGGTCCCTTAAGAGTTGGGAGTTCATTTTTTTTGTCCGTGTCAGCAGAATCATTTTTCATGGTGTTTTTAGTACATGGATTAAATTTATAAAATTATATGAAGCGTCCTATTTTTATATACTCTGAGAATTATGATGACTTTTTCCCAAAACCCTCTTTTATAAAACACATAACTAGCGCTGTAAACGGATATTCGAAAATCCGCATCCGTCCGATATACGAATCCGAATTTGCGGATATTTATTCGAAAATATGGAAACGGATACGAATATGGATACTCTATAAAAATATCCGAGAAAACGGATACGGATACGGATAGTACTAGTATCCGACACGGATAATCCGTATCCGATGCGGAGTATCCATTTTATCGGATATCCGTTTTACCGGATATCCGTATCCATCAAACATATGTTTAAAATATTACTAATAATATTAGTATTAGTATTACTAATAAAATAATATTAAAAAAAATTTAATCATTTATTACTTAAAACAAAATAAACATATACTCCGCTCAAAACGAAAAAGCCCTAAAGTTATTATTTTATTGGGTATGTTATAAGATGTCATGTATTATTATTTTATTGGGTATATTATCATGGAGTTATACTAAAGTTACAATATACCCTATCACACACAGCATACACACACTTAAGAACATATACTCCACTCAAAATAAAAAAATACTAACTTCATTTCATTTCTCTTTTGTACAAAACAAGAGAAAAGAAACCCTCATGTGGTTGTTCATTAGTTTCCTTAATTATAAATAATTGTAAGAGAGAAACAGAAAAGAATATAAGAGAGAAATATAATAGAATGTAAAAGAGAAACATAAAAGTAAAGAGATGGTTTTGATTGTGATGAGAACCGAAGTTAACAACAGGTATATTATATAAAAAATAAAAATATATACTTATTAAAATAAAAATATCAGTATGTTTTGAAAACAAAAGGTCCATGAGGTTATCATTCTCAATAAATTTGATTTAATCTAAAAGGTGCATATTTATTTCTACTGTCATGGAATGCGAATGTTATCTTTCTTTGAATTGCTTTAAGCTTATATGGATGGCTTTAACCATATTATCATTATGGATTGATACTATTATTATGGAATCCATAATTGTTAATATTAGGAGGCAGTAATTTTGTTATATATTTATTTGGATTGGATTGGATATTTTAATAGTTATTTTTTGCGATGGCTAAATAATGTAAACGGATACGGATATTATCCGAATCCGAGGTATCCGAGCGGATACGGATATGGATAGTTGTTTTAACTATCCGGGCGGATACGGATACGAATATGGATAGTACATTCAGATAGCGGATACGGATATGGAAAACATGATATCCGATCCGTAATCGTCCGTTTACTGCCCTACACATAACAGATGGCTAAATATTTAAACTCGATCATTAGACTCGACTTGAGAAAAGAAAAATTATAAGTTATTTATATATATCTAACTTTTCAGCCGGATGCTAAAAAAATTTCAATTTAAAATAAGTCACATGGAAACATTAAAAAAATAAAAACTATTTCATTAATGACAATAATTAGATGAAGGAACACAATTTTTAAATGAAGTGCGTATTAATTATATAGAGATTTAGTCAATGCTCCAATTATTTTTGAACATTTGGATATGGGACCATATTTTTTGAGAGCAAGACCACACAACGCAAATTTCAATCTTAAATCCATGGTCATAATGGTGTGCACCGACATCATCAATAATAAACAAATTTGAATCGCATGAATCATATGTCGATGCATCACATGAGGATAGCAAATTACAATAAGGATCCAAATATTTACTATCCCATTTTCGAAAGTAATCAAGTAAAATTGGGTATGCGTACTCCACTCCTAAATGTGATATTTTATGAAAAGCACGGGAATGAGACGTATCACGAGCCGATACACTTTCTTCATCAAAAATAGGAGGACCGTCATAAATACTTGAATTATCACTAAAATTGGATGACGAATCCTCAAATAAATTTTCCCACTTATAAGAAGAATCAACATTTTTCTCAATTAAATTAGGAGAAAAATCTCGACACAAATTAACATCCAAATCATCACAACTATTATATGTTTCAAGATTGTCAATTTTTTCCTCCACACAAAATTGATTATCCCGATTTAATTCATGATTATTTTTGAAATAGCATCATTATACCATTTGTTTACCTATTTCCAATTGATACACTTAGGTGGACAAATAGTATTTACAGGAGTTGGATTCTCATCCATACCTTCTTTAATTTTTAAAATGACTACTGACCCATCAAACTCAAATTGAAATACATAGTTATCTAAATTTTTAGTATTTTGTAAAAACACGTCCACATGATCAATTGAGGAATATGAGAAAGATGACGGGGTAATAATATGAGGATCACCCATTGTAATTTACAACGCATGATTTTTTATCTCTTTTTCTATTTTTTTAGAATGCAAAAGCAATTATAATTGACTCAAAATCTAATTAGACAGCCCATACTCTTTGACAAGGGAGAATTTAAAAGACGACCAACTACGGTTATCGCCTCAAATCCCGCTTTTTCCTCCAGGTAGGTGGTCGGTACAAAAACTCATCAAAAACTACCAATCCTAGACAAGGTAAAATAGAATCGATTTGATAAGTTGGATTAGCTTTTAATTCTACACTCGTTAAGAGTTTTGCCCTTAAGTCAATTTATGCAACGTGCTAATTTAAATGTGAAATTAAACCACCTAGGAGCACACAAAAACGTACCTCGGTCACTTGTTTACGTCGGGCCGAAGTTTAAGTTGACATCTATAGGGGGGATTCCCCTACGTTTCAGTCGTCCCCGAGAGGTCCTTCTGCTCGTGGCAAGATTGCACCAGTTTCTTCACATCCGCTCACCGTTGCACACTGTGACACCCCGCCTAATTAATCCCGGGTGATCAGTCCTAAATCAAGTTAGAACAGGTTTCTCATTTGGTCCATTCTTAGCATCACTGTCGTTTTATTAAATTACTAACCACCTAAGTGAGAAAAATAGACTAGTGCCAATTTTTATCTTTCATTAAGTAAACTAAAACCCATGCGGAAAATAAAATAATATAACAATCACAGATAATTGAACTACTCATTCCACAAGTAAAAATTAATTAACCGAATAAACCATCGGTCCAAATAAAAAATCCCATAACGACAAGAATAAAATCCCATCAAGTCTAAGAAACAAATATATGGAAAGTGAGCGACATGCTCGAATAAATAATAATGAGTCTCTACATCATAAATGAAAGAAAGAGGCGTCTATCAAAGGCCCAGCAACATCCACATATGCTGCAGCAACGGATTTCCTGGAATCGAGTCAAGTCTGGCGTCCCTGTGGCTGGACACCTAAAAGGTTTTTTTTTAAAAGTTTTTATAGCAAGGGTTAGTACCCAAAACATTTGAAAACATTTAGCAAATGATTAACTTGCAGTAATAATAAATATGCATGCTCTTCATATTTTAGTTAGTGTCGCACTCTCTTGAGAACTTCCTTGCCCCTCCTCTAATGTGCACCAGTAACGCTTTAATTATCACCTAGTTATCTATCTCATGACTAGATAATTATTAAAGTCTCCTTATACTCCCCCCTACTCTAACCTGAGTAAAATGTGATTATGATTTAAGTCATTAGTAACATCAACTTAATTAAATCATTTCCCTTCTTAATTCATATAACTACTCCACTCGTTATACATATACAACAACACATGCTTGTATTTATTTAGCCCGTATATAATAATCACCCTATTATATACTTAGAATTTATTGCAGCATTCACACACATACTGGGATACTTAAACCACTAATATCCACCCGAGTAAAAGTACTCCCCGGATATAATTTCTCTAAAGTGCTAGTACACTAGGTATATTCACATATCCTAGTTATCCAAGTTAGAATCTCTCACTAACTTGGTTTAGTATACGATTGGAGGCGGTCATATTCCTTCCCGGAAAGTGAGATGCCCCTCACCCCCTGTAACGGACGCTATGACCTGGGAATCTACTCGCCCTACTCCTCAAGCTAGGGGATTCATCCACTACGCGTAACCTCCCCCTATAGCACTAGAGTATAATAATATCTAACCACTGATATTAAGGCATACACTATATACATATACTATCACACACCGTATATATATATATATACATACATAAAAAATGTTCCAGCTACACCGTGTACTAAACCCGTGACACAAGCCTATTCCATTTTTATTATGAGGTTATTACCCAACTCGAATCATTAATTAATTTGCAAATTAATAAATTCAGTTACTTTTGATGTTGCCCTCACCATTTAATTGGACTCAACCTCCTAGCCCGAATTAACCTCACCCGAGTCTAAATCCCGACTCTAAACTACTTAGTCCATTACTAAATGAAATAATATACTCCAATGTCGCTCAACCAATTGTGACGTGACACCCAATTTCTACTCCCATCTTCTAATTAATTTCCTCACAATTAATCAGATTTAAATCATGTATTAATATTTTTCTCAATAATATAACATATAACAACTTTTATATAAATCCCTCCTTATATAAACAAACTCGGCGAGCTGTCAGTTTCTGCCGACCGTCGATCGATCGACTTCATGGCGTCGATCGATCGATCGAACAGGTACTCGTCTTCTTCGCGAAGACGGACAACCATGGGCGAAAATCTGCAAACCCTATTTTCCTTCTATACTGAAACTCAGTTCCTTTTTGCATTTGTACATACTAGGAAACCCATTAGGAATCTCCAGAATACTCATCCACATCAATAATTCGTCCATTAACTCCAATTTCTAAAATTTGGGGAAAGTTTCATCATTAACCCTAGGTCCATTTATACCCCAATTTCATCATCAAATTCGTTTCCAAATATGCAGATAACATTCTATCCGGTATGCAATAATTCACCATTATCAGATTTTACAAGAATTATCACCCAATTTCGTAAATCAGAATTGTGGTTTTCAAAATCCCCTGTTCATTCCATTTACCCCCAAAAACGGATTTCTACATAATCACTACACATGAATATGAATCGAAAACAGATTTAATGCTACTGCAAGTTATCCACTTGCCTCAAGGTTCGTAGAGTCTGAATTGGAGCTAAATCCCAAGGTTGAAGATGACCTTTGATGGCTCTCTTTTGATCCCCAATATGGCTTGGCTGCTGCTAGGGTTTCCTAACCCTTTAGTGCCTCTTCTTAATTAAGCACAGCCATCCTAAATCTTCCTTTTATTAACTTAATAATCCAAATCACGTTTTTTGACTAATGGGCCAAGCCCAAGTGACCAAAATGTCCCCGAGTGGGCCCGACTATGTCTAAAAACGTCCCGTGATCCGTTTACTACCCCCGGGTACACTTTTCCGACTATCTCGGCCCATCCGGACTCAACTGTACCCTCAGAATTTGCATCCGAGTTAATTTATAAAAAAATACTTATCCCCCACCCCATATAGTCTTATACCGACTTTCGGATGTGATAAGTACATACCTCGTCATTAATACTCTAGACGACATCATTACATTATTACTATTCACTCAGTAATTTAATTTGCCTAAATATTAACCATTCACTTTCCGATTAATATTTAAATTATATTTTTACCATAATTAATTCATTAAATCACAACACACTAGTAATTTGAATTTCCGAATTAATTAAATATTAAATGTACCAGAAATACGGGGTGTTACATACTCCCCCCCTTATAAAGGAATTTCGTCCCCGAAATTAGATCGTACCTGTGTTGAAAAGTTCTGGATATTGTTCCCGCATATCCTCCTCTCGCTCCCAGGTAGACTCGTCAACGTTGTGATGACCCCACTGTACCCTAACCAAAGGAACAACCTTGGATTGTAATTTCCGCTCACTATGATCCAGAATTGCTACCGGCCTCTCCTCATACGAGATGTCTGGATGTAAGTCGATCTCCTCGAGTGGAATATGCCAAAAGGCTCTCTCGCTCCTTCTATATTTCTTCAGCGATGCCACATGGAATACATCGTTTATCCGCTGAAGATGTTCTGGTAACCCAAGTTTATATGCCACCGGTCCCACCCTCTCAATAATAAGGAAAGGTCCTACGTATCGCGGTGCTAACTTACCCTTCTTGCCGAATCTCATCACCCCTTTCATAGGGGATACCCGGACTAAAACCTGGTCCCCAACCTCTAGCTCCACATGTCTTCGAGAAGCATCAGCATAACTCTTCTGCCTGTCCTGAGCTATTCGAATCCTTCCTCGAATCAACTCTATCTTGGCAGATGTCTCCTGGACAATCTCCGGCCCCAAGAGTTTGTTGTCCCCCACCTCTAACCAACAAGCGGGTGAACGACAAGGTCTCCCGTATAGTGCCTCAAACGGTGCCATCCCAATCGTGAATTGGTAAGAGTTGTTATACGCAAACTCTACCAAAGGAAGATATTTCTCCCACCCTCCCCCGAAGTCCAAAATGCACATTCTGAGCATGTCCTCCAGCATCTGATTAACTCTCTCAGTCTGTCCGTCAGTCTGTGGGTGGTACGCTGTACTCAAGCGCAACTCCGTGACCATTGCCTCCTGAAAGCTCTGCCAAAAGTGGGCAACAAAAATTTTATCTCGGTCGGATACGATATTTATCGGTACTCCATGCAGCTTAACAATCTCTGCTATGAATAGCTGTGCATAACGCATCGTCTCAAAGTCTGTGCGTACCGGCAAAAAGTGGGCTACCTTAGTCAACCGATCCACAATAACCCATATGGAGTCGTGACCCTTCTGCGATACCGGTAACCCTGTGATGAAGTCCATGGAGATGCTCTCCCACTTCCACACGGGAATTTCTAACGGCTGTAGCATCCCTGATGGCCTCTGGTGGTCAACTTTCACAAGCTGACATGTGGCACACTTCGAAACAAACTCCGCTATGTCCCGTTTCATCCCTGCCCACCAATACTGCCTCCTCATATCTTGGTACATTTTATCCCCACCGGGATGTACCGCAAATTTCGAACCATGGGACTCTGTCATAACAGCGTGCTTCAAATCCTCATCCGCTGGCACCATTAACCTCCCATTAAAACGTAGGCCTCCTTCTGAGCTAATCGAGTAACCCTCTGCTCCCTCAGCTAACAACTGGCCCACCCTATCCCGGCAAATCTGATCCTCTGCCTGAGCCCTCACCACTCGCATAATGATTTCGGGCGTGATGGATAGAGCTGACATGCAAGCCTTGGCTACGTCATCCTCATATTGAAGCTCTTTCCACTTCGCTTTCCATATCTCCGATATCTCCCCAGTCGGCCTTCGGCTCAATGCGTCCGCTAGCACATTGGCCTTACCAGGATGATACTGAATATCAAACTGGTAGTCCTTCACGAATTCTAGCCACCGCCTTTGTCTCATATTCAGATCCTTCTGTGTGAAGAGATACTGAAGTGACTTGTGATCCGTGAATAGAGTAAACTGCTCTCCTAGAAGATAGTGCCTCCATATCCTCAAAGCAAAAACGACCGCTGCCAACTCTAGGTCGTGAGTGGGGTAATTCCTCTCGTGGGGCTTTATCTTCCTGGAAGCATAAGCTATAGCCCTTTCCTCCTGCTGGAGCACACCCCCAAGACCCCGTAAAGATGCGTCTGTGTTAACCCGATACTCTAGCCCTCCCTTTGGCAATGCAAGTACGGGTGCAGATGTTAACTTGTCCTTTAGCTCATCGAACGCTAATTGACAACTGTCATCCCAGTTGAAAGGCACCCCTTTCCGAGTCAGATTCGTCAAAGGTCCTGCAATTTTGGAGAACCCCTTAATGAATCGCCTGTAGTAACCGGCCAATCCCAGAAAACTGCGCACCTCGGTCGGTGTCGTGGGCTGTCCCCACTCCCTCACCGCCGACACCTTATCCGGATCCACTGCAATACCCTGATCTGACACGACGTGACCACGGAACTGTACCTCCCGTAGCCAGAATCCACACTTCCCGAATTTGGCATAGAGCTGATGATCCCTCAGTGTCTGTAAAACCAGGCGCAGATGCTCTACGTGCTCCTCCTCGGTACGCGAGTAGATTAGGATGTCATCAATGAACAAGATGACAAATTGATCTAGGTACTCCCTGAAAACCCTGTTCATGAGGTCCATGAACACTGCTGGTGCATTAGTGAGCCCGAAGGGCATCACCCTGAACTCATACGATCCATACCGCGACAAGAAAGCGGTCTTAGGAACATCCTCTTCTCGGATACGCAGTTGATGATACCCTGACCTCAAGTCGACTTTGGAGAAGTAAGACGCCCCTCTCAGTTGGTCAAATAAATCATCAATCCGAGGCAACGGATACTTATTCCGTATCGTCACCTTGTTCAGCTCCCTATAATCCACGCACAATCGGAGTGACCCATCTCGCTTCTTCACAAACAACACCGGCGTACCCCACGGCGATGTACTCCGCCGAATAAAACCCTGACCCAGTAATTGCTGAATCTGCTCCCTCAATTCCCGCATTTATGAAGGGGACATTCGGTATGGTGCCCGAGCAATCGGCCTCGTCCCCGGTGTCAAGTCGATAACAAATTCGATTTCTCTGCTGGGTGGTAATCCTGGTATCTCCTGGAACACATCCTCAAAGTCCCTCACCACAGGAATAGAGTCTAAAGGAGTTACCACTTCCTGTGAGGTTTCCTCCTCAATGTAATAAAGATGAGTGGTCGAGCCTCCCACTGGGCGAGGCATCGCCACCACAAACATCTCTTGCCCCGGAATGGCAAAAATAATGCTCCCACCGAAGCAATCAATCATGGCTCTATAGTCAGCGAGCCAATCCATACCGATGATCACATCGTGAACATGCATATCTAATACCAACATGTCTGCTGGTAATACTAAACCACCAATATCTACTCCTACTCCTCGACATATGAAGAATATAAGCGACCCACTCCCCAATGGTGAGTCGACACACGTAACAGTGCTCTCAGCGGTGGTTAACAACCCTAACGCCTTCGCGAAATGTGTAGCTATAAAGAAATGAGTGGCCCCCGTATCAAACAATACCCGACCCATAGTGCCATGGATAGAGAACGTACCCTCGATCGCGGGCAGCGCCTGCTGTGCTGGAGGATTGGGAACATACCGAACATTATACACACGTCCGTAGTGCATCTGCCCCTGCTGCTGTGGGGCGGGTGGTGCTGGTGCTGCTGGTGGCATCTGACCCTGTTGCCCTTGCTGGGCACCCTGCTGCTGGCCTCTGCCCCTCTGCGGGCACTCCCTCTTGAAGTGTCCTGGCTGGCCACAGGAGAAACAACGTTTCTGGTCGTCACCCTGCCGTTGGCCCTGCTGGCCTTGACGTTGCTGGACCGGTTGGCCTCCCCCATTGTTCCCTTGGCCCTGACGGCCCTGAGGAACCTGCTGTTGCTGATTAGGGCCTGGTTGCCCCTGCCTGAACCCCTGTCCTCCCGGTCGGAACCCACCAGGCTTAAACTTCTTAGCCTGATTCCCTTGCTGAATGATAACCTGCTGCTGTGTGCCACTTGCCTCACCACTAGTAACCGCCTTGCCCTGCTGGCTCGGCTCGCCTGCCTTCTTGTTCCCCTTAGCATGGAAACGATGATCCTGGCAATGTACAAGTGCGGCATTAACAACATCGGTATAAGTCACTAATGTCGGGTTTCCAATTAAGTGCTGCCTGATTCTCCAAGCTAGACCATCCATGAACTTTGACTTCTTCAGCTCCTCATCGCTCACCTCGTTTGGCACAAAGTTTGCCAAACGGGTGAACTCTTCCTCATATTCTGCTACTGACCTGTCACCCTGTACCAACTCGCTGAATTTCTTTCTCATCTCAGACTCTACTGCTGGAGGAAAGTACTTGCGGTCAAACCGCACCCAGAATTCAGAAATCGGCATCAAATCCCGCTCCTCAGCTGTGGTTACGGACTCCCACCACTGTAAGGCTGCCCCCGACAGACGAAAGGTAGCCAGCATCTGTTTCTGCACCTCTGTACCCTCTAACATGCGCAGATGGCGCTGAATGTTCTTCTTCCAGTCACAAGCCTCGACCACATTGGTGCTACCTCGAAACTCAGGTGGGTGACCCTTCTGAAAGGTCTCTCTCACTTGTTGCCAAGATGGTGGCCCCACTGGAGCCTGAACTGCTGGAGCCAATGGAGGCGGTGCCTGGGGCTGTGGAAAATGAGTTGCCATAGCTCGCATCGCTGTCTCGACCGCTTGGGCCACTATCACTGCCACCTGAGTGGTAGAAATCAACTCGGGCGGGGGTGGTGGTGGCGGTACCTGTGGCTCCTGGCGAGCCTCCCTCACCTCATCTCTAGCCTCAGCCCTCTCCGCTCTCTGTCTCTTTGGCGGCATCTGAAATAGATTGAATTGTATAAGTACACAATTTATACAAAAATTAATAGCAGGAATACGATATCTCACAAGCGGAAAAATATAATCAACAGTCCTAATAATAGGGCTCTATAACAACCGAACGCTATGCTGAAACGTAGAAAGCCGTACAGATCCTAAGGACAACTAGAACCTGATGCTCTGATACCATCTGTGACACCCCGCCTAATTAATCCCGGGTGATCAGTCCTAAATCAAGTTAGAACAGGTTTCTCATTTGGTCCATTCTTAGCATCACTGTCGTTTTATTAAATTACTAACCACCTAAGTGAGAAAAATAGACTAGTGCCAATTTTTATCTTTCATTAAGTAAACTAAAACCCATGCGGAAAATAAAACAATATAACAATCACAGATAATTGAACTACTCATTCCACAAGTAAAAATTAATTAACCGAATAAACCATCGGTCCAAATAAAAAATCCCATAACGACAAGAATAAAATCCCATCAAGTCTAAGAAACAAATATATGGAAAGTGAGCGACATGCTCGAATAAATAATAATGAGTCTCTACATCATGAATGAAAGAAAGAGGCGTCTATCAAAGGCCCCGCAACATCCACATATGCTGCAGCAACGGATTTCTTGGAATCGATTCAAGTCTGGCGTCCCTGTGGCTGGACACCTAAAAGGTTTTTTTTAAAAAGTTTTTATAGCAAGGGTTAGTACCCAAAACATTTGAAAACATTTAGCAAATGATTAACTTGCAGTAATAATAAATATGCATGCTCTTCATATTTTAGTTAGTGTCGCACTCTCTTGAGAACTTCCTTGCCCCTTCTCTAATGTGCACCACTAACGCTTTAATTATCACCTAGTTATCTATCTCATGACTAGATAATTATTAAAGTCTCCTTATACTCCCCCCTACTCTAACCTGAGTAAAATGTGATTATGATTTAAGTCATTAGTAACATCAACTTAATTAAATCATTTCCCTTCTTAATTCATATAACTACTCCACTCGTTATACATATACAACAACACATGCTTGTATTTATTTAGCCCGTATATAATAATCACCCTATTATATACTTAGAATTTATTGCAGCATTCACACACATACTGGGATACTTAAACCACTAATATCCACCCGAGTAAAAGTACTCCCCAGATATAATTTCTCTAAAGTGCTAGTACACTAGGTATATTCACATATCCTAGTTATCCATGTTAGAATCTCTCACTAACTTGGTTTAGTATACGATTGGAGGCGGTCATATTCCTTCCCGGAAAGTGAGATGCCCCTCACCCCCTGTAACGGACGCTATGACCTGGGAATCTACTCGCCCTACTCCTCAAGCTAGGGGATTCATCCACTACGCGTAACCTCCCCCTATAGCACTAGAGTATAATAATATCTAACCACTGATATTAAGGCATACACTATATACATATACTATCACACACCGTATATATATATATACATACATAAAAAATGTTCTAGCTACACCGTGTACTAAACCCGTGACACAAGCCTATTCCATTTTTATTATGAGGTTATTACCCAACTCGAATCATTAATTAATTTGCAAATTAATAAATTCAGTTACTTTTGATGTTGCCCTCACCATTTAATTGGACTCAACCTCCTAGCCCGAATTAACCTCACCCGAGTCTAAATCCCGACTCTAAACTACTTAGTCCATTACTAAATGAAATAATATACTCCGATGTCGCTCAACCAATTGTGACGTGACACCCAATTTCTACTCCCATCTTCTAATTAATTTCCTCACAATTAATCAGATTTAAATCATGTATTAATATTTTTCTCAATAATATAACACATAACAACTTTTATATAAATCCCTCCTTATATAAACAAACTGGGCGAGCTGTCAGTTTCTGCCGACCGTCGATCGATCGACTTCATGGCGTCGATCGATCGATCGAACAGGTACTCGTCTTCTTCGCGAAGATGGACAGCCATGGGCGAAAATCTGCAAACCCTAATTTCCTTCTATACTGAAACTCAGTCCCTTTTTGCATTTGTACATACTAGGAAACCCATTAGGAATCTCCAGAATACTCATCCACATCAATAATTCGTCCATTAACTCCAATTTCTAAAATTTGGGGAAAGTTTCATCATTAACCCTAGGTCCATTTATACCCCAATTTCATCATCAAATTCGTTTCCAAATATGCAGATAACATTCTATCCGGTATGAAATAATTCACCATTATCAGATTTTACAAGAATTATCACCCAATTTCGTAAATCAGAATTGTGGTTTTCAAAATCCCCTGTTCATTCCATTTACCCCCAAAAACGGATTTCTACATAATCACTACACATGAATATGAATCGAAAACAGATTTAATGCTACTGCAAGTTATCCACTTGCCTCAAGGTTCGTAGAGTCTGAATTGGAGCTAAATCCCAAGGTTGAAGATGACCTTTGATGGCTCTCTTTTGATCCCCAATATGGCTTGGCTGCTGCTAGGGTTTCCTAACCCTTTAGTGCCTCTTCTTAATTAAGCACAGCCATCCTAAATCTTCCTTTTATTAACTTAATAATCCAATTCACGTTTTTTGACTAATGGGCCAAGCCCAAGTGACCAAAATGTCCCCGAGTGGGCCCGACTATGTCTAAAAACGTCCCGTGACCCGTTTACTACCCCCGGGTACACTTTTCCGACTATCTCGGCCCATTCGGACTCAACTGTACCCTCAGAATCTGCATCCGAGTTAATTTATAAAAAAATACTTATCCCCCACCCCATATAGTCTTATACCGACTTTCGGATGTGATAAGTACATACCTCGTCATTAATACTCTAGACGACATCATTACATTATTACTATTCACTTAGTAATTTAATTTGCCTAAATATTAACCATTCACTTTCCGATTAATATTTAAATTATATTTTTACCATAATTAATTCATTAAATCACAACACACTAGTAATTTGAATTTCCGAATTAATTAAATATTAAATGTACCAGAAATACGGGGCATTTTTCTTCACTTTTGCTTTTTCAAATTTTTTTTACGGACTACCTACTAAAAAAATGATTTTGGAAATTTGCAAAAAAAATAATTTTTTTGGGTTTTTTCAAAAAAAAAAAACTGTATTTTAGGATAAACTATTGCAAAACATAAAAAAAACTAGTCCGGAAGTCACAATTCGTAAAAAAAAAACAAATCCCCGACAATGGCACAAAAAACTTTTTGTCAATTTATAAAACACCGCAAGTGCACGGGCTATTATAGAATAGCGAGTGTAAGTACGGATCGAACCCAAAGAGATTTGTCCATTCTAACTTTTAAAAGAATTGAAACTGTCCAACTAGACGAAATGGGATAGAGAATAATTATGAACTACACTAAATAAAAGAAACTACGATAAATGAGAGTAACACAAGATATTTGTAAACAATTAGAAAATAATTAGGATTCGGGATCCATTTATCACGTAAGTAATATTGTACACTAATTTAATGTTGTCATTCTCTTTTTATAACTCAAATTAAACCGACTCTCGCCGCGTTTAATTTGGAAAATATGACAGTTATGATTATAATATTTTTAACGTCTCTAATAGACAACTAAAATCCCTATTCCCTTAGAAAATACAGGTTTTAAAATTCGTAAATGTATTTAAGCATGGACTATCAAAACAATCAAAGTGCAAGCATAATCCATCAAAAATTATAATTTTCAAATCTCAGAACTTGATTTGACAAAATAATCTTGAAGGTTCTAAAACACACTCTCGTGTCGCTTTAAAATGAATATCGAATCTTTAATAACTATTAAAACAAGTAGGGAATAAACTATGATAAAATTAACGTGAAAATATTAACTAACTATGATAAACTTCACCCTACTCATAATATAAGAATCAAGCTACCATAAGGAAAGAGAAATTACAAGAGTGTGTAGAGATCGTAATTAATAAACCAAACTTACAAATAGTTCTCTCACAATAATCTTCAATTATTTAAAAAAATGATAAAAACTTGACCCTCAAATTGAATACAATCACTCAAAGTTACTCCCCGAAATCCTCCACGAAATTTCTCTCTAATTGTCTACGAAATTATGAGCCCAATGGTCGTTTTTATAGGACAAGTGGTGAGGTATTTGAGCTGTGGTGGGACTCTTTCTAACTGGTCGAATGGTGTTTGTAGCTATCTCTCCAGCTCTTTAATCTTTGGATCGTGATAAGGGACATAATTTCTCCCACTCGAAAACTCTTATCTTTTCTTGCTGAACACACATGTCGAGTTACATCGAAATCGGAGAATAAAAATTTTTGACTTTTTTACGATTAGTATAAAAATAGCTTTTTTCGAATGACTATAAAAATCAGTTTTTTCACGCCTTTTTTGGATTGATCATCAATTTGCACCAAATTCCATCATTACCTGCAAAAATTTCACTAGGCAACTTTTTTCACAAATTAGCACAAGAGTATTATAAAATTATCGAAGTGCCCATTTTTTACTTAAAATTGACATTTTCAATATGAATTCAATCATTCTCATATTTTTTCCTCTTTTTAATAAAATAGTCCTAAGAACTTATTAAATACACTAAAATGGGACTAACAAAGTATAAATTTGGGTATAAAATATATAAAATAATGCACTCATCAAATACCCCCAAACATAAACTTTGCTAGTCCTCGAGCAAAACTAAAATTTAAAATCTAACTCACTTTTGTAGGAATCACGATTACACTTAGCATGTGCAACAATTCGTTATACCCCTAGGTTGCCCTAGTGGACGAGTTTTGTCTCGTGAGGGTTTGCAATGAATATACCCACAAAATTCAAAAACTTGACTCAATACAAAAGACACAAAAGTAATATAGCCAAGTTTGAATGCAAACTTCATAAATATAGTAGAAGTTCATTTTTCAATCTCAACTTATCGTGGTATGTGCATAGCCAATATAACCGTCCATTTCAAAAGATTTGATCGTTACATTTCTTATCCAAAAGTTCGTCTTGATTTTAAAATCTCACGGAATGTACTCACAACCAAATATTCGAAAATGGGTTATTTTCTCTCGGTATATGTGAATAAAAGAATATATTTAAATGAACAAATTTCACATATACATTATGAAAAACAGACTTTTTATAATGGATGAATATGATCTCATGAACGAAAAATCGATTACTTTTTTAAAACATTGAATCACACCATAGATCCTATTCATCTTCTCTCCACACTTTAACTAATTTCGCTTGAGATCGATTAGGACTTTCTTTGGTTATATTGTAGGCTTAGATTTGGATAGAAAGAATGGTTTTTTGGAGTTCAAAGTTTCTGAGAATATAGAGGATTTTCGGTATTTTAACTTTTAGGCACTTTTCTTCCAACCTCCATTTTTCTTTTTCTTTCGCTTTTTCTTTTCAAATTCACATTTTTTTTCACCTTTTTCCTTTCTTTTCTTTTCACACATTATTTTTGCAACATCCTTTTCTTTTGGCCCTTTTTCAATAGTAATTTTACCCTAATATTCTCAGAAAATGGGTATGGCTTATTTTTATGGGCTTTGAACTCTCAGTTGGGGTTAGGTAGGATAGTGGGCTTTCAACAAAAGACTTATCTTATTTTTGGCTCAAATGGGCTTGCAATGTAATAATGTAAAAAATGTTGGAGTTTGAGCATAATTTTTTTGGACTTTTAAACGATGACCTAATCTCATTTCTCAAGTTTCATTAAACTGATTTGTGTATTAAGACGACTTACTAAGACTTCTAGTGCATAGGATTCACATTTTGACTTTTTTTTTGTTTTCAATAATCGAACAAATCAATGAAGCTAAGATCACCAACCAATTTGTCACTGAAGGAAAGTTTGAGTTATTTTACCTCAAATTGATTTAAATATCTCGAAAATGATGAATGGCAAAAAAATCTCACTGGGCGAAAATTTCCACATTCATTCGTAAAGTATATTAACTTTCGCCTCAATATCCATTTTCGATCATATTATATAGCTAATGTGTAAAAATTTCATAAGATGAGATATTCATGAATTAATTATATATTAAGAAATTATTTCAAAACTCAATTATATTGAAAATCTTTTTGTTTTTTTTGAAATTTTTCTGATTTTTTTTTCTTTTAAAAAATATCATCTTTACCCCAAATCCTAAATTTTACATTGTCCTCAATGTATGCTCAAATAAAAATATGGACAAAGAAAATAAAGTAAAACAGTGAAATGACAATATTACATGTGAACTTCACTTTGCTACCAATATCCAAATTAACAAGTGTATGTTAACAAACACAAAAAAGAAAATAAAAATAAAAAAATACACTTGTAATATACAAAGCCATGAAAATTTTCATCATCACCATAAATTAATAATCGAAATAGTTGTGGGTCATTCCAATTAAGAAACTTTATAGCACTAAGTACCAAAACGTCATAAATTTGAGAGCATGACCGCACAACACAAATTCCAATCTTAAATCCATGGTCATAATGGTGTGCACCGACATCATCAATAATAAACAAATTTGAAACGCATGAATCATATATCGATGCATCACATGAGGATAGCAAATTACAATAAGGATCCAAATATTTACTATCCCATTTCCAAAAGTAGTCAAGTAAAATTGGGGATGCATACTCCACTCCTAAATGTGAGATTTTATGAAAAGCATGGGAATGAGAGGTATCACGAGGCGATACACTATCTTAATAAAAAATAGGAGGACCGTCATAAATACTTGAAGTATCACTAAAATCGGATGACGAATCCTCAAATAAATTTTACCACATATAAGAAGAATCAACATTTTTCTCAATTAAATTAAGAGAAAAATCTCGACACAAATTAACATCCAAATCATCACAACTATTATATGTGTCGAGATTGTCAATTTTTCCCTCCTCACAAAATTGATTATCTCTATTTAATTCATGATTATTTTTTAAAATAACATAATTATACCGTCTGTTTACCTTTTTCCAATTGATATACTTTGATGGATACATAGTAATTACAGGGGTTGGATTCTCATTCATACCTTCTTTAATTTTTAAAATGACTAATGACCTATTAGACTAAAATTGAAATACATAGTCATCTTAATTTTTAGTATTTTGTAAAAACACGTCCACAGGTTGAATTGAGGAATATGAGAAAGATGACGGGATAACAATATGAGGATCACCCATGGTAATTTACAACGCTTGAATTTTTATCTCTTTTTTCTATTTTTTTAGAATGCAAAAGCAATTATAATTGACTCAAAATCTAATTAGACAGCACATACTCTTTGACAAGGGAGAATTTAAAAGACGACCAACTACGGTTATCCCCTCAAATCCCGCTTTTTCCTCTCGGTAGATGGTCGGTAAAAAGACTTATTACAAACCACCAATCCTAGACAAGGTAAAACATAGTCGATAGGGATGGGCAAAAAATAGACCGAACCGATTGGACCAATTGAACCGAACCGGACCGACCCTATATTTCCGTTTTTTTTAATTCGGTCCTAAACCGGTCCAAAAAAGCACTAACCCGATTTTTCGGGTCGGTCTCGATTTACTCATTTTTAAATTCGGTCTGGACCGGACCGACCCATTTATTTTCAACAGTACTTATTATTATTATTATTATTATTATTATATATATATATATATATATATAGAGAGAGAGAGAGAGAGAGCTTCTCTTAAACGAACGTCCGTTTTTGGAACTAAAAACGGACCAAAATGGTCTAATTTTTAAAAAATAGTAAAATGCATTTTTTAAGTTGATTTTTTTTCTGAGATATATAGACATACATGGGTACCCCTACAAAAAAAATCAACTCAAAATGAATTTGTTTGCTATTTTAAAAAAATCTTTCAAACTCTGTCTGATTTTGTTGGCACAAACCTAAACATATATCGACATATGTAGACAGATTTTGAAAGATTTTTTTAAAATAGCAAACAAATTCATTTTGAGCTGATTTTTTTTGGAGGTACCCATGTATGTCTATATATACCAGAAAAAAAAAATCAACCCAAAAAAATGCATTTTACTATTTTTTAAAAATCAGTCCGTTTTTAGCCAAAAACGGACGTCCGTTTTTAGCCAAAAACGGACGTCCGTTTTAGAGAATTTATGTATATATATATATATTAGTAGAACTTGAGCTGGCCCATTTAAAGCCCAATGACCCATAAGATACATATTCTTAATTTCAATTTCACCCAACCCTAGTATTCATTTCACCCAAACTCTCTCTCTCTCTCTCTCTCTCTCTCTCTAACGGCAACGCTCTCAACGGCGTAGCATGGAACCACCTCGCGATGCTCCACTACCGGTGCCGACGGAGACAAATCAGGTATTTGATTTGTTTGTTTTATTTTTAGGTATAAATCAAATACCTTCTTGGGTATAAATTAAACTGCTTTGTTCGTTTTTTTTCTACTTTGTTTACAAACTGCTTTGGGTATAAATCAAATCAGGTATTTAGGAAACTAACTGCTTCTTTTCTTCTACTTTGTTCGTTCTTTTTTTTCCTTTTTTTTTCTTTTTTTTTTCTATTCGATCTTAGCAACTTAGCAAAAGCATCTGTTAGACTATTTTTTTATGTATAAATGATAAAAAATAATTATAATAAAAACGATACGCAGGTTTTTTGTTTTGCCAAAATGAAAACTAACTTTTAAGGGTCCAATATTTTTTTAACAAAAAGCTTAATGTTAAATGAAATCAGATGAGAAAATCTATTTGTTCTATTATTATAAGAAGATAAACCAAATCATTCTTTCTTAATAGTAAGATTTTTTTTTTAAAAAATCTTAACAATAACAATAAGAATATTAAGATTATGTTCATGTTAATGGTTAGTAAAAAAAATTGCGTATCGTTTTATTTATTTTTTTTCATGTAGTTTTCTATTTTTTGTGTGTTACTTCTATTTTTTTTAGAAAGTTAGCAACTGCTTGTGTTACTTTTTTTTTTTCTGTGCAAATTTTTTCTGTTCGACTAAATTATTTTTTGTGCAAATTTTTTTTTCTGTCCAAAATGTAGTCTTAGCAAAAAAAAAAATCTACTCTTAATTTCAATTTAACTACCAATTTTTGATTTTTTTTAAATGTCGTTGTGTTGCTTAGATTGATGGAACAAGTGGAGGTAAAGCAAATGCTACAATACATGCTGGGTCTCCGAGGAAACCCTCTTCTCCTACCAATCCTTCATCACCGCACAAACGAAAAAAATGCATCATCGGTATGGTATCATTTTCACAAAAATAATGATCCTAAAAAACCTAGGGCTATTTGTAACTATTGTGGCATTTCTTACGCGTACGATTCTAAAAAAAATGGCACTAAGATTATGAAAAATCATACCCCTTTTTGTAAGAAGTATCCTTATAATAAGGATAAGCTAGATGAAAACGGACAACAAACACTTGCTTTTGTGCCAAAAAAAGAAACGTATGGAAGCGATCCGACTCCAAACCTTGTAGCTATACCATTTAATGCGGACGCATGTAGGCATGGACTTACCGAGATGCTAATAATTGATGAGCTACCATTTAAGTTTGTTGAAAATGAGGGCTTTAGGAGGTTTATGGCCCTCGTACAACCAAAGCTAACAATCCCTAGTCGTAAAACGATTGCACGTGATTGCATAAACATATATGTGGATATGAAGAAAAGGTTAAAAAAAGAATTGAAGGGTCAAAAGATTTGCTTAACCACAGATACATGGACATCGATACAAAATATGAATTATATGTGTCTCACCGCGCACTACGTTGATAAGGAATGGAAACTCCACAAAAAAAAAATTTAAACTGTTGTCAAGTCCAAAGTCATAAGGGTGAAGTGATTGGGCAAGTTGTTGAGGATTGTTTAATTGAATGGGGGATTCATAGCATTTTCACCCTCACGGTAGATAATGCTAGTTCCAACAATGGTACCATTAATTATTTGAGGAGAAGCACAAAAGATTGGAATGGTACCATTTTAGATCATGAGTATTTGCACATGAGATGTTGTGCACATATTCTTAATCTCATTGTTGGGGATGGTTTAAAGGAGATGGATGAATCAATTGCAAAAGTGCGCCGGGCTGTGAAGTATGTGAAATCATCACCATCTAGATTGGTAAAATTTAAAAAATGTTGTGAGAAGCAAAAGATAGAATCTAATAGTTTGTTATGTCTTGATTCTCCAACGAGATGGAACTCGACATATATGATGTTGGA
Organism: Sambucus nigra; assembly: GCA_949130495.1. Taxonomy (NCBI): domain Eukaryota; kingdom Viridiplantae; phylum Streptophyta; class Magnoliopsida; order Dipsacales; family Adoxaceae; genus Sambucus; species Sambucus nigra. The sequence continues at coordinate 601,149,236 of OX422216.1, forward strand.
GGCGGCAAACAAATTTGAAAAAGCATTCAAACGAATGGAGACCGATGATGGTGATTACTTGCCTTACTTTGGTGTAGAGGATGACATTGATGGAGGTGGGAGAGCGTTAGGGGGAAAGAGGTTGGGAGAAATCAAATATTTTTGTGAGATTTCTTAAAATGTTTTATAATGCAACATTGAAGTTTCGTGTTCGTTGTATGTTACTTCCAATTCTATTTTTCACGAACTCGTCATTATACAAAGCAAATTGTCGCATTTGAAAAATCATGGTTATTACTTCCTATCGTCAATGGCTAAGAATATGCAAGCAAAATTTGAAAAATAATGGAATGTGGAGAAAATTAACTTCTTGTTATTTGTTGCAATTGTTCTTGATCCACGATACAAGTTAAAGTATGTTGAGTTTTGCTTTAGTGAGTTATATGGAAGTGTCATGGGAATTGAGTTATCAAGAAGGGTTAAAGATGTACTAATTCGTTTATTTAATTGGTACGATGGTCATAATTCATCACGCCCGTTTCCAAACAATGTTAATCAATCGAAAAATGGGGTGGGGGTTGATGACGATGAGGATGGTCGTGCATTTTTAACATCCCAATTTAAAAGGCATTTAGAGGCGGAAGATAATTTTGGGGCTAAATCGAAGGTTGAGAAGTATTTGTTGGAAGCATGTGAAGAGGAAAATACCAAGTTTGATGTTCTTAGTTGGTGGAAAAACAATCAAACTAAGTACCAAGTCCTATCTCTTGTATCACGGGATGTATTGGCTATTCCCGTATCTACCGTTGCCTCAGAATCTGCATTTAGTACGGGTGGTCGTTTTGCTTGATCCTTTTCGTAGCTCATTGGCACCTAAGACGGTGGAAGCACTCGTTTGTTCACAAAATTGGCTAAAGTCTTCATATAAAGCCATCAATGTTCGAGATGCCATGGATGAAATTTAAGAATTGGAAAACCTTGATGCGGGTAATTATTAATTTATTACATTTCTATTATTTAAATGTTTCTTACTTTTTTTCATTACCATTATTTACTAATTGATTTTTGTATTGTTTTTGCAAGAAATTTTGGGAGAAGAATTCAAGTCATCCAGTTCAACTATTGTGGTGGATTGAGGCACCATTTGGAGTCGAGGAATACAACTTTCTTTTTGTACTTTTGCCGTTTTTTTTATTTTAATTCTATGGGACTTCTATGAAATATTGAATTTAAGTTTGCTCGTGGACATGTAATATTTTAATTATTTAGATTAATGCACAATTTGGGCTATTTTTTGGATGCTTTAAGGCCTGTTTCGTCGGGAAAAAATAGTCCCGCTTGGTCGGCACTTAACTGTTTGTTCCGAAAAACAGCCCTGTTTGTTCAAAACATCAACACTTGAAAAAACAACCCTGTTTATTTGAAAAAAATTGCCCTGTTTGTTCGGAAAAAAACAGCACTTTAAAATTGCCCTTTTTGTTCGAAAAAAACAGCACTTGAAAAAATGCACATGATGTGGAAAAAACAACACTTAAAAATGCACAAGATATTGAAAAATCAGCACTTAAAAATGCACATGATGTGGAAAAACAACACTTAAAAATTATAAAAAAATAGCACTTGCTTGTTCCTAAAAACAACACTTAAAAATTGTTTAAAAGTTCAAAACAACACTTTATTATTCCAAACAAACACTCTTAGAGTTGTTGCAAACAACCCTTAAAATTATTTCAACCCTATAATAAGCAGTATATGAAATTTTATGTTTAGAAAAATCATCTAATATATAAAATGTGGACCGATTTTTTAACCGAACCGAACCAAAATTAACCTAGACCGATAAAATAGGTTAACCGAATTATTCGGTCCAAATTCGGTCTAACAATATATAGGACCGAATAATTCAGTCCGGTCCTAAAATTGGCTAAAACCTGGACCGGATCGGATCGCGCCCACCCTTAATAATCGATTTGATAAGTTCGCGTCGGAGTAGCTTTTAATTCTACCCCCGTTAAGAGTCTTTCCTTAAGCCAATTTATGTAGCGTGCTAATTTAAATGTGAAACTAAAGCACATAGGAGCACACAAAAATGTACCTACGACGTGAACTTTTTACGGTCACTTGTTTACGTCGGGCGAAGTTTAAGTTGACGTCGATCGGGGAGGGGGGAATTCGCTTACGTTTCAGTCGTCCGCGAGAGTTCGTTGTGCTCGTGGTAAGATTGCACAAGTTTCTTCACGTTTACTTACCGTTGCACACTTTTCTGAATTTTTCTTCACTTTTGCTTTTTTTTTTAAATTTTTTTCTTACGGACTACCTAGTAAAAAAAAGAATTTGGAATTTTCTCCCAATTTTTTTTTTTGGGGTTTTTCAAAAAAATAAGTTTGTATTTTAGGATAAACTAGTGCAAAAAGTAAAAAAAACTAGTCCGAAAGTCACAATTTTTAAAAAAAAATTCGAACAAATCCCCGGCAATGGCGCCAAAAATTTGTTATCAATTTATAAAATACCGCAAGTGCACGGGTTATTATATAATAGCGAGTGTAAGTACGGGTCGAACCCACAGAGATTTGTCATTTTCAACTTTTAAAAGAATTGCAACTTTCCAACTAGATGAAATGGGATAGAGAATAATTATGAACTACATTAAATAAAAAAAACTACGATAAATGAGAGTGACACAATATATTTGTCAACAATTAGGAAATAATTAGGATTCAGGGTCCATTTATCACGTAACTAATATTGTACACTAATTTAATGTTGTCATTCCCATTTTATAACTCAAATTAAACAGATTCTCGCCGCATTTAATTCAAAAAATATGATGGCTTTGATCATAATATTTTTAACGTCTCTAATACATGGCTAAAATCCTTATTCCCTTAGAAAATACAAGTTTTAAAATTCGCAAATGTATTTAAGCATGGACTATCAAAACAATCAAAGTGCAAGCATAATCCATAAAAAAATACTGTTTTTAAATCTAAAAACTTGATTTAACAAAAACATCTTGAAGGTTCTAAAACACACTCTCGTGTCTCTTTAAAATGAATACCGAATCTCTATTAACCATTAAAACAAGTAGGTAATAAACAACGATAAAATTAACGTGACAATATTAGATAACTATGATTAACTTCACCCTACTCCTAATATAAGAATCAAGCTACCATAATGAAAGAGAAATTGCAAGAATGAGTAGAGATCTTCATTAATAAACCAAACTTACAAATAGTTCTCTCACAACAATCTTCAATCCTCTAAACATATAATAAAAACTTGGCCCTCAAATTGATTACAATCATTCAAAGGTGCTCCCCGAAATCCTCCACGAAATTCCTCTCTAATTTTCTACGAAATTATGAGCCTAAGAGTCCTTTTTATAGGACAAGTGGTGAGGTATTTGAATTGTGGTGAGACTATTTCTGATTGGCCGATTGGTGTTTGTATCTATCTCTCAATCTCTTTAATCTTTGGATCGTAATAAGGGATGGAATTTTCCCCACTCGAAAACTCTTATCTTTTCTTGTTGAACACGCATGCCGAGTTTCGTCGAAATCGGAGAATAAAAATTTCTGATTGTTTTACGATTAGTAGAAAAATGACTTTTTTTCGAACGACCGTAAAAATCAGTTTTTCACGCCGTTTTTGAATTGATCGTAAATTTGCACCAAATTCCATCATTACCTGCAAAAATTTCACTAGGCAAATTTTTTCACAAATTAGCACAAGAATATTATAAAATTATTGAAGTGCCCATTTTTCACTTAAAAGTACCATTTTCAATATGAATTCAATCATTCTCATATTTTTTCTTCTTTTTAATAAAATAGTCTTAAGAACTTATTATATACACTAAAATGCGACTAACAAAGTATAAAATTGGATATAAATTATACAAAATAATGCACTCATCAAATAGCCCCAAACCTAAACTTTGCTAGTCCTCGAGCAAAACTAAAATTTAAAATCTAACTCACTTTCATAGAAATCACGATTACACTTAGCATGTGCAACAAGCCGTTAAACCCCTAGGCTACCCTAGTGGACGAGTTTTGTCTCGTGAGGGTTTGTAGTGAATATACCCACAAAATTTAAAAATTTGACTCAACACAAAAGACATAAAAGTAATATAACCAAGTTTGAACGCAAACTTCATAAATATAGTAGAACTTCATTTTTCAATCTCAACTAATCGCGGTGTGTGCATAGCCATTATAACCATCCATTTCAAAAGATTTGATCGTTACATTTCTTATCCGAAAGTTCGTCTTGATTTTAAAATCTCACGGAATGCACTCATAACCGAACATTCGGAAATGGGTTATTTTCTCTCAGTATATATGAATAAAATAGTAAATTTAAATGAACAAATTTCACATATACATGATAGAAAATGAACTTTTTATAATGGATGAATATAATCTCATGAACGGAAAATCGATTACTTTTTGAAAATATTGAATCACACCATAGATCCTATTCATCTTTTCTCCACACTTTAACTAATTTCGCTTGAGATTGATTAGGACTTTCTTTGGTTGTATTATAGGCTCAGATTTGGATAGAAATAATGGTTTTTTGGAATTCAAAGTTTCTGAGAATATAGAAGTTTTTCGGTATTTTGACTTTTAGACACTTTTCTTCCAACCTCCGTTTTTCTTTTTCTTTCGCCTTTTCTTTTCAAACTCACATTTTTTTCACCTTTTTTCTGTTCTTTTCACACATTATTTTTGCAACCCCCTTTTTCCAACCGTAGTTTTACCCTAGTGCTCTTTTGAAGAACTACACTTTGGAGAAATTTTTAGAGGTGTTGATAGCTCATATAGGCCATGACTCCACCGTTGTTGCCTGTAAATAAGTCCTCCCATCCAACCTCTTGCCCTTGATAACCCCTCCAACAGTAGCAAGATTACATGAAACCGTTGGTTCCATGCTTCTGAACTTCTCTCCAACAGAACCCCCTCCCCTACCCGGGGAGGTCTCGAGAATATGAACATGGAATCTAGACGAATCTCCCCTGAAAACAAGGTTGAAAGAGGGACTCTTCCCCTTATAGGAAGTGTAAGAATATATCTTCCTCAGTATGCATTGTCTCATTTGAAAGAACTTGCCTCCATGGGTGGACGTAGACCACATACAAGAACTCAACCACTGAACCTCACCCTTGACCAGGATGGCCTCCTTAACAACTCCCTTACCTGTGAAACAGAGCCTAAATTTGTGTTTAGTGTCATCCCTTAGTATACCCAGAGTAAATGAGCACCCTCCGGTATGGAACTCATTCTCCTCTCTCTCTCTCATTCCTCAACTTTTTTTTGCATGAAAATTTCTAATGCTTATAGGTAAAACTGCAGAAAAATTAGAATATGCAACTGAGTATTGAGCCCAAATGTATCAAAAACTAAAGTACCTCTCAAATATACGAACACTATGTTTGGAGAAATTTACCCATGAAGAGATATGATAACAAATACACACAAATAACTATCTGGTCCGACTTCCATCTTAAATCCCACTTTCAGTTTAAAAATGAATAACATCCATCCATTAAGGTTTTGAGGCCTATTAAAAGTTGTGGATGGAAAAAAGAAGAATTGTGTTTAGAAACGCTACTGTTGGAGATGTCTAAGTATCCTTCTTTTTTGGTAAGTATTGCATTTTAATTGGGTCATGTACATGAGTAATGTACCGATACTTAATATCGGGTTAGGACCAAATACACTTTATATGACTTATATCTTGGCGAAACCCCCACAATAATATAAGACTTATATGGTTATAGTACTAACCCGATACTACGTAGTGGCGTGTGTAACATTATTAGATAAACATTTATAAGATTCAGACAAGTTTTAAGTGATTATTGCTAGGGGTAAGAGTATAAGCTCTTTAATATTATAGGTAACTTTAAATGCAAGTAAAGTAATAAAATAAAACATAAGAACAACTCGTGCGAGATAAGAGGTAGTGGGCATACTAAATTGGGTGGTGTAAATTGTGAAGCATCTTGCACCTATTATTTTTCAATTTGCTAGTGTTTGGTCAAATTAATATTTTAATACTGATAAAAAAATTACATAAACACCAAGTGTTAGATTAGTAGACTCGCTTGATATGAAGCCAGAACATAATATTATACTCTTATATTTTTAATATAGACATAAAAACATAATTTTACCTAGGTTTTTCTGATTTAATACATTATTAATTTTTATTTTAAACTTTATTCCATTAAAAGTAATATTTAATGACATTCAACACCAAATAATGTAGTAAAGTCTAATAAATTCATTAATTTGGATCAAAGTATAAAGTTGAGAATGTGTAATGTTTTAAAATAAAAAATATATTAGTATGGACTGACGTGCCATGTAACACACGTTGGAAAAGTGCATTTTTATTCAATAGTCAATCAGAGTTCTTGACTAAGTTATCACTTTTCATTTCCTAATTGAGAAGAAATTGTCTTCATCAACTAAAGCACACTAGATAGAGAACATTGATTAAAATAATTAAAACAAAAAACATCCAAAGATTACGAAAATATCAAGATTTGATCTAAAAGCATTTATAAGAACAATTGGCATTTAGATACCTTGGGAAACCACAAAAACAACTGATCAAAAATCTAGTAAGCAATAAATATAAGAATGGCTTAATTAAAGAAGTCGTGAGAAGAGATAAAGATAGACCATAACATTTTATAAACGTCAAACATAATGGTGATTTATTTTAAGGAGTTAAGAAGAGTGCTATTGAGCAGCCACACTCACATAACTATAGATGAATATTTTTCAATATATATAAGTATAAAATTGTATGTAAAACATGACAAAAAATAGTAAAGCTATAATTTATTATGAAGAACGCAGCGAAATAACTAAAGAATAACTCATATTATTTTCCTTTCTAAATTTCTAATAGCATTGGTCACTTGAAAAATACTATGAAAACTGACATAACATTGTTTGCTTCAATTTTTAGAATTGACAAACGATTGTTTGCTTCAATTTTAAGATTATTTCTAACAGGAGGTTTGTAATTCCCCGTGCTTTTACATTACTTTAATTGGTAGTATTATTATAATTAATTTCTTGGATATTATTGTACATGATTATGTGACCAATTATATTTCACGTGTTGCATTGGCAGAATACTATAATTTGCATGTTACGTGAATTTTTATATTGCCTGATTAATATAAGAAAAATGTGAAATTTATTGTACACCTAGTTGAGTAGGCTCCTAAGTGATTTAGAAACACGTTTAGCTGCTTTAAACATCCTAAGTGTGGCCCGAGGGGTCGGTATACCCTTAGGAGAGATTTTGGACCATTTCGGGTAACGTTTTGGGTTTATTTAGGGACCCAAAATTGAGCCTTATGGGGGGATACATGATTAGGTAGTTTAATTATTACATTAGCTACCCTAATTACGTTTTCCATACATTTCTAATTGAACCTAGCAGTCACAAACCTTCTGGGGGAAGTTAAAAAGTTGGGAGAGGAACAAAGAAGACATATTTTCAACGGATGAACTTTCATCCATATTCTAAGGCAATAATTTTCTTGAAAAATCTCTAATAATATGTTTCTTAATTTACAAACATGCTTTTCATACCAATTTCGAGTTAAAATTATATTGGGAGTTAATCTATATGTGATTTTGGGATTAGGATTGTTTCAAAATTTTGGGGATAATCCTATTTTAAAACTCAATAGCTCTGATGACATAAGCCCAGATTGATATTGTATAATTAAAGATAATGATATTAGAATCAATGTGATAGGATCAATTTACAATTTCGAGTTAAATCCATAATTTTATTGTAGAAATTTGAGAATTATGAATGAGGATTATGAACAGGGTTAATTCGAAAAAAGTTATGGTCTATGATTAAATCCATCGAGTTCTAGTAACAATCATGGTTAACTTGATTAGGAATCAATATGGATGTGCTATTTCAAATGTGTGAGATTCATATCTATTATAATTGAGTTATATAAATTGAAATTCGTTAATATAAGTTAGGAAAGAGGGCCGATTTTAAAAATAAAGAAAATAAGGGCTTATTGTCCGGTCTGAATGGATTCGGCCTTAGAAGTGAGTCGATTTGGCACGGGCAAATCGATTAGGATCATTGACCATAATCGATTCGACTCTTGGACTTCAGTCGGGTCAGACCGGGGAAAATGTTCGTGGGATTTTTACGAGTTCATCCGAGTGAGTGGAAGGTTATCCAAGTGAGGGGTGACTGGTTCAATTGAGGATTTATGTTGTACCCATTAGGTAACAATTTTAATAATTAACTAAAGAGTTAATATTTAAGATGGAGAATTGTATTTCGAGGCCTATGAAATCAAGTTGAAGTAGATTGATGCATGCGAGATGCGATAGTTTATCAGGGTTATTACATATGTATTGTGTATTGTATATATGTATTTTATGCTTGTGTGACATATCCATGTTCATGGTGAATCTATCGATTGGGGGTGTTGTTCGATATCGGGACAATGTAACATACGCCAACTGAGATGTTCTATAACGCAGCGGTGGTCGTTATTCGAGATTACATGTTCAGGGTCAGTGCTTCGTAATGAGAGAAGTAGGATAATCCGATCCATCCATATTGTCGGGGTGTGGGTGCTAGATGGTGTTACTGCGTAGTGATTTCCCTACTTTTGTGTGTTTTGTTTAAGTACGTTAGGTAAGGGACTCCACTGAACTTCCTGATAGAAGCACGATGTAGACACCAAAGGTATACACCTTCGAGTGTTATATATGTGTATATATAGGTATAACGTAAAGAACTTACGTAGTATAATAAAGTAGACAATTATTAATGGACCCTATACTACATAAAATATGTTATGTGTGTTGTGATTGTATTTGGTTGTGGGAGTAGTATCGTGGGGGTTAGTTCTTGTGACTGAGATCGTTTACGTGTAAGTAGTGACATTCTGATTATTACAATTGTTAGTAATTCTTAGTTAGTGTAAGATAGTATAAAATATTTATTATGTTATGGCTTGGGTTGGAAATTCGTATAGTATTGCACTTAAAAGAGTGGTGGGATACTTAATTTATGTGAGACCCAATTATCTGCAATATTATCTACTAGTTTTCGAAGTTTATTGTTGCAACTTTAGGCCTCTAGCCCAAATTATAAAAAAATATTTTTTAGGTTTTCCTAGAAAGGGTTAACAAGGCTGACAGAGAATCAGACTTCCAGTTTCAGTTGCTTAACGGATTCAGCTATTTGATTCTAGCTTAGGTTGCTACTCATTTTCTATTTCAGTCATTTACATTTAAGAGATTGTATGGGCATAAGACCGTTATTTATTTCATTCAATCATTTTATATCCAGTCGTATTATGCAGATGTCTTATGTCAGTGAGAGTTGGGACTTATGTGTTTATTCAATTTATTATGCCATTTCCTTATTGTATGCATTGATGTTCTAATTTAAAACTTTTATTTTATGGTTTGATGCTAAGACTGATATAAATTGTTAGATAAGCCCCATTTTCATCATATTGTGTCTGGTCAAACCTTTATGTGAAAATTGGGGGTTGTCACAAGCTCGCCGCGACTTCTCGTTGAAAAATTTATACCACCACTACATACAACGTCAATGGAACTTTGGTTCAACTAATCTAAAGAGTCAGAGGTTTGATTGTACATTTTCCCCCGAGAGATGTCAACAAGCACCTGGGATTCTATGAATAATTATACCTAACGATCCCCCCATCAATGGTGAAAACCTGGAGTTGGGTATCATCTATCATCTACTAAATTAAACCCCTTAATATTAGAATAAGTGGGCTATATTTCTATAGAAATATGAGTACACAGGGAAAAACTCTATTATGTTTATTCGAGTTGAAAACGAGAAGGAAAAAAAATTAAATTACATAAAGATACATGTCCAATAATGTAACCAACAACAAAATTAAGCATCAGGAATTTCACTAATCTAGAAACTTCCTCTTCTTCCTCTTGCTTGTTTTTGGGCCAAAGATGAAATTCTTAATGATAGTTGGCTGTATTAATAGATTTTTGCAATAATCTCTTGGTCGACAACGGGATTAACCACATTTTATATGTTTCGGATCTATTTACTTACTTTTGAAGGACATTTAAATGTCCATTTTCCTTCAATTGATTACAACTTAAATAAGTGAGCAATTTTATAGGGAAGACAATCACAATAGAAATACAAATTATGAATTGGTAAAGAAGATCAAAATGGGAAGACATGTGGTGACCTCCACCCAAAACTATTTCTCCCAACCCCAACACCAAAAATTTATGTACGAATAATAATGTATAACCAAATGGCTCGCCAAATTAATACTTAAGAACAAAACTACAAAATTGTGAAAGAGGATCTATGGATACAATCATGATCTGATATATAAATACGGATGTGTGTGAAGGTGTGCATCAATTATCAACCATTCATATTGAATATAATAAGGAAATAACTAAAATCATATTAATCAAGTACATGCCATAAGTACAAATAAAATCATAAATAAAACACGTGAAATAACCTATTACCATTTAACAAACAAAAAAATAACATAACTTGCACAAATAAAACTTAGAACATAAACTGAGAAGCCTAATCATAAGCGTACATATTTGTGTAGAGATATAATCTGACCATTAGTTTACACATCTGTGTATGCATATAAGCTGACCAATCAATAACCAGTAAACATGATACAGAAGAATAAAACAAAAACCAAATGAATGAGGATGAATAAACAACATATCTAGCAATGTAAAATGAGGTGATATATCTCACCAGTATACCATCCATGACGTGCCTGTTTTGAATCAACTAATCTGCAAAGACAATGAAATCAACATATCTAGGTACTTGTCCCTCATTACAACAACCCATTTTTTCGTAAGTGAGAATAAACAACATCAACAACACCTGTGTTTTGAATGATACTTAATAAAAAATGAATATTAATACTAAACTGATGAAATTTAAACTATTACTACTCCAAATGATTCAAATCAAGAAACAAAATTAACTTGAATCAAGTTCACCGAGAACTAACCTTTCTAGTCGCTACGAAAATATCTAACATCGATGCAACTATATTTACAACTTCAATATAAAATATACCAGTAAAACCAATAAAAGATATATACATATCAAGATGCACTTGGCCGATATCCCTTTAGTTTTTTTTTTGGGGGGGTGGGGGAGATATACTAATTTGAAAGTAAAATCATGTGCATACATTTAATTTTATCCTTACACCCATCATAAATATGTGGAAACCATTCAGTTTATCATTCCACAAACCTATCATGAACTTGTAGATTTTAATTTTTGAATGAGAAATTTCCAAGGAGTATCAAAGTAGAAATAAAGAGGGAGTTATGTTCACTCTGAAAACCATTGCATAATGAGAAACATCCACCAAAAAATAAGATGCTTTTAAGTGACTGATTTAAATAAATATTCGATAACTCAAACAATATACATTTTATAAACAACAGGTCCATCCCAAAATTACATTTTTTTCTTTAAAAACCAGCACATTTATAACATTCGTGCATAAATCATGGTAGCCAAACATAATTCTCTCGTTTGGAAGACAAACATTTCTATAAATATACTCACAACTGAAATATAATATATTATGATACTAAATTCAATAAACTGATGATCAAGAGGTAAGCCTCTAAGAAGGAACTTACACAAAAATACAAATGGTTAAGGGGAATCAACTTATGTTAAATATGAGAGTAAGAGAAAATTATTGGTTTATACTCCTTATACACTCCTAGGAATACCCTACTTAGAAGATACCTGAAATATCATAAGATGATAGACATAAGAATCCCTACCTTTCAATTTGGAGATGTCATATTCCATAACGTTTTTTTTGGGGGGGGGGGGGGGGGGGGGTGGGGGGTGGGGTGGTCACTAGCCATCCTTCCACAACAGATTAATATTGCAAATACCATTATTTGGATATTTATATAATTCTTTCAAATCATCCTGAAGAAGCCAATTATCCTTCCAAAAAGAAATTTGACCATCTCTAATAAGCCAAAAAATTATTCTTCACCACATCTTACCTAATATCCGACATTCCCTACCATACAAAAAGTATTAAAACCTGTATATTATTATGTCTTTAAATCAAGCTAACCATTATCTGGTAATGTAATCAGTTTGAAAAATTTAGGTTAAAAAATTATATATGATACTGATATAAAAATAAATTATGTATCAATACATAAATTTTTACATCAATGTTTTTTTAAACTAACTGTGGATCAAAATAAGTATCAAGAACTCTTCCAAAATTGCACCTCAAAGAATTTAAAAGGAACCAACTTAAGCATAATAAAAGTATAAAGTAAAATACAATTGGATATAGAAGTTCTCATTCACATTTTTCTTTAAGAGATTTTGTGTTCTTTCCAACTATTTTATTTTATTGAACACATGTTAGGCACTTATTTTATTTTAAAAACACTGAAAACGGAAATCCGAAATGGTCAAAGTTCAAAACATGAAAACGAGAAAAGAAAATATAAAAGAAAGATATCAACTTAACATAGTTTGAGTATGAGAAATTATGGGTTGGCATATCTTGGAGAGGGAAGGTGAGGTGAACAGAATATGATAAGAAATGGTCAAAGCTGAGGGGCTTTCAGTGAGAAAGAAAAAGAAAGATGGGTTCTTTATTGTTTCAACAATTGATAAGGTTGGTCTATTGGTGACTTTGTGATTCTTTTATCTTTGGAGGGTATAAGAGTTGACATGATTTTTAAGTTAGTATAAGATATAAGATAAAATCATTAGAGTTCCAAAGGTTTATCCGAATATACCCTAGAATTGAGTATAAACAAAAACTTGTTAACACTAAACACTTTTAAAACAATCTTTCAGTGATTTTTAAGTAAAAAAAACAGGTTTGTCATTATAAAGTCCTTTTTCAGTGGAAGCACACTTTGGCAAGTGGTTCTTGGTGAACACTAAACACTTTTAAAATCCAACCTTTATTTATATTATGTCATAATTTTAAGCTTAAAATAAATATTACATATATTATATATACATATTTTTATAATAAATTTGTTAGTTATATATATATATGTATATGTGTGTATGTGTGTGTGTGTGCACACTAGGGTATGCTTGAAGGCACGCATATAATTTTTAATAGTATTAAGTAGTGTATAATGTAATTCGTAAATGTTTTATATATTATAAGGGTAAACAATTTAAAAAATTTAGACATAGTTTCCTTAGTTTGTAGGACTATCCATCCCATTAAATAAAACAAATACTCTAACAACACTAATGGTCTGTCTGGGACTTCATATAAACAATATGGATTTAGCTAAAGGCATTATATATCAACTACATTAAGCCACACACTTGGTTGTCACGATAACTAATAACAACAAAAATTCATGACATTAATACTCATTTATGTCAAATTCCAATAAAATTATAGTCAAAATAAATTCAAAATATTCAAGTGAAAAGATTGTTTTTACAACACAAATAGTGTAGACAATTTAGAAAATTTGGGCATAGTTTCCTTTGTTTATAAGACTATTCACTCTGCTTAAGAAATACAAAATTGTTCAACAATACTAAAAATAATAAAAGTTCATCTTGGATCTCGTATAAACAACCTCATCGATTTAACAATATTGAGATATAAATCCCAAATATGAGTATACAACAAACTATTATTGGTAAAAAAGTTCTCAAAAATATTAAAAAGAAGAAATTTGACTACTAATAAATATCACCAATATAACCATGTCTTCATTGGTAAAATAGTAGCTTGACCTACTGAAGAAATTTCAGTCACAGCTCCCTCCTACATGTTTAATTTAAGATCACATACATATATCTTGAACATTTTGATTAATGAACTATATGAGTGAGAAACCTAAGTTAATAAGTAGAAAAGAAATATGTGACATGGTATGGATTTTCGGTTTAGTCTTCTTTAGGGAATTTAATCAAGCATATTAACTAAAATCAATGGAATTTTTGGGAAAACTTACATGGGATATTTAATCAACATTTTAGGATAATATAAATCAAGTTCTCTTGCTTATGTGATGGAACATATAAACAAAAACATACTAAAAAAATAATTTCCTGTACTAGTCTAACTACAAACAATTCGACTCATGAAAACATGACACATTCATGAAAGGTGTAGTAATATGGTTTTACTTTGTTGTTTGTCGTCATCTTATAAGTCATTCTTGAAATTAGTCATTTTATAAATGTAAATCAACTAATATTAACTAAGCAGAAAAAATAATACCAGCCCAATTGGAATCACACTAAACAAATGTTAATAGAGTTAAAATAAATGTCATGCATGTTAATCAAGATTGTTTTTTCAATCATAAAACCAGATATAAACTATAATGTTACATCGTGTTAAAAACAGTTTTGTCATGAATCTAGGATGTTTAATCTTCACGCATTCCCAGAATCATAAGTTCTTTATAACTATGATCAAAACTAACATTTGTCCATTGCAATTGATTTGAATAAGGTGAATTGAATGCTCTTGTCAAAACTTTTTTTGAACCTCTTCTTTAACAGGCCATAATTGCTTTTTTATGAGCCCAGAATTTTGTGAGAAAATACGAATAATGGGAATTTCGGATTTTCTCTCCCTCCTTAGAAACAGTGTGTTATGAGATTACTCTAGATGGTGTAGAGGTATCTATTTATAAGGGGAAGATGGTCAAAATTCTAGTGGAGGTAGGACTCTTTTCAAGTCTCCCACTGATGCCACTAACCATCACGTGACTAACGGATAAGATTTACCCAATCTTTTAATATCTTTATTTATCACATTCCTAATTAATTATCTGACATTTATCAAGACCACATAAATGGAAAATTCATAATTTAATACAATTGAAATTAAATAATTAATTTCGACACTTAACATTAATTTCCAACAGTCTCCCACTTGGTCTTAATAATTCGTATAATTAGATTAGGTTTCATAAGGTGCACAATCATTGATAAATATAATTTGCTAAATCAAATGATTCACGGATGCGAGTCATGGCGGTTCTACGCTATTCAAGAGCATGGTTCTTTCTATATACCACAACACTAATGTTTCATTCAACTAAGCCGTTAATATTGGGTATCATAATGGCCTCATAATGCCCTTTTGAATAAGGTCTATTTTTGTCAACAATAATTCATAATTATATGCATGCATTCACAAATGGCAGAAATAATTGAAATGAGAAACACTTTATTTGAATTGAAGTAATAGTGTCAAACAACTAAACCAAATAGCAATCATAATCTAACTAATCGAGACCCATCTCATTGACATGTTCTATAAAGGTCTTAGGAGTTCGTCATTTCATAATAGGATTTGCTATGTTATCTCGCGTACTAATGTGATCAATTGACACTCTTTGTTTTTGAACTTCTTCATTCACAGATAGGTATTCCATCTCAATATGATTAGCAACGTTAGTATACCTATCGTTCTACGAGAAGAAGGCTGCTGCGACATTATCATAATAAATCTTCAGCGGCTTAGATATTAACCCCATAATTCTAAGTCATGAAATAAAGTTTCGCAGCCATAATCCATGATTTGTAGCTTTGAAGCAAGCTACGTATTCAGCCTCTATAGTAAATGATGCAATGACACTTTGCTTAGAACTTTTTCATGAAACGACTCCTCCACCCATAAGGAAGACATAACCCGAAGTGCTCTTCCTATTATCAAGGCATCCCCCAAGATACGAGTCTGAATAACCAATCACCTTAAGGTTATCAGTCTTCCGATATGTGAACATGTAATCCTTGGTCCCTTGCAGGTACCTTAGCACTTTCTTTGTAGCTTTCCAATGTTAAATCCCCGGATTGCTTTAATATCTGCCTAGCATCCCAATCGAAAAACTGATGTCCGACCTAGTGCAGACTTGTTCATAAAACAAGCTCCCTATGAGCGAAGCATAAGGCATGACTTTCATGTGGTCCCTTTCTAAATCACTTCTAGGGCATTGACTTAAGCTGAACTTATCCCCTTTCGGAAGTGGAACATTAACGGGATTGTAACTTTGCATGCTAAATATTTCTAAAATTTTGTTAATGTAAGCTTTCTAAGACAATCCCAACGTTCCTCGTGATCTATCCTGGGATATTTCTATTCCGACCACGAAGGATGCCTCACCTAAATATTTCATTTCAAAGTTTTTAGAAAGGTACTTCTTGGTTTCACTTAATAAACCAAGATCATTGCTGGCGATAAGTAAGTCATCAACATATAGTAATAAAAACACAAACTTACTTCCACTAATCTTTAGGTGTATACACCGATCAACAGTGTTTTCCTTAAACCCAAAGGATGTAATGGTATCATGGAACTTAATGTACCATTGATGAGAAGCTTAATTTAGACCATATATTGACTTATTTAACATACAGGCCATGTTTTTCTTTCCTTCCTTTATGAAGCCTTGTGGCTGTGCCATGTAGACTTATTCTTCTAAACTCCGATTTAAAAAAGTTGTTTTTACGTCCATTTGGTGCAACTCCAAATCATAATGAGCCACCAATGCTAATATGATTCTTAATGAGTCATTCTTTGAAACTGGAGAAAAGGTTTCATTATAATCAATGCCTTCTCATTGATTAAAACCTTTAGCAATAAGTCTAGCTTTATGTCGTTCGATATTGCCTTGGGAGTCAAGTTTGGTCTTAAAGATCTACTTGCACCCAATTCGTTTTTGTCCTTCTGGTAATTTGACCAACTCCCAAACTTTATTGTCATTCATAGATTTTATTTCTTCATTCATGGCATTAATCCATTTATCGAAATCATCACTATTTATAGTTTTTTCATAAGAAACTGGATCATTAATGTTAAATTCGGTCTCTTGAAGGTATACCACATAATCATCCAGAATTACCGACCTCCTTTCTCTTTAAGATCTTCTTAATAGCACTTCCTGTGGTGCTTTAAAAGTTTCATCGATTATAGTCTCATTATGTGGTTGTCCAGTTGGTTGATCATTCACTTGTTGTTCATTGTTATTAATTGGGTTAATGATTGGTTCAACAACTACATTAGGAACAACAGGTTTGTTATGAACTCTGGGTATAGGAATTTGTACCCCAACTTCTCGAATGATTACCTCCCTTTCTTTCATACTCCCACTTACTTCACCTTCAATGAATTTAGCATTTCCAGATTCTGTGATTCTAATTGTATGATTAGGACAGATCCAAAAAAGTCTAAGGTATATAGATTCTAGCTTCCGTTGGGCAGCCCCAGACACATAAATACCTTAAATCAGGTTTCCATCATTTCCAAAGTTCAAAAGGGTTTTTTAAAACTGACTTACTAGGAACCCTATTTAAGATGTATACACCGATCTTTAATGCATGTGCCCACAAAAATATAGGCAATTGGGCCATACTTATCATACTTTTAACCATTTCTATAAAGGTACGATTATGCCTTTCAGCTACACCATTCTGCCAAGGTTATCCTGGCATTGTGTATTCGGCGTAAATCCCTAATTTTCCAAGGAGTTTAGAAAATGGGCCTGGGCATTGCCCTGACTCATCATATCTACCATAATATTCACCATCTCTATCAGACCTAATAATTTTCATCTTTTTGCCTAGTTTTCTCTCAACCTCATTAATGTATATTTCAATGACATTCACAAACTGAGATTTATCATGCAACTTGTATAAAATAAAATAATGTAAAAAATCATCTATAAAGGTGATGAAGTATTTCTCTCCTCCAATGGATGGAATATCAAAAGGTTCACATGTGTCTGTATGTATTATTTCAAGTAGCTGGGTGCTTCTTGTGGCTCCTTTGTTTGTTTGTTTGGTATGTTTTCCTTTAATACAGTCCACACGTACATCGTAATTGGCCCAATCTAGGTTATGGAGTATTCCATATTTAATGAGCCTTTCAATTCTCGGCCTGGATATGTGCCCTAATCTTTTATGCCACAAGTAAATAAAATTTTCATCATTAACTGTACGTTTCGTACCAATATTAGGATGCAGGGTCACGAGGGTTTCAGAAAAATTCTTTTCAAGATTCAATTGATATAAACCATCTAATAAAAATCCAAAACCAACATTATTAGAATTTTTAATCAAACCAAAATTATTGTACTTAAATTCAATCGCAAAACCGTCTAAAGCAAGTTGGGAAACAAAGATTAAATTCCTAGAAACTGTGGGAACATAAAAAGTTTGTTGCAAATCTAAAATAAATCCAGTTCTTAAAATCAGGCGAAAGACTCCAAAAGCTTCTATTTTAGCCTTCGCTTTATTGCCCATGTAGAGAAAATGCTCATTTGGATTTATTTTGCGGATCGAAGTGAAGCCCAACATCGAATTAGAAACATGACACATTGAACCAGAATCAATCCACCAAATGTTAGAAGGAGCGTTAATAAGGTTTGATTCAAAACAAACATAAATAAAGGGCTTACCCTTTTTCTCGAACCAGACCTTTCGTTTATGACAATCCCTATGAAAATGTCCTTTCTTTTTACAGAAGTGACACGTGTCATTCTTTTCCTTCTTCACAACAACAGTTGATGGTTCAGTTTGATGAGATGGCTCTAGACCTTTCTTAATGCCCTTGCTGAACTTCTTCTTAAAACCAGCTCCTTCGACTGTAAGATTTGCCACTTGTCCCCTTGTCATATGACCATTCTATTGCTTAAGTCTTCCTTCCTCTTGTACCAACATGCTTTGCAAATCATTTACATTCCACTTATCTTTAATAGTGTTGTAATTGATTTGGAAAGGCCCATACTCAGGAGGTAGGGAGTTTAAACCGAATTGGAGGAGAAAAGACTCATCCACTGTCATGCCCAAAACTCTAAGTCTGGCAACCAGATTGGTCATCTGTATAATGTGCTCATTCATGGTTCGAGTACCATCGAACCTCATAGTGGTCAGGTCAGCTATCAGTTTTCCAGCAATGGATTTATCAACAGTGGGAAAGCGTTCCTTAATGTTGTTCAATTACTCTTTCCCTTTCGTACTTTCAGGTAGGGAGGTCTTAATGTTACCAGCAATGTACACTCGCATAAACATAAGGGCCAACCTATTGGATCGAGACCATGCTTCATGGACAACAATTTCATCCTCACTGCTGGCATCAGTAATAAAAGTGGGTTCATCACACATAATTGCCATGTCCAGGTCAAGAACCGTTAGGCTGAACTCAATTTTCTCATTCCATTCAGAAAAATTAGTTCCATCAAATTTGGAATATGACTGAGCTTGTGAATACAGGTTAAGGGGAACTGCAATTAATAACAATGTTTACAAATTAAATTTTCACACACAACAAAAATTGCAAGGGTCGAATATTGAATTGTTGACTAAAATTTTTGGCAAATTTCGTTTACAATCTGAATATCACGGAATCTGTGTTAATAATCACATAATGTTCAGATTGTAAAGATATACTACCCTATAATTCATTTATCATGGTCCCATAATTTTAGCATCTGTGTTTGTTGCCTAAACATTTAATACCATAATTAATGGACTTAATGTCAACTATTCTGTTTTCACAAAACCAGTTCTAATGTTGTTTAATTCAGATATTAACATGTGTTGTGCCTCAATTTAATTTTATAACGGACATTAGAATAAACCTTTAATGAATGTAAGTGTATTATTCGTACATATAGTCTCAGTCTGTGTTTGGCCTTTGACTTAACTCAAATAAATAATTTCTTACATGTCCCAACTTAAATATAGTTAATCATGCATTAAATATTAACTATAATACGTAATCTACAAGTAATTACAAAGATATCAATAACAGCTTAAATGCATCAAAAACAAAATTGCCCAGGTATAGTAAAAACATATAATACATGAATATTGCCAAAAATGGCAAAATTGAGTTTCACCATAGAATTGAAGTAAAACATGCCAGAAAACCAAAAATTTTTGCAGAACGTTAATATCAATTTTCTGTAAAGAGTTATAAGCCCCGAGATTATTTCCTAAAATCGCAAAAACGGGGTTTTGAGGGTCTTAACGGGTTCGGATTGTCGAAAAACATATTACATCACAGCCAAAGGCAGTGAAATTCGATCGTTGGCATGTTTCCAGTCAACCCACAATGTTTCAAGTCAATCGGACACCAAAAATTTCGAAAAAATTACTCACTATAATGTTACATCGTGTTAAAAACAGTTTTGTCATGAATCTAGGATGTTTAATCTTCATGCATTCACAGAATCATAAGTTCTTTATAACTATGATCAAAACGAACCTTTGTCCATTGCAATTGATTTGCATAAGGTGACTTGACTACTCCTGCCAAAGTTTTCTTTGAACCTCTTCTTGAACAACCTAGAATTATTTTGTTATGTGCCAAGAATTTTGTGAGAAAATACGAACAAAGGGAATTTCGGATTTTCTCTTCCTCCTTAGAAATAGTGTGTTATGAGGTTACTCTTGATGGTGTAGAGCTCTCTATTTATAAAGGGAAGATGGTCGAAATCTTAGTAGAGGTGGGACTCTTTTCAAGTCACCCACTAATGCCACTAACCATCATGTGACTAACGGATAAGATTTACCCAATCTTTTAATAACTTTATTTATCACATTCCTAATTAATTATCTGACATTTATCAAGACCTTATAAATGGGAAAATTGGAATTTAATACAATTAAAATTAAATAATTAATTTCGACACTTAACATTAATTTTCAACAATGCAACCTTACATCATGAAAATAATGAAAAATTGAAATATGCAAAGACATCCAACACATATATATGGTTTGATTAGAAAATCGATATTGATGTCAAGGCAGGCCATGAACTCACATTGAAAAAATGGAAATACGAAGGGGTATCATCGGTTCATCTTTCATATAGTAACAGTTTGGGACACAAATTAAGTTATAAAATTTCTAAAAGTTTACAACTAGTAGGCATGAGAAAAGACTAAAAGATTAAATTATTTAACATGAAAAAAAGCAAGAGTATATGAACAAAATTAATTTTATGTGCTACTTATTTTTCAGTTGTTTATCACCCTGGAGGACATAAACATGTATCTGATTTATATCAATGAAAAAATTGAATTTTTAACTACGGTAGAAGCACTACTATTTACAAGAATAAATAGGAAACTAATTAAATTAAGGAGTAGAACAAATAATTGTTTGATTGTTTAACAAAGGAATACAAAGATAAAAAAGGAAAGTGAGCGTCGATGGTCAAAGAATTTAAAAAAAATACCCAATTTTAGTTTGCTAAAATAAACTCCCGTGCTTGCCCTAAAAATTCCCCATATAAAGAGAACATGAGTAGAAAATAACCTTCATAGGTTCTTGGCTCCTGCATTACTCTAGCCGAAATTGTCACAACCGCTATACCGTGTTAACGTCACGGTCACAGACCTCTCTCCCAAGTTACCCAACCTCATATTCTACATCGCCAGTAAATCCGGTGTTATGCAGTGGAAGGAGCCTCTGTGACGTTAAGCCACTGTGGTCTATAGTTGAGAAAGATAAGAATCAATGGTATTTTGTGAATGG
The DNA here is from genome assembly GCA_949130495.1 of Sambucus nigra. NCBI lineage: Eukaryota > Viridiplantae > Streptophyta > Magnoliopsida > Dipsacales > Adoxaceae > Sambucus > Sambucus nigra. The sequence continues at coordinate 601,170,833 of OX422216.1, forward strand.
TCACTTGAACAGGTGGAAGAAATAATCATAGAGACAATGTTTTGAGTGTGTAATTTGGACACATGGTTTAGTAATTGCCAAGGTTCTAAAAAATGCGAGCATGATCGAGGCGTGTAGGCCAAGCCTTAAGCCTTAAAAATTGAGGCAGGCCTTATGCGTGAAAAGGCTTTTAGGCATTTTTCAATATATTTTAATAGTTTTAACCATAACAAGGCTATTGAAAATACTAAAATTATACGTACCTTAAAAATATGTCCAAATATATGCGGATTAAAATACTATTTGATTGTTTTGGATGAGATATTGATTCGGTTTGAAAAAAAAAAGTCTTTAAAATGCGATATCGTTCCACTAAAGCATTTTTAATTTTTAAAAAAAGTGGGTCTTAAGGCTTTTACCAAATATAAGGCGTAAAAGTCTTAAGGTGGGGCGTTTCTCCCAAGCTTCAAGCCTAGGCGTGTCTTTTAGAACATTAGTAATTGCATATTTCAATGAATAGTCCTTACAAATAGTTTTCACCTCAAAATAACATAACAAAAGGCAAAACAGGCACTCTAGGTATTATTTAACAATTACTTGGGTTAAAGATAAAAAATATAGAATTTCGTTTTTGGATAAAGGGTAATCCCATTAAAACCACAAAAATAAATTAATTAGATTTTCCAAGTTACAAATTAGGCCTATGAGGATTACAATTACTGAATTGGAGAGTAATAAAAAGCTAAGGATTTATTAGGAGTGTCAACAAAGTGCGAGGAAAGCAACTTAACAAAAAACATAAGTCCGTAACGTATGACATTTCATTATGAATAAAAACCATTGTATATTGACTACATTGCCCTTTTTTAGTGTAGGTTAGTTCATTCTATAACATACCACTAACAAATACCTTGACAAATACCTTAAGTTATCATTACAGCTAATAACAATAACATGATAGAAGGCTTGAAATAACCCCTTATGCAATGGGCCAACACTCATAATGAATTCTCTAGAATAACAAATAAGAAATCAAGTGACCACTCCATAACATTCCATTGAGGGACACCTCTAGATAACAAACCAATTGGTTTTATATAGTTATCAAATTCTAGAAAAGGGAACCATTACCTTCTAACATTGTAATCCCCAAAACCTCATCGTGGTGGATGATGATTAGAAGATAGTGTGTGATATGATTAAACCCAGTTTAAATCAATAAATAAGAACAATATAATCAACCCCAAAGTGATATTTTTAAACTAGAAAATGCTACATGTTATTTTCTGTGAAATAACCTTTGATAAGAGTATAACTCGTGAGTAAGAAATCTGAGAATTTGGAGAATAGCTATGGGATGATGGTGAAACCATGGTAGGAAATAATGAAGCGAGAAAATGTACCTGAACCGAAAAGTAACTCTTGTACCTGAACCATCCGAGGTAACCTTTTACCTAAACCAAACATACCGAATTAATTATGAAGAATTTCAAACTACAAATTGAGTTGGAAATGGACTTGAATAAAGGTTATATTAAATTGTGTATAATGAAGATAATAGCGTGAAGAATTTTAATGCAAAAATAAAGAATGTGAACTCGTAAACATACCTCCCAAACTATAAACAAAACTATGAAACCCATAAAAGTATCTACCAAACAATTATATTCAACACTCATTCCTAAGTATGAACAACACCAACTAAAGTCAACAAATCACTATTTTCTACTTCCACTCGTACCTCCATTAACAATCAAGACATAATGAGCATCATGGTGTTTTAAGTAACAAATTAAAAAGTACCAAAACAGAAAAATAGCTCCTCAATGTTTCGGTATTAAAAAAAGTTGAAAACAACACAAATAAAAGAACATATGGAATTACCGACCCACAATAACCAAATTCGAATAAAAAAAGGAGAATGGTACCTCAACTTCAATGGATATCTGAAACCTGAATAACCTGAAACATGAAAAAAAATCAAAATTAGAAATAACGTGGGAATATCATATAGTTTTTGTAGTGAAAACTATATGGCATTTCATTATGAACAACAACCATTGCATATTGACTACATTAGTCTTTTAAGTGTACGATAGTTCATTATATAACGTACAAGTAATAAATACCCTAACTTTCAAAATTTATTCGAATAGAAAATATCATCAACCCTTAATACTATCAATAGTTTATTAAAACAATAAAACAAATCTTATGAACCCCATGTTATCTAAGACAATATATAAGCTTTAATAGAGTGAAAAATTGAAATAGCTTAATGCAAATGCTTGGTGATTAAAACACAAACAAATTTCTATAATGTAAAGACGTAAAATATAAATTATAATTGTAGTTGTTAAAGAAAATAGTTGACCCCTGGAATCTGTGAAAAAAACTGTTAATTGATGTGAGCCTAACAAAAATGCGTGCACACGCATATTGACAGTCACGAATACACAATTCTAAATATATTATTATACTGTATGAACCCTAGGTTATAAATATTAATATACTTTACAAATATGACAACATTATAAACTTTCAAGAATTTATTGAGTCCAAAAAAGTAGAACAACCTTTCAACAACTAAATTAATCAATTTTTTGACACCTGCCTATTCTAATAACGAATATCCAATCATATACTAAAATAAATCAAGAATCTCAATCGGGTTCATTCTTAGAATAATTGTCAAAAGGACAAATTAAGTACTAATAACCTATTAAGACCTGGTGTCAAATTTTAAAATTTATTAACCCGATTTACTAAAACATTCAATCATATATGTAAACATTCACCATAATTGCATAATTACGAATAATGATGGAATAAATAAATAAAGTAACTCAATAAATTTTGGTAAATCCCAATTATAATCATCCAAGTGATAAATTAAATAAAATAACAAAGTCTGAAAATAAAAGTTGTTCGAAAGTGGGTGACATGCCCAAAATTAGATACTAGAATAACGTCCTAGCTAGATAGAATGAATATAAGTATCTAAGAAAATCATGTGAGAATTCATAGCTATTTCAACATCGTCTGACTGGAAGGACAAGCTAACTCTGGCGTACTTGTGGATAAGCACCTAAAAGGTTTTGAAAAAGACTTTTGATACAGGTTAGCGCCCAAAACATTATAAAAACATTTACAAGTATTTAAAATGCAATAATGAATATGCAACAAAATTATTCACGTTCATCTGCCGTCTCCCTCATATAAGATTATCCTCGCCCCTCATCTATAATGTGCACCTAATGCATGTATTTTAATTTTCTAGTTACACTTCCCCGCCTAACTAGTCTAGTCATTCATCAAATAGTCCAATATGCTAAACCTCTAGCCCCATTTCTACTAATCGTATTTTACTTTACTTTACTTTTTTTATCACTTAGCTATCACGTAACTTATGTCATGGTAATCCTGAATTATACTCGAACCGTTATATAATCAACATAACTGTACACGATTTATAATTTAATAATGTTCACACATTCATTGAATACACATATACATATAACACTCTTTTATATGTATATACCTAACATCCCCGAGATGTCCTTCCGGACGCATTCCGTAGTATGTTAAGAGGCTCCAAGTAAATCACATACCACTCCTGAGCTACCAAGTCGAAATCTCACCACCGATTCCAAATCACAAACACGTAAACTGGAGGCTATCATAGAAACACATTCGTGGGTCATATACATACCACATTATCCCAATTGGACTCAAAACTCACCTACAGTTATCATGCAACAGTCCCATGACCTGGAAAAATGACCTAACACCTGCTGGTAATGCCAGGGTTGACCTCCCACTACGCTAAATCTCCAATGATAGCATAACTATAGTAGGTAAGTTCACATATAAATCAATCACACAAAGATTTATATATATGCTATTTCACTCAATATATATATATATATCAACTCGGCTAATGTTCATAATGTCTTTCGTAGCACTAGCCCATAAATCCCTAGTTTATCCTGACTTCTCGATTTTTATCAAGTATTCGCTTACTAATTATTAATTTTCTTACTTCACATTTCTAGCTAACATGCTATTCTACCCTAGCACTTAGACTAATCCTTCCCAAAATCCAAATCTGGTTTCATAATTATTATCCAAGAACTTTTCACCTTAGTACGCCCGTAATTTCTTACACATAATTTACCCCCGTTTAACCTAAGGTACTTTCTAAACTTCCCTTTTTATTTACAAAGTTTAAATTCCATCTCCCAGACTCCATAAACCATGGCGAGTCCTAAAAAAACCACAAACATCCATAAAAAGTCAAGGGAATCCAGCATAGCAAACTGAAACGATTTGTTGACTGGACAAAACCAGTTCGCTGAGCGAACCGATTCGTTCCCCTTAGCAAACTAGATCAATTTTATTGGGATGCTAACACAAATTTTTGATGGGTTCTCCTCTCTCCCTTCAACATTAGGAGTTCTAAACTTCACACAAACCCCTAGTATGATTACTAAATAAATCCCAAACATAAATTTATGGGTTTCTACATATGAATCATCCGAAAAAACATCTAACTCATGACATCATTATTGTAAACCAAGATTCATGCATAGTTTCAATCCTAATTTCAAGATAACATATTTTATTATTTAGATCATTAAATACTTTTTCTTTATCATTACATTCTTATCAGATCTAACATATTAACATAATAAGGTTCCTCTTCGATGATTTCATTAATAAAATTCCCATTTTTACATTGTTCTCCCTCCCAAAATTTGTGTTCTTCCTACACCAAATTTCTACATGAATTATTAAAACTACCATAGCATTAAAGCAAGTTAAATAATTTCCTTGATATTAAAAAATTTATGAGATTATCTCCTTCACTTCCTCTATTGGCATTGTTCTTGAGACTGGGTGAATTTCATCACCAACCCGAATACCTTTTTTTTTCTTTTCAATTTTCTCTCTTTTCTTCTTATCTTTTCTCTCCTCTTTCAAAGTCCTGGCCTCTTGAATAGTTGGATGACTGTCCACTCTATCCCCATGCCTAATTATAACCCTAAACACTCCAAATTCCAAAATTCAGTCAGCCCTTATGTGTAAAATGACCCGAATACTTTTTTACGGGTCCCGTTTGGTCTAAAAAGCCCCTGAAACCTAATTACAATCCTCGAGTACTGATTTATGACTAGCTCCACCCATTTAGGATCATTGGCGCATTCAATATTACCATCCAAGTCATCTAACATTAAATTTCATCTCTTGCCCAACACGACTCTAACCGCATGTCCCGCTGAGATATTGTTAAAGATGTCGTTTTTACTCACTTACAATGTAATATAATTTAACATGTTTTAATTTACTCATCACACAAGTAAATGACTTACACTAATATTAATACTTTTTTTCACTAACTAATATTTATTTAAGTCACTTTATTTATTAATTAAATTAAATATGATTAGAAATATGATTAGAAAAAATATGATTAGAAATTTACCCGTTTAGTGTATTTCGTGCTAGACGAGGTGAATACGGAGGAGAAAAAATATTGAAGTTCACTGATGGACTCATATGAAGAATTCGATAACATCTGTTGGGTAATCCGACATTAAAGACTTATACTGATATAGTCAATGTCCTACTTTTACATTACCAAGATCATCACTTCCATGTGAAGGGAGAGAAAATAGTTGGGGAGTTTATCCAGTAGTGCAAGACTAGAGGTAATGGTGCTAGTGGGGCACCACAACAGATAACATGAACGGGATACCCATCAGGGGAATTCATTTAAAAGTTTCAGATTAGGGGATTTCAACTTGGAGGTGGTGGATTCAAACAGGGCCATCAGGGCCAACAATTTGTTCCTCAGTGCTAGCGGGGGCCAAGGGACTAATGTAGGTGGCCATCAGAGCTGAAACCACCAGGGCCATATACTATATAAAACCCAACATGACTAGTAGGGCCAGAGATAGAGGGATTTCACGGTCAGGTGCTTTATATGTGGGGAGTAGGGCCGCATACGACGAGCTTGTGTGCATCGTTCTAGAGGACAACATCAGGGTTCCCAATAGGGACCACATATACCATTACTTCTCACAGCACCACCAACTCCATCGGTCCCACTTCAATAGGGATAGTTACAGTATGGTCTTGTCTATAACGTCCAAAATGTTATGATTCCACATGCGCTACCAGTTCCAAATTCTATAGAGGGTATGTTTCATATCCATGAGCATATGGGAAAAGTTTTATTTGGCTTAGGGGAATAAAATTTATTTATAGCTACAAGATTTTCACGAGCAATCGGTTTATTAGATAAAGAAGATAATATTATTATGTGTGTGGATTCCCCGATGGTTAGTGGAACCCTTATCCATTATGTTTGTAGCGGAGTGGGAATATATGTAGGGAGACTAAGTTTGGCCATAGTTCTACTTATGTTGAATATTGTAGGGTATGATGTCATTCTCAATATGGATTGGTTGACAGGTTATAGAGCAATGATGGAATGTTTTTATAGGACCGTCTTATTTGGCATTCCAGAGAAGGAGATATTTTTAGTGGTGATGCCTTTTCCCAAGGGAGGGTTGAGCATGAACCTTTATTATATTAAAGAGGAGACGTCGCAGGGACTTTTCATATCGTTAAACTCGATCCCAGTGCTGAGGGAGTTTGCTAATGTTTTTTTAGGATATATCGAGTTTTTCTTTGAGTCGAGAAATTTAGTTTATTATTGATTTAGTGTCGGGGAATAGGCCGATTGCACGTGCACTCTAATGCATGGCTCTAGTGGAGATACGAGAGTTAAGGGATTAGATTCAATAGGAATTAGGGCTGGGGTTTATCCATCGGAGGACATCGTTATGGGGTGATACTGTATTGTTTATAAAGAAGGTTACGATCCGAAACAAAAACCCATTACCTCGTAGCGATGACCAGTTCGACCAATTTAGAGGACCTGCCTACTTCTCAAAGATTGACTTAAGGTTGGGGTAGAATCAACTACTTATCAGGGAGCATGATGTCTCTAATACCTACGCGGCCAACCAAAGCACCAACTGTATTCATGGATTTTATGAACATGGTGTTTAGAGATTTCTTAGACCAAATCATTATTATTTTCATAATATACATTTTGGTTTATTCTCAGACACTAGGAAAGTATGAAGAGCACTTACGTATAGTTCTCCACACTTTAGGGGACCATCAGTTATATGTTGTGTTCGAGAAATACAGGTTTTGATTACTATAGGTGCAGTTCTTGGGTCACATTATATCAGACCGGTGCATCTTAGGTAGCAACGGTGAGGGAGTGGGATCAACCCACGACACCAAAAAAGGATTATAGATTCTTGAGTTTGGATGGTTACTATCGTTGCTATAAAGGGGTTCTCAATAATTACGGGCCCATTGACAAATCTTACTCTCATGGGGGTGCCATTTTTTTGGGATGATAACTGTCAGTTAGCTGTTGATGAAATAAAGGACAAATTGACTTCAGCATGACTGCTCACACTTCCCAGGGGGAGTGGAGTACTCTATTTTTATAAATGCGTCCTTACAAGGACTTGGGGGCTTATTACAATTAAAGGATCGGGCTATAGATTATGCTTCTCATAAACCTAAGCCCCATAAGAGGGATTACCCAAAGAATCATCTGAAGCTTATAGTGGTAGTTTTTTCCTTGAGGATATGGACACACTATCTCCTGGGGGATAAATTTAGTTTATTCATAGATCACAAGTCGTTGCAGTATATGTTCGCATAGAAAGATCTTAACATGAGACATCGTTGGTGGATTGAGTTTGTGAAAGAATATCAGTTCGACATCGAGTACCACCCGAGGAAGGCTAATGTGGTGGCAAATGTATTGATCTGAAGACCTACGGGGGTTTTAGTAGTGGCCTCAGCGGCGAAGTGGAATGAACTTTGACAGGATGATGCAGTGGTCATGGCTTGTATGGAAGTTTTGACTATCACACTTGAGATCATCATGAGGGTTATGAAGGCATAGGGACATGATTAGATCTATCAAGATAAGTTTCGCCAATTGCTAGTAGAGGGAGAAGAGGCTTACTAGGTCAATTCGAAGGGAGGCTTATAGTTTAAGGGGATAGGGACTTATGACGTGGGTGGTGATAAAGTCTCATGGGTCATTGTTTTTGGTATATTTCGGAGGTAATGAGATGTACCAAGACACGAAGAGACAATATTAGTAGGCCAGGTTAAAGAGGGACATTGCTGAGTTTGTCTCGAAGTGCACCACCTGTCAGTTAGTGAATGTAGACCATAAGAGAGCAAATGGGATTTTACATCCATTAGAGATTCTAGTTTGGAAATGGGAGAGCATTTTGATGGACTTCATCACAGGGCTACCGACTTCACAGATGGGTCACGATTCCATATGGGTCACAAATGGACAGACTTGAGAGAGTTAATCAGATATGTTGACGATGTTCACACTAGATTTTAAGGGAATTTGGGATAAGTACCTTCCACTGGTAGAGTTCGCTTACAATAACTCATACAAGTTCACGATAGGCATGGCACCTTTTGAGGCACTGTTTGGCCGACCTTAATGTTTTCTTATTTATTTGTTAGAGGTGAGGGGCAATAAGCTTCTTAGACTAGAGATGATCTAGGACACTTTTGCAAATATTGAGCAAATTTGAGGTAGTATATGTATAACATAGGGAAGGTCGAAAAGTTATGCAAATCTAAATCAGAGACACGTGGAGCTTGAGGTGGGTTGCCAGTGTTATTTTGGGTGTCTCCCATTAAGGGAGTTATGTGATTTAAGAAGAAGGAAAAGTTGGTAGAGATATTTTTGGGGCCTTTTCCAATTATTGAGAGGATAGGGGCACTTGTATATAGGCTCGCCCTTCCTGAGCATTTGCAGAGGATTCACGATGTGTTTTATGTATCATCGCTGAAGAAGTAGTAGAGAAGTGACATGGATTACTGGCATATCATGGTAGAGGAGATTGATTTATAGCCAAACATCTCGTATGAAGAGAGACCTGTTGCCATCCTAGATCGTAGCTTGTGTAGGATTGTTTCGAAAGTGGTACCATTAGTTCGTGTTCAATGGGGGCATTATAATTCTAATGATTCGACTTAAGAGCTTAAGGATGATATGCGGGAAAAGTATCGGAGATCTTTATGCTAGGTATGCCCGAATTTTGGGAACGAATTCCGTTATTAGGGGGAAGTATGTAACACCCAGTATTTTTGAGCATTTTTAAATTACACTTGTGTACGTAATTTAATTAAATTAAAAAATAATATGACTTAAAAAATTATTAATTAGGAAATAAAAGGATTAATATTTATGTGTAAGTACTTTTACGTCAGTGATAATTAAATTAAAGTATTTTAAATTATATTACGTCGTAAGTGAGAAAAAGCAACGAGTTTAACTATATCTCAGGCAGGACACATGGTTAGAGTTGTATAGGGCATGCGGTGGAAATTACTAGTATATAACTAGGATGGTAATATCGTGTGCTTCATAGATCCTGAATGGGTCAAGATAGTCAGAAATAGGTACCCATGGGTTGTAATTGGATTCCAGGGGCTTCTTAGGTCAAACACGACCCGGGTAAAAGGGTATTTTAGGTCATTTTATGCATAAGGGCTGGGTTAATATGGGATTTTGGAGTGTTTTGGGTTATAATTGGGTAATTTGGATAGAGTGGGCATCTATCCAACGATTCAATAGGTTAGGAATATGAGAGATGAGAGAAATGGGAAATAAAAAAGGGAAAAATTTGAAGAAAAAGGGATTCGAGTTGGTGATCAAATTCATTTGGGCTCAAGAACATTGCTAAGAAAGAAAATCAAGGAGAGAATCTCATAAATTCTTTAATATCAAGGAAAATTTATTTAATCTTATTTTATATTCAATAATTCTTGTAGAAATTTGGAGTAGGAAAAACACAAATTTTTGGAGGGAGAAACGTGTAAAAATTGGGATTCGATTAATTAAATCATCGAAGATGAACCTTATTATGTTAATATATTATCTCTTATATGAATATAATAATAAACATGAAGTTTGGAATGATTTAAGCAATAAAAGATGGAATCTTGAATTTAGGATTGAAAATTTGCACGAATCTTGATATACATTAATGATCTCATTAGTTAGATTTTTATCGGGATGATTCATATGTGGAAACATGTAAATTTATGTTTGGGAATGATTTAGAAATCATATTAGGGGTTTTGTATTGTCAGCCTAATAGAACCGACCTGATTCGCTAGGGGAGCAAATCGATTCTCTCACCGAACTAGTTCGGTCCAGCCAGGGAACCGATTCAGTTTGTTGTTCTAGACTTCCTTTACTTTTATTGATTTTTATGGATAGTTTAGGTCTCGACTTGGTTTATATTGTTCAGTAGATGGGATTTAACCTCTGGAAATAAAAGGGAAGGTTATAAAGTACCTTAGGTTATATGGGGGTAAATTCCGGGTAAGAAATTACATGTGTACTTGGGTGAAAAGTACTCGAGTAATAATTATGAAATCAGATTTGGATTTGAGGAAGTATTAGGCTAAGTGTTAGGGTGGAATAGCATGTTGTCCATAAATGTGAAGTTAAAAAATTAATAATAAGTAAGTGAATACTTGATAAACATCTAGAAGTCGGGACAGACTCGGGATTTGTGGGCTTGTGCTACGGGAGACATTATGCACATAAGTCGATTTGATATATATATATATCCGTATTGAGTGAAATAGTATATATATATATATATATATATATACACATCTATGTGTAATTGATTTATATATGAACATACCTACTTTAGGTGTGCTATCGTTGGAGGTTGCGCGTAGTCGGCGGTCCACCCTTGCATGATCAGCAGGTGTTGGATCATTTCCCAGGTCATAAGACAGTTTCATGACCACGGTAGGTGTGTTTCTAGTCTAGTTGGAGTAATGTGGTATGGTTATGACCCACATATGTATGTCTATGACCGCCTCTAGTTTATGTATTTATGATTTGGGATGAATGGTGATATTTTGACCCGGTGGCCTAGGAGTGGTACGTTATGTACATGGAGCTTGATAGCATACTAGGTAATGAATCTGGGAGGACAACTAAGGGATGATATGTATATACGTATAAAAGAGTGTTATATGTATACGTGTATTCAATGAATGGGTGAACATTAAATTATAACTAGTTTAAAGTTACATTGATTATATAACGGTACGAATATAATTGAGATTTATTATGCCATAGGTTATGCGATACCCAAGTAATAAACAAAGTAAAGTAAAATACGGGTTGTACAAATGGGACTATAGGTTTAGCATATTGGACTATGTGATGAATGACTAGACTAGTTAGGCAGGGTATCATAACTAGAAAATTTAAATACATGCCTTAGTTGTGCACTATAATTGAGGGGCGACAATAATCTCATGTGAGTGCGACACCAGATGAACGTGAATAATTTTGTTGCATATTGCATTTTATATACTTGCAGATATATTTAAAAAATTTTGGGCACTGACGCATATCAAAAATCGTTTTCATAACCTTTTAGGTGATCAGCCCGGATGCCAGGGTTTGCTTGTCCTTCCTGTCGTACGATGTTGCAGCAGCTGTGAATGCTCGCAGGGTTTTCTTGGATGCTTCTATTCATTATATCTAGCTAGGATGTTATTCTAGTACCTCGTTTTGGGCATGTCGCCTAAAGTAGAACAACTTTCATTTTTAGACTTTGTTATTTTATTTCATTTATCACTTGGATGATTGTGCTTGGGATTTATCAAGAGTTATTTGGTTACTTTATTTATTTATGCCATCAGTATTCGTAATAATGCAATTGTGGTAAATGTTTACATTTATGATTGAATTCTTTAGTAAAGTAAGTTAATATGTTTTAAAATTTGGCACCGAGTTTAATAGGTTATTTGTAATTAATTTATCTTTTTGATAGTGGTGCTAAGAATGAACCAGAAAGAGATTGTTGTTTTATTTTAGTAAAGGATTGACCACCCGTTATTATAATAGGTGAGGTTTCACAATTCTATCATTAGTTCTATATGTAATTGAGTTACCTTAAATTAATATGGACTTTAAAACGTATAGTAAAAGAACAATAAGGAGCATGACACTTTCAAAATTAAAGTAAAAGAATAATAAAGAATTGTGGATAATACAAAGAGGAAATGATACCCTTTCTCCATGCCTTGAAAAGTAAGAAACTGCCAAGAACTAAATAGGCACAACTACCTTTATCAATCACCTTCATGTATCAATTAACACTCGTGGATCATCAAGTTCTCTATATATGTTTTCTCACTGTATGCCCTATCAACCTGTTATATTTGTGTTATCCCCTATTATTAATATTTTACATCATTACATTCCACGTAATGAAATGAATATATAAATGAAATTAAGGAAAATAAAATAAATAAAAGTGGTTTAGCATGCCAAAAATATTCCGATGAAGATAAATCTGAGCATGACAATTATGAGGCCATTATTTGTTATTCCTAACTGAGTTACGGTGGAGTGAGTGGAGAAGAAGAAGAAGATGATGATGAAGTGGAGGAGGAGGAAAGTGAACTTCATGCTTCCTTATGATAGTTGTATGTGGAGATTGTGAAATTGAAAAAGTAAAACTTAAAGTTGGAAGCTAGGTTGCAATAACTTGCATTAAAGAATGATGAGAGTAAATTAATTAAGGGAGTTATGTCACGTGAGAGACTCTTAGGGAGAAGATCATATTTTTTAGGGAGATCAATAAAGCCTTCATGATTTGATTGAGATTTTGAAGACGAGTTCCCTAGTTTTTTACGAGTCTCGTTGTTTTATCGAGTCTAGGATTGTAGAGCTAGACAAGAGATTGAGAGACTCGAGTAATGTCAAGTTTGATTTTGATTCTAGGTTGTAAAGGTTGGATAAAATATTAGTCACCCTCTGAATCAAAAATAAAAATTTTGGAATTGGCGTTAATCATCAAAATGTTTACTCTACTAAAGCCAATACCATGCTTTTGATAGAGTTAATTATTGATAAGGATGTTAGAAAAGGTTAACCCTTAGGTAAAGTGAAAGAACAATAAGGAACATGGAACTTTCATAAGTAGAATAAAAGAATAATAACGAATACTGGATACTACAAAGAGGAAATGACACCCTTGCTCTGTGCCTTTAAAAGTAAGGAACTATTAAGAACTAAATACGCACAACTTTGTTTATCAATCACCTTCATATCACAATTAACACCGGTGGATCAATAAGTGCTCGATATATTTTTTCTCATTGGACACCCTATCAAGATGATACATTTGTATTATCCCTAGTAATTCATATTATACATCATTGTATACCACATAATGAAATAAAGAGATAAATGAATTTCAGGAAAATAAAACAAAATAAAATAGGTCAACATGACAAAAAACGTGAACCTTGGATGAGGAGAACCTATAATCATTTTTTGACAATATTTTCTCCAAGAAAAAACATCTAGTGGAATATCAAAAATGTTCATACTAATAACTGGGACTCTTATAACTCTTTTCATCATTGATTTCCAAATGAAAAAAATAACAAAATAAATCAACAAAACACATAATTAAGATATACATGGTGGATATTTTTTTTTGTTTCTTATGACAATAGTATCTCTACTAGAAGAATCTATGCATTTAACATTATAATCACCGATGTAACCACATTTTATTTTAAATGAAAAGGAAGAATTAGGTGGCCTTCCACTAGATGAGACATGTGACATGTTTATTTTTTCAAACCGATATATTTTTTTTCGAAGAAAATGTAGCAATGTATGAAACAACAACAACAACAACAACAACAACAACAATAATAATAATAATAATAATAATAATAATAATAATAATAATAATAATAATAATAATAATAATAATAATAATAATAATAACAGGGTAAATTTAAAACAAAAAACATATAATAAGGTTCACGTTATATAGACCCATACTCAGAAAACCTTTGTTTTCCTGGAAGAATAATCCCAAAATGTAGCAAATTTTACCCTTAAATGAATGGGAAACTGATTTTGGTACTAATATGGATTTAAAAATTAAAACACTCACTTGCATTCCGTGTAGAGAAAATATATTTTAGTTAGCATATTTGTTACATGCCTTTTTGCACACACTTATATGTATCCAACTCGATACACAAAAAGTAACACCTTTTCCACACAAACTTTCTTTAAGGTAAACATATCCCCCACCATCCCACCCACTCCCAAAACACTAAAGATAAATAAAGACAAAAACCTCCCTAGACTCGAGAATATAATATCCTTTAAATGGACTCACTACACACATAATCTCCCTACAAATAACAATCAAAACAAAATACATGTATCTAGTGCAAACCAAATATATGTATCAATAAATCATATACAATTAAAATCAAGTCAAACACCACCACCTATTTAGTTAACACATACGTGTCCCAAATTCAAATGATAAAACTAATAAATTCCACATATTTTTGCTTCTTCGACCACCCAACCTGTCAAATCCTGACCATAATAAAAGAAGAAGATCCAAATTTCATTCATTTTCAAAGAAGAATGATTGCTACAAAACGTAAAACAAAAAATACTTAAAAATAGTAGTTTTGCAAACATATCTTCGAGAAAGGTTACACAATAAACCAAGTATGAATATTAGGGAACTTTGAATACTTTAAACAAAGTATACCACTTATATGGCCACATGCACATATCGATGTAATAATCAACTAAAATTAGTGAAACTGCTAATAAATCACAATCAGCGACACTTAAAACATTCAAATTTAGTATACAAAACTAATGAACACATATGGATGGATATTTACATAAACCTGTGTAAAAAGATCCAAATATATACGAATTGGTGGTTGATAAAATATATACTAATGGGTGATACAAACAAAAGATCATATATTGTCTACAAATTGAAAACCAGCCAAATATTATTTTGTGAATGTGACTTGAATGTAATGGAACCTATTCAGTTTTGAAAATCAAGGCATATTGGCAGTACTAGAAAATAAGGAGACTAGATTGGTACCTTTTTAGTTTTGAAAATCAAAGCATATTAGCACTAATCTGGCTATGTTATTGTGTGAATGTAACTTATTCGAAGAATATTAGCAGTACCGGACAATTATATTCAGTCTTTACATAAACGCAAACAATATATCTAGAAATCTTGACCTCTTCACTATGTTTTATATATGAGAGTAACAACATTCAAAAGGCAAATGGGTAAAAATGGAATATACATGACATTAAACATTCTGCCTTCGAATGTTGGATTTGGACATTCTATTAAACATCTTAACTGTACTAAAAAATCTAAAATTTTAACACCTTGTATGATAAACTAAGCATGTTAATTCAAATAAAATGAACATACTCCAAAAAATAAAGAATGAATCTCTTCATCCTATGGCATTAAAGGTTGTCCGTACAATTCATATTATAGAGTAGATGTAATAAATAAATAAAAAGATCAAGATAAATAAAAGGAATGAAAAGACGAGCAAACTTGCCACAACACTAGAGAAAACCTATTAACGGGTTCCAAATATGAAAACCAAAAAATATAAATCAAATCTAACCAAAAAGTAGAGGATGAAAATTGAAACCTCTTTTAAAAATCGTATTTTTAGAAATCGTAAATCTAAAAGGTTCCAAACTGGAAACCAATAGTAGCACTGGAGTAGAAAAATAAAAGTGAAAATCCAAGAACAACATTATTCTTGAGATTGAAATTTGAAACCCGAAGAGAGAAAATGGATATTGAAGAGAAAAATAGATGGCTTATGTTTCGAGAGAAAATGAAAGAGGGTTTGACAGAGCAAGTGGTATTATGTGAAATATTGAAGAGAATACGAGTGTACCCTTATTTCTGAATTTTGAAGAAAATGGTGAAATAAATTAGAGTGTGTAAAAAGAGGGGGGACTCAAATTTGTAAGGGATACAAGAGGGAACCCAAGAATTAATTTAACGTATGACATATGAGTTGTATATTGTGATGTCATATGAATAGTGCAAAATTTTATCCCCCGTTATATCTATTAAATAAAGTAGGAAACTTATGTATGTCATAAGCTTAGATAATGATGTCATCTCGATAAGTTTTTCTTGCACTACCTATTTTGCCCCTCAAATATTTGATTTCCCCCTCTTTTCTTTCTCACTACTTAATTACCCCTCTTTCACTTTAATTTAAACACAAGGGTATTTTGGTAAAACCACTTTAACTTAACTTTAAACCCCACCTCTTATTTCTCAAACTCACACGGACGAACTGATAAATTGAGGAACAAACCCACAAACCCTCTTTCTTATAAAACCTTGGTTTTGATGGTCTAAGGGTGCTGATTTAGATCCCAAAGCCTCTCGCCCTGCCGCCCTCACCCTCACTCTCCTCCTCCCACGCTGCCGCCCTCACCACATGTCGAGTTTTTGTTTTGCAGATCTAACGTTGGGTACTTCAGATCTAAGGTTCAGTACCTCAGATTTAATGTAGGTGTTTTTAAATTTGAGTTTTTGGGTTTAGATGAGATCTGACGAATTTTTTTGCATTGTATTTTTTTTGCAGATCTAATCCATCCCAAAATATTTGATTTCACAAATATTTTTTTTTCCACGTTCAGGTATACAACCTAGCCCTATATTTACAACCTACGCATTTTATACTTATTCCTATGTCTTTTGTATATGCATAAGAATGTATATAACACTTAATATACATGTTTCTTTTTTAATTTTATTTTAGTCTGTTAAGTCAAGTGATCACGGAGACTGACATTTGCTTCATACATTAATTGTTGTTGTGTGAAATGTAGAGATATTCATTTAGTTCATACAGTCCACTTTATTCATTCAAAATATAAAATAAAAATGTAGTTGTGGGTGTTAGTTTTTTTTAAACCATACATGGCCCGTTAGACTCAAATTTTCTTTTCTTTTTAAAACCATAAAATCTATGAACATGCATATTGAAAGTGAAAAAGAATCGGTGATTGTTGGCGGCACCACTGGAGAAGGCCAGTTGATTGTGCGGTATTTGAAAATTGAAAGTATGTGATCTAAAGCCTTAGTATAACAGCGAGACCACAAAACTAATCAAAACGATGTTAGTGTTCACGGATATAATAGTGTTTTGTTCTATCCTTAAACACTAAGAACGTGACACATATTTATAATTTGAGTTTTATTCACGGATATAATGACGTTTTGTTCAGATCTAACTTTTCTAGGCTTCTTTGTAACTATAAAATAATCTTGATTTGATAATGCATCCAAACAATTTAATGAAACTTCCAAGAAGGTTAGCTCATTGTTGGGTACTCACATAGACATCAATTTTATGAGTTCAAATGTTAAGTTTGATCTCTTATTTGTTTTAATTTATATGCAAGTTCGGTTTTAACACTGATTTATCAGTTAGAAATTGTATTTAAATAAATTTCATACTGTCATTTAACTTCATATTTGAAGAGGTTTTGAGATTCTCCTATAAAGTTATTACACGTAGAATGTACTTATGCCCCATGATATTCTTGGTTGCTTAATACTGAGATATACTCTAAAATTTGATCAACAACTCTTTATTTGTTTTTCATTTCATTGATTGCAAATTACGAGATATTTGATTAAGTTTTGATTGTTTATTCTTAACAGATTAACATAATATTAATTTTTGTAGTTCAAAGTGTGGGTTTTGATTATGAGTTGTAACTTTTTACCAATATAATTTAAATGCTATTATTTCACTTGGTGTGGTGATGTTTGTACATTTGTGGTTCTTGACAGAGGGGAACGTTCCGATTGGCATTGGATGTAACACAAAAATTAGGTAATGGACAAACCTATGAATAACTTTATATTAAGGTTGCATTGATCCAATATTTGTAATTCTTTTTGGTTTGGATCCTAGTCATTTCTAAACCCTGTAATTTTAATTCTTTTGTGTGCCCCTAATGGATTTTAGTAATGGAATGCACAAAAAACTCTGTCCAGTGTTTGCGCGACACTTTTTGCATCACTAAAACTCATATCTGTCCAGTTTCTTATACTTCTAGATTTTTTTTCATATATGATTATCTATGCTATGTAATGTGTATACTTATACTAGATTGTGTATGTTCAACAGTGTCTTTGTATTTAACCTTTACATCTTTGGATCGCAACCATTATTACAAATGAGCTTTCGATGCACCCGATTCTTATAGGGAGGGACCCTTATTTGGACATAAGTTGGACTACATCATCTTTTGAGTAGAGGATGCCAAATTCCATAATCTTGCTATTAATTTTAATGAGTTTTTTGTTCATGTTTTCGCTAGACAACTCACCGATTTCTTTATGTGTAGTTTTACATTGTTTATTTTAACAATATGGTACTTTAACAGTTTATTAATTAAATAAATTAGTAAATATACATGGCATGCTGGGTCAACTGTACTACCTGGGCCAACTGTATCTTGCTTACATCAATTCTGTTTGAATGTTCATGATACAAGTGAATGAGTTCTTTATGGAGATTGAAAATGATTGTATGAAGTCAATTAATCACGTCTTTTTATGACTGAGATTGCAGGATTTTATTTTTGAATGGCATCGATTACAACGTGAGATTGATTTCTCTGAAATTGGGTTTCCAAGAGTTCTTTAGGCTACGTTTTTAGGACTAAGATTGCGGGATTTTTTTCTATGAGAAGAAGGCCAATCTAGTGGTGGGAAATACCCTTCCTCAGTTTATTCACGCCACTATCGTTCTCTTTGGTTGATGTAGATGTAACTAGATTTCTTTTTATGGTTTCTAACTTTATCCTTGATCAAGTGCAAATTCTATCGTTTGCAACAAATGGAATCAGAGGCCAAAGTCAGCTGATATGGAGTGATAGGATTGTTGACTGGCTGAACTGGAGCGAATGTTGTGGCCCATATTTTGCAAACAAAATTAATGGGAGTCACGTGGTGAGCTATTCAAATTTTGAATAAATTTATATTTGATCATCCATAGGGAAGACATTGGACTTAGGCCTTTCTATTTAATATGAACAGTGTAACAAGTAGGCAGGTCTCGAAATCTTATAGATTTCAACTTAGAGAATTTTGAGTCGTGTTTTGAATCTGATGGCTCCTGTATAAGTTTTAAAACATCTGAATGGTAAACACCAAACATATCAGAACCAGATTCAAAAATCCTTCTAGAAACATATCAGAACCAGATTAAAAAATCCTTCTAGAAACCCCTTCAGCTCTTGAACCATCAGAAGTATTGAATTGTAACATCTTTATTTTATGGTAGATTTTATTCCAGCAGGCATAGGGAGTGGCAAAAGATTGTTCAGTTCCCGTGCATTTTGTATCTGAGTGCACTGTAAAATCTCTATGCTGCCACACCTGCGGTAAGACATGGCACCGTGCTAAAGACTGTTCACTTCCCCCGCGGGCACCTGGTGACCTGAGACTATACACCTGAAGGTATCACTTTATACTTTCCTCTGTTTTCTCCCAAGACTATGCATGCACTTTCTTGTGTTTGCTCCCCAAATTAATGTTTTTTTTTATAGTCATGTACACAATTCCATGAGGATGAATCATGCACTTTTTTATAAGTTTATAAAGGCTAGGCGGAGCAGAGATTGAGTAAACCTTCTCGCCCATTCGAATAATTTCATAACCAGCAGACTAATCCTTCTCATTAGTGTGTGCATAAGGGAGAATTTGATGGACTTTACTCCAATCTTCATCGAAGAAATGATTTTTTGCCTCAATGTTACACTCATTGACAACTTTATCCAAAGATTGAGATTCCTTTAGAAGAATAACATGTATATAGAGAATTGTGAGACATTGGAAGACATCTGCATTAAAATCCCAAAAATGAATTATCTTCCACTTTTTTTCTTTCTAATTTTATGTTAGAGGGGATTTTTACACAATTATTTATGATTTCATTTCTCTCACTTTAAGCAGTGTCTCCTTCATAAACCCCATCGAAGATTCACAAACCACACTAGATTTCAAACCCTTCTTGGTGCTGGCTTCCTCTCGGTGCATCGTCCTACCATGGATTGAGATAAAAGAACAAACACATCATAAACCCTTCTTGTGAGTTTTTTTAGATTTTATTACACCATATTTTTGGCTAAAGCAGAGAAAGTATCTTATGATTCTAATTTTATATGTTTATTTTTTATGTACAAAATGATTATTAATATAAATTGTCATAGGTATACGCTATACAGTCCTTTAATGGCGGTTTATTGAGAGCAACATTGATCAGACGAAAAGTGGCAAAAATATGAGTTTTCACAATAGCTGATAAAGTTTTTATTTGAAGTAAAAACACAGTTTTTATCTCAACTAAACATAAAATTTGTCACAAGTTAAAAGGCTACTAATTGTATTATATCCTAAAGAAATCAATTAAAAAACAATTCAGTTCTGCAAAGATTTCAAACATACCATTTTAGAATTTTGGAATTGTGTTCGGCATTTTCTTCACAAAAATGATATGATTTGTGTATCATTTTACAACAAATAGTATCATTTTCGAATTTTTTTTACATAATTATTATTTTAAACATGCTATATTCAAATTAAATTAACGTATTCGTCAAAAAATGTAACCCATATGATTAGATCAATTTGTAACTCCAGTTTAATTAACATCTTTGTAATGGAGACATGTTACTTAAAGGAAGGACCAAGAGCAATACTGCTCAAACCGGATCAAACAATACAAATAGATATCAGTCACCGAATTTTCTAAGCAATTTGAATGTTTCCATGTAGGACTTAGACTTGAGAATGAGTTCTCCATCCCTTTTGGCAAGTCAAAAAGCCAACAAGTCGCTCTCATCTTCAAAAAATTTCTAGTCCCCAAAAGAGAACTCCTCAAGACCTCATTCGATAAAGAATGGCTATTAATCAAGAGAAATTCCTCAAGACCTCATTGGATGCACTTGGTTGTTGAGAGTCGTGAATCGTTGTTGTCTTATTGGTGCGGGCTATTTTTGCAAGCGAACAAGGGAAGTTGATTGATGAATATGACTACCTTTAATACTTTTATTCACGTTCCTTTGATCTGTCATGGAAGTTCTATGGTGACAATGTTGGTGATGCGGTTATTTTTGGTGACAATGATCCAACATCATCAAAACCCAAGTGCGGTTCGTATTGGATCAAAGATGGGAAAATAGTGGTGCATTTATGGAGAGTGGTACTCCTGGAGAAAACAAGGACATTGCTATAGTGGCGAGGGTCCACCCCCAACTGAGAGTTTGGACCAACTGGGCTAGGAGGGTCCCTCATTTTCCTGTAAGATCTGAAAATTTACAAATATTTGAGTGTGGAAAATATTCATTATCACTTCCACTATTTACACATTGAATTTTATTATTAACCTAACTCTAATGGGTAGATTACATAATAATACAAAGTGGATTGTTTATTCAGTGGAGTGTATTGATAGTAAATTTGAAAATGATACCCTTTTATGGGTGATTTACCTTACCATGACCTCTATTAATTGGTTTGCACTTTCTGAGATTTTTTTTATCGTGTTTCCGTTGTTTTATGATTCAACTGAATATATTGATGACCCAATCTGCAATTACTTGAATCCAAGTAGAGGCAATGACTGATAGGTTCTAAATGAGTTTGTATATCTACTTTTGAAGTTTTGTATCTGATATTCATCGAATTCCCTCCTTTTAGTGTGAAAAACAACTGATGATGTGTTTATGTTTCCTAAACCTTCCCGACCCTTGATGTTCAATTGTGGCCCTACATCTCTATTACGGCCTGCGCAATAGTATTGCGAGCTTATAAATTATGTTTATAAGTATACATTTGTGATGACCCTCATTCTGGTTAGTGTTTGTGCTTAATCCAAGCAGTTCAAAATGGGATAATATAGTAGAATTATGCAAATCGTTTCCTAATTTCCCACCATCTCTCCATGTGAAGTATGTAATTCTTACGTATTGTAATTCAATCGTTTATTTTCATTATAAATCTGTATTCTGACTAAAGTTAATAGAGCAGTTATAGATCAGTTTATTATATGTTAATTTGATGAATATTTACGTGGATGATATGGTCAGGTTGTAGGCAAAAAGAAGAAGGCTCCATCACACTTGTTGTCATTGTTGTTCTACTTTTATTATTAATTATGCATAGTTATTTAATCACTAAGTTGTCATGAGGAGGAAATTGAAATAATTGTTTCACCTCCATAACTGTACAACATCTTAACAAATCTAGATCAGACCATTGACCTCTATTTGTGGAACTTAAAACTGACACTAATAAGCCGTTTATGATATGGTAAGTAGAGTGAAGTTGACTAATTCCTTCATAACTGGGAGATGTATGACACGAAAAGAAAATAACAATAAAGGATACGGTAAGTAGAGTAAAGTTGATTATCCTTCATAACTTTTTTCACGAAATATTGGGTGTTGTTATTGAGCTTTAATTGTGCATTACTTTAATTCTTGCGCTGTCTTTTTTCTACTAGTTACACAAAAGTTATTAGGCTATTTATTTTTTTAATGTGATGAGCTGCCCTTTTTTGTCTAATGTGCAGAAGTTCATTTAATAATTTTTAAGTTTTTAATGGTTTATGTACATTTGTGTATTTAAAATTTCTATACAATAAGTCCAAATGACAACATTGAAGTTAAAGGAAGTATTATAGGCATGATCATTTGTTCAGAGTTAATACTAACGAGTAAAATTGTAGGTTCAGTGAATGCGGATTGATGAAAGTGTGATAATGCAGTGTACTAAATATGTGGTTGGCAGGACGCATCAGACAGGTTATACTTAAACCCTATTTATGTTATTGCTCTAAATCCTTGCATTGCTTTTCCTTATTTATTAATCCTTGACATTTTTACTTAATGTGAATTTTACATAACGATAATAATCATTATTATAATAACTACTATAATTATTATTATTGTTATTATTTGTTTATAGTTCGTGCTTGAGGAGCTGATCGAATGACCAGAAGTGTCGTTGTGCAGTAGCTCCCGTTGTATAAACATTGGCGCCATTATATAAAAGACGATGAAAATGAGATCCTTGGTGGGATGGAAGATAGGAAACCAGTAGATCGAGCATCTGTTATTTCCCTTTTTTCTTCAAAAGTGTTTTCATAAATCAAGATGATGTATATTGGTAATATTGAGAACTTATTTATTTCTTTTGTAAAATATTTATTTTAGTTGGACGCATTCTATACAATGTTGTTTGGCCCTTGGACGATGTGAAAGCAATTACAAATGGGCACTCTATATGTTATACATA